>CM062812.1:93139226-94522870 GCA_031772625.1 Pinus tabuliformis
CAGATATTCAAGACTTTCTCAATGCATTTGCCTAATGATCTTCTTCTCCTTTTATAGTCTTAGGCCTTACTCAATACCATGGTCCAAAACCATTGAGAACCAATACTAGGGACCCAATACCTGGGTTCAACACTTTGGATGCAATACCAAGGACCAAAACCATAGGTCTAAATACCACGGACCCAAAAATAAGCTTTCCCACATGTACGCGCTTTTCCGTGCATGAAAGTGCGTGCATACGCATACGCAACTTTTGATCAGAAATCCCGCGTGTATACGCGCCTTTGTATATAGTGAACCGTGTGTATAACCTGCATATGTACGTGACTTGGTATATAGTGAACCTGCATATATACTCTTCTTTCTTCATTCTTTGTAGTCTGATCATCAACTCTTTGCTACTGACCTGCTGCACTATGATCTGTCATCTGTGTGAGTTGCCATCAAGGACAACACTTGTATCATAATGCCAACAATCTCCCCCTTTGGACTTGATGGCAAAGCTAACTTGTCGTACTGAGAACTGTCATCTGATTCCTTTGAGCTGTCCTGCATCCCATGTATTCTGTCACATCTGATATCTCTTCTATAGATTCATCTAGTTATATATAAGTGAGTTTTTCTTCTACGAGTGGGTTTCCATCAAGTACAACACATGCATCATAATGCCAACAGAACCTCTCACATATCATGTGCATTCATGTCATACTAAACAATACTCTTAATTTGACTACATATTGGAAAATACCTCTAAAAATCACATTATTTAACCCTCTACCAATACGAACCCAATACACATACCCAATTTAAAAAAACCCTTACTTTCACTAGATATTGTAGGTGTCCATTTTTTCATTAACATTTTTTATACCCATTTATATTTTTCATTAACTTTGAGCTCCATTCTTATACCTACCAATATAAAAACCTTTACCTCCTATTATATGCTGAATATATTATGTCATTTTTCCTCAATATATATCCCCCAATATGAATGCAGGTGATATGGTATTTCTCCCCCCAATGAATCCCCCGTGGACTCCTGTAACTAAAACAAATGCATTGAAGGAATCCTATGATATTATTGAGGGTGTATCACTGCTACGAAATTTTCTTTTGAAGACATGAGAGAGAGCCATTAAAAGAAGCATTAATTGGGAAGACCTATTGGAGTTGTTGGATAATGATATAAGAGAACTCATGCTCCTCTACAAACACCTCATACATGCCACCTGTGATAAAGATTTGTTAGGCCTCCGTTTTGTCTGGTTTTATACCACTTTTTGCTCTAAAATAACACATGCTTTTGTTTAGTTACTATCGTCGTTTTGTGCATTATAAAGTAAATATTTACTATTTGGAACTTTCCCTTGTTTTAACAATATTTAACATTAAAATCATAATTAATGACAGTTTGTGTGTTTGCAGGTCTAAAACTTGGAGGAATTGCCTTTATATACATGATTACCAAGCGCATGATGGGTGGCCTTGATCCTACACTCTTGAGGATTCTTGCACTAAGAAAATATTGTACATGTTGTCTTCATCACTTTTCCTATCTTTGGCATGTCAATGTTCTCAGGGAAACATATGGAGTTACGAAAAATAATTGTTCAACCAACTTCTATATGCAACAAATTTCTAGCCTATTCTTGAACTAATGAAATGTTGTGCCTGCACTGATTTGGGGGTTTGAAATCTCGATGCAATTATGAAGAAAACTAAAGATGGCTTTTATCCAAAATGATGTTTTGACAACTCCAAATGAGTTAGAATGTACCCATATTTCGCGTTTGATTTTCTAGAAGAAAATTTCTAAATCAACCCCAAAATTCGTAGAGTTTTCAAACTGCCAACTTCCTCCTCGATTTATGTGTAGATGAAGACAAATCTCAAAATTATGGGACATGGGGTTTTCTCCTAGTAGAGGAAATGAATTAAGATGCCAACGGTTTTTTAAAATTCACCATGTTTAGGGAGATTCAAAGGGTTCTTTGAAGCATATTTGTAAAAAATGCATTTTTTCCAAAATTCCAGGATCATTGCCTAGATTTGGAGAAAATGGGAAAAATTTAGTTTCTCATGCACCAGATTTCGATTTCTTTGTTAGAATATGGCTATGTTGTACCTCTATAGATAATTATAGGTTAAGGAATTATGCCAGAGCATCTAAAATGTTTTGTTTGTTTTGGATTTTTGGATGACCAATGCTCTAAACTGTTAAACAGGTGCAGTCTCGTAATTACTTATGATATATTAGAAGGGTTGACTCTTCACCTTTAACATAATTTTGATTTGAAGAGATGTGTAAGGTTGAGATTTAGAAAAATTATGATTCATTAAATCTGCAAATCGAGTATTTAACTAGTCATCCACAAAGGATGCGTGTAAAATCCTTTTACAACCAAACAAAATATATTTAAAGCTTAAAGGGAAGTGAAAATTAAAAGATGTAGAGGAGTTAATTAAACAGAAAGCTCAATTAACTAATCTTTGTAATTGATTATAACTTCGTGGGGGCTTTTAGATAGATTGAGATTCAATCTTATCTTACCCAGAATTCCCATTAATTTCAAACATATGCAGATTTAAACAAAATGAAAATATAAATAACATAGAAGTACTCACAGGGACACAAGTTGTTTCAAAATGAATCCAGAATCCTTCTATTACTTTCAGAAAATAACTTCAGAGGATTACAAGTCTGCTCAAGAGTTTATCACAATGATTCAACCCTTTATACTTTGATCTACAAAGTATTTATACAACTTTCCTAAAAATATCTTGATTTAAATATCAAGATTTATTTACAAATATCTCAAAACTGTTTTACAAAAATAGAACTACAAAATAGGAAAATAAAACTGCTTAGGCATCTTGGCACTGAATTCGAGGCTTCTAGTGATGACTGGGCTGAAAAGGTTGTTGTTCTATTGCTCTTGATAATCATTTGTCCTTTTGTTCCTAAAAACTTGCATCTTGTTGTTGAAAACCTATTGTCTACTGTTGGAAACCTATTGTCTGTTCAATCAATGAGTTGGCATATCTTTTCCATCTTTCTTCATCTGGAATGGAATATTTGATTAACTTTCTGTATGTTTCATCCACTTCAGTGTATTTCTGAAAAGTGGGTTTGACTACGAACAAATGTTTGATTTCATGTTTAATCAATAAATCAAAACTCAAACCTTCAATAAAGGCTTTTCCTGTAATAGTCCCCTTAATCTTAGCAAATCTGGATTTGTCTATAGCTATAGCATGCAGCCTGCGCTGGTATTCTTCAAGGGGAACCAGACTGTCTGTCATTCCTCTTAAACCTGGAAGTCCTTTTTGATGTAGAATATTAAACGTTTTGTGGAACTTCTGAATACTAGCTTCTAGATTATGGCATTTATTTTCTATTTGCAGCATTAGATTCCTTTTAGTAAGAATCCTTCTTACTTCCAAAATAGTTTCAATTCTTTCCTCAATTTCATATTCTTCCAGCTCTTCCCTTTTTTTTTGAATTTAGAATTCTAATCAATGCTTTTTCCTCTCCTGGATTTTGACCGAGGTCTTTCTTTACTTCTGCAATTACTTCCTTTGATTTCTCCAATAGCTCCTCCTGCTCAAAAATAATTTCAATGGAAGGCCACAAATTAGTCATAGACTCATTGATATCCAGCCATATGTTTTCTTTGGCCTGTGCAATGGATTGAGCAATAGAAAACTCATTTTCTAGAGTCTCTATTCTCTG
This sequence comes from Pinus tabuliformis, assembly GCA_031772625.1. Classification (NCBI taxonomy): domain Eukaryota; kingdom Viridiplantae; phylum Streptophyta; class Pinopsida; order Pinales; family Pinaceae; genus Pinus; species Pinus tabuliformis. The sequence goes on from CM062812.1 coordinate 93,142,963, forward strand.
AGTTAATCTATGAGTTTTTAGCTAAGTTAGTTGTTGAGTCTATGGACTGTGTTTCCACTACTATAGTTGCTGCGATAGAAGTCCCTGTAGTAGGAGTTGTTGAAATACCTGCAATAGAAGTTGTTGCTATAGGAATAGTTGCTGCCATATATGCTTATTGTTATTTTTCCTTTAATAAACTTCTAGTTCAATATCCATCCTTCGTATCTTTAAATTTTGTTCAACAATAATTTTGAACATGCTTTCTTTTTATTTTTCTAACTCACCAACTTCTTTGGTCTCTGGATCTTCAGTAGTAGGGAGTTTTAGCTGTTTCCTCAATTCTTGAATATCATCATTTTTCCTCTTAATCATTTCCTTAGCAGCTTTGACATTACTGGGATCATATCCCAATTTGATTATCATATCTTCTAAGGATTTTATCTTTCTATATTTGCCTAGTGATGATATCTTTTCTAGCTTTAGCTGGGACTGAATGTTATTCACTGAAACCTGCAACTTAGATGTTGCCATTGTTGAACTAGTCAAGGTGGAGTAAATCATTTCTCCAGCTTGCTTGTGTAGATCAATCTGGTCAATAGGATGAATCTGTTTAGTGTCAAAAGCAAAAACAGATTGTTTGTAATCTTCTGCAGTTTTTGGAAAAGGAACTTTAGGCTCTAGAAGGGCCATATGAAACTTTCCTTTTTTAGGTATCTAATGTTGAGAGAAGCCTGTGCTGGGAAGCTAAAGTTTGCTTCCAGAATTTTGAATAAGTGGTGGCCTTCAGTGCCTCATTTTTCTTCTTAATTCCCTGTATCTAGCAAATATACTTGGTTCTATAGTAGTATCATCTAGCTCTCTTGTTTGGACTGATTCTGAAGGGTCTTGAATGACTAAAGATACAAGAGAGCTTGAGAAAATTTCTTCAATCCTTGGAAATGTCTTAGCATAAGGACTTGTTAAAACTAATGTGGTATGTTCTTGTGAGCTCTCTTCCTGAAATGGCTCTTCGAGACCGTTCTTTTTCTTCTTCTTGCAATGAAGTCCATCTACTGAATTTCTAAAACTAGAGGGGAAATACTTTCCCTTGTCCTCTTGGCATGTTTTTCCTATGGCACTGGATTTTGTGAAGTTGTAGAAATGAAACCCCGCTCTTCTGCTTCCTGCAATGTATTTTCCTACCACTCCTCCTGGTTCATGTACTGTTCGATCTCTGGTCTAGGAGTGTGTGCATAAGTAGTTTTATGTTCTACCCTTAGCTTAGAAATAATCCCCAAGGGATCATAAGACCAGGTAAAACTTAATTTGAATTTCATTTGTTTCAAAAGGAGATCTTCTTCTTTTGCATATGCTTTAGAATTACAGATAAAGGGTTCAATGTGAGCCTTTAACTTAAACTGAGACTTCTTTTTAGCTGAGACAAAGTGTAGCTCATCCATATTCATTGTCTTCCTTATATACTATAATGAAAAATCCTAATTGGCACAAACTTAGGGAGTTTATATGGAGGAAGCTCACATCCACATACTCTAATCTCTGTGTAGTTTTGATACAAGTACCAATCTCCAGTCTTTGTTTTCTCGCTGAGGTGTAGAATTCTCTTTATTTCAGGGGAAATCCTAGGATAAACATCACTATTGAGCAAGCATGAAACCATATAAAAACTGATTGGTGTAATTACTGAAGGAAAATTCATTGGTATTCTTTCTTACCAAGGAAGTCCAATGAATTACAAATTGAGAATTACCCTGATCATCTAATTTATGTAATTGAAATTGGAATTTATCTGCTTGATGAAATAAGAACAGGTATACAAGAACTGACTGATATTTGAAATATCCTTCTGTTGAAAACTTCAAGAACTAATAATGTATTGCTTCAGGAAAAAATTCACTCTAATTGAAGATCATCGATGGTTTTTCACCGATTGAAAACACTCACAGAAATCCTAAAATAATCTCATCAACCCATTGATCAGTTGGATAACCTAATAGACAAGAAACTACTGAGACAACCTGTCTAGTCATTTCTGGGAACATTGAAGAGTGGTATGGAGGATTTGTTCTTGGTAATTCTGCATTTTCAGGTAAGAAGATCTCAAAGATCTTAGCTCTTTGAGGGAATGTGAGATTTTTATAGATTTCCATAAGGGAATCTACAGAAAAAGGGTGCAGAGGGGTTGAAGGTTTCACTTGAAGCATTTGGCATATAGACTCAGGGGATATTGTGAACAAAACATTATTGTTTTGAGCAATAAGAGCTCTTTGAATTGAAATATATCTGAAGTGGCACCAGGTTACAAATTCTAGAAATAAATGAGTTTGGAGAACGGTGAATTGAGGCAGGAAGGAGTCCCACATGCTCAATTCATCGCTGGCATCAAGGAATTTCTGTTTTGCCCAATTGAGAAGTTCATATAGGTCAAACTCACATTGGGTTTCAGAGATTTTATATTCCTGGTCGACTAGGGGTAATCTATCTAAGTCTATGTCAGGGGTCATCATCGGATTTTTCTCTACCATTTTAGATTTTCCTTTGGAAGATATTCTGGAAGTATACTTTAGTAAGGGGTGATATTTACTATGTGATTAGTGAATTTCTGTAGTGAAGATAGATGGGATTTCAATGTTGGTTTGGTTATACTAGACCTGCGCATGCAGCTTGTAAATGGAATGCGTAAAAGATACAAAGGTAAAATGTGTGTTTTATTTATGGAATGGTAAGTTTAACCATTTGCAAGGATATTTGTTAACAAGAGTGGGGCATTTATTACGGGAAGGTAACGGTCGAGGAGATGGAACAAATAGATACCAGTTATTTATTGATGAACAGGAGGTGGACAGATGGGGAAGGTGGAGTGACTTTATTATTTTGGTAGGAGTGGGAACAGTTATCTGGTGGTTTTCCGGGGGGAGGGGGTGCGAATGGTAAGTGGTTTATGGAGGGGGCTCTAAAATATTTGAGGGGCAGACACATTGCATTGAGAGTTTATTCGAAACAACTTTTTGGACCCCGCCTTGGTTAAAAATCGGAGACACGGAAGGGGTGGGTGAGGGGGATGGGGTTGAAGTGCTTCCCCAATCATTGATCTAGGTGGGGAGCATCTCATTGGTCAAGATAAGCACCTTTATTACATAAAGCGACAAAACGTCAAGTCGTCTTTACCAAGATTATTATTAGTCATTTAATTATGTTTAAACAAATTAAGCCACTAATTAAGATGATGTGCGACATTTGAACTAGGGCACTTTTTTTAATATATCTTGGGATTTATTCATTATTTTTTCTGTTTTTTTGTTTCTCTATTTTTATTTTTTTTATCCCTTTTCATTTTTTCTATTTTATCTTTTTCGTTTATGTATCTTATATTTTATTTTTCTTTCCTTTTTCAACAAATAGATGTAAAATTCGGAATAAGTTACAACATCGGCTCCATCTGGGGACTGCTTCTCCCCGTGGGATGTAGAGAATATGCAGATACATGTGCCTTCTCCTCAGGCTATGGAGTCTTTGCTATGAAAATCACACTTGACAACAAAAATTTAAATGAAACTGGTAATGTACAATGGACTATGACCGTAGTAACTTCAATATTGAATATAGTGTTTAAGATATTGTCCATTGATAGGCAATGAATAATATCTTCCTTCCAGATTATGTAAGACAAAATTATTATTTCCCTTGATTTCTAGAATGCTAAATGGTCCTAAGTAGATATTATCAAATTTACCATGTTTTCCTCTTTCATCTCTTTGGGCATCCCATTTTAAGACTAAATATCCTTGCCTAAAGTCTCTTTCTCTAGCCTTCCTGTCAATAAAACTTTTCGTCTTATTTTGGTATTGGTAAGCGTGTACTGAACTTCATCTCTGCCTTGATTTAAGTCAATGATCTGATTAATTCTTCTTGAAAAATCATCAGGTTCTTCATACGATTCTTATAAAAATTTCATAACTGGAAAAGTTAGTTGTGTAGGAAAAATGGCCTCAGTGCCATTGACAAGTTGAAAAGGGGATTTACGAGTTGATCTCTTAGGTGAAACTTTGTTAGCCCAAAATGCATACTTGAGATGGATATCCCAATTCCTCTTATGATATGAGAGTATCTTCTTGATAACCTTGACCAAACTCTTATTTGATGATTTTTCCAATCCATTTCCTTGAGGGTAATATGGGGTAGAATGATGCAATAAAATTTGATACTTTTGGCAAAATTCCATCATTTTAACACTACTTAATGCCCGTGCATTATTAGTGACTATTTGTTGTGGACAACCAAATTTGGAAATATATTTTCTTCAATGAATTTTATGACAACAATATATGTTGCGTTCTTGACATGGATGTCTTCTACTGAATTTGTGAAGTAGTCTGTAGCAGTTAGGATCCATCTGTGCTAATTACTGAATGTTGGAATTATCTCTCCTATGAAATCTAGTCCCCACTATAAAAAGGGTGCTTGAATCAACACTAGAACAAGTGGAAGTGCTACTAACCTTTTCTTCCCAGCAAATATTTGACATGGAATACAACTTCTGACCTTTGCTCTAACTTGTGAAAACAACTTCGACCAATAAAAATCTTCTCTGAAAATTTTGTATGTTGTTGCTCTCCAAGCATAATGTACTCCACATATACCTTCATGAAATTGTTCTATAACACCTTCTATTTCATTTTCAGTTAGAAATAAAAGAAGGATATTCAATGGATCTTTCCAATACATGTTAACATTGATGATACAATATTTCATAGCCTTTAATCTGAGGGTTCTGCATTGATTTTTTGTGAATCTAAGAGGATACTCAAAATCATGAAGAAAATGTATAATATCAACATACCATTTAGATAATAAGAACTTTTCATCAATATGAAGTGGAAGAGGAGTTGAATCTGTAGTAGAGGAAGGTTCTTGTGTATTCTTCTCTCCTGAACTTTGAGAAGGTTCTTGTGTATTCTTCTCTCCTGATACTTGCATGATAGTATTGATTCCTAGAACTTTACAATTTGATTTAGCCAAGAGTTTGGCTAAACCTTGTCCTTTCACCAACTTAGTAGATTTGATATCTAAATCAAATTCTAGTATTTTTGCAATCCATCTTCCTCTCCTACCATCTGTACCAGGTTGTGTCAAGACAGTCTTGACAACATTATTTGGGACATAGGCAGTAATAGGGGAATGAAGGACATAAGTTTTGAAGGCTTTTAAGGCTTGTACGAGAGCATAAGCTTGTTTTTCAATGATATCATATTTCAACTCAGCATCTCTCTTAAATTTTTTGAAAAAGCCAATAGGATGATCATCTTCATTATCATTCTTTTGCAATAAGACAAAAACTAAGGTAGTATCAGAGGAAAAAGAGAAAATTCTAAAAGGCTTTGAATAATCAGGATTGGCTAGTACTGGGGCTTCAAAAATAGCCTTCTTGATTTGTGTAAAAGCATACCTTACCTGCACTGTCCATTTGACTTCATGATCCTTCTTTAGCATATCAATAATATCCTTGACTATCTCAGCATAGTTTGGTATAAATCTTCTTAAAAAGTTAATCTTTCCTAGAAAAGTTTAAATTTATTTTTTATTTAAAAAATAAACTAATTATCTCAATGGCCGAGACTCGTTTTGGATCAGTCACTAATCCTTCTTTTGAAATAATGTTTCCCAGTAGCTTTCCTTCCTTTATAGCAAACAAATATTTCTTTGGATTGAGCGAAATTCCATATTTCCTGCATCTATCAAAAACCTTTCTCAATTTCTTTAAATGTTTCTCATCAGAATTTGAAAATACAGTTAGATCATTCAGATAAATAACAACAAACTTAACTTTACCAACAAAATCTAGGTCCATTGCTCTTTGAAAGGTAGCTCCTGCATTGGTTAGGCCAAACGACATTCTAGCATACATAAATGTACCCCAAGGAGTTGTGAATGTTGTTTTTTCCCTATCTTCTGGACTTACTAATATCTGATTGTATCCAGAAAAGCCATCCAACATTGAAATTCTATTGGAGCCTAAAACTTTTTGGAGCAATTGATCCATCTTGGGCAATGTATAATTTTCCTTTAAAGATAGTTTGTTTAAGTTTCTAAAGTCTACATACAGTATTATTTCACCATTTTTCTCTCTGACTAGAACTAGATTTGCTAACCAATCAGAGTATCTTAGAGGAACAACAAATTTTGCATCCAAAAATCTTTTAAGTTATTTTTCAATAGGTGGAAGCAAAACTCGATTTATTCTTTTCAATTTTTATTTGAAAGGTTTAGCTTCTAGTTTGAGAGGAATTTTATGTTCAATACGAGTTGTGTCATAGGTTTTAAGCTCATCAAATGACCAAGAAAAGACATCTTTATAATGCTTGAGAAGATTAACATATTTGTCTTTTGTCTCTTTAGGTAATGATTCTGAAATTTTTACATTTTTGATTTCTTCATTGCTTCCAATATTACAATCTTCAACATCCTCTTGCTATGAACAATGTAAACTTTGAAACGGAACTGATACTGTTACCCGTTTCGTAGAGATAGCAAAAAAGTGACCTGATTTTGAAAAGGGGTGATGCAGAACACACATGTTTTTTTTAGAGCATAGTTTTTGGCACTTTAATTTTTTTTTATGTACATTACGTTTTAGAATGGTAGTGATTTTCATGCTGATTTAAAAAAGTGGTAATTCTGCATCAGGCCCTTTTTTTAAAAGACCTATTTTTTGACTTTAAATTTTCTAATGTATGAAATGTAAATAATTATTTTGTAAATTTAATAATTTTTTAAGTGGTCGTTTTCTTCATATTTTCTTGTTTTTATTTTAATTTTAATTTTTTTGTAGTGAGGTTTTTATTGTTTTGCATTTTTAAATTAGAAGGTCGATATTTTGAATTTTCGATATTCTACATATTTATACATCCTTAATTAATTTTTCAATCCACATGAAATAATTGTTTCTAAAAAAAATATTTTTTAACAATGGACATAAAAATAACCATTTTTAACATAAATATAACTAAAAAACTACATGTTTTGATAATTTTTCGCTAGAATTGACATGTCAAAATCACAATTTTTATACGAAAATTTTAACTAAAAATGGTTAAATAATAGTTTTTTTTAGGAATTCATGTCAAAAAAATAATAATAATCGTTTTTTTTCCAAAAGATAATGATTAACTTAAAAATTAATGCGAAAATCACATATTACAAATATTGAACGCATAACAACCTTAATTGAGTGTTTATTCTTCTCATAAAATGTCAAAGTCAAAACATTGCAAAACTTGATTTCCAAGCATAACTTAAATTTAATCAACAATGTCACGTAATCCAAACTCTTCGTCCTCTAGAGTTTCATCATTGTCTTCTTCCACAATATTTTCTACTTCCTTTTGCTCATTTTCCTCTTCTAATGGATCTTTGATGTCTACGAATCTCCCAATGTATGTCTTTCCAAACATTCCATGTAATGGTGGTTGGGTTTCCTTTACCTTTTTTGCCACACGTGATTCACTAAAGTCCCCTTTCTTCAACCCAATTTCTTGCATTGCATCTGGAAGAAATTGAAGAGCATTAATTCTTTGCTGAATGAAATTGCACTGTATTGGATCTTTTTCAATTGCAATGCAATTTCTTCCTTTTTGAAGGCAACATGCTAGTGTTGTACCTAATTATCAAGCACAAAAGAAATAATGAACTAAATTAGTACAATGACATATTAATTAAAAAATAACATATTGAAATTCAATTCCATATAATAAAACTTACCTGAGCCAGAAAATAAATCCAGAACCCAATCTCCTTCATTTGAACATATGTCTATAAGATAGTTAATCAATAATTGTGGTTTTTTATAAATGTTAACTATCTCTCCTTTTGCTTCTTTGTCTTCATATGTTAGTTTTCTCACAACAGCATCATAAGTCAGTGTTTGGCTATGACTCTTTCCGTCTAGCCGGTTAAAAATCATAGACATATGGCTATCATCTTTTGCCCAGCTATCAATATGAATGAACTCACAATCATTTATAAATTATTGATCTTGATGGTTAAGATGATTTGACTTTTGCTTGTAACATGAAATAGTAAAAGTTCAATTAACTTGTACATAAATGATTTTTTCAACATTAATCAAATATACATTTTAAACGTCTTACCATGTAAGCTGCATCCTTGAATTTGTTTTCCCCTTATAGCTTGACAATATCATTGCCAATTGTGTGTCTGAATGAAATGTCACAAATCTCCATAATGGTGATGACGTGACTTCTACAAATCCCGCAACCACTTTACTAAGAGCTTGATAAGTATAAGGGTCACTATCATAGTCAATGTTTGGAATATTGAAACCATGGGGAATATCTGCAATAACTAGGGCATAATCTCTTTTAGGTATGAGTTTAGCAATGTCTTCATAGTCGCCTTGTATTACTTGATATTGAATAGCGTCTAGCCCATTCCAAATGAAATGATTAAGAGTTGGATCAAGTTCAACATTCTTAATACGTTTCTTCCTCAGTCTTTCGATCTTTATTTTTTCAATAAAGGTTTTGAAACTATCTGGTGCTCCATTATCATCCTTCCTCATCTTTTATAAAATAAACAAATATATGTGTAAGTTATAAATTAAAAATAGTACACAGATGAATAAAAATGAATGTATAAATCAAGATACCTTTTTAAATGCAAGATAAAAAGCTTTTAATGTTGATGTAGAACTTGAATCTTGATAGTTGCGTACAACATCATCCCAACTATCTTCATTCAACAATCTAACCATTTGTTCTTGAATTTTCATGTAAACTTTGTGACTGCATAGATAAAGTAACAAAAAGTTAATATAATGATATGTATAACAAATACTACCAAGAACAACATGTTTTATTTAAAAGATAATTATAATCTAGAAATAAATAAAAATAATTCAACAAACTTACTTTTGAAATTCTTTAGACATTTCCTCCAATGATAATTCCCCTGACCTCACACGAGATAATATTGTTTTGACAATTTTTTCATCTTTCACTCCTTGCATCGCTCTCCAAGGTGTGATAGTCATATCGTCTGGAAGCTGCTTCATTTCAGGAGCTGATTTACTGTTGCTACATATCAATGGCTTAGACTTTTTGACCCTCTAGTTTTTAATGCCAATGTCTTCCTAGATGCTAAAAATCTCATCAATCAACTTCCAAACATCTCTAGTTCTAAATACCAATTGAAAATTTTATCAGCACCTCTGAATAAATCACTAATTTTTTTGCCTTTTCCACCTTTTGAATTCGTTTTCTCTTCAATTTGATAGTCTATTTCCATACAACATTCCTTTCGGAAATCTGCAGTAACATTTATTCTATCCCCACCACATTTTTCTTGAAATTCACTATGAATAAATCTAACCCTTTGGATGAAAGTCATAGACATCCTATATTCATTATCTAAATTATGATCCCATGCCACTAACTTTGTTTCTGTATCTGATAAACTAGCATAAATGATACATTTCATTGTTTCAAAACGTGGGTTATTAGGATATTCCTCCATCAATTGTCTTTGAGCTTTTACAGAATGGTTCCCCCCAAGCACATAATAATTGTATTCAAAACATTTTGACTTATCAAATGCTTCTTTGTTGGGAACTTGAAGTGGATCAACAAGAAGCACATAACTAACCACATGAGCATATGGATTGTACCTCATCAATGTCTTCAAGTTGTGAACATGCAGATGATGTGGCTTTCTGACTTGATATTGACATTGTCCTTCACTTGCCTTATAGGTTTGTCTGACATTAAGCTAAAATGTATGACCACCATCAATTAAGTTTCTCTTTGTCAAATTCTGTCAAATGGCATTTTGTTTTGTTTTGATAATGCCATCCTCTAAATCAGCTCCTGGTGTAATGATTTCTCTGCTTTCTTTTGAAGTTTCACTAGGTTTTTGACTGTTGGTAATGACTACTTCAAAATCTTCAACTTTACTTTTCTTCGTCATAACATTCTCAACAGATTTATTCTTGTGCATTGTTACTTTAGGCCTTTTACGACTCTTCTCAGTTCCAATGTCATCTTCAGTAATGGCAACATATGCTTCATTGTCAGTTTCAACTTCATCGTCCTCAAAAGTAACTTGTCTACCCTTGCTAGATTTATCCACCAAAGGCCTTTTTTTCTGATTCTTTGAATGTAGTTTTGTAACATCATCAATTACTACTTTTTGCTTGTTTTCCATATCTTCTTCTGACACTGAGTAAAAACTGCTGACAACTTTCATGATATCATGCTCTATGAAATGAATGCCTCCCAACCTAATTGAACAACTTTCAACAAAATTCTGCCAAACAAAATATCATATGTCAATAAAAACAAAGTTAAAAAATATAGCGAGACACTTTCAAGAACGCAAAATACAAATATAAATAACAATACTTACGATGTTTTGTTTCATCTCATTTACAATTTGCTTACACAACTTTGTAGATACCTCTCTCATGTCATACAATGAATATGATAGTCGGTATTTAATCCTTGCATGTGACTTGGGAGCTTTTGTAAGTATGTAAACAACTTCAGTGTCTGGTACCGAACACATATCTATGACTCTTCCCATCACCTCATAAATTTCATTATCATTCGGTATATCAATATATAGATATATATTCACATTTTGGCTTTCTCTTTCTTTCACATACCAGATTATTGATGGAAATTTCACCTCTTTTGAATTCTTCCAGTGTAAAATCATCTTCTTATCATTTGAGACACTTGAAAGATTTGTAGCCATGAGCTCAGGTGGAGTTCATTCACCAATGTTTTTTGAAGATGCACCTTTAAGAGTTTTTGATCCAGAAAGATTCACAGAAATATTCTTTGATGCCATTTTCTTGGAAAATAGAAACACAAAAATCAGTAAATAAAAAAAACATATTAACTTAAATTAACAATGAAAAAATATCATAAATTTTTTATTTGTATAATCAGAATCGCCCAGCCACCCCTGACGAGCGACCGGGCGGGTGGGTGGGCGGGCAGGAGGGCCGATGAGGGACGGCGGGGCGGGGTGGGCAGCCGGGCGGGTGAGGGCAGGCGGGGTCGGCGGGGATGGGCGGGCGGTTGAGGGAGGGCGGGCTGGGTGGGTGAGGGTGAGAGAGCGGGTCGGGCAGGTGAGGGTGAGAGGGCGGGCCGGGCGAGTGAGGGCAGGCGGGGTTGGTGGGGATGGGCGGGCAATTGAGGGAGGGTGGGCCGGGTGGGTGAGGGCGAGAGAGCGGGCCGGGCGGGTGAGGGCGAGAGGGCGGGCCGGGCCAGTGTGGGTAGTCAGGGTGTGCGGGTGTGGGTGGGCAGGCGCGCGAGGATGGGCAGTGAGCAGGGGGGGTGGGTGACGGGCGGGCAGTTGGGGTGTGGGGGGGGGGTGGGGGGCGAGGGCGGGCGAGGGTGGGCGTGCGAGAGGGCAGGCGTGTGGGGGGGTGGGTGCGTGTGGGTGGGTGAGGGTGGGCAGGGTGGGTGGGGGGGGATGGGGGGCGGGGGCCAGGGGGCAGGCGGGATGGGCGGGCGGGGCGTGTCGGGTGAGGGTGGACGGGCCAGGCTGGCCAGGCGAGGGTGGGTGGGCAGGCGAGTCGGGCTAAGCGAGGGTGGGTGGGTGGGCGAGCCGGGCCGGGCGGGCGAGGACAGGTGGGCGAGGGTGGGGGCGGGCGGGGGCGGGATGGGTGGGACGGGCCGGGTGAGGGTGGGCGGGCGGGGTGGGTCAGGTGGGCGAGGGCAGGTGGGTGAGGGCGAGGGGGGTGGGTGGGCGGGGCGGGGTAGGTGAGGGCGGGTGGACGAGGGCGAGGAGGAGGGGGGCGGGCGGGTGATAGTGGGGCAGGTGGGGCGAGCAAGGGCAGGTGGGTGGGCGGGCTGGTCGGGCCGGGTGAGGGTGGGGGGCGGGGTGGGCCACGTGGGCACGAGAGGGCTGGAGAGCAAGGGCGGGCGGGCGGGCGGGCGTAGGCGGGCAGGTGAGGGTGGGTGGACGAGGCAGACAAGGGCGCACGAGGAGGGCAGGCAGGGAGGGAGAGGCCGGGTGGTAGGGTGTGGGTGGGCGGGGGGGGGAGGGCACAGTGGGGGAGGCCGGGCGGGTGGGGAGGGTAGAGTGGGTGGGTGGGCGGGGAGGGGGAGGCTGGGTCAGCGGGTGGGGAGGGGAGGCTGGACGGGCTGGGTGGGTGGGCGGGGAGGGGGAGGCAGGGCGGGGTGGGTGGGTGGGGTGGGGGAGGCCGGGGTGGTTGAGCGGTCAAGGAGGGGGAGGCCAGGCAGGCGAGGAGGGCGGGGTGGGTGGGCGAGCGGGGAAGGGGAGGTGAGACGGGCTAGTGGGAATCGCTCAAACCCAGCGGCTGGGCGGCCGGGCCGCCAGGCTGGCGCGGGGGTGGGTGCCGCAACCCCATCCTGCGCCACCCTGGTGGCCCGCGCGGTGGCTGGGCGATTCTTGGCAGCCCGCCCACCTACCCGTGTTGTGGCTGGGCGATTCCCAGAATCGTCCAACGCCCTCGGCCGGGTGGGCGGGCCGACGGGGTGGCACAGGGTGGGGCTGCGGCACCCACCCCCACGCCACCCTGGTAGCCCGCATGCCTGGCCGCAGGTGTTAGGACCTGCGGTTCCACCCGAAGTGTGACCACGTTCGACGACGAGCGAGCGATTGGAGAAATGCGAAGAACAGCTCTATGACGAATGTGCGATGGAGACATGTACATATACGAGCACAAGAAGGTTGAGCGATGGTTTTATATGCATGGGAGCATGGTTAATTACCCACGGAGCCGACCTACGACTTGGAGCAAAGCCGACTTTCATTTGCGATGGAATAGGGGCGTGTTATAGCGTGGAGGACAAGTCGACCAGGTAGACTAACTCACCCTGCCACTTGTATAAGTTAGTGATGCGTGGATGGCATTCAATCATCACATCTTCAACCTTCAACAAAGGAGAAAGGCACAGTTCAAAGGATACGAGGTGCAGGTTTAGTGTAGTCGAATGTGCCCAAGTCTTGGGTGAGGTTACACGGGTTGAACGCACGGGTGTATCGGGTGAACAAAGGTGTTGGGCGAGGAGCGCCCACCGGTTGAAGAGAAGGTGTGCACGGGTAAGGCGTGGGCGCCCGGTTGTGCAAGGCGTGCACGGGTGAAAGCGAGGGCACCTGGTTGTGCGAAGGCGCACGGGTGAAGGCGTGAACGCTCGGTTGTGCGGTTGTGTAGTTGGGTGGTTGTGCACGGGTTCTTGGATAGCTCGGGTGAGCGCCCGCCCGTCATGCAGAGGAAAACGCGGAAGTTGTGTACGGTGGAAACAATGAAGTGTTGAGATTGTGAACGAAGGTGTGACTCGTGCAGAGGCGCCCGTGTGTGGCGACTTGGTTATGATGAAGCACGCCCAAGTTGGGAAAACAACACGATCGTGCGACAAGGTGAACGAAGGGTTGGTGAGTCGTGCGGTGACCGTGCAGAGGTGCCAACGAGCTGGGCAATCGATTTTGCCGAAGTTGAAAATTGGCTAAGTGTAAATTTGGGGTTTCCCAAGATTTAACTTGTACTTGTAAAAGAAGATTATATATATTGATTCGGGCAGACTCATATTGTAGGGAGTTGCCCCTCCCTTTATACTGTTGTGCATTTCTCTTGTATAATGTTGTTTATGTGAATGTTATGGGCTTTCACTTGTATAAAGGAAACATAATAATACTTGGTAATGAAAATAAAACCAAGTATGGAATGTTATGCGTAGTCTACAATCGTAAGTATTGGTGAAAAGAAAATGATTGGTAGTGCCGCACTTTGCTATAAGCGGTTGAAAGACTACCGCAGGTGTAGGGGCGTGACAGGTGGTATCAGAGCTGGTCCAAGTTTTGCAGGAAACTTGGTGGACTGAATCAAGGCACTGATTCTATGAAGACCGAAGATTTGAAGGAAGTTCAAGTTTTGTAGGTAACAGGTGGAATATCAGGGTGATTCAGGTGAATGGTGAAACAAGTTTAGCAGAGGTGAAGCTTAGTGCTTGGACCAAGCTAAACGACAAGGCATGGCAGGTTTGGAAGAATGCAAAGGGAAGCTCTTGCTTACCTTATACAGGTTGAAGCAGATGAAAGAAGAGAATCCACGGATTCATAAGGAACTTGAAGTCTTGGAAAGGAATGTTGAAGACGAACTTCTTCAACTTGGTTGGACAATGGAGCAAGATGAAGTTGCAGATTGTGCTAACAAGGAAGAGGAAGTCGTGATAGTTGAGGATGTTGCAGATGTGACAACGATGGAGGATGAACTTGAGATTGATCAAGTTGGACCAGGATCGTGCAGTTTGCAGACATGGATGGATGAGGGTACTCACATGGAGGAGCGTCATGAGGATGATGTAAGTACTGTTGATACTTGTGTTTCAGTTGAGCATTTGGTAGATGAACTGTATGCAGGGAAGGGCAAAATCAGTTTGTCGATGCTAGGGAGGATCTTACCATGGATGTCTATGATGAGACCTTGTATGGAGAAGCAAGGATTGTTGATTGTTGCAGGAATTGTTGGGGTTGTTTGTGACCTTATGGTAAAAGGTACAAAGGCCCGTGACAAGGGAGGAACATGATGATCATTGCGGAGGATTGGGTCATGCTTTAGCCACATGGAGAATTGGCTAAGTGCCCAACATTACTCATGGACAGATTGAAGGAGGGCACACACTTGAGTTGCTTGGGTGGACTTCTCATGGCTGAGACCAAGAGATAGTCTTGGTGGAACCTTTAGTGGGGGAGCTATGATGGAAGAGACTCATGATATGATGATGATATGGTTGGGTGACCGAGTTCACTAGACCGAAGATTGCAGACTTGGATGAGGATGACCGATTGTTGTGATGAGTCTACTTGGTTGGACTACAGGGGCAACTTAGTCATGGACATCAGGTTGGAGACATGGAGCATGGCAATCTTATGCAGGGACATGATGCAGGAGCACTTGTAGAGGTGTCACTTATGGGCATCCAATGAGGAGTGCCAAGGCAGGGATGTTGTGCAGGTGGATTTCATAGTGTGACAAGGAGACTTATTATTTATGAGCTGATGAAGAGGTTGTGCACTCTTGTACAACGAGGCCATGGACTTGGATGGAGTTGTGAGTAGACTATGGAGCATTCCTACTACATGGAGAGCTAAGGCATCTTGTAGAGACCTTTGGGCCGAGACTTGTATGCTTGCTAAGATGTTGGTTGGAGATGACCCATGGAGCTCATGATGACATGAGATTGTTGTGACTTTTAGGGACTTCATATATGGTGGACTTGGAGGATCTGATGCATTGAGGAGCTGAGGTCAGAGACTTTGATGCAGAATGGGATGCATACTTTCGAGTACATGTATGGGAATGGCTTGAAAGAGTGACTTGATGTGGAGGATCGATATGAGACACTTTGGAGTGATGGAGTTACAACGATGATGATGCCTTGGTGGCAACACTTGGGCATGGGTTGAGCCGAGACTTAACCACTTTTGACACATGGGAGCTGATTGATCTATGATCATGGGCAGCACATGGATAGATGAGACAAGTGTATACTTGTTTCTATGGCAGACTTGAGGGATGGCACATTACAGATATGATGGAGGTTGCTTCATGGACCTGGATGTGGCACATCGAGAGTTGAGAGATGATCTCTTCACTTTGAGGAGATGGATGTTTTGCAGATGGATGATGATGTTGGGGTAGATGTGGTTGATTTCATACAACACATTAGTACCAGACATCATGGACAACATGTTGCAGATGAGATGAGGGCTACTTCATGGACCTGAGCATGGCTTACACTTGTATGGAGATGGATTCTTGATTGAGTTGAAGATGTGACGGGATGTTCTGATTACACTTGTTTGGAGATGGATTCTTGATTGAGTTGAGGATGTGACGGGATGTTCTGATTACACTTGTATGGAGATGGATTCTTGTTTGAGTTGAGGATGTGACGGGATGTTCTGAGAAACAACTGATGGTGGCATGAGGATGTGCATTCTCATGGTTTGAGCGTGATAGTTGGACTGATCACCCGACTAGTTCAAACATGAGGGAGCTCAATGTGCAGAGATGTGTTAGCATTGTGTTGGAGTATCATGGCAGCAGTCCACACGAGGACGACACATGATGAGGTTGGCACGAGATGTTGCAGGAAGCATGTAGCTTGAGATGGAAGGATCAGCCTTCCACGATGGGGAGAGTAGCATGTGGAGATTGTGATGAGATGGTCGATGATCATGGATTGAGATGATTTCTGGTGTATGACATATCGATGGGGTGTATACCTTGGTATGGTGATCTTGGTGACAGATGGTTGCCGGGACGAGACATGATGGAGATGGTAGTTCTACATATGTTGCAGGGATGATTGCAGTATGTGGAAGAGTTGACATCATTGGTGAGACAGTTGTTGATGGTCTTGGTGGATGGCTACCAGGATGGTATGTTGTTGAGGACGACAACGACTTCAGGTGGAGGAGGATGTTAGGAACTACAGTTCCACCCGAAGTGCGACCGCGTTCGATGACGAGCAAGCGGTTGGAGAAATGTGAAGAACAGCTCTACGACGGATGTGCGATGGAGACATGTACATATGCGAGCACAAGAAGGTTGAGCAATGGTTTTATATGCGTGGGAGCATGGTTGATTACCCATGGGGCCGACCTATGACTTGGGGCAAAGCCGACTTGCATTTGCGACCGCGTAGGGGCGTGTTATAGCGTGGAGGATGAGTCGGCCGGGTAGACTAACTCGCCCTTCCACTCGTATAAGTTAGTGATGCGTGGATGGCATTCTATCATCACATCTTCAACCTTCAACAAAGGAGAAAGGAGCAGTTCAAAGGATATGAGGTGCAGGTTTAGTGTAGCCGGATGCGCCCAAGTCTTGGGCGAGGTTACAAGGGTTGAATGCAAGGGTGTATCGGGTGAACAAAGGCGTTGGGCGAGGAGCGCCCGTCGGTCGAAGAGAAGGCGTGCACGGGTAAGGCGTGGGCGCCCAGTTGTGCAAGGTGTGCACGGGTGAAGGCGAGGGCGCCCGGTTGTGCGAAGGCGCATGGGTGAAGGCGTGAACGCCCGGTTGTGCGGTTGTGCGGTTGGGTGGTTGTGCATGGGTTCTTGGGTAGCTCGGGTGAGCGCTCGCCCGTCATGCAGAGGCAAACACGGAAGTTGTGTACGGTGGAAACGGTGAAGTGTTGAGATTGTGAACGGAGGTGTGACTCGTGCGGAGGCGCCCGTGTGTGGTGACTTGGTTACGACGAGGCGCGCCCAAGTTGGGAAAACAACACGATCGTGCGACAAGGTGAACGAAGGGTTGGTGAGTCGTGCAGCGACCGTGCGGAGGTGTCGACGAGCTGGGCAACCGAGTTTGCCGAAGTTGAAAATTGGCTAAGTGTAAATTTGGAGTTTCCCAAGATTTAACTTGTACTTGTAAAAGAAGATTATATATATTAATTCGGGCAGACTCATATTGTAGGGAGTTGCCCCTCCCTTTATATTGTTGTGCATTTCTCTTGTATAATGTTCTTTATGTGAATGTTATGGGCTTTCACTTGTATAAAGGAAACATAATAATACTTGGTAACAAAAATAAAACTAAGTATGGAATGTTAGGCATAGTCTACAATCGTAACTAGTATTGGTGAAAAAAAATGATTGGTAGTGCCGCGCCTTGCTATAAGCTGTTGAAAGACTACCGCAGGTGTAGGGGTGTCACAGCAGGGGTTGGGCAACTCCCACCCGCCTGCCCAGCCTCCCCTTCCCCGCCCGCCCACCCACGCCACCCTCCCTGCCTGCCTGGACTCCCCCTCCCCGACCGCCCACCCACCCTGGCCTCCTCCACCCCACCCATCCACCTCGCCCTGCCTCCCCCTCCCCGCCCGCCCACCCCGCCCGCCCAGCCTCCCCCTCCCTGCCCGCCCACCCACTCCACCCTCCCCACCCGCCCAGCCTCCCACACTGCGCCAATCCACCCCACCCTCCCCGCCCGGCCTCCCCCTCCCCGCTCGCTCACACCCACCCTCCCTGCCCGCTCACACCGGCCCTCCCCACGCGCCCTCACCTGCCTCGCCCACCCGCCCTCGCCTGCCCTACCTGCCCCGCCCTCGCCCGCCCACCCTCACCCAGCCCGGCCCGCCTACCCAACCACCCGCCCTCGCCACCCCACCCACCTACCCTCGTCCGAACAACCCGCCCCGCCCTCGCCCACCCACCCACACCCGCCCGCCCTCACCCAGTTCACCGTGGCGGGCGAGCGGGCGGGCAGTGGTGGGCGGGCGGGCAGGCAGTGGCAGGCGGGCGGGCGAGAGGGCCACCAAGGTGGTACGGCCCAAGCTGGCGCCACCTTGACGGCACGGCCACCCGCTCATGTGGTGGCTCAGCGATTCCGAGAATCGTCTAGCCACCGCGGGGGCGAGCTGGTAGGCGGACGAGCGGGCGGGCCGCCGAGGTGGTGCAGGCCAAGCGTGAGTGTGGGCAAGGAGGGTGGGTGAGCGGGTAGGCGAGGGTGGGTGGCGAGGGCGGGTGAAAGGGCGGGTGGGGTGGCGAGGGTGGGTGGGGCAGGCGTGGGCGAGGGCGGGCGGGGAGGGCGGGCATGCGGGGCATGGGGTGGGAGGTCGGGCATGGGTAAGGAGGGCGGGTGGGGCAGGCGGGGTGGGCAAGGGCGGGTGGGGTGTGCAGGGTGTGAGGGTAGGCGGGTGAGGGGTGGGCGTGGGTGGGGAGGGCGGGGGGAGGGGCGGGCATGGGCAGGGAGGGCGGGGGAGGGCAGGTGAGGGGGCGGGGGAGGGCGAGTGGAAGGGTGGGTGGGGGTGGGGTGAGGTAGGGCAGGTGTGGGCAGGGGTGTGAGGGGGCGGGTAGGGCGGTGTGTGAGGGGGCGAGAGGGGCGAGGGTATGTGTGAGGGGGCAGGAGGGGTGAGTGAGGTGGGGGTGGGGTGGCTGGGCGGGAGGGTGTGGGTGGAGGGCAGGTGGGTGTGAGGGTGGGGGGGCGGGTGGGTTTGAGGGTGGGGGAGGGGGGCCGAGTGGGTGTGGGTGTGCGGGAGTGGGAGGCGAGGGGGTGTGGGTGTGCGAGAGGGGGGGTGGGGGTGTGGGTGGAGGGGAGGCATGGGAGGGTGGGGGTAGAAGGAGTGCGGGTGCGGGTGGGGATTGGGGGTTTGGGGGGTCGTGTGGGGATGTGCGGGTGAGGGGTCTGGGGGGTGGTGGTAGTGGGTGAGGGTGGCGTTGAGGGGGTGGGATGTGGGGGGAGGGGGTAAGGGGGCAGGGGGTGGGGTGTGGGTGGAGGGGGTGAGGGTGTGGGGGGACGGGTGGGACAGTAGGGGGTGTGGGGGTGGGTGGGGCTGCGGCGCCCACCCAGGCGGCCCACCCTCCCGCCGCGGGGATTGGGCGATTCTAAGAATCGCCCAACCTCGCGGCCTGTGGGCGGGCTGTCGGGGTGCGCGCTGTAGCCCCACCCGCCCCCACACCCCCTACTGCCCCACCTGCGCCCTCATACCCCACTCGCTCACCCGCCCTCCCCGCCCACCCCGCAACACCACAGCAGCCTACCCACGACTTTTGGGTGATTGAGTTTGGTCGGGCCCACCATGCTCACGACGGATGTAATTGTTATTTTGGCTCAGAAAAATTATTAATTAAAAAAAAAAAAAAAAAATCTTCTTCATTAAACTAATTTAATATGAAAATTTTCAAGGAAAAAAATTTAAATTACCTTTCAATTGCGAGAATTCTCCGTTGAATATGTTGTTGATAGCAATGTAACTGCTCTACAAATTCACAAGTCTTTCAACGAACTTCAGAAAACCTGGATGTGATGTGAGTAATAGTGATAATGGAATTTAGTATATAAGTGAAATTACGGAGATGTTTTATCATATGGCTAATGTGGGTTTAAATATGTTTTAGAATGTATTATAAAAATTAAAAAAACATTCAATTGTTTAATAAATATTATATACTTTAACTATTAAAATAATTAATGTAGAAGTTGTAGTTTACAATTTTCATTTTAATGATTTATTTCATAAAAAAAATTACTTTACATTTTTCAATAAATTGTAGAATAAAATAATGAAGGTAAATAAATCTAACAAACTTTTTGGAGGGAAATATTTTCATGAAACGTTTTGGAGGGAAATATTTTCGCGAAACTTTTTGGAGGGACAATTTCATTCTCTAAGCTATATAATATCTTTAGGAGACTCTCCATTTGTATCATTCAACATCTTCTATTTGAAATGGATGGATTGTTCTGATAGTGAAGTTTCGATTTATACACCATCAACATCTTCATCGCATAACAACTCTATTCATATTGATGAATATAGCAGGAATTCTTCCACTATGAATAGAAAGTCAATTCTTCCACTTAGTCCTGATTCTAAGGACTATGAGAGCAGCACTGATGAAAGAGGGGATGGAGAATTTCAAATAAATAAAGAGTCACAGGTTCCACTTAGTCCTAATTCTAAGGACTATGAAAGTAGCAGTGATGATGAGCTTGATGACAAATTTCAAAAGAATGGATTGTCACGGTGTCCACTTAGTCCTCATTTTAAGGAATATGAGAGCAACAGTGATGAAGAGCATGATGGTGAAGTTCAAAAGAATGGAGTGTCACGGTGCCCACTTAGTCCTAATTCCGAGGACTATGAGAGTAGTAGTTTTGAAGAGCATGATGGCGAATTTCAAAAGAATGGAGTGTCACGGTGTCCACTTAGTCCTAATTCTAAGGACTATGAGAGCAACAGTGATGAAGAGCATGATAAAGAATTTCGAAAGAATGGAGTGTCAAAGTGTCCACTTAGTCCTAATTCTAAAGACTATGAGAGCAATAGTGATGAAGAGCATGATGATGAATTTCAAAAGTATGGAGTGTCACAGTGTCCAGTTAGTCCTAATTCTAAGGAATATGAGAGCAGCAGTGATGAAGCTCAGGATGATGATTTTCAAAAGATTGGAGTGTCACGGTGTCCACTTAGTCCTAATTCTAAGGACTATGAGAGAAACAGTCATGAAGATCGTAATGATGAATTTCAAAAGAATGGAGTGTCACAGTGTCCTCTTAGTCCTAATTCTAAGGACTATGAGAGCAATAGTGATGAAGGACAGGATGATGCACTTAGTCCTAATTCTAATGAGTATAAAGGTAGCAGTGACAAAGGACAGGATGTAGCATCTTCAATAAGTAAACAATCACATTTTCGACGTAGTCCTAATTCTATGGACTATGAGAGTAGCATTGACAATGCACATGAGGAAGAATATCCATTAAACATCGAGTCAAATTTTCCATTCAGTCTAAATTCTAAGGACTATGACAGTAGCACTGAAGAAGGGGAAGATGAAGAATACCGTCCAAGTCAATATTTGAAAAGCAGAGCTGATCATAGTGTGGATAACATTCCTCTTAATGATGATGAAAATCCTTATACAAATGATGATCCAATGATGGAGATGTTGCCAAGAAATATTGTATCGAGGAGTAGGAGCAAACCTTTTCGTATCAATGCATGTTGTTCTAGTTATACAAGGGGTAGAGCAGAATATCTGACGACAAGAAGTTCTATCAGCGCTCTCATTTCAAGTGAATGTTGCCAAAAAGATTGCTTGAAACATATGGATTTCAAATTTGCATTAGAAAGAAGGAAGGGAGATTTGTCAATGAATAAAAGCATGCAAAATTCATATTTAGTTGGGTGCAGGCAATCTACATTGTCAGGTTATGATTATCATATTAGAACTTTATTTATCTGTAGAAAATCTTTCAAAATGTTTCATTCAATTGGGAATTTTTCGTCTCTCGAGAATTCAATAAAATTTGAAAAAGGATCCCACATTGTATTCAGAAGTACGTCATAAAAGACAGTTTGGGCCATTATCAAATATTGCAATGTCATAGATGAAAGATTTCTTTTCAAAGCATGGAGAGTGTATGCCAAATAGAGAGACAATACATATTCCAGATAATTTTTCAAGATGAGAAATCTACAACTTATACAAAGAATATGCAGAAGGTGCTGAGGGACATGGCCGGTTTATTACATATCAATATTTTGTGAAGGTATGAAAGAAAGAATTCAACAATGTTTGTATTCCTAAGAAGACAAGGATGAGGATTTGCAGTACATGTGCTTCTCCTAAATAAAAAAGGGACAAATGTGAAGGGTCAGAAATAGGTAAGCATTCATAACTTTAACTTTTAAAACTGTATAGTCATCAACTATGAAAACATATTTCTTAATGAATTTCTTTTATGTTGTGTAGATTTAATTGTCAAAGAACTTCAGGAGCACCGAGAACAACAAACAAACGAAAGGAAGAAGTTGTACAAGCATCGAAAGAAGTGTTATGATAATCCGAATAAATATTTGGGTTTGATAATTGATGGTATGGACCAAAAGAAAACACTTTTACCACATTTTGTTTTCACATCCAAAAATTTACAGGAGGAAAATTTTATTCAGTTTCACTTGGTCGGTTGTATGGTCTTCAATGGGAAAATGTTGCCAAGGGTGTACTTCACAGCTCCAAATATTCATAATGATGCAAATCTGACCATAACCATAATTCATGATGTGATTTCTCATTGGTCTGGTAATCTTCCTGAAGTTTTGTATCTACAATTGGACAACACTTGTCGTGAAAACAAAAATCAGGTTGTTTTTGGATATCTAAACATGCTTGTTGAATTGAGAATTTTTCAAAAGGTAAAGGTTGGTTTCCTTCTTGTTTGGCACACTCATGACCATATTGATCATTTGTTCAGTCGTTTTTAAGTCACATTGAGGACGAAGGAAGTTGGGATCTTGCCATCACTAATTGAATCTATTAAGAAATCATACATGCCAGAGCCTACTTTTGATGTGTTGGAAGAAACTGTTGACATGCAAAGGTTTATTCTGGGATCATATGGTGAGGGGAAATGCATTGAACAACTTAATGACATTAGCTTCCAACATCAATTTCATATCAAAAAAATTGATGGGAAAACACTAATATGGGGCAAGAAGTATTCAACTACTACAGAATGGGAACAGTCATCAGGTTTGCAATTTTTGAAGTTCATTCCAGATCATCTAATATTTGCATCAAAAATATTGTTATTACAATCAGTTGGTAAATTTCATAATGCACACAGACAAAATAGAGATATAAATTATTCTGATTGCCTAGAAGAAATTAAAAAATGTATTAGATATACATATGAGTACTTTGACGTTGCTGATTTAGTTTGGTGGGAGTCATTTTTCAATAATCAAAGTGATATCATTTCAAAAACAACAAATGAAGATATACCTTTGAAAAATCCATTTATTTGGCCACAAAATGTGTCGAATGAACATGAGGAAATAAACATTGTTGAACAACAACAATCTCAAGGTATTATTAATTCTTCACAGGAAAAGGAAAGAGAGATGTATATTGCTTCCAGAAGATCTCGTGCACAACGCGAAGCCATGGAAGACCTTTACAGGGGTTCAGTACAGGATATTAAGGAGGGTTGCATGATCATAGTGCTAGCAGATAGAGATCCCAATGGCTATCCATTCTAGGTTGCTATTGTTATAAAGTTATTACAGAAAATGAGGATGTTACAAGTGTTGAAGTACATTGGTATGCCACAAATACACACCCATTCAATGGTGTGTATAAGCTAGAGATGGTAGTTGACAAAAAAAATGGCAGAAAGAGAAAAAGAAAGGGTACAAATATAAATCGCCACCGTTTCAATTTAACAAAGAGAGGAACTCTTCTCTTCAAGACGATAGAGTTTCTGAAAAGGTTGTTACCAGAAGGAACAGTGTTGAGATGGGAGTCTGCTGAAACCAGTCGTAGATCTAGAAGAATTTTGGAACCTGAAATGATGGGCATGCATGTGGACTCAGATGGGGCACTAGTTGATGAAAGAGGAGAATATGGAACATCTTCGTCAACATCCAGTCACTCATCTGAAGATGTGAATTCTAATGGTGTGCAAGAAAATATGAGTGATTTTGAATAATTGTTTAAGACAGTTTAGATAACTGATCTATGCATCATATCTTGAAATAAAATTTACGATTTCCATATGGTGTTAAATGATAAGTTATGAGGCATTTTTATGTTGTTGGATTATATTTCTTAATTATGATAATTTTTATTGTTTAAAATATCTACAATGCAATATTAAATTAGAGATATAATGTATGTTTTATTCAATATACAAATAATGACTTTTGAATTCATTTAGTGATGTAATTTGTTCATAATGTCATGGTTTTTTAATTTTATAATTGAAAAAATTTCAATTTCTTTTCTATCTAGCATGTTATGGTTGAGAACATGTTGAATTTATACTTAGGAAAGAAAATTGATATTCTACCAAAAACATTAATGTGTTTTTTTCCTCATAAACAACTTTGTTTGGCACATAAAAATTTGGTTTTACTAGCATTTTTTAAAAAGTTTGAAAATTGACCCTGAAAAAAAAATCATCGTTCCAGTATCATCACTTTTTCGTTTTCAAGTTGTATTTTGCACAAAAATTTCGTAGTCACTGCCATTTTTAAAACATGTTCAAAATTGACCCTAAAAAACAAAAATCATCATTCCACTATACACACTTTTCGTTTTTAGCACTGTTTTTAATGTTTTGTCGGGGTTTTTTAGCTATAGTTCCCGTTTTGAGTTTATAGTTCCTGTTTCAAAGTTTACATTATTTATGAACTTGATAATGAATTTTTTAAAACATCATTATTGTCAAAAAGTCTTTTAAGAGGAATTAAACCTTTTGGAATGTAATTATTCGGAAACTAAATGATATTATGATAAACTATTTTATGATTTAATTGTGAAGTTTCATTTTCATTATTTGACTTATGGTCAATGATTTGTTCTTCTTCAATTTATAGAGCTGAAAATTCATATTTGCTTGCAAGAAAATCTTTAATTGCTCATTATCTTCGAAAACTTGCCAATGTTTAAGATTATCAGGGATGGACGGTCTATATTTAACTTGAATGTGATATTGCAATTGCATTGGATCGGGAATTTTGAAAGAGCTAACAGAGACTGCTAAATATTCTACATAAATGTTTTCATCTCTAGGGATTGTTGTAATGTTAAAAGCTTGAAAGTAATTATCTAGAGAATCCAATACCTCATTTCGATAAGATCTAAGCATATGATGTTTTTATTGGCATAGATTTCTTACTTGTTTTACAATTAACTTTGATTCACTAAATACACTTAAGTTTTGGGCTTTTGGAATTTTAGTTAACTCTAGTCCTAAAAGTAAGGCTTCATATTTTTCTACATTGTTTGTAACATCAAAGTCTAACTTAAAAGATTGAGTTAAATTTTCTTTATCTAGAGATATAAGTACAATTCCAGCTCTAACTCCATCTTTGGAAAAGGCTTCATCAAAGTATAACTTCCAAACATTAGTTTTTATACATTTGGGTTTATTCACAGTCTATTCAATGCTAAGTTGAGAATTTTGGAGATCATTAGTTGATAAAGTGAAACATCCAAAATCTTGATCAACAACATAAATGGGATGATTTATTGCTTGATCAAATTTACAAACAATATTAATAAATCTCACCTCTTTGTATAATCTAAGATGTTCTCCCCCATAAATAGGAATTGTAGCAAAAGACATATCCATTTACAGACTTCCCCCTAATTTGGCACAACAAGATTTGGATAATAACATTCCAAATTTTGGGGGAATATCTGTAACAACAATATCTAAAACTACACTCTTAATAGGGATCTGAGCTAGAGTTACAACTAAAACCTTAATTAATCCAAGACAAGGTGCCTTCTTTGAATCAAAGGTATATAAATCATGATAAGGCCTTGTGATTTGTAATTGAAGTTGGTCCATATTTACTTTAGGGATTAGATTGTGAGAGGCCTCGGAATCTAACATGAAATTATATAAGCGAAAATCATGAACCTTCAAAGTAACATAGAAGGGAGGGACATTTTCATCAATCATATTAGAACTAGGACCAAAAACCAGTGAAGGTTTTTCATCTTGTAAACTAATCACATCTACCTCAGCATGAATACTTGAGGATTGAATCCATTTTGACACTTGATTCTTGTAACCTGGGTTTTTTGAGAGTTCAGATAATGGAATGGGAATCTTAACTTTCACTAATTATTTCCTCCACATTAAAAGTTGTTGGAACAGTCTTTTCAAATGTGTTCTATTATTGGGTTGATTTAATGGTTGAATCATTGTTGTTTGTGTTTTAGTTGTTTTGACCAGAGGTTCATTAATAGTGACATTTTTTGCTAGTCTACCAGGTCCTGGTATTGGTCTCAAATCATATCTTTTGTTTAGTTTTGCAATAAGAAATTTAGAAAAGGCCTGATATTTAGAAACTTGGGAAATCTCTTGATTTTGAGCTGAAGGCTGATCATGAGAAACTTAAGGCTAAAGGCTGATTTTGAGCTGAAGGTTGTTTATGTCTGGTGCGAGGCCTTTCCACTTTGTTTATGGTGTCGTATTGTTGTTGGTTTTCCTCTTGTTTCCTTCTTGGTCTTGCCTTTATTGTTTTGAGAGTCTTGAGAATTGGTTGGGGAAGGAGGAGGTTAATGGAGCTCCAGGAGAGTTGTGTGGTACTCAACAGGTAAGATAAGACCTGGATGAAGCTCAATGCATGTATAAGGGTAGTTGAAGGAAAGAGTATGACATCCAGTTGGACTGGTTGGGTCCATTGGTGTAAATGGATGATGGCAAGACAAGCATGGGAAAGATAATCCAGAAAGGTAAGGTGAATGGATTTGAGGCACAATATTCCTTGGCTATGTTGGGAACTGTTGTTCTCAATGTTGCGCATGTGTTGCATGCATAGAGGGAGTTCTCTTAAACTTGACCTTATGATATCTAGTAATTATGTTGTGACCATGATTATGCCGATGTCTATATGGGTATACATATATGTATGTATGTATGTCATGTCTGACAGGGTCATCATGGATCATGATTATTAATGCTAATATTTATATGTATATATATGTATTTATGTATGTTGTTGTCTGACAGGGTCATTAGGAATCATTTTGTGGAGGAATGATTGGTTACGCAAGTGAATGACATGAAGAGGTTCTTGGTTTATGAGGAATCAAGTGGAAGAGTAGTCATGAAAATATACAAGGTCAATATCATGTGGTTATCAGTCGATATTATGTGATTATATTATGTCTATGTTATGTACAGGCTATACTGAGGGATACAACAACGAAATCAAAGCAGTATGGTCTGAGGAATGTTGGGACAAGCATGGATAAGACACTGGAAGCATGGTTTCTTGGTAGAGACAGTGTGGTTTTGGATGTGTGGTACTACTGTTGTGCATTGTTGTACATGTTTCATCTATGATGTTGCGTGCAAGCAGTATTGTGTATTTATAGTGTGTGTACATGTTGTTTATGCAGTTTTATGTATAAGGTGGTACATATAGTGTAGTGTGAATGTTTTATATGCAGTGTTGGGTATAGATGGTGCTATGTACATGTTGGATATGTGGTGTTGTGTACATATTGTACTATGTGCATGATGGATATGCAGTGTTGTGTGCAGATGGTGCTATGTACATGTTGGATATGCAGTGTTATGTACATGTTGTATATGAAGTTCTATGTACATATGGTGTTTTGTGCATGTTGTACATGGGGTGCTATGTACATATGGTGTTGGGTGCATGATTGTACAAGTGGTGCTGTGAGCATGTGGTTTCGTGTACATGTTGTACATGTGGTGTTGTGTACCAGTTGTATAGGTGGTATGATGTACATGTGGTGTTGTGCACATCTGGCATTGTGTATATGTTGTACAGGTGGTACAATGTACATGTGGTGTTGTGCACACGTTGTGTAGGTGGGGCTTTGTACAAGTGGTACCTTGTACATGTACATTGGTATTGTGTACATGTTGTGTTGTAGGCATGCGGTAATATGTATGTGCATTGTGTAGTCGTGGTATCGTGACATATGCATTCATTGTGTTGTACTCTATGTACGTATTTGTGTTGTGTCATACAATGGGTGTAGGTGTATGTGTGGTATGTTAGGTATAGCCACATGTATTGTGTGGTGTTGTGCATCAAGTATAGTTGTATGTGTTGTGTTGTATGTCAGGTGTAGGAGCATGTATTGCATGGTGTTGTATGTCGTCTCTGGTTGTATGCTTGTGATGCACACTATATGTATGTGCACATGGTTGAGGAGAAGGAATTGGGTTTTTATCGGGTGTGGAAACCGATTTGGTGTGCGTATGGAATAAGTACAAAGGTAGAAGCTAAGGATTGATTAAAGGATAAGTATCAATATTTTATTTCAGTTTATTATGCATGTGATTTATGATTATGGTTTATGATCATTACATGTGATCTATGATTCTGGTTTATGATGGTTATATGTGATTTATGATGTTGATCTATGATGGTTGTGTTTTTAGCTAACCTGATGCGATATGTTTATACATGATGATTTGGTCAAAGAGATAGTTTGACTTGTTGTGACAGGAAGCGAATAGAATTGCAAGTGTACCTTGTTGACATGCCACCAATGAGGTATGATTTGAAGTTATCGCAATTTATTTTAAATCTAATCGAAATTATGTGCTTGGTATAGGAAGCATGGAAATTCCCATTTGGGTGGTTGAAACCAACTGTAAGAATTAGCAACAACAACAAAAGAAACTATAAAAGGCAGCAAGATGTAGGTAAATCATTCAAGAGCAGGGAAATTATGGGACATTGGTACCCAATAGTGTCCATTGATTGCCACGAGCATGCTATGACCAATATGATGGTTTGAGGCAGGGATATGCCTTGGTTTTTGTATCTTCTGATGTGAGGAAGCCTTGCTAAGGGATGGACTACCCAGGATGGGGGTGCCAGCGGAACTTGGAAGGCGTGTGACTACACGAAAGGGGGTGACTGGATTTCCCTAAGGTCTGTGTAGCAGAGAATGGGAGGTTGGGGATGGATTTGTTTTGGTCATTACCATTTCCAGATGGAATTAGATGCACATTGGGAGTGCGCCCTGGAAAAATGAGATGATAATTGTTCACTGAGAGGACAAGTGGTGTTGGATTATAGCATTGGTCATTGGATGAAACGTTGACATAGAAATGGATTTTGGACTTCCTAGGAAGGAGCTGAATCGTGGTATTACTTTTAGGGTGGAGGTGTGAGCCTCTGGATTCCCTTGTTGATTGATACAGGCATCATATCCTTTTATTTGTTGGTTGAAAATATGTGTATATGTGTATATTATTGTAAATATTGTAACGAGCTAGTTTACAAAACTCCACAAACAATGTGGTTATTTGTTGGGTGAAGCAAATGTGTATGTGTATATGTGGTTATTGTAAATACCATAATGAGCTATATTATAAAGCTCCAGTAAACATTATGCTTGCCATGTTTTAACAGATGGTCATTGTAAATATTGCAACAAGCTATGTTATAAAGCTTCATGGGAAGTATGTTTTGTTTTCAATAGTCTTGTTGGTTATAGGTGTCATTAAACACCAAGGACAGTGTTCCCCCAAGGGGGAGGGTTCTGTAATAGCCTTGGTTAAAAATCCATGTAAAATATATAAGACCACAATCATGGGACACATATTCCAAGCTGAATGGTGAGAAAAACATCCTAGTGGGTGTTCATTTGGTTTATTATGGATAAGGAAATTAGCAAAGGAAATGGAAAAGACTTTGGAAAGGCATGAGACATTAATTGGCATTTTATTTATAAAATTAATGGAAATTAGGAGAAAAGGGAGGTGAAAGGTCATAGGTTGCATGTGAGGAGGAAAATGAAGAAAAATAATGGAAAATGAAGAAAATAGAGGCCTAATTGATAAAAAGGCTTCTCGGGATCAATGAGAAGGTTGGGTCAGAGTAGCTCGGTCAGTTCAGTTTTGGAGCTCTCTCTCTATTCTCTCTCTCTCATACCCTTGGACACTTAGAGTGTTCTTGGAGCACTCTTGGAGAGTGTGGCATACTTGGATTTTTGGAGAAATGAGGGAAAGGAAGAGCAAGAAAGCGCAAGAGGACATAAGGATCAATAGCTATAACGAGTTTTACTTGCAGGTACTGAGTTGCATGTATGTTTTCCTCACTATTTTTGTCATGCATGGCACATGCATGTGGTTTATTGGTCATGATTTATCATTGGCATGGAGGATTGCCTGGATTGACAGTGGTTTTGCCTAGCATTTCCATTTCTTGGATAGTCATGGTGTTGTGGGTTTATTTATTTGTTTTTCTAGTTGGTTCTCATGTTTCCTTTAACTTGGGTTGAGTTATTAGTTCCCGGAGCCTTGGTTGGAAAAATGATCTAGAAGCCCTGTAATAGCTTGGGTTGAGTTATTAGTCCTAGAACCTTGGTTGGAAAAATGCTCTAGAGCCCTGTAAAAGCTTGGGTTGAGTTATTAGTCCCAGAGCCTTGGTTGGACAAATGCTCTGGAGCCCTTGGTAGGTTGAGTTACTAGTCTTGGAGCCTTGGTTGGATAAATTCTCTGGAACCCTGTATAATTTATGGGTTGAGTTACTAGTCTTGGAGCCTTGGTTGGAAAAATTCTCTGGAACCCAACAACAACCATGGGTTGAGTTACTAGTCCTAGAAGCTGGGTTGGAAAAAGCACTCTTGAGCCCTAGAAGGCTTGCGTAGAGACCAATCTGATGATGGTTTCGTGGTGTTCGGCCGTGAGGTGGAATCACTGTTTGATGGGTTGATGTGGTTTGGAATCTAGAAGCCCTGGATGGTTTTGGTTGATGATTTTTATGAGATCCCACATTCATGCTTGGAATATGGCATGGGGTCAATGGTTGAAGAGATATTTTGCTCAACCATGTCTACGACCAGGTGGAATGTGGTAGTCCCATACTAGGTTGGATTTTTCATCATTAATACGAGGTTATTTGTCCTTGTTATATCATGAGTATTATACTGGTTTATATGGCTAATGTTTTGTTGGTAATTCTATTGTTATTATACTAGTTATGAATATGTATTATGGCAGTGGCTATGCATGGCTCTTATCATGTTTCTACTTGTAAATGAATGAACAATGTGTCAATGGCTTAATGGATGAAACTACAACTAATGCGATAAGGAAACAATGCCTCATAGTGAATCTCATATAAGTATGAGAACCCTATGCTCAGATCTGTTGTTTACACTCATAGGTTGCATTGATGCCAAGTGTTTGATAGAATGTCAGTCCCATTTAGGGATGGCTAGGCCTAGTCTTGGAGTTACTTTTGGGTTTATTAGTATTTTCATCATGTGTTTAATTATTTCCAAAAGTTACAGCAAGTTCTAGGTAGTGGCCGAAATTCTAGGCTTAAAAAGTTCCTTAAATTCCTTCGACTCTGGCATAGGTCTACTAGAAATAGTCCCTTGATGTAGGCATGCAGGCTTGTGGGAGAATCCAGAGCTCTCTAGATGCTGGCATGCCCATAGCATGGGAGCATCCATAGGTTTAATAGCTTAAAAAATTAGTAGGACTCAGGGGTTGGTTAGCAAAAAGGTTGGGATGGTTCTTAGGAGTCCTATTGTTGATTTTGAAGGTTTGTATGGTGTGTTTCCATCGGTTCCACTTCCTTAACATGAATTAGGAGGTCGAATCATATCATAGTAACTTCTCGTCACTTGGTATTTGTATTACCATGGTATTTTCCCAAGGTATTAGTTTTTAAATTGATGAGGATAGATTGCTATATAATTGTGAGTGAGTATTGAGTTTGTGATTGGATGTTTGGAGTGAGTGTGTGAGTGAGTGTTGTAGCGCTTTGCATATCTTATCATATAACTGTAGATGAGTTGAGTGATGTGCTTATCATACTTTATTTTAGAATTAGAGAGGTTGATGGGTTTCTCATGTTGAGCAGATTTGAGAACCCAGTATGAAACATTTTGAAACGTGGCTTGCATGGAGGAGTTGGAGGCATAAAGACTTTATGCTTGGGAAGATTAGAAGATAATTATTAGAGGAGGAGAATCTCAATCCAATGGTATTTTGATAGTCCAATGAATGTTGGCTGAGGCTCGTTGGTTGTGGTGGCTTCCAATGGATGATTATCTACAGAGTCATGTGAGTATGAACTTCTCAATTGATGATGTCAACACACTATTGTAGAATTTGAGTCTTCCAGTTAGTGGGTGCCAGTTACTTTATGTAAAAAGAATTCAACCATTAATAGAAGATTTAAGCAGCAACAACAGCGGGTGGTTTTTTTCCATGGAGGGGGTTTTCCACAAAAAAAAAATTGTGCTCTCTTGTGTGAATGTCTTTTGATATTGTTCGTGGTGTTTATTCTAGTTTTACATGTTATATTTGTGATTTGATGATGGGTTACTAATATTTTGAGTGTTTTTATAAAAGAGTTAAAAATTTAATAAAAATCCTATCACTATTGGTTCACCTCCCCCCCATTAGTAGTGAGGTGATTTCCAACAATTGGTATAATAGATGGTTCTGTTAGTGGAGCTTGATCCCTTGAGGGTAGATCGTAAGAAGGGTTCTCTTTTATTGTCCATGGAAGTAGTATACATATAAAACCTTCAATCGAAACATTCATATTAAGTATGAAACCCTAGCTTTTGCAACCAAAAGTGCAAATGAATGCGTAGAACAAAAAAAGGGAAATATACCAGTAGGGTCAACACCAGGGTTTGGTTACAAGCACTACATCACATTTGAAAAGAAGGTTTAGGTCAATGGAGTAAAGCCCTAACATATGCACAAAGGGTGCAAATGGAGAGACAAGTGTGGCAAGGGAGTGGCGGTTACACCCCATAACCAGCCTGGCTAATGAGAACTGTCAATTCCGAGCCCTAGCAATCTAGCGTTGGATTTGTGCCACCTCGCTCATGTCAGGACAAGCCATGTAAGTCAAGGAATAATCTAGAAATAAAGGTAGATGTATGTAGTTATTAGTAACCACAAACTTAATTTAACCATAATAAATATGAAGTCCTAATGTTTGCATGTAATCTACTTCGTATCAATTAGAATTGCATAACCATAAACAAGGGTTTCCAAACAATATATATTACCACATAAACCATTTACCTTATATTATATCTTTTTAATCAGTGAACATGAGGTAAGGTCAATATTTTGTGGTTGAGTGTTGTATGAACTTGTAAACATATATCATTGAACATTAAATATAAAGGAAACTATGCCATTATCATCTCAGACATAGAACAATATAGGACAAAAAGCCATACAAATTGGTCTATATGACAATGAAATATCATTCATATGATTCAAGGCATAATAAAAGTGAAATGGCTGTAAGATAAAAATAATTTAAGGGTGTGGATGTTACATAGACATCTCCCTCATACCAGGATGTAGAATATGCCTCTAGGTGCATTTATAAATAATTTTATAATTATAAAAGTATTTATTTTAGTTTTTCCCCAATGGGGTTGACGAATCAAGGTGACATAGGGATTGGTCTAGGTGCCTGCTACCCCGCTATCCCCTCGACAATTAACAGGGGAAACATGGCAACCCACTGTGATCTAGCCTAATGCGAATTGAATTCTCTTTCAGTGTGAGCAATGGTGCATTTTAGGACTAGATAATAAGCAAGGGTATAATGTTTCTTCAGCATGCATTGCGACTATATTGTGGCATTTTGGGTCCTAAAATTGGTATGGTATGGTAAGAGGAGTGAGTCGAGCCCACCTTAACTAAGAAGGAGGTCAAGTTGGAAAGGAATTATTTGTGTGTGGATTGACGATGGTATCTTGGAGGCTTAGCTCTAGAGCCTGGGGTACTAGGGATGAAGGTAAGATGACCCAATGGAAGCACAACTGGGACCCCAACATAAGGAGTTTATGCATGGCTACATATCTCAAGGGATTGTTGAGGTTGCAAAGTTTCTAGTGGTATTTTTCATGTTGGAATGCCAAACCAATTCGACTTAGGATTCTTAGGCCTAGTAGAAGGTATGGACATACAATTTCACTACTTTGTTTTATTCCACAATTGTTATATATTTTGGTTACAACCTCTACTTTTGGGAGCTTTGGATTCTGATTTAATTCTGATAGTATTTATTGCAGTTTTGGTGATAGGTTATTGTGGTTCAGCAATTTTGCTGGTGGTCTGAGGGGCTCAGATGGAGAGGTATGTGTTTGTTCTCTCCCTCATCTCACCAAGCTAACTGTGTGATTTCTAGAGCAACAATTTTTTTGGGTATCATGGTGGGTTTTGAGGACTAACATTGCCTTTTTGTCTCAGATGTGGGCTTAGTGAAGTTAGAACCTAGGAAATTTAACCCATTTTTGTAGGTTTTAACCCCATACAGAAATTACCTGCATACGAATTCTAAAACATAGAAAATAAACAATGCGAGAGCATAACACATAAAACACATATACACAGAGATTTTCCCCTAGATCCCAAAACCGGGGCTACCAGCTTGATTTTTCATTATATTCCTTTCAATGTTACAATACATATTTATACATGCCGAAGCATCCAATACCATGGACCGAAAACCATCGCATCCAAAACCATGTGCGAAAATCATGAAAAAAACATAGGTGGGTCTGCCCAACCTAACATAGGGTCCAAAACCAAAATTTTCTAGGGCACTGCCTCGAACCCCATAGAGTGGGGTTACCTACACCCCTCAAACCCCCTGTGACTCCCCCGCGCTACGCAATTGGCACAATGAAGGGGGGGGCTCCGCCCCCTTCCTAACCCCCCGGTTGACTACGTGGGCTAGTCGTGGAAAGAATATAACACAACCCAACATTCTCCCACTTGTTGTTTTCTTTCCACAGGGGGCCATAAGAGAGCTTAGTCATTTATCCAACCCTGCAATGCCCATTGTTTCTCTACACCAAGAGAACTTCTCAAAGCTCACAGATTTTGTCAATGCATCTGCAGTATTCTTCAAAGTGTCCACCTTTACCAGCAACAACCTTTTATCTTCTATCATATCCCTCACAAAGTGATACTGAACATCAATGTGCTTTGTATTTGAATGATATGCAGGGTTCTTTGCCAATAAAATTGCACTTTGGTTGTCACAGTCTATCCTTATAGCTCCATGTACTAACCCCATACTTGAACACAATCTCTACAACCAAACTGCTTCCTTGCTTGCATGAGTAGCTACCATGTATTCTACCTCTGTAGTTGATAGTGCCACTACCCACTAGGTTAAACACATACCCACTTGTAGATCTTCTCAGATCTAGATCTCCAGTCCAGTCTGCATCAACAAAGCCACGAATATCCAACACTCTATCCAATCTTAGTCTTCCTTGGTAGCACAAACCATAATCACTAGTGCCACGCAAATACCTGAAAACCCACTTCACTGTTGTCTAGTGCTCCTTCGCTGGTTTTGACATAAACCTGCTCAATACTCCCACTGCATGTGTAATGTTTGGTCTAGTACAGACCATCGCATACATCAGGCTACCGACTGCACTTGCATATGGAACACATGACATGTCTTCTTCCTCTTCTTATGTCTTGGGACACTGTTCAGTAGATAACTTTACACCTACAGGAATAGGAACCTTCACCGGTTTACTATCCTGCATATTAAACCTCTACAATATTGTCTCGACATACTTCCTCTGGTTTAACCAGAGCTTCCTCTTTGTCCAATCTCTTTTAATTTCCATGCCCAAAATATAGTTTGCAGCACCAAGATCTTTCATGTCGAATTTGGAGGACAAATGGGTCTTCAAATCCTGGATAATTTCTTTGTCATTTCCAACCAGCAACATATCATCCACATACAAGACCAAATAAATAACATGATCACCAATTAATTTAAAATACACACAGTGATCTGCTTTGCTTCTGGTGAAGCCAAGTCCCTGTATAATTGTATCAAATTTCTGATACCACATACTTGGTGACTGTTTTAACCCATACAGAGACTTATTTAACTTGCATACCAGTTCTTTCTTACCCTTCACCACAAAGCCTTCAGGTTGCTTCATGTAGATCTCCTCTTCCGTATCCCTGTGAAGAAATGTTGTCTTCACATCCATATGTTCTACCTCAAAATCAAAAGCAACAGCAACAGATAAATGTAATCTAATAGAAGTTACCTTGGCAACAGGGGAAAAAATATCACCAAAATCAATTCTCGGCACCTGGGAATAACCTTTTGCTACCAACCGAGCTTTGTATTTCTCCACCTTTCCATCTACATTTGTCTTCTTCTTGAACACCCATTTGCTGCCAATGGGTTTCCTTCCAGCCAGCAACTCCACCAGATCCCAAGCCTCATTTTCGTGCAAAGATGCCATTTCATCAACCATGGCCTCTTTCTATAGTTTTCCATCCTCTGAATCTACTGCTTCCTTCACAGTTCTGGAATCATCATCAGTGATAGATAAAGAAAAATTTGAATAGAAAGCAGATGGACTATACCTTTCTGGCTACCTTCTTTCTTGAACTGATCTTCTCACACCCAGAGTTTGTGGCTCTTCTTCTTCTTATTCCTCCTCTGCAGTAGAGTCTGATTCTTCCTCATTTAGCTCAAACTCTATCTTCTCAGGTTCCTTTGGTTGGACTACGTGTTTAATAACATCTTTCACCTCTCTGAACACCACATCTCGGTTGTACACAACCTTACTTGTTACTAGGTTCCAAATTTTATAACCCTTTAAACCATCCTTATACCCAATAAAGATGCACTTTTCAGATTTACTATCCAACTTGGTGTGTTTCTCCTTTGGAACATGTACATATGCATCACATCCAAATACCCTCAGATGTGAAAGAGAGGGTTTCTTACCAATCCATACCTCTTGTGGAGTCTTATCCTCCAACGCTGATGAAGGTGATCTATTGACGTGGTAACATGCTGTCTCCACCGCCTCTACCCAGAATTCCTATCCTAACCAGGCACCACTGAGCATGCTTCTTGCCCTTTCCATCAATGTCTTTCCCATTCTTTCTGCAATTCCATTTTGTTGAGGTGTACATGGAGTAGTATCCTGCCATGCTATACCACACTTCTTACAAAATTCTTCAAATTCCTTACTGCAAAACTCTCCACCATTATCTGTCCTCAGCACCTTTATCTTCTTCTCTATCTAGTTTTCCACCAAAGCCTTAAATTCTTTAAACTTGTCAAAGACTTCAGATTTCTTCTTAAGGAAATATATCCATGTATTCCTTGAGAAGTCATCTATAAATGATACATAGTACACAGACTTACCCAGTGATGGAACCTTCATAGGTCCAAACACATCATTATGCACAAGCTCTAATATATGTTTCGCCCTCTTACCACCAGAGGGGACCTGATTTTGATTCCCATATACACAATTTTCACAGAAATCAAAATCCAGAGAGCTATTATTCATACCTTCTACCATACCTTTACCATGAAGTATTCGAAGGCCCTTCTCTCCAATATGTCCAAGCCTTTGATACCACAACATGGTCTTCTCTCAAAAGACCACTAGATTTTCTGCTCCACTTTCAGGAACCACAGAACTGTTGCACCCATCAACAACAGTGCTACCTTTTAGCTTGTACATAGTTCCAATCTGAACTCCCCGCATCAATACTAGTGCTCCCCGAACCATCTTGCAGGTATCCTTCTCAAACACTGTTTTTACACCTACATCATCCAGCTTGCTCACAAAAATCAGATTTTTGGCTAATGCAGGAATATGCAGAACACCCAGAAGTGTTCTAACTCTTCCACCTTGCAACTTCAACTTTACTTTTCCGCGACCAACAATTATAGCCTTCCTATCATCCCCCAAGAAGACATCACCACCATCATATTTCTCATACTCGCAGAACCACTCTCTGTGTGGAGTGAAGTGAAAGGATGCACCTGAGTCAATAAACCATGCCTCATGATCTACATGTGTACTTGAAGAAGCCAAGTACACATCCCCACCTTCATCTGAGGTGGCTTTCGCCTCTGTAGAAGGAGCATCATCAGATCCCTTTCCTTTATTAGGATCTTTAGATTTACAGTCCCTTTTTTAGTGCCCTTCCTTTCCGCATTTCCAATACACCACCTTTACAAGTTTTCCTGGAGATTTATATCTCCCTCTAGATTTAGATCTCCCACTCGATGACTTATTTTTGTTTCTGTTCTGAGACCGTCCTCGTATAGACAAGGCATCACCATTTTGGCTCTCCATATTTTTCTTTCTCATCTCCTCCATCAGCAAGGATGAGACTATTTCATCAAACTACAAAGCAGTTGCATTGCTACCTATTGCAATAAACAGACTATCCCACGAATCTGGTAGAGAACATAACAAACTAATGCACTTATCTTCATCTGAAATTTTGATATCAACAGACGATAACTGACTTACCACAGTATTAAATGCATTCAGATGCTCTGTCACCGAGTCTCCATCTTTCATCCTTAGGTTATACAATTTTTTCCGTAGGAACAGTTTATTCACCAGAGACTTAGATTGGTACAAAGTCTCTAACTTGTCCCACAAAGCCTTCGCTGTAGCTTCCCCTGATACATTCAACAATACTGAATCTGAGACACACAATCGTATTGTGTTCTTTGCCTTCCGATCCAACTTCTTCCATTCTTCATCGGACACTCCCATTGGTTTAGTACCTGGATCTACTGTGATCCACTGATCTTTATCCACCAACAAATCCTCCATCTTGAGTTTCCATAACTCAAAACTTTGACCATTAAATTTCTCGATCTCTATTTTTCCACTGCTCACCATCTTCTTTCACCACCAGAATCGATCTCGCAGATCTCCCACTGAACAAGGTCTACCAAAGGCCCGAGCGAAACCCCTCAACAACAAAGGCGTCCCCTTGAATCCAAAACAGCTTTGATACCAAATGTAGGTTTTAACCCTATACAAAAATTACCTGCATACGAATTCTAAAACACAGAAAATAAACAATGCGAGAGAATAACACATAAAACACATATACACAGAGATTTTCCCCTAGATCCCAAAACTAGGACTACCAGCTTGATTTTTCATTATATTCCTTTCAATGTTACAATACATATTTATACATGCTGGAGCATCCAATACCATGGACCGAAGACCATTGTGTCCAAAACCATATGCGAAAATCATGCACAAAAACATAGGTGGGTCCGCCCAACCTAACATAGGGTCCAAAACCAAAAAAATTTGGGGCGCTGCCCCAGAACCCAAAGAGTGGGGTTACCTGCACCCCTAAAACCCCTTGTGACTCCCCTCGCTACGCAATTGGTGCAACGAGGGGGGGGCTTCGCCCCCCTCCTAACCCCCCGTTTAACTATGTGGGCTAGTCATGGAAAGTATATAACACAACCCAACAATTTTCTAGGAATTTTGGAGTCTTGGTGGTGGTTGGTATAGCCCAAGGTTGAATTGGGGTTCTGAGATGATCTCTTACTACTTGCGGTGTTACGACATCTTCTTATTAGTGTTTCTTCATAGGTTAGGATGTATTTGGGTGGGCTCTCAACATTTCTTCTTGGGTTAGGTTAGAATGTTGGGTTGTGTTATATTCTTTCCATGACTAGATCCCCTAGTTAAACAGGGGAGTTCAAGGGGGGGCGGAAGCCCCCCCCTTCATTGCGCTGATTACGTAGTGTGGGGGTCACATGGGGGCGACTGCGCCCTGGGGAATTTGTTTTTCAGACCCATGGTTTTGTGCATGGTTTTCGCACATGGTTTTGGGTGCGATGGTTTTCGGTCCATGGTATTGAATGCTTCGGCATGTATATATATGTATTGTAACATTGAAAGGAACATAATGAAAAATCAATCTAGTAGTCTCGGTTTTAGGATCCAGTGGAAAATCTCTGTGTATATGTGCTTTATGTGTTATGCTCTTGCCTTTGTTTATTTTTTGTTTTTAGAATTCGTATGCAGTTAATTTCTATACAGGGTTAAAACCTACACTTACGGGCTCAGATGGAGAGGTTTGTGTTTGTTCTCTCCCTCGGCTCACCAATCTAACTGTGTGGTTTCTGGAGCAACAATTGTTTTGGGTATCATGGTGGGGTTTGAGGACTACCATTGTCTTTTGTCTCAGACATGGGCTTAGTGAAGTTAGAACCTAGGAAATTTAACCCATTTTCTGGGAATTTTGGAGGCTTGGTGGTGGTTGGTATAGCCCAAGGTTGAATTGGGGGTTCTGGGATGATCTCTTACTACTTGCGATGTTACGACATCTTCTTACTAGTGTTTCTTCATAGGTTAGGATGTATTTGGGTGGGCTCTCGACATTTCTTCAAGGGTTTTGAAAGCACCCTAGGTGTCAACTCACTAATATATGCTTGGTGCTTCTATTTGAGTGAGGGGACACATTGTGTTGGCTCTGTTGATATCTGGTGGTGCACTGGTAGTAGTTATGTGTGCAAGGTTTATTTGTGTGTAGTCCACTTAGCAATGCATTGTCATCATGGGTGGGTAAGAAGGGGAATCAGTGAGAGAGGGAGGCGCGTTGGGCACTTGCTAGATGACCCTGAACCTGGTGAGGCTTTTGACCCCAACCTAGCCCAACCACCTATATCTTAGGGACAACCTCCTCCTCCGACTAATTTCAAAAACCATCTCCAACACATAACTCTTCTCCTGGGGTAGCTTAGGAGGGGTTGTAATGATGATAGGAATGTGGTCATTATCTTCATGAATGATCTCCAACAACATTAGTGGCATATGCAAGATCCTTTGGGCAGTATGCATAAGGGGAATAATGAATATAAGAGAAACTGGATCGCTTTGAATGAAGATTGGCCCATATAGAGAAGCACATCCACTATGACTTTATACCTCCACCGTCACCTCGCTCTAGTCTAGATCATCCTGCTTTGGTCAATTCCTCCAATTCCTAAAGGTCATTGGCTACATTATGAATTTGAAGGTCTTCTGGTATCACTTGCCTTTCTGGTTTTAGATGATAAGGTTGTTTTGATAGTTAGCTATTTGTCTTAGTATTCACGTATTGGCCAATAAATCTGGTAAAAGTGAAAACACTAAGATTTTGAGAAAATGTAATCAAAGATATAATATTTTGACATAATACAAAACTAAATTTACCAGAAATATTTATTTTAATTTTAACTTATTAAAATTAATTGGTAATTCTTTTAAAATATTTTTTCAAAATTTATTTTAATTTTATAAACATAATACTATAAGATTTAAATGTAAATTATATTAAAATTTTCATTTTACTTTTATTTTTATTTTATGGATTGAATTAATGTATAAAATATTCAACTTGATTTATTTATATTTCAATTATTTAATATAATTTTATATACCATCAAACTAAATTTCATTTAAAATAATGACATCAAAAGTATTATATTTATTTTAATTATAGATTATAAAAAATATTAAAATTATTTAATTTATTTAAGTCTAATATAAAATCTTAGCCATATAATTTAAATAGTCCGTAAGGTCAATAAGCATTAATCCATAATAAATATAAAAACCCTTATATCATATATCTCACTTTGTTCAAATTAAAAAAATAAAAAATAACAACTCACTAAATTACATCATACATCTCTCAACTCACTAAATTACAACATACATCTTACCTGGCTCAAATTTAAAAAAAAAAAAAAGCGCACATAAAAACTAACTAAATTATAATTTTATTTTAAATTATTATTATTATTAATGAAAACAATTAAGATATAATTTAAACATATAAACATTTGAAAAAACATGGAACATGATTCTTAATTATGGAGATCTAATCCCATTTTAACATGAAGATTCTCAGTTTGTAAATAAGTTTTGTTAGAATACCCTATGCCAATAGCATGGCTTATCAATATCACATATGAAAAAACAACAGTTCACGACACTTATCTATATGACCTTTTTTTAATTAATTAATATAATTAAAAGGGAAAAAATGCATAATTTCTTTGGAGATAAATCTCAACCTTTGATTTGTGTATACTATATTCTAAAATATTTTGTGGAGGTTAAATATCTACCATCCACACTTAATTTATTTGATTTTTTTTTAATTAATCAATTTAATTAAAATGGAAAAAAAGACATAACTATTTTGGAGATAAATCTCAACATTTAATTTGTGTATAATAATATGAATGTTTTAGAATATTCCACACTGGTTAAATATTTACCATCCACTTAATAATTATTGATAATTAAATTAAATTTTCAAAAAACGTATTGCAAAATAAGCAAACACATCTATTCATTCGTGTAATTTTTTTATTTAGACAATATATTTTTTTTAATTATTTTAAAAATTATGAATTAAGATACTTTTTCCTTCATATTATTTTGCTGATGTGATTTGAACTTACAACAATAATAATGATGATAATCAAATAAGATCAACTTTTAATTACATATTTGATTTATCACGTTGTTTTTATGAGCAAATAATTTAGAAATGAATTTGTTTTGTTGCTTTTTAAATTTATGGATAAAAAGTTATGAATTTTAGCTATATTATAAGTCGTTTTATAGAAACATATTATTTGTGTTTTTATTATTTAGTAATTGCCTTTTTGATATTTATAAAAAATATTTTATATTATATAATAAAACACAAAATAAATACACTTTAACATTATATATTTTAATCACATTTTTAAAACAAATTATATTTAAATTTTGAATTATGGAAAAAACATAATTAATAATAATTTAGAAAATTTGTTAAAATAAATTAAATAAAAATAAATCTTTACCATTCAACCCTTAATCCTTATAATCATT
This sequence comes from Pinus tabuliformis, assembly GCA_031772625.1. Lineage (NCBI taxonomy): Eukaryota > Viridiplantae > Streptophyta > Pinopsida > Pinales > Pinaceae > Pinus > Pinus tabuliformis. The sequence goes on from CM062812.1 coordinate 93,185,659, forward strand.
CTAGACATCTCTGGAAAAAAATAACATATAAACAAATTCCCTTATTAAAAAAAAAAACCAAAAACAAAAAAACTTATAACATTTTAATAAAAATATTATTAATAAAAAATTAAATAAAATACTAACATTTAACCTTATGTATCTTAAATATCTCAAAAATATAACAATACATAATCAAATCAACTAATAAAAAAATTAACCATGAAAAAATTTCTAAATCATTCCATAAGATGTCGAATTTAAATATACACAACTAATAACTCCATAAGATGTCGACTTTAAATATACACAAATAATAAAGTTGGAGTGCTTTCTTGTAAAGTATCTCTTACAAATCTATAACATTTAACCCTATAATCATCCTAAATGTCTCAAAAAGAGTAACAACATGATCAAATCAACTAATAAAAAAATATCCTAAAAATTATAACAATATATAATCAATCGGACCGGGTCGAAGGTGCGGAAGCTCTGAAGCGAGGATGGATAGGGTTTACTTGAGCGCCGCCGTCACACTGCGCTGCGAAGAGACAGAGACGACAGAGAATCCATGGAGGTTGAACGCCGGATCAACTCAACGGAATACGCCGATATGGATCTGGTACTAAAGAGATCGAGACCACAATCCCTCTGCAACGAATCGAGCCATGGATGAACAATGTTTCGCTCACAGGTCATGGACGGATACCCACTTTCTGATTAAGGGTTATTTTCATGATAAATCTTTTGCCCTCACTGTAACAGGTTACGGCCAGCATGATTTAGACCGCAAACGTTTAGATCTGCAGTTGTTAATGCAACCCTACCTTGATCCGCAGTCTCTAATTGCGATTAAGGGAGAGAACGAAGTGGATTGGCCCGAGATGACCGCGCGAGCAGGAGCCATAATGAATACGGGCCCATTTCCAGTTGGAAGAAGCAGGAGCAGCTCAGATCTAATAACAGAGAGCCCTGGGGAGAAAAGAACTCGAACCTCTGGTCTTGAATCAAATAAGGCACGCTCAGAACCTAAGGCTATTGAATCTAAAAAATGGATGATAGGAGATGGAACAACGCCAGATCTGGAGAACAATCATAGGAATCAGGGCTTGATTAAGGCCGAACCATCAGATCTGAAACAAATATTTATCAGATCTGTAGAGGGAAAACACTGTTGTGTACAAATCAAGGAGGGGATGGATGTCCAGGAGTTAAAAAAGCAGATCCAGAACAAACTGGGAATTCCGGAAGCATACCAAAGTCTCTTATTCTCAGGTTCTTTTATGCAGGACCAACGCACTCTCCAGCATTACGGGGTTGTCAAAGATTCAACCATCATCCTTAATCTAAGACTCCGAGGCGGATGTAAAGGAATCAGCTCAAAAAATTCAAGCTCTTTCCGCGATGCAGTTAAAGGAAAAGAACCAATGCAACACAGACCAGCATCCACGCCAGAGCTTCCAGGACCCTACATTGTGGAACAGAAGCCAGAAGCACCTATACTTACTGTAACATTGCCGGAGGTAAAAGATCTATACTCAGATCTAACTCATAATGCTGTTATATGCAGATTTAACGGTTATTGGCCCAAAGCTGACGCACTGCACTAATGGATTTACACATCATGGACAACCAACTGTGAAATATATCTATGCCCTAAAGGATTCTTCATAGTCAGATTTAGCATAGAGCTGGAACGAGACAATACCATTAATCAGGGGCCTTGGTTTTGGGGCAATGCTGGTCTCTTTCTCACACCCTGGTTCCCGGATTTCGACGCCAATACCATGGTAGTATCGACAATGCCAGTTTGGGTAAGGCTACACAACCTACCACTGCATTTCTGGCATCGAAAAGCTTTAACAGCCATTGGGAACTCCTTAGGAAAACATATCAAAATAGATGAGGACAGAGCCAACCGGGGAATCTTCACATATGCCAGAATATGTGTAGAAGTGGACCTAAGTCAAGGACTCCCAGATCACATCACATTGAATTTTAATAATTCACTGTGGACGCAACAACTAGATTACGAGAACACGGCTTTCAAATCTCGCAGCTGCTTGTAGACAGGGCACCTTCAAAATGCATGTCCACTGACTTGTAAGGAGCCTAAGGGGAGCAAGAAACAACAGAAAAGGCCAAAAGGTTGGCAGCACACTGAACCACTGGAGGAGGAGGCACTAAACACGGAACCCACAAACATATATAAGAGACAGGAAAAAATGCAGGAAGAAAACAATGAAGGACCCAAACTAGAACCAAACAGCATGATACGACAGCAAGAACTACAGCTGGAAATAAGTGGTGCCAAACGAGCACATAGTACCGAAGGATCGGACTCGGACAAAGAACAACCTGGGCACATAGAGGAAAACCAACTTGCCATAATTGTCCCCACTGCCAATGCTGGAGTCTGGCGAAAAGTGGAGAAGAAAAAAGGAAGGAAAATATAGGCCGGTAGATACAATTTTTTAAAAATTTTGCTGTATTCCTGTCATCACGGGAATAGTCTCTGTGTTCTATTTTCTATTATGCTGCCTGTTATTACAGGAACAACGATTTGCATATGCTTCAAGCATCTACAAAATGTAATTTTATCAACATGAATAAAATTACGATTTTTTCCTAAGGGAAAAAAAATATATAATCAAATCAACGAATAAAAAAATTATCGTCCCACAGGATGTTGACTTTAAATATACACGACTAATAAAGTTGGAGCGCTTTCATGTAAAGTCTCTCTTACAACTACATAAAAATGAAGAAGTTGGTTATGAGTGAACAATTACTTTTAAGGTCAATACATTTATATTGTGATAGGTCTCCAAATGTCAGTCCTCGATAATTCCAGGGACAATATTAATCATCATTGTGACTTTTCTTAGAATCAATCTCCCTTTAGATATAATACGTTTTCCGTGAAAAGTTATATGCTAAAGTCAATATACTAAGTCATGGGCACGCATGCCTTCCACTAAAATTCAATTTTCCATCCAATCAATCAATCAATCTGCAAAGTCTATGTTACATGTTGATTTGAGATATTTTACTACTCAGATTTGGAGTATCACTTAGATTCAGATTATGGAAAATGTTTGTATTATTTAGATTTAGAAGTTGCGGTGGCAATACTAATTAGGTATTTGATCGAGGTAAATGGAGAAAGAGACGATTATACTTTTTTTTATTCAATTTTAAATTTTTTTTTACATGGTGTTGAGAAATAAATATATAGACAACTATGAATTATTTAATGATCATGAAGAAATAAAGAGGATCTTACGAGGCATTTTCTATGATATATGGATGAAATAGGGGTTCGTTTTAACAAAATGACTCGTTACATAATTTCAAATTCTAATATTGACTCAGAGACACCTCAGAATGAGGTGGCACTCATTAATGTTACTCCACTCAACATGTCTACTGCATCTTCTTCTCTAGATCTCCCGTTGATTATCTTAGATGACTGAATCCATAACTGTTTTTGTTTGTTTATCGTTGAATGTTTGGACTCTCGTCCTTATGGTGTCGTAGCCAACTATGTTTATGTATATGTTTTGTCATTGTTTTATGTGTCAGACCTCTATTTTCATTGTGTCATGTGTTGTTTAGTAGTAATCTTGGGATCTTTTGGTATTTTAAAGTCAAACACTATGTAATGTTGTTAAAATATGTGATTGTTCTTTTGTAAGGAAGTCACTGATCTTGTGACGAGATCAACATGGTTTTCAAAGAATATAAATTGTAATTATGCTTTATTTTTTATTATTAATAGAAGTCGTGATATATATATATATATATATATATATATATATATATATATATATATATAATTATATAATTCCATGTAGGTTCCTCATGAAATCCTTTTCTTTACCTAATAAATTTCAATATCATAAGCATATGAACGTGACTCTATGTATAGGAAAACCCCTTGTATTAATAATAGCAGGCTAGCCGCAACTTATCTTCTCTTGTAGAAGCACAATCTTCAATAATCCACTTTCACATGCTACACTTATCTTCTCTTGTAGAAGCACAATCTTCAATAATCCACTTTCACATGCTATAGGTGTAGCCAAGTACACATATATATAAATATATATAATTTCCAATTATATAATTTATATAAATGTTAAATAATTTATTTATGGGGTTTTACTCTATATTATAATTCATTTAAAATAATAATATTTATATGAGTTTTGATTAAATTATTAAGAATAAAAGAAAATATTATAAGTAAAATAAATATAATATTAATACAAAACATAGTACCAATTATCACCTCCAAACTTTGTCAAAAGGACTTGGATGTTATTGAGAAAGATTGTTGTGACACGAAGCAAAGTCATACCACCATCGCTTTCATTTAGGATTTGAAGAAAAGACAGTGCAATTATAGCTAGTATTGTCCGTTGGAAGAGTGAGGATATATTAAGTCACCAAAATACAAAATTAGACAATAAACCCTCCACATAACCCAAACATGAATCTATATTATTGAGGCTGAAATGATTATTTCACTGGATTCATTTAATGTCTTCAATGCTAAAGAACACATTATAGCTATTGACTTGTTTATCCTTAAAAACCAGTCTTAGCAAAGTGTCAAATTGTTGATGCAAAGATAGGGAGTATAGGAAGTTCAGTCACCTCTTCCGAGACCAACTCATATTCGGGAGACATTTAAGCTCACCAGCAACGATTTCAGAATCGGAAAATACACCCTTTCTATTTCTTCCTAAGGCACTAAAATAAGTCTATCCCTATGAACTTCCAGAGGGACAAAGTAAAAAAGGGTGGCCAGAGAATCGCAGCCAAAAGGTTGTGTTTGTTTCACACCAACATGACCCAAACCACCACAATGAGGCACCATATGTTGTCTAGGAGACATAATATACGTTGCAGCCTGACTGGACAAACAGTGCAAAGCAAACCCATGACCCAAATAACAATTTAAAGGGCGAACTATCGCCCCCCCCGGCCAAACCTTAAAACTACCAAGTTGTCACCCTACCTCTTACACAATGGCCCAAATTCAAGGACATTATTCAACTTAGGGCAATGAAGAGACATGCAAGACCATGAAATGAACCACCATCCCAAGACACAAATGGTCAGAAGAGAATTCCAAACAACCAACGTAGAAAGCCAAACCCTATGCCCAATTGACAGACCAAAAAATTTAAAGCTAAGACAACAACCACCCTATAAATCTTTGAAACACCAAAAACAATATTTACAAATAGAGCGAATATTAACCAAGACCTAAAACTAGGAACAACAATCAAGAGCCCGATGATATAGCCACCGTAACACTAAGCAAACCACAACCCTATTGAGCTACAACCAAATAGAAAAATACCATAGATACCAACAACCTAAAACCAAGACATGACAAGGATATGATATATTTTGAAAATCATAATCCAAAAGAAATAATTGTGAGAAGACGAGCACCAAAAGAAATAATTGTGAGAAGACGAGCACCAATTCAAATATCGACTTGAACTCAGAATTATACAAATACAACACAAAAAAACATAAACATAGAAATAGCAATACACGCTTGAACCTGAATAACCAAAAAACTAATTAACGAAATCCAACCACCACAAAACAAATTCCATCACAAGAACAACTCACAACAAGTGAAAAGAACTTAATAGAGCTGAAGGTAGGAGCCTCACCTCTGGTCCTCCAACTCTCATACATGTGCCAATCCATTACAAACAAGTGAAATTAAGGCAGGGGCTCCAACCTCCTCCTCCCGGATATTGGCACGCAAGCCAAGTCACGAGACAAATGCGACTAACACAATATCCTAGACAACTGCGCTTCTTAATTTTTGTTTTTACCGTGAAAGCACCAAATTTCTGTTCCTATCAACGCTAACGAAACGAAACGAAAGGGAATTGTGTCGGATTTAATGTCTTTTTAAAAGCAAATGGTGCGATAGAAACGGGCGAAGCCACCCCGCTGGTTCGTGGAATTAAAATTCACGGTATATTCCAAGTTGCGGGCGTAGTAAGTCAACCGACGTCTAATTGGTATTCCAAGTTGCGGGCGTAGTAAGTCTACCGAGGTCTAATTGGCGTGTTGACTATACCGTCTTTTGCACTGCAATTCCGTGTCATTTATTCCAACACCATTCTCTGCAATGCCATCTTCTTCATCTTTGAGGAAGCCCGTGCTACTACGTTTCTTATATCCAGGAGCAGAGCATCATGGCACGCCGTCGTCTACTCACCAATTCGACGCCTCTCACTGTTTATCAACTTTGCTTTCTTCTTACATCTGCCCTTCTCCTCCTCCTCCTCTGCTTCACAACATCATGTACTGGCAGTGGCTACGAGGAATGCTACTGGGGTACATGTGGGAGCATTGAATTCGGCTACCCTTTTGGGGAAATTAACAGCGGCTGTGGTGATCCTAAGTTTCAGCTAAACTGTAGTTTGGATAGCAATCCTTTGCTTTTACTCAATGGAGACGAGTATCTCATCTTGCAGCCGACAGTCTTGGATAGTTTTACACTTTATAATAATAGCATGACAATTGTTAACTACAATCTATGGAAGAGCATGCCGGGGGGTAGTTGCAATGCTTCAGGTAAGTACTCTCAATTTTGGTGGCCCGCCTCTCAATTTCGTATAGCCCACGGATACACCAATCTGACGCTTTGGGGGCAGTGCAATGAAAGTATTAAAGGGCATAAGCGCCGTTTATGTGGCGCTGATTGGTACATCATTCCCAATCCAGAATCTGTGAGGCGATTATGCCAAAGCAGTATTCAACTGCCAGTTAGTAACAACTTCTCATTCCAACGGAATGAGGATCTGAGAACACGCCTCTCAGCAGGTTTTGAAATAACATGGTATGCCGACAGGAAGAGAAACCGAAGCTGTGACGCTTGTAAGACCAGTGGCGGGAGTTGTGGTTATAACATTTCAGAACCAACTAAAACATTTATTTGCTATTGTCCCGATGGCACCTCGCATACAGAGATATGCCCCACCAATAGTATTGGTACTTTTCCTGAACCCCTTCTCCCAATTCGATTACGAGACCCAAGGCTTAAATTATCACATCTATAAAAATGTTTTAAATGTTCCCTCCATTCTGCACTCTTGAACCCATGGACATATATGCATGTTTTTCCCTATATTGTCAAGTATTCCTCCCCTTTGCAAAAATTATGGATCGTTGCTTTAACTCATAATAGTTGTTATGGCCGCGTTGCAGGTCATAAAAGCAGGCTTGCCATTGTAATAGGTAGCTATGATTTCTTCCCATTGAAAATCATTGTGAACTTGTATCTTGTAATTTCCACTGTTCTCACCCATGTAAATCAACAACACATTCATATGGATCTCTGTATTTCACTGCAGGTTGCATCATTGGAGGAGTTGCGCTCACAACAATAGCAGTGCTGTTCTTAATGTTTTATGCCAAGAAGAGAAGGCCTACTCCTGGTACCTCTACTTCAAGGGTGGAGAAATTCCTAAAGGAAAATGCTGATGAAATGCCAATCAGATATTCACACTCTCACCTCAAGAAGATCACAAACAACTTTGCAGAAAAGTTGGGAGAAGGAGGGTTTGCTGTGGTGTATAAAGGAATGCTTCGGAACGGCGCTCTAGTGGCTGTTAAGCTTCTTGATCGGCACAGGCATACCGAGACCCAATTCATGAATGAAGTTGCTACCATTGGACGTGTCCATCATGTCAATCTGGTTCGTCTGCTGGGGTACTGTTTTGAAAACCCTATAAGCGCACTGGTATATGAATACATGCCCAATGGATCTCTGGATAAAATTTTATTTGCCCGGAAAGAGGAGGGGCAAGTGTTAAGGTGGGAACAATTGTATTCGATTGCTTTGGGTGTGGCCCGTGGAATTGCTTATTTACACCATGATTGCCCAAAGCGCATCGTACACTTCGACATCAAACCTTGGGCATCGTACACTTCGACATCAAACCTCACAATATATTGCTGGACGCCGACTTCACCCCTAAAATTGCTGATTTCGGTCTCGCAAAACTTTGTGGAAAGCGAGACGATCATATTTCTATGACAGGAACGAGAGGGACGCCGGGATATGTTGCGCCGGAGTTGTGCCATAGTGACGCCGGTCCTGTTACAGATAAATCAGATGTCTATAGTTTCGGAATGCTGTTGCTAGAGATTGTTGGGGGCAGAAAGAATATTGATGTGCAGGTTAGCCGGTCCAGTCAATTATACTTTCCTGAATTGGCTTTCAAACTGATTGAGAGTGGTGAGTTGGGGATGAGGTTGAGAAGAGGAGAAATGGAATGTGCAGATGAGGAGAAGGCGAGAAGACTCACAAAAGTTGGATTGTGGTGCATTCAATATAACTCTGCAGATCGTCCTTGCATGATGAGGGTTGTGCACATGTTAGAAGGAAATGGAGATGACGTCGCCAAGCCTCCGCCGCCCTTCAATTCCTCGGCCACACCTCAAAATCCTCTACTGTGTTCCACGGTAAATTCTTCTTCAATTGAGATTACTTTATAGATTTATATCTTTGATTGTCTTTACTTAAACCAGTGCCTGGATTTTTGGGCGCCGATTCGCCGGACTCCATACAATACCTTTGTGAAAATGACTGGGTGACTGCTAGGAAGTGTTAAGAACCTAAGTCAGGTGAACTGACAGCTACGAGCCATGATTTTGTTTTTCTAATGTAATAATGTTTTTACTTCTAGAGTATGAGTCAGAATCTGCTTGTTTCTGAGAACATGTACATCAAGCTACTTTTTAACGGAGTTGTCTATAATGCGATTTTTTGGAGATTCTGGTGACGGAATCTGGCCGAAGAAATTGAGGTTAAATCTTGATTTGTTGCAGTTAAAATGGGTTTTTAACTGCATATTTGGATTCAGCACCCTGAAAAACCCCTCGGACGCTTTGATTGTGCAGAAACTAGTTATCAAACTTGCGATTCCAATAAATCGCTGCCGGATTTTGACCAGAAAAACCGGCCGAAAAAACTTTCAAAAAATCGCGTTATAGACAACTGCCTTTTTAACTGATAAAGATTCACTCTGCCTCCTTAGTTGATAAGTAGCAGAGGAATTAAGATTAAAAGAAAAGTGTTTTTGACTTCGATTTAATGTGCACTTTTTCTGTATAGAGCCAATTTTATCTTCTTCATCTGTTTTTGATTATTAAGGGTTCTTTTATCAAATATTGAAAATTCCAATGTGCCGTATATTTGGGTTTGTATAGAGCCATTATTTTTTAAAGTACAATCCATTTGCCTGTGCTGATTTATTAAGAAAATTGGAATATAGTGCTTTAATATTCAATTTATAAATTTATTATTTTTTCAATGCCTTGATGGGTTTGGATTTGGATTTACTAATGCATAAAAAATTGAAATCCCATTATTGATAGTAATAATTTTATAATAATGTTTATTTTAATTTTAAAATATTAAAAATATTTATTTATTTTAAAATATTAAAAATCTTTATTTATTAATTAATTAAATTAAAATAATAAAAAACTTATAATATTTTTAAAAAACATATTTTCAAATTATTTTTTAATATAAAAAATAATATGATTTATATTATAAATTTAATTATTTTATTTATATTCATTAATTAAATTAAATTTTAAAATCTTTAACTGAATTTATTTTTATTCTAAATATCTAATTAATCATTGTCGTAGGAAATAAACTTAATTTAAAAAAAGGCGGCTGCATGTTCTTCCTAATTAGACCGTTTGAAATTGAAAATTTTGTGTGTAAATAACATTTGATTGGAACAGGTGGATCGCTCCTAATCAAACCACTCGATGACTTTGCAATGCACTCCAAGAACTATTCAGGAGAATCATCTACCTGCGTATTATAAAAATTAAATATCATTCACAAAAATGCCTAAAAACCAAATGTTTACAAATGAAAAGATAACAAGTAATCCTTAGTTCCCAAGTCTACAACAACACACTAGCCATTACATAACATGCGACATCTATTTAATAACAACATTGTAATGACTGCATCTTCACACGCATGCTTTTGAATCTTCAGAGGTGTGTGTCTATCCAGAAACTTTCCAAATGCGGCCCCTCTTATAAGTGGGGAAAAACGAGTCTCACAATCACCATTTATGCAGTAACAATTTGACTTAGTCCAACCACGCAATGGTTATGGTTTGGCGAATCATCTCCTCCAACAAGCTAAAAGTGTTTCCAATTTCGTTTTTAATGTGTAGATTCTAAATACATATATTTTTTGAAAAAATATTTATTTTTATTTTTATTTTTATGGGACATATATCAAATTTCTAAAAAATATAGGTTAAATATAGGTTTTTTTATTTCTGCTATAACATTTGATTGGTTGACCTATTTTGAAATTGTAAAAGAACCTGCACTAATACATATGAAGACCAACCCATTAATATTAATGTGTGTGTGTGTGTGTTTTAAGACCCTGGGCCTTAAGCTTGACCTCATCATTTCAAGGCTTCATTGGATTTCTTAATTTTATAAAAATATAAAATCAACATTAAAAATTATGTAAAATAGGATTGCACAAGAATCATCTATTATCTATAATCAAACAAATTTTTTTATATAAAAATCCATCATTTACATACAAAACTCGGGGCCTGATGTGACTATATGAGGAAAAATATGTTAGACACTTAATCCTTGGGTTATGATTTGGGTTAGTGTGTATTATGGTAAATAGTTGTTAAAGTCCAGGAAGACCCAAAAACTGAATCAACAGTTTCATTATGTATTTATATGTACATTATGTACATCATTCTTTGAGATCATCATTAATAATATAGTTAATTTGGTTTCCAATTTTGTTGTCTTACAATGGTATCATAGTGCAGGTTCTAGGAGTATAAAAGCATGGTTTATCTTCTCTGTTTATCTTTTGAAATTTAAAGATGTGTCATTTCATGCCATTAAAAGATTATTGAAGGCTAGGACTACACTAGAGCACATGTCTCCGAGTTTCCAATTGCTTGCTGACATAACATTGTTGTTGTGAATACTTTGGAGGTAAAAAGATCCCAATTATTTGATGATGAATTGAGAACCAAAACAAGAGCCAAAACTGCAGAGTTCAAAGAACGACTAGTTTGTAATTCTACCAGTGTGTATACACTATTTGTTTCTATATAGAATCATGATTTTGGCTTGAGAATGTGAAAAACTAGGAAGTTCGTGACTCTCGAGGTAGCAACATCCTGAGTCAACAGAGTGTAGATAACCAATTTGTTTACAAGTGGCATCAAGTACGAGGATATATCATTTGTTGTTGAAGGCAATGGCAGTCTCACTTATGATGAGTATTTTTTATGTTTTTTGTTTTTGGTAGAAGAATGTAATATGTCTTGTGCCTTTAGAAAAAAGTTGTTGAAGATGTGCATTGGAAATTCCTTCAAGTTTATAAGTTTGTATTGCATTATTAAATAGGTCAACTCTTGTATGTTCGTATTGAAAATTATTCATCTTTTACTTCTCAAATTATGTTGTAAACAAGTGCATTTTTGGTTGAACCTAACACCTGAGATTGACTAAAATGGCTCAAATTAAAAATCTATTTGATATATTAAACAATCTCATTAGTTCCATTGTCGATGAAACTATAAATGTCAATAAAGTAAGTCTTGTTGATATCAAAATCCACTTACATGATGCATTGGAGACAACTGAATTTCCCGAGATTGAGTCTCAAGTACAACGAGACAATCCTAATTCCAAACAGTAATCAGAGGTTGATGGAGCCATTTCAAAAGAAAAATTCCATGCAGATGTAAAAATTGAACCTCCACTTCCCAAAACATTTGTTAGACCTTGGGAAGAAATTGTACATAACAAAAACAGAACCAACGTGGGATACAATAAAGATGTTTCTTTTCATGTGCCTAATTTTTCCAAGCCTATCCAATTTTGTAGTGTTGGATTTCTATATGATCTTGTCCCACAACAAATCGTTAGATGCAAATATTGTGACAGAGTTGGACATGAGAAATCTCATTGTTACGATCTTCATCCCTACAAACATTGTTGAAAGAAGAATTTCCATTCAAACAAATGTTTCAAACATAATACTACTGCAAGAGAGAGAATTAATTTTGGATGGATTCCTTCTTGGGATTGATCTAAGGTAGCCAAGAATATTTACAGGTCATACCACAAGATATGTTCGAGAGTATTGACCAATCTTGCAGCGAAGCATACTTCATCTTCTCACCTTGTATCTAATGAAAATGTAGCAAGAAAATCTCAGTTTGACTTTGCCTTGGTCAAACTAGAAAAAATTCGAATTTCCACATCAACAGACAACTTGGATGATGTTAACTTGTGTGACATGGATTGTGTCACCCAATTTACTTAACAAATTAAATTTGGAGGAGTTATATTCCAGTTATGTATGTTTGATTGCTAATTTGTAGCAATCTATTTTAGTTAATTTGAGTTATTGTCAGTTTAACTAGTTCTAACTGTCAATAGAACTAATGGAGGTCACGTTGTGGAAGTGGAACTTCAACCACACTTAATGATCAACTAGATAACATATCAATCATCCCAAAATAATTGTTGCATGCAGAGAATTCAAGTTACGCAGTTGAGATGGATATTCCAAGGCAATCTACTATCAGTTGTAGCGTATTCCAATGTGTACAGGTGCTGCATGTAGTCAGAGGAAGGACCTAGGGCAATTGCGCAATTCCATGGTGGGAAATTCCTAAAAAATAGTGGAAATTTCTGAATGGAACAACGTAAGGAAATAGGAGCTTGAAGGGATTGAAAATTGGCTAAGTGTTTACCATAGTCAGTTAGTCAGGTAGAGAGATAGGCTATACACTTGCAAGATGTGCTCAGGCTTGAGCAAGCATATGCATTTCATCTCTATTCTTTGATTAATACAATATAGATAGTAAGAGATTTTGAGCTGCTTCTTTCCCCTAGATAAATCTTTGTGCATGTGTGATGTTTCTTTTTGCATGTCTATGATTCTTGTTCTAGATAGTGAATTAACTTCCACAGATCAGTAAAGTAGCTTCAATTCTTGTGATTTAGTAAATTTCATGAGTAGTATTGAATCTACAAATTAATTTCTACAGTATCTGACAAGGGGTGAATTGATGGAATTGATATGGTCTACCACTTGTTTGAATATTTTTCAAGTGAGCCTTAGTCAGAGTTGTATTTCTATAGCCTAGAGTCTGAGTTCAGAAACCAGATTCAGAGTTGTAGACATAGTTATTTTGATTTATGCTCTATGAGAATGAGCATGATTGCATGTTTTTTTCATGTTGAGATTTGTGAAGGAGCACATCCCCAGATTAGGAATTGTTCGAAAGTTGGTTTGTTTGAGTAATTGCTATGATATTTCTAGAGTTGATGGCCATCCTTAAACCATCACGGGTTGAGACCTTGAGTTCTCCGAAATTTTTGTATCTTTTTTTCTTTTCTCTTAAAAACCACCATCCTCGGTTTGTGGTCATCCTTTGAAAACCATTTCTGAGAGACATTCAACTCTTGGTTGAGATGCTTTTTTTCATTTTTAGCTCTCATTCTTGGACTTTGATAGATCCCTTCAGATTAAGGGGGGAATGTTAGACACCTAATCCTCGGGATATGATTTGGGTTACTGTGTATTATGGTAATTAGTTGTTAGAGTCCAAGAAAATCCAAAAACTGAATCAACGATTTCATTATGTATTTATATGTACACTATGTACATATTCATTGAGATCATCATTAATAAAACAATTAATTTGGTTTCCAATTTTGTTGTCTTACAAAATAACATACCAATCTTAGAAAAATCCATTTTTTTGAGTCATACCAATTTTTCATAAATAAAAACTATGTATGTTCAAAAAGACAAATTGATTTTCTATGCTTCATCTTTTTACACCATGTTCTAAAAGTTTATGCAAATACCTCTAATAATTCTTTCTAATAATTTTACCAAAATTTCATTGCAATTGACATGCCATAATTGGATAGTGTTATCTCGCACTTGTAGACATCTCTTTATAAAGATAGAAACCATGAAAAAAAGTATGATTGCAATAAAAAAAGTTGATTTTCCTTTGTTCCATTCTTCTCATTCACTACATTAATGCTAATTGAATTTTTTTTCTTCGTGATTTTCTGACAAGTATATTTATTATTTCAAGTAACATTTATCTCTTTGTTTATAGGAATCATAATGACATTTGGTAACATTGTCTCAAAAAAAATTGGACATATCTATGGGTTACAAGGATTTAGAAAGCATGTCCATATGCATGAGCTCAAAATTAATTATCATGGAATTGTAACAAATCCTCCATAAAGGATGTTAGAAGGGTCCTTGACAATCGTTTGTTTAAATCTAACTTCATTGAAAAGAAGATAAGATGACATTTCATCATGTCAAACTTACAACCCTTACTTCAAACCCATATTGAAACTAGTACAATCACAATAGTAAATGTGGTCGATATATATTGATCGACATCATTTTCATACGCCGATTGACATATAAAAGGCAGAAAATATTGTCAATCGATGTATATCAACAACATTTACTAATGTGATTGTGCTAGTAGATGGTTGACATGTGTGGGAAGATTAATATACCATGATTAACTATGGTTCATGTTGGTTGAATATGGTTTAAAAAGGTTGATATTGGTTGACCATGGTAGTCAAGGATTGTTAATGGTTATGATGGTTGAGCATGGTTAACCGAGGTTTACCTTGGTCAACCATTAATGTAACAATTTATTTCTATTACATTAATGTTGATGATTGTTACATTGTTACATTCACATTACATTAATGTTGAACCTGGCTAACCCTTGACAACCCTTGACAACCATGGTTGACTATGGTTGATGTTACATTAATGATAATTTTAATGTTACATCACTATTACAATAAAGGTGACATTAATGGTTGAAAAGGGTTGACAAGGTTGACCATGGTTGATCGAGGTAGACCTTGGTCAATTGAGGTTGAACTTGGTTGAGTATGGTTGACCTTGGTTTACCATGGTTGACCTTAATTAACCATGGTTAACAAAGGATTTAGATGATATATTATGGTGGACTAAACATAACCATGGATGACCATGTTAAGCATGTTTAACTTGGCAACCATGTTTGACCATGGTGGTCACGGTTGAGCTTGCTTGACCATGGCTAACCATGGTTGAGCTTATTTCACGAAGGTTGAGTATGGTTAACTATGGATGACCATGGGGAAACATTGTTGACCATGTTCTTCAACATTTAACTATAAATAACTATGTTTTACCATGTGGGATAGAGTTAACCATGGTAGACCATGAAGACAACCTAGCCATGTTTGACCCACGGGGGCTTCACTCAACGAACCTCTCACATAGCATGTGTGTTTGTGGCATACTAAATGATACCCTTAATTTGACTACATATTACAAAGTACCTCTAAAAATCACTTTATTTAACCCCCCACCAATACGAACCCAATACACCTTCCCAATTTAAAAGACCCATACTTTCACTAGATATTGTACTTATCCATTTTTTTATTAACATTTTTTGTACCCATTAATATTTTTTCGTTAACTTTGAGCTCCATTTTTTATACACAAAATATAAAAAACCTTTACCCCTTATTATATGCTCAATATATTATGTCATTTTTTCCTCAATATATATCCCAAATCAAGCAAGTAAACCTAGGTCAACCTAGTAAATATGTTAAACCTAGTAAACTTAGTTCATCCTCATAAAACTATGTCAACATAGTAAACATAGGTTAAACTAATAAACCTAGTAAAAATAACAAACAAAGTAAACTTGGGCCAACCTACTAAACCTAGGTTTACCTAGTAAACCTAGGTCAACCTACCAAACCTAGGTCTACCTAGTAAACCTAGGTCAACCTACTAAACCTAAGTTAACCTAGTAAATATAACAACCCTAGTCAACCTACTAAACCTAGACAACCTACTAAACCTAGACAACCTACTAAACCTAGACAACCTAGGTCAACCTAGAAAACTTAGGTCAACCTAATAAGGTAGTAAACCTAGTCAACGTAAGTAAACATGTAAACATAGTAAGTCTAGCAAACCTAGGTCAACTTGGTAAACCTAGTAAACTTAGGTCAACCTAGTAAACTTAGGTCAACCTATTAAACTTAGTAAACCATGGTTAAGCTAGTAAATGTAAGTCAACCTAGAAAATGTCATAAATCTAGGTAAATATAATAAACAATGGTAAATCTAGTAAACCTGGGTAAACCTATTAAACCTAGTAAACCTATGTGAGCGTAGCTCAACCTTAGTCAACCTAGGAAACCATGGTTGAGCTAGTACACTTAGCCCAACCTAGTAAACCTAGTAAATGTAGGTCAAATTGTTAAACATAGGTTAACCTAGTACAATTAGGTCAAGTTGGTAAACCTTGTAAACATAGGTCAATCTATTAAACGTAGTAAACCATGATTAAGATATTAAACCTAGGTCAACCTAGGATGTAGAAATCATGGTGTAGATTTGCAACTACTCATGAAGTTTTAACTAAAATCACAAGGCACAAACCTACTCTATTACTCTACAGAAGTTAATTCACAATTTAGAACAAAAATTTTAAACATGCAATAAGAAATAAAACACATGCAATAAGTATTTTTCTGAGGGAAAGAAAACTGCTAAAACCCCAATGTTTGCTTGCATTAAATCAAAATAATAGAGATGCATTACAATTTCTTTGCTCAACTGAGCACAAAATGCAAATGCATAACCTATCTCTCTTCTCACTGAAAGGCTCTGACCCAAACTTAGTCAAATTTTGCTTCTAATTGAGCTCCTGTTTCCTTGCATTGTTCGTTGATAAATTAAGCCCCTATTATTTAGGAAATTCATCAAATTGATTGCGCAAATCCTTTAGGCTGATCATCTGACTACATGCAACACCTGTAGACTCTGGAATATTCTACAACTGATGTTATAATGCGTTGTAATCTCAACCTCAACTGGGTAACTTGAATTATCTGCATGCACTAGATATTTTGGATTGATTGATCAGGTAACAGATGATCAATGAGTTTGATTGAAGTTCCACTGCACAACTAACATTCCACTAGTTCCTCCAAAAGTTAGAACTAGTTTAACTGAAAACAACCTGACATAACTGACCTTGATTGCTACAAATCAAATCACACATGTTGAACTGAACTCTAACTCCTCAACCTAGAATTTACTGAGTAAACTGGGTGACACAAGCCATCTCACACAAGTTAACATCATCCAAGTTGTCTTATGATGTGGAAATTCGAATTTTCTCAATTTAATCAAGGCAAAATCAAAGTGAGAATTTCTTGCTTCATATTTCAACACTCCCTCTCAACAAGAAAATGATTATCAAACCACCCCTATCCTACACCTATAGAAATTGAACTTCCCTCTTGAAAAGGCCTTTCAAAATGTCAGCATCTCGTTCCTCTGTCAGAATGTATTGCAACAACACTAACTGCCTCTGCATAAAGTCCCATAAATGGTGAAACCAGATATCTATATGCTTGGATTGATCATGAAAAATATGATTCTTAGAGAGATTAATGCAACTTTGATAAAATCACAGTAGATCAAAATTGGATCCATCGTCTGACTAAACAATCCAACAAGTATCTTTCTCATCTAGATTGCCTCACATGTTGCTTGAATTGCAACCATGTATTTTGCTTCTACCGAGTTGAGTGCCATAGATATTTGCTTCCTGTTGTACCAGGAAACTGTTGTGGACCCAACACTGAAAATTCCACCTGATGTACACTTTTGGTTTGATGGACGCCCTACTCAATTTTCATATGTGAAGCCACACAACTTCACTCCCTCTATCTATATGTCCCATAGTCCAAACTAGGTAGTGTCTCTGAGGTACTGTAGAACATGCTTAGCTTCCCTCCAAAATAATTTGGTTGGCCTTACCATAACATGGCTCAGTTGGTTGACTACATAGCACATCTCTAGTCACGTGTTAAAAAGATACATAAGTGAACCCACTAGCATGGAAAATTTCAGGGGCTAATATTCACAGGTGGGCTAATTTTCCATATTTTTCCAAAAAAAAAGATTCGCCAATTTCCATTTTTTATAAAAATGATTCGCCCAAATTTTACAATATAAAATTATTTTACCTTAAAAATCGCCTACATTATATAGAGAGTATATATAAATCATTATAAATTTTAATAATTTTACAAATACATCAATAAAGATTTTATAGTTTGCATATTACGGACTAGCGAGATTCGCCAATGTTTTTAAACTTTAAGATAATTTTCCATCCTTCAAATTTTCCCTACCCACTAGCTGACAAAAAATGGTAGAATCCACTTCTTCACCTGAATTGGCATCCTCCTTCCTCTAGTTGGTTGCTATAGGTGTCTCCATGGTTTTCAAATCACCATGCGAAACCTCTATAGTATCTCATTTGTATTCTTTCCTTGAGAGACAAATAGTTCCTCGTTACCTTGCCATACTTACAACCCAAGGAAGTAGTGCATGAGACCCATGTACTTCATTTCAAACTCCCTTGCAAGTTCCTCCTTGCAAGATCTAATTAGCTTCTCATCACCAGTTAAAATCAAATCATCAACATATATGACAATAATGAGCAATTTATATGAAGATATGATAGAGGTTTGAATCCGCTTCACTTTTGGTGAAGCCCAAACTGGTGAGATAGTTATCAATCCTTGTGTACCAAGCACGAGGTGCTTTTTGAGACTGTACAATTCTCTCTTGAGGTTTCACACATGAGATTCTCGATCAAAAGTTTAAATCCTTCTAGTTTCTCGATGTACACCTCCTCCTCAATAACTCCATTGAGGAATGTTGTTTTTACATCCATCTGGTGGATCTTCGACCCCATTTGCACAGCTAGTGCAAGTATTAATCTGATGGAGGAGTACCTTGCTACAGGAGCAAAGGTTTCCTCATAGTCAATCCCCTCAACTTGAGAGTACCCCTTGGCCACAAATCTGGATTTGCACGTCTCTATGCTTCCGTCTGCTTCCTTCTTAACCTTGAAGATCCATTGTGAACCCACAACTAGTTTATCTGTTAATCTTGGGACCACTTCCCAAACATTATTCTTTACAATGGATTCATATTCCTCCACAATCTCATCGCCCATACAAGTTTCTCTACTGCTTCCTCGAAAGAGGATGGCTTAGTATCTACAAGCTTAGTCATTAGAGCCATGTATCCAGTTTACCAATTTGGTGACCTTCTCTTCTTGCGTTAATTTGAAGGAGCACCCACATTCTCCCTCGCATCCTGAACAAGTCTCTCAACTTCCTTGGTCCTTTTTCTGCCTTCTCTGGATGGTTCTTCTTGAGTGGTTGTCTCCACTCTTTGCTCCTCAATTTGTGGTTGCTCCACATCTTTGTAAGGTTCCTCCTTTGGAACTAAAAGTTCCTCCTCTAGTGGGATCTGAAACTCCCTCTCAAAAGAGCGCCACATGAATTTGTCCTCATCAAATTTTACATCCCTTCACACAACTGTCATTCTGATGGATGGAAAGTACACATGGTAATTGTGGGGAGTTTCTGTGTAACCCAAAAATACCTCCAATTTTGTGGTCGACTCTAGATTCTTCCTTAATTCTTTGGAGACATATAAGTAAACAGAGGCAACAAAAATCCTAAAGTGTGACACATCCAACTTCCTCCTCGAGAAAGCCTCCTCTAGTGTAATCATGGCAAGAATCCAATGATGACACTTGTTCTGCAAATAGACTGTTGTGTTGCATGCCTCAACCCACAAGTGCAAAGGTAGGCCTTGGTCATGCATCATCAACCTCGATTCTCCAACAATGCTACAATTATTTCTCTTAGCCACCCCATTCTGTTGTGGGTTGTGGGGTGCTGTCAACTCTCATCAAATTCCTTCTTTTGCACAAAATATTTTAAATTCATTCAACACGTACTCACCTCCAATATCATTGCTGAGAGCCTTCACTTTATTGCAGGTTTATTTCTCAACCAATGCCTTGAATTCTATGAACTTATAGAATGTATCATATTTCTTCCGCATGTAGAAGATCCAACACTTCCGTGAGAAGTCATCAATTAAAATGACAAAATATTTGTGCCTGGCAGTGGAGGCTATCAAGAAAGATTCACAAACATTAGAGTGGATCCTTTCAAGGACTGTATGTGCTTTGTTGTATCGATAATGGAATGTGTATTTTTTGTACTTCCCCAAGGTACGTCATTTTCATACATCCTTTCGCTCAAGTGCTCCTTTGAGGATGCTTGTGGTTATATGCTGCATGATCTTCAGGGCACCATGATGCAAATGACCAAGTCTAATGTGCCAAATTTCATCGACATCGTGGCTCTACACCTTCTCCTCCTTTGTGATTAATGCAGCACAATCTTCCATATCTATCTTATATAGGTTCTTCACATGAACCCTGTTCTGCTTCACCTGTCCTGTTGCTATGTGTCTCAGGAATGATTTTCCTTTGTTGAAGGTCACATCATAACTACAGTCTTCCAAAACTGCAACAGAGACGATATTTTTCTTTAATCCCAGAACGCACATGACATCCTTGAGCCCGAGGGTGGAGTCTAACTCCCTCTAAAAGGTGAATGTACCAATCCCAGTTGTGCTATACCTTCTATCATCCCCGATGTCGATGTGCATCCGCAAATATTTTTCTTCCAAGTCATTTAAAAATCTCTACACCCTATCATGTGGAATGATGCACCTGAGTCCAAGTACCACACGTTCTCCATTGTTATGTTGGCCATGCATGCAATGAGGGTAAATTCAAGCTTGAACTATGAAGCCAAGGCTTCACCTGCTACTCCTCCTGAGGTCTTCTTGCTTTCCTTCTTGTGTGGACACTTCGTGGCATAATGCCCAAATTCATGACAATGGAGGCATTTAATTTTGGACAAATCTTTCCTTTTTCCCCCTTGAATGGATTCAGGTTAATTTGGATTGAGATTTCTTCCATTTTCGATTCTTTGCCTTTCTATCCAAAGAAAAGTTTTCTTCATGCTCTCCCTTGGATGAAGTCCCATCTCTGGTATTCCTATTAATTTCCTCTTGTACTAAATTAGACCATAAGCGCTCCCAATTTGGTAGTTTCTCCCTCCCATTCACTGAATATTGATAGGTATTCCATCTCTTGGGAAGGCACAGAAGGGCTAGGATTACCAAGTCTTCTTCAAGAATATTAACACCGATCCTACCAGGTTCATCGCGACATTATGTGGACTTGATTGGATATTGCAAAGTAGTGTCATTCTTTTGCATATTGATGCTTTGAAAGTTTATCCTTGAGCACCACCTTCCTGTGGTCACTATTACTCTCAAGCAATTTTGTCATTACTTTCCACATTGCAAAAAAAGTTTCTTTTTCATGGATATTTGAAGCAATATGATCTCGTACTCCCTACAAGATTATTCTCCTAGCCTTGGCTACATCTTTCTTCCACTGAGCAAGGTTTTGGGCATGAGATGCTTGTGGTTTTGCAACATCTGACTTGACGTATTCTAGCAATCCATTGTCATCCAATACCACCTCCATGTGATCCTTCCATGCAACAAAATTAGATGTTCTTTCCAAGGCATACTTTAGCCTTAATCCATTGAAGGTCATGTTCTTAGCTCTAAAGAAATATCACTACACAACTGACCTTCCACTAGTTCCTCCAAAAGTTGGAACCAGTTTAATTGAAAACAACCTAAGATAACTAACCTTGATTGCTACAAATTAGAATTCACACATGTTGAACTAAACTCTAACTCCTCCAACTCGAATTTACTAAGAAAATTGGGTGACACAAGCCATGTCACGCAAGTTAACATCATCCAAGTTGTTTGCTGATGTGAAAATTCAAACTTTTTTAATTTAATTAAGACAAAATAAAATTGAGAATTTCTTGCCACATTTTTCAACATAGTAAACCTAATAGGGAAAGGGAAACAGAGATAGAATGAGTGGAATATAGGCAAGTAGAGAGAGAGGGGAAGGGGAAAAGAGAGTGAGATAGGTGGCGAAGGCGGAGGGTTGGGGAGAGAGACAGAGGAGGAGGGAGACATACCAAGAGAAGGATATATAAGGAGAGAGAAAGGGAGATAAAGGGAAAAAGAAGAGGGGGTTTAGGGAGAGTGTGTGTGTTAAAGAGAGGGAGTGAGAGGGAGTGTGAGAGAGATGGGGAAAAGAAGAGAGAGGGGGTAATAGGGATAATGTAAGACATAGAAATAGGGAGAGGGGGAGATATAGAAAGGTATTAGGTAAGGGGTAGAGAGAGAGTGATATGGTAGGGAGTTGGAGAAAGAGAGAGAAAGAAAATCCCAAGCCTCCCTCTCTCTACCCCTTTTCATGTTTATATTTGCCTCTCCTCCTATCCCTCTTTCACTCCAAAATAACAATTTTTATTATTTTTGAACTAATACTTAAATCCAACACTCTACTCATGATCGTTATAAATACTTTAAGCTAATTATAAACATTGTTAGAAGTGACTAACATATGAATTCTAACCCTGCCTGTAATTGAGTTTTAGAGATAATCCATGAAGTTTTATTGAAACATAATAATGATTGAATGATCGATGAAAATGTAACCATAGTGACCTTAGCCTTGATGCTAGATTTCTTTTTCTTCTTAATTTATTATTAATTTAACATGTCTTTTTATGTTAATGATTTTAGATTGTCTTCTAATTACACTAATAAATGTATTTCTATTGAAAAAAGGTGTTAGGTTTTAGAATTTTTTATTACAAATATTATATGTATAGTCAAAATTTAATAAAATAATTATTTTTAGTTATTAAGGTTCAATGAAATGTTTATGCCTATCATATTTGCCTCCTGATGCATTTCACATCTCAAAAGCCACTCAACATGTGTAATTATCTATTCAGGAGAATTTCCAAAATGTCTGAAAAGATACAATTAAAGGACAAGGAACACTCCCCAAGCTTGTTCCATCACAGTATCATCAAAACCATTGTCCTTCACTAGTTGGTAGAGAGAGGTATGGCTTGGGAAGCCTTTTTGGAAGTAGCTTTGAAATGGCATGAGGAAAATGCAGCATCTCAGTCTCCAAGTGCACCAAAACAATAAACAGAGGTTGGGTCATCTATCAAATTAATGGAGAAGACTCAGCTACCCAAACCTGAGGTGCTTAAAGTGTATAAGAAAGGGCAGAGGCTTGTGTTTTCTTCATCGACAAAGAAGGAATCAACAGCAAAGGATAAAGACACAATAGAACATGAGTTTGAACTAATTGATCCAGAGACTAAAGATCAAACCAAAAACATGAGAAAAACTATCAGGGACAAGGATTACCAAATAAAGGAGCTGGCGATCAATTTGGAAAGGTCAAAGTATGTTATATCATTCCTTGAACAGGAAAACAGTCAACTCAAAGCAAAGGAGTTGATACTAGAAAAGGAAAAAGCTAAGTTAATGCAGCAAATTGGAGAGGTAAGGAGATCATGACATCAAGCGAGCCTGAAGCATCAGAGGTGAGAGGAAAAAAGAAAAGACCAATAATAAGAGGCCTTAAGAAAGCTTTGCAAGAGGAACAACAACAAATTCTACTTAATGAGGATCTTGACCTGGAAGATAGGATTGCCCTAGAGGTTCATCAAGATAAAGAATATTGGCTTAATAGGGTGAATGAACACTTGGAGAAGCTCCTTGAGAAGGAAAACAGAGACAATCAATTTCTCACACACATGGTGCATCACTATCAAGCTCAAAACATGATCGTCAATGTCAAGGTAAAACAACTTGAAAACAAGCTCAAGGAGGCCAAAAAATACCAAAACGATGAGGGAAACTTGGATATACTTGCTGAAGCATCCATGAAGCTATAAAAAACCTATTTTTACACCTTCCCTCAAATTTTGAGCAAATTCTGAGCATTTTGAGTTTTTTGACAAATTTTGGTCTAAGTTCATAATTTCAGCTGGAGTTGTCTATAATGCGACTTTTTGAGATTCCGGTGACGGAATCCGGCGGAAGAAATTGAGATGAAATCATGATTTGTTGCAGTTAAAATGGTTTTTTAACTGCATATTCGGATTCAGCACCCTGAAAAACCCCTGGGACGCTTTCATTGTGCAAAAACTAGTTATCAAACTTCGATTTCAATAAATCACTGCCGGATTTTCACCGGAAAAAATCGCCGGAAAGGCTTTCAAAAAGTCGCGTTAAAGACTACGGCATTTCAGCTGCTCCAGAAACGCGCTGCGCTTTTTCCTTAGGCCTCCATTTGAGGAAAGGTCTACATTTTTGGAAAGGTATTGACATCCTCTAAAAACCTATTTGCACAGATTTTGCAGAGGTGGTTTAGTTTTGGAGAAAAATGCAAAAAGGTGGCAAAAAGACTAGCATTCTGGACCATTTTTTGACAAGCGTTGTGCTTCTCGAGCGAGCTTGGGTGAATGGATTTTTGAAGGTCTTCCCATTCTCCAAATTCATAAATTCAAGCTGTTCTAGAAACTATACTTGAAGGGATAGTTGACCGTTCTCTCAGATTTGAATTTTGACCCCTAGAAGGCATGGGAAAATCAGCTCAAAGTCAATGCTGCGCTTCTGCACTTTCTGTGTTTTTATTTGGAAAATTTCACTGTGTAAAATTTCTAGTTTCTAGTCTCACTTGGTCAAAGTCAATATTCTCTATGTAATGGCACTAGTTATGAGGCTAGGTGATGTAGGCATGAATAAATTTACATCATAGGAAGTTTTTTTGTGTTTATTAGGTCTCATAAAAGAAGAAAACTCATAAACAAACTCTTCATGAAGTGTTTGAGTTTCACATTCTCACTCTCACCCGTTGGTTGAGAGAATCGTGGAGTCAGTCCCTCCACCAAGGAATTCAACTCTTGAAGGTGTGAAAGTGATATAGGAGAGTCTATAAGTATCATTTCTCCTCAAGAGAATAGGGTTGAACTTTTTGTGAAGGAGGCTTGCATTGTAATCATCTTCAGCTAATACAGATACTGGTTGTAGCTATTTTCAAGGAACTCTAGCCCAGTGAGTTCATGGTGCTTGTACTTCATTATTTTTGTTTTGTCATGGTCTAAACATCTTTATCTACATTATATCTCTGCTTTCTATGAATGCCTTGTGATAAAATACTCAGAATTCTTGTTTTTCAAGCTCTGTTATCTGGTTTTCATAGTTATGTGTTTTGTCTTCCTAAGCTAATGAAATCATGTTTATTTATGCTCATTAGTTTATTCCACACTATATCCTCTATACTACACTGAAAAATACTAAAATTACACCATGGCTTCTAAATTCTAGCTCCTTCTTATGTTTTCTGCTGCATTCCCACAGCCTAGACCTACTTGTGGCTCCAAACCCTAAGTTCAACAAATCCTTAAAAACAAAATTATCACAAACAAACAAACAAATACTTATATCTAGTCTAAAATTCATTTTCTTTAAAGTCATATCACTGATAAGAGACTTAGAGAGATTCCTCTCATGCTCAGTAGGGCTAGCTATTGAGCTGAAGTGGTTTGAGGTTACCCTTCTAGATTTCCTTTTCAGCCTAGGAGATTGTAAGGACTAACAGGTTGCATTGATGCCAAGTCTTTGATAGAATGTCAGTCCCGGTTAGGGATGGTCAGGCCTAGTCTTGGAGTTAGTTTTTGGTTTATTAGTCTTTTCATCATGTGTTTAATGATTTCCAAAAGTTACAACAAGTTCTGGGCAGTGACCGAAATTCTAGGCTTAAAAAGTTCATTAAATTCCCTGGACTTTGGCACAGGTCTACTGGAAATAGTCCCTTGACATAGGCATGTAGGTTTGTGGGAGAACCTAGAGCTCTCTAGATGCTTTCATTCCCATAGCATGGGAGCGTCCAGAGGTTTAATAGCTTAAAAAATTAGTAGGACTCAGGGGTTGGTTAGCAAAAAGGTTGGGATGGCTCTTAGGAGTCCTATTGTTGATTTTGAAGGTTTGTATGGTGTGTTTGCGTCGGTTCCACTTCCTTAACGTGAATTAGGAGGTTGAATCATATCATAGTAACTTCTCATCACTTGGTATTTGTATTACCATGGTATTTTCCCAAGGTATTAGTTTTTAGATTGATGAGGATAGATTGCTATATAATTGTGAGTGAGTATTGAGTTTGTGATTGGATGTTTGGAGTGAGTGTGTGAGTGAGTGTTGTAGTGCTTTGCATATCTTATCATATAATTGTAGATGAGTTGATTGATGTGCTTATCATACTTTATTTTCAAATTAGAGAGGTTGATGGGTTTCTCATGTTGAGCAGATTTGAAAACCTAGTACGAAACATTTTGAAACGTGGTTTGCATGGAGGAGTTGGAGGCATAAAGACTTTATGCTTGGGAAGATTAGAAGATAATTATTAGAGGAGGAGAATCTCAATCCAATGGTAGTTGGATAGTCCAATGAATGTTGGGCGAGGCTCATTGGTTGTGGTGGCTTCCAATGGATGATAATCTACAAAGTCATGTGAGTATGAACTTCTCAATTGATGGATGTCAACACACTATTGTAGGATTTGACTCTTCTAGTTAGTGGGTGCCAGTTACTCTATGTAAAATAAATTCAACCATTAATAGAAGATTTAAGCAGCAACAACAACGAGTGGTCTTTTGATATTGTTCATGGTGTTTATTCTAGTTTTGCATGCTATATTTGTGAATTGATGATGGATTACTAATATTTTGAGTGTTTTTATAAAAGAGTTAAAAATTTAATAAAAATCCTATCACTATTGGTTCACCCTCCCCCCCCCCCCCACCATTAGTAGTGAGGCGATTTCCAGCAATTGGTATAATAGATGGTTCTCTTAGTGGAGATTGATCCCTTGAGGGTAGATCATAATAAGGGTTCTCTTTTATTGTCCATGGGAGTAGAGTACATATAAAAACTTCAATCAAAACATTCATATTAATTATGAAACCCTAGCTTTTGCAACCAAAAAAGCAAACAGATGCGTAGAACAAACAAAGGGAAATATATTAGTAAGGTTAGCACCAGGGTTTGGTTACAAGCAGTAGATCACGTTTGAAAAGAGGGTTTAGGTCAACGGAGCAGAGCCCTACCATATGTACAAAGGGTGCAAATGGAAAGACAAGTGTGGCAAGGGAGTGGTGGTTAAGCCCCATAACCAGCCTGGCTAATGACAACCGTCAGTTCCGAGCCCTAGCAATCTAGCTTTGGATTTGTGCCACTTCGCTCATGTTAGGACGAGCCATGTAAGTCAAGGAATAATCTAGAAATAAAGGTAGATGTATGTAGTTATTAATAACCACAAATTTAATTTAACCATAACAAATATGAAGTCCTAATGTTTTCACATAATCTACTTTGCATCAATTAGAATTGCAGAACCATAAACAAGGGTTTCCAAACAATATATATTACCGCATAAACCATTTACCTTATATTATATCTTTTTAATCAGTGAACAAGAGGTAAGGTCAATATTTTGTGGTTGAGTGTTATATGAACTTGTAAACATATATCATTGAAAATTAAATATAAAGGAAACTATGACATTATCATCTCAGACAAAGAACAATATAGGACAGAAAATCACACAAATTGGTCTCAATGACAATGAAATATCGTTCATATGATTCAAGGCATAATAAAAGTGAAATGGTTGTAGGATAAAAATAATTTAAGGGTTTTGATGTTACATACACATCTCCCTCATACCAGGATGTAGAATATGCCTCTAGGTGCAATTATAAATATTTTTATAATTATAAAAGTATTTATTTTAGTTTTTCCCCAATGGGGTTGACGAATCAAGGTGACATAAGGATTGGTTTAGGTGCCTGCCACCCCACTATGCCCTCCACAATTAAGAGGGGAAACATGGCAACCCACTGTGATCTAGCCTAATGCGAATTGAATTCTCTTTCAGTGTGAGCAATGGTGCATTTCAGGACTAGATAATGGTGGAGGGTTTAATGTTTCTTCAGCATGCATTGAAACTATATTTTGGTCTTTGGGGTCCTAAAATTGGTATGGTATGGTAAGAGGAGTGAGTCAAGCCCACTTTAACTAAGCAGGAGGCCAAGTTGAAAAGGAATTATTTGTGTGTGGATTGAGGGTGGTATCTTGGAGGCTTAGTTCTAGAGCTTGGGGAACTAGGGATGAAGGTAAGATGACCCAATGGAAGCACAGCTGGGACCCCAACATAAAGAGTTTATGCGGGGCTACGTATCTGAAGGGATTGTTGAGGTTGCAAAATTTCTAGTGGTATTTTTCATGTTGGAATGCCAAACCAATTCGACTCAGGATTCTTAGGCCTAGTGGAAGGTCTGGACTTACAATTTCACTACTTTGTTTTATTCTACAATTGTTATATATTTTGGTTACAACCTCTACATTTGGGAGCTTTGGATTCTGATTTTAATTCTGGTAGTATTTATTTCAGTTTTGGGGATGTGTTATTGTGGTTGAGCTATTTTGCAGGTGGTATGAGGGGCTCTGATGGAGAGGCATGTGTTTGTTCTCTCCCTTGTCTCACCGAGCTAACTGTTTGGTTTCTAGAGCAACAATTGTTTTGGGTATCATGGTGGGGTTTGAGGACTAACATTTCCTATTTGTCTCAAACGTGGGCTTAGTGAAGTTAGAACCTAGGAAATTTAACCCATTTTCTATGAGTTTTGGAGGCTTGGTGGTGGTTGGTATAACCCAAGGTCGAATTGGGGTTCTGAGATGATCTCTTACTACTTGTGGTGTTACAACATCTTCTTACTGGTGTTTCTTCATAGGTTAGGATGTATTTGGGTGGGCTCTCAACATTTCTTCTTGGGTTAGGTTAGAATGTTGGGTTGTGTTATATTCTTTCCACGACTAGCTCCCTTAGTTAAACAGGGGCGTTCGAGGGGGGGCAAAGCCCCCCTTTCGTTGCGCCGACTGCGCAGCGAGGAGTCACAGGGGGTGTCGCACGGAATGTGTCGATCTTGCGGACAAGATAGACCTTCCTAGAATCTAAAGAAGACCTAACGACAAGCAAACCAACCAGACACTATCTTTCTCTAAATACACTTCAATAAACAATAGCAAACAAAGGTTTTTAGGGCCTACCTTTGGTCCAACGCAAGCTTGTGGATGCCCTCGCTCTTTTGATCCAAATGAGCTCCTCTTCGCGAATCTGCAAACACAAACAAGGCAAACAAATTAAATAGCACCTAAAAAACCAATTGCATGAAACATATTTAACATGAAAGTCAAGGAGTCCATGAAACAAATAACATAAGATACTTGTTGAGAAAAATGAGTTTGATTGTATTAATTCAAAAGAAGAAGAACTTTACAACCTTTGCCTTGACGCTGTACAAGCTCCTCCCAGGGTCCAACAAGATGTCTCCTCTACTTTGACAAGCTTCACTCACTCTCCAATGGAACCAAGAGGTATGTGATCTTTCCTCTCAAGCTCAACCAAAGAGTCTTGATTTCACCAGCATTTACCCTCAAAATGTTCAGCTTCTAACCTCCCTAGTCCTCACCCCAATGCCTGTATTTATAGTGCAATGGAGGGAAGTTACTAGGTCCTCCTTCAAAGGGATAAAGCCCTCCTTCAAAGGGATAGCTCCTTTAGTCAAGGGATTAGCTCCTTCTCTTTTGGGATGCATGAACCACCTCAGAGCGAACAATCCACGTCAAAATTCATTCTAGAAAACTCTAGAATTAACCCAAAGTGAGTTTTTTAAGATAAAAATTGCTCCTTTTGACTTTCACAGGGGTCCGCACCTGCACCGTTAGGAACAAAGCGGGTAGGTACACAGCTTTTGTACACAGAAGGTGCGGGACCGCAGGTTACCATGAGAGAAAGTGCGGAACCAGAGTTACATTGATTTTTAATGTCTTTCTCCCACTTCCAAAGCTTGATTTGAAGAGCTGAGGTCCTAGACTTGCTTAGGAGGACAGTACAAGTGATGATAGACCCATACTGACTGTAAATAATCATGGTGACGATATTTTTGTGTAACAGATTACCCCTTAAAGTGCGAAGTCTGTAGTAGATGAGGATTTCATTTATCATATAGGAAGAGTGAAGTACTTTATCATTTCGAGGATTATCTTGTGGAGAGCCCGGTCGGAACCTATAAAAACATTCAATGCAAGATATATATATGAGATCATATCATCGCTGAGGTAGGCATTCCCATACTCAGATCAAAACTAACTAGAAACCTATCTACTGCTCTGATATAGGAATGATCTTGTAAAACATAATAAGTATAGACTCGTGTGAACACAGTATGGACGCAGCCATCTTTTATGAATAGTCCACAACATAATGAGTACAAAATTCCTCGCAGCCTGGATGGTGGAAATTAGATCCAGGGTCTTCATTTCTACTTCCCGAAATAGTACGATTCTATCCATGCGAATAAATGTGTTGATGTCGAACGTGGTAGAAACCATTTGATTACCAGTCAATGATGTAAATTGTTAACAAGTGTGAGAGAAACCACCAGTGATGTCAATGGCTCTCAAATTACCCAGTACAATCCATGAGATGTGAGTAAATGCATTGATGTCGAACATATCACGGAATCCTTCGATCGAAAGTCAATGATGTAAACTGTCGTCAAAGGCGAGAAACCTGCCATTGAGGCATGCAGATTTCAAGGTACTGACGATTTCTAGATCATCTTTCTAGATAATGAGTTGATGTCGATAGAAAGCGATCCATCGTAGGTAAGCCCACAACATGAAATCATATATCAAGTTGAAGAAATTTGGTTGCAAGGACTGACTCAGGGATGGTCAAGATGGATGACAGACATTTTGTAGATGAATGGCTTATTGGCAGTGACCTCTTGAACACATAACGACACGAAAGATGGCTTGGTGACAATTGACCCAAAGTTAATACCCAGAAACCGGCTGAAGACTTTCAATGTGGTTTGATCAACTGTTAGGTAAAGGATTTCCCAACCCAGGTGAATAAAAGTGTCGTGTTCAATAGTGGTTACAAAGTATGACAAACAGACTCATTTTTCTCTCTTTCCCCCCACCATTTCTGGCGAGTACCTCTTTATTTTTGACAAGCTTGAGGAGGATAACATTTGCTTGATTATAAGCTCATCCTTCAGATGAGTCCAACTTAGTTTAAATTCGAACCCTAAGAAGGAGTGGTTCGTTCCTGTTTGTAATTAAACAGGTCCTTTACTGTGAAATTTTAACAAGTCCAGTATAGGAGAAACTCGGCGTTTTTCAATTTTAGAGAGTCTGAAAAAAACTTAAGAAGACTCCAGGGTTGACCTTTTTCGTAAATTTGTGTCTCCCAAGCCCGAAAAAGTATAAAATAATACTTGAGAGAACCGCTTGATCTTTTACGACCAAGGAGTACTTTTCATTATTAGTGTCACTGACCTGAAAAAGTAAAAAAAGTGATCAACGGCACGTCGTTTTATAACCAATATCGAATTTGAAACGACAAAAATCCGGCAATCTTTTCATGTTTTTACGGTCAGAAAAGAGCTGTAAGTGGACCGTCTTTTAATTCCATTTTAACGAGTGTAAAAGAAACGCTCGGAAATCTTTTCATGTTTTAGGAGTCAGAAAAGGGCTTAAAGATGACTCTACTTGTTTTTTCGTTGAAAAGGATAGATTTCTCCTGAATAATCCTGTATTCTGCACAAAGACACAAACATTACTCATACCTGTTTGAAATGGATAAAAGTGTTGCAAAATACCTTTTCAAAGTGAAACATAAACAAATTTGCGATTTATTTACTCAAAAATTTTATCAAAAGGGCCTTTGTCAATTCATTTTTACCGTTCGAGTTTGGGTGAGAAAATAGTGCTTTTGCTTAGAAAACTTCCCGTGAAGATTGTGGAAAATCCAACCATCGGAATCGAGCGTCGTCTTCTCTAGGTAATCCACATCATCTTACTCTTCATTTTCAACCGTTTAGTTTTTTTATTTAGCCCCTCATTTTTTTTTGGGAGAGTTTTTAGGCGCAAAACCCGCGCGCGCGGGTCCGCAGGTTTACCATTGCGGACCTGCGGACCCTGACTTTTTCTCCATTGGGAAAAAGCTCGGGGTCCGCACCTTCCGTGTAGACAAAGTGCGGACCCACGCACTGTGTCTAACGTGGAGGGTGCGTACCCCGCAGCAAGGGTTTTGAACCTAAAATGCCTCAAAAATGGACCAATCAAAATGTTTTCCAGCAATCTAATTAACCTTTATACTTGATGCAAAGAATATATCATGCTAGATTAGCGAGAACGGGAGCATGAGGACGTGGATACCGCCGCATGGAATCATCAGCCTTCACTTGATGCTTTGAGGGCATGCGGACTGTACAAATTCTGGACCATTCCTAGCATGAGGGCTCAGGTAGATTTCTTACAGTGGCTGGTTGACAGGTGGAGCGTACAGGACCAGTGCTTTTTCATTGACGGACACCGGCTCAAAATTGAGCTGGAGGACATTTATTTCTTGACTGGTTTGCCTAAGAGAGTCGAGGACTTGACTCTATTCGGGACTAGGCCAGGTGGCCAGTCTGTCGATAGCCTCCGGATAGAGTACTGCAACAGCCAGGCTAAAGACAAAGGGATAGACATAAAGACCATATCCCGTCTTGAGCTCATGGTGATTGCGTTTACTGTCACCAGACTTTGCGGAGCTGCCGCATTACATGTTGCCACCGGATCCCAGATGTGTATGGCAGTTGATTGCTTTCAAGGCACCATCTTCAACTGGTGCAATGCTGTGCTGGCCAATGTGAAAGGCCAACTGACCAGGGCCAAGAGCGGACGATTAAAGACCTTTGGTTATGGGGCTTTGGTCGTGATTTTTGGCCTAGAGAGGGTTCCTATGCTGATCCCACAGCATCTTACTGTTGGAGCTGGGCTTCCTCGAGAGCCCAAACTGATGCGATGGGTTGCAGTCATGGCCCGTCACCCAGACGAGAGGACAAAGGTTGCTCGGTTCAAACCTGAGTATTTCCAATGGTTGGAAAACCAGGTCTTTTGCATTCAGTATTTCCCTTACGCTGGGATAGATTTCCGTGGTGACCCAGACATGGCTCTTCCACCAGGAGAGCAGTGGGACGAGTCAGGTAAAATCCTTTTCAACTTTCCCTATTTAAATTTTTTTTTTTTTTTTAATATATTTTTCATCGTCTCAAAACTGATAGTAAAAATTTCAAATGCAAATGTGGGTCCACAGCGACTAGCTGCTCTCCAGCCTTTCGAGAGGAGGCAACCAGTTGCACCCGCGCCAGCCCCACAGGACGAATCAGTAGAGGTTTTGGCCGAGTTGGAGAGTCATCTTGAGCGCTTAACAGGAGATATTCCTGAGACCACTATCGACGACATTCCTTGTCGACTTCAGCGCTATGTGATTGGAGTCCCGGGACCTTTTAGGAGGTTCCTTTGCAAAGTGGCTCGGGCAGTGGTTTCTTATAGAGATCATCACCAGTGATAGGATGATCGCCTTTTGTGGGCATATGTGACATTTTTGTTTTTTGTACTTATCATTTTTGCCGATCATAAGGTGTTTTTCAACCTATGATCAAAGACGATGTATTTTTTTTTGACACACTCCTATATATATATATATATATATATCACTATTACCGGCTTATCTTGTAAATCATATCATGGAATGGTTTTAAATTTACATGTATGATTATTGCAAATGTCTATTTAACATTCGAGAAGCAATTGCATCTGCTAATGTGTTTAAAGACCTTGGAATATGCTGATATTCAATGTAATCAAACTCACGTTCCAAGAGACGCACTCTCAAAAATAATCTTAATAACACTGGATTTCTAATGGCATACACTCTATTAAGCTGTAATACAACGAGTTCAGAATCCAACCTCACTATCAAAGTCTGAATCCCAAATGAAATAGATTCAGATAATAACTCAATCACTGCACTATACTCTGCAATGTTGTTTGTTGTTTGACCGAGACTTACCCCATGCATAGAAACTAACTCGTCAGAGGGCGAATAGATAACCCAAGCCGCGGAAGAGATGTTCTGTGTATTACGACAAGCACCATTAGCAAATCCAATGTATGTTTGGAGAGGCATCGACATCTGCAATATCAAGAGTAAAACCAAGATAAGCAGGAATAATGACGAAAAACACTCTCTAAGCTAAGCACACTTTTGTTTTTTAAACTAAAACACACCAGCTAGAAAGAAAACTATCCTAACTAAAAATCTCCATACCCCATTCTTTTAAGCATAGTACCTCTTCAAGTAAAGGCCATTTCTGGGTTTACCCAAAGAGTCCCCATCAAAGTATACCAACTCATAGGCCCCTTTTGCTAGCTTTCGCTTAACAATATAGGGACCATGCCACATAGGAACAAATTTCCCAGTGCCTATTTTATCATTAGCTTGATCATACAATAACACTAGGTCTCCTTCTGAAAAATTTCGAGGGGTCACATTCCGATCATACTGAGCTTTCATACGTTTTGCGTGAGTTTCGATCGCCACTGCAACATCACGTCAATTCTCATCTAATTGAGCTAAGTATAACAAATGCTTCTCCTCTTCGGAAGTAGCTGGAAGTAACTCGATGGCCATTTGCAGTGACGGGATTTCGCACTCAATGGGTAGCACAGCTTCCAAACCATAGACTAGTTGGAAAGGAGTGAACCCTGTTGATGTTTTTACTGAAGTTCGGTATGCCCAAAGCGCTGAAAATAGCATGTTGTACCAATTCGACCGATGAATCCCAATGATTCGTTGGATCATGATAACTAAAACTTTGTTGATGGATTCAACCAGACCATTTGCTTGTGGATAATAAGGGGTTGAACTATCGTGACGTAAACCAAGTTGGCCTGTAAGTTCGGTCATCATAACGTTTCGAAAATGACGCCCATGATCAGTGATTATCGCTTGTGGGACACCAAACCTAGCAATTATATGATTGAACACGAAAATTGCAGTTGTCTTGCCGTCTGCCTCGAATGTATGCATCGCCTCGGCCCACTTAGTAAAATAATCTACCGCAAGGATTATATACGCATGCCCCCCGGCCGAGTGAGGGTTACATGTAATAAAATCGATACCCCATTTGGCAAAAGGACCAATGGCAATTATAGGGTGGAGAGGAGCAGGTGGAGCGCGCATCTTACGATAAAAAATTTGGCAGTTGTGGCATTTTCGGACCGCCGTAATACAATCTTTAAACAAGGATGGCCAGAAATAGCCAGCGCGCAATATCTTTTGGGCTGTGGCATACCCAGACATATGACCGCCACATGCTCCAGAGTGACAGTAATTTAGAACTCTCTCAGCCTCTTCATGAGTTAAGCAACGTCGAAAAATAGAGTCCACCCCACGGCGATAAAGAGTATCTCCAATAATTTTGAATTGTTGGGACTGGAAGCGAATTTTCCGACGTTCCGACCTTGAAATTTCTGGCCGAAAGGATTGGGTCTGGAGATAGACGATGATATCCCCATACCATGGATCTAAAATGCTGATTAGAAGCAAAGATTCATCCGCAATGGGCTCCTCTGCCACAGTTTCTGTGTCAGCACGCGGGAAGTCACACATTAACTCTGCAAAAACTAATGATTTCTTAGACTTAGATTTCTCAAACTCCAAGTTGAACTCTTGCAGGATAACGATCCATTTAGAGTACTTGCCCCCTAGCAATTGTTTGGTCAAAATGTAGATCATAGGGTTGCAATCCGAAATTACCGTAGTTTTACGTAGTAAAATGTAGTGACGAAAACGTTGGACAGCTTGAACGGCTGCCAATGCCAATTTCTCCACATGTGAGTATTTTAGCTCAGTTGGATTTAACGTGCGACTAAGGTAATATATCACATGTTCCGTTCCGAATTCATCTTCCTGAACTAAGACCATTCCAATGGTGGAATGGAAGGCGGCGAGATACAAAAAGTAATCTTGGTTGTAGTTGGGAGGATGCAACAACGGTGCATGGGTTAACGCGTGTTTGAGTGCATCAAAAGACTTCTGAGCTATCTCATCCCAAGAAAATTGAGTATTTTGCTTCAACAACCGTGTAAAACCCTATGTAACCTCGGCGTAGTTAGGAATGAATCGTCGTAAAAAGTTTGCTTTCCCCTGCAAACTTTGGAGTTGGCGAAGACTCAAAGGAGGAGGCAAATTGATAATAGCTTCGACCTTCGAGGGGTCAACGTGAATGCCAACTTTCGAAACTACAAATCCCAGCAATCGACCCGTTTCTATATAGAAGACACATTTGTATGGGTTCAACCGAATACGATAATGCCTGCACCTCATAAAGATTGCTCGTAAGTGGACGAGATGATCAGCTCGATGTAGTGAATGAGCAGGCAAGTCATCGAGATAGGGTTGCACAATGTGCTTGATGTCATGAAACGCATAAGACATCGCCCTCTGAAAAGTTGCTCCGGCATTCTTAAGCCCAAAAGGTAATTTGCAATAAGCAAATGTCCCCCATGGACAAATAAAAGCCGTTTTTGGTTGATCGGCAGGTAGAATGTTGATTTGATTGTATCCGGAAAAACCGTCCATAAAGGAAAATATTTCGTTGCCGGCACAATCATCAATGATTTGATCGATATAGGGAGTTGGGTAATTGTCTTTTGGACAGGCTCGATTAATGTCCCTATAATCGATGCATATTCTTATTGTCCCCTGTTTTTTGTTAACTGGAACAATATTCGATACCCAATCCGTTAGCGGGATCGGATAAATGAAACCTGCTTTCAATAGTTTTTCAACTTCTGCTTTAATTGCAGCAGCTTTTCGTGGGTGAATATGACGCAAACGTTGCTGGACGGGTTTAGCGTCCGGGTAAGTTTTGATCTCATGAACAACAATTGCGGGATCAATTCCTGGCATTTCCTCATAGGACCAGGCAAACATGTCGCGAAATTCTTGAAATAGGGCCTTATATAATTGAATTTCATCATCCGTATACGAGGCACCTCTATGAATGTTCTCGACAATTCCAGGCTTAACCGAAATGTCAATGGGAATAGTTCGAGAGATGTTTCCCAAATTTAACTCTGAATCGGGATGTTTCATTGGATTCTGAGGTTCCTTGACATATTCGGTCGTAAAGATTGATGAGAAATTATTTTCAAAACGATCATCCTCAGGTAAAACGAAGATCTGTGATGGAGATCTTCCCATGGTAAATCGTCTACACATAGGATTTCACGAATTTGCTCATCAGAGTGAACAAGTTCAGAAAATGTAGTTAAATCCGAGGTTGATGTGAAAAGTGATTCCTCACAGACCACATTCATGAAGTCTTTTTCGGTTGAACACAGGTCGACAAAAGACTGCACAACTTCATAGGCCATTTCATATGGACTCAAAGGCATGGAATTACCAAATGAGTCTATTTCAGATTCAGAAGGAACAATCCAAGGATCATCATAAAAAATAGTGTCTGATGTAATCATATGAATAGTTGCAAATGAAGATGATGCGTTGATTGGAGGAAAAGGAAAAGTTCCCAGTAAACTGGCATCTTTAACTAATCCTACTCCAACATCCTTATATAGGATAGTTGTTTTACCGACGTGCTGAATACTCTCCGAAGAGGCTGGGTCGGATGAAAAGTAAGCCAACTGGTCTGTTGTTACGATCTTTCCATTATGTGGAAATTTTATGACTCTAAAGACCGATGAAACGACCGCTGTCATAGCGTAAGACCAACTTCGACCCAAGAGAAGGTTGTAGTCTAGAGGGGCATCAACCACCTCCACATCTAGACTAACGGTTTTTCCTTCAACCCCTATAGGCAAATCCTGTAGAATGCCAAAAGGATGAAACCCACGGCCATCAAAGGCCTTAAGAATCGTCGGGGATTGATTTAGTGAAGGAGAACCAAGCGATCTCCAACACTGTATCGACATAATACACGTTGAGGCTCCCTCATCAATTACAGTCCGATGAATAGGCCTGTTTTTGACTATCACTGGAATCTGGAAAGCCATTTGATGAGGCAAACGCGGTGTACTATTTTCTAGATCAAAGATTATTAGGTTCGGGTCCTGAACATCAACAGCTCCTATAGCCGACAAAAGTAATTTGCATTGTGCTGGGCATGATTGCAGCACTTCCAAAGCCGACATTGCTGAGGGTGAAACAGCTAAATCCTCAACAATGTTATAATTCTGAGCTGCTCTCGCATGTGGATTGAAAGCTGACCTTCGAAGTACACCCTTGGCGGGCGGTTTGATTACTAAGTCTGGATTAGGTTTCTCGATCTGTAGTGGATCGGAACCGGGAGCTGAGGTTGATGGATTAGAATGAGAAGATTCTGCTTCTTTGCCATCAACAGGACTTTTACTGCCATAATCTTGCGATCGAGTCGCAATCCTTACATGGGACATCATCAATATGGGTTCTTCATTGGCACTCGAGGAAGAACCTATCATCTTGCTATCTTGATTTGGAAATGGATCCTTCAAAACAACAGGAGTTTGGGAACCTTTGACGATTTTCGCAACCTCTGCTCGATGAGGGCAGTCTCTTGTGAAATGTTCTTCGTCACAAATGAGACACGGATAACGAGGTTTGCGCTTTTCATCATTGGATTCCGCCTTTTCAGGT
The DNA here is from genome assembly GCA_031772625.1 of Pinus tabuliformis. Lineage (NCBI taxonomy): Eukaryota > Viridiplantae > Streptophyta > Pinopsida > Pinales > Pinaceae > Pinus > Pinus tabuliformis. Next base: position 93,224,250 of record CM062812.1, read on the forward strand.
TTCTCCTTTGAACTTTTGTCCGTTTTATTCTTCTTCTTTCCTTTCTTCTTCCCACCGGATTTTGATTTAGCTGTAGATGATTCTACAACGTGAACATCGGCGGAAACCTCTGCAGAAGAATCTCCTGTCGGGGAATCAGGCAAGGTTATGATAGGAGAAGAATTCTTGGAAGACTTCTTCTTACTTTTAGTGTTAATCGTACCAATCATACCGTCAGCGGCATGAGATCCCGAAGGAGCTGCAGTGAGTTGATTTGACTTGGGAAGATCAGGGATCTTTTCGTGTAACGTACCTGACTGAGTATAGACCAAGTCAAGGTACTGTGCTTGAGCAATCACTTGCTCCTCAGTAACAACTCCGGCTTTAGCAACATCTTCAGTGATCCTTGGCAACAAAGATTTTACAAACCACTCAGCCAAGATTTGATCCGGAATGAATACCTTCACTAAACGTTGTCGACGTCTCCATTCATGAATATGATCTGAAATATACGTGGATGTCGATTTTTTAGCGAAGTTAACAATTCCGTGCCATTGTCATATCGAACTGGCAACTGGAAATGAGTTAAAAACGAGGTAGCTAACTGACTAAAATTATAAAAAGTGCCTCGCGGTAACTCAATGTACCACTTGGCCGCGAGACCAATTAGAGTGCGCTGGAAAAGTCTAAGACGGATCGAATCATCTGTGATGGAGTTAGACGCACACCAGAGGTGGTAAGTCATCACATGGTTCGACGGGTCCTCTCCAGATTTACCTTCGAACTTGGGAATGTCACTGGGCAACTTATTCGGCATTGGCGGCCAAAACGGAAGATAATTAATCGGATCGTTCATTAGGCGCGACAAGTCTGGTAAGTCCAAAGTTGCGATAAATGGTAACTGTCGATTAGGATCCCTAAAACTCTGGGTCATGAGACCAGCCCCAGAAGGAGGATATCCAGGATAACTAGGAATAGGAATCGCGTTCGGGATATTGTATCCTCCCGGAAAACCAGGATTAACCGTACCGTACTGGGGTTGTTGAGGTTGTTGATAAGTGTACCCAGGATACGGTTGATACTGATAAACTGGCTGCTGGACAGCAGGACCGAATTGGTATTGTCCCTGGTACGGTTGATAGGTGAATTGAGGTTGACTGGTGACAACCGTACTTGAACCAGGTTGTACTACAAGCATCTGAACCGTAGTTTGAATGGTGGATCCAGACGGTGGTAAAATGTCTGAGGAGTAGATACAAAAACAGTAGAAACCGGAGCTGTCGATACTCCAGAAGTAGGTGGGGTAGATGGAACAGATGTTGTGGTAGTTGCAGCAGTCGTTTGAGATGGAGTACGAGGCGCAGTAGGCCCAGACTGTGAAACTACCGAAGGTACAGAAGTTTGAATGTTAGATTGGACTGGTTGCTGGGGTGAACCAGAAACTAAGGGTTGTCCAGTTTGAGATGACAACTGTACGCCTGGCTGCAACACCTTTTGAGTTTGCGATGGATCCCACACTATGTTCGTTCCGGGGTATTGACCCATAATAGGTTGAGAATATTGAGGACCATAACCGGGTTGAGGGTAGGTTTGATAGTTGAAAGGTACATTTCCCGTCCCTTGAACATAAGATTGACCTTGGGGCGGTTGGAAACCTTGGTTCGAGTACTGACCTTGGGGTAGATATCCCTGAGGCACGTACTGATACTGGGGTTGACCTTGAGGTATAAATTGATACTGGGGTTGACCTTGGAGTACATATTGAGTCTAGGGTTGACCTTGAGGAAGGTATTGTACCGTAGGTACGTACTGTCCTTGAGGTTTCCCCCCAGATGCAAATTGTGTACCTTGTGGTTGCCCCCCAGGCGTTAATTGAGGCTGCCCCCCAGGTGGTAACTGGCCACCTTGAGGTTGAGAATTGGGAATAGAACCTGACATCATAAGAATGTCTTCTACGCTTAACGGCTTTGCACCATTGCTTCCAGTGAATAACCCTTGTTCAATGGGTTGAGGAGATGCTCCCGAAAAAGTACCAAAAAGTGACTGATACCCAGCGGGAACAGAAGGACCACCGTACAAAAAAGATTCAGGCGATTGAGTAAACATGGACGACTGACCTGACATATTTACGGGAGTATAAAAACCTCTAGGATGATAAGGAGTACGAGGTGGTGAAAAACTTAACACTGAGTTTTCCAAATAATTAGTCAAAGAAAGATACCAAGTAGTACTTCTAGGTGGACTGTAAAAAATTGATTCACGCTCCCTTAGATCAATAACAGGTTGATTTTCAGGGATAGGGATGCCTACTTCTTCTTCCGGAGCAAGTTCTTCAATAGCTATCAAACCAGAAGGAAGATTTTCGGTGATTACTCTTTCTACCCTAGGTGAATTAGGACCACTAGAAGTTGGAGAGACAAACCCCGATGTTGGAGTAACAGGTTCAGATATCTCAGGTTCTTCACCTATATCATTAGTAGATGAAAAGCTACCAGCAAGTTCGGAAACCGAAATAGATTCAGGATTATAACCTATTTCTAGAGTTTGGTAATCAGGATGTACAACCAATGAAGACTCTCCTTCTTCAGGTGAACCAACTTTACTGCCACTAGGAGTTACGAGGACTTTCAAGCCTTCAATATGGCTCGGGACTTCCGAAGTCTACGGGACTTCCTCAGTAAATTAGCCACGGTTACAAACTCAGGAGACTGGCCCCGAAGTCTACGGGACTGTCTTGGTAATTCAGCCACAGTTAAAAACTTTTAACTACTTCACACGCAAACAAAGTAAAATCTCAATGAAAAACACCTAAAGCCTCTAAAGAACCAAACAAATTTGAATCACATGCCTAAAGAATCTAGAGATCAAAACACACACAAACAGTAACTTTCCGGACCGAAAACACTAGTTGGTGATGAAATCCAACATCGCAGAATTCAGTACAGAAATGGCGGTTGGAATAGTTACCCCGGCAACCTGCTTAATGAATAGACTGGACCAAGTTCCTCCACTTAACCGTCTCGAGTGAAGTGAACCCCCCAGAAAATCCAAGTGAGTCTAGCCGACGTCTGCTCGAGGTACAGTGGGATCTTCCCACCACTGTCACCTTAGGAAGAATCCTAAAGAATATGGCCACTAAGGTTACCAACTGAGACAAATACACCTGGGGGAACAGTCTACGATCCGATACGCACGCAAGGGCAAAGTAGCAAGCTCAATCCCCTTGAAGGCTCCTTGACATAATCCAAGGTTTACCAACAAGTGACCCCAGGTTCCTCGACAATGGTTAATTCGAGGTTTACCGTTTTTAATACGTGAATATCTGGCGTCGTTCCCAATGAGGAAGGATTGATTCCCACACTGGTTCAGACACGATCTCGTGCTTCTCCTTTAAGAGGAGCTTTCCCAGAGCATAAATGCAACAATTGGATTTCTTCCTACCACAAGATACAGCTACTTGTTTGTTTTTACTGTCTTGGAGAGTTAATTACTCTCCTACTCCAAGACACTAGCCTAAGCTAAGTTGGTGTATCAGAGCCCTAGAAATAAAATATTACTAGGTGAATTTTACTTTAAGCGTTAATTTTAGTGGTTGTTGTTTAAGTCAAGAGGTGGCAGAGATGAAACTCGTGGTGTAAAGACTCGACTCGAAATCACTAAAAAGATGCACCTAGGATGATTTAAACAATCTTTTCTCTTCAATGAACTTCTAAACTAAGAAAGAGTTTGAGAAATGCAACTACTTTGTAAACACAAATCTTTCTCAATTAAAGAAATTAAAAGAAGATCTTTTCCTTTCCAAAGCACTCAAAACGAGACAACTAGCTATTTCACACAAATTTCCCTTTTCTTTTCAAAGCACTCAATCACTACAAAAGACAAACTTTTCCAAAAGAGATTTTGTTTCTTATATTTTGTAAAAAAGACACCCAAAACTAATGAAAATGACTAACTTTGAGAGCTACAAACTATAAAAAGCTACTTGAAGTCAAAGCCTACTAAAAGTCTTTTTGAGGATGTTTTACTTAGCTAAGTGTGAGCTAAGGACTAATTTATGCAGAATCACAATTAGTCAAAAAACATCCAATCTTTCGTTTTCTTTTTGTAAAAATGAAAATTCCAAACTTTCAACTACAAGCTTTTCGAAATTTTGAAATGAGAAAACTCAAAGTGAATTCCTCAACAAGGGGAGATTTCATAAATGGTCAGACTCACAAGAAGACCAGTAGACACCAAGGTAATCTGAGGTCCCTAGGGCTTCTAAGCTCAGAGCCACTACACAACCAAAACGAAAAACAAACCCAACAAGCAAAATTCCTAGGAATTCCACCTAAAACCTTAATGCTAATGAAATTAAACCAAGGAAAGTTTTTGATAGGGAAAAAGTAGGTCTGGGCAATGGCTAAAACTTATAAACAAATTCTAAACTGATAAAAAAGAGGAAAATTTGAAATTCTTCAAATTTTTGACAAGGTACGCAGGCAACCTGTTTACACAGGTGCGTCTACGCTCTGTGCACAAAGCAAAAGTGCGTACAAGTACGCACTGTGCTTAACTCAGAGGGTGCATAGCTCTCCCAAAAGTATGAAAAATGAAAAATAACTCAAAATTAACTAAATTCACCCAATCCCACAATCATCAAGTCAAAAACAGAAACAGAAAATACAGTTTCTCAGGTCAAAGTATAGACAAAGAAAACAATCAAGTCCCCAGTGGAGTCGCCATTCTGTCGCGCGGAATGAGTCGATCTTGCGGACAAGATAGACCTTCCTAGAATCTAAAGAAGACCTAACGACAAGCAAACCAACCAGACACTATCTTTCTCTAAATACGCTTCAATAAACAATAGCAAACAAAGGTTTTTAGGGCCTACCTTTGGTCCAACGCAAGCTTGTGGATGCCCTCGCTCTTTTGATCCAAATGAGCTCCTCTTCGCGAATATGCAAACACAAACAAGGCAAACAAATTAAATAGCACCTAAAAAACCAAATGCATGAAACATATTTAACATGAAAGTCAAGGAGTCCATGAAACAAATAACATAAGATACTTGTTGAGAAAAATGAGTTTGATTGTATTAATTCAAAAGAAGAAGAACTTTACAACCTTTGCCTTGACGCTGTACAAGCTCCTCCCAGGGTCCAACAAGATGTCTCCTCTACTTTGACAAGCTTCACTCACTCTCCAATGGAACCAAGAGGTATGTCATCTTTCCTCTCAAGCTCAACCAAAGAGTCTTGATTTCACCAACATTTACCCTCAAAATGTCCAGCTTCTAACCTCCCTAGTCCTCACCCCAATGCCTGTATTTATAGTGCAATGGAGGGAAGTTACTAGGTCCTCCTTCAAAGGGATAAAGCCCTCCTTCAAAGGGATAGCTCCTTTAGTCAAGGGATTAGCTCCTTCTCTTTTGGGATGCATGAACCACCTCAGAGCGAACAATCCACGTCAAAATTCCTTCTAGAAAACTCTAGAATTAACCCAAAGTGAGTTTTTTAAGATAAAAATTGCGCCTTTTGACTTTCACAGGGGTCCGCACCTACACCGTTAGGAACAGAGCGGGTAGGTACGCAGCTTTTGTACACAGAAGGTGCGGGACCGCAGGTGACCATGAGAGAAAGTGCGGAACCAGAGTTACATTGATTTTTAATGTCTTTCTCCCACTTCCAAAGCTTGATTTGAAGAGCTGAGGTCCTAGACTTGCTTAGGAGGACAGTACAAGTGATGATAGACCCATATTGACTGCAAATAACCATGGTGACGATATTTTTGTGTAACAGGGGGGACAACAGTGGCCCAAGGAATTTGTTTTTCAGACCCTTAGTCTTGTGCATGGTTTTCGTACATGGTTTTGGGCACGATGGTTTTCGGTCCATGGTATTGAATGCTTCAACATGTATATATATGTATTGTAACATTGAAAGGAACATAATAAAAAACCAATCTAGTAGTCTCGGTATTGGGATCCAGTGGAAAATCTCTGTGTATATGTATTTTATGTGTTATTCTCTCGCCTTTGTTTATTTTCTATTTTTAGAATTTGCCTGCAGTTAATTTCTATACGGGGTTAAAACCTGCACTTAGGGGCTCAAATGGAGAGGTTTGTGTTGTTCTCTCCCTCGGCTCACCGAGCTAACTGTGTGGTTTCTGAAGCAACAATTTTTTTGGGTATCATGGTGGGGTTTTAGGACTACCATTATCTTTTTGTCTCAGATGTGGGCTTAGTGAAGTTAGAACCTAGGAAATTTAACCCATTTTCTGGGAATTTTGGAGGCTTGGTGGTGGTTGGTATAGCCCAAGGTCAAATTGGGGGTTCTGGGATGATCTCTTACTACTTGCGGTGTTACGAAATCTTCTTACTAATGTTTCTTCATAGGTTAGGATGTATTTGGGTGGGCTCTCAACATTTCTTCAGGGGTTTTGAAAACAACCTGGGTGTCAACTCACTGATATATGCTGGGTGCTTCTATCTGAGTGAGGGGACACATTGTGTTGGCTCTGTTAATATCTGGTGGTGCACTGGTAGTAGTTATGTGTGCAGGGTTTATTCGTGTGTAGTCCAATTAGCAATGCATTGTCATCATGGGTGGGTAAGAAGCGGAATCAATGAGAGAGGGAGGTGTGTTGGGCGCTTGCTAGATGACCCTGGACCTGGTGAGGTTTTTGACCCCAACCTAGCCCAACCAACCTATATCTTAGGAACAACCTCCTCCTCCGGCTAATTTCAAAAACCATCTCCAACACATAACTCTTCTCCTGAAGTAGCTTAGGAGGGACTGTAATGATGAGAATGTGGTCATTATCTTCATGAATGATCTCCAACAAAATTAGTGGCATATGCAAGATCATTTGGGCAGTATGCATAAGGGGAAATAACGAATATAAGAGAAACTGGATCGCTTTGAAGGAAGATTGGCCCATATAGAGAAGCACATCCACTATGACTTTATACCTCCACCGTCACCTCGCTCTAGTCTAGATCATCCTGCTTTGGTCAATTCCTCCAATTCCTAAAGGTCATTGGCTACATTATGAATTTGAAGGTCTTCTGGTATCACTTGTCTTTCTGGTTTTAGATGATAAGGTTGTTTTGATAGTTAGCTATTTGTCTTAGTATTCACCTATTGGCCAATAAATCTGGTAAGAGTGAGAATGCTAAGATTTTGAGGAAATGTAATCAAAGATATAATATTTTGACATAATACAAAATTCTATATTTACCAAAAATATTTATTTTAATTTTAACTTATTAAAATTAATTAATAATTCTTTTAAAATATTTTTCCAAAAATTATTTTAATTTTATAAACATAATACTATAAGATTTAAATGTAAATTATATTAAAAATTTCATTTTACTTTTATTTTTATTTTATGGATTGAATTAATGTTTAAAATATTCAACTAGATTTATTTATATTTCAATTATTTAATATAATTTTATATACCATCAAACTAAATTTCATTTAAAATAATGACATAAAAAGTATTATATTGAGTTTATTTACAGATTATAAAAAATATTAAAACTATTTAATTTTATTTAAGTCTAATATAAAATCTTAGCTATATAATTTAAATAGTCCGTAAAGTTAATAAACATTCATCCATAATAAGTATAAAAACCCTTATATCATATATCTCACTTTGTTTAAATTAAAAAAAATAAAATAACAACTCACTAAATTACATCATACATCTTACCTGGCTTAATTTAAAAAAAAAAAATGCAGATAAAAACTAATTAAATTATAATTTTATTTTGAATTATTATTATTATTAATGAAAACAATTAAGATATAATTTAAACATATAAACATTTGAAAAAACATGGAACATGATTCTTAATTATGGAGATCTAATCTCATTTTATCATGAAGATTCTCAGTTTGTAAATAAGCTTTGTTAGAATACCCTATGCCAATAGTATGGCTTATCAATATCACATATGAAAAAACAACAGTTCACGACACTTATCTATATGACCTTTTTTTAATTGATTAATATAATTAAAAGGGGAAAAATGCATAATTACGTTGGAGATAAATCTCAACCTTTGATTTGTGTATACTATATTCTAAAATATTTTATGGAGGTTAAATCTCTACCATCCACACATAATTTATATGAAGTTTTTTTTTAATTAATCAATTTAATTAAAAGGGAAAAAAAGACATGACTATTTTGGAGATAAATCTCAACATTTAATTTGTGTATAATAATATGAATGTTCTAAAATATTCCATGCGGATTAAATATTTACAATCCACTTAATAATTATTGATAATTAAATTAAATTTTCAAAAAAATATATTGCAAAATAAGCAAGCACATCTATCCATCTGTGTAATTTTTTTTACTTAGACAAAAAAATAAAAAAAATATTTTAAAAAATTATGAATTAACATACTTTTTTCTTCATATTATTATGCCCATGTTTGAGCTTACAACAATAATGATGATAATCATTTAAGATCAACTTTTAATTACATATTTGATTTATTAGGTTGTTTTTATGAGAAAATAGTTTAGAAATGAATTTGTTTCGTTGCTTTTTAAATTTATGGATAAAAAGTTATGTATTTTAACTATATTATTATAATTTTTTTTATAGAAACATATTATTTATATTTTTATTATTTAATAATTGCCTTTTAAATATTTATAAAAAATATTTTATATTATATAATAAAACACAAAATAAATACACTTTAACATTATATATTTTAATCACATTTTTAAAATAAATTATATTTAAATTTTAAATTATGGAAAAAAACATAATTAATAATAATTTAGAAAAATTATTAAAATAAATTAAATAAAAATAAAACTCTACCATTCAACCCTTAATGCGAAAAAATAACATATAACCAAATTCCCCCCCCTTTTTTTTTAATAATCAATCTTATAACATTTTAATAAAAATATTATTAATAAAAAATTAAATAAAATACTAACATTTAACCTTATATATCTTAAGTATCTCAAAAATATAACAATACATAATCAAATCAATAAAAAATTTCTTAATCATTCCATAAGATGTTGACTTTAAATATACACAACTAATAAAGTTGGAGTGCTTTCTTGTAAAGTATCTCTTACAAATCTATAACATTTAACCCTATAATCATCCTTAATGTCTCAAAAAAAAGAGTAACAACATGATCAAATTAACTAATAAAAAATATCCTAAAAAATATAACAATACATAATCAAATCAACGAATAAAAAAATTATCGTCCCAGAGGATGTTGACTTTAAATATACACGACTAATAAAGTTGGAGTGCTTTCATGTAAAGTCTCTCTTACAACTCTATAAAAATGACGAAGTTGGTTATGAACAATTACTTTTAAGGTAGAAGTTTCAAAGGTCAGTCCTCGATAATTCAAGGGACACTATTAATCATCATTGTGACTTTTCTTTGAATCAATCTCCCTTTAGATATAATACATTTTCCATGAAAAGTTCTATGCTAAAGTCAATATACTAAGTGATGGGCATGCATGCCTTCCACTAAAATTCAATTTTTTATCTAATCAATCAATCAATCTCCAAAGTCTAGGTTGCTAAAGTCAATATACTAAGTGATGGGCATGCATGCCTTTCACTAAAATTCAATTTTCTATCTAATCAATCAATCAATCTCCAAAGTCTAGTTACATGTTGATTTGAGATATTTTACTACTTAGATTTGGATTATTACTTAGATTCAGATTATAGAAAACGTTTGTATTATTCAGATTTAGAAGTTGCAGTGGCAATACTAATTGGGTATTTGATCTAGGTAAATGGAGAGAGACGATTATATTTTTTTACTCAATTTTCATTTATAAGGAGATGGTGAATCTTTTTTCACATGGTGCTGAGAGATAAACACATGGACAACTATGAACTATTTAATGGTAATGAAGAAATAAAGAGGATCCTACGAGGCATTTGCTATGATATATGGATGAAATAGTGGTTTGTCTTAACAAAATGGCACGTTACATAATTTTAGATTATGATATTGACTCAGAGACATCTCAAAATGAGGTGGCAGTTATTAATGCTACTCCACTCAACATGACCACTGCACCTTCTTCTCGAGATCTCCCGATTTTTATCTTGGATGAATGAATCCATAACTGTTTTTGTTTATTGTTGAATGTTTGGACTCTCGTCCTTATGGTGTCATAGTCAGCTACATTTATGTATATGTTTTGTCATTGTTTTATGTGTCAGACCTCTATTTTCATTGTGTCATGTGTTGTTTAGTAGTAATCTCTAGATAGTTTGGTGTTTTAAAGTCAAACACTATGTAATGTTGTTAAAATATGTGATTGTTCTTTTGTAAGGAAGTTACTGGTCTTGTGACGAAATCAACATGGTTTTCAAAGAATATAAATTGCAATTATGCTTTATTTTTTATTATTAATAGAAATATATATATATATATATATATATATATATATATATATATATATATATCTATATATATATTTCCATGTAGGTTCCTCATGGAATCCTTTTTCTTTCCCTAATAAATTTCAATAACATAAGCATATGAACGTGACAAACCCCATTTATATATATATATATATATATATATATATATATATATATATATATATATATATATATATATATTTCCATGTAGGTTCCTCATGGAATCCTTTTTCTTTCCCTAATAAATTTCAATAGCATAAGCATATGAACGTGGCAAACCCCTTATACTAATGATAGCAGGCTAGCGGCAACTTATCTTCTCTTGTAGAAGCACAATCTTCAATAATCCACTTTCACATGCTATAGGTGTAGCCACGTACACGTATATATAAATATATATAATTTCCAATTATATAATTTATATAAATTTTAAATAATTTATTTATGGGGTTTTACTCTATATTATAATTCATTTAAAATAATAATATTTATATGAGTTTTGATTAAATTATTAAGAATAAAAGAAAATATTATATTGTAAAATAAACATAATATTAATACAAAACATAGTAGGAATTATCACCTCCAAACTTTGTCGAAAGGACTTGAATGTTATTGAGAAAGATTGTTGTGACAAAAAGCAAAGTCATATCACCATAGCTTTCAGTTAGGATTTGAAGAAAAGATAGTGTAATTATGGTTAGTATTGTCTATTGGAAGAGTCAGATTTACATGAGGATATGTTAAGTCACCAAATACAAAATTCGACAATAAACAACCCTCCACATAACCCAAACATGAATCTATATTATTGAGGCTGAAATGATTATTCCACTGGATGCATTTAATGTCTTCAATGCTAGAGAACACATTATAGCTATTGAGTTGTTTATACTTAAAAACCATCTTGAGCAAAGTGTCAAATTGTTGATGCAAAGATAGGGAGTATAGGAAGTTTAGTCGCCTCTTCCGAGACCAACTCATATTCGGGATATATTTAAGCTCACCAGCAATGATTTCAGAATCAGAAAATACACCCTTTCCATTTCTTCCCGAGGCACTAAAATAAGTGTTTCCTTATGAACTTCCAGAGGGACAGAGTAAAAAAGGGTGGGCACAGAATCGAAACCAAAAAGTTGTGTATGTTTCACACCAACATGACCCAAACCACCACAATGAGGCACCATACGTTGTCTAGGAGACATAATATACGTTGCAACCTCACTGGACAAACAGTGCAAAGCAAACCACGACCCAAATAACAATTTAAAGGGTGAACTATCGCCCCCCCAGGCCAAACCTTAAAACTGCCAAGTTGTCGCCCTACCTCTGACACAATGGCCCAAATTCAAGGACATTATTCAACTCAGGGCAATGAAGAGACATGCAAGACCATGAAATGAACCACCATCCCAAGACACAAATGGTCAGAAGAGAATTCCAAACAACCAACGTAGAATTGACAGACCACAAAATCTAAAGCTAAGCCAACAACCACCATATAAATCTTTGAAACACCAAAAATAATGTTGACGAATAGAGAGAATATTCACCAAGACCTAAAATTAGGAACAACAATCAAGAGCCCAATGATATAGCCACCGTAACACTAGGAAAACCTTAACCCCATTGAGCTACAACCATATGAAAAAGTGCCATAGATACCAACAACCTAAAACCAAGACATAACAAGGATATAATATATTTTGAAAATCATAATCCAAAAAAAATAGTTATGAGAAGAATATCACCAATTCAAACATCTACTTGAACTCAGAATTATACAAATACAACGCAAAAAAAACATCAACATCGAAATAGCAATACACTCTTGAACATGAATAACCCCAAAAAAAAAACTAATTAACTAAATCCAACCACCACAAAACAAATTCCATCCCAAGAACAACTCACAACAAGTGAAAAGAACTTAATAGAAGTGAAGGTATGAGCCTCACCTATGTTCCTCCAACTCTCATACATGTGTCAATCCATTACATACAAGTGGAATTTAAGGCATGGGCTCCAACCTCCTCCTCCCGGATATTGGCACGCAACCCAAGTCACAGAGACAATGTGCGACTAACACATCGTCCTAGCATCGGGGATTTTTCTTAATCTTTGTTTTTACCGTGAAAGCACGAAATTTCCTGTTCCTATCAACGCTAACTAACCCGCATGATATTCTTCAATGGACGAAAGGAACGAAATTGTGTCGGATTCAATGTCTTTTAAAAGCAAATAGTGCGATAAAAAAGGGCGAAGCCACCCCGCTGGTTCGTGGAATTAAAATTCACGGTATTCCAAGTTGTGGGCGTAGTAAGTCAACCGACGTCTAATTGGCGTCCTATATACTGCAATCCGTGTCATTTATTCCAACCCCATTCTCTCCAATGCCATCTTCTTCATCTGTCTTTGATTATTAAGGGTTCTTTTATCAAATATTGAAAATTCAAAGGGTTGCGACACGGCGTGTTGAATTTATTGCAGTTTGCATACCAAATGGCGACACACATGAGGAATCTACACCATTATTTGCCGTCCAACCGGATAAAATCTAAGCATCTTGACTTTGCGGTCTTCTGACTGAGATTGCCTGGCCATTCACTTCACGCCCATTCAGTCCAATGCGATCTATCTCCTTCGTCTTCTTTCCAGAATCCCTGCTACTAAGTTTTCCATATCCATGAGAAAAGCATAGCAGAGTGTCACAGTACATCATTGCCTTCTTACCAATTCGATGTCTTTCACTCTTTATAAACTTTTCTTTCTTTTTGCGTCTGCCCTTATCCTCCTCCTCCTCTGCTTCACAACATCATGTACTGGCGGTGGCTATGAGGAATGCTACTGGGGTATATGTGGGAGCATTGAATTCGGCTACCCTTTAGGGAAAATTAACAGCGACTGTGGTGATCCTAAGTTTCAGCTAAACTGTAGTTTGGATAACAATCCTGTGCTTTTACTCAATAGAGACGAGTATGTCATCTTGCAGCCGACAGTCTTGGATAGTATTAGACTTAAGAATAATAGCATGACAATTGTTAACTACAATCTATGGAAGAGTATGCCGGCGGGTAGTTGCAATCCTTTAGGTAACTACTCTCAATTTTGGTGGCCCGACTCTCAATTTCGTATAGCCCATGGATACACCAATCTCACGCTTTGGGGCATTTCAATGAAAGTATTAAAGGGCATAAGCGTCGTTTATGTGGCGTTGATTGGTACGTCATTCCCAATCCAGAATCTGGGAGACGATTCTGCCTGTTGGAATTTAATTCCAACTGCAACAATGAACAACTGGATTTGCAGTAAATACTTCAGCCCGTTCGATGTCTTAAAGTCAAGCCTGATATTTTTGCACATTAATATGCATTAAAGTTTCAATTGATTTCCCCTGCAGACAGCCGACTTGTTTTTTGATAGAAGCATCACCGCCTTGCTGCATTAAATTCAGAGATAGGCATTAGAAGATATTTCGGTAATATTTTATTGTTTAAATCAGACATGTTTTAAACATATAAATATACCATACAGCAGTTCAGTTTTGAGGTTAGAAGCAGATTGATAGAGAGCAGAGGAGAGCACACAGCAGCGTGAAGATAATACTTGCCAGATAGTGAAATGCACAGCAGTGCACAACAGGAGTAGATGAAACAGTGCAACAGAGAGCAGAAAGGGAAAAATGCACAGCAGTGCAGATATTTGAATGAAATTTGTTTTACAGATGTTTATCTGTGTGGAACAGAAGTGTTCCTTAGTGAATCCTTGAGGAAGATATTCAGCAATAGATGTTGTGAAATTCCCTCTATATGAGGAAGACGAATCTGTAACAATTAGTTTATTTTTAATAAACACAAGTTAATTTTTCTTGTTGCTGTTACAGCAAAAGTTATTGCGTCAAAAATCTCCATTGCTGTTACACCAAAAGTTATTGCGTCAAAAATCCCCGTTGCTGTTACACCAAAAGTGGTTGATGTCAAATCACCGTTGCTGTTACACTGTAACTCAAAAAATACTTGACGTAAAAAATTTACGTTGCTGCAACACCACGAACAGCGTTGCTGCAACACAAGTTACAGCGACTGGAAAAAAACTGCGTTGCTGAAACACCGTTTCCAGCAAGCGATTTTCTGTTTTTCTGTGCAAAAACAGAGTGCAAAAACAGAGCAATTTTTGTCTGTCTGTTATGGAATTTATCAGAAAATTCCAACATGGTATCAGAGCTGGTCTAGGCACTCAGTGAGTCAAAAACAGAGATTGTTTTTCACTATAGGAGCTGTAAGAAGTTTGTTGAGCAGAATTTTTTCCAGCAGAGAAAGTTTTTGCTTGTTTTCATTATACAGTCAGTATCTCTTCTTTACCAATACAGGTTAAGATGGCAGATGCTGGAACAGGTTTGAAAAATCCCCAACTGCCACAGTTTAATGGGAAAAATTATAGTTATTGGTCCATAACAATGAAAGCATTGTTTGCTTCTCAAGGAATATGGGAGCTGGTTGAAACAGGTTATGTTGAACCTGCAGATGCAACAGCACTGGCTGCTTTGACAGTAGCAGAAAGAGACCAGTTGAAGGGCGACAGAAAGAAGGATGCCAAAGCCCTCTTTTTCCTCTTCTAATCAGTACATGAAAGTGTTTTTCCGCGGATTGCAGCAGCAACAAAATCTAAGGAGGCATGAGATATTCTCAAAACTGCCTATCAAGGCATGGAGAAGGTGAAGACTGCAAAGTTACAGATGTTGAGGAGAGACTTTGAAAATCTCAGCATGAAGGAATCTGATACAATAGATTCATTCTTCACTCAGGTTATTGGCTTGATAACCCAGATAAGATCTCATGGTGAGATTCTTGAAGATAGAAGAATTGTAGAGAAAATCTTGAGATGTTTACCCTCAAGGTTTGAATCTATTGTGGTGGCAATAGAAGAAACAAAAGATCTCTCACAGTTCACGGTAGATGAGCTGAGTGCTTCTCTTTTGTCTCATGAACACAGGCTGAGTAGAGGAACAGATTCCTCATTTGAGAAAGCATTCAAGACTCAGATGTCTTTTGGCCAAAGAAGAGGTAGAGGCAGAGCAAATAACAGAGGTCGTGGAAGAAGCCAAAACAGAGGCAGAAATTATCCTGTAAGTACAAGCGGAAGGAGCAGCAATCAAAGCCAACATGAAGGTTCAAGCAAACAGCAACCTCATGGACAAAGGTATGACAAATCCCAAGTCCAATGTCATTATTGTAAGAAATATGGGCACTACGCCAATGAATGTAGGAAAAAACAAAATGACATGAATAATAGGCAGAATGCTAATTTTGCAAATGAAGAAGATAAGAATCCAAAGAATGTGTTGTTAACATGTAACATAGCACAAGACAAACAAGAAGATTTTTGGTTCTTAGATTCAGGTTGTAGTAATCACATGACTGGAAATATTGCAATGTTTGCCAATCTGGATGAAAATGTGAAATCTGAGGTAACAACAGGGACTGATGATAAGATATCTGTCAAGGGTAAGGGCAGAGTCAGTATTCGAGCAAAAAATGGAGAACAGATGATTGTGCCAGAGGTATACTATGTACCTGGTCTGAAATGTAATATTTTGAGTATTGGACAACTCATCAACAAAGGTTACAACGTGTTCTTCAAAGATGATTTGTGTACTATCAGAGACATACCTCCAAGTAAGAAGATCATTGCACAAGTGCAGATGACCAGCAATAGAATGTTTCCTCTCAAACTCAGGGCAGATTTGAAGGAAGGAAGAACTATTGCGGCTATAACACAAGAAGTCTTTCAGGAACAGGTGAAAGATATGAATTGGTTGTGGCATTTGAGATTTGGACATCTCAATTTCAGAGGCCTGAATCTGTTGCACAGAAAGGGCATGGTAAAGGGATTGCCGTTGATTGAGAAATCGGACAGCCTTTGTGAAGGCTGCATCTTGGGCAAGCAACACAAAGAAATATTTCTAGCAGGGAAGAGTATAAGGGCAATATCACCCTTGGAAATTGTTCACTCTGATGTGTGTGGACCGATGCAAATACCATCATTTGCTGGAAATAAATATGTTTTAACTTTTATTGATGATTACACGAGGAAGACATGGGTGTATATGCTGAAACAGAAGAGTGAAGTGTTTGGGAAATTCCGCCACTTCAAAACTCTTGTTGAAAAGCAGTGTGGGCATTATATCAAAGTGCTCAGAACAGATAGAGGAGGAGAGTACATCTCGCAAGACTTTCTACGTTTTTGCAGAGAGAATGGCATACAAAAGCAGTTCACCACAAGGTATACACCTCAGCAAAACGGTGTTGCTGAAAGGAAAAATAGGACCATTCTTGACATGGTTAGAAGTATGTTGAAGGAAAAACACTTGCCGCATGAGTATTGGGCAGAAGTTGTTACTTGCACAGTTTACATCTTAAATAGATGCCCAACTAAAGTTGTCATGAACAGAATATCAGAAGAGGCATGGAGTGGTCAAAAAAAAATGTCACTCACATGAGAGTATTCGGTTGTGTGGCATATGCACATGTACCGGATCAGCTAAGAAGAAGCTTGATAGTAAGGGGGAGAAGTGTGTCTTTATTGGCTATTGTGATGATTCAAAAGCATACAAACTCTATAATCCATCCACCAAGAAATTGATAGTAAGCATAGATGTGCAGTTCATTAAAGATGAAGCTTGGGATGGAAGCTTGGAAAAAACAGTGAACGTGAAGACAATTGTGTCTCATGAAAAACAAGAGGAAGGGACAACAGCAAATAATCCTTCCTTGGTGGCTCCTCCTCCACCACAACAAGTACAACAAACCACACCACAAGCTGGAATTCGAACAGCCTTGAGAAGTCAAGGAAGAACAGTTGCTGTTACACCACAAACAGTTGTTGATGTAACACCACAGGGATCAGATATACCCTCAAGTTCGGATGCAACTCCAAGTACACCAAGAAGACCAAGATTCAGAAATCTGAGTGAGATTTATGAACAAGGAGAGATAAGTAACAATACCAGTCTGAATTCATTATTCACTTTGTTTTGTCATGTTGATGACCCGATTCATTTTGAAGATGCTGTAAATGAAGATAAATGGATTGAAGCAATGAATGAAGAAATTGGTGCAATTGAGAAGAGTAAAACATGGGAGTTAGTGGACCTCCCTAAAGGCAAGGATGCCATTGGAGTTAAGTGGGTCTATAAGACCAAAAGCAATGCTGAAGGTAAGATTGACAGGCACAAAGCAAGACTTGTTGTGAAAGGTTACAAGCAGCAACAAGGCAAAGACTATGATAAAACCTTTGCACCAGTAGCAAGGATGGAAACAGTTAGAACAATGTTGTCTATTGCAGCACAACACAAATGGAAGATTTATTAGATGGATGTTAAATCTACATTCCTGAATGGAGTGTTAAAAGAAGAGGTTTACGTTGATCAACCTCCGAGCTATGAAGTTGAAGGCCAAGAGCATAAAGTTTGTAAGCTGAAGAAGGCTCTTTATGGGCTGAAGCAAGCTCCAAGAGCATGGTACAGCAGAATAGATGCTTACTTGATTGAGAATGGGTTTGATAAGTGTGATGGTGAACCCACACTCTACATAAAGCAGAATGATGGTAAGATTATTATTGTTGTTCTATATGTAGATGATTTGATTTTTACTAGCAATGATGCTTCTCTCATTGCTGATTTTAAAGCAGTCATGAAAAGTGAATTTGAAATAACTGACTTGGGCTTCTTAAGGTATTTTCTTGGAATTGAAGTAGACCAAAGTGAAAATGGCGTTTTCATTTCTCAAGATAAATATGTAGAAGCTGTGTTGAAGAGATTTAACATGCAGAACAGCAAGGCTGCTGTGACTCCAACAGTAGTGGGGCTGAGATTAACCAAAGAAGACAACAGCAAATATTTTGATCCAAAATTGTACAAGAGCATAGTTGGAAGCCTTATGTACTTAACTGCAACTAGGCCGTACATTATGCACGCTGTGAGTTTAATCTCCAGATTTATGGAAAGACCGAAAGGGACTCATTGGCAGGCAGCCAAGAGGATTCTAAGGTATGTGAATGGAACGAAGGGGTTTGGTATTTTATACTCCTCTTCTGAAAGTTTCATGTTGACAGGTTACACTGACAGTGATTGGGCTGGAAGTGTTGATGATAGGAAAAGCACATCGGGATATGTGTTTCATATGGGATCGGGAGCCATCTCATGGGCTTCCAAGAAGCAACCAGTTGTGTCTTTGTCAACAACAGAGGCAGAGTATGTGGCAGCAACAGCAACAGCATGCCAAGCAGTATGGCTGAGAAGAGTTCTCAGAGATTTGTGTCATGAACAAGAAAAGGGCACAACCATTTACTGTGACAATAGCTTAGCAATAGCATTGTCTAAAAACTCTGTTTTTCATAAAAGAACAAAGCACATAGATACCAAATTTCACTTCATACGTGAATTGGTTAACAATGGTGAGATTGTTTTGCAGCACTGCAGAATAGAGGATCAGCTAGCTGACATCTTGACAAAACCATTAGCAAAGAAAGGTTTTGATCATTTCAGGAAATGTCTGGGTATGCAGCAGTTGAAATTAAGGGGGAGTGTTGGAATTTAATTCCAACTGCAACAATGAACAGCTGGATTTGCAGTAAATACTCCAGCCTGTTCGATGCCTTAAAGTCAAGCCCGATATTTTTGCACATTAATATGCATTAAAGTTTCAATTGATTTCCCCTGCAGACAGCCGACTTGTTTTTTGATAGAAGCATCACCGCCTTGCTGCATTAAATTCAGAGATAGGCATTAGAAGATATTTTGTAATATTTTATTGTTTAAATCAGATATGTTTTAAACATATAAATATACCATACAGCAGTTCTGTTTTGAGGTTAGCAGCAGATTGATAGAGAGCAGAGGAGAGCACGCAGCAGCGTGAAGATAATACTTGCCAGATAGTGAAACGCACAGCAGTGCACAGCAGGAGTAGATGCAACAGCGCAGCAGAGAGCAGAAAGGAAAAAATGCACAGCAATGCAGATATTTGAATGAAATTTGTTTTACAGATGTTTATTTGTGTGGAACAGAAGCGTTCCTTAGTGAATCCTTGAGGAAGATATTCAGCAATAGATGTTGTGAAATTCCCTCTATATGAGGAAGACGAATCTGTGACAATTAGTTTATTTTTAATAAATGCAAGTTAATTTTTCCTGTTGCTGTTACAACAAAAGTTATTGCGTCAAAAATCTCCGTTGCTATTACACCAAAAGTTATTGCGTCAAAAATCCCCGTTGTTGTTACACCAAAAGTGGTTGACGTCAAATCACCGTTGTTGTTACACCGTAACTCAAAAAATACTTGACGTAAAAAATTTACGTTGCTGCAACACCACGAACAGCGTTGCTGCAACACAAGTTACAGCAATTGAAAAAAAAAACTGCGTTGCTGAAACACTATTTCCAGCAAGCGATTTTCTGTTTTTCTGTGCAAAAACAGAGTGCAAAAACAGAGCAATTTTTGTCTATCTGTTATGGGATTTATCAGAAAATTCCAACACTGCCAAAGCAACATTCAACTGCCAGTTAGTAACAACTTCTCATTCCAACGGAATGAGGATCTGAGAACACGCCTATCAGCAGGTTTTGAAATAACATGGTATGCCGACACGAAGAGAAACCGAAGCTGTGGTGCCTGTAAGACCAGTGGTGGGAGTTGTGGTTATAACATTTCAGAACCAACTAAAACATTTATTTGCTATTGTCCCGATGGCACCTCGCATGCAGAGATATGCCCCACCAATAGTATTGGTACTTTTCCTAAACCCCTTCTCCCAATTCAATTACAAACACCAATGCTTAAATTACCGCAATCTGTAAAGATGTATTAAATGTTCCTTCCATTCTGGACTCTTGAACCCATGGATATATGTGCTTGTAGTGTTTCCCGATATTGTTCATTCTGTTTGCAAAAACTATGGATTGTTGCTTTTACTCATAATAGTTGTTATCGCCGCGTTGTAGGTCATAAAAGCAGGCTTGCCATTGTAATAGGTAGCTATGATTTCTTCCCATTGAAAATCATTGTGAACTTGTATCTTGTAATTTCCACTATTCTCACCCATGTAAATCAACAACACATTCAGATGGATCTCTGTATTTACTGCAGGTTGCATCATTGGAGGAGTTGCGCTCACAACAATAGCAGTGTTGTTCTTAATGTTTATGCCAAGAAGAGAAGGCCTACTCCTGGTACCTCTACTTCAAGGGTGGAGAAATTCCTAAAGGAAAATGCTGATGAAAAGCCAATCAGATATTCACACTCTCACCTCAAGAAGATCACAAACAACTTTGCAGAAAAGTTGGGAGAAGGAGGGTTTGTTGTGGTGTATAAAGGAATGCTTCGGAACGGCGCTCTAGTGGCTGTAAAGCTTCTTGATAGGCATAGGCATACCGAGACCCAATTCACGAATGAGGTTGCTACCATTGGACGTGTCCATCACGTCAATCTGGTTCGTCTGTTGGGGTATGGTTTTGAAAACCCTATAAGCGCACTCGTATATGAATACATGCCCAATGGATCTCTGGATAAAATTTTATTTGCCTGGAAAGAGGAGGGGCAAGTGTTAAGGTGGGAACAATTGTATTCGATTGCTTTGGGTGTGGCCCGTGGAATTGCATATTTACGCCATGATTGCCCAAAGCGCATCATACACTTCGACATCAAACCTGACAATATATTGCTGGACGCCGACTTCACCCCTAAAATTGTTGATTTCGGTCTCGCAAAACCTTGTGGAAAGGGAGACGATCATATTTCTATGACAAGAACGAGAGGGACGTCGGGATATGTTGCGCCGAAGTTGTGCCATAGTGCTGCCAGTCCTATTACAGATAAATCAGATGTCTATAGTTTCGGAATGTTGTTGCTAGAGATTGTTGGGGGCAGAAAGAATATTGATGTGCAGGTTAGCCGGTCCAGTCAATTATACTTTCCTGAATTCGCTTTCAAGCTGATTGAGAGTGGTGAGTTGGGGATGAGGTTGAGAGGAGGAGAAATGGAATGTGCAGACGAGGAGACTCACAAAAGTTGGATTGTGGTGCATTCAATACAACTCTGCAGATCGTCCATGCATGATGAGGGTTGTGCACATGTTAGAAGGAAATGGAGATGACGTTGCCAATCCTCCGCTGCCCTTCAATTCCCCGGCCACACCTGAAAATGTTGTACTACCATCCACGGTAAATTCTTCTTCAATTGAGATTACTTTATAGATTTATATCTTTGATTGTCTTTACTTAAACCAGTGGCTGGATTTTTGCGCGTGGATCGCCGATTCGCCGGACTCCATACAATACCTTTGTGAAAATGACTGGGTGATTGCCAGGAAGTGTTAAGACTCAGGTGAACTGACAGCTACGAGCCATGATTTTGTTTCTCTAATGTAATAATGTTTTTACTTCCAGAGTATGACTCAGAATCTGCTTGTTCCTGAGAACATGTACATCAAGCTACTTTTTATCTGAGAAATTAAGATTAAAAGAAAACTTCTGGTCATGCAAGTATTTTTTGACTTCGATTAATGTGCACTTTTTCTGTATAGAGCCAATTTTATCTTTTCATCTGTCTTTGATTATTAAGGGTTCTTTTATCAAATATTGAAAATTCCAAGGTGCGGTATATTTGGGTTTGTATAGAGCCATTATTTTTTTAAAGTACAATCCATTTGCCTGCAATGATTTATTAAAAAAATTGGCATATAGTGCTTTAATATTCAATTTATAAATTCATTATTTTTTTCAATGGCGTGATGGGTTTGGATTTGGATTTACTAACGCATTAAAAAAAATTTGAAATGCAATAATTTTGGTAGTAAACTCATTATTGATAGTAATAATTTTATAATAATGTTTATTTTAATTTTAAAATATTAAAAACATTTATTTATTTTAAAATATTAAAAACATTTATTTATTAATTAATTAAATTAAAATGATAAAAAAAATTAAAATATTTTAAAAAAGTATATTTTCAAATTATTTTTAATATAAAAATAAATTGATTTATATTATAAATTTAATTATTTTATTTATATTCATTAATTAAATTAAATTTTAAAATCTTTAACTGAATTTGTTTTTATTCTCAATATCTAATTAATCATTGCAGTACGAAATAAACTTCATTTAAAAAAGGCGGATGCACGTGGCAGCATGTTCTTCCCAATTAAATGGTTTGAAATTGAAATTTTTATGTGTAAATAACATTTGATTGGAAGAGGTGGACCACTCCTAATCCAAGCACTCGGTGACTTTGCAATGCACTCCAAGAACTATTCAAGAGAATCATCTACATACCTATTATAAAATTAAATATCATTCACAAAAATGCCTAAAAAACAAATGTTTACAAATGAAAAGATAACAAGTAATCCTATCTACAACAACACACTAGCCATTACATAACATGTGACATCTGTATCTTTACAAGCATGCTTTTGAATTAAACTAAACTATACTAGAGACCATTTTTAATGGAAATTATGCGAATAAAGGATTTTTAGAGGTGGGTGTCTTTCCAGAAAATTTCCAAAGGCGGACCCTCTTATAAGTGGGGAAAAACGAGTCTCACAATCACCATTTATGCAGTAACAATTTGACTTAGTCCAACCACGCAATGGCTATGGTTTGGCGAATCATCTCCTCCAACAAGTTAAAAGTGTTTCCAATTTCGTTTTTCATTTGCAGATTCTAAATAAATATATTTTTTGAAAAAATATTTATTTTTATTTTTATTTTTATTGGACATATATCAAATTTCTAGAAAACATGGTCCTTAAAGAAGTAGAAGAGCAAAGGGGGTTGTAGCTCCCTTCCAGGAGAGACTGGAAAACGAGAGAGAGTTGTAGCTCTCTACAAGTTGCAGCCTGCGTACTGGTAAAGGACTGCACCAGTACAAAATCCTTGTAAAAGAAGTTTCTAATTAAAAGAAGATAGAGACATATTGCAGCAGAATAAATTAAAGTATAAATCTGGAAGGCATATTGAAAAGAATTTGATAATACTGATTCATCCCCCCCCTCTCAGTATTATTTCCAACAATTGGTATCAGAGCAGGTTCTTTAGAAGAAGCTTGATCGCTTGAAGAAATATCTTGCATCATGAGAAACTACGACAGGGAAGCATCAATCAGGCCACCGATTTTTGATGGGACAAACTTCGTTTATTGGAAGGTAAGAGTTACTGCCTATCTTCAATCTCTTGGTACAGAAGTCTGGGATATCATAGATACAGGGTATACTTTTCCATCAGCAACTCCTACAGATCCGGCTGAGAAGAAGAAATATGAAACAAATGCAAAGGCGGTCAATACTCTATTAGGATGCCTATCTCAATCAGAATTTGTCAAGGTAATGCAGTTTAAATCTGCAAAAGAGATATGGGACAAGATTGTTCTGAGCTATGAAGGATATGATCAGGTAAAAATAGCAAAACTTCAAACCCTAAGGATTAAGTATGAAAATCTCAGGATGTATAATGATGAAAGTGTGGCTAACTATTTTCTTCGTGTAGATGAGATTGTTAATTTTATGAAAAATTTGGGTGAAGAAATAAAAGAGGTTGTTGTGGTTGAAAAAGTTCTAAGATCTTTGTCCCCTAGGTTTGAATCTAAAGTTTCTGCTATAGAAGAAAAAGAGAATCTACAAAGCCTTAAAATGTCACAGCTGCACGGAATTTTAACTGCTTATGAAATGAGGAAAGGAGGTCCATCAGACAGGAGAGAAGCTTCCTTCAAGGCTTCAGGCAAAGGCGACTACTACGAGTCAGGACACATGTAAGAAGAAGAAGAAGAATCAAATTTTGTCAGAAATCTTCAACGGGGTATTGGACGTTTCCGAGGTAAGTTACATTTCAAATGCTTTGCTTGTGGAAGAGTCAGTCACTATGCTGCCAAATGTCCTCACAAGGATAAGATTAACAAAGGAAAGGAACCTGTTAGATGGAACAAGAAACAGAATGCAACTAAGAAAAGTTACTACACTCATGAATACAATGATGGCCTATCAAATAGTGATGAAGATGAACGAGGTAATGATTATAAACTCTTAATGGCTTTTGAAGATGATGATTACATGGATGCTATAGATGTGGATGACTTTTATGAATAGATTTCTAGACTCAAGACATGTTTAGAAGAAAAGAATGTGATCATTGATACTCTGCAATTTTAACTTGATGAAAAATAAAAATCTCTTGAGAAGTTAGAATGTGAAATTGTTGGCCTTAGAAAAGAAATTGAGAAAACAAAGGTTCTAAATCTTAAGTTTGTTAAAGGATCTGAAACTCTGGATGAGATTATCAATGTACATCATTCTCCTCTAATTAAGACAGGTCTAGGTTATAATGGAGAAACATCTCAAGAATCCACCTCAAAGAGTTATCTTAATGCAGCAAGGAGGAATGAAAAAAAGCCCAATGGAGATCATCAGGTAAAGCAGGGACGAATTACATCAAGAAAAAACAGAGATTACCAGGTAAACCAGGGGCAATCCATCTTAAGGGTGAACAAAAGCTACAACCAGCCACAGGTAAAAACTTCTCAATTTGCTTTAAGAATGGATGACAATAGAAATTACAATCATTGCAGAAGTTTCTTCAATGGCCAATGCTTCTCTTGCCATAACTTTGGTCACAAAGCAGCTCAATGTGTTGCCTATAAGACAATCATGACTAGAGAAGCTCAAAAACAAAGAAGTATGACCGGGATTACGAAAAGGACCTATAATAACTTTTTGGCCCTTGAAAATGAAATTGAATGTTCTATTTGTATCAAAATTCCAGACAACACCATATGTAAATCATGTCAGTTTGGTAAGAAAACCAGAAATAACTTCCCTGAGAAGGAAGGATCAACCAGCAGGCCTCTTGAACTAGTCCATACAGATGTATGTGGTCCATTTAGGACAAGGTCACCTCGAGGAGAAGAATAATTTATATTATTCATTGACGACTTCTCTAGGATGGTTTGGTTGGGACTTATGAAACACAAGGACGAAGCATTCGAAAAATTCAAATCTTTCAAAGCCTTGGCTGAAAGCGAATCAGATCACAAAATTAAGTGCCTCAGGTCCAACAGAGGTGGGGAGTTTACCTCAAATGAATTTTTCGATTTCTGTGAAGAACATGGAATAAGAAGGGAATTCTCTACAGCTAGGACTCCTCAGCAAAATGGAGAGGTGGAAAGGATGAAAAGAACGGTCCAACAAATGGATCGTGCTATGCTTGATGAGTCTGGGACTCCCGCAACCTTCTAGGGTGAAGCGGCATTTGCTGCGGTTGTTATCCTCAACAAAACAAATGTCCGAGTGAACAACACTCAAACTCCTCATGAGCTCTGGTATGGTGAGACTCCTTCGGTAAAGCATTTCAAAATTTTTGGGAGCAAATGCTATATCAAGAACACTGATGAACAACTTGGCAAACTTGAACCTAGAGCAGATGAAGGCATTCTCCTTGGTTATTCTCCCCACAGCAAAGCATATAAGTGTTACAATAAAAGACTTGGAAGAATTGTTGACAACATTGATGTAGTGGTTGACGAAAAAGGATACATCCCTAGGAAAATAAATCATGAAAATATTGAAGAGGATGAAGACTTCTCTCCAAATCATAAAAATGATGAAGAATAACCTCAAGAGGCACCTGAGGAGCAAATAAGGATAGAAGAGAAGACTCCATCCAGGTACGTTCAAAAGAATCATCCAGAATCTCAGATTTTGGGGCAGAAAGAAGCAGGTGTACAAACAAGAAGAACAATTGCAGAAGCCTCAAGCTATTTTGCATTGCTCTCCTCCACTGAACCACAAAATGTAAGAGAGGCATGCAAAGATGAATGCTGGGTCAAGGCAATGGATGAAGAACTTGAGCAGATCGAAAAGAACAACACTTGGGAGTTGGTTCCTAGACCAAAAGATAAGAATGTCATAGGGACAAAATGGATCTTCAAAAATAAGTTTAATGAAAATGGAGAAGTAATTAGAAACAAGGCCAGACTTGTGTGTAAAGGGTATGCTCAACAAGAAGGAATAGACTTCGAAGAAACTTTTGCTCCCGTTGCTTGACTTGAGGCCATCCGAATGTTCCTTGCTCTCTCAAGCTTTCAGAAGTTCAAAGTTTTTCAAATGGACGTGAAATCAGCCTTTCTAAATGGGGACTTAGAAGAAGAAGTGTACATTGAGCAACCAGATGGGTTCATCCTTGGGAATGATCCAAATCTCATATGCAGACTAAAGAAGGCTCTCTATGGTCTTAAACAGGCTCCAAGGGCTTGGTACTACCGTTTGGACAAATATCTTCATCAACAAGGTTTTTCAAAGGGATCAGCAGATAGCAATCTTTACATAAAAATTGAAAATGACAAATTACTAATACTTGTTGTGTATGTAGATGATATTATCTTTGGCAGCAATGAAGAAGCTATGAGTCAAAGCTTTGCCTTGGTGATGCAGAAAGAATTCGAAATGTCTTTGCTTGGAGAACTGACATATTTTCTTGGATTGCAAATCCAACAAAATGAAGGCGGGATTTTCTTGTCTCAAACCAAGTATCTCAAGCAGATTTTGAAGAAATATGGCATGGAAGATGCAAAACCAGTATGTACCCCCATGGTCACAGGATGTAGCCTCAGTGCAAATGATGAATCAGCAGCAGTGCATCAACCAACCTACAGATCTATGATTGGAAGTCTACTTTATTTAACAGGTACCCGACCAGACATCATGCATGCAGTGGGAATAGTTGGAAGATTTCAGGCAAATCCAAAGGAAACTCATCTTCAGGCAGTGAAGAGAATTTTCAAGTACCTTCAAGGAACTCAAAACTATGGCTTATGGTATCCTAGAGATATAGATCTCACACTTCATGCTTATAAAGATGCAGATTGGGCCGGAAGTGTGGATGTGGTGCATTCTTTATGGGTTCCAGATTAGTATCTTGGTTAGCAAGAAACAAAGTTCGATTGCTTTATCTACAACTGAAGCGGAATATGTGGCTGCTGCATCATGTTGCACTCAACTCCTTTGGATGATGCAGACCTTGCAGGATTTTCAAATCACTTGTACTCCACCTATCTCCATATTATGTGATAATACAAGTGCAATTAGCATTTCAAAGAACCCAGTCATGCATTCAAAGACCAAGCACATACCGATCAAGTATCACTTTCTCAGGGAACAAGTGCTTGAACAAAAGGTCAAGTTGGAGTATGTTCCTTCTAAGGAACAAGTTGCTGATATACTCACCAAACCATTGCCCAGGGAGACCTTTGAATACCTCAGGCAAATGCTGGGGGTAGTTGATGCATCATCTTGTTGTTGAATCTCATCTGTTTCAAAAATTATTGGTTGTACGTGAGGTTCATATGGGGTATATGCGTACATTGGTTTATGGATTGGTCGAAGATCGAATGGCACTGGTTCAGGGGGAGCACATATAATACATTGTTGGCATTATGGTAGCACAGAAGGAGAACATGGATGATGATCTGAATATCGCTGCAATATGTCTCTATCTCTTTCATTCATGGTGTATGGTGGATTATGGTTTGCAAATCTGGTTTACAGTCAGGGGGAGCATGATCAGTAGAACAAAGACTTAAGCATGGTCTCAGGGGGAACATAACCCTTTGCCCTTGATGTCAAAGGGGGAGAATGACGTTGAGGATCTTGAGGTTGCCATCAAGTCCAAAGGGGGAGATTGTTGGCATTATGATTCTGGTTTGGCTCTATGGTACAGGTGTTGTACTTGATGGCAACTCACTCAAGTGGCAAATCTCTATTCAGGCTCTTAAAATGATGGAAAATAAGAGGTTCGTAGGTGCATCGTTCAAAAGGTGCGGACCCGCAGGTTCGCCGTCCAGGGAGTGCGGACATACCCGCAGGTTCACCGTTCATAAGGTGCGGTCCCCCAGTTCACTCACTCCAATGTAGAGAAGCGCGCTCACGTGGGGTATCCTATGTTTGGCCCTTGGTATTTAGCCCGTCTTTTACGATCCTATGGTTTTGGCCCATGGTATAGGATCTAATTTATTGAACCCCGGTTTGGATCTCTTGTATTTATTTTTGATGGTTTTGTCCCATGGTGTGGATAAGGGATTGACTATAAAAAGGGGAAGGAGATCACTTGGCTAGACACTTGTGAAAATTGAATATCTTAAGATCTGAAATTTTGGGTGTTTGGTTTTACAAAGCTAGATCTAAATCAAGGAGAAATCTTAAGGCGAATCTATTGATAAGTCATGAACTCTCGGGCACATGATCAGATCTGTGGATCTGACTGACTGTGGCACATTGGAGGACTGTTAATTTGGCCCTAATTAGAGGTTCGCAGGCGATCCACGGCGTAGGTGCGGGGGTACGCAGTGCAGGGGAAGACGCGGTGTAGGGGTACGCAGCGCAACAGAAGGCGCAGTGCGAGGTACGCAGTGTGGAAGAAAGCAAAGTGCGGAGGTACGTAGAGGCACAAAAGGAACAGTGCGGAGGTACACGGTCAGATAGACAGTGTAGTGCGTATCTGAGTTGAGGTACGCAGTTCAGCACAAGGGGAAGGTGCGGTGGTACGCAGAGCAGCAGAAGGATACAGTGCGGATCTACGCAGTTCAGGCACAGAAAGACTGCGGATATCCGCAAGGTCATATCGGTGAAGTTGTGGACCTGTCTTGAAACATTTGTTGGCTGTCTTTTATCTATTGCTGCAGAGTTCTGGGTTTAGATTTCTGGTATTACTTTTCTGTTTACAACATTCTGAGAAGTTGGGTGATTCATTGGTTGATTATATAAGGAGATTGGGTGATTTGCATGTTCTTGATGATTATTTGATCTTCTTGGATCCAGTCAGAAAATTAATGAAACGTGGTCCTTAAAGAAGTAGAAGAGCAAAGGGGGTTGTAGCTCCCTTCCAGGAGAGACTGGAAAACGAGAGAGAGTTGTAGCTCTTTGCAGGTTGCAGCCTGCGTACTGGTAAAGGACTGCACCAGTACAAAATCCTTGTAAAATAAGTTTCTAATTAAATGAAGATAGAGACATATTTCAGCAGAATAAATTAAAGTATAAATCTGGAAGGCATATTGAAAAGAATTTGATAATACTGATTCACCCCCCCCCCCCCCCCCCCCCCTCTTAGTATTATTTCCAATATCGGATAGTGTTATCTCGCACTTGTAGACATCTCTTTATAAAGATAGAAACCATGAAAAAAAGTATGATTGCAATAAAAAAAGTTGATTTTCCTTTGTTCCATTCTTCTCATTCACTACATTAATGCTAATTGAATTTTTTTTCTTCGCGATTTTCTGACAAGTATATTTATTATTTTAAGTAACATTTATCTCTTTGTTTATAGGAATGATAATGACATTTGGAAACATTGTCTCAAAAAAAATTGGACATATCTATGGGTTACAAGGATTTAATAAGCATGTCCATATGCATGAGCTCAAAACTAATTATCATGGAATTGTAACAACTCCTCCATAAAGGATGTTAGAAGGGTCCTTGACAATCATTTATTTAAATCTAACTTCATTGAAAAGAAGATAAGATGACATTTCATCATGTCAAACTTACAACCCCTACATCAAACCCATATTGAAACTATTACAATCACAATAGTAAATGTGGTCGATATATATTGATCGACATCATCTTCATACGCCGATTGACATATAAAAGGTGGAAAATATTGTCAATCGATGTATATCAACAACATTTACTAATGTGATTGTGCTAGTAGATGGTTGACATGTGTGGGAAGATTCATATACCATGATTAACTATGGTTCATGTTGGTTGAATATGGTTAAAAAAGGTTGATATTGGTTGACCATGGTAGTCGAGGATTGTTAATGGTTATGATGGTTGAGCATGGTTAACCGAGGTTTACCTTGGTCAACCATTAATGTAACAATTTATTTCTATTACATTAATGTTGATGATTGTTACATTGTTACATTCACATTACATTAATGTTGAACCTGGCTAACCCTTGACAACCCTTGACAACCATGGTTGACTATGGTTGATGTTACATTAATGATAATTTTAATGTTACATCACTATTACAATAAAGGTGACATTAATGGTTGAAAAGGGTTGACAAGGTTGACCATGGTTGATCGAGGTAGACCTTGGTCAATTGAG
Organism: Pinus tabuliformis; assembly: GCA_031772625.1. NCBI lineage: Eukaryota > Viridiplantae > Streptophyta > Pinopsida > Pinales > Pinaceae > Pinus > Pinus tabuliformis. The sequence continues at coordinate 93,254,837 of CM062812.1, forward strand.
GTTGAACTTGGTTGAGTATGGTTGATCTTGGTTTACCATGGTTGACCTTAATTAACCATGGTTAACAAAGCATTTAGATGATATATTATGGTGGACTAAACATAACCATGGATGACCATGTTAAGCATGTTTAACTTGGCGACCATGTTTGTCATGGTTGAGCTTGTTTGACCATGGCTGACCATGGTTGAGCTTATTTCACAAAGGTTGAGTATGGTTAAGTATGGATGACCATGGGGGAACATTGTTGACAATGTTTTTCAACATTTAACTATAAATAACTATGTTTTACCATGTGGGCTAGATTTAACCATGGTAGACCATGAAGACAACCTAGCCATGTTTGACCCATGGGGACTTCACTCAATGAACCTCTGACATAGCATGTGTGTTTGTGGCATACTAAATGATACCCTTAATTTGAATACATATTACAAAGTACCTCTAAAAATCACATTATTTAACCCCCTACCAATACGAACCCAATACACCTTCCCAATTTAAAAGACCCATACTTTCACTAGATATTGTACTTATCCATTTTTTTATTAAAGAATGCACCACATCCACACTTCCGGCCCAATCTGCATCTTTATAAGCATGAAGTGTGAGATCTATATCTCTAGGATACCATAAGCCATAGTTTTGAGTTCCTTGAAGGTACTTGAAAATTCTCTTCACTACCTGAAGATGAGTTTCCTTTGGATTTGCCTGAAATCTTCCAACTATTCCCACTGCATGCATGATGTCTGGTCGGGTACCTGTTAAATAAAGTAGACTTCCAATCATAGATCTGTAGGTTGGTTGATGCACTGCTGCTGATTCATCATTTTCACTGAGGCTACATCCTGTGACCATGGGGGTACATACTGGTTTTGCATCTTCCATGCCATATTTCTTCAAAATCTGCTTGAGATACTTGGTTTGAGACAAGAAAATCCCACCTTCATTTTGTTGGATTTGCAATCCAAGAAAATATGTCAGTTCTCCAAGCAAAGACATTTCGAATTCTTTCTGCATCACCAAGGCAAAGCTTTGACTCATAGCTTCTTCATTGCTGCCAAAGATAATATCATCTACATACAGAACAAGTATTAGTAATTTGTCATTTTCAATTTTTATGTAAAGATTGCTATCTGCTGATCCCTTTGAAAAACCTTGTTGATGAAGATATTTGTCCAAACGGTAGTACCAAGCCCTTGGAGCCTGTTTAATACCATAGAGAGCCTTCTTTAGTCTGCATATGAGATTTGGATCATTCCCAAGGATGAACCCATCTGGTTGCTCAATGTACACTTCTTCTTCTAAGTCCCCATTTAGAAAGGCTGATTTCACGTCCATTTGAAAAACTTTGAACTTCTGAAAGCTTGAGAGAGCAAGGAACATTCGGATGGCCTCAAGTCTAGCAACGGGAGCAAAAGTTTCTTCGAAGTCTATTCCTTCTTGTTGAGCATACCCTTTACACACAAGTCTGGCCTTGTTTCTAATTACTTCTCCATTTTCATTAAACTTATTTTTGAAGATCCATTTTGTCCCTATGACATTCTTATCTTTTGGTCTAGGAACCAACTCCCAAGTGTTGTTCTTTTCGATCTGCTCAAGTTCTTCATCCATTGCCTTGACCTAGCATTCATCTTTGCATGCCTCTCTTACATTTTGTGGTTCAGTGGAGGAGAGCAATGCAAAATAGCTTGAGGCTTCTGCAATTGTTCTTCTTGTTTGTACACCTGCTTCTTTTTTCCCCAAAATCTGAGATTCTGGATGATTCTTTTGAACGTACCTGGATGGAGTCTTCTCTTCTATCCTTATTTGCTCCTCAGGTGCCTCTTGAGGTTATTCTTCATCATTTTTATGATTTGGAGAGTAGTCTTCATCCTCTTCAATATTTTCATGATTTACTTTCCTAGGGATGTATCCTTTTTCGTCAACCACTACATCAATGTTGTCAACAATTCTTCCAAGTCTTTTATTGTAACACTTATATGCTTTGCTGTGGGGAGAATAACCAAGGAGAATGCCTTCATCTGCTCTAGGTTCAAGTTTGCCAAGCTGTTCATCAGTGTTCTTGATATAGCATTTGCTCCCAAAAATTTTGAAATGCTTTACCGAAGGAGTCTCACCATACCAGAGCTCATGAGGAGTTTGAGTGTTGTTCACTCGGACATTTGTTTTGTTGAGGATAACAACCGCAGCAAATGCCGCTTCACCCCAGAAGGTTGCGGGAGTCCCAAACTCATCAAGCATAGCACGATCCATTTGTTGGACCGTTCTTTTCATCCTTTCCACCTCTCCATTTTGCTGAGGAGTCCTAGCTGTAGAGAATTCCCTTCTTATTCCATGTTCTTCACAGAAATCGAAAAATTCATTTGAGGTAAACTCCCCACCTCTGTTGGACCTGAGGCACTTAATTTTGTGATCTGATTCGTTTTTAGCCAAGGCTTTGAAAGATTTGAATTTTTCGAATGCTTCGTCCTTGTGTTTCATAAGTCCCAACCAAACCATCCTAGAGAAGTCGTCAATGAATAATATAAATTATTCTTCTCCTCGAGGTGACCTTGTCCTAAATGGACCACATACATCTGTATGGACTAGTTCAAGAGGCCTGCTGGCTGATCTGTCCTTCTCAGGGAAGTTATTTCTGGTTTTTTTACCAAACTGACATGATTTACATATGGTGTTGTCTAGAATTTTTATACAAATAGAACATTCAATTTCATTTTCAAATCCACCATAGATTTTCCTGTCCTTCTGCATAAAAAGCTATCCCATCACCAGTTAAAATCAAATCATCAACATATAAGACAATAATGATCAATTTATATGAACATATGATAGAGGTTTGAATCCGCTTCACTTTTGGTGAAGCCCAAACTGGTGAGATAGTTATCAATCCTTGTGTACCAAGCACGAGGTGCTTTTTGAGACCGTACAATGATCACTTGAGTTTTCACACGTGAGACTCTCGATCAAAAGTATGAAATCCTTCTAGTTTCTCGATGTACACCTCCTCCTCAATAACTCCATTGAGGAATGTTGTTTTTACATCCATCTGGTGGATCTTCAACCCCATTTGCATAGCTAGTGCAAGTATTAATCTGATGGAGGAGTACCTTGCTACAGGCGCAAAGGTTTCCTCATAGTCAATCCCCTCTACTTGAGAGTACCCCTTGGCCACAAATATGGATTTGTACTTCTCTATGCTTCCGTCTTCTTCCTTCTTAACCTTGAAGATCCATCGTGAACCCACAACTAATTTATCTGTTGATCTTGGGACCACTTCCCAAGCACTATTCTTTACAATGGATTCATATTCCTCTACAATCTCATCAACCCATACAAGTTTCTCTACTGCTTCCTCGAAAGAGGATGGCTCAGTATCTACAAGCTTAGTCATTAGAGCCATGTAGCCAGTGTACCAATTTGGTGACCTTCTCTTCTTGCGTTAATTTGAAGGAGCAACCACATTCTCCCTCACATCCTGAACAAGTCTCTCAACTTCCTTGGTCTTTTTTCTGCCTTCTGTGGATGGTTCTTCTTGAGTGGTTGTCTCCACTCTTTGCTCCTCAATTTTTGGTTGCTCCACATCTTTGTAAGGTTCCTCCTTTGGAGCTAAAAGTTCCTCCTCTAGTGGGATCTGAAGCTCCCTCTCAAAAGAGCACCACATGAATTTGTCCTCATCAAATTTTACATCCCTTCACACAACTGTCATTCTGATGGATGGAAAGTACACATGGTAATTGTGGGGAATTTCTGTGTAACCCAAAAATACCCCCAATTTTGTTGTCGACTCTAGATTCTTCCTTAATTCTTTGGAGACATATAAGTAAACAGAGGCAAAAAAAATCCTAAAGTGTGACACATCCAACTTCCTCCTCGAGAAAGCCTCCTCTAGTGTAATCATGGTAAGAATCCGATGATGACACTTGTTCTGCAAATAGACTGTTGTGTTGCATGCCTCAGCCCACAAGTGCAAAGGTAGGCCTTGGTCATGCATCATCAACCTCGATTCTCCCACAATGCTACAATTATTTCTCTTAGCCACCCCATTCTGTTGTGGGTTGTGGGGTGTTGTCAACTCTCATCAAATTCCTCCTTTTGCACAAAATATTTTAAATTCATTCAACACGTACTCACCTCCAATATCATTGCTGAGAGCCTTCACTTTATTGCGGGTTTATTTCTCAACCAATGCCTTGAATTCAATGAACTTACAGAATGTATCATATTTCTTCCGCATGTAGAAGATCCAACACTTCCGTGAGAAGTCATCAATAAAAATGACAAAATATTTGTGCCTGGCAGTGGAGGCTATCAAGAAAGATCCACAAACATTAGAGTGGATCCTTTCAAGGAATGTATGTGCTTTGTTGTATCGATAATGGAATGTGTATTTTTGGTACTTCCCCAAGGTACGTCATTTTCATACATCCTTTCGCTCAAGTGCTCCTTTGGGGATGCTTGTGGTTATATGCTGCATGATCTTCAGGGCGCCATGATGCAAATGACCAAGTATTATGTGCCAAATTTCATCAACATCGTGGCTCTGCACCTTCTCTGCCTTTGTGATTAATGCAGCACAATCTTACACATCTATCTTATATAGGTTCTTCACATGAACCCTGTTTTGCTTCACCTGTCCTGTTGCTATGTGTCTCAGGAATGATTTTCCTTTGTTGAAGGTCACATCATAACTACGGTATTCCAAAACTACAACAGAGACGAGATTTTTCTTTAATCCCAGAACGCACATGACATCCTTGAGCCCGAGGGTGGAGTCTAACTCCCTCTGAAAGGTGAATGTATCAATCCCAGTTGTGATATACCTTCTATCATCCCCCAGGTCGATGTGCATCTCCAAATATTTCTCTTCCAAGTCACTGAAAAATCTCTACACCCTGTCATGTGGAACGATGCACCTGAGTCCAAGTACCACACATTCTCCATTGTTATGTTGGCCATGCATGCAATGAGGGTAAATTCAAGCTTGAACTATGAAGCCAATGCTTCACCTGCTACTCCTCCTGAGGTCTTCTTGCTTGCCTTCTTGTGTGGACACTTCGTGGCATAATGCCCAAATTCATGACAATGGAGGCATTTAATTTTGGACAAATCTTTCCTTTTCCCCCCTTGAATGGATTCAGGTTAATTTGGATTGATATTTCTTCCATTTTCCCTTCTTTGCCTTTCTATCCAAAGAAAAGTTTTCTTCATCCTCTCCCTTGGATGAAGTCCCATCTCTGTTATTCCTATTAATTTCCTCTTGTGTGGATTTGATTGGATACTGCAGAGTAGTGTCATTCTTTTGCATATTGATACTTTGAAAGTTTATCCTTGAGCACCACCTTCCTATGGTCACTATTATTCTCGAACAATTTTGTATTACTTTCCACATTGCGAAAAAAGTTTCTTTTTCGTGGATATTTGAAGCAATATGATCTCGTACTCCCTCCAAGATTATTCTCCTAGCCTTGGGTACATCTTTCTTCCACTAAGCAAGGTTTTGGGCATGAGATGCTTGTGGTTTTGCAACATCTGACTTGAGGTATTCTAGCCATCCATTGTCATCCAATACCAACTCCATGTGATCCTTCCATGCAACAAAATTAGATGTTCTTTCCAAGGCATACTCTAGCCTTAATCCATTGAAGGTCATGTTCTTAGCTCTGAAGAAATCTCACTACACAACTGACCTTCCACTAGTTCCTCCAAAAGTTGGAACCAGTTTAATTGAAAACAACCTAAGATAACTAACCTTGATTGCTACAAATTAGCAATCACACATGTTGAACTAAACTCTAACTCCTCCAACTCGAATTTACTAAGAAAACTGGGTGACACAAGCCATGTCACAAAAGTTAACATCATCCAAGTTGTCTGCTGATTTGAAAATTCAAACTTTTTTAATTTAATTAAGGCAAAATAAAATTGAGAATTTCTTGCCACATTTTTCAACATATTAAACCTAATAGGGAAAGGGAAATAGAGATAGAATGAGTGGAATATAGGCAAGTAGAGAGAGAGGGGTAGGGGAAAAGAGAGTGAGATAGGTGGCGAAGGGGGAGGGTTGGGGAGAGAGACGGAGGAGGAGGGAGACATACCGAGAGAAGGATAGATAAGGAGAGAGAAAGGGAGATAAAGGGAAAAAGAAGAGGGGTTTTAGGGAGAGTGTGTGTGTTAAAGAGAGGGAGTGAGAGGGAGTGTGAGAGAGATGGGGAAAAGAAGAGAGAGGGGGTAATAGGGAAAATGTAAGACATAGAAATAGGGAGAGGGGGAGATATAGAAAGGTATTAGATAAGGGGTAGAGAGAGAGTGATATGGTAGGGAGTTGGAGAAAGAGAGAGAAAGAAATCCTAAGCCTCCCTCTCTCTACCCCTTTCCATGTTTATATTTTCCTCTCCTCCGATCCCTCTTTCACTCCAAAATAACAATTTTTATTATTTTTGAACTAATACTTAAATCCAACACTCTACTCATGATCGTTATAAATATTTTAAGCTCATTATAAACATTGTTAGAAGTGACTAACATATGAATTCTAACCCTGCCTGTAATTGAGTTTTAGAGATAATCCATGAAGTTTTCTTGAAACATAATAATGATTGAATGATCGATGAAAATGTAACCATAGTGACCTTAGCCTTGATGCTAGATTTCTTTTTCTTCTTAATTTATTATTAATTTAACATGTCTTTTTATGTTAATGATTTTAGATTGTCTTCTAATTACACTAATAAATGTATTTCTATTGAAAAAAGGTGTTAGGTTTTAGAATTTTTTATTACAAATATTATATGTATAGTCAAAATTTAATAAAATAATTATTTTTAGTTATTAAGGTTCAATGAAATGTTTATGCCTATCATATTCGCCTCCTGATGCATTTCACATCTCAAAAGCCACTCAACATGTGTAATTATCTATTCAGGAGAATTTCCAAAAAGTCTGAAAAGATACAATTAAAGGACAAGGAACACTCCCCAAGCTTGTTCCATCACAGTCTCATCAAAACCATTGTCCTTCACCAGCTGGCAGAGAGAGGTATGGCTTGGGAAGCCTTTTTGGAAGTAGCTTTGAAATGGCATGAGGAAAATGCAGCATCTCAGTCTCCAAGTGCACCAAAATAATAAACAGAGGTGGGGTCATCTAGCAAAATAATGGAGAAGACTCAGCTACCCAAACCTGAGGTGATTAAAGTGTATAAGAAAGGGCAGAGGCTTGTGTTTTCTTCTCACAAAGAGAAAGGGGCCAAGCCTTCTTCATCGACAAAGCAGGAATCAACAGCAAAGGATAAAGACACAATAGAACATGAGTTTGAAATAATTGATCCAGAGACTAAATATCATACCAAAACATGAGAAAAACTATCAGGGACAAGGAATACCAAATAAAGGAGCTGGCGATCAATTTGGAAAGGGCAAAGTATGTTATATCATTCCTTGAACAGGAAAACAGTCAACTCAAAGCAAAGGAGCTGATACTAGAAAAGGAAAAAGCTAAGTTAATGGAGCAAATTGGAAAGGTAAGGAGATCATGACATCAAGCGAGCCTGAAGCATCAGAGGTGAGAGGAAAAAAGAAAAGACCAAGAATAAGAGGCCTCAAGAAAACTTTGCAAGAGGAACAAGAACAAATTCTGCTTAATGAGGTTCTTGACCTGGAAGATAGGATTTCCCTAGAGGTTCATCAAGATAAAGAATATTGGCTTAATAGGGTGAATGAACACTTGGAGAAGCTCCTTGAGAAGGAAAACAGAGACAATCAATTTCTCACACACATGGTGCATCACTATCAAGCTCAAAACATGATCGCCAATGTCAAGGTAAAACAACCTGAAAACAAGCTCAAGGAGGCCAAAAAAGACCAAAAGGATGAGGGAAGCTTGGATATGCTTGCTGAAGCATCCATGAAGCTATAACAAACCTATTTTTACACCTTCCCTCCAATTTTGAGCAAATTCTGAGCATTTTGAGGTTTTTGACAAATTTTGGTCTAAGTTCAGAAATTCAGCTGCTCCAGAAACGCGCTGTGCTTTTTCCTTAGGCCTCCATTTGAGGAAAGGTCTACATTTTTGGAAAGGTATTGACATCCTCTAAAAACCCATTTGCACAGATTTTGCGGAGGTGGTTTAGTTTTGGAGAAAAATGCATAAAGGTGGCAAAAAGACTAGCATTCTGGACCATTTTTTGACAGGCGTTGTGCTTCTCGAGCGAGCTTGGGATAATGGATTTTTGAAGGTCTTCCCTTTTTCCAAATTCATAAATTCAAACTGTTCTGGAAACTATACTTGAAGGGCTAGTTGACCGTTCTCTCATATTTGAATTTTGACCCCTGGAAGGCACAGGAAAATCAGCTCAAAGTCGACACTGTGCTTCTGCACTTTCTGTGTTTTTATTTGGAAAATTTCACTGTGTAAAATTTCTAGTTTCTAGTCTCACTTGGTCAAAGTCAAGATTCTCTACGTAATGGCACTAGTTACTAGTCTAGGTGATGTAGGCATGAATAAATTTACATCATAGGAAGTTTTTTTGTGTTTATTAGGTCTCATAAAAGAAGCAAACTCCCAAACAAACTCTTCATGAAGTGTTTGAGTTTCACATTCTCACTCTCACCCGTTGGTTGAGAGAATCTTGGAGTCAGTCCCTCCACCAAGGAATTCAACTCCTGAAGGTGGGAAAGTGATCTAGAAGAGTCTATAAGTATCATTTCTCCTCAAGAGAATAGGGTTGAACTTTTTGTGAAGGAGGCTTGCATTGTAATCATCTTCAGCTAATATAGATATAGGTTGCAGCTATTTTCAAGGAACTCTAGCCCAGTGAGTTCATGGTGCTTGTACTTCATTATTTTTGTTTTCTCATGGTATAAAAATATTTATCTACATTATATCTCTTCTTTCTATGAATTCCTTGTGATAAAATACTCAGAATTCTTGTTTTTCAAGCTCTGTTATCTGGTTTTCATAGTTATGTGTTTTGTCTTCCTAAGCTAATGAAATCATGTTTATTTATGCTCATTAGTTTCTTCCACACTATATCCTCTATACTACACTGAAAAATACTCAAATTACACCATGGCTTCTGACATCTAGCTCCTTCTTATGTTTTCTCCTGCATTCCCACAACCTAGACCTACTTGTGGCTCCAAACCCTAAGTTCAGCAAATCCTTAAAAACCAAATTTTCACAAACAAACAAACAAATACTTATATCTAGTCTAAAATTCATTTTCTTTAAAGTCATATCACCGATAAGAGACTTAGAGAGATTCGTCCCATGCTCAGTAGGGCTAGCTACTGAGCTGAAGTGGTTTGAGGTTACCCTTCTCGATTTCCTTTTCAACCTAGGAGATTGTAAGGATTAACAGGTTGCATTGATGCCAAGTCTTTGATATAATGTCAGTCTCGGTTAGGGATGGTCAGGCCTAGTCTTGGAGTTAGTTTTTGGTTTATTAGTCTTTTCATCATGTGTTTAATGATTTCCAAAAGTTACAGCAAGTTCTGGGCAGTGACCGAAATTCTAGGCTTAAAAAGTTCATTAAATTCCCTGGACTATCGCACAGGTCTACTAGAAATAGTCCCTTGACATAGGCATGTAGGTTTGTGTGAGAATCCAGAGCTCTCTAGATGCTTTCATGCCCATAGCATGGGAGCGTCCAGAGGCTTAATAACTTAAAAAATTAGTAGGACTCAGGGGTTGGTTAGTAAAAAGGTTGGGATGGCTCTTAGGAGTCCTATTGTTGATTTTGAAGGTTTGTATGGTGTGTTTGTGTCGGTTCCACTTCCTTAACGTGAATTAGGAGGTCGAATCATATCATAGTAACTTCTCATCACTTGGTATTTGTATTACCATGGTATTTTCCCAAGGTATTAGTTTTTAGATTGATGAGGATAGATTGCTATATAATTGTGAGTGAGTATTGAGTTTGTGATTGGATGTTTGGAGTGAGTGCGTGAGTGAGTGTTGTAGTGCTTTGCATATCTTATCATATAATTGTAGATGAGTTGAGTGATGCTCTTATCATACTTTATTTTCAAATTAGAGAGGTTGATGGTTTCTCATGTTGAGCAGATTTGAGAACCCAATATGAAACATTTTGAAACGTGGCTTGCATGGAGGAGTTGGAGGCATAAAGACTTTATGCTTGGGAAGATTAGAAGATAATTATTAGAGGAGGAGAATCTCAATCCAATGGTAGTTGGATAGTCCAATGAATGTTGGGCGAGGCTCATTGGTTATGGTGGCTTCCAATGGATGATAATCTACAAAGTCATGTGAGTATGAACTTCTCAATTGATGGATGTCAACACACTATTTTAGGATTTGAGTCTTCTAGTTAGTGGGTGCCAGTTACTCTATGTAAAACAAATTCAACCATTAATAGAAGATTTAAGCAGCAACAACAACGGGTGGTCTTTTGATATTGTTCATGGTGTTTATTCTAGTTTTACATGCTATATTTGTGATTTGATGATGGATTACTAATATTTTGAGTGTTTTTATAAAAGAGTTAAAAATTTAATAAAAATCCTATCACTATTGGTTCACCCCCACCCCCCACCCCCCACCATTAGTAGTGAGGCGATTTCCAACAATTGGTATAATAGATGGTTCTCTTAGTGGAGCTTGATCCCTTGAGGGTAGATCGTAATAAGGGTTCTCTTTTATTGTCCGTGGGAGTAGAGTACATATAAAACCTTCAATCAAAACATTCATATTAATTATGAAGCCCTAGCTTTTGCAACCAAAAAAGCAAACAAATGCGTAGAACAAAAAAAGGGAAATATACTAGTAAGGTCAGCACCAGGGTTTGGTTACAAGCACTAGATCACGTTTGAAAAGAGGGTTTAGGTCAACGGAGCAGAGCCCTACCATATGCACAAAGGGTGCAAATGGAAAGACAAGTGTGGCAGGGAGTGGTGGTTAAACCCCATAACCAGCCTAGCTAATGAGAACCGTCAGTTCCGAGCCCTAGCAATCTAGCATTGGATTTGTGCCACTTCGCTCATGTTAGGACGAGCCATGTAAGTCAAGGAATAATCTAGAAATAAAGGTAGATGTATGTAGTTATTAATAACCACAAATTTAATTTAACCATAACAAATATGAAGTCCTAATGTTTTCACATAATCTACTTTGTATCAATTAGAATTGCAGAACCATAAACAAGGGTTTCCAAACAATATATATTACCACATAAACCATTTACCTTATACTATACCTTTTTAATCAGTGAAAAAGAGGTAAGGTCAATATTTTGTGGTTGAGTGTTATATGAACTTGTAAACATATATCATTGAAAATTAAATATAAAGGAAACTATGCCATTGTCATCTCAGACAAAGAACAATATAGGAGAGAAATTCACACAAATTGGTATCAATGACAATGAAATATCGTTCATATGATTCAAGGCATAATAAAAGTGAAATGGTTGTAAGATAAAAATAATTTAAGGGTGTGGATGTTACATACACATCTCCCTCATACCAGGATGTAGAATATGCCTCTAGGTGCAATTATAAATATTTTTATAATTATAAAAGTATTTATTTTAGTTTTTCCCCAATGGGGTTGACGAATCAAGGTGACATAAGGATTGGTTTAGGTGCCTGCCACCCCACTATGCCCTCGACAATTAAAAGGGGAAACATGGCAACCCACTGTGATCGAGCCTAATGCGAATTGAATTCTCTTTCAGTGTGAGCAATGGTGCATTTCAGGACTAGATAATGGTGGAGGGTTTAATGTTTCTTCAGCATGCATTGCAACTATATTGTGGCCTTTGGGGTCCTAAAATTGGTATGGTATGGTAAGAGGAGTGAGTCGAGCCCACTTTAACTAAGCAGGAGGCCAAGTTGCAAAGGAATTATTTGTGTGTGGATTGAGGGTGGTATCTTGGAGGCTTAGCTCTAGAGCTTGGGGAACTAGGGATGAAGGTAAGATGACCCAATGGAAGCACAACTGGGACCCCAACATAAAGAGTTTATGTGTGGATACGTATCTGAAGGGATTGTTGAGGTTGCAAAGTTTCTAGTGGTATTTTTCATGTTGGAATGCCAAACCAATTCGACTCAAGATTCTTAGGCCTAGTGGAAGGTCTGGACTTACAATTTCACTACTTTGTTTTATTCCACAATTGTTATATATTTTGGTTACAACCTCTACATTTGGGAGCTTTGGATTCTGATTTTTAATTCTGGTAGTATTTATTTCAGTTTTGGGGATGGGTAATTGTGGTTTAGCTATTTTGCTGGTGGTATGAGGGGCTATGATGGAGAGGTATGTGTTTTTTCTCTCCCTTGTCTCACCGAGCTAACTGTTTGGTTTCTAGAGCAACAATTGTTTTGGGTATCATGGTGGGGTTTGAGGACTAACATTGCCTATTTGTCTCAAACCTGGGCTTAGTGAAGTTAGAACCTAGGAAATTTAACCCATTTTCTGGGAATTTTGGAGGCTTGGTGGTGGTTGGTATAACCCAAGGACGAATTGCGGTTCTGAGATGATACCTTACTACTTGCGGTGTTACAACATCTTCTTACTGGTGTTTCTTCATAGGTTAGGATGTATTTGGGTGGGCTCTCAACATTTCTTCTTGGGTTAGGTTAGAATGTTGGGTTGTGTTATATTCTTTCCACAACTACCTCCCTTAGATAAACAGGGGCGTTCGAGGGGGGGCAGAGCCCCCCTTTCGTTGCGCCGACTGCGTAGCAGGGGGGGTCACAGGGGGAACGACAGTGCCCCAGGGAATTTGTTTTTCAGACCCTTGGTTTTGTGCATGGTTTTCGCACATGGTTTTGGGCACGATGGTTTTCGGTCCATGGTATTGGATGCTTTGGCATGTATATATATGTATTGTAGCATTGAAAGGAACATAATGAAAAACCAATCTAGTAGTCTCAGTTTTGGGATCCAGTGGAAAATATCTGTGTATATGTGTTTTATGTGTTATTCTCTCGCCTTTGTTTGTTTTCTATTTTTAGAATTTGCCTGCAATTAATTTCTATACGGGGTTAAAACCTACACTTAGGGGCTCAGATGGAGAGGTCTGTGTTGTTCTCTCCCTCGGCTCACCGAGCTAACTGTGTGGTTTCTGGAGCAACAATTTTTTTGGGTATCATGGCGGGGTTTCAGGACTACCATTATCTTTTTGTCTCAGATGTGGGCTCAGTGAAGTTAAAACCCCGGAAATTTAACCCATTTTCTGGGAATTTTGGAGGCTTGGTGGTGGTTGGTATAGCCCAAGGTCGAATTGGGGGTTCTGGGATGATCTCTTACTACTTGCGGTGTTACGACATCTTCTTACTAGTGTTTCTTCATAGGTTAGGATGTATTTGGGTGGGCTGTCGACATTTCTTCAGGGGTTTTGAAAACAACCTGGGTGTCAACTCACTGATATATGTTGGGTGCTTCTATCTGAGTGAGGGGACACATTGTGTTGGCTCTGTTAATATCTGGTGGTGCACTGGTAGTAGTTATGTGTGCAGGGTTTATTCGTGTGTAGTCCAATTAGCAATGCATTGTCATCATGGGTGGGTAAGAAGCGGAATCAATGAGAGAGGGAGGTGTGTTGGGCACTTGCTAGATGACCCTGGACCTGGTGAGGTTTTTGACCCCAACCTAGCCCAACCACCTATATCTTAGGAACAACCTCCTCCTCCCGCTAATTTCAAAAACCATCTCCAACACATAACTCTTCTCCTGAAGTAGCTTAGGAGGGACTATAATGATGATAGGAATGTGGTCATTATCTTCATGAATGATCTCCAACAACATTAGTGGCATATGCAAGATCATTTGGGCAGTATGCATAAGGGGAAATAACGAATATAAGAGAAATTGGATCGCTTTGAAGGAAGATTGGCCCATATAGAGAAGCACATCCACTATGACTTTATACCTCCACCATCACCCAACTCTAGTCTAGATCATCCTGCTTCGGTCAATTCCTCCAATTCCTAAAGGTCAGTGGCTACATTATGCATTTGAAGGTCTTCTGGTATCACTTGTCTTTCTGGTTTTAGATGATAAGGTTGTTTTGATAGTTAGCTATTTGTCTTAGTATTCACCTATTGGCCAATAAATCTGGTAAGAGTGAGAATGCTAAGATTTTAAGGAAATGTAATAAAAATATAATATTTTGACATAATACAAAATTCTATATTTACCAAAAATATTTATTTTAATTTTAACTTATTAAAATTAATTAGTAATTCTTTTAAAATATTTTTTCAAAAATTGTTTTAATTTTATAAACATAATACTATAAGATTTAAATGTAAATTATATTAAAAATTTCATTTTACTTTTATTTTTATTTTATGGATTGAATTAATGTTTAAAATATTCAACTGGATTTATTTATATTTCAATTATTTAATATAATTTTATATACCATCAAACTAAATTTCATTTAAAATAATGACATAAAAAGTATTATATTGAGTTTATTTACAGATTATAAAAAATATTAAAACTATTTAATTTTATTTAAGTCTAATATAAGATCTTACCTATATAATTTAAATAGTCCGTAAAGTTAATAAACATTCATCCATAATAAGTATAAAAACCATTATATCATATATCTCACTTTGTTCAAATTAAAAAAATAAAATAACAACTCACTAAATTACATCATACATCTTACCTGGCTCAAATTTTAAAAAAAAAAAGGTAGATAAAAACTAACTAAATTATAATTTTATTTTAAATTATTATTATTATTAATGAAAACAACTAAGATATAATTTAAACATGAAAACACATGGAACATGATTCTTAATTATGGAGATCTAATCCCATTTTATCATGAAGATTCTCAGTTTGTAAATAAGCTTTGTTAGAATACCCTATGCCAATAGTATGGCTTATAATATCACATATGAAAAAACAACAGTTCACAACACTTATCTATATGACCTTTTTTTAATTGATTAATATAATTAAAAGGGAAAAAATGCATGATTACTTTGGAGATAAATCCCAACCTTTGATTTGTGTATACTATATTCTAAAATATTTTATGGAGGTTAAATCTCTACCATCCACACTTAATTTATATGAAGTTTTTTTTTAATTAATCAATTTAATTAAAAGGGAAAAAAATACATAACTATTTTGGAGATAAATCTCAACATTCAACATTTAATTTGTGTATAATAATATGAATGTTCTAAAATATTCCGTGTGGGTTAAATATTTACAATCCAGTTAATAAATATTGATAATTAAATTAAATTTTCAAAAAAATATACTGCAAAATAAGCAAGCACATCTATCAATCTGTGTAATTTTTTTTACTTAGACAAAAAAAAGTGAAAAATAATTTTAAAAAATTATGAATTAACATACTTTTTCCTTCATATTATTATGCCGATGTTTGAGCTTACAACAGTAATGATGATGATAATCAAATAAGATCAACTTTTAATTACATATTTGATTTATCAGGTTGTTTTTATGAGAAAATAGTTTAGAAATGAATTTGTTTGGTTGTTTTTTAAATTTATGGATAAAAAGTTATGTATTTTAACTATATTATAATTTTTTTTATAGAAACATATTATTTATATTTTTATTATTTAGTAATTACCTTTTACATATTTATAAAAAATATTTTATATTATATAATAAAACACAAAATAAATACACTTTAACATTATATATTTTAATCACATTTTTAAGACAAATTATATTTAAATTTTAAATTATAGAAAAAAATATAATTAATAATAATTTAGAAAAATTATTAAAATAAATTAAATAAAAATAAAACTCTACCATTCAACCCTTAATCCGAAAAAAATAAGATATAACCAAATTCCCTTTTTTTTTTAAATAATCAATCTTATAGCATTTTAATAAAAATATTATTAATAAAAAATAAATAAAATACTAACATTTAACCTTATATATCTTAAGTATCTCAAAAATATAACAATACATAATCAAATCAATAAAAAAATTTCTTAATCATTCCATAAGATGTTGACTTTAAATATACACAACTAATAAAGCTCTAGTGTTTTCTTGTAAAGTATCTCTTACAAATCTATAACATTTAACGCTATAATCATCCTATATGTCTCAAAAAGAGTAACAAAATTCCAAATGTCAGTCCTCGATAACTCCAGGGACAATATTAATCATCATTGTGACTTTTCTTCGAATCAATCTCCCTTTAGATATAATACGTTTTCCATGAAAAGTTCTATGCAATATACTAAGTGATGGTGGGCATGCATGCCTTCCACTAAAATTCAATTTTCTATCTAATCAATCAATCAATCTCCAAAGTCTAGGTTGCTAAAGTCAATATACTAAGTGATGGGCATGCCTACCTTCCACTAAAATTCAATTTTCTATCTAAGCAATCAATCAATCTCCAAAGTCTAGTTACATGTTGATTTGAGATATTTTACTACTTAGATTTGGATTATTACTTAGATTCAGATTATGGAAAACGTTTGTATTATTCAGATTTAGAAGTTGCAGTGGCAATACTAGGATTATTACTTAGATTCAGATTATGAAAAACGTTTGTATTATTTAGATTTAGAAGTTGCAGTGGCAATACTAATTGGGTATTTGATCTAGGTAAATGGAGAGACGATTATATTTTTTTACTCAATTTTCATTTATAAGGAGATAGTGAATCTTTTTTCAAGGAGATGGTGAATCTTTTTTCACATGGTGCTGAGAGATAAACACATGTACAACTATGAACTATTTAATTGTAATGAAGAAATAAAGAGGATCCTACGAGGCATTTGCTATGATATATGGATGAAATAGTGGTTCGTCTTAACAAAATGGCACATTACATAATTTTAGATTATGATATTGACTCAAAGACACCTCAAAATGAGGTGGCAGTTATTAATGCTACTCCACTCAACATGACCACTGCACCTTCTTCTCGAGATCTCCCGATGATTATCTTAGATGACTGAATCCATAACTGTTTTTGTTTATTGTTGAATGTTTGGACTCTCGTCCTTATGGTGTTGTAGTTAGCTACGTTTATGTATATGTTTTGTCATTGTTTTATGTGTCAGACCTCTATTTTCATTGTGTCATGTGTTGTTTAGTAGTAATCTCTGGATCTTTTGGTGTTTTAAAGTCATACACTATGTAATGTTGTTAAAATATGTGATTGCTCTTTTGTAAGGAAGTTATGGTCTTGTGACGAAATCAACATGGTTTTCAAAGAATATAAATTGTAATTATGCTTTATTTTTTATTTTATATATATATATATATATATATATATATATATATATATATATATATATATATATATATATATATATATATAGATATAGATATAGATATCCATGTAGGTTCCTCATGGAATCCTTTTTCTTTCTCTAATAAATTTCAATAACATAAGCATATGAACGTGACAAACCCCTTGTACTAATGATAGCAGGCTAGCGACAACTTATCTTCTCTTGTAGAAGCACAATCTTCAATAATCCACTTTCACATGCTATAGGTGTAGCCACGTACACGTATATATAAATATATATAATTTCCAATTATATAATTTATATAAATGTTAAATAATTTATTTATGGGGTTTTACTCTATATTATAATTCATTTAAAATAATAATATTTATATGAGTTTTGATTAAATTGTTAAGAATAAAAGAAAATATTATATTGTAAAATAAATATAGTATTAATACAAAACATAGTACGAATTATCACCTCCAAACTTTGTCAAAAGGACTTGAATGTTATTGAGAAAGATTGTTGTGACAAAAAGCAAAGTCATATCGCCATAGCTTTCAGTTAGGATTTGAAGAAAAGGCAGTGCAATTATGGTTAGTATTGTCTATTGGAAGAGTCAGATTTACATGAGGATATGTTAAGTCACCAAATACAGAATTCGACAATAAACAACCCTCCACATAAACCAAACATGAATCTATATTATTGAGGTTGAAATGATTATTCCATTGGATGCATTTAATGTCTTCAATGCTAGAGAACACATTATAGCTATTGAGTTGTTTATCCTTAAAAACCATCTTGAGCAAAGTGTCAAATTGTTGATGCAAAGATAGGGAGTATAGGAAGTTCGGTCGCCTCTTCCGAGACCAACTCATATTCGGGAGATATTTAAGCTCACCAGCAATGATTTCAGAATCGGAAAATACACCCTTTCCATTTCTTCCCGAGGCATTAAAATAAGTGTTTCCCTATGAACTTCCAGAGGGACAGAGTAAAAAAGGGTGGCCACAGAATCGCAGCCAAAAAGTTGTGTTTGTTTCACACCAACATGACCCAAACCACCACAATGAGGCACCATACGTTGTCTAGGAGACATAATATACGTTGCAACCTCACTGGACAAACAATGCAAAGCAAACCCACGACCCAAATAACAATTTAAAGGGCAAACTATCGCCCCCCCAGGGCAAACCTTAAAACTACCAAGTTGTCACCCTACCTCTGACACAATGGCCCAAATTCAAGGACATTATTCAACTCAAGGCAATGAAGAGACATGCAAGACCATGAAATGAACCACCATCCCAAGACACAAATGGTCAGAAGAGAATTCCAAACAACCAGCGTAGAAAGCCAAACCCTATGCCCAATTGACAGACCACAAAATTTAAAGCTAAGCCAACAACCACCATATAAATCTTTGAAACACCAAAAATAATGTTGACGAATAGAGAGAATATTCACCAAGACCTAAAATTAGGAACAACAATCAAGAGCCCAATAATATAGCCATGATAACACTAAGCAAACCACAACCCCATTGAGCTACAACCATATGGAAAAGTGCCATAGATACCAACAACTTGAAACCAAGACATGACAAGGATATCATAATCCAAAAGAAATAGTTGTGAGAAAAAGATCACCAATTCAAACATCAACTTGAACTCAAAATTATACAAATACAACACAAAAAAACATCAACATCGAAATAGCAATACACTCTTGAACATGAATAACCAAAAAAAACTAATTAACTAAATCCAACCACCACAAAACAAATTCCATCACAAGAACAACTCACAACAAGTGAAATGAACCTAATAGAGGTGAAGGTACGAGCCTCACCTCTTTTTCGACGACTCTCCTACATGTGCCAATCCATTACAAACAAGTGGAATTTAAGGCAGGAGCTCCAACCTCCTCCCGGATATTGGCACGCAACCCAAGTCACAAGACAAATGTGCGACTAACACAACATCCTAGACAACTGCGCTTCTTAATCTTTGTGTTTACCGTGAAAGCAAGGCAAGTCTTATTTCAGACTCCATTGAAACATAAATGCAGTCTGACATGTTAGGGGAATAGCAGTTTCCTTGCATTTATATTTCTCTCAAAGTTGACTTTGGTATTTTAGCAGCAAAAAAAAGAATAGCAGTTTCTTTGCATTTATATTTCCCTCAAAATTGACTTTGGTATTTTAACAGCAAAGAAACTGCTATTTTCCTTACATGTCAGAAGCATTTATGTTTCAATAGAGTCTGAAATAGAGACTGTCCTGTAGGCACGAAATTTCCTGTCAACCCTAACTAAACCGCACGATATTCTTCAATCGACGAAACGAAAGGGAATTGTGTCGGATTTAATGTCTTGGTCGTTTTTAAAAGCAAATGGTGCGATAAAAACAGGCGAAGCCACCACGCTGGTTCGTGAAATTAAAATTCACGGTATTCCAAGTTGTGGGCATAGTAAGTCAACCGAAGTCTAATTGGCGTGTTCACGATGCCGTCCTATATACTGCAATCCATCTCATTTATTCCAACCCCATTCTCTCCAATGCCATTTTCTTCATCTGTCTTTGATTATTAAGGGTTCTTTTATCAAATATTGAAAATTCAAATCACAATCAAAGTTAAGAAACCTCTCCACCTACAAGTGGATGCCATTTTCTTCATCTGTCTTTGATTATTAAGGGTTCTTTTATCAAATATTGAAAATTCAAATCACAATCAAAGTTAAGAAACCTCTCCACCTACAAGTGGATGTAGCGGTCATAAAAATTAATAATCCTGAAATGTTATTATCTTCAATACTATTATGAATAATTAGTAGAGAGGATTGCTTTGTTGACTAGAACAAATATTCACTTCACGTGATTATGAATAGACGGATGCGACACGGCGTGTTGAATTTATTGCAGTTTGCATACCAAATGGCGACACACAGGAGGAATCTACACCATTATTTGCGGTCTTCTGACTGAGATTGCCTGGCCGTTCACTTCACGCCCTTTCACTCCAATGCGATCTATCTCCTTCGTCTTCTTTGCAGAATCCCTGCTACTAAGTTTTCCATAACTTAAAACAGAAAACTCACACAACTTCATTAATTTCTTTGCTCAATTACATCACACTTATATAGGAAATAACACAAACTAATTCCTAACCACTCATAACTAATTCTGTTCAACCACCTACAACTAATTCAGTTCAACCACTCATAACTAACTATTTCTGCATTATTCTCACATCCTCCCTTAATGGAGAAATGGATTTTCTACAATACCTAACTGACTTCTAAAAACTTCAAATTTGATTTTACCAAGGGGCTTAGTAAATATATCAGCCACATTATCCTTGGTGTTACAAAATATCAATCCAATTTCATTTGACTCAATTTTCTCACGTACAAAGTGGTACTGTAACTCAACGTGTTTTGTTCTAGCATGGTAAACTGGATTATGTGCTAATTTGATAGCACTCTGATTATCACAATTGATACATGTTGCACCACTTTGCGCTTCTTCAAGATCTGCAAGAATTCTCTGCAACCAAATAGCTTCACAGGTGGCATTGGTCAAAGCTTTGTACTCTGATTCTGTTGATGATAAAGAAACAGTTGGCTGTTTCTTACTACTCCAAGATACGACCCCTGATCCAATATGAAATGCATAGCCAGAGGTAGATCGTCTGTCATCTGGATTTCCTGCCCAATCTGAATCAGAAAAACCTGTCAGTGCAACATCAGATACATCAGTATACATAATACCAAGATTCATTGTTCCCTTTAAGTATCGGAGAACTTTCTTTGCAGCAATCCAGTGATTTCCTGAAGGCTTAGCCATGAATTGACTAAGGATACTGACTGAGTATGCAATGTCTGGTCTGGTAGTGGTGAGATAGTTCAAACTTCCCACTAACTGACGATATAATGTTCCATCTGCCTCTTTTGATCCATCTTCTTTGTACAACTTTGCATTCTGTTCTAAGGGAGTTGACATAGCTTTGCAATCTATCATATTGAACTTTTTAAGAATCTCCTTTGTATATTTGCTTTGAGTGATCAAAGTTTTACCAGGTTCTCTCCATACCTCAATTCCTAAACAGTAATGCATTTCACCCAAATCTTTCATTTCAAAAACCTGTGACAATTGAACTTTAATTTCTTCAATTAATTTGTGAGCACTGCCTGTTATAATGAGATCATCCACATACAAAGATATTAAAGCAACATTTCCTTTTTCATCTTTCTTAAAATACAAGTTAGGATCATTTTTGCTTTTCACAAATCCATTCTGAAGAAAGAAGGTATCAATCTTTACATACCATGATCTTGGTGCCTGTTTCAAAC
The DNA here is from genome assembly GCA_031772625.1 of Pinus tabuliformis. Taxonomy (NCBI): domain Eukaryota; kingdom Viridiplantae; phylum Streptophyta; class Pinopsida; order Pinales; family Pinaceae; genus Pinus; species Pinus tabuliformis. The sequence continues at coordinate 93,276,421 of CM062812.1, forward strand.
CATACAATGCCTTTCTTAACCTGCAAACCAGATGCTCCTGTCCCTGTTTGTCAAACCCTTCAGGTTGAACCAAATAAACTTCTTCCTTTAAATCACCATTTAGAAAAGCAGATTTGACATCCAATTGATGTATATTCCAATTATGTTTTGTGGCTAAGGCAATCAGTAATCTAATTGTATTCAACTTAGCTACTGGTGCAAAAGTGTCTTCATAATCAATTCCCTCCTGTTGAGCATATCCTTTTGCTACTAATCTTGCCTTAAATTTATCAATTGTACCATCTGCTTTAAATTTTGTTTTGTACAACCATTTGCTTCCAATTGGAACTTTATTTTCAGGAAGTTCCACTAATTCCCATGTTTGATTTTTCATAATAGAAGCATACTCATCATTCATAGCATTAATCCATGGTTCATGTTGTTTAGCCTGCTCATAATCAATTGGTTCTTCAACATTCATTATATTAGACATTAAGGCATAGTCTCTATACCTTTCAGGAAGCCGAGTCTGTCGGGACGACCTTCTTGGTGTGGGTGTTCCATCCATGATTCGTTGGCTTTGAGGTGTATCACCTCCTTGTGATGACTCACTGCTGCTAGATGTGCTCATACTGCTGCTAGCATCCTGATCCTGTACCTGTACCTGGACCTGTTCCTGTTCCTGCTTAATCAAAGTATCAAGCTTGAGATGTGCATCATTAGAAATATGCCATGTATCATTCTTTGTGTTACTTTTATCAGTATGCTCATGAAACAATACATCACGACTTGCAAATAGTTTATGGGAACTTGGATAAAACAATTTATAGGCTTTCTGATCCGTACAATATCCAATGAAAACACACTTGATGGACTTGGCATCAAGTTTGCTTCTGTTAGCCTTAGGAATATGAGCAAAAGAAGTACATCCAAAGACTTTGAAATGACTCACATCAGGTTTATAACCATAAAGAACCTCAAAAGGAGTTTGAAAAACTAATTTCTTAGTGGGACATCGATTCTTCAGATAAACAGCAGTGTTAATGGCTTCTGCCCAGAAACCATTAGAGATGTTCTTACCTTGCAGCATACTACGAGCAGATTCCACCAAGGTTCTATTCCATCGCTCTGCAACACCATTTTGCTGAGGGGTATGTGGCACTGTGAACTGTTGTTGAATTCCATTAGATTTACAATAGGTGTTAAATGCTTTTGATTTATATTCACCCCCTTGATCAGATCTGAGTATTTTGATGCACTTTCCTGTTTGTTTTTCAACCATATTTCGAAACTCTTTAAAATACTCAAATATGTCACTTTTCCTTCTAATGAAATAGACCCAGGTATATCTAGATCTATCATCAATAAAAATAACAAAGTATGAAGCACCACCAAGAGACCTAGTTTGCATAGGTCCACATACATCAGTGTGAATTAATTCAAGTATATCATACTTTCGTTTCTCAGTATGAACATGAAACTCTTCTCTATGCTGCTTACCAAGTGCACAAGTTTCACATGGTAAATGCTCACACTTCATAACAGGAAGACCTTCAACCATTGATTTCCTTTGTAACAACGATAAATCATTGTAATTTAGGTGCCCATACCTGTGATGCCATAATTCTGCTGTCGATGTCTCTTGAGATGTCAATGCAACATGGCGCTTGACTGTCACATCCAATCTGTATAATCCTCCAACCCTGGTACCTGTAGAAACAACCTTGTAGTGGTCCTGAACATCTTTCACTATACACCCCAATTTACCAAATTCTACTTTTAAATGATTATCAGTGATAGTGGAAACAGATAGCAAATTCTTTTTGAGAGCAGGTACATACATCACATTATGAATCTGTCGCATTTGTCCATTAGGTAAGTACACATTTATTATGCCATAGCCTTGAACTTTAAGTGACCTATCATCTCCTAGGTAAATGTGTGTACCATCGGATTTCTCATAATATTTATCATACCATTCTTTATTACAAGTCATGTGTGTCGAGGCACCAGAATCTATAAACCAAGCATTCTCATCATCAGTTTCAGCAGACAATGCAGCATCAGAAAGAAATAACTTAAGATTTTTAAATCCATCATTCACTGAGGTGTCTCTGTTTATGTAATTTCCATTATGCCTGCTATGTCTTTGATTTGATTCATTATTCTTTCTCCTATAGCAATCTTTAGCCAGATGTCCAGGTTTTCCACAATAATGACATTCAATGTTCCTTTTAACATAAGAATCAGGAGGTGCCATACCTTTCTGCTTTGCTTGAAAACGGCCTTTGTTTCTGTCCCATGGTCTCCCTCGGAATGGTCTTTGGCCTCTTGCAGTCAAAGCCAAATCAGAACCATTTGACTCCAGTTCAAAAGTTTTCATGCGCTCTTCTTCTTGAAGAAGAATTCCAGCCAATTGTTCAAATGTAGGAGGTGTCGGTCTAGCTGAGAGAGCTGAAATAAAGACTTTATAGTCTGGGACTAACCCCTTTAAAGCAACAGTTACCAAGTCTGTACTAGAAACCTTTTCACCAATATCACCAAGCTTATCACTGAAATCTTTAATTCGGGAAAGAAAGTTACTAATGCTTTCATTGGCATCCATTTTGATAGATAGCAGCTTTGTTTTTAAAAATAAAATACGGTTTGCATTAGTAGTCTCATACAAACCTTTGAGAGTGTCCCATGTCGCCTTTGAAGTTTCACAGTCCCGAATGTGAGGAATAATATTGTCCTTCACTGACATGCGTAGCAGCACCCTTGCTTTCATTTCACGCTTCTCCCAATCTTGAGTATTAGTAGGAGGTTGAGGCTTGGTCTCGTCACCTTTGACAATCGGCCAGAGATTGTATGCCTCCAGTACTGTGATGATCTTAAATTTCCAATTAACATAATTTTCTCCATCAAGTCTTGAAGACTCATTTAAATATGAATCTGCAAGGGGATTAGCCATTTCTGAACTCTGCTATCTTTTAAAAAAAACTGAACAACCTCTGCTATCAAGCAATTACAAGATTCGGCAAACCCTTCTTTTTCCTTCAATAATTTTATAAAACCACAAGATTTCAGAATTTAAAAAACGATACCCGGATTTGCTCAGAATTTAAAAACGATACCCGGATTTGCTCAGAATTTAAAAAAAACGATACCCGGATTTGCTGCACCGGATTCAGGGAAACAACATTCAAGCTTCTTGCTCAGAATTTAAAAAAAACGATACCCGGATTTGCTGCACCGGATTCAGGGCAACGCTGTCCACAGGTCAGCGTATTCTTCAAGCTTCTTGCTGCAACGCCGCTGTCCACACCGTCCAAGCTCAGCGTATTGAAGCTCAACGTATCCTTCAAGTCTCCGTCCACACCGTCCACAGGTCCGTCAGGGATCACAGGGCTAATGCGCACACTCTAATGGCAGAGTCTTACTGCCCACGAGGATCACAGGGCTAATGCGCACACTCTAATGGCAGAGTCTTACTGCCCACGAAGAGGAGAGAGGCGCAGACAAAAGAGCTCTGATACCAACTTAAAACAGAAAACTCACACAACTTCATTAATTTCTTTGCTCAATTACATCACACTTATATAGGAAATAACACAAACTAATTCCTAACCACTCATAACTAATTTTGTTCAACCACCTACAACTAATTCAGTTCAACCACTCATAACTAACTATTTCTGCATTATTCTCACACCATATCCAGGAGCAAAGCAGAGCAGAGTGTTGATGTCTTTCACTATTTATCCTCGTCTTGCGTCTGCCCTTCTCCTCCTCCTCTGCTTCATAACGTCATGTACCAGCGGTGGCTACGAGGAATGCTACTGGGGTTCATGTGGGAGAGCTGAATTCGGCTACCCTTTTGGGATAATTAACAGTGGCTGTGGCGATCCTAAGTTTCAGCTAAACTGTAGTTTGGATAGATATCCTTTGCTTTTACTCAATGGAGACGAGTATCTCATCTTGCAGCCGACAGTCTTGGATAGCACTAGATTTTATAATAATAGAATGACAATTGTTAACTACAATCTATGGAAGAGTATGCCTGCGGATAATTGCAATCCTGTGGGTAACTACTCTCAATTTTGGTGGCCCGGCTCTCAATGTCGTATAGCCCATGGATACACCAATCTCACGCTTTGGGACCAATGCAATGAAAGTATTAAAGGGCATAAGTGCCGTTTATGTGGCGCTGATTGGTACGTCATTCCCAATCCAGAATCTGGGAGACGATTCTGCCAAAGCAACATTCAACTGCCAGTTAGTAACAATTTCTCATTCCAACAGAATGAGGATCTGAGAACACGCCTCTCATCAGGTTTTGAAATAACATGGTATGCCGACACGAAGAGAAACCGAAGCTGTGGCGCTTGTATGAACAGTGGCGGGAGATGTGGTTATAACATTTCAGAACCAACTAAAACATTTATTTGCTATTGTCCCGATGGCACCTCGCAGAGATATGCCCAACCAATAGTATTGGTACTTTTCCTGAACCCCAATTCAATTACAAACACCAATGCTTAAATTACCGCAATCTGTAAAAATATATTAAATGTTCCTTCCATTCTGGACTCTTGAACCCACGGATATATGTGCTTGTAGTGTTTCCCGATATTGTTCATTCTGTTTGCAAAAACTCTGGATTGTTGCTTTTATTCATAATAGTTGTTATGGCCGCGTTGCAGGTCATAAAAGCAGGCTTGCCATTGTAATAGGTAGCTATGATTTCTTCCCATTGTGAACTTGTATCTTGTAATTTCCACTGTTCTCACCCAGGTTAATCAACATCGCATTCATATCGATTTATGTATTACTCTGCAGGTTGCACCATTGGAGGAGTTGCGCTGACAACAATAGCAGTGTTGTTCTTAATGTTTTATGCCGAGAAGAGAAGGCCTACTCCTGGTACCTCTACTTCAAGGGTGGAGAAATTCCTAAAGGAAAATGCTTATGAAATGGCAATGCCAACCAGATATTCACACTCTCACCTCAAGAAGATCACAAACAAGTTTGCAGAAAAGTTGGGAGAATGAGGGTTTGGTGTGGTCTATAAAGGAATGCTTCGGAACGGCGCTCTAGTGGCTGTAAAGCTTCTTGACAGGCATAGGCATACCGAGACCCAATTCACGAATGAGGTTGCTACCATTGGACGTGTCCATCACGTCAATCTAGTTCGTCTGTTGGGGTACGGTTTTGAAAACCCTATAAGCGCACTCGTATATGAATACATGCCCAATGGATCTCTGGATAAAATCTTATTTGCCCGGAAAGAGAAGGGGCAAGTGTTAAGGTGGGAACAATTGTATTCGATTGCTTTGGGTGTGGCCCGTGGAATTGCATATTTACACCATGATTGCCCAAAGCGCATCGTACACTTCGACATCAAACCTCACAATATATTGCTGGACGCCGACTTCACCCCTAAAATTGCTGATTTCGGTCTCGCAAAACTTTGTGGAAAGGAAGACGATCATATTTCTATGACAGGAACGAGAGGGACGCCGGGATATGTTGCGCCGGAGTTGTGCCATAGTGATGCCGGTCCTGTTACAGATAAATCAGATGTCTATAGTTTCGGAATGCTGTTGCTAGAGATTGTTGGGGGCAGAAAGAATATTGATGTGCAGGTTAGCCGGTCCAGTCAATTATACTTTCCTGAATTGGCTTTCAAGCTGATTGAGAGTGGTGAGTTGGGGATGAGGTTGAGTGGAGGAGAAATGGAATGTGCAGACGAGGAGAAAGCGAGGAGACTCACAAAAGTTGGGTTGTGGTGTATTCAATACAACTCTGCAGATCGTCCATGCATGATGAGGGTTGTGCACATGTTAGAAGGAAATGGAGATGACGTCGCCAATCCTCCGCCGCCCTTCAATTCCTCGGCCACACCTGAAAATGTTGTACTACCATCCACGGTAAATTCTTCTGCAATTGAGATTACTTTATAGATTTATATCTTTGATTGTCTTTACTTAAACCAGTGGCTGGATTTTTGCGCGTGGATCGCCGATTCGCCGGACTCCATACAATACCTTTGTGAAAATGACTGGGTGACTGCCAGGAAGTGTTAAGACTCAGGTGAACTGACAGCTACGAGCCATGATTTTGTTTCTCTAATGTAATAATGTTTTTACTTCTGGAGTATGACTCAGAATCTGTTTGTTTCTGAGAACACGTACATCAAGCTACTTTTTATCTGAGAAAGATTCACTCTGCCTCCTTAGTTGATAAGTAGCAGAGGAATTAAGATTAAAAGAAAACTTCTGGTCATGCAAGTATTTTTTGACTTCGATTAATGTGCACCTTTTCTGTATAGAGCCAATTTTATCTTTTCATCTGTTTTTGATTATTAAGGGTTCTTTTATCAAATATTGAAAATTCCAAGGTGCGTTATATTTGGGTTTGTATAGAGCCATTATTTTTTTTAAAGTACAATCCATTTGCCTGCAATGATTTATTAAAAAAATTGGCATATAGTGCTTTAATATTCAATTTATAAATTCATTATTTTTTGCAATGGCGTGATGGGTTTGGATTTGGATTTACTAAAGCATTAAAAAAAAATTTGAAATGCAATAATTTATAAATTCATTATTTTTTGCAATGGCGTGATGGGTTTGGATTTGGATTTACTAACGCATTTAAAAAAAATTGAAATGCAATCATTTTGGTAGTAAACTTGATAGTAATAATTTTATAATAATATTTATTTTAATTTTAAAATATTAAAAATATTTATTTATTTTAAAATATTAAAAACATTTATTTATTAATTAATTAAATTAAAATGATAAAAAAAATTAAAATATTTAAAAAAATATATTTTCAAATTATTTTTTAATATAAAAATAAATTGATTTATATTATAAATTTAATTATATTATTTATATTCATTAATTAAATTAAATTTTAAAATCTTTAACTGAATTTGTTATATCTAATTAATCGTTGCAGTACGAAATAAACTGCATTTAAAAAAAGCGGCTGCACGTGGCAGCATGTTCTTCCCAATTAACAAATTTTAAAATCTTTAACTGAATTTGTTATATCTAATTAATCGTTGCAGTACGAAATAAACTTCATTTAAAAAAAGCGGCTGCACGTGGCAGCATGTTCTTCCCAATTAAATGGTTTGAAATTGAATTTTTTTATTTGTAAATAACATTTGGTTGGAAGAGGTGGACCGTTCCTCCTCATCCAAGCACTCGACTTTGCAATGCACTCCAAGAACTATTCAAGAGAATCATCTACATACCTATTATAAAATTAAATATCATTCACAAAAATGCCTAAAAAACAAATGTTTACAAATGAAAAGATAACAAGTAATCCTTTCTACAACAACACACTAGCCATTACATAACATGTGACATCTGTATCTTTACAAGCATGCTTTTGAATTAAACTAAACTATACTAGAGACCATTTTTAATGGAAAGTATGCGAATAAAGGATTTTTAGAAGTGGGTGTCTGTCCAGAAAATTTCCAAAGGCGGACCCTCTTATAAGTGGGGAAAAACGAGTCTCACAATCACCATTTATGCAATAACAATTTGATTTAGTCCAACCACGCAATGACTATGGTTTGGCGAATCATCTCCTCCAACAAGCTAAAAGTGTTTCCAATTTCGTTTTTCATATGCAGATTCTAAATAAATATATTTTTTGAAAAAATATTTATTTTTATTGGACATATCAAATTTCTAGAAAACATAGGTTTTTTATTTCTGCTATAACATTTGATTGGTTGACTTATTTTGAAATTGTAAAAGAACCTGCACTAATATATATGAATACCAACCCATTAATATTAATGTGTTTGTGTGTGTGTCATAAGACCCTCATAATGGGGCTTAAGCTTGACCTCGTCATTTGAGGGCTTCACTGGATTTCTTAATTTTATAAAAATATAAAATCAACATTAAAAATTATGTAAAATAGGATTGCACAAGAATCGTCTATCCTCTATAATCATACAAAAATTGTTTCATAAAAATCCATCATTTACATACAAAACTCGGGGCCTGATGTGACTATATGAGGAAAAATATGTTAGACACTTAATCCTTGGGTTATGATTTGGGTTAGTGTGTATTATGGTAAATAGTTGTTAAAGTCCAAAAAGACCCAAAAACTGAATCAATAGTTTCATTATGTATTTATATGTACATCATTCTTTGAGAACATCATTAATAATATAGTTAATTTGGTTTCCAATTTTGTTGTCTTACAATGGTATCATAGCACAGGTTCTAGGAGTATAAAACTCTGGTTTATCTTCTCTATTTGTCTTTTGAAATTTAAGGATATGTCATTTCATGCCATTTAAAGACTGTTGAAGGCTAGGACTACACTAGAGCACATCTCTCGGAGTTTCCAATTGCTTACTGACATAACATTGTTGTTGTGAATACTTTGGAGGTAAAAATATCCCAATTATTTGATGACGAATTGAGAACCAAAAAAAGAGCCAAAACCGCAGAGTTCAAAGAACGACTAGTTTGTAATTCTAAGTGTGTATACACTATTTGTTTCTATATAAAGAATCATGATTTTGGGCTTGAGAATGTGAAAAACTAGGAAGTTCGTGACTCTCAAGGTACAAACATCCTAAGTCAGCAGAGTGTAGATAACCCATTTGTTTACAAGTGGCATCAAGTACGAGGATAGAACATTTGTTGTTGAAGGCAATGGTAGTCTCACTTGTGATGAGTCTTTGTTAGGTTTTTTGTTTTTGGTAGAAGAATGTAAGCAGTCTTGTGCCTTTAGAAGAAAGTTATTGAAGGTGTGCTTTGGAAATTCCTTCAAGTTTATAAGTTTGTATTGCATTATTAAATAGGTTGACTCTTCGTATGTTCTTATTGAAAATTATTCATCTTTTGCTTCTCAAATTATGTTGTAAACAAGTGCATTTTCGGTTGAACCTGACACCTAAGATTGACTAAAATGGCTCAAATTAAAAATCTATTTGATATATTAAACAATCTCATTAGTTCCATTGTCGATGAAACTATAAATGTCAATAAATTAAGTCTTGTTGATATCAAAATCCACTTACATGATGCATTGGAGACAACTGAATTTCCCGAGATTGAGTCTCAAGTACAACGAGACAATCCTAATTCCAAACAGTAGTCAGAGGTTGATGGAGCCATTTCAAAAGAAAAATTCCATGCAGATGTAAAAATTGAACCTCCACTTCCCAAAACATTTGTTAGACCTTGGGAAGAAATTGTACATAACAAAAACAGAACCAGCGTGGGATACAATAAAGATGTTTCTTTTCATGTGCCTATTTTTTCCAAGCCTATCCAATTTTGTAGTGTTGGATTTCTAGATGATCTTGTCCCACAACAAATCATTAGATGCAAATATTGTGACAGAGTTGGACATGATAAATCTCATTGTTATGATCTTCATCCCTGCAAACATTGTTGAAAGAAGAATTGTCATTCAAACAAATGTTTCAAACATAATACTACTGCAAGAGAGAGAATTAATTTTGGATGGATTCCTTCTTGGGATTGATCTAAGGTAGCCAAGAATATTTACAGGTCATACCACAAGATATGTTCGAGAGTATTGACCAGTCTTGCAGCGAAGCATACTTCATCTTCTCACCTTGTATCTAATGAAAATGTAGCAAGAAAATCTCAGTTTGACTTTGCCTTGGTCAAACTAGAGAAAATTCGAATTTCCACATCAGCAGACAACTTGGATGATGTTAACTTGTGTGACATGGATTGTGTCACCCAATTTACTTAACAAATTCAAGTTGGAGGAGTTATATTCTAGTTATGTATGTTTGATTGCTAATTTGTAGCAATCTATTTCAGTTAATTTGAGTTATTGTCAGTTTAACTAGTTCTAACTGTCAAAAGAACTAGTGGAGGTCAAGTTGTGGAAGTGGAACTTCAACCACACTCAATGATCAACTAGATAACTGATCAATCATTCCAAAATAATTGTTGCATGCAGAGAATTCAAGTTACGCATTTGAGATGGATATTCCAAGGCAATCTACTATCAGTTGTAGCATATTCCAATGTGTACAGGTGGTGCATGCAGTCAGAGGAAGGACCTAGGGCAATTGCGCAATTCCATGGTGGGAAATTCCTAAAAAATAGTGGAAATTTCTGAATGGAACAACGCAAGGAAATAGGAGCTTGAAGGGATTGAAAATTGGCTAAGTGTTTACCATAGTCAGTTAGTCAGGTAGAGAGATAGGCTATACACTTGCAAGATGTGTTCAGGCTTGAGCAAGCATATGTATTTCATCTCTATTCTTTGATTAATACAATATAGATAGTAAGAGATTTTGAGTAGTTTATTTCCCCTAGATAAATCTTTGTGCATGTGTGATGTTTCTTTTTGCATGTCTATGCTTCTTGTTCTAGATAGTGAATTAACTTCCACAGATCAGTAAAGTAGCTTCAATTCTTGTGATTTAGTAAATTTCATGAGTAGTATTGAATCTACAAATTAATTTCTACAGTATCTGACAAGGGGGGAATTGATGGAATTGATATGGTCTACCACATGTTCGAATATTTTTCAAGTGAGCCTTAGTCAGAGTTGTATTTCTATAGCCTAGAGTCTGAGTTCAGAAACCAGATTCAGAGTTGTAGACAGAGTTATTTTGATTTATGCTCTATGAGAATGAGCATGATTGCATGTTTTTTTCATGTTGAGATTTGTGAAGGAGCACATCCCCAAATTAGGAATTGTTCGAAAGTTGGTTTTTTTGAGGAACTGCTATGATATTTCTCGAGTTGATGGCCATCCTTAAACCATCACTGGTTGAGACCTTGAGTTCTCCGAAATTTTTGTATCTTTTTCTCTTTTCTCTTAACAACCACCATCCTTGGTTTGTGGTCATCCTTTGAAAACCATTTCTGAGAGACATTCAACTCTTGGCTGAGATGCTTTTTTTCATTTTTAGCTCTCATTCTTGGACTTTGATAGATCCCTTCATATTAAGGGGGGAATGTTAGACACCTAATCCTCGGGATATGATTTGGGTTACTGTGTATTATGGTAATTAGTTGTTAGAGTCCAAGAAGATCCAAAAACTGAATCAACGATTTCGTTATGTATTTATATGTACACTATGTACATATTCATTGAGATCATCATTAATAATACAGTTAATTTGGTTTCCAATTTTGTTGTCTTACAAAATAACATACCAATCTTAGAAAAATCCTTTTTTTTGAGTTATACCAATTTTTCATAAATAAAACTATGTATATTCAAAAAGACATTGATTTTCTATGTTTCATCTTTTTACACCATGTTCTAAAAGTTTATGAAAATACCTCTAATAATTCTTTCTAATTATTCTACCAAAATTTCATTGCAACTACCATGTCATAATTGGATGTTGGCATTATGATTCTGGTCTGGCTTTATGGTACAGGTGTTGTACTTGATGGCAACTCACTCAAGTGGCAAATCTCTATTCAGGCTCTTAAAATCATTGAAAATAAGAGGTTCGTAGGTGCATCGTTCAAAAGGTGCGGACCCGCAGGTTCACTGTTCATAAGGTGCGGTCCCACAGTTCACTCACTCCAATGCAGAGAAGCGCGCTCACATGGGGTATCCTATGTTTGGCCCTTGGTATTTAGCCCGTCTTTTACAATCCTATGGTTTTGGCACGTGGTATAGGATCTAATTTATTGAACCCCGGTTTGGATCCCTTGTATTGATTTTTGATGGTTTTGTCCCATGGTGTGGATAAGGGATTGACTATAAAAAGGGGAAGGAGATCACTTGGCTAGACACTTGTGAAAATTGAATATCTTAAGATCTGAAATTTTCGGTGTTTGGTTTTACAAAGCTAGATCTAAATCAAGGAGAAATCTTAAGGCGAATATATTGATAAGTCGTGAACTCTCGGGCGCATGATCAGATCTGTGGATCTGACTGACTGTGGCACATTGGAGGACTGTTAATTTGGCCCTAATCAGAGGTTTGCAGGCGATCCACGTCGTAGGTGCATGGGTACGCAGTGCAGGGGAAGGTGCAGTGCGGGGGTACGTAGCGCAACAGAAGGCGCAGTGCGAGGTACGCAACGCGGAAGAAAGCAAAGTGCGGAGATACGTAGAGGCACAGAAGGAACAGTGCGGAGGTACGTGGTCAGACAGACAGTGCAGTGCGTATCTGAGTTGAGGTACGCATTTCAGCAGAAGGGGAAGGTGTGGTGGTACGTAGAGCAGCAGAAGGATATAGTGCGAATCTGCGCAGTAGGCACAGAAAGACTGCGGATATCCATAAGGTCATATCGGTGAAGTTGCGGACCTGTCTTGAAACATTTGTTGGCTGTCTTTTATCTATTACTGCAGAGTTCTAGGTTTAGATTTCTGGTATTACTTTTCTGTTTACAGCATTCTGAGAAGTTGGGTGATTCATTGGTTGATTGTATAAGGTGATTGGGTGATTTGCATGTTCTTGATGATTATTTGATCTTCTTGGATCCAGTCTTAAAGTTAATGAAACGTGGTCCTTAAAGAAGTAGAAGAGCAAAGGGGGTTGTAGCTCCCTTCCAGGAGAGACTGGAAAACAAGAGAGAGTTGTAGCTCTCTGCAGGTTGCAGCCTGCGTATTGGTAAAGGACTGAACCAGTACAAAATCCTTGTAAAAGAAGTTTCTAATTAAAAGAAGATAGAGACATATTGCAGCAGAATAAATTAAAGTATAAATCTGGAAGGCATATTGAAAAGAATTTGATAATATTGATTCACCCCCCCCCCCTCTCAGTATTATTTCCAACAATTGGTATCAGAGCAGGTTCTTCAGAAGAAGCTTGATCGCTTGAAGAAAGATCTTGCATCATGAGCAACTACGAGAGGGAAGCATCAATCAGGCCATCGATTTTGATGAGACAAACTTCGTTTATTGGAAGGTAAGAGTTACTGCCTATATTCAATCTCTTGGTACAGAAGTCTGGGATATCATAGATACAGGGTATACTTTTCCATCAGCAACTCCTACAGATCTGGATGAGAAGAAGAAATATGAAACAAATGCAAAGGCGGTCAATACTCTATTAGGATGCCTATCTCAATCAGAATTTGTGAAGGTAATGCAGTTTAAATTTGCAAAAGAGAAATGGGACAAGATTGTTCTGAGCTATGAAGGAGATGATCAGGTAAAAAGAGAAAAACTTCAAACCCTCAGGATTCAGTATGAAAATCTCAGGATGTATAATGATGAAAGTGTGGCTAACTATTTTCTTCGTGTATATGAGATTGTTAATTTTATGAAAAATTTGGGTGAAGAAATAAAAGAGGCTGTTGTGGTTGAAAAAGTTCTAAGATCTTTGTCCCCTAGGTTTGAATCTAAAGTTTCTGCTATAGAAGAAAAAGAGAATCTACAAAGCCTTAAATTGTCACAGTTGCACGGAATTCTAACTGCTTATGAAATGAGGAAAGGAGGTCCATCAGAGAGGAGAGAAGTTACCTTCAAGGCTTCAGGCAAAGGCGAGTACTACGAGTCAGGACACGTGTCAGAAGAAGAAGAAGAATCAAATTTTGTCAGAAATCTTCAATGGGGTATTGGACGTTTCCGAGGTAAGTTACCTTTCAAATGCTTTGATTGTGGAAGAGTCGGTCACTATGCTGCCAAATGTCCTCACAAGGATAAGATTGACAAAGGGAAGGAACCTGTTAGATGGAACAAGAAACATAATGCAACTAAGAAAAGTTACTACACTCATGAAGACAGTGATGGCCTATCAAATAGTGACGAAGATGAACGCGGTAATGATTATAAACTATTAATGGCTTTTGAAGATGATGATTACATGGATGCTATAGATGTGGATGACTTTTATGAAGAGATTTCTAGACTCAAGACATGTTTAGAAGAAAAGAATGTGATCATTGATACTCTGCAATTTCAACTTGATGAAAAAGAAAAATCTCTTGAGAAGTTAGAATGTGAAATTGTTGGCCTTAGAAAAGAAATTGAGAAAAAAAAGGTTCTAAATCTTAAGTTTGTTAAAGGATCTGAAACTCTGGATGAGATTATCAATGTACAACGTTCTCCTCTAATTAAGACAGGTCTGGGTTATAATGGAGAAACATCTCAAGCATCCACCTCAAAGAGTTATCTTGATGCAACAAGGAGGAATGAAAAAAAGCCCAATGGAGATCATCAGGTAAAGCAGGGACGAATTACATCAAGAACAAACAGAGATTACCAGGTAAACCAGGGGCAATCCATCTTAAGGGTGAACAAAAGCTACAACCAGCCACAGGTAAAAACTTCTCAATTTGCTTCAAGAATGGATGACAATAGAAATTACAATCATTGCAGAAGTTTCTTCAATGGCCAATGCTTCTCTTGCCATAACTTTGGTCACAAAGCAGCTCAATGTGTTGCCTATAAGACAATCATGACTAGAGAAGCTCAAAAACAAAGAAGTATGACTGGGATTACGAAAAGGACCTATAATAACTTTTCGGCCCTTGAAAATGAAATTGAATGTTCTATTTGTAATAACTTCGGTCATGAAGATTCTGAATGCAGGAGCAGGTTTCGGCAAACAAAGGAACAAGCCTCAAGCACCCAAACATGGAGAATAAAGGAACCGCAACCAGAAATATGTGGGATAGCTTTTTATGCAGAAGGACATGAAAATCTATGGTACATCGACAATGGATGTTCGAAGCATATGACAGGTGATAAAGAAAAACTTGAATCATATACTGCTTTAGAAAAGGGTAAGAAAGTTTCTTTTGGAAATGATACCCATGCAGCCATAAAAGGAAAAGGCACTGCTCATTTGAAAGAAAAGGTCAAAGCTGGAAATGTTTTGTATGTTGATGGCTTGAAGCATAATCTACTGAGTGTCAGTCAGATGTGCGATCAAGGAACCGAGGTAATATTTCGATCAAATGGATGTAGCGTTCGTGATCTTGATACAGGAAAAACAGTGATCAAAGGCAGAAGAACTCCAAATAATCTATACATATTTGAAGAAGGACAACAACAATGCTATTTGAGTAAGGATGATGAACATTGGTTATGGCACCGGAGGTTGGGGCATCTAAGCTTTTCACAAATAAGGAAAGCATGCAAATACCAGGCAGTTCATGGTCTTCCAGATATCAAAATTCCAGACAACACCATATGTAAATCATGTCAGTTTGGTAAGAAAACCATAAATAACTTCCCTGCGAAGGAAGGATCATCCAGCAGGCCTCTTGAACTAGTCCATACAGATGTATGTGGTCCATTTAGGACAAGGTCACCTCGAGGAGAAGAATACTTTATATTATTCATTGACGACTTCTCCAGGATGGTTTGGTTGGGACTTATGAAACACAAGGACGAAGCATTCGAAAAATTCAAATCTTTCAAAGCCTTGGCTGAAAACGAATCAGATCACAAAATTAAGTGCCTCAGGTCCGACAGAGGTGGGGAGTTTACCTCAAATGAATTTTTCGATTTCTGTGAAGAACATGGAATAAGAAGGGAATTCTCTACAGCTAGGACTCCTCAGCAAAATGGAGTGGTGGAAAGGATGAACAGAATGGTCCAACAAATGGCTCGTGCTATGCTTGATGAGTCTGGGACTCCCGCAACCTTCTAGGGTGAAGCGGCATTTGCTGCGGTTGTTATCCTCAACAAAACAAATGTCCGAGTGAACAGCACTCAAACTCCTCATGAGCTCTGGTATGGTGAGACTCCTTCGGTAAAGCATTTCAACATTTTTGGGAGCAAATGTTATATCAAGAACACTGATGAACAGCTTGGCAGACTTGAACCTAGAGCAGATGAAGGCATTCTCCTTGGTTATTCTCCCCACAGCAAAGCATATAAGTGTTACAATAAAAGACTTGGAAGAATTGTTGACAACATTGATGTAGTGGTTGACGAAAAACGATACATCCCTAGGCAAGTAAATCACGAAAATATCGAAGAGGATGAAGAATACTCTCCAAATCAGACAAATGATGAAGAATAACCTCAAGAGGCACTTGAGGAGCAAATAAGGATAGAAGAGAAGACTCCATCCAGGTACGTTCAAAAGAATCATCCAGAATCTCAGATTTTGGGGCAGAAAGAAGCAGGTGTACAAACAAGAAGAACAATTGCAGAAGCCTCAAGCTATTTGGCATTGCTCTCCTCCACTGAACCACAAAATGTAAGAGAGGCATGCAAAGATGAATGCTGGGTCAAGGCAATGGATGAAGAACTTGAGCAGATCGAAAAGAACAACACTTGGGAGTTGGTTCCTAGACCAAAAGATAAGAATGTCATAGGGACAAAATGGATCTTCAAAAATAAGTTGAATGAAAATGGAGAAGTAATTAGAAACAAGGCCAGACTTGTGTGTAAAGGGTATGCTCAACAAGAAGGAATAGATTTCGAAGAAAATTTTGCTCCCGTTGCTAGACTTGAGGCCATCCGAATGTTCCTTGCTCTCTCAAGATTTCAGAAGTTCAAAGTTTTTCAAATGGACGTGAAATCAACCTTTCTGAATGGGGACTTAGAAGAAGAAGTGTACATTGAGCAACCAGATGGGTTCATCCTTGGGAATGATCCAAATCTCGTATGCAGACTAAAGAAGGCTCTCTATGGTCTTAAACAGGCTCCAAGGGCTTGGTACTACCGTTTGGACAAATATCTTCATCAACAAGGTTTTTCATAGGGATCAGCAGATAGCAATCTTTACATAAAAATTGAAAATGACAAATTACTAATACTTGTTGTGTATGTAGATGATATTATCTTTGGCAGCAATGAAGAAGCTATGAGTCAAATCTTTGCCTTGGTGATGCAGAAAGAATTCGAAATGTATTTGCTTGGAGAATTGACATATTTTCTTGGATTGCAAATCCAACAAAATGAAGGCGGGATTTTCTTGTCCCAAACCAAGTATCTCAAGCAGATTTTGAAGAAATATGGCATGGAAGATGCAAAACCAGTATGTACCCCCATGGTCACAGGATGTAGCCTCAATGCAAATGATGAATCAGCAGCAGTGCATCAACCAACCTACAGATCTATGATTGGAAGTCTACTTTATTTAACAGGTACCCGACTAGACATCATGCATGCAGTGGGAATAGTTGGAAGATTTCAGGAAAATCCAAAGGAAACTCATCTTCAGGCAGTGAAGAGAATTTTCAAGTACCTTCAAGGAACTCAAAACTATGGCTTATGGTATCCTAGAGATATAGATCTCACACTTCATGCTTATAAAGATGCAGATTGGGCCGGAAGTGTGGATGTGGTGCATTCTTTATGGGTTCCAGATTAGTATCTTGGTTAGCAAGAAACAGAGTTCGATTGCTTTATCTACAACTGAAGCGGAATATGTGGCTGCTGCATCATGTTGCACTCAACTCCTTTGGATGATGCAGACCTTGCAGGATTTTCAAATCACTTGTACTCCACCTATCTCCATATTATGTGATAATACAAGTGCAATTAGCATTTCAAAGAACCCAGTCATGCATTCAAAGACCAAGCACATACCGATCAAGTATCACTTTCTCAGGGAACAAGTGCTTGAACAAAAGGTCAAGTTGGAGTATGTTCCTTCTAAGGAACAAGTTGCTGATATACTCACCAAACCATTGCCCAGGGAGACCTTTGAATACCTCAGGCAAAAGCTGGGGGTAGTTGATGCATCATCTTGTTGTTGAATCTCATCTGTTTCAAAAATTATTGGTTGTACGTGAGGTTCATATGGGGTATACGCGTACATTTGCTGGTTTATGGATTGGTCGAAGATCGAATGGCACTGGTTCAGGGGGAGCACATATAATGCATTGTTGGCATTATGGTAGCACAGAAGGAGAACATGGATGCTGATCTGAATATCGCTGCAATATGTCTCTATCTCTTTCATTCATGGTGTATGGTGGATTATGGTTTGCAAATCTAGTTTACAGTCAGGGGGAGCATGATCAGTAGAACAAAGACTTAAGCATGGTCTCAGGGGGAACATAACCCTTTGCCCTTGATGTCAAAGGGGGAGAATGACGTTGAGGATCTTGAGGTTGCCATCAAGTCCAAAGGGGGAGATTGTTGGCATTATGATTCTGGTCTGGCTCTATGGTACAGGTGTTGTACTTGATGGCAACTCACTCAAGTGGCAAATCTCTATTCAGGCTCTTAAAATGATTGAAAATAAGAGGTTCGTAGGTGCATCGTTCAAAAGGTGCGGACCCGCAGGTTCGCCGTCCAGGGAGTGCGAACATACCCGCAGGTTCACCGTTCATAAGGTGCGGTCCCCCAGTTCACTCACTCCAATGTAGAGAAGCGCGCTCACGTGGGGTATCCTATGTTTGGCCCTTGGTATTTAGCCCGTCTTTTACGATCCTATGGTTTTGGCCCATGGTATAGGATCTAATTTATTGAACCCCAGTTTGGATCTCTTGTATTGATTTTTGATGGTTTTGTCCCATGGTGTGGATAAGGGATTGACTATAAAAAGGGGAAGGAGATCACTTGGCTAGACACTTGTGAAAATTGAATATCTTAAGATCTGAAATTTCGAGTGTTTGGTTTTACAAAGCTAGATCTAAATCAAGGAGAAATCTTAAGGCGAATCTATTGATAAGTCGTGAACTCTCGGGCACATGATCAGATCTGTGGATCTGACTGACTGTGGCACATTGGAGGACTGTTAATTTGGCCCTAATTAGAGGTTCGCAGGCGATCCACGGCGTAGGTGCGGGGGTACGTAGTGCAGGGGAAGACGCGGTGCAGGGGTACGCAGCGCAACAGAAGGCGCAGTGCGAGGTACGCAGTGTGGAAGAAAGCAAAGTGAGGAGGTACGTAGAGGCACAAAAGGAACAGTGCGGAGGTACACGGTCAGACAGATAGTGTAGTGCGTATCTGAGTTGAGGTACGCAGTTCAGCACAAGGGGAAGGTGCGGTGGTACGCAGAGCAGCAGAAGGATACAGTGCGGATCTGCGCAGTTCAGGCACAGAAAGACTGCGGATATCCGCAAGGTCATATCGGTGAAGTTGTGGACCTGTCTTGAAACATTTGTTGGCTGTCTTTTATCTATTGTTGCAGAGTTCTGGGTTTAGATTTCTGGTATTACTTTTCTGTTTACAACATTCTGAGAAGTTGGGTGATTCATTGGTTGATTATATAAGGAGATTGGGTGATTTGCATGTTCTTGATGATTATTTGATCTTCTTGGATCCAGTCAGAAAATTAATGAAACGTGGTCCTTAAAGAAGTAGAAGAGCAAAGGGGGTTGTAGCTCCCTTCCAGGAGAGACTGGAAAACGAGAGAGAGTTGTAGCTCTTTGCAGGTTGCAGCCTGCATACTGGTAAAGGACTGCACCAGTACAAAATCCTTGTAAAATAAGTTTCTAATTAAATGAAGATAGAGACATATTTCAGCAGAATAAATTAAAGTATAAATCTGGAAGGCATATTAAAAAGAATTTGATAATACTGATTCACCCCCCCCCCCCCCCCCCCCCCCCCCCCCCCCCCCTCTTAGTATTATTTCCAATATTGGATAGTGTTATCTCGCACTTGTAGACATCTCTTTATAAAGACAGAAACCATGAAAAAAAGTATGATTGCAATAAAAAAAGTTGATTTTCCTTTGTTCCATTCTTCTCATTCACTACATTAATGCTAATTGAATTTTTTTTCTTCGCGATTTTCTGACAAGTATATTTATTATTTTAAGTAACATTTATCTCTTTGTTTATAGGAATGATAATGACATTTGGAAACATTGTCTCAAAAAAATTGGACATATCTATGGGTTACAAGGATTTAATAAGCATGTCCATATGCATGAGCTCAAAACTAATTATCATGGAATTGTAACAACTCCTCCATAAAGGATGTTAGAAGTGTCCTTGACAATCATTTATTTAAATCTAACTTCATTGAAAAGAAGATAAGATGACATTTCATCATGTCAAACTTACAACCCCTACATCAAACCCATATTGAAACTATTACAATCACAATAGTAAATGTGGTCGATATATATTGATCGACATCATCTTCATACGCCGATTGACATATAAAAGGTGGAAAATATTGTCAATCGATGTATATCAACAACATTTACTAATGTGATTGTGCTAGTAGATGGTTGACATGTGTGGGAAGATTCATATACCATGATTAACTATGGTTCATGTTGGTTGAATATGGTTAAAAAAGGTTGATATTGGTTGACCATGGTAGTCGAGGATTGTTAATGGTTATGATGGTTGAGCATGGTTAACCGAGGTTTACCTTGGTCAACCATTAATGTAACAATTTATTTCTATTACATTAATGTTGATGATTGTTACATTGTTACATTCACATTACATTAATGTTGAACCTGGCTAACCCTTGACAACCCTTGACAACCATGGTTGACTATGGTTGATGTTACATTAATGATAATTTTAATGTTACATCACTATTACAATAAAGGTGACATTAATGGTTGAAAAGGGTTGACAAGGTTGACCATGGTTGATCGAGGTAGACCTTGGTCAATTGAGGTTGAACTTGGTTGAGTATGGTTGATCTTGGTTTACCATGGTTGACCTTAATTAACCATGGTTAACAAAGGATTTAGATGATATATTATGGTGGACTAAACATAACCATGGATGACCATGTTAAGCATGTTTAACTTGGCGACCATGTTTGTCATGGTTGAGCTTGTTTGACCATGGCTGACCATGGTTGAGCTTATTTCACAAAGGTTGAGTATGGTTAAGTATGGATGACCATGGGGGAACATTGTTGACAATGTTTTTCAACATTTAACTATAAATAACTATGTTTTACCATGTGGGCTAGATTTAACCATGGTAGACCATGAAGACAACCTAGCCATGTTTGACCCATGGGGGCTTCACTCAATGAACCTCTGACATAGCATGTGTGTTTGTGGCATACTAAATGATACCCTTAATTTGAATACATATTACAAAGTACCTCTAAAAATCACATTATTTAACCCCCTACCAATACGAACCCAATACACCTTCCCAATTTAAAAGACCCATACTTTCACTAGATATTGTACTTATCCATTTTTTTATTAACATTTTTTTATACCCATTAATATTTTTTCATTAACTTTGAGCTCCATTTATACACAAAATATAAAAAACCTTTACCCCTTATTATATGCTCAATATATTATGTCATTTTTTCCTCAATATATATCCCAAATCAACCAAGTAAACCTAGGTCAACCTAGTAAATATGTTAAACCTAGTAAACTTAGTTCATCCTCATAAAACTATGTCAACATAGTAAACATAGGCTAAACTAATAAACCTAGTAAAAATAACAAACAAAGTAAACTTGGGCCAACCTACTAAACCTAGGTTTACCTAGTAAACCTAGGTCAACCTACCAAACCTAGGTCTACCTAGTAAACCTAGGTCAACCTAATATACCTAAGTTAACCTAGTAAATATAACAACCCTAGTCAACCTACTAAACCTAGACAACCTAGGTCAACCTAGAAAACTTAGGTCAACCTAATAAAGGTAGTAAACCTAGTCAACGTAAGTAAACATGTAAACATAGTAAGTCTAGTAAAACTAGGTCAACTTGGTAAACCTAGTAAACTTAGGTCAACCTAGTAAACTTAGGTCAACCTATTAAACTTAGTAAACCATGGTTAAGCCAGTAAATGTAAGTCAACCTAGAAAATGTCATAAATCTAGGTAAATATAATAAACAATGGTAAATCTAGTAAACCTAGGTAAACCTATTAAACCTAGTAAACCTATGTGAGCGTAGCTCAACCTTAGTCAACCTAGGAAACCATGGTTGAGCTAGTGCACTTAGCCCAACCTAGTAAACCTAGGTCAACCTAGTAAATGTAGGTCAAATTGTTAAACATAGGTTAACCTAGTAAACCATAGGTCAATCTATTAAACATAGTAAACCATGATTAAGATATTAAACCTAGGTCAAATTGTAAACATAGGTCAATCTATTAAACATAGTAAACCATGATTAAGATATTAAACCTAGGTCAACCTAGGATGTAGAAATCATGGTGTAGATTTGCAATTGCTCATGAAGTTTTAACTAAAATCACAAGACACAAACCTACTCCATTACTCTACAGAAGTTAATTCACAATTTAGAACAAAAATTTTAAACATGCAATAAGAAATAAAACACATGCAATAAATATTTTTCTCAGGGAAAGAAAACTGCTAAAACCCCAATGTTTGCTTGCATTAAATCAAAATAATAGAGATGCATTACAATTTCTTTGCTCAACTGAGCACAACCTGAAAATGCATAACCTATCTCTCTTCTCACTGAAAGGCTCTGACCCAAACTTAGTCCAATTTTGCTTCTAATTGAGCTCCTGTTTCCTTGCATTGTTCCTTGATAAATTAAGCCCCTATTATTTAGGAAATTCATCAAATTGATTGCGCAAATCCTTTAGGCTGATCATCTCACTACATGAAACACCTGTAGACTCTGGAATATTCTACAACTGATGTTACATTGCCTTGTAATCTCCACCTCAACTGGGTAACTTGAATTCTCTGCATGCACTAGATATTTTGGATTGATTGATCAAGTAACAGATGATCACTGAGTTTGATTGAAGTTCCACTGCACAACTAACATTCCACTAGTTCCTCCAAAAGTT
The DNA here is from genome assembly GCA_031772625.1 of Pinus tabuliformis. Classification (NCBI taxonomy): domain Eukaryota; kingdom Viridiplantae; phylum Streptophyta; class Pinopsida; order Pinales; family Pinaceae; genus Pinus; species Pinus tabuliformis. The sequence continues at coordinate 93,299,026 of CM062812.1, forward strand.
GGAACTAGTTTAACTGAAAACAACCTGACATAACTGACCTTGATTGCTACAAATTAAATCACACATGTTGAACTGAACTCTAACTCCTCAACCTAGAATTTACTGAGTAAACTGGGTGACACAAGCCATCTCACACAAGTTAACATCATCCAAGTTGTCTTATGATGTGGAAATTCGAATTTTCTCAATTTAATCAAGGCAAAATCAAAGTGAGAATTTCTCGCTTCATTTTTCAACACTCCCTCTCAACAAGAAAATGATTATCAAACCACCCCTATCCTACACCTATAGAACTCGAACTTCCCTCTTGAAAATGCCTTTCAAAATGTCAGCATCTTGTTCCTCTGTCAGAATGTATTGCAACAACACTAACTGCCTCTGCATAAAGTCCCATAAATGGTGAAACCAATATCTATATGCTTGGATTGATCATGAAAAATATGATTCTTAGAGAGATTAATGCAACTTTGATAATCACAGTAGATCAAAATTGGATCCATCATCTGACTAAACAATCCAACAAGTATCTTTCTCATCTATATTGCCTCACATGTTGCTTGAATTGCAACCATGTATTTTGCTTCTACCAAGTTGAGTGCCATAGATATTCGCTTCCTGCTGTACCAGGAAACTGTTGTGGATCCAACACTGAAAATTCCACCTGATGTACACTTTTGGTTTGATGGACTCCCCACTCAATTTTCATATGTGAAGCCACATAACTTCACTCCCTCTGTCTATATGTCTCATAGTCCAAACTAGGTAGTGTCTCTGAGGTACTGTAGAACATGCTTAGATTCCCTCCAAAATAATTTGGTTGGCCTTACCATAACATGGCTCAGTTGGTTGACTACATAGCACATCTCTAGTCATGTGTTCGAAAGATACATAAGTGAACCCACTAGCATGGAAAATTTCAGGGGCTAATATTCACAGGTGGGCTAATTTTCCATGATTTTTCCAAAAAAAAAGATTCGCCAATTTCCAATTTTTATAAAAATGATTCGCCCAAATTTTACAATACAAAATTATTTTACCTTAAAAATCGCCTACATTATATAGAGAGTATATATAAATTATTATAAATTTTAATAATTTTACAACTACATCAATAAAGATTTTATAGTTTGCATATTACGGACTAGCGAGATTCGCCAATGTTTTTAAACTTTAAGATAATTTTCCATCCTTCAAATTTTCCCTACCCACTAGCTGACAATAAATGGTAGAATCCACTTCTTCACCTGAAGTGGCATCCTCCTTCCTCTAGTTGGTCGCTAGAGGTGTCTCCATGGTTTTCAAATCACCATGCGAAACCTCTATAGTATCTCATTTGTATTCTTTCCTTGAGAGACAAACAGTTCCCCATTGCCTTGCCATACTTACAACCCGAGGAAGTAGTGCATGAGACCCATGTCCTTCATTTCAAACTCCCTTGCAAGGTCCTCCTTGCAAGATCTAATTAGCTTCTCATCACCAGTTAAAATCAAATCATCAACATATAAGACAATAATGAGCAATTTATATGAACATATGATAGAGGTTTGAATCCGCTTCACTTTTGGTGAAGCCCAAACTGGTGAGATAGTTATCAATCCTTGTGTACCAAGCACAAGGTGCTTTTTGAGACCGTACAATGCTCGCTTGAGTTTTCACACGTGAGACTCTCGATCAAAATTATTAAATCCTTCTAGTTTCTCGATGTACACCTCCTCCTCAATAACTCCATTGAGGAATGTTGTTTTTACATCCATCTGGTGGATCTTCAACCCCATTTGCACAGCTAATGCAAGTATTAATCTGATGGAGGAGTACCTTGCTACAGGCGAAAAGGTTTCCTCATAGTCAATCCCCTCAACTTGAGAGTACCCCTTGGCCACAAATCCGGATTTGTACTTCTCTATGCTTCCGTCTGCTTCCTTCTTAACCTTGAAGATCTGTTATCACTCAAGAAAAAGCTCTTAATTGTTCACATCAGTTCAATTGTTTGCCAAAGGTACATAAATCGTTTTTAGCAGTTTCGCAGCGCAACATGCTCTTTAGGTGATTTCGTAGCGCATAAGTCAGTTTTCAGTAGTTTCGCAGCGCAGCATGTTGAGACAGTTGCGCACAACTCTGGGAGAAGTGGTAGAAAATCCTGATCTAAGTCCTGAAAATCTGTTAACTGGTAAAATACTCTTCCCCCAAAAATAGAACTCTGGAACCCTCACAAGTTATGCTAGTTCAGGATTTATACACAGGTTGACTTTTTCCTGGTTGAATTATCTGTTGGCTACTGGGCAGAGGTGTGCCATTAATGTTCAGGATTTACCTATGCTTGGACCTCAGGATAGAGCTGAAAACAGTTCTGCTATGCTCCAATTGAAGTTGCAGTCAAGGAAATGCCCTCTTGTATTCGCTATATTATGGTCTTTCTGGAAGTTATCTAGCCTCACTGCTATTTTGGCTTTTACAAAATTGTCTGTCATGTTTGTGGCCCCCCTTCTAATACAGAGCTTCATTAATGTAGTCACAAACAAAGAGACTCTGTGGTATAAAGGAATGGCGAGGAGAAATTGAGCGTTCAGAGAAGCTAGTCAACAAGTATGAATGTGGGCAGATTCCGCGCATTGAGGGGCTAGATGAAATTGCATTCAGAGCCATTGAGAACATCAAGGAGAGAGAAAGTAGATCCATTGGGACATCTTATTTACATCTTATTGTTCATATAGTTGCTTTTGAGCACGGAGTTGCTTTCCAGGATCTGGGAGCAAATCATCTGTCTCTATCTCCAATTTCTTCAACGAATGAGCTAGTAACGGTATGAGATCTAGAAATGTAAACGTAGGGCAAATGTGGATAATTTAGTGCTTCGCTCAGATATGTGTCAATACGCGGGTTTATATGGGAGCACCGCTTTCATATCATGGCTGAGGTCTATACAAATGGGCCGGTGGAGATTTCTTTCCGCTGTGGGTGAAACCGATTATTGGCAGGTGGAAAATTCATGGAATAGCATTTATGTCTTGGGCGCAAGTGTTTGATGAAGTGCCAGAGAGAGATGTAGTTCATTATCTTCGTGGCCTAGCTCCACAAGAGTTCTTTTTTCACGCAAACGGGTGGCAGAGAAGGTTTGATAGATACTGTTGTTGTAATGAGGCACATAATGAAGGATTGGGATGCATTTTCATCTTTTGTCTTGGAAATATTCGGAAGTTCCCATCAGGGATCATTGAGAACTCAAAAATCCATTAATAAGCTCTTTCTTGTGTTTAACATACGTTATACTGGAATACCGAGTATCAAATATCGATTTCCTGTGGAGGTATCTGGCAATTCTGATTGCATGAATTTGTTCACTTGAAATAAGATCCCTCATCAGTGATATGCATAGTGTGAATTGGTGATATAACCTGATGGCACATAGAATGCTTTTGCTGCTGGCACTTCCTTCACGTAATAATTTTGATTTGCCATCAAAGATAAGGGAGGAAATTGCTTGCTTCTCAATAGCCATCTGCCCCCAGTAAGGGTGCTTGCGGTTGCATCCCTTGTTCTTCTTCTGCAAGCATCTCCTAACAGGAAATCAGTTAGTGACAACATGTTGCATTCTGGATTGTCAAATGCAATTGCTAGTTCTTCCTTTAAGGGTGTTTTGAATCCAATCATTCAGGTAGAAGGTTTTGTCAATGGCATGCTGAATGGTTTATCTTATGATCATGTTTTTCCTGATGCAAACAACCCAAACAGCTAGGCAATGACTATGTCCCAAAGTATTCGAGATAAATCGGTGAATGGATGGTTGGAAGCTTTTTATGCTCCATGGCCGCGCTCAAGAAACTGGATTGACCTCTTAAAAGGAGAAGCATTTGTACCTGGTTTTGCCAAGTTATTTAAATGTCTTGTTAAAGAGTGTGGAGAAACAGTACTCCAATCCTTGCAGAGCCCTTTAGAAGAGTTACTGGAAAAGGAAGCAATGGGAAAACCAATCTAACAGACATAAAAGAGGCAGCTTACACAGAAAGATTAGCAAAGATAAAAAGAATTCTATATGGAGAAACACCCATACAATTGACTTTACAGTTTTCGTATAGTCACAACAGGGGAGATCTTCTGATACTGGAGACAACAACAAATCTTTATTTGAATTGTGTTTATAGATCTTGTCATGAAGTCTGGAACATTATATAGAAAAGGGCCCTGATATATTTTTCTTTAATGACTAAAAATATGACATGGCAAAGGTGGGCAGCAGATCAAGGACGTGGCATTTTGATATGTTCTGAATAATCAAAGATGAAAGGCATGCTTCGTTGGATTCGAATATGGAGCAGCACATCAAAGACCGACAAACAGGGGCCTATGTTTCAGGGTAACAGAAAGATATGTCATTGAAGACAAACATGGAGCATTAAAGGTTCATCACAGCCACCGCCAGTAAGAGAGCAGATGTCAAAGAATGAAGTTCATTGTAATCAAAGCCATCAAAGCTACCGCTGTAGTAATCCACTTGGCAGAGAATGAATCTTGATTGTAATAAATGCTATGTCCAGCATGATGTAGAATTAGAATCTTATTTGTTTTAGGTTTCTAGAGATGTCAGTTAGTAGTAAGTGGCTTTTATTAGTTAGTTTAAAGGTGAATAGGTGTCATTAGAAAAAGACTTCGATTTCCCCTCAGATGAATCGGAGTCAGGTAGAAGAACTTTATAAATAGCTGAAACAGAGATAAACAGAGGGTTGGATGTTTTGGAGAAGACTGTTTTTGGTTTATGTATAAACAAATTTCAGTAATGCAAATGACTGTGTTTTCTTCTCAGGATTCACAATGGATCTTCTTGTTCAAATGTGTGATGGTATTCTTTCTTTAAGGTTCTTTTACAGTTTTGTTAATGCATAATCACTCAGAACTCATGAATCATGCTCTGACTTCCTGTATGCCTTGGCAAACTGTGGTTTCAAAGTTATGTTTGAACATATAGATGTAAAGTGCCCTGATTTCTATGAAAAGATATTGGTTTTGTTTGCTGAGATATGAGAGACTCCATAAGCCCAATGGGAATCAATTCAATGTTGTCCAGCCAGCTTACTTTTCATGTGTCTTATAAGAGTTAGTCATCTTTTCTTGTCATTAGTCAATATTCATAATCTGTGAGAGAGCCCTCTCAGACTAAGGAGGCTAAGCCTTAGTCCAAAGCCTGGTTTGAAATAGTTACACAGAATCTTGCTGATTGGCAGCCTTCAGTGCTTGATTTTGTGATAACATTTTGGTGCGTCTGCCGGGAGTCTGAAGATTACTCATTCCCGAAATTATGAAGCTGAACTTCTGAAGGTAGCAGGAGCTCAGAAGGTTTTTGAGGCTGCAAATCTACCTTGGCGACTCCATTGTTGAAGAATTCGAAATTCATAGGTTCATGGTGATTTCACTGGAGTTATGAAGGACCCAGAAGCTACCATTCTTAGTTCAAGGTATGCATGCATAGATTTTTCAGGAATTCATGGTTTCCCAAATCATTTTCCCAAGGATGCATATTTTCTAAGGAATGGTCCCAAATTTAATGGAGAAGATTTGAGTTTAACTCTGAAGCATATCTCAGATTTCTGTCATTTTGCTGAGCTTCTTAGAGTTAAACATGAGGATATTTGCATTATGTTATTTTATGATTCACTTCAAGGGAAATGCAAACAATGGATTGAAAGTTTCCCTATCAAATCCGTTAAGTCATTTCAAGACTTATGGCTTATGTTTTTGGAGGAATGGATAGATAGGTCAGAGGTGGTGGCAAACTCTCCTTCAGTTGAGGGTTTCAAACAATGGAATGATGATCATATTAATGAAGAAATAGGTGAAAATTTTTCTTTGTCCTTGTCCTCGTATCTAAAGTCATTTGACTGTAAAGCAGAGGATAAGATGAGATTTTTGGATGAAGTTGCTGAGGACATTGAGAAAGAAATTGAAGGATTAGAAGGTCAAATTCAGGCATACAGTTTTCATAATCATGATCGTTATTTTCAGAAGTTTTCTATGGCAGAACGCAAGGAGACAATGCTGGTTCCTTTCTCTTTCACGATTGAGGAACTGAACACTGTTGTTGAAGATCAGTTTGCACAACCAGAAAGTTACAAGAAAAATCAAGCTGATCATGTATTCTGGGATCCTATAGCTGATTACATTGAAGAGTTTTACACTCCAGTGTTTCAGTTTTCCTATAAAGATCAGAGACAATTCCAGTGGCAGCGGTCATCACACTATCATATTGGCTCTGAACTCCGATGCAGTCAAAGAAGTCAAATATCAGATAAAACAGAGGATTGGCTACATTGGAAATTTCATATTGATTGAGCAGAAAAAAGTTTGAAATTGTTAGGGTAGGTAGGTAGGTAAATATAAATAAGCTCAAGGTCAACTGAGCATTTTTCAGTAGATGTAGCTTTCTTTCTCCTACAGTCATGCTTGTCAAGCAAATTTCTGTTTGTCATGAATGGATAAGGCACTGGATCTGCATGTTCTTAGTGTACCACAAGGGCACACTATCCCAAGTGGAGCCACTGTTATCACTCAAGAAAAAGCTCTGAATTGTTCACATCAGTTCAATTGTTTGCCAAAGGTACATAAATCTTTTTTAGCAGTTTCGCAGCGCAACATGCTCTTTAGGTGATTTCGTAGCGCATAAGTCAGTTTTCAGTAGTTTCGCAGCGCAGCATGTTGAGACAGTTGCGCACAACTCTGGGAGAAGTGGTAGAAAATCCTGATCTAATTCCTGAAAATCTGTTAACTGATAAAATACTCTTCCCCCAAAAATAGAACTCTGGAACCCTCACAAGTTATGCTAGTTCAGGATTTATACACAGGTTGACTTTTTCCTGGTTGAATTATCTGTTGGCTACTGGGCAGAGGTGTGCCATTAATGTTCAGGATTTACCTATGCTTGGACCTCAGGATAGAGCTGAAAACAGTTCTGCTCTGCTCCAATTGAAGTTGCAGTCAAGGCAATGCCCTCTTGTATTCGCTATATTATGGTCTTTCTGGAAGTTATCTAGCCTCACTGCTATTTTGGCTTTTACAAAATTGTCTGTCATGTTTGTGGCCCCCCTTCTAATACAGAGCTTCATTAATGTAGTCACAAACAAAGAGACTCTGTGGTATAAAGGAATGGCGAGGAGAAATTGAGCGTTCAGAGAAGCTAGTCAACAAGTATGAATGTGGGCAGATTCCGCGCATTGAGGGGCTAGATGAAATTGCATTAAGAGCCATTGAGAACATCAAGGAGAGAGAAAGTAGATCCATTGGGACATCTTATTTACATCTTATTGTTCATATAGTTGCTTTTGAGCACGGAGTTGCTTTCCAGGATCTGGGAGCAAATCATCTGTCTCTATCTCCAATTTCTTCAACGAATGAGCTAGTAATGGTATGAGATCTAGAAATGTAAACGTAGGGAAAATGTGGATAATTTAGTGCTTCGCTCAGGTGTCAAGACACTATTAAGCGATATGTGTCAATACACGGGTTTATATGGGAGCACCGCTTTCATATCATGGCTGAGGTCTATACAAATGGGCCGGTGGAGATTTCTTTCCGCTGTGGGTGAAACCGATTATTGGTAGGTGGCAAATTCATGGAATAGCATTTATGTCTTGGGCGCAAGTGTTTGATGAAGTGCCAGAGAGAGATGTAGTTCATTATCTTCGTGGCCTAGCTCCACAAGAGTTCTTTTTTCACGCAAAAGGGTGGCAGAGAAGGTTTGATAGATACTGCTGTTGTAATGAGGCACATAATGAAGGATTGGGATGCATGTTCATCTTTTGTCTTGGCAATATTCGGAATTTCCCATCAGGGATCATTGAGAACTCAAAAAGCCATTAATAAGCTCTTTCTTGTGTTTAACATACGTTATACTGGAATACCGAGTATCAAATATCGATTTCCTGGGGAGGTATCTGGCAATTCTAATTGCATGAATTTGTTCACTTGAAATAAGATCCCTCATCAGTGATATGCATAGTGTGAATTGGTGATATAACCTGATGGCACATAGAATGCTTTTGCTGCTGGCACTTCCTTCACGTAATAATTTTGATTTTCCATCAAAGATAAGGGAGGAAATTGCTTGCTTCTCAATAGCCATCTGCCCCCAGTAAGGGTGCTTGTGGTTGCATCCCTTGTTCTTCTTCTGCAAGCATCTCCTAACAGGAAATCAGTTAGTGACAACATGTTGCATTCTGGATTGTCAAATGCAATTGCTAGTTCTTCCTTTAAGGGTGTTTTGAATCCAATCATTCAGGTAGAAGGTTTTGTCAATGGCATGCTGAATGGTTTATCTTATGATCATGTTTTTCCTGATGCAAACAACCCAAACAGCCAGGCAATGACTATGTCCCAAAGTATTCGAGATAAATCGGTGAATGGATGGTTGGAAGCTTTTTATGCTCCATGGCCGCGCTCAAGAAACTGGATTGACCTCTTAAAAGGAGAAGCATTTGTACCTGGTTTTGCCAAGTTATTTAAATGTCTTGTTAAAGAGTGTGGAGAAACAGTACTCCAATCCTTGCAGAGCCCTTTAGAAGAGTTACTGGAAAAGGAAGCAATGGGAAAACCAATCTAACAGACATAAAAGAGGCAGCTTACACAGAAAGATTAGCAAAGATAAAAAGAATTATATATGGAGAAACACCCATACAATTGACTTTACAGTTTTCGTATAGTCACAACAGGGGAGATCTTCTGATACTGGAGACAACAACAAATCTTTATTTGAATTGTGTTTATAGATCTTGTCATGAAGTCTGGAACATTATACAGAAAAGGGCCCTGATATATTTTTCTTTAATGACTAAAAATCTGACATGGCAAAGGTGGGCAGCAGATCAAGGACGTGGCATTTTGATATGTTCTGAATAATCAAAGATGAAAGGCATGCTTCGTTGGATTCGAATATGGAGCAGCACATCAAAGACCGACAAACAGGGGCCTATGTTTCAGGGTAACAGAAAGATATGTCATTGAAGACAAACATGGAGCATTAAAGGTTCATCACAGCCACCGCCAATAAGAGAGCAGATGTCAAAGAATGAAGTTCATTGTAATCAAAGCCATCAAAGCTACCGCTGTAGTAATCCACTTGGCAGAGAATGAATCTTGATTGTAATAAATGCTATGTCCAGCATGATGTAGAATTAGAATCTTATTTGTTTTAGGTTTCTAGAGATGTCAGTTAGTAGTAAGTGGCTTTTATTAGTTAGTTTAAAGGTGAATAGGTGTCATTAGAAAAAGACTTCGAGTTCCCCTCAGATGAATCGGAGTCAGGTAGAAGAACTTTATAAATAGCTACAACAGAGATAAACAGAGGGTTGGATGTTTTGGAGAAGACTGTTTTTGGTTTATGTATAAACAAATTTCAGTAATGCAAATGACTGTGTTTTCTTCTCAGGATTCACAATGGATCTTCTTGTTCAAATGTGTGATGGTATTCTTTCTTTAAGGTTCTTTTACAGTTTTGTTAATGCATAATCACTCAGAACTCATGAATCATGCTCTGACTTCCTGTATGCCTTGGCAAACTGTGGTTTCAAAGTTATGTTTGAACATATAGATGTAAAGTGCCCTGATTTCTATGAAAAGATAGTGGTTTTGTTTGCTGAGATATGAGAGACTCCATAAGCCCAATGGGAATCAATTCAATGTTGTCCAGCCAGCTTACTTTTCATGTGTCTTATAAGAGTTAGTCATCTTTTCTTGTCATTAGTCAATATTCATAATCTGTGAGAGAGCCCTCTCAGACTAAGGAGGCTAAGCCTTAGTCCAAAGCCTGGTTTGAAATAGTTACACAGAATCTTGCTGATTGGCAGCCTTTAGTGATTGATTTTGTGATAACATTTTGGTGCGTCTGTCGGGAGTCTGAAGATTACTCATTCCCGAAATTATGAAGCTGAACTTCTGAAGGTAGCAGGAGCTCAGAAGGTTTTTGAGGCTGTAAATCTACCTTGGCGACTCCATTGTTGAAGAATTCGAAATTCATAGGTTCATGGTGATTTCACTGGAGTTATGAAGGACCCAGAAGCTACCATTCTTAGTTCAAGGTATGCATGCATAGATTTTTCAGGAATTCATGGTTTCCCAAATCATTTTCCCAAGGATGCATATTTTCTAAGGAATGGTCCCAAATTTAATGGAGAAGATTTGAGTTTAACTCTGAAGCATATCTCAGATTTCTGTCATTTTGCTGAGCTTCTTAGAGTTAAACATGAGGATGTTTGCATTATGTTATTTTATGATTCACTTCAAGGGAAATGCAAACAATGGATTGAAAGTTTCCCTATCAAATCCGTTAAGTCATTTCAAGACTTATGGCTTATGTTTTTGGAGGAATGGATAGATAGGTCAGAGGTGGTGGCAAACTCTCCTTCAGTTGAGGGCTTCAAACAATGGAATGATGATCATATTAATGAAGAAATAGGTGAAAATTTTTCTTTGTCCTTGTCCTCGTATCTAAATTCATTTGACTGTAAAGCAGAGGATAAGATGAGATTTTTGGATGAAGTTGCTGAGGACATTGAGAAAGAAATTGAAGGATTAGAAGGTCAAATTCAGGAATACAATTTTCATAATCATGATCATTATTTTCAGAAGTTTTCTATGGCAGAACGCAAGGAGACAATGCTGGTTCCTTTCTCTTTCACGATTGAGGAACTGAACACTGTTGTTGAAGATCAGTTTGCACAACCAGAAAGTTACAAGAAAAATCAAGCTGATCATGTATTCTGGGATCCTATAGCTGATTACATTGAAGAGTTTTACACTCCAGTGTTTCAGTTTTCCTATAAAGATCAGAGACAATTCCAGTGGCAGCGGTCATCACACTATCATATTGGCTCTGAACTCCGATGCAGTCAAAGAAGTCAAATATCAGATAAAACAGAGGATTGGCTACATTGGAAATTTCATATTGATTGAGCAGAAAAAAGTTTGAAATTGTTAGGGTAGGTAGGTAGGTAAATATAAATAAGCTCAAGGTCAACTGAGCATTTTTCAGTAGATGTAGTTTTCTTTCTCCTATAGTCATGCTTGTCAAGCAAATTTCTGTTTGTCATGAATGGATAAGGCACTGGATCTGCATGTTCTTAGTGTACCACAAGGGCACACTATCCCAAGTGGAGCCACTGTTATCACTCAAGAAAAAGCTCTGAATTGTTCACATCAGTTCAATTGTTTGCCAAAGGTACATAAATCTTTTTTAGCAGTTTCGCAGCGCAACATGCTCTTTAGGTGATTTCGTAGCGCATAAGTCAGTTTTCAGTAGTTTCGCAGCGCAGCATGTTGAGACAGTTGCGCACAACTCTGGGAGAAGTGGTAGAAAATCCTGATCTAAGTCCTGAAAATCTGTTAACTGATAAAATACTCTTCCCCCAAAAATAGAACTCTGGAACCCTCACAAGTTATGCTAGTTCAGGATTTATACACAGGTTGACTTTTTCCTTGTTGAATTATCTGTTGGCTACTGGGCAGAGGTGTGCCATTAATGTTCAGGATTTACCTATGCTTGGACCTCAGGATAGAGCTGAAAACAGTTCTGCTCTGCTCCAATTGAAGTTGCAGTCAAGGCAATGCCCTCTTGTATTCGCTATATTATGGTCTTTCTGGAAGTTATCTAGCCTCACTGCTATTTTGGCTTTTACAAAATTGTCTGTCATGTTTGTGGCCCCCCTTCTAATACAGAGCTTCATTAATGTAGTCACAAACAAAGAGACTCTGTGGTATAAAGGAATGGCGAGGAGAAATTGAGCGTTCAGAGAAGCTAGTCAACAAGTATGAATGTGGGCAGATTGCGCGCATTGAGGGGCTAGATGAAATTGCATTCAGAGCCATTGAGAACATCAAGGAGAGAGAAAGTAGATCCATTGGGACATCTTATTTACATCTTATTGTTCATATAGTTGCTTTTGAGCACGGAGTTGCTTTCCAGGATCTGGGAGCAAATCATCTGTCTCTATCTCCAATTTCTTCAACGAATGAGCTAGTAACGGTATGAGATCTAGAAATGTAAATGTAGGGCAAATGTGGATAATTTAGTGCTTCGCTCAGGTGTCAAGACACTATTAAGCGATATGTGTCAATACACGGGTTTATATGGGAGCACCGCTTTCATATCATGGCTGAGGTCTATACAAATGGGCCGGTGGAGATTTCTTTCCGCTGTGGGTGAAACCGATTATTGGCAGGTGGAAAATTCATGGAATAGCATTTATGTCTTGGGCGCAAGTGTTTGATGAAGTGCCAGAGAGAGATGTAGTTCATTATCTTCGTGGCCTAGCTCCACAAGAGTTCTTTTTTCACGCAAACGGGTGGCAGAGAAGGTTTGATAGATACTGCTGTTGTAATGAGGCACATAATGAAGGATTGGGATGCATTTTCATCTTTTGTCTTGGCAATATTCGGAAGTTCCCATCAGGGATCATTGAGAACTCAAAAAGCCATTAATAAGCTCTTTCTTATGTTTAACATACGTTATACTGGAATACCGAGTATCAAATATCGATTTCCTGGGGAGGTATCTAGCAATTCTAATTGCATGAATTTGTTCACTTGAAATAAGATCCCTCATCAGTGATATGCATAGTGTGAATTGGTGATATAACTTGATGGCACATAGAATGCTTTTGCTGCTGGCACTTCCTTCACGTAATAATTTTGATTTGCCATCAAAGATAAGGGAGGAAATTGCTTGCTTCTCAATAGCCATCTGCCCCCAGTAAGGGTGCTTGCGGTTGCATCCCTTGTTCTTCTTCTGCAAGCATCTCCTAACAGGAAATCAGTTAGTGACAACATGTTGCATTCTGGATTGTCAAATGCAATTGCTAGTTCTTCCTTTAAGGGTGTTTTGAATCCAATCATTCAGGTAGAAGGTTTTGTCAATGGCATGCTGAATGGTTTATCTTATGATCATGTTTTTCCTGATGCAAACAACCCAAACAGCCAGGCAATGACTATGTCCCAAAGTATTCGAGATAAATCGGTGAATGGATGGTTGGAAGCTTTTTATGCTCCATGGCCGCGCTCAAGAAACTGGATTGACCTCTTAAAAGGAGAAGCATTTGTACCTGGTTTTGCCAAGTTATTTAAATGTCTTGTTAAAGAGTGTGGAGAAACAGTACTCCAATCCTTGCAGAGCCCTTTAGAAGAGTTACTGGAAAAGGAAGCAATGGGAAAACCAATCTAACATACATAAAAGAGGCAGCTTACACAGAAAGATTAGCAAAGATAAAAAGAATTCTATATGGAGAAACACCCATACAATTGACTTTACAGTTTTCGTATAGTCACAACAGGGGAGATCTTCTGATACTGGAGACAACAACAAATCTTTATTTGAATTATGTTTATAGATCTTGTCATGAAGTCTGGAACATTATACAGAGAAGGGCCCTGATATATTTTTCTTTAATGACTAAAAATCTGACATGGCAAAGGTGGGCAGCAGATCAAGGACGTGGCATTTTGATATGTTCTGAATAATCAAAGATGAAAGGCATGCTTCGTTGGATTCGAATATGGAGCAGCACATCAAAGACCGACAAACAGGGGCCTATGTTTCAGGGTAACAGAAAGATATGTCATTGAAGACAAACATGGAGCATTAAAGGTTCATCACAGCCACCGCCAGTAAGAGAGCAGATGTCAAAGAATGAAGTTCATTGTAATCAAAGCCATCAAAGCTACCGATGTAGTAATCCACTTGGCAGAGAATGAATCTTGATTGTAATAAATGTTATGTCCAGCATGATGTAGAATTAGAATCTTATTTGTTTTAGGTTTCTAGAGATGTCAGTTAGTAGTAAGTGGCTTTTATTAGTTAGTTTAAAGGTGAATAGGTGTCATTAGAAAAAGACTTCGAGTTCCCCTCAGATGAATCGGAGTCAGGTAGAAGAACTTTATAAATAGCTGCAACAGAGATAAACAGAGGGTTGGATGTTTTGGAGAAGACTGTTTTTGGTTTATGTATAAACAAATTTCAGTAATGCAAATGACTGTGTTTTCTTCTCAGGATTCACAATGGATCTTCTTGTTCAAATGTGTGATGGTATTCTTTCTTTAAGGTTCTTTTACAGTTTTGTTAATGCATAATCACTCAGAACTCATGAATCATGCTCTGACTTCCTGTATGCCTTGGAAAACTGTGGTTTCAAAGTTATGTTTGAACATATAGATGTAAAGTGCCCTGATTTCTATGAAAAGATAGTGGTTTTGTTTGCTGAGATATGAGAGACTCCATAAGCCCAATGGGAATCAATTCAATGTTGTCCAGCCAGCTTACTTTTCATGTGTCTTATAAGAGTTAGTCATCTTTTCTTGTCATTAGTCAATATTCATAATCTGTGAGAGAGCCCTCTCAGACTAAGGAGGCTAAGCCTTAGTCCAAAGCCTGGTTTGAAATAGTAACACAGAATCTTGCTGATTGGCAGCCTTCAGTGCTTGATTTTGTGATAACAAGATGCATCGTGAACCCACAACTAATTTATCTGTTGATCTTGGGACCACTTCCCAAGCACTGTTCTTTCCAATGGATTCATATTCCTCTATAATCTCATCAACCCATACAAGTTTCTCTACTGCTTCCTCGAAAGAGGATGGCTCAGTATCTACAAGCTTAGTCATTAGAGCCATGTAGCCAATGTACCAATTTGGTGACCTTCTCTTCTTACGTTAATTTGAAGGAGCAACCACATTCTCCCTCGCATCCCGAACAAGACTCTCAACTTCCTTGGTCCTTTTTCTGCCTTCTCTGGATGGTTCTTCTTGAGTGGTTGTCTCCACTCTTTGCTCCTCAATTTGTGGTTGCTCCACATCTTTGTAAGGTTCCTCCTTTGGAGCTAAAAGTTCCTCCTCTAGTGGGATCTGAAGCTCCCTCTCAAAAGAGCACCACATGAATTTGTCCTCATCAAATTTTACATCCCTTCACACAACTGTCATTCTGATGGATGGAAAGTACACATGGTAATTGTGGGGAGTTTCTGTGTAACCCAAAAATACCCCCAATTTTGTTGTCGACTCTAGATTCTTCCTTAATTCTTTGGAGACATATAAGTAAACAAAGGCAACAAAAATCCTAAAGTGTGACACATCCAACTTCCTCCTCGAGAAAGCCTCCTCTAGTGTAATCATGGCAAGAATCCGATGATGACACTTGTTCTGCAAATAGACTGTTGTGTTGCATGCCTCAGCCCATAAGTGCAAAGGTAGGCCTTGGTCATGCATCATCAACCTCGATTCTCCCACAATGCTACAATTATTTCTCTTAGCCACCCCATTCTGTTGTGGGTTGTGGGGTGTTGTCAACTCTCATCAAATTCCTTCTTTTGCACAAAATATTTTAAATTCATTCAACACGTAATCACCTCCAATATCATTGCTGAGAGCCTTCACTTTATTGCGGGTTTATTTCTCAACCAATGCCTTGAATTCAATGAACTTATAGAATGTATCATATTTCTTCCGCATGTAGAAGATCCAACACTTCCGTGAGAAGTCATCAATAAAAATGACAAAATATTTGTGCCTGGCAGTGGAGGCTATCAAGAAAGATCCACAAACATTAGAGTGGACCCTTTCAAGGAATGTATGTGCTTTGTTGTATCGATAATGGAATGTGTATTTTTTGTACTTCCCCAAGGTACGTCATTTTCATACATCCTTTCGCTCAAGTGCTCCTTTGGGGATGCTTGTGGTTATATGTTGCATGATCTTCAGGGCGCCATGATGCAAATGACCAAGTATTATGTGCCAAATTTCATCGACATCGTGGCTCTGCACCTTCTCCGCCTTTGTGATTAATGCAACATAATCTTACACATCTATCTTATATAGGTTCTTCACATGAACCCTGTTCTGCTTCACCTGTCCTGTTGCTATGTGTCTAAGGAATGATTTTCCTTTGTTGAAGGTCACATCATAACTATGGTCTTCCAAAACTGCAACAGAGACGAGATTTTTCTTTAATACCATAACGCACATGACATCCTTGAGCCCAAGGGTGGAGTCTAACTCCCTCTGAAAGGTGAATGTACCAATCCTAGTTGCGCTATACCTTCTATCATCCCCCAGGTCGATGTGCATCTCCAAATATTTTTCTTCCAAGTCACTGAAAAATCTCTACACCCTGTCATGTGGAACGATGCACCTGAGTCCAAGTACCACACGTTCTCCATTGTTATGTTGGCCATGCATGCAATGAGGGTAAATTCAAGCTTGAACTATGAAGCCAAGGCTTCACCTGCTACTCCTCCTGAGGTCTTCTTGCTTGCCTTCTTGTGTGGACACTTCGTGGCATAATGCCCAAATTCATGACAATGGAGGCATTTAATTTTGGACAAATCTTTCCTTTTCCCCCCTTGAATGGATTCAGGTTAATTTGGATTGATATTTCTTCCATTTTCCCTTCTTTGCCTTTCTATCCAAAGAAAAGTTTTCTTCATCCTCTCCCTTGGATGAAGTCCCATCTCTGGTATTCCTATTAATTTCCTCTTGTACTATATTAGACCATAAGCGCTCCCAATTTGGTAGTTTCTCCCTCCCATTCACTGAATATTGATAGTTATTCCATCTCTTGGGAAGGCACAGAAGGGCTAGGATTACCAAGTCTTCTTCAAGAATATTAACACCGACCCTACCAGGTTCATCGTGACATTGTGTGGATTTGATTGGATACTGCAGAGTAGTGTCATTCTTTTGCATATTGATACTTTGAAAGTTTATCCTTGAGCACCACCTTCCTGTGGTCACTATTATTCTCGAACAATTTTGCATTACTTTCCACATTGCAAAAAAAGTTTCTTTTTCGTGGATATTTGAAGCAATATGATCTTGTACTCCCTCCAAGATTATTCTCCTAGCCTTGGGTACATCTTTCTTCCACTAAGCAAGGTTTTGGGCATCAAATGCTTGTGGTTTTGCAACATCTGACTTGAGGTATTCTAGCAATCCATTGTCATCCAATACCAACTCCATGTGATCCTTCCGTGCAACAAAATTAGATGTTCTTTCCAAGGCATACTCTAGCCTTAATCCATTGAAGGTCATGTTCTTAGCTCTGAAGAAATCTCACTACACAACAGACCTTCCACTAGTTCCTCCAAAAGTTGGAACCAGTTTAATTGAAAACAACCTAAGATAACTAACCTTGATTGCTACAAATTAGCAATCACACATGTTGAACTAAACTCTAACTCCTCCAACTCGAATTTACTAAGAAAACTGGGTGACACAAGCCATGTCACACAAGTTAACATCATCCAAGTTGTCTGCTGATGTGAAAATTCAAACTTTTTTAATTTAATTAAGACAAAATAAAATTGAGAATTTCTTGCCACATTTTTCAACATAGTAAACCTAATAGGGAAAGGGAAATAGAGATATAATGAGTGGAATATAGGCAAGTAAAGAGAGAGGGGTAGGGGAAAAGAGAGTGAGATAGGTGGCGAAGGGGGAGGGTTGGGGAGAGAGACGAAGGAGGAGGGAGACATACCGAGAGAAGGATAGATAAGGAGAGAGAAAGGGAGATAAAGGGAAAAAGAAGAGGGGTTTTAGGGAGAGTGTGTGTGTTAAAGAGAGGGAGTGTGAGAGAGATGGGGAAAAGAAGAGAGAGGGGGTAATAGGGAAAATGTAAGACATAGAAATAGGGAGAGGGGGAGATATAGAAAGGTATTAGATAAGGGGTAGAGAGAGAGTGATATGGTAGGGAGTTGGAGAAAGAGAGAGAAAGAAAATCCTAAGCCTCCCTCTCTCTACCCCTTTCCATGTTTATATTTGCCTCTCCTCCTATCCCTCTTTCACTCCAAAATAACAATTTTTATTATTTTTGAACTAATACTTAAATCCAACGCTCTACTCATGATCGTTATAAATATTTTAAGCTCATTATAAACATTGTTAGAAGTGACTAACATATGAATTCTAACCCTGCCTCTAATTCAGTTTTAGAGATAATCCATGAAGTTTTCTTGAAACATAATAATGATTGAATGATCGATGAAAATGTAACCATAGTGACCTTAGCCTTATGCTAGATTTCTTTTTCTTCTTAATTTATTATTAATTTAACATGTCTTTTTATGTTAATGATTTTAGATTGTCTTCTAATTACACTAATAAATGTATTTCTATTGAAAAAAGGTGTTAGGTTTTAGAATTTTTTATTACAAATATTATATGTATAGTCAAAATTTAATAAAATAATTTTTTTAGTTATTAAGGTTCAATGAAATGTTTATGCCTATCATATTCGCCTCCTGATGCATTTCACATCTCAAAAGACACTCAACATGTGTAATTATCTATTCAGGAGAATTTCCAAAATATCTGAAAAGATACAATTAAAGGACAAGGAACACTCCCCAAGCTTGTTCCATCACAGTCTCATCAAAACCATTGTCCTTCACCAGCTGGCAGAGAGAGGTATGGCTTGGGAAGCCTTTTTGGAAGTAGCTTTGAAATGGCATGAGGAAAATGCAACATCTCA
The DNA here is from genome assembly GCA_031772625.1 of Pinus tabuliformis. Lineage (NCBI taxonomy): Eukaryota > Viridiplantae > Streptophyta > Pinopsida > Pinales > Pinaceae > Pinus > Pinus tabuliformis. The sequence goes on from CM062812.1 coordinate 93,317,516, forward strand.
GTCTCCAAGTGCACCAAAACAATAAACAGAGGTGGGGTCATCTAGCAAAATAATGGAGAAGACTCAACTACCCAAACCTGAGGTGATTAAAGTGTATAAGAAAGGGCAGAGGCTTGTGTTTTCTTCTCACAAAGAGAAAGGGGCCAAGCCTTCTTCATCGACAAAGCAGGAATCAACAACAAAGGATAAAGACACAATAGAACATGAGTTTGAAATAATTGATCCAGAGACTAAATATCAGACCAAAACATGAGAAAAACTATCAGGGACAAGGAATACCAAATAAAGGAGCTGGCGATCAATTTGGAAAGGGCGAAGTATGTTATATCATTCCTTGAACAGGAAAAAAGTCAACTCAAAGCAAAGGAGCTGATACTAGAAAAGCAAAAAGCTAATTTAATGGAGCAAATTGGAAAGGTAAGGAGATCATGACATCAAGCGAGCCTGAAGCATCAGAGGTGAGAGGAAAAAAGAAAAGACCAAGAATAAGAGGCCTCAAGAAAACTTTGCAAGAGGAACAAGAACAAATTCTGCTTAATGAGGTTCTTGACCTGGAAGATAGGATTTCCCTAGAGGTTCATCAAGATAAAGAATATTGGCTTAATAGGGTGAATGAACACTTGGAGAAGCTCCTTGAGAAGGAAAACAGAGACAATCAATTTCTCAGACACATGGTGCATCACTATCAAGCTCAAAACATGATCGCCAATGTCAAGGTAAAACAACTTGAAAACAAGCTCAAGGAGGCCAAAAAGGACCAAAAGGATGAGGGAAACTTGGATATGCTTGCTGAAGCATCCATGAAGCTATAAAAAACCTATTTTTACACCTTCCCTCCAATTTTGAGCAAATTCTGAGCATTTTGAGTTTTTTGACAAATTTTGGTCTAAGTTCAGAAATTCAGCTACTCCAGAAACGCGCTGCGCTTTTTCCTTAGGCCTCCATTTGAGGAAAGGTCTACATTTTTGGAAAGGTCTTGACATCCTCTAAAAACCCATTTGTACAGATTTTGCGGAGGTGGTTTAGTTTTGGAGAAAAATGCAAAAAGGTGGCAAAAAGACTAGCATTCTGGACCATTTTTTGACAGGCGCTGTGCTTCTCGAGCGAGCTTGGGAGAATGGAATTTTGAAGGTCTTCCCTTGCTCCAAATTCATAAATTCAAACTGTTCTGGAAACTATACTTGAAGGGCTAGTTGACCGTTCTCTCATATTTGAATTTTGACCCCTGGAAGGCACCGGAAAATCAGCTCAAAGTCGACGCTGTGCTTCTGCACTTTCTGTGTTTTTATTTGGAAAATTTCACTGTGTAAAATTTCTAGTTTCTAGTCTCACTTGGTCAAAGTCAAGATTCTCTTTGTAATGGCACTAGTTACTAGGCTAGGTGATGTAGGCATGAATAAATTTACATCATAGGATGTTTTTTTGTGTTTATTAGGTCTCATAAAAGAAGCAAACTCCTAAACAAACTCTTCATGAAGTGTTTGAGTTTCACATTCTCACTCTCACCCGTTGGTTGAGAGAATCTTGGAGTTAGTCCCTCCACCAAGGAATTCAACTCCTGAAGGTGGGAAAGTGATCTAGGAGAGTCTATAAGTATCATTTCTCCTCAAGAGAATAGGGTTGAACTTTTTGTGAAGGAGGCTTGCATTGTAATCATCTTCAGCTAATACAGATATAGGTTGCAGCTATTTTCAAGGAACTCTAGCCCAGTGAGTTCATGGTGCTTGCACTTCATTATTTTTGTTTTCTCATGGTCTAAACATCTTTATCTACATTATATCTCTGCTTTCTATGAATTCCTTGTGATAAAATACTCAGAATTCTTGTTTTTCAAGCTCTGTTATCTGGTTTTCATAGTTATGTGTTTTGTCTTCCTAAGCTAATGAAATCATGTTTATTTATGCTCATTAGTTTCTTCCACACTATATCCTCTATACTACACTGAAAAATACTCAAATTACACCATGGCTTCTGAATTCTAGCTCCTCCTTATGTTTTCTCCTGCATTCCCACAACCTAGACCTACTTGTGGCTCCAAACCCTAAGTTCAGCAAATCCTTAAAAACCAAATTATCACAAACAAACAAACAAATACTTATATCTAGTCTAAAATTCATTTTCTTTAAAGTCATATCACCGATAAGAGACTTAGAGAGATTCGTCTCATGCTCAGTAGGGCTAGCTACTGAGCTGAAGTGGTTTGAGGTTACCCTTCTCGATTTCCTTTTCAACCTAGGAGATTGTAAGGACTAACAGGTTGCATTGATGCCAAGTCTTTGATATAATGTCAGTCCTAGTTAGGGATGGTCAGGCCTAGTCTTGGAGTTAGTTTTTGGTTTATTAGTCTTTTCATCATGTGTTTAATGATTTCCAAAAGTTACAGCAAGTTCTGGGCAGTGACCGAAATTCTAGGCTTAAAAAGTTCATTAACTTCCCTGGACTCTCGCACAGGTCTACTGGAAATAGTCCCTTGACATAGGCATGTAGGTTTGTGTGAGAATCCAGAGCTCTCTAGATGCTTTCATGCCCACAGCATGGGAGCTTCCAGAGGTTTAATAGCTTAAAAAATTAGTAGGACTCAGGGGTTGGTTAGCAAAAAGGTTGGGATGGCTCTTAGGAGTCCTATTGTTGATTTTGAAGGTTTGTATGGTGTGTTTGCGTCGGTTCCACTTCCTTAATGTGAATTAGGAGGTCGAATCATATCATAGTAACTTCTCATCACTTGGTATTTGTATTACCATGGTATTTTCCCAAGGTATTAGTTTTTAGATTGATGAGGATAGATTGCTATATAATTGTTAGTGAGTATTGAGTTTGTGATTGGATGTTTGGAGTGAGTGTGTGAGTGAGTGTTGTAGTGCTTTGCATATCTTATCATATAATTGTAGATGAGTTGAGTGATGTGCTTATCATACTTTATTTTCAAATTAGAGAGGTTGATGGGTTTCTCACGTTGAGCAAATTTGAGAACCCAGTACGAAACATTTTGAAACGTGGCTTGCATGGAGGAGTTGGAGGCATAAAGACTTTATGCTTGGGAAGATTAGAAGATAATTATTAGAGGAGGAGAATCTCAATCCAATGGTAGTTGGACAGTCCAATGAATGTTGGGCGAGGCCCATTGGTTGTGGTGGCTTCCAATGGATGATAATCTACAAAGTCATGTGAGTATGAACTTCTCAATTGATGGATGTCAACACACTATTTTAGGATTTGAGTCTTCTAGTTAGTGGGTGCCAGTTACTCTATGTAAAATAAATTCAACCATTAATAGAATATTTAAGCAGCAACAACAACGGGTGGTCTTTTGATATTGTTCATGGTGTTTATTCTAGTTTTACATGCTATATTTGTGATTTGATGATGGATTACTAATATTTTGAGTGTTTTTATAAAAGAGTTAAAAATTTAATAAAAATCCTATCACTATTGGTTCACCCCCACCCCCCACCCCCAACCATTAGTAGTGAGGCAATTTCCAACAATTGGTATAATAGATGGTTCTCTTAGTGGAGCTTGATCCCTTGAGGGTAGATCGTAATAAGGGTTCTCTTTTATTGTCTGTGGGAGTAGAGTACATATAAAACCTTCAATCAAAACATTCATATTAATTATGAAACCCTAGCTTTTGCAACCAAAAAAGCAAACAAATGCGTAGAACAAAAAAGGGAAATATACTAGTAAAGTCAGCACCAGGGTTTGGTTACAAGCACTAGATCACGTTTGAAAAGAGGGTTTAGGTCAACGGAGCAGAGCCCTACCATATGCACAAAGGGTGAAAATGGAAAGACAAGTGTGGCAAGGGAGTGATGGTTAAGCCCCATAACGAGCCTGGCTAATGAGAACCGTCAGTTCCGAGCCCTAGCAATCTAGCATTGGATTTGTGCCACTTCACTCATGTTAGGACGAGCCATGTAAGTCAAGGAATAATCTATAAATAAAGGTAGATGTATGTAGTTATTAATAACCACAAATTTAATTTAACCATAACAAATATGAAGTCCTAATGTTTTCACATAATCTACTTTATATCAATTAGAATTGCAGAACCATAAACAAGGGTTTCCAAAAAATATATATTACCACATAAACCATTTACCTCATATTATATCTTTTTAATCAGTGAACAAGAGGTAAGGTCAATATTTTGTGGTTGAGTGTTATATGAACTTGTAAGCATATATCATTGAAAATTAAATATAAAGGAAACTATGCCATTATCATCTCAGACAAAGAACAATATAGGAGAGAAAATCACACAAATTGATCTCAATGACAATGAAATATCGTTCATATGATTCAAGGCATAATAAAAGTGAAATGGTTGTAAGATAAAAATAATTTAAGGGTGTGGATGTTACATACACATCTCCCTCATACCAGGATGTAGAATATGCCTCTAGGTGCAATTATAAATATTTTTATAATTATAAAAGTATTTATTTTAGTTTTTCCCCAATGGGGTTGACGAATCAAGGTGACATAAGGATTGGTTTAGGTGCCTGCCACCCTACTATGCCCTCCACAATTAAGAGGGGAAACATGGCAACCCACTATGATCTAGCCTAATGCGAATTAAATTCTCTTTCAGTGTGAGCAATGGTGCATTTTGAGGACTAGATAATGGTGGAGGGTTTAATGTTTCTTCAACATGCATTTCAACCATATTGTGGCCTTTGGGGTCCTAAAATTGGTATGGTATGGTAAGAGGAGTGAGTCGAGCCCACTTTAACTAAACAGGAGGCCAAGTTGCAAAGGAATTATTTGTGTGTGGATTGAGGGTGGTATCTTGGAGGCTTAGCTCTAGAGCTTGGGGAACTAGGGATGAAGGTAAGATGACCCAATGGAAGCACAACTGGGACCCCAACATAAAGAGTTTATGCGTGGCAACGTATCTGAAGGGATTGTTAAGGTTGCAAAGTTTCTAGTGGTATTTTTCATGTTGGAATGCCAAACCAATTCGACTCAAGATTCTTAGGCCTAGTGGAAGGTCTGGACTTACAATTTCACTACTTTGTTTTATTCCACAATTGTTATATATTTTGGTTACAACCTCTACATTTGGGAGCTTTGGATTCTGATTTTTAAGTCTGGTAGTATTTATTTCAGTTTTGGGGATGGGTTATTGTGGTTTAGCTATTTTGCTGGTGGTATGAGGGGCTCTGATGGAGAGGTATGTTTTTTTTCTCTCCCTTGTCTCACCGAGCTAACTGTTTGGTTTCTAGAGCAACAATTGTTTTGGGTATCATGGTGGGGTTTGAGGACTAACATTGCCTATTTGTCTCAAACCTGGGCTTAGTGAATTTAGAACCTAGGAAATTCAACCCATTTTCTGGGAATTTTGGAGGTTTGGTGGTGGTTGGTATAACCCAAGGTTGAATTGGGGTTCTGAGATGATCTCTTACTACTTGCGGTGTTACAACATCTTCTTACTGGTGTTTCTTCATAGGTTAGGATGTATTTGGGTGGGCTCTCAACATTTCTTCTTGGGTTAGGTTAGAATGTTGGGTTGTGTTATATTCTTCCACAACTAGCTCCCTTAGTTAAACAAGGGCGTTCAAGGGGGGGCAAAGCCCCCCTTTCGTTGCCCCGACTGCGCAGCGGGGGGGTCACAGGGGGGACGACAGTGCCCCAGGGAATTTGTTTTTCAAACCCTTGGTTTTGTGCATGGTTTTCGCACATGGTTTTGGGCACGATGGTTTTCGGTCCATGGTATTGGATGCTTTGGCATGTATATATATGTATTGTAGCATTGAAAGGAACATAATGAAAAAACAATCTAGTAGTCTCGGTTTTGGGATCTAGTGGAAAATCTCTGTGTATATGTGTTTTATGTGTTATTCTCTCGCCTTTGTTTATTTTCTATTTTTAGAATTCGCCTGCAATTAATTTCTATACGGGGTTAAAACCTACACTTAGGGGCTCAGATGGAGAGGTCTGTGTTGTTCTCTCCCTCGGCTCACCGAGCTAACTGTGTGGTTTCTGGAGCAACAATTTTTTTGGGTATCATGGCGGGGTTTCAGGACTACCATTATCTTTTTGTCTCAGATGTGGGCTTAGTGAAGTTAGAACCTGGGAAATTTAACCCATTTTCTGGGAATTTTGGAGGCTTGGTGGTGGTTGGTATAGCCCAAGGTCGAATTGGGGGTTCTGGGATGATCTCTTACTACTTGCAGTGTTACGACATCTTCTTACTAGTGTTTCTTCATAGGTTAGGATGTATTTGGGTGGGCTCTCGACATTTATTCAGGGGTTTTGAAAACAACCTGGGTGTCATCTCACTGATATATGTTGGGTGCTTCTATCTGAGTGAGGGGACACATTGTGTTGGCTCTGTTAATATCTGGTGGTGCACTGGTAGTAGTTATGTGTGTAGGGTTTATTCGTGTGTAGTCCAATTAGCAATGCATTTTCATCATGGGTGGGTAAGAAGCGGAATCAATGAGAGAGGGAGGTGTGTTGGGCACTTGCTAGATGACCCTGGACCTGGTGAGGTTTTTGACCCCAACCTAGCCCAACCACCTATATCTTAGGAACAACCTCCTCCTCCCGCTAATTTCAAAAACCATCTCCAACACATAACTCTTCTCCTGAAGTAGCTTAGGAGGGACTGTAATGATGATAGGAATGTGGTCATTATCTTCATGAATGATCTCCAACAACATTAGTGGCATATGCAAGATCATTTGGGCAGTATGCATAAGGGGAAATAACGAATATAAGAGAAACTAGATCGCTTTGAAGGAAGATTGGCCCATATAGAGAAGCACATCCACTATGACTTTATACCTCCACCATCACCCAACTCTAGTCCAGATCATCCTGCTTCGGTCAATTCCTCCAATTCCTAAAGGTCATTGGCTACATTATGAATTTGAAGGTCTTCTAGTATCACTTGTCTTTCTGGTTTAAGATGATAAGGTTGTTTTGATAGTTAGCTATTTGTCTTAGTATTCACCTATTGGCCAATAAATCTGGTAAGAGTGAGAATGCTAAGATTTTAAGGAAATGTAATCAAAGATATAATATTTTGACATAATACAAAATTCTATATTTACCAAAAATATTTATTTTAATTTTAACTTATTAAAATTAATTAGTAATTCTTTTAAAATATTTTTTCAAAAATTATTTTAATTTTATAAACATAATACTATAAGATTTAAATGTAAATTATATTAAAAATTTCATTTTACTTTTATTTTTATTTTATGGATTGAATTAATGTTTAAAATATTCAACTGGATTTATTTATATTTCAATTATTTAATATAATTTTATATACCATCAAACTAAATTTCATTTAAAATAATGACATAAAAAGTATTATATTGAGTTTATTTACAGATTATAAAAAATATTAAAACTATTTAATTTTATTTAAGTCTAATATAAAATCTTACCTATATAATTTGAATAGTCCGTAAAGTTAATAAACATTCATCCATAATAAGTATAAAAACCATTATATCATATATCTCACTTTGTTCAAATTAAAAAAATAAAATAACAACTCACTAAATTACATCATACATCTTACCTGGCTCAAATTTAAAAAAAAAAAAGGTAGATAAAAACTAACTAAATTATAATTTTATTTTAAATTATTATTAATATTAATGAAAACAACTAAGATATAATTTAAACATATAAACATTTGAAAAAACATGGAACATGATTCTTAATTATGGAGATCTAATCCCATTTTATCATGAAGATTCTCAGTTTGTAAATAAGCTTTGTTAGAATACCCTATGCCAATAGTATGGCTTATAATATCACATATGAAAAAACAACAGTTCACAACACTTATCTATATGACCTTTTTTTAATTGATTAATATAATTAAAAGGGAAAAAATGCATGATTACCTTGGAGATAAATCCCAACCTTTGATTTGTGTATACTATATTCTAAAATATTTTATGGAGGTTAAATCTCTACCATCCACACTTAATTTATATGAGGTTTTTTTTTTAATTAATCAATTTAATTAAAAGGGAAAAAAATACATAACTATTTTGGAGATAAATCTCAACATTCAACATTTAATTTGTGTATAATAATATGAATGTTCTAAAATATTCCCTGTGGGTTAAATATTTACAATCCACTTAATAAATATTGATAATTAAATTAAATTTTCAAAAAAATATACTGCAAAATAAGCAAGCACATCTATCAATCTGTGTAATTTTTTTTACTTAGACAAAAAAAAGTGAAAAATAATTTTAAAAAATTATGAATTAACATACTTTTTCCTTCATATTATTATGCCGATGTTTGAGCTTACAACAGTAATGATGATGATAATCAAATAAGATCAACTTTTAATTACATATTTGATTTATCAGGTTGTTTTTATGAGAAAATAGTTTAGAAATGAATTTGTTTGGTTGTTTTTTAAATTTATGGATAAAAAGTTATGTATTTTAACTATATTATAATTTTTTTTATAGAAACATATTATTTACATTTTTATTATTTAGTAATTACCTTTTACATATTTATAAAAAATATGTTATATTATATAATAAAACACAAAATAAATACACTTTAACATTATATATTTTAATCACATTTTTAAGACAAATTATATTTAAATTTTAAATTATAGAAAAAAATATAATTAATAATAATTTAGAAAAATTATTAAAATAAATTAAATAAAAATAAAACTCTACCATTCAACCCTTAATCCGAAAAAAATAACATATAACCAAATTCCTTTTTTTTTTTTAAATAATCAATCTTATAGCATTTTAATAAAAATATTATTAATAAAAAATAAATAAAATACTAACATTTAACCTTATATATCTTAAGTATCTCAAAAATATAACAATACATAATCAAATCAATAAAAAAATTTCTTAATCATTCCATAAGATGTTGACTTTAAATATACACAACTAATAAAGCTCTAGTGTTTTCTTGTAAAGTATCTCTTACAAATCTATAACATTTAACGCTATAATCATCCTAAATGTCTCCAAAAGAGTAACAAAATTCCAAATGTCAGTCCTCAATAACTCCAGGGACAATATTAATCATCATTGTGACTTTTCTTCGAATCAATCTCCCTTTAGATATAATACGTTTTCCATGAAAAGTTCTATGCAATATACTAAGTGATGGTGGGCATGCATGCCTTCCACTAAAATTCAATTTTCTATCTAATCAATCAATCAATCTCCAAAGTCTAGGTTGCTAAAGTCAATATACTAAGTGATGGGCATGCCTGCCTTCCACTAAAATTCAATTTTCTATCTAAGCAATCAATCAATCTCCAAAGTCTAGTTACATGTTGATTTGAGATATTTTACTACTTAGATTTGGATTATTACTTAGATTCAGATTATGGAAAACGTTTGTATTATTCAGATTTAGAAGTTGCAGTGGCAATACTAGGATTATTACTTAGATTCAGATTATGAAAAACGCTTGTATTATTTAGATTTAGAAGTTGCAGTGGCAATACTAATTGGGTATTTGATCTAGGTAAATGGAGAGACGATTATATTTTTTTACTCAATTTTCATTTATAAGGAGATAGTGAATCTTTTTTCAAGGAGATGGTGAATCTTTTTTCACATGGTGCTGAGAGATAAACACATGGACAACTATGAACTATTTAATGGTAATGAAGAAATAAAGAGGATCGTACGAGGCATTTGCTATGATATATGGATGAAATAGTGGTTCGTCTTAACAAAATGGCACATTACATAATTTTAGATTATGATATTGACTCAAAGACACCTCAAAATGAGGTGGCAGTTATTAATGCTACTCCACTCAACATGACCACTGCACCTTCTTCTCGAGATCTCCCGATGATTATCTTAGATGACTGAATCCATAACTGTTTTTGTTTATTGTTGAATGTTTGGACTCTCGTCCTTATGGTGTTGTAGTTAGCTACGTTTATGTATATGTTTTGTCATTGTTTTATGTGTCAGACCTCTATTTTCATTGTGTCATGTGTTGTTTAGTAGTAATCTCTGGATCTTTTGGTGTTTTAAAGTCATACACTATGTAATGTTGTTAAAATATGTGATTGCTCTTTTGTAAGGAAGTTATGGTCTTGTGACGAAATCAACATGGTTTTCAAAGAATATAAATTGTAATTATGCTTTATTTTTTATTTTATATATATATATATATATATATATATATATATCCATGTAGGTTCCTCATGGAATCCTTTTTCTTTCTCTAATAAATTTCAATAACATAAGCATATGAACGTGACAAACCCCTTGTACTAATGATAGCAGGCTAGCGACAACTTATCTACTCTTGTAGAAGCACAATCTTCAATAATCCACTTTCACATGCTATAGGTGTAGCCACGTACACGTATATATAAATATATATAATTTCCAATTATATAATTTATATAAATGTTAAATAATTTATTTATGGGGTTTTACTCTATATTATAATTCATTTAAAATAATAATATTTATATGAGTTTTGATTAAATTGTTAAGAATAAAAGAAAATATTATATTGTAAAATAAATATAGTATTAATACAAAACATAGTACGAATTATCACCTCCAAACTTTGTCAAAAGGACTTGAATGTTATTGAGAAAGATTGTTGTGACAAAAAGCAAAGTCATATCGCCATAGCTATCAGTTAGGATTTGAAGAAAAGGCAGTGCAATTATGGTTAGTATTGTCTATTGGAAGAGTCAGATTTACATGAGGATATGTTAAGTCACCAAATACAGAATTCGACAATAAACAACCCTCCACATAAACCAAACATGAATCTATATTATTGAGGTTGAAATGATTATTCCATTGGATGCATTTAATGTCTTCAATGCTAGAGAACACATTATAGCTATTGAGTTGTTTATCCTTAAAAACCATCTTGAGCAAAGTGTCAAATTGTTGATGCAAAGATAGGGAGTATAGGAAGTTCAGTCGCCTCTTCCGAGACCAACTCATATTCGGGAGATATTTAAGCTCACCAGCAATGATTTCAGAATCGGAAAATACACCCTTTCCATTTCTTCCCGAGGCATTAAAATAAGTGTTTCCCTATGAACTTCTAGAGGGACAGAGTAGAAAAGGGTGGCCACAGAATCGCAGCCAAAAAGTTGTGTTTGTTTCACACCAACATGACCCAAACCAGCACAATGAGGCACCATATGTTGTCTAGGAGACATAATATACGTTGCAACCTCACTGGACAAACAGTGCAAAGCAAACCCACGACCCAAATAACAATTTAAAGGGCAAACTATCGCCCCCCCAGGGCAAACCTTAAAACTACCAAGTTGTCACCCTACCTCTGACACAATGGCCCAAATTCAAGGACATTATTCAACTCAAGGCAATGAAGAGACATGCAAGACCATGAAATGAACCACCATCCCAAGACACAAATGGTCAGAAGAGAATTCCAAACAACCAACGTAGAAAGCCAAACCCTACACCCAATTGACAGACCACAAAATTTAAAGCTAAGCCAACAACCACCATATAAATCTTTGAAACACCAAAAATAATGTTGACGAATAGAGAGAATATTCACCAAGACCTAAAATTAGGAACAACAATCAAGAGCCCAATAATATAGCCATGATAACACTAAGCAAACCACAACCCCATTGAGCTACAACCATATGGAAAAGTGCCATAGATACCAACAACTTGAAACCAAGACATGACAAGGATATGATATATTTTGAAATCATAATCCAAAAGAAATAGTTGTGAGAAAAAGATCACCAATTCAAACATCAACTTGAACTCAAAATTATGCAAATACAACACAAAAAAACATCAACATCGAAATAGCAATACACTCTTGAACATGAATAACCAAAAAAAACTAATTAACTAAATCCAACCACCACAAAACAAATTCCATCACAAGAACAACTCACAACAAGTGAAATGAACCTAATAGAGGTGAAGGTACGAGCCTCACCTCTTTTTCGACGACTCTCCTACATGTGCCAATCCATTACAAACAAGTGGAATTTAAGGCAGGGGCTCCAACCTCCTCCCGGATATTGGCACGCAACCCAAGTCACAAGACAAATGTGCGACTAACACAACATCCTAGACAACTGCGCTTCTTAATCTTTGTGTTTACCGTGAAAGCAAGGCAAGTCTTATTTCAAACTCCATTGAAACATAAATGCAGTCTGACATGTTAGGGGAATAGCAGTTTCCTTGCATTTATATTTCTCTCAAAGTTGACTTTGGTATTTTAGCAGCAAAAAAAAAGAATAGCAATTTCTTTGCATTTATATTTCTCTCAAAGTTGACTTTGGTATTTTAACAGCAAAGAAATTGCTATTTTCCTTACATGTCAAAAGCATTTATGTTTCAATAGAGTCTGAAATAGAGACTGCCCTGAAGGCACGAAATTTCCTTTCAACCCTAACTAAACCGCACGATATTCTTCAATCGACGAAACGAAAGGGAATTGTGTCGGATTTAATGTCTTGGTCGTTTTTAAAAGCAAATGGTGCGATAAAAACAGGCGAAGCCACCACGCTGGTTCGTGAAATTAAAATTCACGGTATTCCAAGTTGTGGGCGTAGTAAGTCAACCGAAGTCTAATTGGCGTGTTCACGATGCCGTCCTATATACTGCAATCCATCTCATTTATTCCAACCCCATTCTCTCCAATGCCATTTTCTTCATCTGTCTTTGATTATTAAGGGTTCTTTTATCAAATATTGAAAATTCAAATCACAATCAAAGTTAAGAAACCTCTCCACCTACAAGTGGATGCCATTTTCTTCATCTGTCTTTGATTATTAAGGGTTCTTTTATCAAATATTGAAAATTCAAATCACAATCAAAGTTAAGAAACCTCTCCACCTACAAGTGGATGTAGCGGTCATAAAAATTAATAATCCTGAAATGTTATTATCTTCAATACTATTACGAATAATTAGTAGAGAGGATTGCTTTGTTGACTAGACTTGAACAAATATTCACTTCACGTGATTATGAATAGACGGATGCGACACGGCGTGTTGAATTTATTGCAGTTTGCATACCAAATGGCGACACACAGGAGGAATCTACACCATTATTTGCGGTCTTCTGACTGAGATTGCCTGGCCGTTCACTTCACGCCCTTTCACTCCAATGCGATCTATCTCCTTTGTCTTCTTTGCAGAATCCCTGCTACTAAGTTTTCCATATCCAGGAGCAAAGCAGAGCAGAGTGTTGATGTCTTTCACTGTTTATCCTCGTCTTGCGTCTGCCCTTCTCCTCCTCCTCTGCTTCATAACGTCATGTACCGGCGGTGGCTACGAGGAATGCTACTGGGGTTCATGTGGGAGAGCTGAATTCGGCTACCCTTTTGGGATAATTAACAGCGGCTGTGGCGATCCTAAGTTTCAGCTAAACTGTAGTTTGAATAGATATCCTTTGCTTTTACTCAATGGAGACGAGTATCTCATCTTGCAGCCGACAGTCTTGGATAGCACTAGATTTTATAATAATAGAATGACAATTGTTAACTACAATCTATGGAAGAGTATGCCTGCGGATAATTGCAATCCTGTGGGTAACTACTCTCAATTTTGGTGGCCCGGCTCTCAATGTCGTATAGCCCATGGATACACCAATCTCACGCTTTGGGACCAATGCAATGAAACTATTAAAGGGCATAAGTACCGTTTATGTGGGGCTGATTGGTACGTCATTCCCAATCCAGAATCTGGGAGACGATTCTGCCAAAGCAACATTCAACTGCCAGTTAGTAACAATTTCTCATTCCAACGGAATGAGGATCTGAGAACACGCCTCTTATCAGGTTTTGAAATAACATGGTATGCCGACACGAAGAGAAACCGAAGCTGTGGCGCTTGTATGAACAGTGGCGGGAGATGTGGTTATAACATTTCAGAACCAACTATAACATTTATTTGCTATTGTCCCGATGGCACCTCGCATGCAGAGATATGCCCAACCAATAGTATTGGTACTTTTCCTGAACCCCAATTCAATTACAAACACCAATGCTTAAATTACCGCAATCTGTAAAAATGTATTAAATGTTCCTTCCATTCTGGACTCTTGAACCCACGGATATATGTGCTTGTAGTGTTTCCCGATATTGTTCATTCTGTTTGCAAAAACTCTGGATTGTTGCTTTTATTCATAATAGTTGTTATGGCCACGTTGCAGGTCATAAAAGCAGGCTTGCCATTGTAATAGGTAGCTATGATTTCTTCCCATTGTGAACTTGTATCTTGTAATTTCCACTGTTCTCACCCAGGTTAATCAACATCGCATTCATATCGATTTATGTATTACTCTGCAGGTTGCACCATTGGAGGAGTTGCGCTGACAACAATAGCAGTGTTGTTCTTAATGTTTTATGCCGAGAAGAGAAGGCCTACTCCTGGTACCTCTACTTCAAGGGTGGAGAAATTCCTAAAGGAAAATGCTTATGAAATGGCAATGCCAACCAGATATTCACACTCTCACCTCAAGAAGATCACAAACAACTTTGCAGAAAAGTTGGGAGAAGGAGGGTTTGGTGTGGTCTATAAAGGAATGCTTCGGAACGGCGCTCTAGTGGCTGTAAAGCTTCTTGACAGGCACAGGCATACCGAGACCCAATTCACGAATGAGGTTGCTACCATTGGACGTGTCCATCACGTCAATCTAGTTCGTCTGTTGGGGTACGGTTTTGAAAACCCTATAAGCGCACTCGTATATGAATACATGCCCAATGGATCTCTGGATAAAATCTTATTTGCCCGGAAAGAGAAGGGGCAAGTGTTAAGGTGGGAACAATTGTATTCGATTGCTTTGGGTGTGGCCCGTGGAATTGCATATTTACACCATGATTGCCCAAAGCGCATCGTACACTTCGACATCAAACCTCACAATATATTGCTGGACGCCGACTTCACCCCTAAAATTGCTGATTTCGGTCTCGCAAAACTTTGTGGAAAGGAAGACGATCATATTTCTATGACAGGAACGAGAGGGACGCCGGGATATGTTGCGCCGGAGTTGTGCCATAGTGATGTCGGTCCTGTTACAGATAAATCAGATGTCTATAGTTTCGGAATGCTGTTGCTAGAGATTGTTGGGGGCAAAAAGAATATTGATGTGCAGGTTAGCCGGTCTAGTCAATTATACTTTCCTGAATTGGCTTTCAAGCTGATTGAGAGTGGTGAGTTGGGGATGAGGTTGAGAGGAGGAGAAATGGAATGTGCAGACGAGGAAAAAGCAACGAGACTCACAAAAGTTGGGTTGTGGTGTATTCAATACAATGTTGGGAATTTCTGAAAATTCCATAATAGACAAACAAAAAAAATGCTCTGTTTTTATACTCTGTTTTAACACAGAAAACCCAGAAAATCGCTTGCTGGAAATGGTGTTTCAGCAACACAGTTTTTTTCAGTTGCTGTAACTGGTGTTTCAGCAACGCTGCTCGTGGTGTTGCAGCAACGTAAATGTTTGACGTCAAGTATTTTTTTTGGTTACGGTGTAACAGCAACAGGAAAAATTAACTTGTATTCATAAACAGTAAACCAACTGATACAAATTCGCCTTCCTCACATAGAGGGATTTCTACAAGGCTACTTTAAAGACAGTTCAAAAACTTAAAAAAACTTCATGCTGTAAACAGAAAATACATTACTGTGTCTGCACTGCTGTACATTACAGAAAACAAAATACTCTGTCTCCTCTGAAAAATCAACACGCTGTTTTTCACTGCTGTGTCTGCACTCTGCATTGCTGTGACTGCACTCCTGTGCATTTACAAAACATGTTGCTGTAACACTCTGTTTCAGCTCAGAACGCTGCTGTAACACGCTGCTATAACAAAAAAAACTTCTGCACTTCTGTGCATTACAAAGAGAGCTTCTGTCTCTGTTCCTCAAAAACTTACACACTGCTGTGTCTACTTTTCTGCATTGATGTGCCTTCGTTGCTGCTTCTACTCTTCTCTGCAGCACACAATCACATTTAAGCGTTGCTCCGCTTCTCTCTTACATTTCATTTACAGTCCCTGCACTGCTGTGCATGAAAGCTTCTTTCATCTGAGCTCGTGCTGCTGCACATTCTTTTTCAAAAAATAGAAATTACATTCCAGCGCTGCTGTGCTACATTGCTAAGAGATTAACACTACTATCGCTCTGCTTCTATGCTGCTACTCATTACATTAAAACAGCACACTAGAAAAACTGCTTAAGATTATTATGACAAGACTGAAAATTGAAACAAGGTATGGAGCAGCAGACAAATAAATCTAATTCCTGAGATTTCTGGATGTTGCGGTACATTCCCCATGTCCGCAATAAAACCTGTTGTTTACCATTTTTACCAACTCTGTCAACCGCATTAAATTTCATTTATCGCTTGACTGATAAATCTGGTTGTCAATGAAGATTCAACTTCGCGTCAAATTCATTGCTGCAGGCCCTGTACATTCAATCAGACAGCTGCCCATCCATATCACACGGCTCTATCTGCTCCAGGGAAAATTGTTTTGGCAAAACTGCTGTCCAGGTGTCTGTTGTTTTAATTTGTGCTGGGAAGCGTACTGGCTTTCTGGAAACAATACGTAGCAGGGGAAATTAATATTTCAACACTCCCCTTTAATTTCAACTGCTGGGCATTCTGTTGTACCCAAACACTTCCTCACATAGAGGAATTCACCAACTGCTTCTGATGCAGTTCCACAACCAATTAAAATTGTCTTCCTCTTAATAGAGGGATTTACCTGAGACTGTGCTTAAGAGCACCTTCCTCATGACAAAGGGATTCACCATAACAATGTGCTGAAGAGCACCTTCCTCTTGAGAGAGGGATTCACCTGTGACTATGCTGAAAAGCATCATCCTCTTAATAGAGGGATTTACCATGTGTATGCTAAAAAGCATCTTCCTCTTGATAGAGGGATTCACCAAGGAACGCTTTTGTTCCACAAACCAATTTCTGCTATCTCAGAAAATTACAGTTTCAGCCAGGCTGTTGCTGAAACACACAGTTTCAGTCACACAGTCTGTTGCTGAAACACGTGTTTCAGCATCTCGCAGACAGTTGCTGAAACACGCCTGTAGAATGCATTGCTGCTCCAAAACACAGCGAGAGCATCTTCACAATAGTGCTTAGGCTGCAATATGCTCTACACTGCTATTCATTACAGACTCTGTCTTCTCCTGAAAAACATTACACTGCTATGTGTAAAATTTTCAATACATTTATGCTGCTGCATATTCCATTACAAAACTTTATCTCAGCAACTCTATCTCAGCACTGCTGTTTCAGCACTCTGTCTCAGCACTCTGTTTCAGCACTGTTGTTTCAGCACTCTCTCTATCACTGCACTGTTGTGCATAAAATAACTTCTCAAATTGCTCTTGCGCTGCTGCGCATTCCTTTCACATTTAACAACAAAAATACGCACTGCGTGCTCCCCTTCATTGATTACACTCGCACTGCTGCTGTGCCATTACCTTTCATTTCTTCAACAAAAAATTTCATGCTGCTGCATTTTCTTATTTGCATTGCTGTGTAAAAACACATTTCTTCATTCTCTCTTAATCTGGTTTCATTTTCTTCGCACTACTGTGCTTCTCCTTCTTGCCATCACGCTGTTTTGCGCTGCATTCTCCACACAACAAAAAATTAACACGGGGTGCTGCCTTTTCTTTTTACACCCTTGCTTCACACAATCTTCATCTTCATTTTTTTATTTTCATAATGCACTGCTGTGCAGTTCCTTTCATTTCTCCGCTGCCACACATTATCATTCACCCATGTGCATTAAAAATCTGCTATCCCTGTTTTTCTTTAGGCATTTCTGTGCATGTTGCATTGCATACAAAAAAAACATTACATTTTTCACTGTTGTGTGAAAAATTTCATTGCATTCTCAGCCACTGGGCATTTATGCTCTGCTGTGTTTTGCCTTCTTCTCATTTTCTTCTCACTGCCTTGCATTTTCATTCCCAATACAAATCATTTCCATCTGTTGTGTATTATACTCACTCTGCTGTGAGTATGTTCTCTCACATTACATAGAAGGAAACTACCTTCCATTGCTATGCATTTCAATGCATGTGCTCCATAACAAAAATTTCCAAACTGCTGTTTTATGTTCTGTCTTCCCACTGCTGTGAGGTTCTTCTTGCTTTGCATACTTTTCTTCTTGCGCTGCTGCTCTTTACATTTGAGCGCTGCCCCCATTTCTTTTCTGCTGTTATGGCAGATTTAACTTCATATTTTTCTTTTATAAAAGGTCTTCATTAAAGAGTGACTGTTAAGACAGTTCAACAACAAAAATTACAAGCTCCCCTTTAGTGTATGCTTTATCTTCCTTCAGCAGAATCTTCTCAAAAGAAACTTAGATCGGCTGGAGAGCTCAAGAGACTTTCTGACTGTATTTCTTTCCTTCTCCATACTTGTTTAACTTTCTTCTTTTGCATGGGTCTAGCTTGCATAAGAGCCCATGTCAAGTTACAGTCACGTGCCATATGCCCAATGTTATGACACTTGAAACATTCAACATTGTTCATGAATAAGAATTCATGATTTCTTCTTGTGAAATTATTTCTTGGAGATTGTCGGGGACCACAACATCTATCTCCATGAAATGCTCTACAGTCTTTTGCCATATGACCAAAGTTTGAACAAGCATAACAATAACCAAAAAATGAACTTTGGTACCTGGGAGATGGAGGTTTCCTTGATGTACTTCTGAAGCCTTGCTGCCTTGAGATCCTTTGATGATAACCATTGCCTTTTGCCTCTTTGACATCAGCTACATTTCTTCTTGGAGCTGGTTTTATGCTTGGAGCAGGATTTCTTCTATTGCAGCCTTCATTTTTCTCCTTGCCTTTGCTGGAACTAGGAGCATCACCATCTCTTTCTGGCTTCTTCACATCTCCTTTGCTTAAGGCATCCTCATACTTGTTTGAGGGTTCACCTACATACCCAAGTCCTGATTTATCATATGGAGATCTGTGATAGCTGAGCATATCATCCAAGGCTTGAGAGCTCTTCATGATCTTGTTCATCCCTTCAACCTTCTTCCTGAGGAGGACAATCTCTTCTTCTAACTTTTCACATTCATTATTTTTCTTTGCTAGTTGTCCCTCAGTTTCTTCCTTGCTACGAGTAGCTTCAGCTGCTACTATTTTAAGGGAGATAATATCAGACTTCATTTTGGAGATTTCTGCTTGACTGCTCTCCATTTTCTTTTCAGCTTCTTGTGCCTGCTTCCTGGCCTCTTGTAGTTCAGACTTAAGGGATGAGACCTCTACCTTGCACTGTCCAATCTCTTCCACAAGCTTATTCACTCTCTTGTGTCTTTCTTCAAGTTGACTTGTCAAGACATCTTCCTGCTTCTTTGCACTATTCAGCTGATTTGTCATGGATATGACTTCTTCATGATGTTTCTTCTTGCATTGGTCAAGCTCCTTCTTAAGCTTGGCAAGCTCTTCATCCCTTTCTTTTACTTGAAGCTTGATGAGGTCAAGCTTTTCATTCTCAGCTTCTATGATGGGTTCTTCTTGACTCATTGTCATGGTCAGTGCTCCCTTTGCATGAAGGTCATGCAGTCTGTCCCATATATCCTTTGCTGATGTATATTTTCCAAGATTCTTCTTCACTGAATCAGGGAGACCATCCAAGATAGTCTTTGCTGCTTGTGCATCATACTCCATGGATTCTTTATCCATCTTGTTGTCATCAATCACTAACTCCCAAACTTCAATCCCTTCAAACATTAGGAAAGCCCTCATTTTTACTTCCCATACATCAAAGTTTCCATCAAACTTTGGGGTTTCAAATAGAATGTTTTCAAGTAGATTGTCTTCTATTTTAATAGAGGAGGGAGACACAACCTTAGGGGATTTGGACACTTTCTTCTTTGATTTTGCCATTCTTAACTATTTTTAAAATCCCTGACTGTGTTTTTAAAATCACTGACTGTTTCTTCAACAACACCACAGAAAATTAATCTGAGAAATACCTGGATCCTTTCTTGGTTGAGCCTTCACTCTGTTGGTGAAGCTGCTACCGCAATAAACCCTTCCTTCAGCTTCTTTGACACTTCAAAGAGCCTGGACTAGCTCTGATACCATGTTGGGAATTTCTGAAAATTCCATAATAGACAGACAAAAAAATGCTCTGTTTTTATACTCTGTTTTAACACAGAAAACCCAGAAAATCGCTTGCTGGAAATGGTGTTTCAGCAACACAGTTTTTTTCAGTTGCTGTAACTGGTGTTTCAGCAACGCTGCTCGTGGTGTTGCAGCAACGTAAATGTTTGACGTCAAGTATTTTTTTTGGTTACGGTGTAACAGCAACAGGAAAAATTAACTTGTATTCATAAACAGTAAACCAACTGATACAAATTCGCCTTCCTCACATAGAGGGATTTCTACAAGGCTACTTTAAAGACAGTTCAAAAACTTAAAAAAACTTCATGCTGTAAACAGAAAATACATTACTGTGTCTGCACTACTGTACATTACAGAAAACAAAATACTCTGTCTCCTCTGAAAAATCAACACACTGTTTTTCACTGCTGTGTCTGCACTCTGCATTGTTGTGACTGCACTCCTGTGCATTTACAAAACATGTTGCTGTAACACTCTGTTTCAACTCAGAACGCTGTTGTAACATGCTGCTGTAACAAAAAAAACTTCTGCACTGCTGTGCATTACAAAGAGAGCTTCTGTCTCTGTTCCTCAAAAACTTACACACTGCTGTGTCTACTTTTCTGCATTGATGTGCCTTCGTTGCTGCTTCTACTCTTCTCTGCAGCACACAATCACATTTAAGCGCTGCTCCGCTTCTCTCTTACATTTCATTTACAGTCCCTGCACTGCTGTGCATGAAAGCTTCTTTCATCTGAGCTCGTGTTGCTGCACATTCTTTTTCAAAAAACAGAAATTACATTCCAGCGCTGCTGTGCTACATTGCTAAGAGATTAACACTACTATCGCTCTGCTTCTATGCTGCTACTCATTACATTAAAACAGCACACTAGAAAAACTGCTTAAAATTATTATGACAAGACTGAAAATTGAAACAAGGTATGGAGCAGCAGACAAATAAATCTAATTCCTGAGATTTCTGGATGTTGCGGTACATTCCCCATGTCCGCAATAAAACCTGTTGTTTACCATTTTTACCAACTCTGTCAACCGCATTAAATTTCATTTATCGCTTGACTGATAAATCTGGTTGTCAATGAAGATTCAACTTCGCGTCAAATTCATTGCTGCAGGCCCTGTACATTCAATCAGACAGCTGCCCATCCATATCGCACGGCTCTATCTGCTCCAGGGAAAATTGCTTTGGCAAAACTGCTGTCCAGGTGTCTGCTGTTTTAATTTGTGCTGGGAAGCGTACTGGCTTTCTGGAAACAGTACGCAGCAGGGGAAATTAATATTTCAACATACAACTCTGCAGATCGTCCATGCATGATGAGGGTTGTGCACATGTTAGAAGGAAATGGAGATGACGTCGCCAATCCTCCGCCGCCCTTCAATTCCTCGGCCACACCTGAAAATGTTGTACTACCATCCACGGTAAATTCTTCTGCAATTGAGATTACTTTATAGATTTATATCTTTGATTGTCTTTACTTAAACCAGTGGCTGGATTTTTGCGCGTGGATCGCCGATTCGCCGGACTCCATACAATACCTTTGTGAAAATGACTGGGTGACTGCCAGGAAGTGTTAAGACTCAGGTGAACTGACAACTACGAGCCATGATTTGGTTTCTCTAATGTAATAATGTTTTTAC
Source organism: Pinus tabuliformis (assembly GCA_031772625.1). Classification (NCBI taxonomy): domain Eukaryota; kingdom Viridiplantae; phylum Streptophyta; class Pinopsida; order Pinales; family Pinaceae; genus Pinus; species Pinus tabuliformis. The sequence goes on from CM062812.1 coordinate 93,339,291, forward strand.
TTCTGGAGTATGACTCAGAATCTGCTTGTTTCTGAGAACATGCACATCAAGCTACTATTTATCTGAGAAAGATTCACTCTGCCTCCTTAGTTGATAAGTAGCAGAGGAATTAAGATTAAAAGAAAACTTCTGGTCATCCAAGTTTTTTTTGACTTCGATTAATGTGCACTTTTTCTATATAGGGCCAATTTTATCTTTTCATGTGTCTTTGATTATGAAGGGTTCTTTTATCAAATATTGAAAATTCCAAGGTGCGGTATATTTGGGTTTGTATAAAGCCATTATTTTTTTTAAAGTACAATCCATTTGCCTGCAATGATTTATTAAAAAAATTGGCATATAGTGCTTTAATATTTAATTTATAAATTCATTATTTTTTTCAATGGCGTGATGGGTTTGGATTTGGATTTACTAACGCATTAAAAAAAAAATTGAAATGCAATGATTTTGGTAGTAAACTCATTATTGATAGTAATAATTTTATAATAATGTTTATTTTAATTTTAAAATATTAAAAACATTTACTTATTAATTAATTAAATTAAAATAATAAAAAACTTTTATTATGTTAAAAATATATATATTTTCAAATTATTTTGTAATATAAAAAATAATATGATTTATATTATAAATTTAATTATTTTATTTATATTCATTAATGAAATTAAATTTTAAAATCTTTAATTGAATTTATTTTTATTTTAAATATCTAATTAATCATTGCAGTAGGAAATAAACTTCATTTAAAAAAGGGCAACTGCATGTGGTAGCATGCTCTTCCCAATTAGATGGTTTGAAATTGAAAATTCTGTGTGTAAATAACATTTGATTGGAACATGTGGATCGCTCCTAATCCAAGCACTCGATGACTTTGCAATGCACTCCAAGAACTATTCAGGAGAATCATCTACTGGATAGACACGTGGTAGAAGCAGATAGACAGAAAAGGCATTTCTTATTAAAAATGGCCCAGTTCAAGGTAAAATCTCAATCGAGAGATTTTTAAACTTGCAACCCAGAGTTTTCCCACGTTAAATATTCTCCAGGTAAACTCTAGGTTAAGAGTAAGCCAAATCCTTGCAAAATTAAAGAGTTAGATGGTAATAATTTACCTCTTAATCTAGTTTCTAATTATATAATATTTTTCCATTCCAATTAAGGATTGGTATTTAGTAATTGGATTGGTATTTATTACTAGTTGAGATGGATATTCCAACAAAGTTGTTGAAGGTGTGCATTGGAAATTCCTTCAAGTTTATAAGTTTGTATTGCATTATTAAATAGGTCAACTCTTCGTATGTTCTTATTGAAAATTATTCATATTTTGCTTCTCAAATTATGTTATAAACAAGTGCATTTTTGGTTGAACCTGACACGAGACAATCCTAATTCCAAACAGTAGTCAAAGGTTGATTGAGCCATTTCAAAAGAAAAATTCCATGTAGATGTAAAAATTGAACCTCCACTTCCTAAAACATTTTTTAGACCTTGGGAAGAAATTGTACATAACAAAAATAGAACCAACATGGGATACAATAAAGATGTTTCTTTTCATGTGCCTAATTTTTCCAAGCCTATCCAATTTTGTAGTGTTGGATTTCTAGATGATCTTGTCCCACAACAAATCATTAGATGCAAATATTGTGACAGAGTTGGGCATGAGAAAGCTCATTGTTATGATCTTCATCCTTGTAAACATTGTTGAAAGAAGAATTTCCATTCAAACAAATGTTTCAAACATAAGACTACTGCAAGAGAGAGAATTAATTTTGGATGGATTCCTTCTTGGGATTGATCTAAAGTAGCCAAGAATATTTACAGGTCATACCACAAGATATGTTCGAGAGTATTGACCAGTCTTGCAATGAAGCATACTTCATCTTCTCACCTTGTATCTATTGAAAATGTAGCAAGAAAATCTCAGTTTGACTTTGCCTTGGTCAAACTAGAGAAAATTTGAATTTCCACATCAGCAGACAACTTGGATGATGTTAACTTGTGTGACATAGATTGTGTCACCCAATTTACTTAAAAAATTCAAGTTGGAGGAGTTATAATCCAGTTATGTATGTTTGATTGCTAATTTGTATAAATCTATTTCAGTTAATTTGAGTTATTGTCAGTTTAACTAGTTCTAACTCTCAAAAGAACTAGTGGAGGTCAAGTTGTGGAAGTGGAACTTCAACCACACTCAATGATCAACTAGATAACTGATCAATCATCCAAAATAATTGTTGCATGCAGATAATTCAAGTTACGTAGTTGAGATGGATATTCCAAGGGAATCTACTATTAGTTGTAGCATATTCCAATGTGTACAGGTGGTGCACGCAATCAGAGGAAGGACCTAGGGCAATTGCACAATTCCATGGTGGGAAATTCCTAAAAAATAGTGGCAATTTCTGAATGGAACAACGCAAGGAAATAAGAGCTTGAAGGGATTGAAATTGGCTAAGTGTTTTCTAGAGTCAGTTATTCAAGCAGAAAGATAGGCTATACACTTGCAAGATGTGCTCAGGCTTGAGCAAGCATATGTATTTCATCTCTATTCTTTGATTAATATAATATAGATAGTAAGCGATTTTGAGCAATTTCTTTCCCCTAGATAAATCTTTGTACATGTGTGATGTTTCTTTTTGCATGTCTATGATTCTTGTTCTAGATAGTGAATTAACTTCCACAGATCAGTAAAGTAGCTTCAATTATTGTGATTTAGTAAATTTCATGAGTAGTACTGAATCTACAAATTAATTTCTACAGTATCTGACAAGGGGGGAATTAATGGAATTGATATGGTCTACTACATGTTCGAAGATTTTTCAAGCGAGCCTTAGTTAGAGTTGTATTTCTATAGCCTAGAGTCTGAGTTCAGAAACCAGATTCAGAGTTGTAGACAGAGTTATTTTGATTTATGCTCTATGAGAATGAGCATGATTGCATGTTTTTTGCATGTTGAGATTTGTGAAGGAGCACGTCCCCAAATTAGGAATTGTTTGAAAGTTGGTTTGTTTGAGGAACTTCTATGATATTTCTAGAGTTGATGGTCATCCTTAAACCATCACTAGTTGAGACCTTGAGTTCTCCGAAATTTTTGTATCTTTTTTTCTTTTCTCTTAAAAACCACCATCCTTGGTTTGTGGTCATCCTTTGAAAACCATTTCTGAGAGACATTCGACTCTTGGCTGAGATGCATTTTTTCATTTTTGGCTCTCATTCTTGGACTTTGATACATTCCTTCGGATTAAGGGGGGAATGTTAGACACCTAATCCTTGGGATATGATTTGGGTTACTATGTATTATGGTAATCAGTTGTTAGAGTCCAAGAAGATCAAAAAATTGAATCAGAAATTTCATTATGTATTTATATGTACACTATGTAAATATTCATTGAGATCATCATTAATAATACAATTAATTTTGTTTCTAATTTTATTGTCTTGCAAAATAACATAACAATCTTAGAAAAATCCATTTTTTGAGTTATACCAATTTTCATAAATAAAAACTATATATATTCAAAAAGACAATTTTATTTTGCATGTTTCATATTTTTACACCATGTTCTAAAAATTTATGCAAATACCTCTAATAATTCTTTCTAATGATTTTACCAAAATCTCATTGAAACTAACATGTCATAATTGGATAGTGTTATCTCTCACTTGCAGACATCTCTTTATAAAGATAGAAACCATGAAAAAGTAGTGTGAGTGCAATTAAAAAAGTTGATTTTCCTTTGTTCCATTCTTCTCGTTCACTACATTAATGCTAATTGATTTTTTTCCTTCGCGATTTTCTGACAAGTATATTTATTATTTTAAGTAACATTTATCTCTCTGTTTAAAGGAATGATAATGACATTTGGAAACATTGTCTCAAAAAAAAATTGGACATATCTATGGGTTACAAGGATTTAAAAGCATGTCCATATGCATGAGCTCAAAACTAATTATCATGGAATTGTAACAACCCCTCCATAAAGGATGTTAGAAGGGTCCTTGATAATCATTTATTTAAATCTAACTTCATTGAAAAGAAGATAAGATGGAATTTCATCATGTCAAACTTACAACCCCTACTTCAAACCCATATTGAAAGTATTAAAATCACAATATTAAATGTGGTCGATATATATTGATCGACATCATTTTCATACGCCGATTGACATATAAAAGGTGGAAAATATTGTCAATTGATGTATATCAACAACATTTACTAATGTGATTGTGCAAGTAGATGTTTGACATGTGTGGGAAGATTCATATACCATGATTAACTATGGTTCATGTTGGTTGAATATGGTTAAAAATGGTTGATATTGGTTGACCATGGTAGTCGAGGATTATTAATGGTTATGATGGTTGAGCATGGTTAACCGAGGTTTACCTTGGTCAACCATTAATGTAGCAATTTATTTCTATTACATTAATGTTGATGATTGTTACATTGTTACATTCACATTACATTAATGTTGAACATGGCTAACCCTTGACAACCCTTGACAACCATGGTTGACTATGGTTGATGTTACATAAATGATAATGTTAATGTTACCAGGAAACTATTGTGGACCCAACACTGAAAATTCCACTTGATGTACAATTTTGGTTTGATGGACTCCCCACTCAATTTTCATATGTGAAGCCACACAACTTCACTCCCTCTGTCTATATGTACCATAGTCCAAACTAGGTAGTGCCTCTGAGGTACTGTAGAACATGCTTAGCTTCCCTCCAAAATAATTTGGTTGGCCTGACCATAACTTGGCTCAGTTGATTGACTGCATAGCACATCTCTAGTCATGTGTCGAAAGATACATAAGTGAACCCACTAGCATGGAAAATTTTAGGGGCTAATATTCATAGGTGGGCTAATTTTCCATGATTTTTCAAAAAAAAAAGATTCGCCAATTTCCATTTTTTATAAAAATGATTTGCCCAAATTTTACAGTATAAGATTATTTTACCTTAAAAATCGCCTACATTATATAGAGAGTATATATAAAATCATTATAAATTTTAATAATTTTACAAATACATCAATAAAGATTTTACAGTTTGCATATTATGGACTAGCAAGATTCACCAATGTTTTTAAACTTCAAGATAATTTTCCATCCTTCAAATTTTCCCTACCCACTAGCTGACAATAAATGGTAGAATCCACTTCTTCACCTGAAGTGGCATCCTCCTTCCTCTAGTTGGTCGATAGAGATGTCTCCATGGTTTTCAAATCACCATGCGAAACCTCTGTAGTATCTCATTTGTATTCTTTCCTTGAGAGACAAACAGTTTTGCATTGCCTTGCCATACTTACAACCCCAAGAAGTAGTGCATGAGACCCATGTCCTTCATTTCAAACTCCCTTACAAGGTCCTCCTTGAAATATTTGATCAGCTTCTCATCACCAGTTAAAATCAAATCATCAACATATATTACACTAATGAGCAATTTATACGAAGATATGATAGAGGTTTGAATCTGTAGTATAACAAGGGGGATAATATGGAGTACAAAGGGAGGTACCCAAGGGAATAATGTAATAATGGGATGGGCCATAGTAATAAATAAGGTGGTTAACCCATATCATGTAAGGGACCACAAATAGTTAGTAATAATGTAATGGGCCCATGGTATTAGATAGATGGTATTAAGGGAACCATGATAATGACCCATGGTATTGTATGTATGAGGCCTATATAGAGGCTAGAGACTCCCCATTGAGAGATGTGAAGGATTATTGTATGAACATGCATATGGCTTGTGCAGTGTTCTCCTTCCTTAAGGAGTGAATGTATGGTGTTGCCCTACTTTAAGGGTTTGATTAATAAAGTGAAACATTTATCTATATTCAGATCTTGTTATTTCTGGTGTTATTTACAGTTATTGGGTATATTGGTCTCATTTCATATATTTGCAGGTCAGATATATAACAAGTGGTATCAAAGCACTTTCTTGGGCAAAAGTGGAGAATTTTTTTTTTATTTTTTGCAGGAACTTTCTGGGGCGGCGAGTTTGCAGATTAGAACTGTACGTTTTGGGGAAAAATCTGCAAAATCTAATTGGAAATCTGGATTCTTTGTGAAAAATACCTAAGTTCAAAAAAGAAAAAATCGGTCGAATCGGAGTCCGGATGAAGGAGATCTTGCTGATTTAAAAATCAGTGTTGTTGTAGACATTTTTTGGGCGGCAAGTTTGTGGAGCAGATATGTACATTCTAGTGAAAAATCTGCAACATCTAATTGAAAATCTGGATTATTTGTGAAACAATACCCAAATTCTAAAAAAAAATCAGTGGAATCAGAGTCCGGATGAGGGAGATATCATTGATTTAAAATCAACTCTTTTTTTCAGAATTTTTGGTGACGGCGGGAAAGTTGCAGCGCGGATATGAAATTCCAATGCCTAGATTGGGATTTCTATCACATGGGAAGATGCAAAATTGTCATTCCATTTTCGAAAACAAGTCATAATAAAGATTCTGAGCAATATTGACTAAACTGCAACCACTCTAAATTTTCACCAAGTAAGTGATTTTTATTTATTTTATTTTTTTCGTGTCGTATAGCAAGATGCTTTTTACAGGAAAAGGTAATGGCCCCACTGTTGAAGAATTCATACAGAGACAAAAGTTCACATATGGGTAACATTGGAAGGATTTAGTGTGGCTTGGTTTCAAAGATGAGGTTACCAAATGGTGGTTCTCACTTGACAACAAGTAGTTGACCAAACTTTCAGATGCAAAATTTGAAAGAGTCCTTTTAGACAAATGGTCTCGTGCTAGAAAAAAGGAGAATGAGACACGTAAGAGGTTATTTTCTACTGGTGTCTCCTTATTGTAGGTTCATGGAGTGATTCAGAAGGAGAAGATGCTGTGTCTATAAATCCTAGCTGCAAGCATAATTTTATCAATGTTAATTTGGCAAAAAAATTGCAAGTTCCAGCAAAACACATTGAAAACATACAGGGCTATAATGAGGATGTTCAAGTTTATAAAGATTTGAAGCTTTCTATGGATAAGTATGTGTTGCATTATGACTTTTATACTTCAGATATGGATAACATGGATGTTGTTTTGGGATATCCTTGGATGGAATTTGCGGGTACCGTCAATATTAATGTGCAGAAGAAATTCCTGAAGCTCTGGTATAAAAAGAAGAAAGTTACATTACAGGATATTTCCATTAAGACCCAAGCAGAGACCATGGAGGCAGAAACACAAAGCTCTAATGACACTCACACATCAGATGATGAGCCTTTGATGGTCGATAACCAAACAAAAACATAAAAACAAGTAGAGTCCAAGGAGGTTGAAGCAGAAAATGTTACATCGGATGAGGACTCAATGGTTGAAGTAATATTGGAAGATAAGAAACAATAGCAGGTACCACAACATGTACTAGCTACCAATCAGGCTCCATTAGGTGGTAAATTAAAGAAAGATACACCGTTGGTTAAAACTTCAGCATATCACCACCCACATCACCCAGCAAGAAAACAACCAACAAGATGGCAACAAATTAGCTACAAGGACAACAACCCCGACATGGCATATAGAGAGCGGTGATGATCCACCTACTATACATCAACATAGAAGAGTTACGAGGATCAACTTCCATCTCAAGCGAGCGAGGCACCAGCGAGATCGAGAGTTCACCTTTCTCTTGGATGGCTAGACGCAAGTGCATGGTACTAGTGGACTACTCTTTTGAGTAGATCTTATTATTTGTGTTCTTCCCATGTTTCGGGGACAAAACATGTTAAGGGGGGTGGAATGTAGTATAACAAGGGGGATAATATGGTGTACAAAGGGAGGTACCTAAGGGAATAATGTAATAATGGGATGGGCCATAGTAATAAATAAGGTAGTTAACCCGTATCATGTAAGGGACCACAAGTAGTTAGTAATAATGTAATGGGCCCATGGTATTAGATAGATGGTATTGAGGGAATCATGGTAATGACCCATGGTATTGTATGTATGAGGCCTATATAGAGACTATAGACTCCCCATTGAAAGATGTGAAAGATTATTGTATAAACATGCATATGGCTTGTGGAGTGTTCTCCTTCCTTAAGGAGTGAATGTATGGTGTTGCCCTACTTTAAGGGTTCGTTTAATAAAGTGAAGCATTTATCTATATTCAGATCTTGTTATTTCTAGTGTTATTTACAGTTATTGGGTATATTGGTATCATTTCATATATTTTTAGGTCAGATATATAATAGAATCCACTTCACTTTTGGTGAAGCCCAAACCGGTGAGATAGCTATCAATCCTTGTGTACCAAGCACGGGGTGCTTTTTGAGACCGTACAATGCTTGCTTGAGTTTTCACACAAGAGACTCTCGATTAAAAGTATCAAATCCTTCTAGTTTCTCGATGTACACCTCCTCCTCAATAACTCCATTAAGGAATGTTTTTTTTACATCCGTTTGGTGGATCTTCCACCCCATCTGCATAGCCAGTGCAATAATTAATCTGATGGAGCAGTACCTTGCTACAGGAGCAAAGGTTTCCTCATAATCAATCCCCTCAACTTGAAAGTACCCCTTGGCCACAAATCTCGATTTGTACTTCTCTATGCCTCCGTCTGCTTCCTTCTTAACCTTGAAGATCCATCGTGAACCCACAACTAATTTATCTACTGGTCTTGGGACCACTTCCCAAACACTGTTCTTTACAATGGATTCATATTCCTCCACAATCTCATTAACCCATACAGGTTTCTATATCACTTCCTCGAAAGAGGATGGCTCGGTATCTACAAGCTTAGTCATTAGAGCCATGTAGCCAGTGTACCAATTTGGTGACCAACTCTTCCTACGTTAATTTCAAGGAGCACCCACATTCTCCCTCGCATCATGAACAAGTCTCTCAACTTCCTTGGTCCTTTTTCTGCCTTCTCTGGATGGTTCTTCTTGAGTGGTTGTCTCCACTCTTTGCTCCTCAATTGTGGTTGCTCTACATCTTTGTAAGGTTCCTCCTTTGGAGCTAAAAGTTCCTCCTCTAGTGGGATCTAAAGCTCCCTCTCAAAAGAGCACCACATGAATTTGTCCTCATCAAATTTGACATCCCTTCACACAACTGTCATTCTGATGGATGGAAAGTACACATGGTAATTGTGGGGAGTTTCTTTGTAACCCAAAAATACCCCCAATTTTGTTGTCGACTCTAACTTCTTCCTTAATTCTTTGGAGACACATAAGTAAACAGAGGCAACAAAAATCCTGAAGTGTGACACATCCAACTTCCTCCTCGAGAAAGTCTACTCTGGTGTAATCATGGCAAGAATCCGATGATGACACTTGTTTTGCAAATAGACCGTTGTGTTGCATGACTCAGCACACAAGTGCAAAGGTAGGCCTTCGTCATGCAACATCGGCCTCGATTGTCCCCCAATGATACAATTATTTCTCTCAGCCACCCCATTCTGTTGTGGGTTGTGGGGTGTTGTCAACTCTCATCAAATGCCTTCTTTTGCACAAAATATTTTAAATTCATTCAACACGTACTCACCTCCAATATCGTTTCCGAGAGCCTTCACTTTATTGCAGGTTTATTTCTCAACCAGTGTCTTGAATTCTATCAACTTATAGAATGTATCATATTTCTTCCGCATGTAGAAGATCCAACACTTCCGTGAGAAGTCATCAATAAAAATGACAAAATATTTCTGCCTGGCAATGGAGGCTATCAAGAAAGGTACACAAACATCAGAGTGGATCCTTTCAAGGATTGTATGTGCTTTGTTGTATCGATCATGGAATGTGTATTTTTGGTACTTCTCCAAGGTACATCCTTTTCATACATCCTTCTGCTCAAGTGCTCCTTTGGGGAGGCCTATGGTTATATGTTGCATGATCTTCAAGGTGCCATGATACAAATGACCAAGTCTTATGTGCCAAATTTCATCGACGTCGTGGCTCTACACCTTCTTCGCCTTTGTGATTAATGCAGCACAATCTTCCACATCTATCTTATATAGGTTCTTCACACGAACCTCGTTCTGCTTCACCTGTCCTATGGCTATGTGTCTCAGGAATGCTTTTCCTTTGTTGAAGATCACATCATAACTACAATCTTCCAAAACTGCAATAGAGATGAGATTTTTCTTTAATCCCAGAATGCACATGACATCCTTGAGCCTGAAGGGGGGAGTCTAACTCCCTCTGAAAGGTGAATGTATCAATCTCGATTACGCCATACCTTCTATCATCCCCCATGTCAATGTGCATCTACAAATATTTTTCTTCTAGGTCACTGAAAAATCTCTACACCCTGTCATGTGGAACGATGCACCTGAGTCCAAGTACCACACGTTCTCCATTGTTGTGTTGGCCATGCATGCTATTAGGATAAATTCAAGTCTGAACTATGAAGCCAATGCTTCACCAACTGCTCCTCCTGAGGTCTTATTGCTTGTGTTCTTGTGTGGACACTTCGTGGCATAATGCCCGAATCATGACAATGGAGGCATTTAATTTTGGACAAATCTTTCTTTTTTCCCCCTTGAATGGATTCAAGTTAATTTGGATTGAGATTTCTTGCATTTTCCCTTCTTTGCCTTTCTGTCCAAAGAAAAGTTTTCTTCATCCTCTCCCTTGGATGAAGTCCCATCTCTGGTATTCCTCTTAATTTCCTCATGTACCAAATTAGACCATAAGCACTCCTAATTTGGTAGTTTCTCCCTCCCATTCACCGAATATTGATAGCTATTCCATCTCTTGGGAAGGCACGTAAGGGCTAGGATTACTAAGTCTTCTTCAAGAATATTAACATCGACCCTACTAGGTTCATCGTGACATTGTGTGAACTTGATCGGATACTGCAGAGTAGTGTCATTCTTTTGCATCTTGATACTTTGAAAGTTTATCATTGAGCACCACCTTCTTGTGGTCACTATTATTCTTGAACAATTTTGTCACTACTTTCCACATTGCGAAAAAAGTTTCTTTTTTCGTGGATATTTGAGGCAATATGATTTCGTAATCCCTCTAAGATTATTCTCCTAGCCTTGGCTACATCTTTCTTCCACTGAGCAAGGTTTTGGGCATCAGATGCTTGTGGTTATGCAACATCTGACTTGAGGTATTCTAGCAATTCATGTCATCCAATACCACCTCCATATGATCCTTCCATGCGAAAAAAATTAGATGTTCTTTCCAAGGCATACTCTAGCCTTAATCCATTGAAGGTCATGTTCTTAGCTCTGAAGAAATCCCACTACACAATTGACCTTCCACTAGTTCCTCCAAAAGTTGGAACCAGTTTAATTGAAAACAACCTGAGATAACTAACCTTGATTGCTACAAATTAGCAATCACACATGTTGAACTAAACTCTAACTCCTCCAACTCGAATTTACTAAGAAAACTGGGTGACACAAGCCATGTCACACAAGTTAAAATTCAAACTTTCTCAATTTAATTAAGACAAAATAAAATTGAGAATTTCTTGCTACATTTTGCAACATAGTAAACCTAATAGGGAAAGGGAAATAGAGATAGAATGAGTGGAATTTAGGCAAGTAGAGAGAGAGGGGAAGGGGAAGAGAGAGTGAGATAGGTGGTGGAGGGGGAAGGTTGGGGAGAAAGATGGAGGAGGAGGGAGACATACCGAGAGAAGGATAGATAAGGAGAGAAAATGGAGATAAAGGGAAAAAGAAGAGGGGTTTTAGAGAGAGTGTGCGTTAAAGAGAGGGACTATGAGAGAGATGGGGAAAAGAAGAGAGAGGGGGGAATAGGGAAAATGTGAGACATAGAAATAGGGAGAGGGGGAGATATAGAAAGGTATTAGGAAAGGGGTAGAGAGAGAGTGATATGGGAAGGGGTTGGAGAAAGAGAGAGAAAAAGAAAATCCTAAGCCTCCCTCTCTCTACCCCTTTCCATGTTTATTTTTGCCTCTCCTCCTATCCCTCTTTCACTCCAAAATAACGATTTTTTGTTATTTTGGAACTAATACTTAAATCCAACACTCTACTCAAGATCGTTATAAATATTCTAAGCTCATTATAAACATTGTTAGAAGTGAATAACATATGAATTCTAACCGTGCCTGTAATTGAGTTTTAGAGATAATCCATGAAGTTTTCTTGAAACATAATAATGACTGAATGATCGATGAAAATGTAACCATAGTGACCTTAGCCTTGATGCTAGATTTCTTTTTCTTCTTAATTTATTATTAATTTAACATCTCTTTTTATGTTAATGATTTTAGATTGTCTTCTAATTACACTAATAAATGTATTTATATTGAAAGAAGGTGTTAGGTTTTAGAATTTTTCTTTACAAATATTATATGTATAGTCAAAATTTAATAAAATAATTATTTTTAGTTATTAAGGTTCAATGAAATGTTATGATTAAATTTATTGAATTACTGACCTTTTATAAATGAATATATGTGATTATTTACATTATTAAAAGATTTTATAACCACATAACTTTCTTCCGGTCCTTAGATTTGAATTACTTTTGTTACCACAATTATCTTTCATTCTTGCATTAATCTCATAAGCATACCAACGTTCATCATTTAACTAATATAACTATACTAATACAAGAGTCCTTTATTCTCTCTTTTTAGTATAAGAGTTCTTTAGTCTCTCTTTTTATATGAGCACTTAATATTAGTACATCTTATTTCTACTAATCATTAAAGTTTTTAATTAATCTATTTATAATTTTTTGTGCCCATGCCCTCTCTAGCCTAGTAATGGAAGAGATTTTTTGTGCCCATGTCCTCTCTAGCCTAGTAATGGAAGAGATGTTGTAATGTTATATAGACATTTTGACTCGTCAAATTACATAAAAATAAATGAAATAATAATAATCATTATTATTATTAATTATTAGTAATCAAACCAGCGTAGGTCTATCTTAATTATAGATCTATAAAGTGCTTCAGAGGGATCAAATAGATCTATAAAGTGCTTGAGAGGGATCAAATCTCTTAAGTGCAAATATTTCCTTAATTTTTGCACAAAAAAGGGTTACACAAAAAGTGCTTCAGAGGGATCAAATAGATCTATAAAGTGCCTGAGAGGGATCAAATCTCTTGAAGTGCAAATATTTCCTTAATTTTTGCACAAAAAAGGGTTACACAAATTTGATCCCTCTCGGAACTTGTTAAATTCGGAGTTAACATAGATCTAAATTGTGTAATGTTTTGAACTATAAAATCAATGAACTTCTCTCTATGTATTTTAATTCCACCCATTTCTTTATATAAATTTAAAATAATCACAACTTGTTGTTTAGAAAGTTAGATTGAATATTCAATGAATATGCTGAAAAAGTCTTTCCATCTCATTCATTCAATTAATATAATAAAAAAGTAACAAAGAATCATTGAATGTTATTATTCACTAAATTTTCTCTGAATAAAGTAGTATTTAATTAATATGATAAAAATGTAATAAAAAAACATTAACTTATTGCATCATGTTTTATTTTTATCATTTACTGTCTTTTCTTAACCTAATCTTGTCATGTCAATTCCACACAGATTTAATTTTTGTTAAAAGCAATTAGCACGACGGACGAAAACGAAAGTCGTGTCAAACGTCATGTCATGTTTAAAAATCCTCGCTGGTTCGTGGAATTAAAAATCACGCATTCTAGCGATGAAAAACTCAACCAAAGTATTCACTATGCGCGCGGTTAGATAATCCAGATTCCACAGATCTTTTCAGTGGAGGAAAGGAAGAATACGATGGGAATTTAATTTCTGTTAAAGACAATTAGCACGATGGACGAAAGAGAAGGGTCGTGTCAAACTTCATGTCATGTCATGTCAGGTTTAAAAGCAAATAGCGCGATGGATGGGAGAAGTCTTTTATTCCCTAAGTCAACAATCAAATATAAATGAAAAACTGGTTTAATATGCACTTTTTCTTGAGCTATTAAACATTTTTTACACAAATTTACCTTAAATGATACTTACTTACATAATGTTAGATAAAAATTAATTGATCACGATAATAATGAATCTTCTCCTATAATGGATCGATCCAATAAAAGAAATTCGACTAAATATTACATCTTTATTTTTAGTTTATCTTTGATTATTAAAAGGGAATGATTTTCATTTTTTACTTTTTTATTATTAAAAGGGGATGATATTATTTTCTTACCTTTTCCATATTAGATAAAATTAGCACACACTCAATGATATGTTCTATTATATTAAATGAGGAAATTACACATATATTTATACAATTAATAGTCTCAAGATAGGAAAGCTATCTTGGACGTACAGTAGTGTGGTTGAGAGATTCTCTCAACCACACACTAAACTAGAAGAAACTAAATCCCTATAATGTAGGAACAAACTCCTCAAATGGAGAATTACAACCATAGACAAGTAGGAATTAATTATTTCCAACTCCCCCCCTTAATGACTACTTGTCATAATAGTGAAATCCACCACCATCAGGCGAATTGCATGTACAAAACCTCCAAAAACACAATCTACCGCCCTCGGACAGATCCACAACTTCTCTGATCCCGCGGATCCACTTGAAGGTGAATTGGCGCGATCCTGAACGTAAAACCCGCACCCATTGACGCGATTAATGGCCTAACAGTTGCGCCAGTTGGCCTTCCTGGCGCTGCTGTCAGCGCGAAAAGCGCCAATCCCCTTCTACTCAGAAAAAATCATCTGAGTCCGAGCCAGGTGTTACTGCAGTCCACCTGCTCCTACGAGCACAAAGCTCCTGTGTACACACAGCCACAAAGGCAATCTGCCACCACCGGGCAAGTCCGATTTACCACCACCGGGCAAATCCGCCAACTTCAATATGCCACCACCGGGCAAAACACTGATCTGCTTCCACCGAGCAGATCTCAGAGCTCTGATTTGCCACCACCGGGCAGGTCCGATCACGGAACCTCACTTTGCCACCACCGGGCAGATCTGATCTGCTTCCTCCGAGCTGATCAAGGATCCTCTATTCACCACCAACGGGCAAATCAAATCTGCTACCACCGAGCATCTCCACGTGCCACCACCGGGCAGCTCCTGTAGCCACTAAGGCTCTATAGATGGTTTCTGGCTCACCACCAACCATCACATTACAGTGACAAAGGATGGTTTCAGGCTGACCACAAACCATTACAAAGTGGTTTTAAGATCACCACGAACTTTCAAATACCTTTAAAAGGCTTACATTTCATTCAACATTTTGGAGTTTCTGGGTACATATAATGATTATTACAACATGCTAGGGAGTCTATTCCACAAGCCAAACTAACTCAAAAAAAAAAAAAAAAAAAATCTACTTTGTTGTCCACCATGAACATTGTCACTGCTCCTTTACCTCATCTGTGAGGGGTCCACTGATAAAGAAACTGGAACATAGGCACTCACAACCACACGAAGAGAACACAATTTTCCCTTCAAGAACAGTAATCCAGGACTCCACGGTCCAATCCTCCATTGGATTTCAGTATCCAATTCTCCTGGCATCGCAACATAATGCCACTTCCCCTACTCACAGTATCAAGGCTAGTCATTGTTTTCAAGCATACTGCCTCATGCTCGCTAACAATCTGCAACACGATCTCGATCATCCTCCAATCTCTGATGTAGCTCCAATTGATGTCATTTTCACTGTCATGTGTTCACCATTCCCTGCAAATCTGCTTAGTGTTGGAATGACCAGTTCCAACACACTCAGCATTGTGACAATAGTTGGTCATACTACTATCACTTAAATTACAACTAGTTTCATTGTCATGACAGTTAATCAATATATTGCAACATCATCTCAGAATTAAAAAAAAAACATTTCGACAATAGCATAAACTTCTCTATCGAGCAGCTCCAACATGGCTGCTCACTGCCTTCCAGCATACAGATTTTGACACCGTCCGCTCCAAATCTAGGGAAATCGGGCAGCGGAAATCGTCCGGAATGGCATAAACCTCCTCGCCATTAATTTCAGCCGCTGGAGACTTGACATTAGAGATTTTCTCCACATGTTCTATCTCTGACACTCCAAATAAGACGCATTTGCAGTATTGAATCAAGTTGATCAAGTTGTTGATCAAAGAAACCGTCGCCTCAGGATCGCCAGCGTTGCTCTGCTCGCGAATCTCCTCTTCCAACCATTGAATCTCGTTCCAGCAGTCCCTCGCATCTTTCTAAATTCAATCACCTTCGACCAATTTTCAAAGATCCTCCATACACAGTGGCATGCCTATTTCTCTCAGTACAGGCATGAAAGAATACATATAAATAAAATTTCGAATGATATTGTTCCCTTCAGAATCGACTCGAACAGAATCGAGTCGAAAACAACAATCCCGGACAACATGGACATTTAAACATTTGCAGCCTAACCACACTGACATATCGCCTAATGAGTTTTATTTAAGAGAAATAGTATAACCATGTAGCATATCAAAACAACGCTTAATCATGTAGCATAAAAAAAAAACCGCTTAAACTCGTGCAGCAACGGCAGCGGCTGCTTCAGTAGCAAGGGATGCAACTTTCCTTTCCAGTTCCTCCTTATTTGCGCCCACGAGCGTATCAATAGCCTCTCCATCCTTGATAAAAATAAATGTAGGCATGGCCCGCACCTGCCACTCATTAGCGACATCCTTCAATTTGTCCACGTCAACCTTCAAGAACAATATTTCTGGGAACTTCTTTGACAGCTCAACAAACACTGGACTGATGAATCGACAAGGTCCACACCATGTTGCAGTGAAATCTACCACCACAAAACGTTTAGTATCGATGGCCTCCTGCAGCTTGGAGAGCCCTTCCTCTGGAGAGTGAACAGCAAACACGTTTTCATCCGCCATCTCTTTTTCCCTCAAAATAGCACACACAAAAATATTCTATATTTGTTGCTATTTGTGATTGCCAGCACCGCTTCCACTGTGTTACCGCTGATCTCCCGCACTTCATACACAATCGACTCGCCCACGTCATCCGGTCCTCCGAAAAAGAGCACCGCGACGTGATGGTCAACGTTGGAAGGAACCAGCTGGGATTGACCCCCCAGTTGTCCCCTGTCCACCAGGATGCCCACCGAGCATGGTGCGTGCTCCAATACCCTCTGGTTCATCGAATCCCGGATTCAGAGACTCTAGGACGTCGTCCACGCGCGGGTATAGATAGAGTTTTTACCTCCTCGCTGCAGCATAACAACAGCATGGCCAGTAGAGGCTGAAACCGTGTTGAGGTAGTTAAGACGAACTCCACAGGATGCTAGAGCATCCCTGATCAACATTCCATGAGCATCTTTCTCTACCCAGCGATTTAATTTCAATCTCACGCAGCTCCTGCAACAAATTGGATTCCGCGACAGGGTTCTATAAGAGCAGTCAAAGCATCATATATGCAATGAAGTGAGCCATAGCGAATATTCAAATGCCGGGGATGATCCGCCGGCGATCTGGCTGTCAGCTGCCAAGTGACGCACTGCAGACTGCGGATCTACCAGTCCGATCTCTGCCCAGCGTTGCATTTGCAGCCTCCGGTTCTGCGGCGCACTGCAGACTCCGGATCTGGCCAATGAAGTAGGTAGATGCGATAGCCTGGCACTGCCATAGGCCACCAATCAACTCCACGCAGCCCTCATGCAAAGACAAATAATCAGCGGCATCTCATCAAATGAAGGCTGTTTTGTCGATTTCTTTAGCTAGAACTCATCTGACGGTCTCTACCAGTCGGAAGCCTTCATTACTCTCTCCTCTCCACGCTACGCCCTCATCTGAAAAACGGAGGAGGAGACAACTTTTACCCACACCGCTATCACCGATCAACAGTCATAATCCGCTCGACCTCTCGCCGGTCCCGAAGCCATTCTTGAGACCCTGAGCTACGCTCTCATCACTGTGACAGGCAGCAATCTCTAGTATCTCCATCGACCCACGATGATGGACAAACACAAACAAAAGTAGTTTATTTCTCTATGCCCACGAGGGGCCAAGCCCAAGAGGGCCAGGCCCTCACAGGCTCTGATACCAAGATAAAATTAGCACACACTCAATGATATGTTCTATTATATTAAATGAGGAAATTACACATATATTTATACAATTAATAGTCTCAAGATAGGAAAGCTATCTTGGACGTACAGTAGTGTGGTTGAGAGATTCTCTCAACCACACACTAAACTAGAAGAAACTAAATCCCTATAATGTAGGAACAAACTCCTCAAATGGAGAATTACAACCATAGACAAGTAGGAATTAATTATTTCCAACTATATTAAGGTGTGATAAGTTCGAATTGGTGATTTGTGTAATGAGGTCACTATTTTATCTCAAAAGTTTGAATTGGTTTTAGAGAGGAGAAGAGAATGAAGGCGAGAAAGTAAGCAAGCAAGCAAAGGAAGAAAAGGATAAGCAAAGGATGAAGGCTTGTTGGGTGTAGCTTTGACATTTTTGTTGGAGGTTTTCTTAGCTGATGACTGGGCGCCGAGTAGACCTTTGAGCAGGAAATGGACCATTCCATATGTTCTATTACAACTAGCAACCTCAAAGAATCCCTTTCACCTGTGCACAACATGTACGCAGCAGTTGCGCAACACTGTGCCACACCTGTGCAACAAAATTTCAAAACTATATTTGGCACTTTCTTCCCGCCTCAAATAAAACAAAGTGGTTATAGCTACTCCATTGAAATTATGTTATACACCAGCAACCTCTAGAATGCAAAAATATCTATACATTTAAACATTTTCAAACCGAAGTCCAAAAATTTCATCATTTTGTTAACAAAAACTACAAAAATGGGCCACCAAGTGACACGTGTAACTACCAAATGGTAGTACCTATGTAAAAGTTGAGATAGGTTTTGTAGATGAGCTTGCTGTGAATAAAAAAATCTCTCAGTTTCTTAAAATTCTTCCCCAACTCCTCGGAAACAGTTCTGCAAAATCATAACTAAAACAGGAAAATACAGAGTCCCAAAAATAGGCCTTACAGATGCATTCTAAACTCCTGATCTATGATACCTGTATATAAAATGGAAGAGGTTATTGTGCTTTGGTTCGCGGTTGAGAAAAACCTCTTTCCGTTTTTTGAAATTCGGCTCCATGTGGCCGGAATCAGCATTTAACACTGATGGCTAAAACATGGTATTTTGCGTAGCACTGTGCAACGAATAATCTAAGTAGCACTGTTGCGCAACAAATTTCCACAGTGAGTGAAACGTTGTTTCTTGTCAAGTACTAACTAGGGATCAACCTGTGGTCTTTTGAATTGATGGTTGCTTATCTCAGAACTAGCATGAAGGTATTGTGCATAAGATTAAGGCGGTATTCTGATTTAAATTACCCCCTGTCTTGTCTTGTAGCGCAATGATGATTTGAATTGATGACTTAGAGTGTTCCTCTTGATTTGGAATGAGTATAAAAGCATGGGAAATCATTAAAATGTTGGGATTATAATGTCTCTTAGGTAATGGGGGGGCACGCGGGGGGGTGGTCAAGTAATATTATAATTATGGGAAATGGTAGTGGTATCATGGGGAAATGGGTTGTAAAAATAGGGAAGTGAGGGTAGATGAGAATAGGGAATAAAATGTAGGATATTTTCAAGGACCATATCCCTTGAACATCAGAACTCTAACTGTAATAAACTCAATTGAACGATTATGATAGATAGACGACTAACACATAACCCTTTCGACTTGATGATACAAAGATGCATGACCATGACTCCCATTGAATTGACACTCTTTCATGCTTTTGGTGGATCCTTGATGGCAAAAACTCAACAATGTCAGACAGTGACCTTTGAGACTATGACAACAACAGTGGTCATAGGCTCAACTTATTCAAAAACCGAAAATTAAAGGATATGGAAAATACATTTGACGATGAAAACTAATGACCCTAACATTAGCTTGAATGGGGATGGAATCCTCGTAGCGAGGTGCCAAGAACAGAAACCACATACTAGTAGCCTATTAATATCATTTGGAAATGGAGTCAAACATAAAAAGACTAAAATTCAACTAAATAACTGATTACAATGTTGAAAACTTTAAAATAAATCAGACATTTGACAACACATCACCAAAGTCTTGGGGCCTTCTCCTCGGGCTTCAAACGTTGATAATAGTTGTCCACACCTGCTAAAAATATATACACTAGGTGGTCTCTTCTCTCCAATATAGCCAGTCAAGAAAATGGCTACTTGACTGAGTTCTGCTCACAGCTGCCTTATGTAGACAAAAGAAGAAAGAGAGTGGCAAATCAAAATTCAACTGATTCTGAAAACCAACATTGGCAAAAGAATACAAGATTCCATAAATCTTGCAACAAATTGACCATGGGATGACAAAACTCTTCTTTTAATGTTTCCAAGAAGCCAACAAAAGAATCTTCAAAAACATAATTGGTTACCTTCACCTGATGATTGGTAAGAGGACTCTATTCTAGAGAAATGGGAGCAGTTAGTTCATTAATATTGCTCTCTTTAATTGAAGCAACCACCTTATCCACAACAATAATGTTCACATCCATAGGATCTGGGACAACCTACTCTTCTTCGATAGACTCTTTATTTTCTGAACCTCGAGGCAGATCTTCATGTGCAAGAGGCTATAAAACAACCACTTCTTTTTCGCTGCTATCCTCTTCTTGATCATTAACAATCTCTTGAATATGTTGATCAAGCTCAAGAGGAAAACCTGTTGCATTTCTTCATCGACCTCTGTCTGATCGATTTCATCTTCAGCTACAAAAATCGTTGTTTGCTGGGAATCTTCATGAATATCTGGGCAACAAACCTCTTCTGTTTTCTGTTCTTCACATTGGAATGAAAATTCACAAAGGGCTTCTTTAATTTCATCATCCATCCATTCTTCATCCCATAAATATTTTCCAGATATTGGAAGAAGTCTTCAAAACATGCATAACATTTTTTAGCCGGAGTCAGGGGAGGACAAAATTCCTTAAAATTCTCATAAAAGACTATGTGAAAATTTGTAAGCAAACACAAATTGGCAGATCAAAAACCTTCATACCAGGATCTAGCTTTGTCTTGTGAGGTTTCCATGAACATTTTCATTAACGAGTCCTAAGGAAACTTAACCCCAAGCTTATGTACATGAAAATTAAACTTGAACAAATGTAAAGAAACATTATCTCCTTTTTTATCTTTAAATAATGGAAGATAGGTTAGCCAATCAACATGAGGCACATGATTTGGAAAACCAGGAATACAAGATCTATCCATAGGTGCATACCTGGCATTTGTTCTTGAACCCATATTGAAAACAATCAAACAAAATTGATGACCTTTGACTAGTGGAGTCACCGAGAACGCTTGATCTTCTAGATCCTTTGAAATTGGAGTCGCCAGGTGAATGATTCAACCTTTTTGTGTCTGTTTGTTATTCATCGTCAACAACCAGATTTGCAACTTGATAATATTTCCTGAGGAAGATTAAAAATTTCGTTTGTTCTCTGATAATGGCGCTAGAATGTTAACACTCTGTTAATCCCTTTAGGCTGAAGAAAGGCTACAGAGCTAACCACAAACCTCTCTAGGTTAGAAACTGGCCCTTTCCAACTGGAGGGGGCTCCCTCACTTTAAATAATGCCAAAATGTGGAAACAATAAGGCTTAAGCACACAAAATAGAGGCCAAATCTGTGACAAAAAGATATAACTCAATGATGGTGATTACCCAAATTAGGAGGAAGAGCTATCTGGAATGGAGTTATAATTCAGATCTTATTATCAAGGTTTAATGGAGCACTTATGGAAACAGAGGCAAGATAGGTATGACTTCATTTTATTACATTTGTCATAGTATAGTGGAAAAATGAGTCTTTCATTATCTTCGAAGCACCTAATTGTGGGTGAGTTTTGAACATAACTTGGACGTACACAAAATGATACTCAATCACATGAAACAGAGCATCCCTAATAGATGAATTCTGAAACATATATCTTTGATCAAATATCAGGAAGAAGAACATTTCACCATAAAGAATGTTATGAAACTAGATCACAAAAAGATAGAAAAGATAGATCAATGACTTAGAAATCAGCCTCTTCGAGGGGGCAGCCTCCTTTACATTACGCAAATGAACAATTCTTGGATGATACAAATGACAAAACCTCCTTTCTATATATAGGAGTCTAAAGGGTCACAATATAACCATAGTCAACCTAACAATAATAATATAAGGACACAAAAATAACGATAGTGGGCTTATATGGGGCACAATAATAACAATATGGGGACAATAGGGGCACAACAATAACAAGAAGGAATACAATGACAATAGTAATGGGGGAATCACTAGTATTATAGGGACCCAACATGCCCCTCTCCTTCAAAAAGGTGTTGTCCTCAACGCTTGAGTAGTTCTAGATGATTTTGTATAAAATTCTCATCCTCCCATGTGAAATCTTCAACGGGTAAGTTCTTCCACTTTATGAGATACTATGAAAATGATCGATTTAGTAGTTGTTGAGTTCTTGTTTCTTTGACTGCTTCAGGTTCCAATATGATTTTTCCTTCCTCATCAAGTTATGGCAATATTGTTTGAACTGGGAGCTTGTCACCTATAGCCTTCTTTAAGCATGACACATGGAAAATTGGATGCACTTGGGAAGCTGCAGGAAGCTCCAATTTGTATGCCATAGTACCTATCTTTTGCAACACCTTGTACGAACCATAATACTTTGGTGATAATTTATTATCCTTCTTAGCTTGCTTGAGGGACATTTGTTTATATTGTTGTAGCTGTAGGAATACCCAATCACCTACATCAAAACTTCTTTCGCTACGATGTTGATCTGCCTACTATTTAATTCTATTCTGTGCCAAGGTGAGGTTATCCTTTAAGAGTTGGAGAACTTGTTGTTGATGCTCGATGTGGTCTTCCACTGCTTGAGCCTTACAATTTTCTCTTAAATATGAGGTGATGGATGGTGGATGATATCCATAAATGGGGTCATTTTTTTGTAGTATGGAAGGAAGTGTTATACCACCATTCAACCAGAGGAAACCATTTGACCCATTGTGTCTGTTTATCAGATACAAAGCAACAAAGATACCCTTCCAAACATTTGTTTACTATCTCTGTTTTCCCATCAGATTGAGGATGATAAGATGAGTTATGAGTTAACTGAGTACCAAGACAAGAAAATAATTTTGTCCAAAAATTTCCAGTGAAAATGCGATCTCTGTCGCTTACAATAATCTTTGGGTTTCCATGTAGCTTTTGAATTGTTTCCATAAATGCAGTAGAAACTGGATGAGATAATGCACAAAAGTGTGCATACTTGATAAGTCTGTCAACTACCACCATGATAAGACTCTTTCGTTCGGACTTGGGTAAACCTGTGATAAAATCCATTGAAACCTCCTCCCAACGTTGGCTTGGAATGGATAAAGGTTGTAATAGACCTAGGGTCTTAATTGTTTCAACTTTATTTTGTTGGCAAACCAAACATTCTGCCACAAACTTTTGAATATCTGATTTAAGGCCATTCCAAAAAAATTCCTTCTTAACCCTGTGGTAATTTTTTAGAAATCCTGAATGCCCTCCTAAGGGAGAGGTGTGCAATTCCCTGAGAATATTTTGTTTGAGTTGGGAATTCTTACATAGGTATAACCGATCTTTTTACCATAATGAATCATTTTTCCAGCTAAATCTATCAGATGTACTGGGATATTGTTGTAACTTTTGAATGAGTGTCCACACTTCTTCATCATTCTTCCATTCATCCCTTGCTTCGTTTATCCATTCTGTTTGGATAATAGAAATGGCGCAAGGAAATGCTTCCAAATCCTCATCCTTTCTTGAGAATGCATCTGCCACAACATTTTGCTTCCCTTTTTTGTAGATGATTTCAAAGTCATAACCCAACATCTTTGTGACCCATTTTTGCTGCTCTTCTGAAGATAATCTTTGTTCCAAAAAGTATTTAAGACTATCATGATCTGTTTTTACCTTGAAGTTTCTTCCCATTAGATAGGGTTGCCATTTCTTAAGTGCATGTAGTATTGCCAACATTTCCTTGTCATAAATAGCTTTGTGTAAATACTTTCCTTGGACGAATTTCGAAACCAATGGGTCTTTCTTCTTGCATTAAAACAACACCAATTCCATTTCCTGAGGCATCACATTCCATACTAAAGGTTTTTGTGAAGTCTGGTGTAGCTAAGACCAGTGCTTGGCACATTGCCTCTTTAAATTGTTTAAAGGCCTTCACTGCTTCTGGAGTCCATGAAAATGCATCTTTCTTCAATAATGTTGTTAGAGGTGCTGCAATTATCCCATAATTCTTAAAAAACTTGCGATAATACCCTGTCAACTCAAGAAATCCTCGTAGATGCTTTATGGATGTGGGGATTTTCCTTTCCTTAATAGTTTTAATTTTTCTAGGGTCTTCCTTAACACCTTCATGAGATACAATATGACCTAGATATTCCACCTCTTGTAATCCAAGGAAACATTTGGAACTTTTTTCATATAATTGCTTCTCCTCCAATAGTTTTAGCACTCTGTGAACATGTTGAACGTGATCCTTCCAAGACTTTTTGTAGATTAGTATATCATCAAAAAATACTAACACAAATTTTCTAAGGAAGGGTTTGAAAATGGAATTCATCAAACCTTGAAATGTAGAAGGTGCATTAGTAAGGCCAAAAGGCATGACCAAAAATTCATAATGACCCTCATGAGTTCTAAATGTTGTTTTTGGAATGTCTTCAGTTTTCATTCTGATTTGATGATATCCTGAACGAAGATCCAACTTGGTGAAGTAAATTTATCCATGCAATTCATCCAATAATTCATCAATGATAGGAATGGGAAATTTATCTTTAATAGTGATCTTTTTGAGCTCCCTATAATCTAGACACATGTGCCATGATCCATCCTTCTTGTGAACCAATACTCCTATAGTAGAGAAAGAACTTTGACTAGGTTGAATTATACCATCCTCTATCATTTCTGCAACCATACGTTCAATTTCACTCTTTTGGGCATAGGGACATCTGTAAGGCCTGATGTTTGGAGGAGCACTTCTTGGAATCAAATGAATAGCATGATCATGATCACGAATAGGTGGGAGGCCTTTGGGGGTCTCAAATACCCTGGAATGATTGTCTAAGACTTTTAGGAGATTTGGAGAAATAGATGATTTCAATGTGGGAACCTCTAGTGAACATAATTGTGCAATTATGCCTCGTTGTTATTTCTTTAGAAGCTTTGTCATTCCGTTAGAGCTAATTATCCTTCCCGGTTTCCCTACAATACCCCTTAATTCAACTTCCTTTCCTTCTGAAGAAAATTTCATGAAAAGTTCTTGAAAATTAAAAGCTATTGTACCCAAGGATTATAGCCATTAGACTCCTAGTACAACATCAGCACCACCCATTGGAATGGAAAGCATTGGGATATTAAATACATATTATCCCATGGATAGCTTGATATTATGGCACTTTCCTGAGCAAGTTATGGTTCCCCCACTTGCAACCATTACTTGACACTGTGGTGCTGGATATAGGAAGCAATTCAATTCCTTGGCTATCTTTCAATGAATAAAATTATGGGTACTGCCTGAATCAATCAACACTATTACCTTTTTCTTCTTGATATGCCCTTCTATCTTGATAGTTTGAGGAGTGGTAATTCTAGCCAATGCATTACAAGATATGGTTAGATTCATTTCTTCTTTCTCTAGGGTTTGTTCCTAGTGTATATCCTCTTCTTTTGACGTTTCTTGTTCCTTTTCTTCCTCCTCTTCACAATCTATGTAAATAATTTCTTCTCGCACACTTATGACCTTTAGTGTATTTGCTATCACAACTGTAACAAAGCCCTTTTTCTCTTTTTTCTTCCAATTGTTGTGGTGTTAACCTTGTAGGTTGTGGATGGCTAGAGGAAACAACACTTCCATCTTTATGATTGTGAGTGTTAGGCTTCCTTGTTGCCATAATTTTGCTTTCCATTTTTCTTGCCAACCTGAATGCCTTCTCGAATGAATCAGGTTCCCAAGGGTGAACCTCATGTTGGATGTTATCCTTTAAAGTCCCTATGAACACATCAATCCTATGCTCCTCTGGAATATATTTTACCCTTATATTCAATTTTTGGAAGTCCTCAATGTGCTCCATTACTGAACCCTTTTGTTTGAGATTTATCAATTGGCTAAAAAAAGTGTTTCTTTTTGTATCCTCATAATGTGCTATCATTTCATCCGTAAAAATAGCCCAAGTGACAATTTGTTTACGAGAGCAAAGCCATCAATACCATACAAATTAATTTGGTTCCAAATATAAAGTTGCAATGTGTACCTTTTGTGTGTTTTGGACATTATGGAGATCGAAAAATTGCTCCATTTGTAATATCCATGTTGCGGGATCCTTGCCATCAAACTTTCTCATATAGATCTTTGGAACATGGTGGTTCTTCGATACAACATTAGAGTCTATGAAATCATTATTAACATTTACTTTGTTCTCACCATGAGTTTCCTTACTACCCTTTCGCCATTAGGAAGCATTTATTGTAGAAACGTTTTCAAATCTGTCTTCAAATCTTCCATCTTAGCTTCCACACCATCCATCTTAGCTTCCAGGCCATTCATCTTAGCTTCCATGTCATTCATCTTTGCTTTTATGCCTTTATTTAAACCATCCATCTTAGCTTCTACGCCTTTCTTTAAACCATCCATCTTAGCTTCCACATCATACATCTTAGCTTCTATGTCTTTCTTTAAACCATCCATCTTAGCTTCTGTTACTTTTTGTGCTCTTGAAATTTGTTGCACTTGGTCTCGTACTTTTGATATATCATGTTGCATTTCTTCCTCTTCTTCATGAGTCATGCTAGAGTTTTCAAGTTGCTTACTAGGTGTTTCCATTTTCTTTCTTCGAGGCATCAATTACTAATAATAATGCTTCACTATGTCCTTTGAATTCCCTCAAACTAATTTTTCAAACCAAACTTATGCAAAACTTAAAAAAAACCTACACACCTTTTTTTCACTTTGTAGGAGCTCGATATTGAAACGACTGTAACTTTGTAATTTCGGATCTCCAAGGTTTGAAATTACGACCTCCAGTATCCCTCTGTGCCCTCTTTCCAATGCCATCAGTTTGATCGAAATTGGATTCTCCAAGAAAGAGTTATGCCCCACCTCCCAATATGACCTGCTTATACACTTTTTTCAGTAGAGCAAGTTTGTACGAAGTGCCATGTGTTACTGTTTCAACCTTCGGACCTAAAAACAATACACAAAAATGTACAGTTCGTCCTCTTTCTATAGCTTCTTACGAAATATCAATCTGATGCTTAGAGAGAAAGTTACGCCGATTTTCCCAAGGTCAGATGTTTAGAATGTAATTCGAGAGTCCGCAAAAACCGTAACTTCCTCAGATCATATCTCTGAAACTATAGTGAGAAAAGATAAAATTCGAACCCAAGGTTTAGACCGATTTCATCTAAAATGAGTTTTGTTTTTAGCTTCTGAAACTTTGTAGTGAAAACGTTATAGCGAAAATGGTACGATGACCTTTTTGGAGCATCGAAACCCTAGAATCCAAACCTCTAATACCAAATGTTGTGAAACTAGCTCACAAAAAGATAGAAAATATAGATCAACGACTTAGAAATCAGCCTCTTCGAGGGGGAAACATCCTTTACATTACACAAATGAAGAATTCTTAGATGATACAAATGAAAAAAACTCCTTTCTATATATAGGAGTCTAAGGGGTCACAATATAACCAAATCCAACCTAACAATAATAATATAAGTACACAAAACTAACGATAGTGGGTTTCTATGGGGCACAATAATAACAATATGGGGACAATAGGGGCACAAAAATAAAAATAAGGGATACAATGACAATATTAATGGGGGAATAACTAGTATTATAGGGACCTAACAAAGAAGCACCTAACGGAAGGTGAATTCCAGTATAGTTATAGCAAGCATTCAGAGCACCAACAAAGATGAATTATGAGCTACTTACATCCAATTCAGACATGAAGAATTAACATTTAAATGTCATAGACATAGATTAAACATACACATAACAAGGGAAACACATAACTAGAAAATCACACCACATGAATCTCTGGAAAAGTGTTGAATGTTCTGCATTGATAAATTGAGTTATGTTAAAAAACACTAAAAACACATGCATAACCTTCCTCTCCTAAGTCGAACCCCTTCTTATTTTCTTTAATATTAAATACAAATTTTCAAAAGAAATCCATCTGACTAGATACAATGGATATTTATCCAACAAATGGATTGAGTCCACTTAGTTTAGAAACATCATGTTTTTGGGATAAAAACTTAAAAGAAAAGTCTATATAAACTTGGAAAACTAATCCTAAAGAAAAACTCTATCTTTGTCTTCGAATTATCTATTCATCCATTCCTATCTTACCTATCCACAATTATGATAATGCCACTTTTTTGAACTAATTACAAAATAGAAAAAAACATGTATAACAACAACTAAAAAAATTGCGTAGCTAGTACAACTAGACATGCTCACATGTACTCTAACTGGTAGTAAGCTGATGAGGATGCTGACTCGGTAGTTGAGGTGGAAATTGACCAATCAGATTACTCTTGTATGTGAACAAGCACAAAAACTGCTCAACCTTACCCTTTCGTAGCAACATTTCAAATTTGAATTTGGGCTGATCTTCCGCTCCATTTCAAAATCGAGGCTAGTCCACTAATCACTAGCTTTATTTCTAACATCCTTCAAAATTATCAGCCTTATGAAAACTACAAAATATACCCTACTACATAACTAGCAAATTCGTCTATATTACCTCTTCCTCTTCTTGTTGGATGGAGTCTTGTTGGACAGAGTCTTGTTGGGTGTAGCTTTGACACTCTTTCGTTTTCTTGGCTGATGAATGGGCTCCAATTAAAATTTTAAGTAGGAAATGGAGCATTCCATATGTTCTCTTACAATTGGAAACCTCAAAGCATCCATTTCACCTATGTGTAGCATGTGCGCAACATTGTGGAACACTTGTGCAACAAAATTTCAAAATTGTGTTTGGCACTTTCTTCTTGCCTCAAATGAAACAATGTGGTAATAGATACTCCATTTAAATTCTATTATACACAAGAAACCTCTAGAATGCAAAAATATCTATACATTTCCACATTTTCAAATCGAAATCCAAAAATGTCATCATTCTATCAACAAAAACTATGACAATGGGCCACTAAATGACATGTGTAACTTCCAATAGGTAGCACCTGTGTAACATTTGAGATAGGTTTTTGTATATGAGAATTTTTTGAAGAGAAAACTGTTTGATTTTATTCAAATGCTTCCCCATCTCCTCAAAACCGGTTCTACAAAATCATGGCTAAAACAGGAAAATACACAGTCCCAAAATTAGGCCTTAAAGATGCATTCGAAATCCCTGCTATATGACACATGTGTATAAAATGGAAGAGGTTATTGTGATTTAGTTCATTCTTGAGAAAAACCTCTTTCCGTTTCTTAAAATTCGGCTCCATGTGGTCGGAATCAGTGTTTCAAATGGATGACTAAAACAGGGTGTTTTGTGAATCACTGTGCAGCGAACAGTCTCAGTAGCACTGATGCGCAACAAATTTCCACAATCAGTGTAGCCTTGTTTCTTATCAATTACTAAACTGGAATCAACCTATGGTCTTCTGAATTGATGGTTGATTAGCTCAGAATTAGCATGAAGGTATTGTGCATAAGATTAAGGCGATTTCTGATTTAAATTACCCCTTGTCTTGTTGTGTATCACAATGATGATCTGAACTGATGACTTAGAAAATTACACTTGATTTGGCATGAGTATAAAGCATGGGAAACCATTAAAATGTTGGGATTATAATGTATCTTAGGTAATCGGTGTGGGGGTTTCAAGTAATATTATAAGTATGGGAAATGGTAGTGGTATCATGGGGAAATCGGTTGTAAAAATATGGAAGCAAGGGTAGATATGAATAGGGAATAAAATGTAGGATATTTTTAAGGATCATCTCCCTTGACCATCAAAAATATGATTGTAATAAAATCAATTGAATGATTCTGATAGACATATGACTAACACATAACCATTTCGACTTGACGGTACAAAGATGTACGACCATGACTCCCATCGACTTGACACTCTTTCATGATTTTGGTGAACCCTTGATCGTAGAAACTCAACGATGTCAGACAGTGACCTTTGAGACTATGACAACAACAGTTATAATAGGTTCAACTTATTCAAAAACTGAAAATTAAAGGATATGGAAAATACATTTGACGATGAAACCTAATGACCCTAAAACTATCATTGTTATTAATTTGGTTATATGTTGGTTATAAGCGTGGTTTTATAACATATTATATTTATGGTTGTTATCATGTTTTGATTGGTAAATGAATGGCTATTGAATTCATGACCTAATACATTTTATTGTAGCTATTGTGCGAGGGAATTAGACCTTCTTGACGATTCTCAGATAATTTTCAAATCTCTTTGTTCGAATGTGCATTCATGACCTATAGATTTCATGTTCACCATGTGTTTGATAGAATGACTATCATGGTTAGGCCTAGTTAGGTCAAGTTCCTGGCTAAGTATTGTGGTAATGAATTTGTCTTGGTGTCAGTCGTCATTCTAGAAATTTCTATCAAGTTTTGGGCATAGGTTTGGATCCTAGTCGTGAAAAATGTGGCCCAAAATCTGGGGTCGCATGCACAAAATTGGGAAATCCAAACTGAATTCTCTGGGAGGCAGGGTTATCCATGTGACTGGAGGGTTGCAGTCACTATCTTGCCTTGTTATGCAAGCGAATGGGAGTCCAAATCATTGAAAAGGCAAGTTGTCTCAGGTTTTGGGCACTTGGAGTGTTTGTTTAGCTCATGTGGGTCCTATAGCCCCTAAGGAAGGTTAGTAAGGTGATAGTTTTTCGATTCTACTTCCTTAATATTACTTAGGAGTTTGAGTCATGGAATAGTGTCTCTTAGCTCATGTTTACCTTGAAAGGTAGGTGAAAGTGGGTAAATCTTGGAGGTGGCATTACACTAAACTCGAGACTGATAATTGTGTTCTCTCATTGTACAGGCATATAGAAATTGGTATGTATAACAAAAAATTCATTCTAGGCTCTACCCTTTCCAACAGTTCAAGTTAAATTTCAAAAAACTAGCATGGACATTCACCTGCAGAGCTATGTTTCAGGGTGTGACTGATTTTTCAACAAGAATTTCATTACACACAGTAATTCATCCAGCATGATATAAGCAATACTAAGACACATTATTAACAACCACATTCCTGATGTGAGGACAACCAAATTACATAATATGTATTCTAAACTAATAGTACCAACTAAATTCAATAACAATGAAATGAACTTAATTCCACAACCCACACAAAGTAATACTTATCTCTGATGAAACTGGGCAACTGAGTCCAGAACTACGACTCTCTTCCCAACATTAGATATGGATACATAGTGGATCTTCTTGTAAGCCAATCAGCCTGAGCTAGATTAAATGGCTTCAAATGGTTTCTCAAAGGAAAAAACACATTTTCCAGTTGAACTATAAATTCTATAGGTTCAACCATCTCCCCCCCACTAAATAGAGAATTATAAGAAACATCTTACTTGTTGCAGGCGAAACTATACCAAAACCAATAATGAGTCCTTTGCATCTCCCTTTGAAGTAATCCATTCCAACCATAAGAATGCTCTCTTGAATTGCTCAGGATTTAGGTAGCCAAACTTCCTTTCAATATAGTACTCACATATGTCTAGTCCACCACAGGTCCAACTTTTT
Source organism: Pinus tabuliformis (assembly GCA_031772625.1). Lineage (NCBI taxonomy): Eukaryota > Viridiplantae > Streptophyta > Pinopsida > Pinales > Pinaceae > Pinus > Pinus tabuliformis. Next base: position 93,371,092 of record CM062812.1, read on the forward strand.
ATAGACCAAAACCTGCCAGCTTTTTTTCCAGTGGAAAAATCTGTAACCTTTTATTAAAGAATGAAAAGTTACAATTGCAGATGCATGATGCATTTCCCTAAGCTGCCCAATGGGCTCCAGTTCCATGGCACCCGACGCACCGTTACATGACTAACGTGCAGAAAATGATGAGAAGAAAATAGCGGGAGAGAGAGAGAGAGGAGGAGTGATGAAAGCAAGAAAAACTAAAATATACATACTTCAGGTTTTTCTTCCTTTTTTCTTTTCAACCTTGCGCCACTCTCCATGGGTGGGCTCGATCGAGGCTATGACTAACTATGTTTCAGCTTTCTGCGAGCCTGATTCCTTGTCTGAATCTGATGTGTCTGAATGGTGGTGCCGTTTTATCCCTCCCATATTCTGGTCATCGTTTATCTTCTCTGCCTGATTTGGATGAAACTGTGGAGCCTTGTTTTCTGATATGTTTTCCTTCTGATTCCCTGTTTCGGCTTCCTCTATGATGGTATCATCCTCTTCTGCTTCTAATTCTACTTCTTTTGATATCGAAGAGGCTTTCTTTTCCGAGGCTCTCTTCTTTGCTACGTCATCTATATTGTGCCATCCTTTGGGCTTCCTTTGCTGCGGCTTGCTCTTGTTGAGGCTTTTACATGCATTGTACAGATGACCTGTTTGTTGACATCCCCTGCATCTGAAAGCTGTATTCTCATAGTCCAAAGATTGTTTCCACTGTGAGTTGTTGAAGTTCAGAATGATGCTTTCAGGTAATCCTTGGCTAAGATCTACCTCGACACATATTCTAGCAAAAGTAAAAATTCCCTTTATGTGTTTCTCTGTATCAATCTTTAACGTTCTCCCGAGGGTATTCCCAATAAGGCCTTGGAGTGCTAAAAATGTATCAAGAGATTATGCAGCCTAACCCATACTGGCATCCTTGATACCGCCATAGTATTGGCATCAAACTCCGGGAACCATGGGGTAACAAAAAGTCCCGCACTGCCCCAGAACCATGGCCCTTGATTGAGAATTTTTTCCCTTTCTTCTTCTACGAGGAAAGTTACTATAAAAAAGCCCTTTGAGCACAGGTGTATTTGGCAGTTTTCTGTCCAGACCGTGTGGATCCATTGGTGTAATGCATCGGTTCTAGGCCAAAAACCATTAAATCTACAAATAACAGCATTTTTTTGTAGACCTGAGAATATGTACTTTACCTCTGGTAGATCCAGGGATATGGAGGGATTCTCTGGCGATTGATCCATGATATACTGCCCTGGAAATACATTAGCCGCTGTAGATTCTTTCCCCTTTGGGAGTTCTTTCCCTTTGGCTGCATCGCGATAGGTACCTGTAGGTTTTGAGGAAGCTCCCTTAGATCCCCCTCGCAATCGGAGATTGAGGATAATAGTTGAGTCCTTGGCAACCCTGTAATGCTGGAGTGTGTATTGATCCTGCAAGCAGAGCCCTGAAGTAAATAGATTTTGTAATGCAACTAGAATTCCCAGTTTGTCCTGGATCTCTTTTTTTAACTCCAATACACTCATCCGTTCCCAGATCTGCACACAAACGTGTTTACCTTCTGTTGATCTGATAAAGATTTGCTTCAGACCCGCTGTGTCTACCTTGATCAAGTCCTGATTTCTGCCGATCTTTTGCCTGTAACTAGACGGATCGGATAGATCCGGGACAGATCTGCAATATTTGGCCCGATCTGTTGAGACCTGGTCCAGGTTTACTGATTTGAATACTGGATCTGGCGGATTTTCACCGCTCTGCTGCCTGGAAATGGACGGATCTGATAGATCCATCCTGGATCTGCAAGATCTGACCCGGTCTGTTGTGAAAGGAGTCAGATCTGCTACATGCATGACCCCTTCTTTGATTTCAGTTACCAGATCTGTGTGAGAAAACTCAGATCTCTTCTCGTCGAATCCATAGAGGGTTCTTCCCTGTCTCTTCAAAGCAAAAACGACATCCATGGCAGTGACAGTCTTTCTCCTGGCGTGCTCTGTGTATGTAACGACATCCCTGATGACATTCTCGGGAGATATCTTCAAGGCACCTCTCGTTTCTTCGTAGATGAGACCGCTGATACGCTTGACGCCTCCTCTTCTGGCAAGACGCCTGATGGCCGGCTTCGTGATGCCCTGAATGTTATCACGCAGAACCTTCCTGTGCCTCTTCGCACCTCCCTTTCCCAAACCCTTGCCTCCTTTTCCACGTCCAGACATCTTTAACCCTTAAAAGAATCCGACAGGTAGATCTCGAGTTCGAAATCGGCCTCGTTCCTGTTCAGTCCGTGTAAACAGTCGTAAAACCTGCCAGCTTAATAGCAATTTTATCATCAATAAAATATTTTTTTTCTTCATATCATGGTTAATAATTTCTTAGGTTGTTCCAGTGTGATCATCATGGAGGTATCTTGGCCTCTTGTAGCCCTTATCCATATTTCAATCCTCTATTTCCACGACAAATGTGGGATGTCTGTTCCATACAAGTGAATCCTGAGATTCCCATTAGCACACCACCATCCTCAAGGGTCCAAATAGGCCAAACCTTCTCAAGTATCATCCCATAAGTGACCAAGATAAACTCAACAGAATTGAAAAATGCTAGAGACCCATTTGTTGGAGAAAATATCAGAAGCATCCAATCAAATCCACATTGACCAAATACTCCTTAAACAAAAATTGAAATTATCTACATTTGAAGGTGAACTCATGGAGCAAAAATAACTTCTATGTTGTAACATAATGAAAAACTGTAGTTTAGATCATGTGTTTTATTAGGGATGGGATAGTGATAAAGGCATACCCAATGCCAACCCTGCTTCTTGATTTCAACGTTGTAGACATCTCGTTATATTCATACCCAAACAATTATATAGAGAGTCAACAGATTATGGCATTGGATGTGGAGGCTCTAATCACTTGGCCATTGAAAGAAATTGTTGGAAAGGATAATGGTTCTCCTTTTTTGTTAAGCTTGTGACCATCATCTAAATTAACATTATTTGTGGTTACGAGATCGATTAAGTAGTTGTATGTAGGCACAAAGGTGGACCAAGAAAAGAAATAGAGATGTAGAGAATGAAGCAAAAATTATAATGTAGTAACCCGATCATTTCTTCTGCTACCTAAATGGGAATTTGTAGGAAACTTGGATAGCATTTAGTAAGTGAAGGGAAAAGGATTCTAGCTAGTAGATGGCGAAAAAACCCACCTCAAGTTTTTCATTTTTTTGTTGATCTCTAATCTATTTTTCTTCCAAAAACCATTCGGGTTTCATTAATATATGATTTTCTTGTATTCCTTGTACAGTCCCATGCATCTACATTCATCCTCCCTTCCTAATATTGAACACACTCCCGATATACTTCTTGACAGGGAAAAAATTAACTATTGGGCAGTATATGTCCGACACAGAGATGAGAGTGATAGCTAAAAATATCCTCGCCCTTGGATATCCAGAGCTTCCCCCTGGAGAGCGTGTAAAAAAAATGATGGGGCACCCACCCTTATTTTTCCTGTCACAACTCGATTCCACTTCCCATTTGATGTTTCCCCATCCTGTACCAAACCACGTGAGCCCATCAACATTGTTCATCTATCCTTTTGTTCCCACATTTTTTTGTATTGGTTAGCCTTATCATCCTAGTTTGTTTTGGTGTATGCCTACCAAGTCTTTTAGGCCAATAATTATAGTGTCAGTTTCCCCTTTAATTCCATCTATCAGCCTCCTTGAATGTATTGAGAAAAAGAAAGTATGTCCCAAGAAGATATCCTCCTTAGCCCTAGAATCAATGTCCCTTTGACTTATCCCATGTGTTTTCACTCACTGCTTTATATGCTTATCAGTTGCCCAGAGTGCAGAAAACTAGTGAAGTTTAAAGCCATTTCCCAAGCCACAAAAGCTCTCAAAGCTTAGTCGGACCCTCTCCATTTCATAGTGCTCGGAAATATATTTCTAGTGGTATATGGATGTCCAATAATGGACTTCTAGATCAAAAGATAGAGCATGTTGAAGTTACCCTTGGAAAGCCTGGAAAACAAAGAGAAAACACCAAAGGACAAAGGGAAATCGCATGTCGCAGGACCATGGGCTGATCGTAATTTCAAATCGGCACTTTTCCGAAGTGGCAACAAGACATGCAGCGAATCAACAATCAATCGATCGCCAATATCGCAAATCGGCTATTGGTGGGTCCGGGAAGAGCTGTGTATCGCATATTGGAGGTCGGGGGCCCCGAGCACAATATATCTTGCAATCCCGCACCCCGCAGGTCCCGCATCTCGCATCCTGCATATCAACAACCCCACAGTCCCACAGTCCCGTGATCCTGCAGTGCCGCAGTCCTACGATCCTGCAGTGCCGCAGTCTCGTGATCTTGCAGTCCCGTAGTGCCGCGATGGGCCATTCTTAAGGAATTGTGGGGGGTGAAACACGCCAATATTGAAAATCAACGATAATTCGGGCACTTAGTGTTAAATCACCGGGGAGGGCAGAAATCATTTAATGAAGGAAATGCATGCAAAAACAGGAAGGTGTGGCTCCCTTTCTCTGCCCTCCAAGAGGCCATGTGGCACGATCCCATTGGCCCATATGTATGACATGGTGGTTGACATCATCAATGACATGTCAATACAATGATGACGTGGCAATACATAAATGACGTGGTAGTATGGGGACATGTGTCACTAATATTCGACATTTTTAGGGGTCCTATGGGGCATTTTCGGGTGAAGCATGTCACCACTCATAGGTTGACACGTGGCAATGATGATGTCACACATCGTAGATCGGTGATCAGTAGTCGCATAGGTTAAAGCGCTCCTACAACAAAGTCGCAAGGCTTGCGATTGCGATATGTAGGGAATCATCTCGGATGTGATATTTTATTTGACATATCTCATGAGGACTTCGATTCCAGGCTATCAGCTTGTGATGTAAAAAGACATAAGGTCTCTCCCTCTCCCGTATTGTGATTGCGATACAACCAGTGGGCCTAATCTCGCAGATCAGTGATCGTAGGTATCACTATATGGTGTTATCAAAGGCAAGTTTCGGTATATCTCTAGGATACAGGATTCTCAGTAACAAAGGAAAATGGCCCCCAGACACAAGTCTAAAGGTCTTAGCACCTGAAGGCTAAGCCCCTCGTTGCAGCCCCTGGTCATATGAGGAAAACAATAATATAAGGGGTTAAACTCAAGGGGCTAAGAAACATTGAAACTTTCCATTGTGTAGTGTCTGTTAGGGTAAGGCCCCAATTACAGAAAGGTTCCCTAGAGCACAATATAGGGCAGTAAAGGCGTATGGTTCAACAACTGGAGCATTGAATAAAGCATGGTGTGGCGGTAAACTAGTATGGGAGCCTCAGCAAGACTTAATGGTTGGGCATGGATCTCCACTCCAATACATGGCAAAGGACTGCCTGGATGCACTCTATTCCTACTCCACGATAGGAATTCACAACGATCCACTCCCTATTCTACAAAACCAGTCGTTCATGCAGTAAAGGAAGAATTGACAGAAAACGACCAAGTAGCAGGGGGAGCGCATCACGGTTGAGATGTGGCTTGACCAGATACCTTCATAGGGACAACAGATGGACACCTAATCCTTCCTCTTTCCATTTTCTTTCTCTATTCATTAATTTCTATTTATTTCCAAGAAGGGATCAAATCCCAATTGTAATCGTTTTGGGCAACAACACCTTGCATGGGTTGAGACAACTAGTCTAGTAGACAGTTAGAGCTCTGGCTTAGATATTTTGTAAACAGTAATTCCAACTTCCCCTCTTGTTATAAAAAGGGGAAGAAACACTTTGACAAGGGTGGGCTAGTTCTGGAATTTCTCGCCTGAGCAGTCCGAATTCTGAGATGCCATTTTGGTTCTATTTGCTTATTCATGGTGGACTTGACTGATGTGGTGCTGGATGTTATGGACTGATATGTTGGACTCATATTGGATGAATGAAAATATCTGGTGATTCCAAGCATGATCGATTTGCAATATGTTTTCCCTTCTACAATCTCATTTCATAAGTTGTTCTTCCTTCTCTGAAATAGTGTAATGAGATTGTTGGTTTCTCCCTGATTCATGGATTTACCATGGCTGCTAAATAGAGAAAAATTCCTTTTCATATTATAGATTCACTTGTGTTATTCAATAGCCTACAGTACCTGTAGCAACTATAGATTTACTTGTGCTATTGGATTAACCTGCAGTACCTTTATGAGGACAACCTTTCTCACACTGTTTGGTGATAGAGGTGCCCATTTTATAGGCATGAAACCACAATAAGTACTCCATTGTTTCTATCATTCCAACTCCTTCCTCTTTCATATTTATATTGGAAAATATTTTCTTAGGATTCTATGTTTCTTACAACCCTATACACCGAATTCCATTTTTCTACTGGAACATTACTGCTCAGGATTTTGTTTGTTACATCCCTATGCATATATTTCCCTCCTTCCTTCCTCCTCTCCACCATTACTACATATTCAGTATTGAGTTGTCTCATTGTTGTGTGTCGGCCACCAGATGAAGCCATTTCTCTTTGAGATTGCCCCAATATACCCCCAACATTTGGATCCATGCGTTGGCTTGAAGCTACCTCAGTGAAGGCTTATTGAACTAATCCCATCCTGTTAACTTTTTACGTGACAATTGGAGTGCTAAAAACCTGTCACATTTTATTTCTTAAGCACTCCTCTCTTTAAGATGTCCTAGGCACTGGTCTACAATCAACCCAGAAGCTGTCTCTAGGGGGCCTTCTGTCTCTCCTGCAACACTTGTGCTGCTGGTGCAATTTAAAGCAAAAACAATATGTTTAATTTATTTAATTTTATAAGAAACATAAAAGGTAATCGGGGCTATCACAAACCCTCCCCCTTAGGGGAACACTGTCCCTAGTGTTCCACAGCCATATATAATATAAAAGTAAAATCCCAAGTGACTGAACATAACTGATAGGGAGTTTTATACATACAACTCATTTCAACTTTTTACAATAGAATATATATGTAAAATGGCTCACACAACCACTCGTAAACTTTAGCGATTTTCCAATGCGCCCCCCCCCCCCCCCCCCCCCCCCCCCCGTTTTTGTAGTCATCCGTACTTGAATTTTCTTCTCTTTCCTTGGAGAGTTTCATGCCTCCAATATCCAACACTACTATCCTTGCGCTCCTTTTTCCTTTAGTGTATATGTCTCGGCTCATTGTTTCTGGGCACACCCTCAATGTGTCCCTAATTCCAACCAATTAGTTTCATGACCAAAGCCAATTTATCTTCCAACCTTCCCTTCTCTACTTCCCATTCCCTTAGACAATCTAGTCATGCCCCCTTTTGTGCTTCCTCACATCATAGGGATATAAAAACCAAGGAATATACCTGCCTCAATACTATCCACCAATCATCACATGCTTATGGAAATCAATTGGAACCATTGGTGCTAGTGTCCCATAATGGATATGTTCCTAAAATCTTTGGCTCTTGTGCACTGTTGTTGTTCCATCTTGTGGCTAGCTTGCTCATTTGAAGTGAGAAATATCATATTTATTCATGCACCATAGGCACACAAATCCCATGAGACTCATCATAAAGGGAAAATGCAATGAATGTAATTTATACATTATTAGCCATCTATCCTTTCAGTGAGCTTGGAATTTTCTAGAATTCCTACAACAACTCAAGTTAGTGCATAAATCAAGTGATCATAAACTAGAGCATATCATCAAGTTTTCTCAATAATCCAAGTTTTCATAAATCATGCTCAAAGTTTAAAAATTCAGAAGGTCATTATAGTATTGATACTTATCTTGATTTGATGGCTTCTTCTTTGTATGCACATGGAGTTGATTTCCTATCCTGGCAAGCACCCAAATGATAACATATTATCCACGACCAAAGTGTCAATCCAAAGTAGATGCTCCAAGGATCTATGAAACCTCCAGACTATTGTCAAGATACCAACTCAATCGTCATCCTACTCCAGGGAATTAGGTACCATCTAGGATCACTTCCAAGGTACCCACCCTGCAGTCATGATATATTGGTTTCTAAAGTAACAAGGGAATCTAGAGGTTCATATCCACCTTGAATCATCAAGGGAATCCATAGGTTCAACTCCACCTTCAATCATCAAGGGAATCCAAAGGCTTATATCTCCACCCACTGATGATCATATATATAATCCTACTCATGACTATGGAAACTACCAAACTAGGTAATCACTACCATACTAGGTAGTCTTTTGTCAAAAAAAAAATTGGGAATATAGAGGCTATCTTCTCTCTAGCTAGAAATAGTACATAGTGCATGGGCCCATAAAAGTAATAAACATGTATACATACACGTGTGGCACGAAAACCCGTACACATAACATGATGCCACATACATATATCACAAACGCATATATGACATGATAGAACATATATACATTTACACATGTATGACACATGCACATATACACAACAATAAAGGAATCCAGAGGCTTATACCTCCACATTCAAATCAATATAGGAATCCACTTTGTTTAAGATCCACCTAATAGATAATAGGATTCTAGAAAAAATCCTCCTCCTGCATGTATTTTTCCTCATTGTACTGTGTGCATCCATCATTCTTCCACGACATTGACTTGTGACAAAGCCTCTTAGTCAAAATGGCATCTACATATCAACTTAATCATGTATACAATATAAGAGCACATGTACAACTAAAATTAGGGCTATGAGAAGTCCCTTTTACCATTTTTTATCCACCACCTTTGTGGACTCATCCAGCCAACTTGGCTGTCATATCACATGCCACTTACCCTTTTATTTTACATATGCTTGTTGCCATGTTTCCGTTAGTTTGCCTCATGGTGTTCCATATTACATTTTTTTCTTCACTAATGTTCTTATCCATGTGAACCATACATTCCCTCTTCCTTAGAATTCCATAGGATCCGTGCCACCTAACCATCTTGCCCCAAGGATACCAAGTATATAACTCAAGGGACAATTATAAAATCAACAGGTAATGCAAGAGGAAAAATCAAAGGAAACATCACAAACAAAAAATAAATTCTATAATTGCAGTCCTCAAGGAAAACCACACACAAAAATAGCATGGCCATGCATGTCCATAAATCAAATCACGCAAATAAAGTTCAAAGTCATAGCACATCGATCATAAAGTAAAAGATTCCTAAACTTGACTCATTTTCCTGAGTCTGACATTCATGGCACTCTCCACCATCATACCATGCATACATATGTATAACAAAATCAACTTCCTTTCCCTATCTCTATCACTAGGTCTTTCCATGTGAAAGACTCAACCTATTTCCCTGAAACTAATGATGTATCCATAGGATTGTTAGAAACTATATATATATATATATATATATATATATATATATATATAATATATATATATATATATATATATATATATATATATATATATATATATATATATATCTATATATATATATGTATATATATATATATATATATATATATATATATGTATATATGTATATATGTATATATGTATATATGTATATATGTATATGTATGTATATATGTATATATGTATATACATACATATATACATATATACATATATACATATATATATATATATATATATATATATATATATATATATATATATATATATATATATATATATATATATATATATATTGCAAACCAAAGATAACCTCTATGCAAGTTTGGGTTCAATTTTAGGAACACATATGCACATGGTCATAACTATCATGTTGCATTTGCACATGTTAGATTTCAATTTACGATCTATTCTACTAGCATGATCCAAATTATCCTCTTTATCGAGACCACATTTACCATTTAGTTAAGATTTTAAAACAATTTTGAGAGATATAGCATTTTTACTGAAACCAACAGCCACAATACCTATAATATTCAAGAGTCAGTTAGCATCCATCACATTTTTAAACTTTCACATTCACAAAAGGAGAATGCATCACAAATCTAGTAGGAAACATCAAGTTAGCACAAAATGATTCCATTATATGAAACTGTTATCAGCCTATTTTTCTCCCTAGGGTTAGTACTTATGAGTCATTATGCTGATTGACCCTTTTTTGGGCCTTAGCCACTCTTTTTCCTAGTTCTTTCCACAACCACATGGATCCAAACTTGTGTGCGTGGTTGGAACCTTCCAACCGCATGGAGGACACCTTCTGCATGTGGTTATAGCCGAGGTTGCCTCGTTTTGTCCATGCGGTTGAGGGACTTCTTCTAGAGATTTTTGGTTCCTAGGAGATTAACTCGACTCATCACCTTATCCTATCTATTTGAGCTGGTTGGGACTCATTATTAAGAAGCTTATCTAACTTCTCTTTGTCCTAAGTATCTACATTCATCCTCCTAGGAGTCCTCTTCTTCCTATTTATACTGGGCCATCTTAGAGGGTGAAGCTAGTTTTGGATACCCAAAGTTTTGGAGAGTGAACTTTAGAGATTCTATGCTGCCATTGTGGTTCAGATTTGAGGGCTTCATGTTATTGTGATTCCTTCTTCATTATAGTGGGGAGACTCTGTCGGGATGAGGATAGGAGAACCAAAGCTTGAGGTATATTGATGTACTTTCATTTATATGGTTAATGAAATCTATGTTCCTTCCCCTTATAGCTGTATTTACAATGATTTATATCTGTAATTTATGGATGTTTTGAGTTGATGATATTCTATGAAAGATCACTTGTTGTCTCCATTTGTTTGTGCTTATGTGCAACATTTGGATCAAAAGAAGATGAAAATGATTGCTTAATTAGAGCACAAATATTTTGCGTCAGGCCCAAAACCCTACACTGACCTGCAAGGAGGAAAGGTAACCACTCATCCTTTATAGCATTAGAAATTATATAGAATTTGCATGCATGGACATCTAGTTTGGGAATTTTTATTGGATTGTCTTAGCCATTATTTTTGTTGTCTGGTGATCTCAATCAGGCATGAGATTGCAGAGCAATATCTCCTTGCATGTATAATTTACAACAATAGAACTAGTGCTTTCAATGAGAGCATTATTTTCCTTTTCCTGCTCCACTTTAAGATTTCTTTGATTTTCTCCTATTCTGGTTTCTGAGGATCAATCGAATTTTTCTAATCATTAACGATAGTTTTTGGGATTTTTTCTTCTTCTGAATATTGGTCTTTTATTTCCATTTGTGTGAGAGTTTTTTAGAAAAATTGGGTTTTTTCCCCAACTTCATGCGCAGAGGTTTATCTATGTCTTTGTAAGGCTTCGATCACTACCATGCTATTTTAAGCATATGATTGTAACCACAATAAGCATGACTTGTGTGTGTGGTTGTATCTTTAACCCTAAAAATTTAAAATTTTCCCTCTGAAACTTCTAGCCCCTGATTTGGGCATGTTCTTGGCCTTTTTTCTATAGCCCGGGTTTGTTCCATATATGTTTCTCTTGACTTGTTTTCTTGGATTGGATATTTCATTATTAAGAGGATATCTTGTTGTGTCTTGACTTTCCATCGTTCATTTTCTTCCTGATTTGACAAGATCTATTGGATTGTTGATTTTTTGTTGTTGATAGTTGTTGATATATCTCTGGTCTGAAGCCATATTTATTGGATTGATTAAGGTTTTTCACTGATTGTGTACTTCAAGGTCTTATTTGAGGACTTTTTGTGTTTGGTTGAGGCTAATGTCCTCATATTGGGATATCTTCTTTTTAGATCTGTTTGGCTGCTTGAGTGACTGATTAAATTTGTTTTGTATTTGGGATCTGCATCTTTGTTTCCTTTCTTTGGCCTTTCATTACTTTTGTTTGAGTGATTCCTCTTGTCTTTGCTTGTTTGTATCACAATTGGTGATGTTGTGTTTGATTTTCCAGTTGTCATCTAGAAACGTTTATTTGGGTGTGTCTTGATTGTCTATTATCACTCTCATTTAATCTTGTTTAGGCCTTCTTGCCTCTAGGGTCTAGTTTTGAACTTTGTAGAACATTGGCTTTTGCTGAGCCATTGTTGACATTCAAATTCCTTTCTCACTTTCAGTGTTCTTGTTTATTGCTCAAGTGTAATTTTCTCTTTGGTTTTGTTTTCCTAGCTTTGATGCTTTTGGAGTGCTTTGTGTTCTAGCTTGGGGACTTTTCTTTGGACTATTTTCAGTTGCTTTTCATTTTCAATTTGTTTTTTGGTTAAAATTTGTATAACTTTGGGGATTTGCAATTAAATAATTTAGTGAGAGGTGAATTATAATATAAATTGGTGTGTTGTGGAAAAACTCTTACCCTCATGTAGTTAGCATTCATTGAAGTGAAAAGAAGAATTTGCATATAACTGCATTAGTGTTACTAATAAGGGTCATTCACACAATCTAAGTTTCACACTGCATCCCAACAGTGTAAACAACCACTTAAAATTAACGTGATAATAAAAGAAACTAGTCTTGTCCTCTATTTTTGTTGGTAGCACACTAACATTATCTTAGGCTAGGGTCTTGGAGATAGGAGTGTGAGTCAACTACTTGAAGACTACAAAACAAACTTAGCAAGCCTAAGTTAAGGAGTTAAAATCCTTCATCATCCCACGACAAATTAACAATACTTTCTCATCCTTTATAACATTAGAAATCACATCAAAGTTGCATGCATGGCCATCTAGTTTGGGAATTTTTATTGGACTAACATCCATTCTTTTTTATGTCTAGTTATCTTAATCGAGCATGAGATCGCAGAGCAATAGCTCCTTGTGTGTAGAATTTACTGCAGCAAAAATAAATATTCACTTCTATCTGTAATAACTTGCATACCATCCATGACCATAGTGTTATCACTAGTACCTCCAACCAACATTTGTCAGTTACTAACTTCCCAAACAATGCTCCACTAATCATGCAATTATGGATTCATCCAATGTATGCACATATGTATACATAAGATGTCTAGGAGAGACATAGGTGTTTCAAAAATCTCATATACCACATATTTAATCACATGCATGACTATTTTAAATGTATTAAGGCACACCACTAATACAATAATACTAATACACTACTAGAGTTATACACAACATCATATAAGTAGTGCTGTCAATGCCAAAAATTAACACATGTAATGAAAATTTCCATCATGCTACAAGAATCTTTGCATCCATATTCAATTTTGAAATCGACACCACAATTATTCATATTCATAGTTAGCAATAGTGCGCAAAAGCTTGAATCCCACTTATCTTTAAGATTTCAAACTTTCTACTATTTAATTTTGTGATCAAGTACTAGCTTTGTCCCCGATATTCTAGGGTTACATCTCTAGAATTTATTCCTTGCGCGATAGAGCCCATTATGCCTGAGTGTTGAACATGGGAGCTCTTATACCACTTGTAACACACCCCCTTACTCTCATGTTTTACTTACAAGAAAGGGGGAAGTATATATATATATATATATATATAGATATATATATATATATATAGATATATATATATATATATATATATATATATATATATATCTATATATATATATACAGGAAATTACATAAAGGAGGAAGTGGTGGACCAAGAGTCTAGAAAGGATTCATACCACATTTTAGTCCCAATGTTTAACTTCCTTACAATCCTTTTTAAGGAATATTGAGAAATTTTTTATCCCCTTGAAGGGCTCTAGACTTACAAACTTCCTGCTGCAACCCCAATTATTAGAATCAATGTGACAACAAATTAACAATATGCATCTTTAATAGGATAAAAAAAGGACAATACATATTAAGAAGAAAGGACATATATGTATGAAAATTCAGTTGACCTAATGGCAAAAGCTTGCTACTGACGAATATTGGACATAACCAACCTTAATACTCGGTAATGTGAATTACTGGTGGAAGCCTATATGATAATACTTGGCCAACCATTAGCATTGGTAGAAAAATTGGAATGTGTGCATGTTATTGTTTGAAACATCTCCATTTTTTGTATGTTAGTGAAGTTCTTACATCATCAAAAGTCAACTCCAAGACAAATCATAATTTTCTATATAAATTCAACGGTAACTTTATCCATATTTGATGTGTTGCCAATGTTGGGCCAATTATGTATATCCATTTGAATAGGACTAATTTTGAAGCCAAGATAGATTATCAGAGGATTAAACAAGAAGACATGATGGAGGATAATACACTTGGAATATCGTCAACTAATATTAACCATAAGGAAAACCTCTTCCTTACAAACTCATCACCATCAAACTATAACAATCTCTTATTAGAATCCTTGCCAAATTGTTATGCTCTTAACCTGCAAATTAATACCCAAATACAGAATATGCGAAGAAAAGATACCCAGAACACAGAATAGCAATGATTTTATTATTCAGAGAGCAATGTTCACATGCCTCTTCGAGGGGGAAACCTCCAATAGAGCAGAGCTCGATTACAAAAAAAAGACACAATGCTCCTCGCAGGGAGTCTCTATCCTTTATATATGACTCATACATGCAATACCACGGGCCAATACCGTGGGTTTTATTAATACCATCTATCTAATACTACGACCCATTTGCAACTAACTGTGGTCCCGTCATTAATTACGGGTTAACCACTTACAAATATTAATATGGGCTTTATTGACTCTTGACTATGACGTGATCCCATGACATAAATAAGGGGGTTAGGGTGGGACCCTAACATGCCCTCCCCCTTAAGACTAGCCATGTCCTCAAGGCTGAAGCTGTGGAAACTGCTGAAGAATAGTGGCTGGTTCCCAAGTTGCATCTTCCGGAGAGGTGTCTTTCCATTTGACGAGGACTTCCTTAATCATGTGGCCGCGCAGGTGCTTGTCTCGTGTATCTAGAACCTGTTCGGGTTGAAGCCAGATTGACCCTTCTTCGTCCAATTCAGGTAGACTGGTTTGGACTCGGCAATTGTTCCCAATCACTTTCTTGAGGCACGATACATGGAAAACTGGATGGATTTTTGCCGTAGGTGGCAAAGCCAACTTGTAAGCCACTTCTCCAATGCGCTGAAGTACTTGGAATGGTCCGTAGAATTTTGGAGAGAGCTTTTGACAACCCTTGTCTTTGAGTGATGTTTGCTTATATGGTTGCAACCTCAAAAAGACCTGATCCCCTTCTTGAAATTGGCGCTCTGAGCGATGTTGGTCGGCCTGTTGCTTCATGCAGTTCTGAGCTTGATGAAGATTCTCTCTAAAATGGGCGAGCATGGTTGCGCGGTGTTGTAGGAGTTGATCCACTGCTTGTACTTTGGAGCACCCATTGAGATAAGAAGTAGGGGAAGGCGGAAGTTGACCATAGACTGCTTCATAAGGAGTCATTTTGGTGGTGGCATGATAGTTGGTGTTATACCACCATTCAGCTAGAGGTAACCACTGTACCCAAAGGTGTTGCTTTTCTGAAGTGAAACACCTAAGGTAGGTTTCTAGACATTTGTTGACGGCTTCGGTTTGACCATCTGTTTGCGGATGATATGAAGTACTGAGTTTGAGTTGAGTGCCTTGTATTCTGAAGAGTTCCTGCCAAAAATTACTGGTGAAGATCGGGTCGTGGTCGGACACAATAGAAGTGGGCATGCCATGCAATTTGAAGATCTGATCCATGAAAGATTGAGCAACCAAAGTTGGTGTAAACGGGTGGGGTAGGGCGCAGAAATGAGCATACTTCGACAGTGGGTCCACCACCACCATGATGACTGACTTGTTCCCTGACTTTGGAAGACCTGTAATGAAATCCATAGAAACCTCCGTCCAAATTGATGCCGGAATGGGCAATGGTTGTAATGAGCCTGGTGTGTTGACGGTTTCCCCTTTGTGGCGTTGACAGACATCACATTCTGCTACGAAAGTAAGGATGTCCTGTTTCATGCCTGTCCAAAAAAATGATCTTCTGGTGCGAGCATACGTCTTCTGAAAGCCTGAATGTCCTGCAATGGGAGATGAGTGCAATTATGCCAAAATGCGACTTTTGAGGGTGGATGTTGGTGATATTACAACTCTGTCCTTGTAGCGAAGAATATCATTCTGCCACGAGTAGCCCTTGCTGGAATTAGGATCGACCTGCAATTGAGAAATGAGTTGGGAGAGCCCGGGGTGTGAAAACCATTCCCTGCGAGCCTCTTCAATCCAATCTGGAATGGGGAGGGAAATTGCGAGCAGAGTACTTTCCTCCTCAAATTGGCGAGATAATGCATCTGCTACACTGTTGTCTTTCCCTTTCTTGTAAATGATCTCATAATCATATCCCAGCATTTTGGCTAACCATTTATTTTGTTGTGGGGAGGATAGGCGTTGCTCCAAAAAATATTTAAGACTGTGATGATCTGTGCGGATTTGGAAACGTCGCCCCAATAAGTAAGGTCGCCAGGTCTCGACTGCATGTAAGATGGCCATCATTTCCTTCTCGTAGGTAGATTGGCCCAGATTCCTCCCACTGAGTTGTTGGCTTGTGAAGGCCAATGGTCGCCCTTCCTGCATTAAGACCGCCCCAATACCTGTACCCGAAGCATCACATTCAATGACAAAGGATTTGGTGAAGTCAGGTAGTGCTAAGACTGGAGTGGAACACATGGCGTTTTTGAGAGCAGTAAATGCCTATTGTGCTTCCTCGTTCCAGAAGAAGGAATTTTTCTTGAGGAGTTGAGTGAGGGGCTTCGCTATGCGGCCATAGTTGCGGACAAATTTACGATAATAGCCTGTGAGACCCAAAAATCCTCTTAAGCTCTTCAAGGTCTTAGGTTGAGGCCATTCTTGTATTGCCTGGATCTTTTTGGGGTCCACCTTGACACCTTCACGCCCCACTATGTGGCCCAAATACTCAACTTCTTCCATGCCAAACGAACACTTAGACATCTTGACAAATAATTTATGCTTGCGGAGCAGTTGCAAGAGTAGATCTACATGCTGAAGATGTGCCACCCAAGTGCCACTATAGATGAGGATGTCATCGAAGAAGACAAGGACAAATTTTCTGAGATATGGTTTGAGAATGTGATTCATAAGGCTCTGAAAAGTAGAGGGGGCATTACAGAGACCAAATGGCATGACCAGGAACTCATAATGGCCTTCATGAGTTCTGAAAGCCATCTTGGGAATGTCGACTTCCTTCATGCGAATTTGGTGGTAGCCTGAGCGAAGATCCAACTTAGTGAAGAATTGAGCCCCATTGAGTTCGTCCAACAAATCGTCAACCACCGGGATGGGAAATTTATCTTTGACTGTCAACTTATTGAGGGCTCTGAAGTCGGGACACATCCGCCACTCCCCATCTTTCTTGAGGACCATGACCACTGGGGATGAATAAGGACTAATGCTGGGACGAATGACACCTGCTTCCAACAATTCCTTGATGATTTTTTCTATTTCATTCTTTTGGGTGAACGGATATCTGTATGGTCGCACATTTGGGGGTTGGGCCCCTGGAACCAAGGTGATGCTATGATCATGTTCCCCTCGCGAGGGTGGAAGCTCATGAGGCTTGTCAAAGACCGTCCTATGGTTATTTAAAATCTGTTGCATCTCAGGATGAATTGGCAGAGACAGGGTTTCGACTACCTGGATGGCATTAAATTGAGCGACCACTCCATGATGGCCCTTTTTTAACAATTTTTCCATCCTATGCAAGCTGATGATTGAGGGGGCTCCCACCTGGAGTCCACGGAGGGTATGTGTGGAGTTGTTCTGCTTAAAACTTATATATAACTCCTGGAAATCCATTGTGATTGGCCCAAGAGTGCGGAGCCATTCAGCGCCTAGGGCAATGTCGCACCCCCCCATGTGTATGGCAAACATGTGGGTTTTTAACTGATAATCCCCCATTTGAAGTTTGACATTTTCACAGCGGCCTTCACATTTCATTGTGCCCCCATTTGCAATTTGGACTTGGAAGTTAGAGACTGCCCATACAAAACAATGCACTGCTTCTGCGATGTTTTTATGGATGAAATTATGGGTACTTCCACTATCAATCAAGACTACTACTGGGCGATGTTTAAGAAAACCCCTGATTTTTAGAGTTTGAGGGGAAGAAATTCCTGCCAACGCATTTAGCGAAATAACTGGTTTGTCAGATACAATCTCCTTTTGGTTTTCTTCTTCGATCGCCTCCGATTCCTCAAGTGGTGGATCTTCCTCGGTGGAGCTGTAGTCAGTGGCATCTATTTGAAAAAACTTGGGCTCCTTGCATTTATGACCCGGGGAATATTTTTCATCACAGTAGTAACATAGTCCTTGCTTCCTTCTTTCGGCCATTTCTGCAGGTGACACCTTTTGAATCTTAAGTGTCTGAGTCGTGTTGGGAGCCTGTGGGGGACGACCTTTAGCGGGGAAATTGGTGCGGCTGTATTGGGCTGCTAATGCACGTTCCACCTTACGAGCTACCTGGCAAGCCTCTGTCCACATGGGAGGGTGGTGGAGTAGAACTTGAGCTTTGATGGCTTCTTTAAGACCGCTGATAAAACATTCCGTGTAGAACTCATCTGTGAGACCATTAGTGCGGAAGGCTAAGGCTTCAAAAGCGGTAATATATTCATCCACTGTACCCGTCTGTCGGAGCTTAGTGAGACGCCCCAAAAAAGAGTCTTCCTGTTCAAAGCGATTTCGAAGAGCTTTGGTAAATTGGTCCCAATTCTGAAAAGGTCCATTGCAACGCTGATGCCATTCCCCCCATTGCCATCGTTCATTGTCCAAGTACATGGTCCCCACCATAAGCTTAGTCCAATCATCTAGGATATGATTCAATTTGAAATACTGCTCCATTTGTGCTAGCCATGTTGACGTGTGAGAACCGTCAAATTTATGCATATCCAACTTGGGAGGTCGCTGACTGGTTGGTGGATGGGTGTGCCAGACGTGAGGAGAGTGGCTCGACTCACCCTCATGGTATTCATGGCCCTTATACGCCTCCTCATAGGCTGGTTCCTTGCCCTTCGAGAGTGCTTCATGTACCTGGAGACTTAGTCCACTAATCTCACGTTTGAGGGAGTCCATCGCAGTGTGGATGGTGTTCACAGTGTCTTCAAGTTTGTCCATCCTTTCATTGGCCATTGCTTGAGCTCTAGTTTCTACCATACACCAACTGGATGAAAAATTGGGACCGCCTAAATTTTTTTTTCTAATAAATTGAATGGTACCACCTTGCTCAGCTCGCCGTCGTGATTCTGATGGGCTAGATCACCAATAAGCACCCCAGCAGATCTCAGACTTTTTTTTTTTTTTTTTTTGGAAAACTCCTAACGGAGTTTTACTCCTTCTTTATCAATACTGTAGTCGCCAAATCCTCAAAATGTCAATGCTGCCAAAATTCCTGCGAAAAGTAGACCCCGGTATAGGAACCCTTCACAACAACTCCGATCTGGTGGATCTGAGAGATCTGAATGGTGGAACAACTGCTGCTGCAGATCTGATGGAGCTGTGGGACTGATGTCTGCTGCTGCGGCACGTCTTTGCACACGCGGATCTGGAATAGATGATGTGTGATCCCCCGATAGAAAAGGGAACTATGGTCTAGAGGAGTGTCAGGTGCTACAGATCGCAATATACATAAGGGTCTGACAGTAGTACTCGGCCCAATGTTTCAGGGCTCTAACTAAGGAGGATCGACCGTACCCTTAGCCGTACAACCCGACTACCCTATCGTACGGGTGAGTAATCTCTCCGAGTGCTGTTCTCGGTGTATTGTAGCCACAAGACGGCCGAAGGTTTATCTATGGCGAGGTTTCAAGGAGCCTAGGGGGCTTCCTATATACCCAGAGTGTACGTGGAAGACAGTCCGTGCGCGGTTCTGTCTAATGCGCTACTACTCGAAGGGGTATCCACAGGGGTTACAAGGGAGTCCAACAGACGTGACCACCTCTTGTATTTCCTGCGTGCATGCCTCCCCAAATCCGCAGGTTTATGCGCTTAACGACAGATCCCGTGGTTTAAAGACGCCGAAACACGTCTCTAGCCAAAAAAAAAATTGCTAAAAATTGGAGATCCCACCGAGCCCTGGAAAGTGCTCTGATACCACTTGTTATGCTCTTAACCTGCAAATTAATACCCAAATACAGAATATGCGAAGAAAAGATACCCAGAACACAGAATAGCAATGATTTTATTATTCAGAGAGCAATGTTCACATGCCTCTTCGAGGGGGCAACCTCCAATAGAGTAGAGCTCGATTACAAAAACAAGACACAATGCTCCTCGCAGGGAGTCTCTATCCTTTATATATGACTCATACATGCAATACCACGGGCCAATACCGTGGGTTTTATTAATACCATCTATCTAATACTACGACCCATTTGCAACTAACTGTGGTCCCGTCATTAATTGCGGGTTAACCACTTACAAATATTAATATGGGCTTTATTGACTCTTGACTATGACGTGATCCCATGACATAAATAAGGGGGTTAGGGTGGGACCCTAACATAATGTTATGTACCAAGGGGGGGTAATATGGGGTACCAAGGGAGGTACCCAAGGTAATAATGTAATAATGGGATGGGCCATAGTAATAAATAAGGTGGTTAACCCATGTCATGTAAGGGACCACAAGTAGTTAATAATAATGTAATGGGCCCATGGTATTAGTGGATGGTATGAGGAAACCATGGTAATGATGCATGGTATTGTATGTATGAGGCCTATATAGAGGCTAGAGACTCCACATGGAGAGATATGAAGAGAAGGATTATTGTATGAACAAGCATATGGCTTGTGGAGTGTTCTCCTTCCTTAAGGAGTGAATGTATGGTGTTGCCCTACCTTAAGGGTTTGATAAATAAAGGAGCATTTCTATCTATTTTGATCTTGATATTCTTGGGTTATTTCTATTAGTCCTATTCAAATGGATATACAAAATTGGCCCAACATTGGCAACACATCAAATATGGATAAAGTTACCGTTGAATTTATATAGAAAATTATGATTCGTCTTGGAGATGACTTTTGATGATGTAAGAACTTCACTAACATACAAAAAATGGAGATGTTCCAAACAATAACATGCACACATTCCAATTTTTCTACCAATGCTAATGGTTGGCCAAGTATTATCATATAGGCTTCCACCAGTAAATGTTATATACCTAGGGGGGATAATATGGGGTACCAAGGGAGGTACCCAAGGTAATAATATAATAATGGGATGGGCCATAGTAATAAATAAGGTGGTTAACCCATGTCATGTAAGGGACCACAAGTAGTTAATAATAATGTAATGGGCCCATGGTATTAGTTGATGGTATGAGGGAACCATGGTAACGGTAATGTGAATTACTGGTGGAAGCCTATATGATAATACTTGGCCAACCATTAGCATTGGTAGAAAAATTGGAATGTGTGCATGTTATTGTTTGAAACATCTCCATTTTTTGTATGTTAGTGAAGTTCTTACATCATCAAAAGTCAACTCCAAGACAAATCATAATTTTCTATATAAATTCAACGGTAACTTTATCCATATTTGATGTGTTGCCAATGTTGGGCCAATTTTGTATATCCATTTGAATAGGACTAATTTTGAAGCCAAGATAGATTATCAGAGGATTAAACAAGAAGACATGACGGAGGATAA
The DNA here is from genome assembly GCA_031772625.1 of Pinus tabuliformis. Taxonomy (NCBI): domain Eukaryota; kingdom Viridiplantae; phylum Streptophyta; class Pinopsida; order Pinales; family Pinaceae; genus Pinus; species Pinus tabuliformis. Next base: position 93,392,669 of record CM062812.1, read on the forward strand.
TACACTTGGAATATAGTCAACTAATATTAACCATAAGGAAACCCTCTTCCTTACAAACTCATCACCATCAAACTATAACAATCTCTTATTAGAATCCTTGCCAAATGATTTGCATTTTTATTGGTTAAGGAATTGAAACACAACAAGATGTTGCAGAAATGTGAGCTAGACTTGCAAAGTAATGTTATTCATAGTGGATGTGCGGGCATAAAATGAAATGAATTTGGTCTTTTTTGAAATTTGTTACAAAACCTCTTCCAGCATAATATAAGCATACTTTGTGATTTACATATCATTTGAATTCTTGCATCCAAGTGGTTGATAAACAAAATGTACATCTAAGTTTGTTAAGAAACCTTGAGAGTGAGTTAAATATTGATCACTAAATATTTTTGTCAAACCAAGCTAGAGAGATACCCATCCCTATGGCATTTCAGATTTTTTGAGAAGTTGATGATAAGACTATTTCACATGGTTAAATGATTTCATTCACAATTCATACATGGTTAAATATGATAACCAGTCTCCTCTTACAAAGTGACTAGCTGTAACATCACACTTCAAATAATATTCACAATATAATTATCTAGAATTATTTCACTATAAAAAGTCTAATAAATTAATTCTGTGAATCCTATGTTTAAATATTCATGACTAGTTCCATTTTGATTGCACTGTTGTACACTAATTGATGAATTTTGCAAATATTCTTTAAACTAGTACTTGAGGCCTGAGCATAGCTTAGATGATAGCTATGTTGATGGACGTTACATATGTATTAACAAATATGAGTTACATTAATAGTCAATAGAAATCAGATTTGTTCTCCCTCATTCATTGGAAAGTGTAGGGCCTTTGAAAAAAACCCTGTCATGTTGGGGGGAGAACTCCATCAGTTTTGTGAACCAACAAATTCCAGTTTTCTTTATCCAATTTTTTCTACCTCTACTACCTAGATTCCTTGCAGGGTATTTTGTTTTCTTTCTAGGATGCACTACAATTTCCATCATTTCATGCTTTATGGAGCTCAATTCACTCACCATTCCAAATCCACCAGATAATTATGGGAAAATTCACAAGATAACACTTCAAATTATTTTGCAAGGTTTAGGCTTAGGTTATTTAAACAAGGCCATTGATATTGAAATCCTATGTCTTAGGTTATCTATAAACAATGTACAAGTTTTACTCTTGTATTTTTTCTCTCAACCTATTTGAAAATATTGTTGATAACTAAACTCCATATGCTCTTGCTTCATACCATTTGAGCCTTATCAAGTATTAAATTCCGAAAAACTTCATAATTAGGATGCCAAACAGATCTCAACATGTAAGGATGTTCACTTGGAAGGCCATCTTTTTTTTGGCTCATCAATGTTGTCATCAACTTGTTCAGTGTTTAGAGTGTTTGACAAGTTATCAAAATGGTCACTTTATATTTATTTTGGTGAAAAAGACATGAGGATGTTAAGAGATTAGCCCAAAGAAAGAACAAATCAAATGAGGAATTTTTGTTTCTAGATTCTATAGCTATTTAAAGAAAAACTCATCCAATTACCTTGAGGAAATATTGTGATACATTAGATATAGGCATTGTGATATGTTAGATATAGGCGATAGATATCATGTTCTTTCCCTACTTGCTGCGTATGTAGGGAGGTTGTTATATTTGTACGATGATGTATTCCTACACACTGTGAAGGGAGGAAAATTTATTTCCTTCCATAAATATATCAGTTTTCTTCTCAAACAAAAAGGTCAATTAGCTTGTCAGTAGCTCCCATTTTACATTAAATTGTTAAATTAGTAAATAATCTTCAGTAATCATTAATTTAGAAACTACTAAAATATATGAGCCAACAGGAAACAATTGAATCATTTATAGGATTCAATATATCATAATACATCAACTAGTACCATCTATTGAGATAGAGTATAGTGGTGGGAAGGTTCATTGCCATGCATATAACCTAGGTTTAGACCCCTGTGAGCTTAAATCCTATAACAATATGTGCACTAGTTGAGTTAGATGACTCCCCTCACTGAAGTGGGATAGTGACAATGTGGATTTGGGGCTCATAGCTTCCAAGTTCCCATAGATTAAAAAAAAAAAAAATTACCCTTGTCAAATAGAAAAAAGAAACATACACATGAACTTCCTTAAAGAGTTTGGACAACACTTGCAAAAACCCAAATAATTATCTCCATTGGCCCTATTAAATATATTACATAGGATTAGCTTAACCAAAATTGTAGCTACTTCGAAGAATATGATATCCATGGAAAATGCAGAGTGTCGATGTACTATTTTCATTAAGGTTACCAATCAATGCGCTTGATAATTTTAAAATTGTTTGTATCCTAATTCTAGTTAAAACACATACTCTTAATAGAACTTAGAATCTAGAAATCAAATATATGTTCCTTGTGGTAAATTTTGGGTATGATTCAATGGACTTGTGGTTATTAAACAACCTAATTGATTCACTAACAAAGTTAAGATTTACTTTTATTTTTTGATGTATGTTCCTACTAACCTAAACTGAAGACTAATAATAGTGTTCTCTCATTATGTAGGCACATAGACATTCATATGTATAACAAAAAATTCATTCTAGGCTCTTCGCTTTCCAGTATTTTAGGTTAAAGTTCAACAAAATAACATGGACATTCACTTGAGGGGCTGAGTTTCAGGGTGTGACCAGTTTTTCAATAAGAATTGCATTACACACAATGATTCAACCAACATCGTATAAGCACTATTAATACACATTATTAACAACCACATTCTCGATTTGAGTACAACCAAATTATACAATATGCATTCTAAACTATTAGTACAAACTAAATTCAATAAGAGAGACATGAACCTCATGGCACAACCCACACATAAGAAAAACTTATCTCTGATGAATCTAGGCAATTGAGTCTAGGACTGCAACTCTCCTCCCAACCTTAGATTGGGCTACACGGTGGCTCTTCTTGCATCCCAATCACCCCTGATCCATATTCCAGGGCTTAAGAAGGTTTTTCAAAGGATACTAACACATATGCTAGTTGAAATAGGTATTCCTGAGGTTCAACCACCTACACCCCACCAGACATAGCATTATAAGAAACATCCTTGTTGTTACAGGGGTAACTATATTGAAAGAAATATTGAGTCCTTTGCACTTATGCTTTGAAGTGATCTAGGCCAACCATAAGAATGCTCTCTTGAATTTCTCAGAATAAAGGTAGCCAATCTTCCTTTCTCTATAGTACTCACATATTTATGGTCCCGTGTAGCTCCAACTTTTGATATACTAAAACTTGCCACATTAATAACAATTTTCTCGTCAAGAAAATATTTTTTGTCTTCACATCATGGTTAATAATTTCTTGGGTTGTTCCAGTGTGATCGTGGTGGAGGTCTGTTGGCCTCTTGTAGCCCTTATCCATATTTCAATCCTCTATTTCCATGATAAAGGTGGGATGTATGTTCCATACAAGTGAATCCTGAGATACCCATTGACACACCATCATCCTAAAGAGCCTGAATAGGCCAAAACTTCTCAGGTATCGGCCCATAAGGGACCAAGATAACCTCAATGGCATTGAAAAATGCTAGAGACCCAGTTTTTGGAGAAAATATTAGAATCCATCCAATCGAATCCACATTGACCAAATACTCCTTGAACAAACATTGAACTTATGTACCTTTGAAGGTAAATTCATGTAGCAGAACTAACTTGTATGCTGTAACAAAATGAAAAATTGTAGTTTAGATCATGGATTTTATTAGGAATGCGATAGCGATAAAGGCGTACCTAGTGCCAACCGTGCTGCTTGATTTCAATATTGTAGAAGTATTGTTCTGTGCATACCCAAATGATTACATAAAGAGTCAATGGAACTATGATATTGGATGTGAAGACTATGAAGCCTGACCACCAAACGAAATTATTCGAAAGGAGAATGATTCTAATCTAGGTGCATAGATTGAGCACAAGATGTGAGCCTCTAAATAAGAGCATATCAATGTGATGGGATGGCCACATGGTAATGTTGGGAGGAATTTTTGAATGTTTTGTAACAAGTTGTAAATATTTATATTAGAGAGTGAGTTTTGTTTTCATAATAAGTTGGACGAGTTATTTTCTATTGTAAGAGAAAAAAAACATAATAATAGTTTTATTTTCCCCTTATTTTGAGAATGAGGGGAAACTATTCACACTTTGTGACTCTTGGTTATCATAGTCTGTTCCTTTTGGGAAACAATAAGAAAAGAGTGCTTGGAGAGGTGAAGAGAAAAAAATAAGAAGTGAAGAGAAGCTGCCAAGAGAAGAGAGGAGAGAGGGAGAGAAGAGAGGAACTCATTGTTTCTCTGTGTAACTAAAGTTCTGATGTTTTTCATATGCATGTACCTTCAATCTATGTGAACGGAAAGTATTTATGTATGAATGGCATAATAAACAACAATTTGGGGTTGCAAATTATGTTATTATTAAAAGAATCGAAGCTCTATAGTTACACTGAATCATTTCTTGTTGTGAAATGTTACTAATTCATAATTTTTATTCATGTGCATTGATCTTAGTCTGTATATGAAAACCTATAACTTGTTGAATCAAAGTACATTAGGAATATTAGCATTGAAGTCTTAATTGTTGTGATTTGTTCATGAATCTTGTGTATTCTTGTTGAAAAGGTCTCAAAACCCACTCAGGAAAGTACCATGGTGTCCAAGATTAGGAATATGAGGTATTTATAGTAAATTGGTCATTTTGAAAGTTTGTATCTATTTCCATGACTTGGATTATTTGGAAAAATGTTTGGTTGATTGCATTGATTGTTTCATCTTCTTGATCTTGCTCCATCTACAAACATAAAGATAAAATGTAATGAGTGTATCTACATTGGTGAGAATAATCAAAATTGAAATAAATAATATAATCAATGTAAATTGAATAGCAATGTACGATAGAAAGAAGTGACTCATAAACTATACACATGGTTTCAAAACCAAGTCTCATGCCTTGTTGCAACAAGTCTTCTGCTAGCATAGTTCCATACTTTGTTTCTTACATATTTTAAACCCAATTATAAATCATAGATTTAATATAAAGGATTCTTTTCTATTATTAATTATAAACTCAGAGAAATAACATAGATACTTAAAAATTCTACAATTAATTTTTGATATGCCAACATATACTCACAACCCATATTTAACCCAATGTCAATCAATTCTTCTGACGACTCTTCTTTGTATGTTAACACCTATTTGAAGACATTCAAAGATGATTGTTGTAAAACAACTTAAAATATACAAAAATGAAACCTTGAGTTATTATAAGAAAATATTAACAATTACTCACAAACTTTGATATCGACATTTTTCCTCCTTGTAGTCCTATTTTATATGTTGAATGTGTTCCATTTTGCTTTCTTTTCTACAAGAAAATACTTGAAAATTAATATTTAATGCTAAATTATTTTTTTATATGTACAAAGTCAATCATGATTACATACATTTGAAGCGCGTTTTTGTTGAGATGGTTCCTCCTATGATGCAAGTATGTCCATTTCTTTGACCATCTCCTTGTACACTTTTATGGACATTTCTACTATCATGTTTTTCATATCAGCTCACTGATCCTTTGTTATTTTAATAATCTTCCTGACAAAAGTAAGAAACTATTTTCATATTGATATATGAAAACTAAATATAACAAAGTTGGTATTAATAAATGAATGGTTTGTAGTAATATATACATATAATTCTAGAGAATCATTTTAATTAGGAATATTACCTTTCGAATGATTCTTTTTAGCTATTCTATGTGTTTTATATTACAAGTCTGACATGTCTCATTGACCATTTCTCTCGAAACACTTCTTGAAGTTTAAATGTTATTTGGTTCTTGAAATAATTGGATTTTTTTTTTTTTTTTTTGTAAATGGAAAGTATGTCTATACGTTTGTTCCACTATATCATTCATAGTTTTGTAAAAGAATTCCCCCCTTTCATTAACCTCCAACAACACTCCAGATGAGTTTAGGACCAATCCATCGCCATTTACATGTTCTATAATTTTTCTTTTCTTAAAATGACATTGATTTTTTCCTTCGTGTTTGCTCCCTATAGAAAGTTAAACATATATGAATTAATAGATTGTTTTAAACATGTTATCTAATATTCTTAAGTATATTATTAATGAATATTCAAAAAAAAACTCATTCGAATAGTATTTTTTCATTCACCTAATTCATCCTCTGTAGTTTTTCTATCATACTTTTACGCTCTTTTACACTTAGATTAGAAATAATCTTATCAAACTTCTTCATTTTGTGGCTTTTCATGACACACACTAACCAATGCATATTAGTTAAAATTACAGACAGTTCAAACATATTAATTTGTAAAGAATTTATAAGGAACTTGCATTCTCTGCTTTTTTTCTATCATACTTTTACGCTCTTTTACACTTAGATTAGAAATAATCTTATCAAACTTCTTCATTTTGTGGCTTTTCATGACACACACTAACCAATGCATATTAGTTAAAATTACAGACACTTCAAACATATTAATTTGTAAAGAATTTATAAGGAACTTGCATTCTCTGCTTTTTTCGATGTGTTGTCATTGTGTAGATCAATATTTTTGTTACTTGACACCTTCTCATCAGACATTTTTTATCAATATACAACATATACCATTCAATAAAAAATCCATTAAATATATTTTATACATAAATCAAATAATTTTAAGCCAAAAGAGCTCTACTAACTGTTGCATTTATTGAATCAAAGCACCAGTGCATTTAAGTCATTCAATGCACTAGGCATTTAATATTTCAACATTGTTAGTGAAAATTAATTTTAAATTATGATGGTGCAATTTGTAACGATAAACGCACTGCAATGACTTAATGATGCTATTTGGCAGAGGCATGTTGGTGTGTTATATTACATCGGGAGCACTGTTAAACAGACTAGAAAAAATCGACATGGTTCTAATACATCGGTGCATTGTATTACATAGTGCACACCGGTGTGCTATATTACATTAGCACACTGTGAAACATACATTGTTTTAAAAAAAATGGATAGGACTGACAGGGTTTGGATTTAATTCAATAAGTGATGCCCAGTACTTTACATGTCAAACGCCCTATATATAGTAAGTAGACAAACCCATTAAATTTAAAATTCCTAAAATGAAAAAATTTAATTGTGAAGTGGTAAAGGGAGTTAAACCCTAAGGTAAAATTTTGTAATCACATAAGCAAGAAGAAGCAAGGGTTTAAGGTAAGTATTTATTTATTTATTTTTTTAATTCCAATTAAATCTAAAAAGGAACAGAGATCGTAAAAACTTTTACTAGTAAAATCAATAGTAATTTTTTATTTTTATTTATTTATTTCTTTTTATATAAGGTTTTTATTTTTATTTTTCTGAATTTTGAATAAATTTAATAGAAATTGTAAAAAAAAAAAATTAACAGTAAAATCAACTGTGAAATTTAAAATTTTTGATATGCAGGGTTTTGGGTGAATCACCATACCTTTTAAATTCTGATCTTTTTGCTGTTCCAAAATATTTTGTTGCTCCATAGTTCTCCCACTATGTCTCTCTTTCAAATGATCTGTCTTTTAATGAAACCCTAACAAAAATTGTAAAAAAGTTTATTAGTAAAATCAACAATATAAATTTAAAATTTTTACTATGCAAGGTTTTGAATGAATCACCATAACTTTTAGCTTCTGATCTTCTGAATAGTTTTTCTACTCCAAAGTATTATGTTTCCGCGCAGTATTATGGTTAACCATGATCGAGTAGGTCAAATCATAGTTAGCATGGTCAACCATGGTCAACTAGGTCAAACCATGCTTAGCACAGTTAACATGGTCACCATCTGCAATCGTATTCAACATAGTCAAACATTGTTAATAATGCTAACCATAGTCATGGCCAACCTTAATCAACCATAGTCAACATGCCCAACCATGGAGGACCGGGGACAACTATGGTCAATCATGGGAAACTATGATCAACTATGGGTAGGATGGTCAACCATGGTCAACTATAGGTAGTGTAGTCATGGTCAAGGTCATGGATAACCATAGTATACCATAATTAGCCATAATCAACATGGTTAACCATCATCAACCATTATTGACATGTTCGAAGTGGTCAAACATGGTCAACCATGTCAACCATAATCAACCATGATTAATGACAATAAACCTTAATCAACCATAGTCAACATGGTTGGCCTTGGTTAACCATGGACATCCATGGCCAATAATGGTAGCATGGTCATCCATGTGCAAAATTTCCATAATCATGGGCAACATGGCCACGGTGATTATCATGGTCAATCATGGGAAACATGGCCACAATCATTTTCATGGTCAACCATGTGTAACATGACCAACTATGGTCAATTATGGGAAGCATGGTTATCCATAAGTAGTATGCTCAACCATGGGCACCATGGTCAACCATGTGTATTACAAACATGGGCATCATGGACAACGATGAGTAGTATGGTCAACCATGGGCACCATGGTCAACCATGTGTATTACAAACATGGGCATCATGGACAACGATGAGTAGTATGGTCAACCATGGGCACCATGGTCATCCATCATAAACCATGATCAATCATAGACATCATGGTCAACTATGGTCAACCATGGTTCAACAAGGTCAAACAATGTTTAGCCATGGTCAACATCATCAACCATTGTGAGCCATGTATAACACGGGCAACCATAATTAATGATTGTCAATTATAGTTAAATGTTGTCAACCGCGAATAACTAAAGTCAACATGGCCAACAATAGTGAACCATAATCAATCATAGTCAAGTATAGTTAAACATGGACAATCATGGCCAACCATATTCAACCATAGTCACTTGTAGTCAAATATATTTTCGCCAAAATTAAATGTTATCAACCATAGACAACCATAGTTGATCATAAACAACCATAATAAACAATTGTGTATTAATCCTCTCCACACATACCAACTACCCATTAACACAATCACATTATTAAAAATAATTAGTGGTTAATGTATATTGATTGACACCAATGTTAATTTTCCAAAATAAAAAATAATATTAAATGACATATATCATCCTCCTTTTAAAAATATGATTATACTAATTACTACTACTTTAATATTTGTAATTTATTTTATTTTTAATAATCTATTACCATATTTATACCAAAGTCATTGAACATACACAAAAAAAAGTTTCCATTAAAATGTCCATTTTTCATTATGATATCGTATTAAATATTTCACTATGATTCAATTAATTAGACCATCGCCTAAAATCCATAAAAATTGAAAAGATACAGAAATCTACATCACAAAGTAGGTGGACACGAATGACCAAGTAAAGCACACCTACATGGTCCCAAAGAAAGAAGTAACATAAAGGGTACAATTTCCACTCCGTGACCATAGAAATATTTGTAAAGATTTTAAACTAAGAGATTCTACATTAATTTCCCAAATTGTACGACACGTGATTGTTTTGTATCACAATTTCTTCATTGACTATTATAATCGTGTTCAGAAGTTATGGCCGTGATTTCGATTGCTTCTTTTGGTCTAGAGAATAAGACAAAACGCTCACCAAATTCCACGCATGAATAGAATTTATATCATGTTACCATTTCAACGATGTTTTGAAAATTTAATTTAATTTATTTTAATTTTATTGCTAAAATAACTAGCATAATTATATTAATAAATGTGCTAGTAAATGTGGTTGATGTGTTTATAAACATATTTTAAGTATACGCATAATTAAATCTTCATGAAGGCCACTTTAGCATTGCTGAGGTCTGAAATTAGCAAAGTGCGTAAAACTTTAGATCTGCTCTCTAGGAATCTGCGTGCTTTGCATTTGGAACTTTCAAGTTCACTTTCTGCATCCTTTGGGCAAGAGTTAATGCTGGTTCAGCTCTAAAATACTTGCGCATGGAGGATCGATGGAGGGAGAAACTGAGTTCTAAGCATAGTTACCAAATTGAATTTTGATTCGGATTCGAATTCGATACTGTAGAAAAAATTTGACTCTACAAAATTTAATACGGAAAAAATTTGACACTATACATCTTATAATTACTTAAATATATTAGTTTTTTTTTTTAATAAACAATCATTATATTCAAAATTTTAATGAAAAGATGAAAGTTGTATAAGTTAATTTTGTTTCAAAATAGAAGTTATTGTTTTTTATGTTTTATATAAGAGTTATTGATTTGCACCCAATTTGCTATTTTATAATTTTTGTAAAGTAGGAATTATCTTTCTTTTAATTGCAATTTGTCATTTTATAAATTTTTTTAATATAGAAATTACTCTTTTTTTTTTTGAATTTTTCAATATAAATTATAGTCTTTTATCTTTATTTTTTTTTCCAATAAGAATTACCAATTTGCTAAAATAGAAATTACCCTTTTTTATTTTTTCTATAAAATTAGTCTTTTGTTTTTAAGAAATACAAACTTGCTAATTCTTATAAGAAACTTTATAAAAGCTAATTGATCTTATCATTTGTCTTTCTCTACATTATTTCAATTTTACACCAGGATTGCCTCGTTCCAAATTCGTTTTTCCCTTCTGTGTATTATTTCCACCAGGTTCGTTTTTCCCTTCTCTATATTATTTCCACCAGGGTTGGGCAGGTCCAAACTTGTATTCTTCCAATGCATCAACTAAGCAAAGTTGGAGTTAAAAATTTACCTTGCTAAGATGATTCCTATTCAACAATTGAAGATTAAGTTCAATGACCTATTTCCATAGAAGTTGAGCAATTCCAAACTTGTGTTGTTCCTATGCATCAACCAACCAAAATTAGAATTAAAAATTTACCTCTTGAATAGATAATAGATGTTGTTCCAATACATCAACCAATCAAAATTAGAATTGAAAATTTACCTATCTCTCTAATAGATAATAGATGCAAGTGTGATTCTTATTTAGCAGTTGAAAAGTAAATTCCTTAATTAGTAAATTCCTAAATTATTAAGATAAACATAAGTTTTATTTTTTTAATAAAATAAGTAAAAAAACAAATCAATACTTTTTCAATTTAGATATCTACCACCGCATTCTGAATTTATAAAATGTATTTAAACAATATTTGAAAATTAAGTAATGTGAAAAATTCTTATTTATTTAATCAGCCATATATATTTGTATATATCAAATTTTTATTGACCGTATATATTGGCCTGTTTATGGCCTGTAACGAAGCACATTATGTATTCATATTAGGACGCGAAACATATTCAAATTAAAAGACAAAGCAAAGTAAATGTTGGAGACAACGAGTGCCTTTGACAAAAATATAACACCGAACCGAATTAGAATTCTCCGAATTAATGACCGTACCGAACCAAACTGGCGAATTAACGTATTTTTTTCACCGGGACGGACGAACTTGGTAACTATGCTTCTAAGTTTCAGAGGTTGGCTCTTAAATCTACCTCTCTCAGCGACCCGGTCTCTTCAGTGGATAGTATTTCCCATGGACGACTTTCTGCTAATCAAAGGTATGCGCTTCTACACTGGGCTTTTCATTTTCTGGCCAAACCGTCTCTCCCGTGGATCCTTATGAGTCAGATGGAGTAGCCTGCTCGATGTCTAGCAGCGATGTGGTTCCTTATGCCGGCGGCTCCGCTCTTTCTTCATCCGGCTCGACCGACCCTTATTCCTGTATAACGTTGATAAAGATAAATCCAGATTGACTGATCCTCTAGCTCTTACGCTGTCCGAGCCCGGTTGCCTTAGCTTTATAAACTCCGCAAGCGCTGTTCCGCAGGTCCCCGTTACTGCATCCAGCACCCATGTGATCCTCGACGCTGCTTCTATTACTAGCTCGTTAATTTCCGGGAGCTCGGATCCGATAATCCCCATCACCGAGTCTAGTTAATAGCACTTCTTTTAATGGTTGCTGCTCGAGCACGCTGAGCTCTCCCATCGACATTAAGGATGCTCTCTTAGATTACAATGAATCTAATAATAGTAGGAATGATATTTCTTTAAAAGTAGGTGATGCTAATAATAATGATATTAATAAAGATAATGCTTTTAATATTATTAATAATAATAAATTTAATAATTATAATAAAAATAATAATAGTAATCTTAATTTTTTTTGTTAGTAATAATAATAATGATACTATTAAAAATAATAATATTATTAATATTGTAAATAATAATAATAATAAGTGAATAAATGATTATAGTTAAATAATTAAGGATAATAAATATAATAAGTCAACGGTTCTTAAATTTGCATATAAACAATAATTCTAAGTTTAAGAAGAGTCATAGGTTAAATAATATTAATTTTCCACCTTCCTCTCACATTAATAATAAAGTCATTAATTTATCTAGTTTTTCATTTTCGCCTTTTGTTTTTAAGGTTTTAAGCAAAGGTTTAAACTTTGCCTTGGCCCCTAAGAAGATCCCTGTGGATGACATTATTTGTGACATAGAATTTGGGATTCATGGTTTACCTGATAGTATTAAAAACACTATTAGGCAGGATTGTGCTGTTGTCCTAAGGAAAGCTAAGCCTCCTAAGAGCAACCTTAGCAGGGATGAATTTGAAGCCCTAAGATCCTTAAATCAGAACAAAGATATTGTTGTTCTAAGAGCTGACAAAGGTGGGGCTGCTGTCATTCTTAACAAGGAAGACTACCGCAATAAAATGTTGGAGCATCTTCATAATAGTGGAAGCTATAAAAAGCTTTCCAAAAACCCGCTAAAGAAGATCTCCAGGAATGTGGCCCTTGCCATTAAATCCAGTAACTCGGTGAGTCCCCTTCACCATAAACTCATTGAGAGCAATCCCATCACACCTAGGATCTATGGGCTCCCTAAAATTCATAAGGAAGGAGCCCCCCTTAGGCCCATTGTCAATACCATTGGAGGTCCTACCTATCTGCTTGCTAAGTTCCTTGCCTTGAAGCTTAAACCCTTAGTTGGTCATACAGGGTCCTTCGTTAAAGACTCGGCTTCTTTTATTGAGGAGATCAAGAACATCAAGCTGGACTCTGGAGACGTTCTTGTCAGTTTTGATGTTGTTTCCCTGTACACCTGCATCCCTATAAATGAAGCCTTGGAAGTGATCAACCGTCTAACTGATTCAGATACCACTCAGTTAGTTGAAATTTGCCTCACTTCGACCTTTTTCAGTTTTGAAGGTGAGTTCTTTGAGCAAACCTGTGGAGTTGCCATGGGCTCACCCTTATCCCCTATTGTTGCAAATCTTTTTATGGAGGATTTTGAATCCAAGGCTCTAAGCTCAGCCCGCCTCTTGCCTAAGCTGTGGAAAAGATATGTAGATGACACTAATGTCATCTGGTCTCATGGCCAAGAGGAGTTGGATCTCTTCTTCGATCATCTCAATAGTCCATCATCGGCCATTAAGTTCACTAAGGAGCAAGAAGTCGATGGTTGCCTCCCTTTCCTTGATATTATTATCTCTAAGAATAGTGATGGTTCCCTCTCCCACCGAGTGTTCCGTAAGAAAACTCATACGAAGTAGTATCTTCATGCTAGTTCCCATCATTTCCCGGCCCAGAAGTTAAGGGTTCTCAACACCCTTGCTACTCGTGCCCTAAGGATCTTTGATGAAAAGAGCTTCGAGGAAGAGAAATCCCATCTCTTTAATGTCTTTGTTGAGAACGGTTATAGTAGACACATAGGACAGAAGGCTTTCTTCAAAGCAGCTAAGAATTCGTTAACTAGAAGGGAACCGAAGGAATGCATTCCTGGTGTCCATCTTCCTTTTGTTCAGGGGACCACGGATAAGATTGTCAGGATCCTTAAGAAGCATAATGTCCCCTCGACCTTTAGACCTCTTAACACCATTCGTAAGTCACTCAGATTAGTGAAGGATCCTATTGACCCTAAAGACATGAAAGGGGTTTATATTATTCCCTATTCTTGTGGGACCCCCTATATTGGTGAAACTGGTCGCTTCATTAATCAAAGGATTAGGAGCACGCAACTGACCTTAAGTATAGAAGAACCAAATCTTCTGCTTTAGCAGAACATGTGGAGAAAACCAATCATCATGTCTGTATTGAGGAGGCTAGTGTTATTGCTAGAGCGTCTCAATTCCATCACCGAAAATTTAGGGAAACCCTTGAGATTGAAAAAAGGCCGAACAATCTCAATAGAGAGGATGGCTAGAAGATTAGTAGTTTCTGGGTCCCAACCCTCTCCTCCTAGTCGTTTCTTTCCTTTCTTTCCCTCCCTTTGTTTAGCTTGATCTTGTTGTCTTTTTAGTATTTTTTCCTCTTGTTTCCCGTTTCTGATGACCTTGTTTCTTTGAGGTATGGGAGGTATTTATTTGTTTTTTGCTAATAATAGAAGAAAATAATCTTGAAAATAATCTATGATAATATACTAATTGTAACCCTGAAATTAACTATTAATTTAATTTTAAAAATTTTAAAATATTCTCTCTAACCTTTAAATTACTATAATATTTATATATTTAATATTTTTATAAATAACTTTTAAATTTAAATTTATTTATTTATTTTAATATATATAAATATATGAAATAGTCCCTTTAATATATATTTTAATTTTACTAACTATCTATGTATTACTCTAATAGGTATTTATTTAATAAGTTTTATATCTAACTATGAATTACTTTAATATTTATATAGTTAATATCTTTGATAATCATCTATTAAATTAAATTAATTTATTTTATAATTTATTTATTTAAATATATATTTATTTTTATAGATGGCTCTAATATTTTAATAATTTATTTATTTATTTATATTATTATTATTATTATTATTTTTTAATCTATCTAACTATTAATTACTCTAATATCTTGGATAACTATCTACTAATTTATTTATTTTAATATATATTTATGCATAAATATTAATTTAAAATTAATTTATTTTAATATATATGAATATATGAAATACCCCCTTTAACTTGTATTTTAATAAAAGAATATAACTAACTATATATTACTCTAATATTTATAATAACCTTTATATCTAACGAGTAATTAATTTAATATCTTTATAGATAATTTCTTTGATAACTATCTACTAATTTAAATTAATTTATTATTGTATAATAAATTAATTTAATATATATTTATAATTATAAATTCATATAATAGTCCATTTACTTTTATTTCAATAAGAAGATAACTAACCGTAGTAACCTTTTTTTATTAAATATAGGTTTTTCCCTAATCTAGGTCCATACCTACCATTTCCAGGTCAAATTTAGTCGTTGTCAATTTAACCGTTACCTGATCAAGAGATATAGCTATTGGATGTTCTGCTTCACCTATTTAATATGCAAAGCGAGATCTGCTCATTCAACTTGTCCTGACGATGAACCACACTAGTTGGTTAGAATCCTAATGTGATTTTCGCCAAAGAATTCTCTCAATGGAATTGTTTTTAGTGTGATTTTTTGGAAGCATTTCTGGTGGGTTTTTCCGGTGTAATTTCTCTAAAATCTAGCGGGAATTTATTGAAATCAGAAGCTTTATGGGTAACCCATGCACAATCCAAGTGCTCTATAAATTTTTCACAGTGTTGAATCCATATATACAGTCAAAAACCACTTTAAATAACACAAATCAAGATTTCACCTCAAAATTTTCTGCTGCATTCCGACACCGGAATATTGAAAATGACATTAACTCAGAAAAATATATAAATCACACATAAAAATCAGAGACACAATATTGACGGAAAAAGGCTGAAGCCTCATGTATTCTCTCTCATTCTCATTCTTACACAGAAATAATTGAATATAATGTTACAAATAAATAGATGAGAGATAGTGTTCTTAAGATAGTGCGTGCTATCTTAGACACCTTTGGTTGAGATAATTTCTCCTTTGGTTGAGATAATTTCTCACCAGACACACCAATATAGGAGTTACCTAAACTAACTCCTATCTTAGAGGAACAACCCAAGAGTTAGGCACAAATTCCTAACTTGGAATATTTAATTAATTAATTAATTTATTTTTGGATTTATTATTGTTTTATGAGAGAGTCTAACATTCCCCCCCTCAATGATAAATCCAAAAACGAGAACCATCTTCCAAGTTCTCATGTTGATCCTCAAAAACATTGCCTGAAAAAACCGCCAAAAACTGGATGCTGGAAAAAACTCAAATCTGAAGAGAACATGAATCAGCTGCATGCTTGATTCATCTCTGAAGGACGCCTGACAACTCCATCATGTGCCAAGCCGCAAAAGGATCCAACTGTCCTTTGCTTGAAAAACAGCATCCGGTGTCCACTGACACAATTTGATGATGATTGCCCACTGGCTAAAGATGTCGAAAAACAACTCAATGTTGCTTTTGCTATGATGAAAGCTGCTCACTGCTGCTTTGGCTGTCGATCACCCACTGGCGAATTTGCTGATGCTCACTGCTGATGACAAATGCCCACTGGCTGATGAAGATGCCCACTGGCTGCTTTGCTGATGTTGTCGAGAATTTCAGTCTGACAACCACTTGTCAATTTCATTGACATTTCCCCCCTTTGTCAGCTGAAAGGAGAGACAATCTTCTCCAAAATATATTTGAACTCCCCCCCTTCACGTGTAGGAGAGTTTCACTGTTGTACTCCCTCATTCAACTGCATGAGAGTACCGTCATCTGTTCACTGCTGGCTGCACTATGTGTGATTGTAGTCGGTTGTAGAACTGAGACAATCGTTTGACTGTGGATGACCATTCCCAAGGATCAATCCATTCATAATGTATCTTCAATCTGGCTGATTTGTGTGGGTTGCGACATTTTTCTGAGGAATGATTGGGCTTGCCACAATGGCAACACGGATGGAGATCAAAACATTGATCTTCCATATGACCAGTTCTTTGACAATGAGAACACTTTGGTTGAACTTCAACTTCAGGTTGCGTGCAATTCTGATTGTCGACAACTTTCTCAGAACCTGCTGAGGTGAGTGGTTCAAGAACTCCTGCACTCACAAACTTAATTGGCTTGGAATAATCTGGGATATGTAAGTTGGTGTCATCAGGGACATATCCTAAGCCACGTCTATTCTTGTTATTTTGAATTTCTTCCCAAGGCTTGATGATGGCTTTGGAAGAAATTTGAATTTTATCATGAACAACTTCGACACTTGAAGTTGTTGGGATGAATGACTTATCATCTGGATGGTTCAAAGACTTGAAAGTATCACTCTTTTCTTGCAATTCATTCCTTTGAAGTTGGGACTCAAGCTGAAGAAACTCAATGGTTTCATGCGTTTGCTGTAGATGCCGTGAAATATCAGCAAGAGTTTCTTTGCTGACGTGCACCATGTCTTCATCACTGGAGATGATCAAACTGTGAAGAATGTTTAATAACTGAATATGCTGCGCCATCTGAACTTGCTCACTTGAAGTCAGACTCTCTTGTTGTAGATGTTGTGCTTTGAACTGTTTCACTTTACTTGAATGACAGGCTCGCTTGCTATGGGACTTGACTGGCACGCTCGCTTGATTTGTTGATCTCAACTTGCTTGATTGGTGTTAGAGTTGAACTTGTTGTGGTTGCTATGATGGTTGTTTCAAGGAGTTAAAACTCAAGGACTCACGTGATTGTGCTTTAAAGGAAGGGTGTCGAACACTGTCGAAAATGCACCCAAAAAGCTTACAATGGTTTGAATGACTCACATAAAACAAGGAATTCACTTGTCTTAATTTGACTAAGTTGAAGAGAATTAACGTGCTTGACTTCTAATCAAATCAAAACATGGGTGTCGGTTTCAACCAAGAATGCACCCCTACAATGCAATGTAATTGGAATTTGATTCACAAGTTCTGAAATTTGTTTGCAAGAATGTTGATGTAGACTTTGCTTTGAAATGCTTTAACTTGATTAAGTGAAGTTTCTTGTTGAAGTAGAATGTCGATGTTGAAAACTTTGATGAGTTGTTGTATGTGTGGAGCTTAATTATCCTTCCTTGCAACTATTTCGATATAGGTGTTGTGCTTGCTCTTTGTATTTTATGTGTGCATGAAATGAGATCATTTATGTGTCAAAACTAGACACAAATCATAAGCAAAAAAACATGAAGCATGCACCATCATCAACTCACTCTTCGTGTACCTAAGATCCCCTTATTCAATTTCGGGCGGATCTAGGACACATCAACACCAAAAAAATAATATGTCTTTATTAAATTTTGGAGTACATAAGCTTTCAGCTTCACAACATCTTCATAGAATCAGAGTTCTAGAACTTTTTGAAAGAAAAAATGTCTTCAAAAAACTACCTACACTCACTCACTCTCAAAATCTCTTTCAAAATAAAATATTACTTTGGATGACAAAAAAATTTCTTTCAAAGAAATCCACTTATCTTCTTTCTTATGTCACTCCTTATATCTCCCAAAAGCACTCCAAAAAATTTACACTTTAAATGGCATACCTCATTACAAAAATTAAAAAAATATTTTCCACTCCTTATCTCTCCAAAACACACTTTAACTAACTCATGCCCACTCAAACATAATAAAATCTCCACTTCACATTACACCACTCATTCGTTTTTATCTCCATTTCATATTACACCACTCATTCGTTTTTATGCATCAAGCTTAAGAAAAATACAAGTAAAAGCTCACGTTTTGGAAATGCGCATTTTCCCAGCATAAAACCTTTAAAAATATTACTCCAGGGCTTTAAAATGTTTTGACTTTGAAAATTTGATCTACCTGACGATGTGAAAGCTAGAAGAGTTGGAGGTCATTCACTTCAATGACATGCTTTGAATCAACGCATAAATTCTTCAATGAAACTTAAGCATTACTTGTAGTTTCCACGCGGATCAGTCACCAAAATGTTCTTGGCAACATCGTTCACCAGATCAGTATTTTGATGCCATCGTAGATCATTCTCGACAGGAACGAGAGCGTTCTCCTCTGAATCTTCACGCCTGCCTCGATGGCAAAGAAGATGGTACTAATAACCGTGTCAATGCTACACGTGGAGCCTGTTGTGCTTCCTCTGTAAATAAACATGTCCACTGCCGCCAAAAAATACAATGGGTAGTGTAGAAAACTCTATAGATGGCTCTCCTACACATGTAAAACGTCTATTGCACTCCTCACGCCCATTACCTGCAGTGCCAGAAGGATTGAATTCATATTTAACCTCGATTTTTTATTGGATCAAACAAAATGAAGCAACGTTTTTGCAGTGTCCCTGTAATATTCAAATATCTTAAGCTATTCCACGTTGCATGCTTTCAGAGAGAACTTTTTAAACATGTAAATATACACCCAGTTGCATTCCATTGGCGGCCATGGATCCTAGCTAATCTGATCTCAATGCAATAATTTGATTCATCACGACCATTCATTCAGAAAGCGAAGCAAACCGCAAGGATTGGATTCCATGGCTTTCAGAAATGGAGGCAATCGAAAGAGCGCCCCGCCTAGCTTTATTATATGATTCTCAGCTACAGGATTCGAACGGAAAAGGAACATCCATTCAAGCCGTTGAAGTACGGCTGCATACGCAGGTTGCTCCGTCCAGAATACTCAGGTTGCAATAACATTCAGATGCATCTCCTCACAACACAGGTTCACAACACAGGTTCAGATCTAGCTCTGATACCACATATTGAAAATGAAATTAACTCAGAAAAATATATAAATCACACATAAAAATCAGAGACACAATATTGATGGAAAAAGGCTGAAGCCTCATGTATTCTCTCTCATTCTCATTCTTACACAGAAATAATTGAATATAATGTTACAAATAAATAGATGAGAGATAGTGTTCTTAAGATAGTGCGTGCTATCTTAGACACCTTTGGTTGAGATAATTTCTCCTTTGGTTGAGATAATTTCTCACCAGACACACCAATATAGGAGTTACCTAAACTAACTCCTATCTTAGAGGAACAACCCAAGAGTTAGGCACAAATTCCTAACTTGGAATATTTAATTAATTAATTAATTTATTTTTGGATTTATTATTGTTTTATGAGAGAGTCTAACACGGAAAGTCAAAAAAATTGCACTAAAAACAACTCCATTAATAATTATTAAGTATATGATAGGGATTTATAAACTCCATTATTAAATATATCATTTCTAATAAAGAGCTAAATATCATGGTTTATAATATTGAGTTTAATATCATGGTTTATAATATTGGATTTATTAATAGATGTTATAATATTAGATTTACAATATTGAATTTAATATTAAGAATATAATATTTGATTTATAACAATCAGATTTGTATTTTAAGGGTTTATACTAAGTTTATGCTTTATATTATTATTATATGGTATTTGAGTCAATTTCTCTATAAAGTCTCTCATATCACTAAATTAAAAGTAATTTGTATAATTATAAATAATGTTATTTATACTACACAAATTTTATAATATTTTTATTTTTATTAATAACTATGATAGGGTTTATTATTCAGAAATGTGAATTTCATCCAATACAAACTTTCTAAATCATTAGAGGGAGTACTTAACTTTAATACTAATTGTGTGTTCGGGCATGAAAAAAGTTAATTTTAAATAACTATTAAGTTATATTAAATAGTAGGTAAGTGAAAAACATAGAAGTTCCATTCCTAATGTATTGTTTTACTATAGTTAAAATTATTATAGGAGATCAAAAGAAAAGGCAAATCATGTAATCATCATAATAACCATATTGTACATAGTAGTAAATTTCTAAGTACTTTGTGTATTCTTTTTTGTTTTTGCGATGTTGAACTTAATGGGATCATATTATAATGCATATGTATTTTTGAGCATATGGTTGAAAACATTATGAAACAATAATTGACAAGTATCCCTAGTTATTTCCTATTGCCATGAAAAGTTAAACATATTTATTTTATTAGTTCCTGGCAAAGTCAAGGACTATAGCAATCACTTGGCTGAAATTCCCTTGACTATGGATTATTTTGCCAATTTTATATAATTTTTTGTAACTTTAACCAAAGTTTTCGAAAAATGTTCAATACTTCCACTTTTTTGTAAATTTAAAATTATTTTTCTAATTTTTGAAAATATTATTTCTAATTTTCCATTGGCTTAGTGAGCCTTGATGTGACTTAATTCCCTTAGTGGAGTGTATTTTTATTTTCCTATTTGCCAATGCTTGACAAATTATTTTAAAATGAAAAAAATGGTAATTCTGTAAATGACCATTGCGTCAGTGAGTGCTCTAACATTGGCACTGTTATGCCTGACACTGCTAGTGCTCTGCCTAGGTCCTTTATGGGTGGTGTCAGTAGTGGTGGTGAGTTGTCTAAATCAACTGCAAAGGTAGTTGTGTGGAACAACATGTGTATGGAGCTGGGGATGTGTTCGGACTAAAGGATGTGCAGAAGAGGGGACATGTGTGGGAAAATAGAGAAAGGACATAAACTTTCTTCTACAAACATGAAATTATCTTAACTTTGAGCAGAAACTTCAGGATATTCATAATTTAATGTGGAGACGTCAATTTTTTTTGTTATTTAGTCTTAAAAATGATATAATAGAGTAAAAATTCTAAAATTTGTCCACTATAAAATGTATTGTTGATCCATCAACCACCGTCGAAAACACAGCTTCTTCCAACAACTTTTGTTTAGCAGTGAATGAGTTCCCATTACTTAAACATCTAGGTTCAAGAACATTTTCTTGATTGGCCTAAAAGGACTACAATTCCTAACACATGAAGGCAGATGTTGGGACACTTTGTTTTCAAAGAAGAAATAAATCAAAAGCTTGATGATTCTTCGGAAGAAGGCTCTGGTTTAATAATAACTATGACCACATATGTCTCATGTTCGAATCTGATATTCGAGTTATTGACTATAATGTCCAAATTATTTCCTTAAATTTCTACATGGTGGATGACTTGATTGCTTCTTCCATATCGTCTCATTATAATGAATTCAAATTCTTTATGTTGAACCGTGGTTATCCGAACAAATCCTAACTGATAACATTTACTCAAGGTTGTCAATCATGACTCCATTTCTGTAGAATTATAGTCATCGTAGAATGAGAAGCCATGCTTGGACTATGGAATAAGAAGGAAGGCGTGAAATAGGCGATTGAACTATCTACCAATAGACTATTCTAATTCAAAGTAATTAGCAATACAATTGTAATCACAGGCTCCTCATTGAATTTGAGTTATATATATATATATATAGATATATATATTATTTCTCACATGGTTAGTCCCAATCCACATTCGGGCCCCTTGAACTACATTTGTTCAGACCTAGTCACATTTGACCTCTGCACTAACTCTTGTTTGGATCTGGCCATATTCACCCCCTGCACTACCACTATTCGGCCTCGCCATCTTTGCTACAACACTGTATAAATTCTCACTGTAGATTAACCTAATAATGCAATATAACTAAAGAAAAATACTTTAATCTACTTCTACAATCAAACTTGCGGAAGATTAATAGATTTGAGCAAGATCAAGTAGAAGACATATACATAAAAGAACAAATCAGACAAGACTGTTCAATCACCCTTAGAAAAGCAAAACCCCCCAAAAGCAATGTCAGCAAACAAGAGTATCTAGCTCTCAAAACCTTGAACTCCAACCCTGATATTGTAGTGTTGAAAGCAGACAAAGGAGGAGCCACCGTTATCATGAACAAAAGTGACTACAAAGCAAAAATGCTAGATCATCTAAATAACAGTGGCTGCTATAGAAAACTCAACAAAAACCCATTAAACAATATCTCCAAGAAAATATGCAACCTAATCAAATCTAGTAAGATACAAGATAACAAAAATCTCATAGTGAGCAATCCATACACACCAAGAATTTATGGAGCCCCTAAGATTCACAAGGAGGACATCCCTCTAAGACCAATAGTTAACACAATTAATGGACCTACATACCATCTAGCAAAACACCTAGCCAAAAAACTAAAACCTCTAGTGGGAAACACAGACTCTTTTGTCAAAGACTCAACCCATTTCATTGAAGAAATCAAGAACATCAAACTTGATCAAGATGACATTTTAGTTAGTTTTGATGTCACCTCGCTATATACCAATATCCCCATTGATGATGCCATGGAGGTTATCTACAAACTAACAGACCCTGACACATCAAAGCTCATAGAAATTTGCCTGAGATCAACCTTTTTCAGCTTCATGGAAGATATTTATGAACAAACATGTGGAGTCGCCATGGGGTCACCCCTGTCCCCTATTATTGCCAATTTATTTATGGAAGACTTTGAAGACAAAGCCCTTAAAACGACACCCCTAAAACCTAAATTGTGGAAAAGATATGTGGATGACACATTCATCATATGGCCTCATGGAAGAGAAACCTTAGAAACCTTCAAGCAACACCTAAATAGTTTATCCCCTTCCATAAAATTCACTATGGAAGTGGAGGTCAACAAAAGCCTCCCTTTCCTCGATATCCTCATCACTAGGAATGAGGATGGCTCTATATCCCACCAAGTATATAGAAAAAAGACTCACACCGAACAATATTTACATGCCTCCTCACATCATCACCCTACCCACAAACTAGGAGTCCTCAACACATTAGCAACCAGAGCCCTTAGAATCTCTGATAAAGAACACCTAGAAACAGAAATAGAACACCTTATTAAAGTTTTCCTGAAAAATGGATACAATAAACATCAAGCTATCAAAGCCATAAATAAAGCAAAAACGCGACCTAACAAAAATAAAAACTTTGACAATATAAAAGGCAAAGTCAACCTCCCTTACATACAAGGGTCTACAGACAAAATCTCCCGCATCCTGAAAAACAATGGAATTCTAACCACTTTCAAACCCTTAAACACGATCCGCAATTGCCTTAATCCAGTGAAAGACAAAGTGGACCCTAAATGCCATAAAGGGGTCTACTTAATTCCCTGCTCATGTGGCAAACCCTATGTAGGTGAGACTGGAAGATCCTTTAACACAAGAATCCAGGAACACTCAGCTGACATTAAACACAATCGATCCAAATCCTCAGCCCTAGCTGAACATTCTGATAAAACTAAACACCAAATATGTATAGAAGACACCAGGATCTTAGCCAGGAGCGATCACTACTTCATAAGGAAATTCAGAGAAGCCATAGAAATTAGCAAACACCCTAATAACCTCAACAGAGACGATGGATGGACCATAAGCAAAAACTGGGTTCCAATCCTATCATCCAAATCTACCCCTAACCAGAATCCTCCCCTAATTAACCTAGAACAAACATAATAGATCTAATCCATTTTAATTTAATAACACACTTTGACCTTAAAAAAAATAAAAAAAATAAATAAATAATAATCAGAGGAATTAAACATCAATCAAAAATATCTTAACTAGAATAAACTCCTCAACATAGGGCAATCTATAGGGAGCCTTAATAAATAATCACTACTTATCATTAAAACTAATACAAATACAAGGTAAAAATAACTCAATAAATAAATAAAAACTAAATAAATAAATAAATTGAAATAAATATAATTGCAACAATTAAATTTATACTTATAATTATAATTATAATTAATAAATATATTAGAACAATTTAAATTTATAATTATAATTAATAAATAAATTAGAACAAATATAATTATAACAATTAACAATTAAAAATTAAAAATTAAAAATTAATAGTTAATAAGAGTAATAATTAAAAACAAATAAATAATCAAAATAAATACAATCAAAACAATTAAAGTTAATAAATAAATAAATAAAAACTAAATAAATTGAAATAAATAAAATTACAACAATTAAATTTATAATTACAACTAATAAATATATTAGAACAATTTAAATTTATAATCATAATTAATAAATAAATTAGAATAAATATAATTATAACAATTAACAATTAAAAATTAATAATTAATTAGAATAATAATTAAAAATAAAGAAATAATCAAAATAAATACAATCAAAACAATTAAAATTAATAATTAATAATGAATTATAATTATAATTAAGGCTTAACCGAGGATGGCATAAGGACACAAGGGCCTGGTTAAACTATTGGGAGATCAATGAGAATGATGCTTTGCAAAACATAAATAACATTAAAGATATTGTTACTTCTAAGTTCAAAGAAAAATTGTGGTGTGAGAAAGATTTAGCGTCTAAAAGAAAATTAAGTTATTATAAGAAGGTCATCAACCCCACCCTTGAAGATCAAAAGTATCTCTCTATTTTAACTAGCTCAAAGAAGAAAATTAATATAGCAAAGATTAGAACGAATTCTCATGAGCTCCATAGTGAAACTGGCCGTTGGGCAGTTCCTAAAACGCCATGGATGGAAAGGATCTGCCATATTTGTGAGAATAGGAGCACCGAGGATGAAAACCACTTCCTCTTAGAGTGCCCTGCATACAACCACATTAGATCTCAATTTCACAACCTTTGTTACAATACTGACCTTCCTAGCCTTTTACAATGCCAAAATTATAGTGAACTCGGGAGGCTTCTCTCCAAGCTTTTTGAGCATATGAATAAAATCTTAAATCAAAATAATAATTTGTCTTTTTAGGTCCGATAGATCATTATTTGGTCTTAGCGGACGTTAACCATCATCATCATAATTAAAATAAACAAATAATTAAAATTTATACAATTAAAACAATTATAGAACCAATATAATTGCAACATTTAAAATTAATAATTATAATAATTATAATAATCAAAATAAATAAATAATTATAATTAAAATTAATTAAAATAAATAATAATTAAAATTAAGATTAAAAAAAATAAAAAAATAAAAAAGAATTATAATTAAAATAAGAAATAATTAAAATTAAAATAAGGAATAATTAAAAATTAAATTAAAATAATTAAAATAGAAATAATTAATTAAAATTAAATTAAATTAAATTAATTATATAATTAGAAAATTAAAACAAATATAATTAATATAATCATATAACCTAAAAGTAAAAAAGAATAATTAAATTAATGATATCTGTCGGCTAAGCATCTCTATATATAATTAGAAAAATAAGACCAGTCTTTCAATATTTTCACATCTTGAAGATGAACCACCGTTGCTGGTTCGAAACGTCGATGAAAAAGAATCCTTATGCGATGGATCCGGAAGATAATCTAAGCAATAATGAAACTCGTAGAAACCTCAAAGACAAGATACTCACCATAAGCATAATCAATGCACATGAAACACAGAAGAATATCAGGGGAAAGCCTCAGCTAAAAAACCCCGCTATCTGTATTCTCATACAAGTGAAAATATCTCAAGATTACGCACAACTTTAGCTCTCATAGCTAGCCAACTCTCAGTACAATCCTCACAGATGCTCACAGGCAAAATAGACTTCTCATTATGTCCTCCACACTACCCTCCAAGCTCCTATTTCCTAGTGCAGTTTTTCCTGGGTGATCCTACTGTTACCATGTGTAACACTGATCTTACACCCTGTAAAACTGCGCAAATCTCAAGGAATGAATTCCTTCTGCATGCAAGAGTTTTCCTTATAGGAAAATTCTTGCAATTGATAGTACACTGTCCCTGTCTTTAATCTCAACTGGGTCTTTCTCTGAATAGACATGCATGAGTTATTTATGAGAGAATCTTCAGTTATCTGGAGTACACTAGTTTGATGCATGCATGCATTAACTGACTGAACTCACAATTAGTTCCTCAAACTGTTTGGAACTAATTTAACTGGACATAACTCAGTTATCTAAGCTAACTAATTACAACTCAAATATAACTCATCCTTATCTCCTTAATTAAGGGATAATCTCCTTAATTTAAGGGATAACTGTTGCATGACTTCACAAAGACTTCTAGATTGAATTTCTCCAACTAATTAATC
This sequence comes from Pinus tabuliformis, assembly GCA_031772625.1. Taxonomy (NCBI): domain Eukaryota; kingdom Viridiplantae; phylum Streptophyta; class Pinopsida; order Pinales; family Pinaceae; genus Pinus; species Pinus tabuliformis. Next base: position 93,419,562 of record CM062812.1, read on the forward strand.
CAAGATGAATTAATTAATTATTTTTCAAGCAGTTGGTGAGACTAAATTCAAATTTTAATTCAAGGACAAATTAAAATTGGAATATTCTTGTTGCCACATTTCAACAAACACTACCTCTCGTTCATAATCCTTTGGTCGAGATTTTTCCAAAATGTAGTAAATTAATGTAAACTTTCCTTGAAAAAACATAATTAGTATCACATATTAGCTTTCATTAAAATAAACTTTAAAATTTCAAAAAATATTTCGCGAAATCCCATTACTAATTTAACATTTTATCATTTCATGTTGAGATTGTAATGAAAACAATACATCATAAATATTTTAATTTTTATACAATCTACTCATTAAAACTCATTATAATATAATTTCTTTTCCTAGTTATTTGCATATAACATAACTTGCATATTTGGCTATTTGCATTTGTTTAAGTTTGTAGTTTCGTTGTTAAATATAAATGGAAATATATGTCAAATGATTGTGAATATACATGACTCAATGCTAAAAAATATATCATATGGTAAGTTTATTATTAATAAAATTTTGTGGTTACAAAGTCCATAGAATCTAAGAAATTATATCTAGAATAAATGTACCCGTTATTCCTCTCCACAATAGCAACTAAGGTTTCTTTTCCCAATGAATTAGCATTATTTTATGCTTGGAAGGTTCCATTCTCTACTCTGACATGGCTCTCCTTGTATGGATAAACTTGACTTTCCTCTCTAGTCTCTGCTTCTATGAACATATTTTGCTCCGACCCCACCATATTTGTGGCTCAAAACTTTTTTACTTAGCCAATTCCCATGGTTTAGTTCCCTTTTCCTTGCAATAGCTTCCACTTCCACGAATGGATTTGGTTTTGTGCATTTCATTTGCTATAAATATGGTTGCTATGTGTTTTCTCTAATGATGACTACTCTATGTTTCCTTCTAGTTATAATAATGCATGTTCAAATGGCTTCTATGCATTGGGCACAAAGGAAGATGTTGGGACCCTATGTTTTCAAATAATTAATAAATGAAAAAATTACTTGATGTCCCTTAGGAAGAAGGCTCTGGTTTAACAATAACCATGACTATAAATGTCTCATGTTCAAATAATATATTCTAGCTATTAACTATAATATCCAAATTCAATCCTTAAATTTATGCATGGTGGATGACCTGATTGCTTCTTCCATATTGTTTCATTATAACGAATTCAAATGATTTATGTTGATCCACAATTATCTGACCGAATCCTAACTGATAATTGTTACTCAAGGCTATTGATCATGACTATATTTATGTAGAATTCCAGTCATCACAGAACTAGATGTCGTGCTTGGACTGTGGAATATGCAGGAAGGTAGGAAATGGGTGATTGATGGGTGATTGATCTATCTATCAATAGGATTTTCTAATTCATACCAATTAGCAATACAATTGTAATGATGGACTCCTCGATGAATTAGAGTTAATCGATACAACAAATGGTTGTTTTTATAACACAAAAACACACTTTTATTTTTCTTTTCTTTTTTAATTATCATTTCTCATGTGGCCCGTCCGTAGCCCACATTTGGGATCCCCAAACTACCTATATCTAGGCCTGGTCACTTTCACCCCACACTACCTCTCATTCAAGCCCAGCCATATTTTCCCCACACTACCTCTATTCAAACTGGCCATATTTTCCCCACACTACCTCTCATTTATAATCCTTTGGTCAATCTATTTCCGTGGTAAATTCATATAAACTTTCCTTGAAAAGACATGATTGGTACCAAATATTAGCTTTAATTAAAATAAACTTTAAAATTTCATAAACTATTTCAAGAAATCCCATTACTAATTTAATTTTTTATCGTTTCATGTTGAGATTATAATGAGGACCATACAATTTTTTTTTTATTTTTTATACAATATACTCATTAAAGCTCATTATACCATAACCCTATAACCTCTTTTCCTGGTTATTTGCATATAACATAACTTGCATTTATGACTATTTGTATTTGCTTTAAGTTTGTAATTTCATTGTTAAATATAAATGGAAAGATATGTCAAATTATTTTGAATTTTCATCATTCATTGATAAAATTATATTATAAGGTAAGTTGATTATTGATTTAAAAAATTGTAATTTACATATAACATAACTTGCATTTATAATTATTTGTATTTTTTTAAGGTTGTAATTTCATTGTTAAATATAAATGGAAATATATGTCAAATGATTTTGAATTTTCATGATCCATTGATAAAACTATATTATAAGGTAAGTTGATTATTGATAAAAAAAATTGGTTATAAAGTCCATATAATCTAAGAAATTATATCTAAAAAAAATGTACCAGTTATTCCTCTCTACAATCGACTATGGTTTCTTTGCACAAAAAATTGGCTTTCTTTTCTATTTGGAGGGTTCACTTATCTATTTTGACAGGGCTCTCCCTGCATGGATAAGCTTAAGTCTCCTCTATGCTCTTTTCTTTTATGAATATATTTTGCCTCGGCCCCACACATATGTTGCTCAAAACCTTTTTACTCAACCAATTCTTGTGGCTCGGTCCCCTTTCCCTTGTAATGGCTTCCACCTCCACAAATGACTTTGGTTTAGTGCTTTGCATTTGTTATACAATGTCTACTTTGTGTTTTCTCTAATGATGATTGTTCTATGTTGGCTTCTAATGATAGCAACACATGTTCTAGTGGTTTGGAAATGAAGGCATATGTTGGGAGACCGTGTTTTCAAAGAATAAAAATAAAAAAATTACTCAATCTCCCTTTGGAAGAAGGCTCTAGTTTAACAATAACCATGATCGCAGATGTCTCATGTTCGAATATGTTATTCAAGTTGTTGACTATAATATCTAAATTTTTTCCTTAAACTTTTGTATGGTGGATGTAAACACACCCCTTAGCCTTAAGAGTGTATTTACTATGCTAACCCAACTTCCCTTGTATGGATAGAGAAATGGGGTAATTTTTTTTTTCTTTTTTCCAAGTTTCCATAACTCAATTTTGATGTCATCATCATATGTGTCTTGGCAAGACTTTCTAGTGATATAAATTTTGTCCAATTTGGACTCTAGGATTACAAGTTAGGGTCTTCTAAAGTCTTATAAATTCAAATGTGTCACCTCTATTTTCTTGCCACGTGGCATATCACTATACTACCATGTCACTCGGCCACGTGGTGTGCCTCGATTCCCCACACTTGCATTACCCCTCCACCATTGCATGCGGGTTTATTCTCGATATATATATATGTATGTATATATATATATGTATGTATATATATATATATATATATATATATATATGTATGTATATATATGTATGTATATATATATATCCGTATATATATATATATATATATATATATATATATATATATATATATCTATATATATATATATATATATATATATATATATATCTATATATATATACATATATATACAGATATATATATATATATATATACATACATATATATATATATATATATATATATATATATACATACATACATATATATACATACATACATATATATATATATATATACATACATATACATACATATATCTATATATATATATATATATATATATATATATATATATATATATATATAGACGATGTTTTTCCATCCGACAACCCACAACAACCGATGTGATAAATGGCTACCATTAAAAAATGTTATGGCTCAGCTTACGATCCTCTTCCATTCAATGAATCAAAATAAATGGCACGATCGACAGTAGTAAATAAAAGTGCTACCCCCCCTATTGTTGATGTCACAGGAGGGGAGGTCTCATTATCACAGATCCTCTTTGAGGTTTCGAGTAGAGCTCCAAATGTCCACCATCTTTTGGACCATCTGATAGTCCTTTCCAACAGCGACATCCTGCCCATCCCTGGATAATGTCACAAGGGGAAGGCCCTATTATTTTCCTAACCATTGATCTCCCACGACTCAAGAAACATCTCTAATTAAAGCATGACCCCCTTGCCTTGCTAACATCATAAGAGGACCAGGGGGCGCTATCACATCGACCGTTGATTTTTCCAATGAACCTCCATTGTCCATTACCGATTCTGAATTCTGCCATTGGTTGGGTTACGTAGTCACATGGTTCCATGACCTGACCCTCGGGGCTACGACCTTCGACTCCTTGCATGCACACAGTCAAGATGCGACCTCTAGCTTTGGTGTTGGTCTCTCTTGGCCACACACAACCTCAACCTTGGTGCTCCTTAACATTTATTTATATAATATACACACATGATATATAAAATATATCGATACAAGTAAATACTGAATACCTTGGCTCACCATGAACTATATTCTACATGAAGATTCATGTAATACCACTTCCCATATAATGATTTCAATGATGTATTCAGTTATGTTGTATTCCCATAACTAAATGATATAGAAAGAAAGTCATGGCTTTAACATATGAATATGTAGGAATGCATTTTATCCCTCAGGCTTGAGGCAAAAATTCCTGTGCAAAAGGCAAGTTTAGGATATGAACTCCTACTTTAAGGCTTATTTAACATTACAGGGGCCATTTCAAATTGCAATATTTTTTCTTTAGACAATTAAATTAACAAATTGATTGTACATGTAGTCTTGGCTAGGAAATTTAGGCATTAAGACCATAATCTCAACACTCAACCCAATGATGTTCATGAATATATATACTTCTTTCATTTTGGTTTAAATGTTAGAGATACAGTGGATTGGGAAGCTCCTAGGAATGTGGATGAGGTTAGATCATTCATGGGACTAGCAGGTTACTATAGGAGTTTCATCAAGAACTTCTCACAGATTCCCTATACAGTTACATCTTTGTAGAGAAAATGAAAGAAGTTTGAATAGATTAGGGAGTGTGCAACGAGTTTTGAAAAATTGAAGCATTTTCTTACAAATGCTTGAGTCTTAAATACTGCAGATCCAAATAGAGTTTGTGGTATGTACAGATGCTTGAAAGAGAGGACTTGGTGGAGTCCTGATGCAAGAGGGATAGGTGGTATGCTATGAGTCGAGGAATTTGAACAAGAAAAAGCATAACTATGTGACACATGATATTGAGTTGGTAGCTATTATTCATGCATCGAAGATGTGGAGACACTATCTTATTGGTAGGAAATTTATTTTGATGAGTGATCACAGTGGACTGAGGTACTTGTTTGACCAACCTAATCTGAATGCCAGGCAAGCTAGATGGTTAGCTACTCTCAGTGAGTTTGAATTTGAGATTAGGTACATCAAGGGAAAGTAGAACAGGGTTGGAGATGCTCACAGTAAGAGAGTGCAGGTGAATCACATTGCAACAATGAGTCCTAATGGGACATACTTACAGGAAGGATAACATGATGACGGATATCAATAGTTGAATTACATGTTACAACAACAGGGTGAAAGTAAGAGGGATGAGGAGTATCACCTTACGATAGACAGTTTGTTTAGATTTAGGAACAAGATTTATGTGCTAGGTGATAGTGAGCTCAAGAAGCTTATCTTGAGGGAGTTTCATGTTAAGCGGTATTCAGGTCACTTGGGATATTGTTGAGATTGCAACAAGATGATGGAGCTTAGTGAAAAGAGTCGCCTTCACTAAGTGGGCCCGGAGGCTATTTTTGGCGCAAGTCTATTTTTAGACATATGGATCATGTCTATGGATTGCAGGTTGCTGTTTATGGATGATTGATCAAGTTGGGAAAAAATAGATGGACTTCTATTTTTGATGAAAGTGTGAGTGATCATAGTGTGAGTGATCAAAGTCTATTTTTAGACTGGATGTCAAAAATAGAAAAGTCAAATATTATTATCTCACAATAATATTTGGACTATAAACTTAATCTTATTCTCTTGGAGCACTTTAGTTTGAGCTACAGAGGTGGCACATGCAGCTGTCAGAAGGAAATACGCTTTTCTTATGAGTCAGTTGAGTTGTTGCATGCATGACTTCAGTTAGAACTCAATCAGTTGAGTTTGGTGGAGTTGATGGAGTTGTGTTCAGTTTAGCTTTGTTAAACTGGTTGTATTTAGTCTAACTGGCAAATAGACTAGAGATGAGTTGGGTGAATTAGTTATTAATTAATTCACAAGTTATTAACTCATAATACAACTAATGAATACATCAGTTAACTCAGTTTCATGTCAGTGCATGTTCAGTTCAACAGGGACAGGTGGTAGAGAATCAGATTGCTATCAGTTGTGACTATAGTTGTGGACCAGATCTTGCACAATCAAGGGATTGAGTATGCCAATGAGTTTGCTCACGTATTTTCCCACATTATATCTTGTGCTCACATCCAAAAAAGAGTGAGTGACTATTTTGCAGGTGAAAAACGAGTTTGGTGAGCCATTCTCATCAGTTCTTGAGCAGGTATTGAGCAGTGGAAGCAGGCAAGCAGTGGAAGAGATTTGGAGATCAGATCTGAGCTGTATTGTGTGTAACAGAGGTGGAGATACTTGTGAGAAGTATTATTCTGTGTAATGTTACATGACTCAATCATTAATATACAAATAGTTGGGGTTTTTAGCGAGATGCTTTCCTCGGGATACATACTGTGTTAATGTGTGAATGCTCTTGATGTTTTATTGTTATTGATGCTGCTATATTGATGATCAACGTAGAGGAGCTTATGTATTGTGTATGTTTTCCGCAATAGTACATGATCAGGATAATCTCCATTGAATATGTGTTAAATTATTCAAAATTTCTACATGGTACCAGAGCGAGCTAGATAATTGTAGAAAAAGTTTCTACATGGTATCGGAGCTGTTGATCATCAGATCTACTATTCAGGAAGTGTTTACATTCTATTTCTTCAGGCAGAGTCTGTAATCGGGCCAGGTAGCCTCTGGATTCATCCTTCCTTTGAAAGGTGAGATATCTGGTGAATGCCCATACAGTCAATCTCTGTACAAGAAATATTGTGTTCTCACGAATTCTAGATCGGAAGCGGTTGAGTTGGAGCTGGTGGAAATTCGAATTTGCAGCAGTGTTGTTGAAAATGTCTTTCAACGGATTGAAAATGTTATTCCAAAGCAAGAGCGACCTGGTGCTCGAGGATAAACTCAGTAACAATAAAGGTGAGAATGGATCTTCATCAAAGGTAGCTGATGAAGAGAATTGTGCTTTGGCTGCCAAAGCAAAGGAAAGGGAAGAGCAAGAAAGGTTCTCACTCTGGTGTGAAAGGCAAGAAGCAGGATATGTCCAAGGTGAAGTGTTTTCACTGTCACCAGCACGGACACTATGCCACAAATTGTCCGCAGAAGAAGAAGAACAAGCAAGCTGCTGGATCTGCAGGGGGAGAGGCCTTAGCTTCTCAGTTTGAGCTTGATTTTTCATTGATCGCATGCTTGGTTTCAAGTGTGATGGGATCAGTGTGGTTCTTGGACAGTGGTGCGTCTTTTCACATGACGGGAGATATAGATTTGTTCTCTGAATAGGAGGACAAAGATCTTGGAGTGCACATCGAGATGGGCGATGATGGTAGATACAGTGCGACCAGTATCGGTACCATTTCCTTTGAGAGAGAGTCTGGTAAACCCTTTGTATTGAAGGAAGTCATGCATGTTCCAGGATTGAAGAAGAATCTCATCTCAGTGGCGATGTTAGAAGACAAGGGTATGATGTTGTTTTCAACTAGGGAAAGGCCTTCTTACGCAGCAAGACAACTGGTGAGACCCAGAAGATAGGGGTTCGAGTGAGGAACCTTTATCAGTTGCATGTAGATGGATGCGCAGCAATGGCAGGCAAGGCAGAAGGATTGGTGAGCCGGGATGATGGTGAGTTGTGGCACAGGAGATTGGGTCACCTTCACCATGGAGCCTTGAAGATACTGTAGCAGATCACTACAGGGCTTCCTAAAGGCACACTTGCGCAGTTAGATCAGTGCAAGGGGTGTACTTTGGGGAAGTTTGTGAAATCCACCTTTCACGAGAAGGATAGTCGTGCCACGATGATCCTTGAGAGAATTCACACAGATGTGTGTGGACCTTTCTCAGTTGCTTCGACAGCAAAACACAGGTATTATGTGATTTTTGTTGATGATTTCTCTCGTAAGTGCTGGATCTTCTTCATGCAGAAGAAGAGCGAGACGTATTCAAAGTTCTGTGAATTCAAAGCACTCGTCAAGAAGGAGTCGGGGAAGAAGGTGAAGGCTCTTAGGAGCGATAATGGTGGTGAATACATCTTGGACAAGTTCAAGGATTTCTGCAAGACAGAAGGGATTCGTAGAGAGCTCATAGCTCCCCATAACCCACAGCAGAACGGGGTAGCTGAGCGGAAGAACAGAACGATTGTGGGTGCTGCACGGGCAATGTTGCATGATCAGGGCCTACCCCTTCACTTGTGGGCGGAAACATGCAATACAGCAGTTTATGTGCAGAACCGTTGTCCTCATAGGATACTTGGCATGAGTACACCTGAGGAGACTTATTCTGGTAAGAAGCCTGATCTTTCTCATTTGAGGATTTTTGGTGCTAACGTTTACATGCATGTGACGAAGGATGCCAGGAAGAAGTTGGAGCCGACCGCAGAGGTTGGGATATTTGTGGGGTACACTGATACGCCCCACAACTATCGTGTGTATTTGTCAGACAGTGGTAAAACTGTTGTGCGACGGGATATGAAATTTCAGGAGGAGAAAGCCATGAAGTGTTCGCTTGAGAGGGAGCTACACTTGCATGTAGATGAGGAGCTATTAGTTCCTAAGGATGAGCTTCAGGACGTGGATCAGCCACAGGACGAGGTTCATGGAGTGGAAGAGACCACTCATGCAGCGCCAACCATCAGAGGGCGAAAGCGCTTGACAGAAGCTCAGCGACTAGCTCAAGATGCAGAGAAAGTTGTAGGACCACCTACAGCCCAACGCAAGTAGAGACAGTCACCTGATCGGTACACTGGATACATGGCTCTTATGAGCAAGTGTGTTGTGACTGAGCCATCCTCTTTCGAGGAAGCTGTGGAGGATCCTGCATGGGTAGACACCATGGTGGAAGAGTATGATTCTATTGTCAGAAACAGTGCATGGGAGATTGTTCCTAGACCGGAAGGGAAATCAGTGGTGGGTTCGAGATGGATCTACAAAGTTAAGCAGGCAGCTGACGGAAGTGTGGAGAAGTACAAGGCAAGATTTGTTGCCCGAGGATTTTCACAGATTGAGGGGATCGATTATGAGGAGACCTTTGCACCTGTCGCAAGGTATTCTTCCATACGGACGATTCTTGCTCTCTCAGCACAGATGGGATGGCACATTCATCAGATGGATGTGAAGACTGCATTCCTCAACGGAGTCATTGAGGAGGAGGTGTACATTGAGCAACTCGAAGTCTTTGAAGTCTTCAGCAACGAGTCGCATGTGTGCAGGCTCAAGAGAGCGCTGTATGGGTTGAAGCAAGCACCACGTGCTTGGTACACACAGATAGACAGCTATTTCATAGGACTTGGATTCTCCAAGAGCGAGGCGGATCCGAACCTATACCAGATTGTGGTGGAGGGTAAGTTGCTTATCATTGTACTGTATGTTCTAACGGGTGATGAGCTGTTGATACTGTCATGCAAGAAGGATCTTGCTACAGAGTTTGAGATGAAGGATTTGGGCCTCCTTCACTATTTCCTGGGATTGGAAATATGGCAGCGCAGTGGTGGACTATTTGTTTCTCAGGGCAAGTATGCTCGGGAGATACTGGAGAAGTTCAACATGCATGGCTGCAAGCCTGTTGATACTCCTCTTCCTGGAGGTTGGAGGAAGGAGGATGCCACTTCGGGAGAAGAAGTGGATGCCATTGTTTATCGACAGTTGGTGGGGTCGCCGATGTATTTGGTCAATACACGACCTGATATATGCTATGCAGTTAACCAACTTTCACAAGCTATGGTTAAGCCTACCAAGCTCTTCTGGAAGGCGGGCAAGCATGTATTGCGCTACTTGAGAGGCACATCGGGATATGGTTTGTGGTACATACAGGAGGATGAGGTGAAGCTATGTGGCTTCACGGATGCAGATTGGGTAGGGAGCCCAATAGACAGAAAGAGCACATCAGGAGGGGTCTTCAGTATTGGATCGACAACAGTTTCTTGGTACAGCAGGAAACAGAGATCCGTGGCACTCAATTCAGCGGAGGCCGAGTATATGGCAGCAAGTTTGGCTGCATGCGAGGCTATATGGATGAGGAAGATCCTAGTTGGTTTTTTCGATTCTCATTTGGATCCTACTGTGATTTACTGTGATAACCAGAGTTGCATTAAACTCTCGGCTAATCCTGTATTTCATGATCGATCTAAACATATTGACATCAGGTACCATCATATCAGAGATTGTGTGCAGCGGAGGATCATGTTACTTTCGTACATTCCAACGGAGGATCAGGATGCTGATATTCTGACAAAGGCTCTCACCAGGAGTAAATTCGAGTACCACCGAGGCAGGATAGGGGTTGCTGATAATCCATATCTTGTCAAGAGGGAGTGTTGATATTGCAACAAGATGATGGAGCTTAGTGAAAAGAGTCGCCTTCACTAAGTGGGCCCGCAGGCTATTTTTGGCGCAAGTCTATTTTTAGACTATGTCTATTTTTAGACATATGGATCATGTCTATGGATTGCAGGTTGCTGTTTATGGATGATTGATCAAGTTGGGAAAAAATAGATGGACTTCTATTTTTGATGAAAGAGTGAGTGATCACAGTGTGAGTGATCAAAGTCTATTTTTAGACTGGCTGTCAAAAATAGAAAAGTCAAATATTATTATCTCACAATAATATTTGGACTATAAACTTAATCTTATTATCTTGGAGCACTTTAGTTTGAGCTACAGCGGTGGCACATGCAGCTGTCAGAAGGAAATATGCTTTTCTTATGATTCAGTTGAGTTGTTGCATGCATGACTTCAGTTAGAACTCAATTAGTTGAGTTTGGTGGAGTTGATTGTGGAGTTGATGGAGTTGTGTTCAGTTTAGCTTTGTTAAACTGGTTGTATTTAGTCTAACTGGAAAATAGACTAGAGATGAGTTGGGTGAATTAGTTATTAATTAATTCACAAGTTATTAACTCATAATACAACTAATGAATACATCAGTTAACTCAGTTGCATGTCAGTGCATGTTCAGTTCAACAGGGACAGGTGGTAGAGAATCAGATTGCTATCAGTTGTGACTATAGTTGTGCACCAGATCTTGCACAATCAAGGGATTGAGTATGCCAATGAGTTTGCTCACGTATTTGCCCACATTATAGCTTGTGCTCACGTCCAAAAAAGAGTGAGTGACTATTTTGCAGGTGAAAAACGAGTTTGGTGAGCCATTCTCATCAGTTCTTGAGCAGGTATTGAGCAGTGGAGGAAGGCAAGCAGTGGAAGAGATTTGGAGATCAGATCTGAGTTGTATTGTGTGTAACAGAGGTGGATATACTTGTGAGAAGTATTATGCTCTGTAATGTTACATGACTCAATCATTAATATACAGATAGTTGGGGTTTTTAACGAGATGCTTTCCCCGGGATACATACTGTGTTAATGCGTGAATGCTCTTGATGTTTTATTGTTATTGATGCTGCTATATTGATGATCAACGTAGAGGAGCTTATGTATTGTGTATGTTTTCCGCAATAGTACATGATCAGGATAATCTCCATTGAATATGTGTTAAATTATTCAAAATTTCTACATGGTATCAGAGTGATCTAGATAATTGTAGAAAAAGTTTCTACAGATATCATAAGACATTAACAACAGTTAAGAAATTCTATCATTGTAAAAACTTGAAAAAAGAGGTGGCTGAGTTTGTTGCTATATGTTTGGACTGTCAGTAGGTAAAAGTAGAGTGTAAGCATCCAAGTGGTTTATTGCAGCTGATTCCAATTCTAGCATGGAAATGGGAGGTCATTTCCATGGACTTCATTACAGGTTTTCCGAGGACATTGAGACAACATGATTCCATCATGGTTGTGGTTGACAGGATAAGTAAGGTAACTCATTTCATTGTAGTTAATTCTACGAATTCAACTAGCGAGGCAACTCTAATTTTCATCAGGGAGACAATGCAGTTGCATGGTCTTCGCAAGAAGATCACATTAGATAGAGATTCCAAGTTCACTTCCAGGTTTTGGAAGGAGTTGTTTGTAGGTTTGGGGACATATTTCTCTTTCAGTACAATTTATCATCCACATATAAATGGACAGAAACAGAGGGTGAATAAGATTCCTAAAGACATGTTGAGGATGTATGTCAAGCATCATCACGGAAGTGGAAAGATTATTTTCCATTGGTGGAGTTTGTGTATAATAATGGGTATCATGAATCCTTGAATATGATTCCATTTGAGGTTCTTTATGGGTGGAGTTTTAATACTCCCATCAATTGGAGTGGTCCAGTGAATGAGATATTGATTGGACTAGGCATGTTGGCTGAGGAAATAGGAAATGTGGGTTAATAAAAGGAATCTAAAGGTAGCACAAGACAAGCAGAATATTTTTGCAGATCAACACATGGTTTTTAAGGAGTTTAAGGTCGGGGAGCATGTGTACTTTCTTGTCAAGCCCAAGAAGAGTTCCTTGAGGATTGGGTCATGTGCCAATCTAACACCTCAGTATTGCAGGCCTTTTGAGATCCTTGAAAGGATTGGATCAATGATATACAAACTTGCACTATCTTTGATAGTGAAAGTATATGATGTTTTCCATGTTTCATTTCTTAAGAGCTGTTATCACAATTTTAATTGTTAGTTTTTAGAAGCACTGATAGTTTCAGGGTCAGTGTCAATTTGTAAAAAACAATGTTAAAATGCTGACAATGGGAGTGTTAGCGTTATTGTGCGTTTGAAAATAAAAAATTGTCTTGAAAACCAAAGTAGCATCGTGAATTTATGAAGACATTCAATTAAAATTTGATTGCTGGAAAATCAATGCCAAATAAAAATTCAAACTTTTTCATGACCAAAGAAATGCACCAATGTAATAGCATGGTTAATATCAATTGTTTCTGGATGGTGGAAGTACTTATATTACCATGAGTTAAAATTTGTGCAGAGTTAATCATTTGTATTATTTTATCTGTCGAAGTAAAACAATTGTTATCCCACATTCTTGTTATCAAATCCCATTCCCATCTTGATTGCCTGTGTTTCTGGATGGTGGAATATCTGACACAAGCTCAATAGTCAAAGGCAAAAGGTGCCAAAACATATTTGTTTTTACTTGACAAAACTTTTGTTTTTATTTATTTATTTTTCCTATAAAATGCAGTAAATTTGGGAGTGGTTTATGAATAAATGGAAATAATTTTTCCAAATTTGAAGGAGGTTTTTATCCACAACGGATCCATTTAAAAAAAAAAATCTTGGTTTTCTAACAGGTGTTGTGGTTTGAAATATTCAAAGGAATATTTGAAGGTTGTTTTTCAAGATTTTGCAATCCTGTTTCAGTAACTATTTTCAAATCAGATCCCGAACAAATGAGAACAAATTTTTCAAACCAAGAGTGGTTTTTTTCCATAAGGGACTGATTTAGAAAAACATCTCTCAGCTTTTTAACAACTATCATGGTTTTGGGTTTTCAAAGGGATCACTGGATCCTATTTTTCAGGAATTTGTGATGAAAAAGCTCATGGAGAGTTGTTAACTTGGATGCCACCTCATCAAATTTGACTTGTTGATCCTTATCTCTAGTCATGACTCTAGAAACAACATGATCTTTAGGTTCAAATATGATTAGGAAGTTTTCTATATGCATGTATTTGAGAGATACATTTTATCTCTTTTATTTTTCGCAGATTATAATTAAGGATAAGCTAGAACCCTATTTTATCTATTATAGTCTCTATATAAACAATTTCTGAAGAAGGAACAAGGTTTGGAACTTATTTGAAAGTATCCTTTTTATGTACTATGTGATCAGATTATAATAAAGCAGTCTATGTGAGTAGTTTTACAGAAATTCCTGTGTCATAATTCCATGTCTGTCTCTTGGTGTAATATTTTATTCAATGTCTGAATGTTAAGTGGCTGAATTTGGAATTCATATTGTTGTGTTCCATTTTCTTATGTTTCAGATATTCAAATGGTTGTTTTTCCACATATATATCGTACTATTTTCCTCCATTATCCTCCAATTTTCCTAAAAATTATCAAAGGAATTGTTACTACCTCGGTTTCGTGATGTTTGCTCATTGAACCTATGATTATATAAGCCTTAATTGGTCAAACTCCATGCCCAATGGTGAAATTTTCCTACAGTCCAACCAACCTCAATTTTTCTTAAATAAATTTGGCCATAGGACTTATTGCAAACCCTCTACCACTATGACATTCGGTATTTGAGTTTTAGGGAGAGATCCCTCTCCAGGTTGAAAGGGCCAATTTTCAAACTCAAAGCAGTTTGAGGTTACCTTAGAGATTTTCCCGCAGCCAAGGTTTTCTCTAAGAGATAACAAGAAGTATGTCCAAGATATTGATCATTTTATTAACTAGTTTATATTGCAGGTGGAAATAGAGTGAGAATTTGATCTAGAACCATAATGCATATTGCAGCAGAAACAAATCATGCTCTGAAACTGAGCAATTAAAAAGAAATGGAAGCAATTTGGGTCCGGTGAAGCTACATGGGAGATGGCTAATCCGAGGTGAGATTTGTATCCTTCATTATTTATTGGTTCAAGAAAATGAGTTTTGGTATATGTATGTATATATGTATATGGTTTTAAGTACCACGATGAGCTATGTTATAAAGCTCCAACAAGCGGTATGATTGTCATGTTTGTTATGTTGGTCATGGTTTGCAGTATTTGTTCATTATAAATACTGCATCGAGCTGTGTTATAAATCTCCGTGGGCAGTATGTTTTCTTTTCAGTGGTTTTCTTGTCATAGGTGTGAAGAGGACAGTGTTACCATAAGGAGGAGGGGTTTTTAACAACCCTGGGTTGAATTTCATGTAATAAATGTTAATAAAGGAAAATAAGACTAATGTCATGGGACACATATTCCAAGTTGAATGTTGGGAAAGCACTACAATAGTCATCACTTTTAGTTTATTAATGGTTAAGGAAATCGGCAAAGGAAAAGAGGCATTAATTAGATTTTAATTATGAGAAATAAAGGAAAATATGAGAAAGGAAGGTGAAGAGACACAAATTTGCATGATAGGGAAATTAAAAAGGAAAATTACAGAAAATGAAGAAAATAGAGGCTTTAATGGTAAAAAATCTTATGAGGATCAATTCACAGCTTTTTGTCAGTTTGGTTTTGGAATTAATTTCAAAGAGAGGGAAGACTGTTGGGTAATTTAATTGTTTGTTAAATTACTTGTATTTATAGGTCAATTCAGGTACACAAGTTTGCGAAGTACACTACACCATGTGTGCTAGGAGATTAGCTTTCAATATTTATGCATAAATGAAATGAATTGGAAACTTCGAAAAGAAATTAGATTCTATGTATGAGATCTTGGTAAGAACATGCACATGATTTTTCTCAAAGAATTTATCCAATAAAAACATCAAATCGAGAATTGTATTGTAAGAAGGTTCAAAGCAAATTGATTATAAACTATGAAAGCTCTTGAAATTCTATGTTATTAATCATAAAAGAAAATGCTAGTTTATTTTAATTAAAATCAAATCTAGTTTATTATGCTTGAAATCAAAACTAATCTGTTAAATTCAAAGGCAATACTAATCTATCAAATTTAAAAAGCAACTTTAGTTTATGAATAAAGGCAACACTAATCTATGAGACTTGCAAAATAAACCTCGATTATCATTTTTATGGAAATAGTTCTAGAAAGAAGGAATAACGAATCTTATGATGAATGAACTTGAACTAGAGAAAATCATAATCTATTAAACATAATTCTGAGACTAAGTTAGAAAGAGAAAGTCAAAGTAAATCTTCTTGTTTGTTTTTGTTCTTTTAACAAGCGCTTGTCTGTAGGAAAAATAGAGGCAAACAAGTAAACATAATCAAATGAATTCAATCTAAAGCAACAAAGCATTAAAATGAAATAAAGTTTTTATTTAAGCGTAGAGCAACAATGAATTAAATGAGAGAAATGAAAAACATCTACACTATTCTTACAGATAACCAGGGGGGCCTCCTGAGGACTACAAGGTGATGAAAATTCAGATCAAGACAAGAGAATTTGATGATAGTTTGATGTTCATGGATCCAGTCTGAAAATTTATGAAACGTGGTCCCTGGAAGCAAAGAGAAGGTTGTAGCCTTCTGCAGGTAGAAGCCTGCGTACTAGTATCCCAGCTAGTACAAGAACTAAGGGGGTTGTAGCTCCCTTCCAGGATAAGCTGGAGAACGAGAGAGGGTTGTAGCTCTCTGCAGGTAGCAGCCTGCGTACGGGTAAAGGACTACACCAGTACAGAAACATTGTAAAAAGAAGTTTCTAATTAAAAGAAGATAGAGACAAATTGCAGCAGGTGGTTTCATCCACATTGGGTTTCCACCTTATATCTTGTGTTCTTGTGTGTGATTATCTTCTTCTCTATTTCACTGTTTCTGGTTACTGTTTATTTGATCCTGATACACAGATTAATGATCAACATCTGTAAGATAAATTAAATTATAAGTCTGCATGGTATACGTGGGTTTCCTTATCTGTAGTTGCGTATATACGCGGTATTCACTAACTGAAGTAGCGTATATGATTTGGGTTTGAAAAAGAAAATAATTGACTTGATAATACCGATTCACCCCCCCATCTTAGTATTATTTCCAACAATTGGTATTAGAGCAGGTCCTTCAAAAGAAGCTTGATCACTTGAAGGAAGATCTATCATCATGAGCAACTACGAGAGAGAAGCATCGATCAGGCCACCAATTTTCAATGGGACCAACTTAGTCTATTGGAAGGTAAGAGTCACAGCCTATCTTCAATCTCTTGGTACAAAAGTCTGGGATATCATAGATACAGGGTACACTTTTCCATCAGCGACTCCTACATATCCCGTTGGCAAGAAGCAATATGAAACAAATGCAAAGGCTGTCAATACTCTATTAGGATATATATCTCAATCAGAATTCGTCAAGGTTATGCAGTATAAAACTGCAAAAGAAGAATGGGACAAGATTGTTCTGAGCTATGAAGGAGATGAACAGGTAAAACGTGCAAAACTTCAAACCCTCAGAATTTAGTATCAAAATATCAGAATGCACAATGATGAAAGTGTGGCTAACTATTTCCTCCGTATAGATGAGATTGTTAATTGTATGAAGAACTTGGGTGAAGAAATAAAAGAGGCTGTTGTGGTTGAAAGGGTTCTAAGATCTTTGTCCTCTAAGTTTGAATCAAAAGTTTCTGCAATAGAAGAAAAACAGAATCTACAGAACCTTCCCATGTCACAGCTGCATGGAATTCTAACTGCTTGCGAAATGAGGAAAGGAGGACCATCAGACAGGAGAGAAGCTGCATTCAAGGCTTCAGGAAAAGGAGATTACTATGAATCAGGACATATGTCAGAAGAAGAGGAAGAATCAAATTTTGTCAAGAACCTTCAACGGGGTGCTGGAAGATTCAGAGGTAAGTTACCTTTCAAATGCTTTGCTTGTGGAAGAGTCGGTCACTATGCTGCCAAGTGTCCTCATAAAGATAAGCTTGAAAAAGGTAAGGAACCTGTTAGATGGAACAAGAAACATAATGTAAATAAGAAAAGCTATTACACTCATGAAGACAGTGATGGACTTTCAAATAGTGATGAAGATGAACAAGGTAATAATTATATACTTTTAGTGGCTTTTGAAGATGATGATTTCATGGATGCTATAGATGAAGAAGGTCTTTATGAAGAGATTTCTAAACTCAAAATTTGTTTAGAAGAGAAAAATATGATTATTGATACTCTGCAATTTCAACTGGCCGAAAGGGAAAAACATCATGAAAAGTTAGAATGTGAATTTGTGGGACTTAGAAAAGAGATTGAGAAAACTAAAGCTCTTAATCTTAGATTTGTTAAAGGATCTGAAACATTAGATGAGATTATCAAAGTGTAGCGTTCTCCTCTAATCAAGACAGGTCTGGGATATAATGAAGAAACAACTCAAGCACAGAAATCAGGGACAATTTACCTCAAGAATGAACAAAGACTACCAGGTAAATCGGGGGCAATCTACTGTAAGGACAAACAGAAGCTACAACTAGCCAGAGGTAAAACCTTCTCAATTTGCCTCAAGAATGGATGTCCATAGAAACTACAATCATTTGGCTGGTAGATTTGATAATCACAGGAGTTTCTTCAATGGCCAATGTTTCTCTTGTCATAACTTTGGTCACAAAGTAGCTCAATGTGTTGCCTATAAGACAGTCATGACTAGAGAAGCTCAAAAATAGAGGAGTATGACTGGGATCATGAAAAGAACCTACAATAAATTTTCTGCTCTTGAAAATGAAATAGAATGTTCTATTTGTAACAATATCGGTCATGAGGATTCTGAATGCAGGAGCAGGTTTCGCAGACAACTCAGAAGGAGCAAGCCTCAAGTGCCAAAACATGGAGAATGAAGGAACCACAACCAGAGAGATGTGGAATAGCTTTATATGCAAAAGGGCAAGAAAATCAATGGTACATCGACAGTGGATGTTTGAAACATATGACGAGTGATAAAGAAAAACTTCAGTCATATAGTGCCCTAGAGAAGGAGAAGAAGGTCTCTTTTGGAAATGACACCCCTGCACTCATAAAAGGTAAAGGTTCTGTTCAGTTAAAAGAAAAGGTCAAAGCTGGAAATGTCATGTATGTTGATGGCTTAAAGCATAATCTATTGAGTGTCAGTCAGATGTGTGATCAAGGAGCTGAGGTAATATTTCGATCAAATGGATGTAGTGTTCGTGATATTGATACAGGAAAAACAGTGATCAAAGGCATAAGAACTCCAAATAATTTATACATATTCAAAGAAGGACAACATCAATGCTATCTAAGCAAGAATGATGAACACTGGCTATGGCACAGAAGATTGGGGCATCTAAGATTCTCACAGATAAGGAAAGCATGCAAATACTAGGCAGTTCGTGGTCTTCCATACATCAGAATTCCAGACAATACAATATGCAAATCATGTCAGTTTGGTAAGCAAACTAGAACTAATTTCCCTGAGAAGGAAGGATCAACTAGTAGGTCGCTTGAACTTGTCCATACTGATGTATGTGGTCCATCTAGGAAAAGGTCACCTTGAGGAGAAGAATACTTTATATTATTCATTGACGACTTTTCGAGGATGTGTTGGATAGGACTTATGAAGCACAAAGACGAAGCCTTCGAAAAATTCAAATCTTTCAAAGGCTTGGTTGAAAACGAAACAGATCACAAAATTAAATGCCTCAGGTCTGACAAAGGTGGGGAGTTTACCTCAAATGAATTTTTTGATTTTTGTGAAGAACATGGAATAAGAAGGGAATTCTCTACTGCAAGGACTCCTCAGCAAAATGGAGTAGTAGAAAGGATGAACAGAACAGTTCAACAAATGGCTCATGCTATGATGGATGAGTCTGGAAGTCCTGCAACTTTCTAGGGTGAAGTTGCATTTGCTGCAGTTGTTATCCTCAACAAGACAAATGTCCGCGTGAACAACACTCAAACTCCTCATGAGCTCTAGTATGGTAAGACTCCTATGGTAAAACATTTCAAAATTTTTGGAAGCAAATGCTATATTAAAAATACTGATGAAAATCTTGGCAAGTTTGAACCTAGAGCAGATGAAGGCATTCTCCTTGGTTACTCTCCCCACAGCAAAGCATACAAATGTTACAATAAAAGGCTTGGAATAATTGTTGATAGCATGGATGTAGTGGTGGATGAAGAATAAAACACTCCTAGGAAGGTAAGATCTGAAGATTTCGAAGATGATGAGGACTATCCATCAACATCAAATCAGATTCATGATGAAGAAGAAACCTATGAGGCACCAGAAGAACAGATAAGGATAGAAGATAAGACTCCATCCAGGTACGTTCAGAAGAATCATCTAGAATCTCAAATTCTGGGGCAGAAAGAGGCAGGTATACAAACAAGAAGAACAATTGCAGAAGCTTCAAGCTATTTGGCATTGCTCTCCTCCACTGAACCACAAAATGTAAAAGAGGCATGCAGAGATGAATGCTGGGTCAAGGCAATGGATGAAGCACTTGAGCAGATTGAAAAGAATAACACTTTGGAGTTGGTTCCTAGACCAAAGGATAAGAATTTCATAGGGACAAAATGGATATTCAAAAACAAGTTGAATGAAAATGGGGAAGTTATTAGAAACAAGGCCAGACTTGTTTGTAAAGGGTATGCTCAACAAGAAGGAATAGACTTTGAAGAAACTTTTTCTCTAGTTTCTGGACTTGAGGCCATCCGAATGTTCCTTGCTCTCTCAAGCTTTCAGAAGTTCAAAGTATTTCAAATGGACGTGAAATCAGCTTTTCTGAATGGAGACTTAGAAGAAGAAGTGTATATTGAGCAACCAGATGGATTCATCCTTGGAAATGATCCAAAACTTGTATGCAGACTTAAGAAGGCTCTCTATGGTCTTAAACAAGCTCCAAGGGCTTGGTATTATCGTCTGGACAAATATCTTCATCAACAAGGTTTCTCAAAAGGATCAGCAGATAGCAATCTTTATATAAAAATTGAAAATAACAAATTGCTAATACTTGTTGTGTATGTTGATGATATCATCTTTGGCAGCAATGAAGAAGCTATGAGTCAAAACTTTTCCTTGGTGATGTAGAAAGAATTCGAAATGTCCTTGCTTGGAGAACTAACATATTTTCTTAGATTACAAATCCAAGAAAATGAAGGCGGTATCTTTTTATCTCAAACCAAGTACCTCAAGCAGATTTGAAGAAGTATGGCATGGAAGATTCGAAACCAGTATGTACCCCTATGGTTACAGGATGCAGCCTCAGTGCAAATGATGAATCAGCAACAGTGCATCAACCAACTTATAGATCCATGATTGGAAGTCTGATCTATTGAACAGGTACCTTACCAGACATCATGCAATGCAATGGGAATGGTTGGAAGATTTCAGGAAAATCCTAAGGAAACTCATCTTCAGGCAGTAAAGAGAATTTTCAAGTATCTTCAAGGAACTCAAAACTATGGCTTGTGGTATCCAAGAGATACAGATATCACTCTTCATGCTTATACAGATGCAGATTGGGCTGGAAGTGTGGATGACAGAAAAAGCACAAGTGATGGTGCATTCTTTATGGGTTCCAGATTAGTATCTTGGTTCAGCAAGAAACATATTTCGATTGCTTTATCTACAGCTGAAGCAGAATATGTGGCTGTCGCATCTTGTTGCACACAACTCCTTTGGATGATGCAAACTTTACAGGATTTTCAAATCACTTGTACTCCACCTATCTCCATCTATGATAATACAAGTGCTATCAGTATCTCAAAGAATCCTGTCATGCATTCAAAGACTAAGCACATACCGATCGAGTATCATTTTCTCCAGGAACAAGTGTTGGAACAAAAGGTCAAATTGGAGTATGTTCCCTCTAAGGAACAAGTCGCTGATATTCTCACCAAACCACTGCCCAGGGAAACTTTTGAATACCTAAGACAGAAGCTGGGAGTAGTTGATGCATCATCTTGCTGTTGAAAATTGTCTGTTTCAGAGAAAAGTGGGTGTACGCGAGTTGCCTGATGAGGATCCTCGTACATACGCCAGTTTATACAGAGACAGTCGCGTATATGGCAGTTTGAAAGAAATCAGTGGGGACAAACTATAGTTGAAGAGAGTCTGATATGGGTCTAATAGAGACCATCTGGCACAGGTTCAGGGGGAGCAGATAATACTTCTGATAATGCATTGTTGGCATTACATTAGAAGCTCTTGGTTCGAGTACACAAGCTATTTTGGGTTCAGGTGGATCAGCTACAGAAGGAGAACAGAAGGAAAACATGGTTGCTGATCTGAATAGTGATCGAAAGATGCTGCTGATGTCAGTTATTAATGACTTTCACAAGTCTTGCTCTAGATAATTCGTCTCTATGTCATGTATATCGATTATTGTCAAGGTGATGTAACGGCCTATTTTGGTTTCCCCACTATGCCTGGGATGAATGATGTAATGTACTTGGTTGTCATATGTAAATTTCTGGTGTATCCCCACTTGGTTGGGTGGATCATCCCCACTTGGTTGGGAGATGGATGTATGCATAGAGTCTTTTGGTGATAGGAAGGTCTTTTATGATGTATAAGTCATGGTTCTTATTGAAGAACATCTTTTTGCAGATCTTGCCTACAGTCAGGGGGAGCATGGTCAGCACAGCAGAGCAGAGATTTCAGCATGTACTCAGGGGGAGCACAACCCTTTGCCCTTGATGACAAAGGGGGAGAATGACTTTGAGGATCTTGGGGTTGCCATCAAGTCCAAAGGGGGATATTGTTGGCATTACGGCACAGGTCTAGCGCTATGGCATAGGTGTTGTCCTTGATGGCAACTCAATCTGGTGACAGATCACAGTTCAGGCTCTCAAAATGGAAGAAAAATTTATATACTCAGGTTCACCATGATGAAGATGCATATACATGTGGATTAGTCATTCAAAAGTCGCGTATACATATACACACACTTTCATGCAAGGAAAAGCACGTACATATGGGAGAACTTATTTTTGGTCCGTGGTATTTAGTCCTTGGTATTTGAACCTATGGTTTTGGGCCATGGTATCTCATTAGAAGTGTTGATCCCAAGTATTGGGTCCATGGTATTGATTTGTTGTGGTTTTGGACCATGGTATTGTGAAAGGGCTAAGACTATAAAAGAGGAAGGAGATCATTTGGCAAAGGATCATCTGAATTGTTGAATATCTGATAAAGTGCTAGATCTGGAATACTGGTGACTGGGTTATGGTGTAGATCTGGATCTGAATGAAGGAAGAACCTGAGCGCAAAGAGAAGGATAAGTTCTATTGATGGGTCAAAATCTTAAGGCTTGAATAATATCTTTGTATGATTTTGATATGTTATATGTGGCGCATGCTTTGTTGGCATTATGATTCAAGTGTTGTCCTTGATGGCAACTCACTCAGAGGTTGGTATAGGTGCTCAGAGGTTGGTACAGGTGATGGAAACTTAATCAGAGGATAGATCTTAGTACAACATGCCAAGAAAGTTCATACACGCAGGTTCGTTAAGCCCAAGTCGCGTATACAAGCAGGTTCACTATATACCAAGTCGCGTATACGTAGGTTCTCTATATATCAAGTCGCGTGTACACGCTGGTTGGCTTCAGTAAAAGCGCGTGTATGTGGAAAACTTATCTTTGGTCCACGGCGGTTATTCCTTGGAAGTTGTGCCTATGGTTTTGGACCTTGATGTCTTGACGAACGTGTTGATCCCTAGTTTCGAAGCTGATGGTATTGGGTTACTATGGTTTTGGACCGTGGTATTGTAAAGGGCCTAAGGCTATATAAGGAGAAGATCATTAGGCAAGTGATGCAAGTATTGGGTGTCTGACGAAGTGAGAAGATCTGGTATTACTGTTTATCTGTTCGGGACGCTTGGCAAGGGTCGGATCTGACAGCGAAGGCATAAGTAATTATTTCTAGATCTGCACGCGGGTTGCCTTTGGAGAAAGCGCGTATACACGCGGTTTTGGTACAGTGAAGTAGCGTATGCATAATAAGATTTGATATTTCAAGTTGCTGTTGATTCTGGTGGTTGTTGCAGAGTTCTGGGCTCTGGTTTGGGTTCTGTGTTCTTGATGACAGGGTTTCAGTGATTCAGTATTGGGTTGTTTAATGAATTATGATGCAAGTATAAGTTGATGATTGTATTGCAGTAATGTTTGTTTGTACTCTTGGATCCAGTCTGAAAATTGATGAAACGTGGTCCCTGAAGGAAAGAAGGTTGTAGGGTCAGCACCTACGTACTAGTAAATGGATCGGCTAGTACAAGAGCTGAGGGGGTTGTAGCTCCCTTCCAAAAGTAGTTGGAAAACGAGAGAGGGTTGTAGCCCTCTGCAGGTTGTAGCCTGCGTGCTGGTAAAGGACTGCACCAGTACATTGTAAAAGAAGTTTCTTATTAAAGAAGAAAGAGACAAATTGCAGCAGGTGGTTTTCACCCACATTGGGTTTCCACCTTATATCATGGTGTTCATGTGTGTGGCTTTTGTGTGATGATCTGTTCTGTTATACTGCACCTGTTTACTGTTAATATGGTTAATAATGATCTGATGCATTTACTGAAGATAAGCTAACTGAATCATAAGATTTCTGGATATACGCTAGTTGCTTTAGACACAGTAGTGTGTACATGCGGGTTCACTTAACTGAAGTAGCGTATATGTTTCTGAGTAT
Source organism: Pinus tabuliformis (assembly GCA_031772625.1). Classification (NCBI taxonomy): domain Eukaryota; kingdom Viridiplantae; phylum Streptophyta; class Pinopsida; order Pinales; family Pinaceae; genus Pinus; species Pinus tabuliformis. The sequence continues at coordinate 93,443,879 of CM062812.1, forward strand.
GAAATTGAAAAGTTTTATCTGATCTGATAATACTAATTCACCCCCCCCTCTCAGTATTATATCCAACAATTGGTATCAGAGCAGGTCCTTCAGAGGAAGCTTGATCGCTTGAAGGAAAAGGTCCATCAGAATGGCTAATCCAGAAAGAGAGGCACACATCAGGCCACCAGTCTTTGACGGGAACAATTTTACTCACTCGAAGATAAGAACCACTGCATATCTACAATCACTTGGAGCAGAAATTTGGGGAATCGTAGAAGGAGGATACAAATTCCCATCAGCAACTCCTACAGATCCAGCAGAGAAAAAGCAATATGAGCTCAATGCCAAAGCTATTACTGTCCTATTGAGTAGTTTGACACAATCAGAATTTCTGAAGATCATGCATTTCAAATCAGCTAAGGAAATATGGGACAAAATCGTCACAAGCTACGAAGCAGATGATCAGGTAAAAAGAGCAAAGCTTCAAACTCTCAGAATCCGGTATGAAACTCTTAAGATGCATAGTAATGAAAGCATAGCTAATTATTTCCTGCGTATGGATGAGATTGTGAATTGTATGAGGGATCTGGGTGAAGAATTTGAGGAAGTTGTCTTAGTTGAAAAGGTTTTGAGATCTCTGTCTACTAAATTTGATTCTAAAGTATCTGCCATAGAAGAAAAGGAGAATGTGCAGAAAATCACCATGTCACAGCTTCACGGGATCTTAACTGCTTTTGAAATGCGACAAGAGGTACCACCAGAAGCCGCATTCGAAGTGTCAGAGGAAGAAGATGAGGTAAATTTTGTCAAGAATCTTGAACGGGGAACTGGACGGTTCAAAGGTAAGCTACCTTTCAAATGTTTTCTATGTGGTAGAGTTGGTCACTATGCTGCTAGATGCCCTCATAACAAAGGAAGGATATCTGAAGAAGATGGTAGAAGCTATTATACCCATATTACAAGTCCATTCAATGATAGTGAAGATATTAGAAGTCTCATGGCACATGAAAAGAAGAATGCTTCATCCAATAATAGCAAAGATATTAAAAGTCTCATGGCACATGAAAAGAAGAATGCAGAAACTGAAGAAGTTACAAAATTAAATGAACAATTGGAGACAGTAACCAGGGTAAGGGAGAAATTGCAGGATGTAGTAAAGGATCAAAGCATAACTATTCAAAGGCTTGAATCAAAGATCCTCTCTCTAAAAGAAGATCTTAAAAAATCAAGAGAACAGAACAAAGAAGCTCTTGAAGATCAAGAACATGAAGTGATCAAACTAAAGCGACAAGTGGAAGAAGGAAGAAAAGCTGAAGAAGACCTAAGGAATCAGTATCTGATAAAGGAAGAACAACATCAAGTTGAGGTAAATATCTTGAAAGGTAAACTAGAAGAAAAGGATAAGCTTTTACGATTTCAAGATAGTACTAAAGTCTTGGATGATATTCTTAATAGCCAAAGGTCTCCTGCTATCAAAACTGGTCTTGGTTTTCATGAATATGTTGAAGGTGAATCTAGTTCACAAGGTGAGGCAAGAAACTCTAATGAGAAATCTGAAATACTCAACAAGGAACAACCAAGGAAAGAAATTCCTCAAGGAAGATCCTTTGCTCCTAACTATGGACGTGATAGACGATTATTTCCTTCACTGAATAATGTTGAATGTTATGTATGTCATAATCTTGGACATGTTGCAGCCAGATGTAGAAGTAGAATGGTTCAAGAAAGATCAGCGCATCCCAGGTATTTCAGAGGATATTGCTTTGCCTGCAATGCATATGGACACAAAGCAATTGATTGTGATAGAAGGAACATGAAAAATGTAAGGTGTTATACATGCAACAACTATGGGCATAAAGCAAGGGAATGCAGGAGTAGATTTCAAAATTCAAAACAAGAGGACCATACATCATCACAGTTCCAGGAACTGAAGAAGACAGAGACAGAAAGGTGTGGCATAATTCAGACAGCTGACATAACAGACACAGGGGAATCTGAAAGTGATGAAATTCAGTATTCCATCCTGCATACGCTGATATAATGAAGACAAGTCACGTATATACGCGAGTTACAGGCTGCAAAGTCGCGTATATGAAGAAAGGGCAGCAGAACAGACCCAGGTTCAGTCATGGTTGGCTCAGGCTCAGGGGGAGCAGAACAGACTCAGGAAATGGTTCATTCATGGTTGGCTCACACTCAGGGGGAGCATATACTTCAAATAATTCATTGTTGGCATTATGGTTAGAAGTTGCTGATGAAACTAAATGGTACATCTTGTTGTTTGATCAAAGGAATAGTATTGCAGGCTGATGCTTATGGTACAGATCTGAATGGCTGGTCTTAGAACCTGCATCTGCTTAGGGGGAGCATGGATGGACTGATACAACTTGGCATATACAAAGGGGGAGCCAAATCAGAAACTTCAACATGTACTCAGCGGGAGTATGGACAGCAGTATGGACAGTAAAAGGTATACCAAAGAAGAGAATATCTTGGTCCGCCCTTTGCCCTTGATGTCAAAGGGGGAGAGTGACTTGGTGTGGTGGTTGCCATCAAGTCCAAAGGGGGAGATTGTTGGCATTATGATTCAAGTGTACTTGGTGTGGTGGTTGCCATCAAGTCCAAAGGGGGAGATTGTTGGCATTATGATTCAAGTGTTGTCCTTGATGGCAACTCACTCAGAGGTTGGTACAGGTGCTCAGAGGTTGGTACAGGTGATGGCAACTTAATCAGAGGACAGATCTTAGTACAGCATGCCAAGAAAGTTCATACACGCAGGTTCGTTAAGCCCAAGTCGCGTATACAAGCAGGTTCACTATATACCAAGTCGCGTATACGCAGGTTCTCTATATATCAAGTCGCGTGTACACGCTGGTTGGCTTCAGTAAAAGTGCGTGTATGTGGAAAACTTATCTTTGGTCCACGGCGGTTATTCCTTGGAAGTTGTGCCTATGGTTTTGGACCTTGATGTCTCAACGAACGTGTTGATCCCTAGCTTCGAAGCTGATGGTATTGGGTTACTATGGTTTTGGACCGTGGTATTGTAAAGGGCCTAAGGCTATATAAGGAGAAGATAATTAGGCAAGTGATGAAAGTATTGGGTGTCTGACGAAGTGAGAAGATCTGGTATTACTGTTTATCTGTTCGGGACGCTTGGCAAGGGTCGGATCTGACAGCGAAGGCATAAGTAATTATTTCTAGATCTGCACGCGGGTTGCCTTTGGAGAAAGTGCGTATACACGCGGTTTTGGTACAGTGAAGTAGTGTATGCATAATAAGATTTGATATTTCAGGTTGCTGTTGATTCTGGTGGTTGTTGCAGAGTTCTGGGCTCTGGTTTGGGTTCTGTGTTCTTGATGATAGGGTTTCAGTGATTCAGTATAGGGTTGTTTAATGAGTTATGATGCAAGTATAAGTTGATGATTGTATTGCAGTAATGTTTGTTTGTACTCTTGGATCCAGTCTGAAAATTGATGAAACATGGTCCCTGAAGGAAAGAAGGTTGTAGGGTCAGCACCTACGTACTAGTAAATGGATCGGCTAGTACAAGAGCTGAGGGGGTTGTAGCTCCCTTCCAAAAGTAGTTGGAAAACGAGAGAGGGTTGTAGCCCTCTGCAGGTTGTAGCCTGCATGCTGGTAAAGGACTGCACCAGTACATTGTAAAAGAAGTTTCTTATTAAAGAAGAAAGAGACAAATTGCAGCAGGCGGTTTTCACCCACATTGGGTTTCCACCTTATATCATGGTGTTCATGTGTGTGGCTTTTGTGTGATGATCTGTTCTGTTATACTGCACCTGTTTACTATTAATATGGTTAATAATGATCTGATGCATTTACTGAAGATAAGCTAACTGAATCATAAGATTTCTGGATATACGCTAGTTGCTTTAGACATAGTAGCGTGTACATGCGGGTTCACTTAACTGAAGTAGCGTATATGTTTCTGAGTATGAAATTGAAAATTTTTATCTGATCTGATAATACTGATTCACCCCCCCCTCTCAGTATTATATCCAACATGCTTGATCTATAAATCTAGTAATCTGGGTTAAATAATGTCTGAATGTTTGAAAGAGTGAATTATCCTTTATAGATCTGTACGCAGGTTCAGTGAAGTAAAGGCGCGTATACACGCTGGTTCTGTGAGTAAAAACAGCGTATACGCAGGTTGGTCCAAACACAGAAGCGTATGCACGCAGGTTTCTGGTTATTGAAGTAGCGTATGTCTCTTGAATTGTGTTCTAGCTGCTTCTGTTTATTGCTACAGTGTTCTGGGTTCAGAATTTGGTGTGTGGTTACTGTTACTGTGTTCACGGTACAGCTGTCAGATAAGTGTCTACTTGATTCAGTTCTAATTGGTACATAGGAGATTCTTTGATGCAGAAATTTTTGATGATAGATTGATGTTCATGGATCCAGTCTGAAAATTTATGCAACGTGGTCCCTGGAAGCAAAGAGAAGGTTGTAGCCTTCTGCAGGTAGAACCCTGCATACTAGTATCTCAGCTAGTACAAGAGCTAAGGTGGTTTTAGCTCCCTTCCAGGAGAAGCTGGAGAGCGAGAGAGGGTTGTAGCTCTCTGCAGGTAGCAGCCTGCGTACTGGTAAAGAACTGCACCAGTACAAAAACATTGTAAAAAGAAGTTTCTAATTAAAAGAAGATAGAGACGAATTGCAGCAGGTGGTTTTCACCCACATTGGGTTTCCACCTTATATCTTGTGTTCTTGTGTGTGATTATCTTCTACTCTGTTTCACTGTTTCTGGTTACTGTTTATTTGATTCTGATACACAGATTAATGATTAACATATGGAAGATAAATTAAATTATAAGTCTGGATGGTATACGAGGGTTTCCTTATCTGTAGTTGCGTATATATGCGGTTTTCACTAACTGAAGTAGCGTATATGATTCGGGTTTGAAAAAGAAAATAATTGACTTAATAATACTGATTCACCCCCCCCTCTCAGTGTTATTTCCAACAATTGGTATCAGAGCAAGTCCTTCAGAAGAAGCTTGATCGCTTGAAGGAAGATCTATCATCATGAGCAACTACGAAAGAGAAGCATCGATCAGGCCACCAATTTTTGATGGGACCAACTTCGTCTATTGGAAGGTAAGATTCACAGCCTATCTTCAATCTCTTGGTACAGAAGCCTGGGATATCATAGATAAAGGGTACACTTTTCCATCAGCAACTCCTACATATCCCGCTGGCAAGAAGCAATATGAAACAAATGCAAAGGCTGTCAATACTCTATTAGGATGTCTATCTCAATTAGAGTTCGTCAAGGTTATGTAGTATAAAACCGCAAAAGAAATATGGGACAAGATCGTTCTGAGCTATGAAGGAGATGAACAGGTAAAACATGCAAAACTTCAAACCCTCAGAATTCAATATGAAAATCTCAGAATGCACAATGATGAAAGTGTGGCTAACTATTTCCTCCGTATAGATGAGATTGTTAATTGTATGAAGAACATGGGTGAAGAAATAAAAGAGGCTGTTGTGGTTGAAAAGGTTCTAAGATCTTTGTCCTCTAAGTTTGAATCAAAAGTTTCTGCAATAGAAGAAAAACAGAATCTACAGAACCTTACCATGTCACAGCTGCACGGAATTCTAACTGCTTACGAAATGAGGAAAGGAGGACAATCAGACAAGAGAGAAGCTGCATTCAAGGCTTCAGGCAAACGAGATTACTATGAATTAGGACATATGTTAGAAGAAGAGGAAGAATCAAATTTTGTCAAGAACCTTCAACGGCGTGCTGGAAGATTCAGAGGTAAGTTACCTTTCAAATGCTTTGCTCTTGGAAGAGTCGGTCACTATGCTGCCAAGTGTCCTCATAAAGATAAGCTTGACAAAGGTAAGGAACCTGTTAGATGGAACAAGAAACAGAATGTAAATAAGAAAAGCTATTACACTCATGAAGATAGTGATGGACTTTAAAATAGTGATGAAGATGAACAAGGTAATAATTAAATACTTTTAATGGCTTTTGAAGATGATGATTTCATGGATGATATAGATGAAGAAGGTCTTTATGAAGAGATTTCTAAACTCAAAATTTGTTTAGAAGAGAAAAATATGATTATTGATACTCTGCAATTTCAACTAGCTGAAAGGGAAAAACATCATGAAAAATTAGAATGTGAAATTGTGGGACTTAGAAAAGAGATTGAGAAAACTAAAGCTTTAGAGAAGATTCTTCGGCGAAAATCACATTGAATCTCATTTGTCGACGCGTTTCGAACCAACTAGTGTGGTTCATCGTCAGGACAAGTTGAAGAAACAGATCTAGTCTAGCAAGATAAATAGTCCAAGCAGAGACTCCAACGGCTACAAAAGATTAACGGCTAATTTCCGACTCTAGAACCCAGGTTCTTCAACTTGCCCTGACGATGAACCACACTAGTTGGTTCGAAACGCGTCGACAAATGAGATTCCATGTGATTTTTGCCGAAGAAGCTTCTCTAAAACTGATATGGATCACAGAAGCCTTAACTCAAAAACTAAAGCTCTTAATCTTAGATTTGTTAAAGGATCTAAAACATTAGATGATATTATCAAAGTGCAGCGTTCTCCTGTAATCAAGACAGGTTTGGGATATAATGAAGAAACAACTCAAGCGTAGAAGCCATCTACCTCCAAAAGTAATCTTGATGCAAGAAGGAGAACTGAAAAAAGGCCCAATGGAAATCACCAGGTAAATCAGAGACGATTTACCTCAAGAATGAACAAAGACTACCAGGTAAATCGGGGGCAATCTACTGTAAGGAAAAACAGAATCTACACCCAGCCACAGGTAAAACCTTCTCAATTTGCCTCAAGAATGGATGTCAATAGAAACTACAATCATTTGGCTAGTAGATTTGATAATCACAGGAGTTTCTTCAATGGCCAATGTTTCTCTTGTCATAAATTTGGTCACAAAGCAGCTCAATGTGTTGCCTATAAGACAATCATGACTAGAGAAGCTCAAAAATAGAGAAGTATGACTGGGATCATGAAAAGAACCTACAATAACTTTTCTGCTCTTGAAAATGAAATAGAATGTTCTATTTGTAACAATTTCGGTCATGAGGATTCTGAATGCAGGAGCAGGTTTCGGCAGACAACTCAGAAGGAGCAAGCCTCAAGTGCCAAAACATGGAGAATGAAGGAACCACAACCAGAGAGATGTGGTATAGCTTTATATGCGGAAGGGAAAGAAAATCAATGGTACATCGATAGTGGATGTTCGAAACATATGACGAGTGATAAAGAAAAACTTAAGTCATATAGTGCCTTAGAGAAGGAGAAGAAGGTCTCTTTTTGAAATGACACCCCTGCACTCATAAAAGGTAAAGGTTCTGTTCAGTTAAAAGAAAAGGTCAAAGCTGGAAATGTCATGTATGTTGATGGCTTAAAGCATAATCTATTGAGTGTCAGTCAGATGTGCGATCAAGGAACTGAGGTAATATTTCGATCAAATGGATGTAGTGTTCGTGATCTTGATACAGGAAAAACAGTGATCAAAGGCATAAGAACTCCAAATAATTTATACATATTCAAAGAAGGACAACATCAATGCTATCTAAGCAATAATGATGAACACTGGCTATGGCACAGAATATTGGGGCATCTAAGCTTCTCACAGATAAGGAAAGCATGCAAATACCAAGCAGTTCATGGTCTTCTAGACATCAGAATTCCAGACAATACAATATGCAAATCATGTCAGTTTGGTAAGCAAACCAGAACTAATTTCCTTGAGAAGGAAGGATCAGCTAACAGGCCGCTTGAAATTGTCCATACTGATGTATGTGGTCCATCTAAGAAAAGGTCACCTCGAGGAGAAGAATACTTTATATTATTCATTGACGACTTTTCCACGATGTGTTGGATAGGACTTATGAAGCACAAAGACGAAGCCTTCGAAAAATTCAAATCTTTCAAAGGCTTGGTTGAAAATGAATCAGATCACAAAATTAAATTCCTCAGGTCTGACAGAGGTGGGGAGTTTACCTCAAATGAATTTTTCGATTTTTGTCAAGAACATGGAATAAGAAGCGAATTCTCTACTGCAAGGACTCCTCAGCAAAATGGAGTAGTGGAAAGGATGAACAGAACAGTTCAACAAATGGCTCGTGCTATGATGGATGAGTCTGGAACTCTCGCGACTTTCTAGGGTGAAGCTACATTTTTTGCAGTTGTTATTCTCAACAAGACAAATGTCCGGGTGAACAGCACTCAAACTCCTCATGAGCTCTGGTATGGTAAAACTCCTACGGTAAAACATTTCAAAATTTTTCGAAGCAAATGCTATATTAAAAATACTGATGAAAGTCTTGGCAAGTTTGAACCTAGAGCAGATGAAGGCATTCTCCTTGGTTACTCTCCCCACAGCAAAGCATACAAATGTTACAATAAAAGGCTTGGAGGAATTGTTGACAACATTGATGTAGTGGTGGATGAAGAAGAAAACACTCCTAGGCAGGTAAGATCTGAAGATTTTGAAGATGATGAGGACTATCCATCAACATCAAATCAGATTCATGATGAAGAAGAAACCTATGAGGCACCAGAAGAACAGATAAGGATAGAAGATAAGACTCCATCCAGGTACATTCAGAAGAATCATCCAGAATCTCAAATTCTGGGGCAGAAAGAGGCAGGTATACAAACAAGAAGAACAATTGCAGAAGCTTCACGCTATTTGGCATTGCTCTCCTCCACTGAACCACAAAATGTAAAAGAGGAATGCAAAGATGAATGCTGGGTCAAGGCAATGGATGAAGAACTTGAGCAGATTGAAAAAATAACACTTGGGTGTTGGTTCCTAGACCAAAGGATAAGAATGTCATAGGGACAAAATGGATATTCAAAAACAAGTTGAATGAAAATGGGGAAGTTATTAGAAACAAGGCCAGACTTGTTTGTAAAGGATATGCTCAACAAGAAGGAATAGACTTTGAAGAAACTTTTGCTCGAGTTGCTAGACTTTAGGCCATCCGAATGTTCCTTTCTCTCTCAAGCTTTCAGAAGTTCAAAGTATTTCAAATGGACGTGAAATCAACTTTTTTGAATGGAGACTTAGAAGAAGAAGTGTATATTGAGCAACCAGATGGATTCATCCTTGGAAATGATCCAAAACTTGTATGCAGACTTAGGAAGGCTCTCTATGGTCTTAAATAAGCTCCAAGGGCTTGGTATTATCGTCTGGACAAATATCTTCATCAACAAGGTTTCTCAAAAAGATCAACAGATAGCAATCTTTATATAAAAATTGAAAATAACAAATTGCTAATACTTGTTTTGTATGTTGATGATATCATCTTTGGCAACAATGAAGAAGCTATGAGTCAAAACGTTTCCTTGGTGATGCAGAAAGAATTCAAAATGTCCTTGCTTGGAGAGCTGGCATATTTTCTTGGATTACAAATCCAACAAAACGAAGGCGGTATCTTTTTATCTCAAAACAAGTACCTCAAGCAGATTTTGAAGAAGTATGGCATGGAAGATTCGAAACCAGTATGTACCCCTATGGTTATAGGATGCAGCCTCAGTGCAAATGATGAATCAGCAGCAGTGCATGAACCAACTTATAGATCCATGATTGGAAGTCTGCTCTATTTTACAGGTACCCGACCAGACATCATGCATGCAGTTGGAATGGTTGGAAGATTTCAGGCAAATCCTAAGGAAGCTCAGCTTCAGGCAGTAAAGAGAATTTTCAAGTATCTTAAAGGAACTCAAAACTATGGTCTGTGGTATCCGAGAGATACAGATCTCACTCTTCATGCTTATACAGATGCAGATTGGGCTGGAAGCGTGGATGACAAAAAAAGCACAAGTGGTGGTGCATTCTTTATGGGTTCCAGATTAGTATCTTGGTTCAGCAAGAGACAGAGCTCGATTGCTTTATCTACAGCTGAAGCAGAATATGTGGCTGCCACATCTTGTTGCACACAACTCCTTTGGATGATGCAAACTTTGCAGGATTTTCAAATCACTTGTACTCCACCTATCTCCATCTTATGTGATAATACAAGTGCTATCAGTATCTCAAAGAATCTTGTCATGCATTCAAAGACTAAGCACATACCGATCAAGTATCATTTTCTCCGGGAACAACTGTTGGAACAAAAGGTCAAATTGGAGTATGTTCCCTCTAAGGAACAAGTTGCTGATATTCTCACCAAACCACTGCCCAGGGAAACTTTTGAATACCTCAGACAGAAGCTGGGAGCAGTTGATGCATCATCTTGCTGTTAAAACTTGTCCGTTTCAGAGAAAAGTGGGTGTACACGAGTTGCCTGAGGAGGATCCGTGTACATATGCCAGTTTATGCAGAGACAGTCGCGTATATGGCAATTTGAAAGAAATCAGTGGGGACAAACTATGGTTGAAGAGAGTCTGATATGGGTCTAATAGAGACCATCTGGCACAGGTTCAGGGGGAGCAGATAAAACTTCTGATAATGCATTGTTGGCATTACATTAGAAGTTCTTGGTTCAAGTACACAAGCTGTTTTGGGTTCAAGTGGATCAAGTGCAGAAGGAGAACAGAAGGTTCAAACATGGTTGCTGATCTGAATAATGATCTGAATAATGAGTTATTAGTGACTTTCACAAGTCTTGCTCTAGATAATTCGTCTCTATGTCATGTATATCGATTATTGTCAAGGTCATGTAATGGCCTATTTTGGTTTCCCCACTATGCCTGGGATGAATGATGTAATGTACTTGGTTGTCATATGTAAGTTTCTGGTGTATCCCCACTTGGTTGGGTGGATGATCCCCACTTGGTTTGGAGATGGATGTATGTATAGAGTCTTTTGGTGATAGGAAAGTCTTTTATGATGTATAAGTCATGGTTCTTCTTGAAGAACATCTTTTTGCAGATCTTGCCTACAGTCAGGGGGAGCATGGTCAGCACAGCAGAGCAGAGATTTCAACATGTACTCAAGGGGAGCACAACCCTTTGCCCTTGATGACAAAGGGGGATAATAACTTTGAGGATCTTGGGGTTGCCATCAAGTCCAAAGGGGGAGATTGTTGGCATTATGGCACAGGTCTGGCGCTATGGCATAGGTGTTGTCCTTGATGGCAACTCAATCTGGTGACAGATCACAGTTCAGGCTCTCAAAATGGAAGAAAAATATATAAACGCAGGTTCACCGTGACGAAGATGCATATACACGCGGATTAGTCGTTCAAAACTCGCGTATACGTATACATGCACTTTCATGCAAGGAAAAGTGCGTACATATGGGAGAACTTATTTTTGGTCCGTGGTATTTAGTCCTTGGTATTTGAACCTATGGTTTTGGGCCATGGTATCTCGTTAGAAGTGTTGATCCCAAGTATTGGGTCCATGGTATTGATTTGTTGTGGTTTTGGACCATGGTATTGTGAAAGGGCTAAGACTATAAAAGAGGAAGGAGATCATTTGGCAAAGGATCATCTGAATTATTGAATATTTGATAAAGTGATAGATCTGGAATACTGGTGATTGGGTTATGGTGTAAATATGGATCTCAATGAAGGAAGAACCTGAGCGCAAGGAGAAGGATAAGTTCTATTGATGGGTCAAAATATTAAGGCTTGAATAATATCTTTGTATGATTTTGATCTGTTATATGTGGAGCATGCTTGATCTATAAATCTGGTAATCTGGGTTAACTAATGTCTGAATGTTTGAAAGAGTGAATTATCCTTTATAGATCCGCATGCAGGTTCAATGAAGCGAAGGCACGTATACATGTTGGTTCTGTGATTAAAAATAGTGTATACGCAGGTTGGTCCAAACATAGAAGCGTATGCACGCAGGTTTCTGGTTATTGAAGTAGCGTACGTCTCTTGAATTGTGTTCTAGCTGCTTCTGTTTATTGCTGCAGTGTTCTGGGTTCAGAATTTGGTGTGTGGTTACTGTTACTGTGTTCATGTTGGCATTATGAGATAAGTGTTGTCCTTGATGGCAAACCTCACTGATGACAAATCATAGTACAGAAGGTCAGCAGCAAGGAATTGATGATCAGACTATAAGAAGAAGAGAAAGTTCATACACGCAGGTTCGTTAAGCCCAAGTCGCGTGTACACGCCGGTTGGATTCAGCAAAAGCGCGTGTATGTGGAAAAGTACCTTTGGTCCATGGCGGTTATTCCTTGGAAGTTGTGCCTATGGTTTTGGACCTTGGTGTCTCGGCGGACGTGTTGATCCCTAGTTTTGAAGTTGATGGTATTGGATTTCTATGGTTTTGGCTCTTGGTATTGAACAAGGCCTAAGGCTATATAAAGGGAAGGAAATCATTAGGCAAGTGTATCTGAAATGTCTTGAATATCTGATGAAGCATTAGATCCAGTATGCAGGGTTATGGGTTGATGATGCATTGCTTGATCTGAGCTAAGGAGAGATCTCACCGGTGGATGGAGAACTAGATCTAAGGAGAGATCGGGATCAAATGGTTTGAAATGAACTATCTTTATGATGCTTATTCTAGATCTACATACTGACGCATGTATTGTTCTATAAATGTTATGAGTATGACTGATGTCTGGTACAGCTGCAAGTTATGAGAAATTATTTTTAGATCTGTACGCGGGTTGTCTTTGGCAAAAGCGCGTATACACGCGGGTTTGATTCATCGAAGTAGCGTATACATTGTAAAGCTTGATATTTGAAGTTGCAGATGGATCTGATGGTTATTACAGAGTTCTGTGTCTGCTCTGTGTTCTGGTGACTGTTGTTAACAGGGTTTCAGTGATTCAGAGTTTGATGATTGTTTTGAGCTTCAATGATAGTTATGGGTCCAGTATGAAAATTGGATGAAAAGTGGCCTTGCAGATTATGTGTTGTGCTTCAGTGTATCCAGTCTGAAAATTGATGAAACGTGGTACCTGGAGGTGAGAAGATTGTAGGCAAGCACCTACGTACTAGTATCTAAGCTAGTACAAAAGCTAAAGGAGATCTTTGGAGCATTGTAGCAGGTAGTAGCCTGCGTACTAGTAAATGGATCGGCTAGTACAAGAGCAAAGGGGGTTGTAGCTCCCGTACTGGTATAAGACTGCACCAGTACAAATATTGTAAAAGGATTTTCTTATTAAGAAGAAGATTGAGATGACTTGCAGCAGGTGGTTTTCACCCACATTGGGTTTCCACCTTATATCTTTGTGTTCATGTGTGTGGCTTTTGTGTGATGATCTGTTCTGTTATACTGCACCTGTTTACTGTTAATATGCTTAATAATGATCTGATGCATTTACTGAAGATTAAGCTAACTGAATTATAAGATCTCTGGATATACGCGAGTTTCATTAGACATAGTAGCGTGTACACGCGGGTTCACTTAATTGAAGTAGCGTATATGTTTTTGAGCATAGAAAAAGATTGATTGATCTGATAATACTGATTCACCCCCCCCCTCTCAGTATTATTTCCAACAATTGGTATCAGAGCAGGTCCTTTGGTAGAAGCTTTATCGCTTGAAGGAGATCCGTGGAACAATGGGAAAGAAGCTTAAGAAGAAAGCTCATAAGAAGAAGAAGACATCTCAGAAGGACTATGACAGTGGGAGAGTCGATTGGGGATTAGGTATAAGAAGCTCTTCAGATTCAGAATCAGATTCAGAATCATTATCAGGTATGAATGTGTTATCCTCTGATGTTCCTGCTATATTTCCTTGTGAAAGTGATGGAAGTGATAGTGAAACTACTGAACATGCTTTTATGGGTGAGCAAGAAAAGTGTCAAATAGAGGCAGTGTTTAGAAGGCTTGCAGACAAAGTTAAAGATCAACAAGATCTATTGAACAAAAGGGAATGTGCTTTCAAAGAAGAAGTTACCAAACTAAAGGCCCAAATAGAAGAAGGAAACAAGGTAAGAAAGCTACTCAAGGACAAGGAAGACCAATGTCAAAAATTGCAGCATGAAGTGACATCATTAAGAAAAGAAGTCAACGAAAGAAGCACAACCATCAAGAAACTCAAAGATAGATCCAGCTACTATGAAAATCTTGAAGCTACAATCCCCTCACTAAAAGGAGATCTTGAAGAATCAAAGAAGCATAATACAGATCTACTCCAAGCTATTGCAAAACAAGAAAACGAAGTCACCAGCTTAAAATCTCAACTAGAATGTGCCTTCCGAGTTCGTCAAATGCAGCAGGATCTGAATGAAGAACAAGAAAAGGAGATTCTCAAACTAAGGCATCAGTTGGAAGAAGGAAGGAAAGATGGAGAAGACATGAAGAAGCAATGTCTAGAAAAGGAGGAACAACTTCAAGTTGAGGTAAATATCTTGAAAGGTAAAATAGAAGAAAAGGATAAGCTTTTACGATTTCAAGATAGTTCTAAAGTCTTGGATGATATTCTTAGTAGTCAAAGGTCCCCTGCTATAAAGACTGGTCTTGGTTTCCATGAATCTGTTGAAGGTGAATCTAGTTCACAAGGTGAGGCAAGGAACTCTAAAGAGAAATCCAAAATGATCAACAAGGAGATGAAAGGTCAATCTCATCATCAACCAAGGAAAGAAAGTCTTCAAAGAAAATCTTTTACTCCTCCTATGAATAATATTGAATGTTATGTATGTCATAATCTTGGACATGTTGCAGCTAGATGTAGAAGAAGAAGAGTTCAAGACTATTATGCGGACAGGTCATCTCAATCAAGGTACTTTAATGGATATTGCTTTGCTTGCAATATGTATGGTCACAAAGCTGCTGATTGCTACAGAAGGAACATGAAACATGTTAGATCAGCAACCAAGAGATCCTTCTGTTCTCCTTTCGCCTTTGTTCCTCCTGAAATCAACACCAAATGTGAACTAGAACCAAAAGCTTTAAGATAATGCCAACAATGCATCATTGGAAGATTATCTGCTCCCCCTGAACCTGTGCCAGATGATCTCTGTCAGACCAATATCAGACTTTCTGCAACCAACATCTGTCCCTGCTGATCTCTTTTGTGGTATCTCTTTTATGGTGTCAAGGTCATGTAACGGCCTATTTTGGTTTCCCCACTATGCCTGGGATGATTAATGCAATGTGATTGGTTGTCATATGTAAACTTTTGATGTATCCCCACTTGGTTGGGTGGATGAGTCAATTTTTGTATATCCTCACTTAGTTGAGAGATGGATGTATGTATGAGTCTTTGGTCCTTTATGATGTAGAGAGTCATGTTCTTCTTAAAGAACATCTTTTGCAGATCTTGCCTACAGTCAGGAAGAGCATGAACAGCACACTTCAGCAGTACAGAGACTTGGCATGTACTCAGGGGGAGCATTGATAGATTGGTACACCTTGGCATATACAAAGGGGGAGATTATTCAGAGATTTCAGCAGGTACTCAGGGGGAGTATGGACAGTGGAATGATTCAGCAAAGGAAGAGAATATCTTGGTCCACCCTTTGCCCTTGATGTCAAAGGGGGAGAGTGATTTGGTGTTGTTGCCATCAAGTCCAAAGGGGGAGATTGTTGGCATTATGATGCATGTGTTGTACTTGATGGCAACCCTCTCATAGAAGAATATCTCACTTATGTATAACTGGGTGAATCTTCAGAAGAGATATCAGATGTGACTGATGGAGGACAGCTCAAAGGAATCAGATGATGAATCTTCAGAAGAGATATCAGATGTGACTGATGATGTATAACTGGGTGAATCTTCAGAAGAGATATCAGATGTGACTGATGGAGGACAGCTCAAAGGAATCAGATGATGAATCTTCAGAAGAGATATCAGATGTGACTGATGGAGGACAGCTCAAAGGAATCAGATGATAGTTCTAAGTGTGACAAGTTAGCTTTGCCATCAAGTCCAAAGGGGGAGATTGTTGGCATTATGAGATAAGTGTTGTCCTTGATGGCAAACCTCACTGATGACAAATCATAGTACAGAAGGTCAGCAGCAAGGAATTGATGATCAGACTATAAGAAGAAGAGAAAGTTCATACACGCAGGTTCGTTAAGTCCAAGTCGCGTGTACACGCCGGTTGGATTCAGCAAAAGCGCGTGTATGTGGAAAAGTACCTTTGGTCCATGGCGGTTATTCCTTGGAAGTTGTGCCTATGGTTTTGGACCTTGGTGTCTCGGCGGACGTGTTGATCCCTAGTTTTGAAGTTGATGGTATTGGATTTCTATGGTTTTGGCTCTTGGTATTGAACAAGGCCTAAGGCTATATAAAGGGAAGGAAATCATTAGGCAAGTGTATCTGAAATGTCTTGAATATCTGATAAAGCATTAGATCCAGTATGCAGGGTTATGGGTTGATGATGCATTGCTTGATCTGATCTAAGGAGAGATCTCACCGGTGGATGGAGAACTAGATCTAAGGAGAGATCGGGATCAAATGGTTTGAAATGAACTATCTTTATGATGCTTATTCTAGATCTACATACTGACGCATGTATTGTTCTATAAATGTTATGAGTATGATTGATGTCTGGTACAGCTGCAAGTTATGAGAAATTATTTTTAGATCTGTACGCGGGTTGTCTTTGGCAAAAGCGCGTATACACGCGGGTTTGATTCATCGAAGTAGCGTATACATTGTAAAGCTTGATATTTGAAGTTGCAGATGGATCTGATGGTTATTACAGAGTTCTGTGTCTGCTCTGTGTTCTGGTGACTGTTGTTAACAGGGTTTCAGTGATTCAGAGTTTGATGATTGTTTTGAGCTTCAATGATAGTTATGGGTCCAGTATGAAAATTGGATGAAAAGTGGCCTTGCAGATTATGTGTTGTGCTTCAGTGTATCCAGTCTGAAAATTGATGAAACGTGGTACCTGGAGGTGAGAAGATTGTAGGCAAGCACCTACGTACTAGTATCTAAGCTAGTACAAAAGCTAAAGGAGATCTTTGGAGCATTGTAGCAGGTAGTAGCCTGCGTACTAGTAAATGGATCGGCTAGTACAAGAGCAAAGGGGTTGTAGCTCCCGTACTGGTATAAGACTGCACCAGTACAAATATTGTAAAAGGATTTTCTTATTAAGAAGAAGATTGAGATGACTTGCAGCAGGTGGTTTTCACCCACATTGGGTTTCCACCTTATATCTTTGTGTTCATGTGTGTGGCTTTTGTGTGATGATCTGTTCTGTTATACTGCACCTGTTTACTATTAATATGCTTAATAATGATCTGATGCATTTACTGAAGATTAAGCTAACTGAATTATAAGATCTCTGGATATACGCGAGTTTCATTAGACACAGTAGCGTGTACACGCGGGTTCACTTAATTGAAGTAGCGTATATGTTTTTGAGCATAGAAAAAGATTGATTGATCTGATAATACTGATTCACCCCCCCCTCTCAGTATTATTTCCAACAGTTCAGGGTACAGCTGTCAGAGAAGTGTCTACTTGATTCAGTTCTAATTGGTACAAAGGAGATTATTTGATGCAGAAATTTTTGATGATAGATTGATGTTCATGCATCCAGTCTAAAAATTTATGAAACGTGGTCCCTGGAAGCAAAGAGAAGGTTGTAGCCTTCTGCAGGTAGAAGCCTGTGTACTAGTATCCCAGCTAGTACAAGAGCTAAGGGGGTTGTAGCTCCCTTCCAGGAGAAGCTGGAGAATGAGAGAGGGTTGTAGCTCTCTGCAGGTAGTAGCCTGCGTGCTGGTAAAGGACTACACCAGTACAGAAACATTGTAAAAATAAGTTTCTAATTAAAAGAAGATAGAGACGAATTGGAGTAGGTGGTTTTCATCCACATTGGGTTTCCACCTTATATCTTGTGTTCTTGTGTGTGATTGTCTTCTGCTCTGTTTCACTGTTTCTGGTTACT
This sequence comes from Pinus tabuliformis, assembly GCA_031772625.1. Taxonomy (NCBI): domain Eukaryota; kingdom Viridiplantae; phylum Streptophyta; class Pinopsida; order Pinales; family Pinaceae; genus Pinus; species Pinus tabuliformis. Next base: position 93,461,625 of record CM062812.1, read on the forward strand.
GTTTATTTGATTCTGATACACAGATTAATGATTAGCATCTGTAAGATAAATTAAATTATAAGTCTGCATGGTATATGCGGGTTTCCTTATCTGTAGTTGCATATATATGCGGTTTTCACTAACTGAAGTAGCGTATATGATCTGGGTTTGAAAAAGAAAATAATTGACTTGATAATACTGATTCACCCCCCCTCTCAGTATTATTTCCAAAATTTTGAAGGGAACATGGGAAACATCATGCAAACCCAGCCTATCGACACCTCTGTTAAACTAGGGATTGTCGAGCACATCCATGTTGGAGTGACTTGTACTCCGGAAGAGATTCAGCTCTATACTGATCTTTTTCACGAATTCCGTGATGTGTTTGCTTGGTCTTACGAAGAAATGCCCAGCATCGATCCTAGTATCGTGGTGCATGAGATACCTACGTATCTGGGTGCTAAGCCTGTCCGGCAGCGTCTACAACCCGTGCACCCCCGAAAGGCTGTGGCTATTAAAGCAAAAGTTGAAAATCTTCTTAAGGCTGGTTTTATTTGCCCCATCCAACTCACAGATTGGGTCTCCAATATCATCCTTGTGACTAAAAAACAGGGCACTATCAGGGTCTGTGTTGATTACCGTGATATTAATCGGGCCTATCCTGAAGATAACTACCCCACACCCTTCATTGACCAGCTCATTGATGAGTGTGCTGGGAGTGAAATGTATTGATTCATGGATGGTTTTTCTGGTTATAACGAGATTAATATTGCACCCATAGACCAACAAAAGACCACCTTTATCTGTCTATGGAGCACTTTCGCCTACAAAAAGCTCCCTTTCATTTTGAAAAACGTCGGCGCCACCTTCCAACGCGCAATGTCTTATGCATTCCATGATATTCGACACATTGTGCAACCTTACCTGGATGATCTACCAGCTCATTCAACAAAATACCAGGACCATCCCGCTCACCTTCGCGAAATATTTCTCCGCTGTCGACACTACCGCATCCAGCTTAATCCACATAAGTGTGTCTTCTGTGTTGAGTCAGACAGACTTCTCAGGTTTATCGTCTCTCGAGAGGGCATCCGTTTGGATCCCCTTAAAGTTGAGGCCATTTTGAATCTCCCTCCCCCTGCTTCTTTGCAGCAATTGCAGAGTTTGCAGGGAAAAGCGAATTTTTTACGACGATTCATTCCGAACTATGCCGAAGTGGCCAAAGGCTATACGTGGTTATTGAAGCAGGATACCCCTTTTCTTTGGGATGCCACTGCTCAAGAGTCCTTCGAGCACCTCAAGGTTCTCCTTGTTTCTGCTCCGTTGTTGCGTCCTCCTAATTATCATCGTGACTACACTCTGTATTTGGCTGCTGCCGATACCACTATTGGCATGGTTCTCGTTCAAGATGATGACGATGACATTGAGCATGTCATTTATTATCTCAGCCGCAATCTACTAGATATAGAAACTCGATATGCTTACGTCGAGAAGTTGGCATTGGCCGCCATTTTTGTCGTCCAACGTTTCCACCATTATATCTTATTGCGCACCATGACGGTGGTTTCTGATTGCAACCCGATGACGTACATCCTGTCGCGTCAGTTTTTGGGGAGAAAGTACTCGAAATGGATTGTTATCCTCCAAGAGTTCGACTTGGAGTTCACCACTGCCAAGTCTAAGAAATCCCTCGTCTTTGCTGAGTTGTTGTGCTCTCTTCCATCTCTTACCACGACCTCTCGGTTAGAGGACCACATTCGGGACAAAACTCTGTTCTTAATTAGCACCCTCGATCCCTGGTACGGGGATATCATTGTCTATCTATAGACGTCCTCTTTTCATCCCGATGTGTCTAAGGATGCTCGGTGAAGGATTCGCCATCAATCTTAGCACTATCATATTATTGGGGACACCCTGTACCGTCTTGGCGCCGACTTTGTTCTCTGCCGATGCTTAACATTCGAGGAAGATGAGTGAGTTTTAAATGACTGCCATTCTGGCGCCTGTGGTGGTCACATGTCCAGATATCATACTGCCCAAAAGATCCTACATGCCGGTTACTTTTGGCCCTCCATCTTCAAGGATTACATTCTTGCCATCCGCTCCTGTCACGAGTGCCAAATCTACCAGCAGAAGATGCACCTGCCCCTTGCTCCATTGCACCCTGTTGTTACCGTCGGCCCTTTTTCCAAATGGGGCATTGATTATATGACCTGTAACCCTCGCTCGGCCGGGGGGCATGGGTATATCATCGTTGCCATTGACTACTTCACAAAATGGGCCGAGGCGATGCCCACACTATCTGAAGACAGTCACACAGCAGCACAATTTTTGTTTAATCATGTTATCTCACGGTTCGGAGTCCCTTAGGCTATCGTCACTGATCACGGTAAGCATTTCCATAATCATATGATGACTGAGCTAACAACCCAACTAGGCTTGCGGCACGATAGCTCGACACCATACTATCCTCAGGCCAATGGTTAAGTAGAAGTCGTCAACAAGGTTCTAGTTACGATGCTTCAACGCACCATTGGCAAGCACAAGTCTAATTGGCACTTGATGTTGTTCTCTGCCTTATGGGCCTACCGAACTTCTCTGAAGGATGCCACCGGTTTCACCCCATTCCAATTAGTTTACGAACTGGAGGATACCCTTCCCATCGAGTGCGAGATCCCTTCTTTGAAATTAGCCGTCAAATTACTCCCCAACACTACTCCAATAGAAGAATGCCTTCTTTACCTAGAACAGCTAGACGAGACTCGTCGACTAGCCTCTCTAGCTATTGAAGCATAGAAGAAGAGAGTGAAAACTCACTTCGATCATATTGTCCATCCTCGTTCTTTTGTTAAAGGAGATTTAGTCCTGCTCTATGATCCAGCAAATGATAAGCTGGGGGTAGGCAAATTCAAGCCCATGTGGCACGGGCCTTATATTGTAAAGCGAGTTTTGCAAAAAGGGGCCTATGAGCTAATTGATTATGAAGGGAACCCTCTGGATAAGCCCCGAAATGGGCTTTACTTGAAAAAGTATTATGCGTGAACTTCATGCACTCTGATTTGTACATACGTGTGTTTTTAGCAGGTGTGTGTGTGTGTTTTCATGTTTTGTCTTGGTGTGTAGGTGTATTGCCGCTTATTGTGTCTTTTGCTTCTTGTGCAGATGTCTGGTGCACCTTATGTTGGTTTCGCTGATGGTGCCTGCTGCAGTACCGACAACCTGTCTTCTGCAGCATGGGTGATCTACGATCCTCACGGTGAGTTGGTAGACCTTCAAGGTGTTTGTCTAGGTTGTACCACGAACAATGTCGTTGAATATAGTGATGTTATTGAATTACTGACTGAGGCAATCAATCTCGGTATTCGTACATTGGTTGTGAACCTGGATTCTCAGCGTGTCGTCCACCAGCTCAATGGGCGATATTCCGTCAGAGACCATCGGATTTTAAGGTTGTATTTACGTGTTAAATTATTAGAAAGGAATTTCGATTTTATCACATATCAGCATATTCCACGAAGATTAAACACGTTAACTGATGCATTGGCAAATCATGTATTAGACAGACATTTGCGTAACATGTAATCAAAACAGCATATAAGAAGCATGTAAAACACAATAATAAACCATAGGAATATGTATATGTATATATATATCTATATATATATATATATATATATATATATATCTCGTGTGGCGCACTGAGGCGCTCAAAAAATAAGTGTATATGTCCAAATAGAGCCTGTGTTCTCCATACATCCGAGACACATGTCTCTCAAAAAATGATCAGCAGGAAATAAAACCTAGGTGTCTACTGCAGTGGGTTATGCTCCCTATAGCACACCACCGCTCGTGCCACCTGCCTCAATAGGCGGTACACCCTGGGTACCACTCCTACTGTGTGGATCTGGAATGCTATGGGGACCTCCTCGACCCCCATGTGATCAGGAATCCCTGCCGTCAGGCCCTCCATATTTCGGGCCACTATCTCCACTAGATCATCAATTGGAGGAGCCAAGGCCAGTGCTACAATGCCCTGTGCATCCCTCTGTGCCTCTGGAGCTAGCCCGATGGGTCTCACTGGTCCCACATCTGCAATACCATAGAGTTCGTCATTAGGACATATACATGAAAAAATCTAAAAACATCATAAAAAATAAAATGCAAAAATAATGTGATCAAGTGTCTTACCACCATCATCCCACTGCTCTCCAGTGGGCAGCTGCATGTCAGGATCTCCATGGAAGTCCATCCCAGCATATGGCAAATCCTCAACGAAGATCGTCTGGCGCTCCAGCCACTCTCGAAACAGTGTCCCCCATGACACTAGTCGTCTGCCACCTCCTCGGGGCATAACGTGTGCCCACCATGTGGCCCTAGCCTCACGTGGTCTGGGAAAATCCAAATCCATGTCCTGTAACTGCAATGTCGGCACCCGCTCCAGCATGAGTGGGACTAAGATCGACCCGTAGCCAAACTGCTTTGTCTCTCCTCGACGGCAGTTGGTAAGTTGCCTCTTCATATTGGCTGTCACTGTTTCTACCCAGTTGAACATGGTTAGATTGAGGCATTCGAGAGCCAACTGGAGATGGGTCTTCGAGGCCTCGTGTTGGTCTTGGGAGCCCGCTACTCATGTCACCATGAATAGCATAGCGTGAAGAACCACGTCTTCCACTGTCGGGATTGCCACCTTCCCGCTTCTCGATTTGCGTGCCCATGGGCACACTTGAGCCATCAACATCTCTAGAGAATTTCCCCCGGGTCGCTGCCCCTCTAGAATGGGCCTCTCACCACGACGGGATAGCCTGGTCAAGAAGTATATGTCTGTGGCATCGAATTCAATGTCTCAGCCTTGGATTATGAATTTCCCATCTGTTGGATTCCAGGCCCGGATCAGTAACTTCAGTAAATCGGGTTGAGACTGAAGGTGCAGAGTAAGGAAGAATTTTAGCAATCCGCATGCACGTAATGAATTTCGGCACCCAACATCAGCGAAAGTTTCCACGTCGTTATCATCATGCATTCGTTCCTGCCAAACAAATGCCATTATGGCCTGCATGACGAGAAAAAACGAATTAGCACTTCGTTTGCAAATTTTAATTCGTAATTTGCACAAAAAATAAGTCTGCATCGTCATCAAGTCTTTTTTTAAAACAGACGTGATGATGCGAGTTTGCCTGTTCATTTTTCTCGCTGTCATCACGGAAGTACATCACTTTCTTGTGATGATCAGAGAACGTTATGTGTAAATATTTTCGGTCATCGCGGACCTGAGCGGTATACCTGCGATGACCAAGCAGCGGAGCTTGACTCAAAAAACTTGCCTAAACTAACACATCTAACGTCAAAATGCATAAAAAAGACACTGAATTGAAGCGCGGGAAGAAGTCTATCTACCTGGAAGAAGTTTCAGGATGAATGGTGGATGAATGGGGCCAAAATCAGCTTGCCAACTTTGGTGCTCCAAATTGCTCCAAGGTGAAATGAACAGTACCAATGGTAAAAATGAATGAATTCCCCCCCCCCCCCCCCCCCCCCCCCCTATATAGTAATTTTTGGAAATTAAAAAATTATATTTTATAAATGTGGGTTTTTTCTCATTTTTTAATCACATGGTTAGTTAAAATTTGGTTTTTTAACTATGTTTTTAGGTATATTGTTCATTTTATGTAGAATGGGTTTACGTTTGACGTGCTTTGCACAGATCTACAGGTAGTGGAGTTATGTCAGCTTCGTGTACACTTGATCCGTAAAGTCGTCTTTAACGCTCTTTTCCGACTTGAAAAATGAAAAGATAGCCGAGTTGGTCCTCTTGACTTGTTAAAAGAAATAAGAGACGGTCACCTTTAAGCTCTTTTCCAACCGTGTAAACATGAAAAGATAGTCGGGCCTTTATCATTTCAAGCTCGTTATTGGTTACAAAACAACGTGATTTCGATCGCTTTTCTACTTTTTCGGGTCAAAGTCACTAGTTACGAAAAGTACTCCTCGATCGTAATGGTCGGGCGGTTCTTTCGAGTATTGTTTTATACTTTTTCGGGCTCGAGAGACACAAATCTACGAAAAAGGACCCCTCTGGAGTTTTCTTTTCCGTGTCTTTTTCAAACTCTCTAAACATGAAAAAGACTCTGAGTTTTCCCTATGTCGGACTCGTCACCATGACGAGACTCGAGCTTCTCCTTCCTAGGGCTCGTTAAACCATTACTAGGTTGTATTTGACCAACGGTCGAACTTATATTACAAGCTTATGATATCCCCTTCAAGCTTGTTTTCAAAAATAATAGGGGTACTCACCAGCAATGGTGGGGAAAATTTGGAAATCATCATTGGCAGCTAGTCACTCTTGAACATCAACACTTTTGCTTCTTGTCGGGTTCGGACATCCATACATTTTCATTTGGCCTTCCGCGGTTTTGGGTTGCCATTTAGCCCCATTCCATCTGATTCACGCCATCTCCATTGAGCCTCTGATCCCTTGGTACCTGAATGCTACCACCCTCCGGAGTCGTGTCGCCAACATGTTCAAGAGTATAATCCTTCTGCAGTTTACACCCTTGCCTTCTCCTCTGATACTCTGTTTCACCATCTACCGCTTGTTCCTTATCTCGTGTCGTTGATGGGGGAAACATTATGGCCCTCCTGCGATGGGTCGTCTCCTGTTGACATCAGCTCATTATCCAGGAGATTGATCTAGAGATCCCCTTTGGTACCTTAGAGCTTGCATGCCTCAATGGCAAGTTCTTCGCACCTGACGGTTGACTTTCATCATTGGTCATTGATTGGGTGATTCCACGAGTGTTCGACTTCAGCTCCTCTTTCACACTTCGTGGATTGTGCTAGCTAGTACCTTGAGAACCATTGGCATTATTGGTGGTTTCTCTCACGCTTGTTAACGATTTTCATCATTGACCGGTAATCAAGCGACTTTCTATCATGCTTGACCTCAGCACATCTATTCGCATGCTAGAATTTGTACTATGATCGGTTGGGTTCAAGACCCCGAACTCAGATTACATATGTTCGGGCTGCGTGGATTGGTTCGTAATTACATGACTCGTTGATGGATGGCTGTGACCATACCTGAGTCTTCATGGATGGTTGTGACCATACCTTTATCATTATCATGGTCTCATTAGCTAGATGCCTGTGTCCATACCACAGACCTAGTTCGTATGTCTTTTGGATGGCTACGCCCATGCCTAGACTACATGTAATTCATTATCAGAGATATTAGTTGTACTTGCCCGCAGGTTCTTCCAGATGGTATTCCAGCTCAGTCAATTTCGTAAAGCATTTCACCTGTCCCACTCTCTCGGGCTTCATGCTTTAGGGGGCATCTGCTACACAGTAATTTGTCACTGTCTTCACTCCAGTCCTTCTACTGTGTCATGTGTCCAAGTCAAACATGCTCAAATGCTCTCTCGTGCTGCCAAATGACCCACTTTTCCTAAGTTATCTGCCTCATCATGACTATGGACTAAATATACGCGCTGAAAGGCGCTCATAAACAATCCAGCTGCGCTGCCAGCGCGGAAGTACACCTGATTCCCTCGATGGTCCGATTTCATGCCCCAGCGCGAGGTTGCTTATTATCTTTAGCGATGATCTGACTGGCTACATTACTCACTAGCGATGTCAGCGCTGAAGATTAGTTATGCACTCGCAATGATCCAGATTGAGCGAGTTTGTTCCAACAGTCGGCCTTCCAGATGACTCCAGACCTGGTTGTTGGCATAGTTTGTATCGCCCTCCTTTCTCTGGCATGGCAGTTCCATTAATTGTGCTACCTTCCTTTGGGATAATCTCACTCTTCCACCTTTCATGGAGACTCCTTCTCCTATTTAAACTCTCACCATTGCTATGCATTGCTAGTTTTTTATAGTTGGCTAGTTGAGCAGTGTTGTTAGTGTTTGTGAGTTTGCTAGATAGCTGGTGTGAGTGTGACAAGTGTGGGATTGTTGATAGCTTGTGGAAGGTTGTGAAGTGCCCTTAATCTTGTGTAAAACTTATGAGTGAGAGAGATTTTATATATTGGGAGATCCTTCTTCAAAGTGAATTCTTGAAGAACACACTGACTGGATCCCTCTGAGAAGGCTTGTGACATCAAGACTTTAATTGTAAGCTTACTCTTATTTCATTATTAATACAACCAATGATGTTTTCCTATGTCTTGTATGTAATTTACTTGATAGCTCATGACTTCTTGACTTTGTGAGTAAATAGATCAATGTTGTTTTCCGGTTACGCGCTTTGTTGTATTTCCTTTGCATTGTTACAGGTTGATCACTCATTAGGAGAAGGAAACGGAAGCTGGAGCAGTGCAACGGAACTCCATCGACCACCGGTTGAGGTAGGCCTCCAACTATGACTGTTTAAGGAAAGCTATTGTTGAACTGTCCTTATTTGTGACTAGACCCACTCTAGGGCTAGAGGGGTTGCTTCTGTCCGTAGAGGGAACACTTTCCTACATCACAGTACCTGCAATAGAAGTTGTTGCTATAGTAATAGTTGGTGCCACATCTACTTGTCATCCTTTTTCCTTTAATAAACTTTCTAGTTCAGTCTCCATCCTTTGTATCTGTAAATTTTGTTCCTTAATAATTTTGAACATTCTTTCTTTTATATTTTTCTAACTCACCAACTTCTTTGATCGGTGGATCTTCAGTAGCAGGGAGTTTTAGTTGTTTCCTCAATCATTGAATATCAACATTTCTCCTCTTAATCATTTCCTCGATAAATTTAACATTACTCGGATCATATCTCAATTTGACTACCAGAGCTTCTAAGGATTTTATCTTGGTATCTTTTGCCGGTGATGATATATCTTCTAGCTTTAGCTGGGATTGAATGTTATTCACTGAAACCCGCAACTTAGATGTTGCCATTGCTGAACTAGTCAAGGTGGAGTAAATAACTTCTCCAACTTGCTTGTGTAGATCAATCTGGTCAATAGGATGAATATGTTTAGTGTCAAAAGAAAAAACAGATTGTTTGTAATCTTTTGTAGTTTTTTGAAAAGGAACTTTAGGCTCTAGAAGGGCTATCTGAAAATTTCCTTTTTCAGTATCTAAGTTTGAGAGGAACCTGTGCTGGGAAGCTGAAGTTTGCTTCTAGATTTTTGAATAAGTGGTGGCCTTTAGTGCCTCATTTTTCTTCTTAATTTACTTGTATCCAGCAAAGATACTTGGTTCTATAGTAGTATGATCTAGCTATTTTGTCTGGACTGATTCTAATAGGTCCTGAATGACTGAAGATACAGGAGAGATTGAGAAAATTTATTCAATCCTTGGAAATATCTCAGCATAAGGACTTGTTAAAACTAATGTGGTATGTTCTTGTGAACTCTCTTCTTGAAATGGCTCTTCGAGAGGGTTCTTTTTCTTCTTCTTGTACATTATGAAGTCTGTTTGCTAAATTTCTAAAACTAGAGGGGAAATACTTTCCCTTGTCCTCTTGGAATGATTTTCATGTGGCACTAGAGTTTGTGAAGTTGTAGAAATGAAAACTTTCTCTTCTACTTCCTACAATGTATTTTCCTGCCACTCCTCCTGGTTCATGTATTGTTCAATCTTTGGTCTAGGAGTATGTGCATAAGGAGTAGTTTTCTATTATACCCTTATCTTAGAAATAATCCCCAAGGGATCATAAGACTAGGTAAAACTTAATTTGAATTTCATTTGTTTCAGAAGGAGATCTACTTCTTTTGTTGCTGCTCTGGTATTAAAAATAAAGGGTCCAATCTGAGCCTTTAACTTAAACTAGGGCTTATTTTTAGTTGATACAAAGTGCATCTCATCCATATGCATCATCTTCCTTATATACCTTAATGTAAAAATCCTAATTGACACAAACTTAGGAATTTATATGGAGGAAGCTCACATCCATACACTCTCATCTCTGTGTAGTTTTGATACAAATACCAATCTCCAACCTTTGTTTACTTATTGAGGTGTAGAATTTTCTTGATTTCAGGGCGAATCCTAGGAACAACATCGCTATTGAGAAAATATGAAACCATATATATAAACTAATTGGTGTAATTACTGAATGAAAATTCATTGGTATTCTTCCTTACCAAGGAAGTCCAATGAATTACAGATTGAGGATTACCCTTCTCATCTAATTTTTGTAATTGAAATTGGAATTTATCTACCTGATGAAATAATAACAGGTATATAAAAACTCACTAATATTTGAAATATCCTTCTGTTGAAAAGTTCAAGAACCGATCATGTATTCCTTTAGACAAATATTCATTGTAATTGAAGATCATCAAGGATTTTTCACCTGGTGAAAACATTGACAAAAATCATAAAATAATCTCATCAACCCACTGATTAGTTGGATAGCCTAATAGACAAGAAACTAATGAGACAACCTTTCTAGTCATTTTTGGGAACATTGAAGAGTGGTATGGAGGATTTGGTCTTGGTGATTATGCATTTTCAAGTAAGAATATCTCAAATATCTTAGCTCTTTAAGGGAATGTGATCTTTTTATAGATTTCCATAAGGGAATCTACAGAAAAACGGTGCAAAGGGGTTGAAGGTTTCACTTGAAGCATTTGGCATATCAACTTAGGGGATATTGTGAACAAAACATCATTGTTTTGAGCAATAATAGCTCTTTGACTTGAAATATATCTGAAATGGCACCAAGTTACAAATTATGGAAAGAAATAAGTTTGGGGAAAGGTGAATTGAGGTACGAAGGAGTCACACATGCTCAATTCATCGTTGGCATCAAGGAATTTCAATTTGGCCCAATTGTGAAGTTCATATAGGTCGAACTCACATTGGTTTTTAGAGATTTTATACTCCTGGTCGACTAGGGCTAATCTATCTAAGTCTATGATAGTGGGCATCATCAAATTTTCCTCTACCATTTGAGATTTTCCTTTGGAAGACATTCTGAAAATATAATTTAGTAAGGGGTGATGTTTACCAGGTGATTAACGAATTTCTGTAGTGATGACAAATGTTCTTTTGATGTTGGTTTGGTTGTACTGGACCTGGGCATGCAACTTGTAAATGGAATGCGTAAAAGAGACATAAGTAAAATGTGTGTTTTATTTATGGAATAAGAAGTTTAATCGCTTGCAAGGATATCTGATAACAAGAGCAGGACATTTATTATGGGAAGGTAATGTTCAAGGAGATGGAATGGATAGATAATGGTTATTTATTGATGAATGGGAGGTGGATAGATGGCGAAGGAAGAGTGGCTTTATTCCTTTGGCAGGAGGGGAAATGGTTAGCTAGTGGTTTTCGGCGGGGGGGGGGGGGGGGGGGGGGGAATGATAAGTGGTTTATGGAGGGGGGGGGTGGGGGGTAGTCTGAAATGCCTGAGGGTTGAACACATTGCATTGTCGGTTTATTCGAAACAACTTTTCAGACAACCCCCCCGCGGGTTAAACATTGGAGATGTGGTGGGGGGGGGGGGGGGAGGGTGGGGGGGTCCAAAGTGCTTCCCTGACCATTGATTTGGGTGGGAGCATCTCAACAGTCGAGATATGTGTTTATTAGATAAAGCGACCAAACGTCAAGTCATGTTTACTAAGATTATAATTAGCCGTTTAATTATGTTTAAACAAATTAAGCAACTAATTAGCATGATGTGCAACATTTGAACTAGCACGCATTTTTGAACATTTCTCGGGATTTATTCATTTTTTATTTATTTTTTCTCTTTTGTTATTTTTCTATTTTTCTTTTTTAATGCCTTTTCATTTTTTATTTTTTATTTATTTTTCCTTTATATATCTTATATTTTTTATTTTTCTTTCTTTTTTCAACAAATAAATATAAAGTACCAAATAAGCTATAACATGCTACACCAAAATTTCATCAATGGAAAACTTTTGGATCTTCATTCATTTTATTTTGTATTCATTTTGTAATGTAAAAATATTATATAAACAAGGTTGTGGCTCCAAGCCTAGCTAGCAGAGAAGCCATTTAATATTGTGATGTTGTTGCATTGTGTTTTGGCGGTTGTCCCCACCTCTGATCAACTAGAGTTGGACTACTGAGCTCAAGATGCATCTGGATTGAGCTATTTTAATACAAAGAGGAAAATTCCAGGTTTCCTTTTCATTTTTGTTGCATTTTGTTAATAATTCTATGTGGTCTATAACTTAAAATTTCTTTAAAGAGGGTGAGAGTTGGTTGGTTTGGGCCCAACCATTTTAGCTTGTCACAACTCTATTAGATAATATTGGGCGGTTTGGTATTTAAACTGAAATATTGTAGTGTGTGCATTTATAGCTGAGCATTACATTCACATAAGATTGGATTTAGTTCTTTCTCTATATTCTATTCCTATTTGAAGAATTGTATTGTATTTTGATTTGGGAACGTTTATAGCCTAGATCTGAGAGGTAATTGTCATATATATACAAGATCCCCTTGTTTCACTATCATTGGGTTGATTTGATCGAAGATTAATTCCTGGAATCATCACTTTCCTTTACATATTCTGGTTGCATTGACATTTTAATCTGGGTTTATCTTTTTGCGCACTAATATAGGTAAGTTCAAAGGTTTTGAAGGTTGTTGGAATTTGATATTGATATATGATAAAAATCATTCATCTAAAACCCTTGTTCTATTGCCATGTGAGTTGGGTTATACGAAGATCCTACCTATGGAATGGTTGTTTTCCTCATATGACTTGGTGACGGTAATACTTTTATTTGGGTGCATTGGTGGCTTCATATAAAGATCTAATATCAATATTTAATAGGACCCTCCCTAGAACTTTTGAACTGTTTTAGATCTGAAGCGTTGAGGGTACCTTATTTTCTTTCAAAGATCTCACGATACAAGGTATGAATGAAATAGTACCAGAGTCATCAAAACCTAAACCTTTTGGTAGTGATTTGAGCCATACACAATAGCTACAACATATGTTTATGCAATTTGTGAATTGGTAGTATGTAGGGATATTGGCTCTAATTACTCTATTCTTTCCTAAAGGTTTGTTGATTTTTAAAATTGTGGTTCCTTGGTTTACAGTTACCAATTCATATTTAAATCAATGTTTGTATAACATAGCCACTCGAAATTGATTCATTTTCAAAGAGTTCTATAATACGTTATGACTGGTCAGCAAGTGTTCATGGTATTTCAAGAGGATTAGAACAAGAAAGTTTGCTGAAAATTGGATTGGTATCTTGTTTTTGTTCTTTCAAAACTTGGAATTTATTTTGAGATTGGTTTTATTTCCCTCCTTTTGCAAATATTTATTAAATATTAAAAGCACAATTTCATATCTTTGGTTTGGGGCATTTTCTAATTTGGAGAAGTAGAATAGAGGATTATTTTCTTTCTTTATGTAAGCTCAAATATTTGATTTCTACACTAGGAGCACCATACTTTTCTTTTGGAAGCACAGGGAGAGTGAAAAAATTGTAGTAGTGTAGGAACAGTTTTGTGCAGATTTTCAAAGCACTCTTTTGACATTGTATGATCGAAGCTTGTGTTTTATTAAATTTTATTTATTTTCCTAGCCTATAGACTCAATTTTAATTAATGATTTGATGGGTGAAGTAGTTAATGCCTAAGTTGATTAGTTTTTTTATTTCATGCTAATAGAGCTACCAAAATATTAGTGCAAGAATTGAGCTAGGGTTTTCTTCCAATTGTTGATATATTTGAGAATTGGTGTTTATGATTTCATTTCTAAATACTACTTTTGAGTGAAAAATTGAAGAAATGATTAACTAGTGTAGGAACTCAAGGTGTGAGCAGTTTTTGGGATAATTAGGGTTTTGTTTTGTAGGTTCCCAAAGCCTTTCTTCGGCAATTCCTGTGTTGCATCTCGAAGTCCAGGGACCCTAAATTGACATTAAGTGTTGGTCCATTAATATACCCTATATTGAAACCAACAAAATGGAAAAAGGAATCCATGTATACATCATACATGCTGAGAGACCATAATGATTTTGAAAAGGAACATTCTTATTCTCATGGAAATCGAGACTAGAGAGATATGTCAACATGACTAGATGAGAGATATTTCTGTATCTACTCAATATGTGGAGATGTTTATAGCGAAAAAAAAAGAACAATGTTGAGAATTGATTTGAATTATGTAGTATGTGAAAGTAGAATGCAATGTGCATCTCATGTGGGGTTTAAACCTACATGCACTTGTATGAAAATGATTGCAACAACATGAATTCTATAGGGTTTGAAGAAGAGATGTTAGATTGAGTATAGGAGCCTACTCTTTCAATGCCTATATTTTGTAGATGAAGTCATGCCTTCTATTCAGAAATATTGCCGAGAAACGAGTTTCTTGCAATTCAAGTGGAGATTCTCTTCGAAAGAGGTGAGAGGTTGATTTAAATGCATGGTAGTGGCTGTGGACATGGGCGAGAAGAGTATGCATGCACTGGAATGGGCTCTGGATAAAATCAAATTTTTCCCTCATAATGGTGATAAGGAAGTGGGGAAAGTTTGATGTACTTCATGTCTAGCCCCCACCTTCTATTTATACATGTATAAACTCTGGATCAATCCCATTCAACATATCCAGTGATGTTGAGATGCTAGCATTCACAATAGATAATGAAGCCCACCATAAGCATATTACTAAATCTATGATGACACATAGAGAAGGCATATGGACTGAGAGAAATATGGAGGTATTGAAAGTGGTTGTCATAGGTGAATTGAAGGAGCTCATTTGTGAGACAATTTCAAATTAAAAAGGAGATATTTTGGTTATGGATAGTCATAATTTTCGCACAATCTAGAGGTTGTTTATTGGAAATGTGAGTAACTATTGCATTAAAAATGTCAAATATCCTATAACCATTGTGAAAATGGTTCCTAGTTTACTAAAGTGTTGTGCTTGAAGATGGAAATTTATTTTTGCATATTTTACACACATGATGCTTTAGGAAGGATAAGGGAAACAAAGATACAAATCCCTTGTTCGAGTCATAGTAATATTGTATTGAACTTATATATTGATCTTAGGTAACTCAATATGTAGGTGCAATTATTTTGTTAGAATTAGCTACTATAATAATTGATAGATGAAGTAAGGGTATCAAAGATGAAGATTGAACCAACATGGAGATTGCGATTTCTAGTGTGTGAGTGATCGTAGAAGAAGATTATATTCCTGTTATATATGTCATTATCTCTCGTTGATGTAATGTTGCAATGTTTGGTGATGTAAACATCATTCTTAAGTCTACTTTGCAAAGAAGCATTGTAGACAAAAATGAGTTTTAGCTATGTGTTCTTGCTTCGTGAACTAGGTTTTGAATGTTTCACTATGAATCCTCATTGCCATGGGCAAAGAATGTAAGAATGAGATTGATACATCTCGTATCTTGACTAATTTCCAAGATACTTAGCAAGTATAGTGGATGGCATCCATATATCTTGTCAGATGGAAGTATGTACATAAAGTGACTAGTTAATAAGTCGTCATGGTCAAATTGATGTTAAACCCTAGAGTACAATAGGTTCTTAATTAATTTGAGGTGTCAATGGTATGATTGGTTTCAAACCAATACATGAGTATAGTTCTTCAAATGAAGGGAGGAGCATGGACACCTATTGAGGTGGAAGTGAGTTACATTCTTCTAGCCTGAGAAAACCGAGTGTTGAATGGAAGTTGATTTTTTGGAGTTGAATGATGAGATTGAAGAAAGAAGGACAAAGAGGTCCTCGATACAACATATGACATTTCATATGGAAGATTTATGGTAGAAAATGATGTTGGTTGTGGCAATATCAAAGGTTAATTGTTCATGGACAAACAAAGGTAATATTCTGCGGTGTGTGGAATAAAAACAAACTCATGACCATATTATAATGTGAATCACACATTGTGTTTTTAAGCAAGTCTATGTGTCATCTTTTGATTTGATGTAATGGTCCTTGAAATGCATGTATCTGGTATCTCCATGAGTGGAGAGTTTTGTACCTAAGTCAATGTTGATGTAAGTCTAGTGAGGCATGTGTACCCCCATGTAGTTTTTTGTAATATAAAACCACTTTGTAGTCTAGGTTTGTGCTAAACTAGACATCAAATGATAGAGGAAATTTTATGATTAACAAGAAATGGTTGATATGTTGTTCATTGTAAACAAAAACCATGTGAGAATGTGATGAAGAAATGAAAGTTTATGAGAGACAAAGAACATATGGACGGGGATTCCTGTAGAGTGTTTGTGTTCCTTGGGAGTATGATGTAGTAACATCAAAATCATGGTTGAGGGTAAGCCGAGAAAACGTAGGGCATGGTTGAGGTTAAACCAAGAAAACTCAAAGTGTGGTTATGGGTAGCTGAGAGAACCTAGGACGATGATGATGGTGATGTAGGCGAAGTTAAAGGTATAAGTACATGTATGAATATATGTGATGAAATGATGTTTGAATGAAACATGTACATAAAGGGAATCCTAATATACTGACATATGCAATGGTTGGTCACCCATTTATTCTGGTGGATAGTTATTCCTTTTTATGGGTGTCAACATATTAATAATGTTTATAAATGCCAAGTTGGACTATAGATCGGCTTCATTGATCAAGAGGTCCTTCAATTGATAGTGGGTCATGTGTTGTAAAGGAGAATATATTGGTGAAGACCTCAATTTATCGAGCTTAAGACAAGTAGTCATTAAGGGGGATTGTTAGATTATGTAACTCCTACTTGTCTTAGGTGTGATCATAGGCTGAAGAAGGATCATGTTCCAAGTATTTAGGGAGTTGGTTAGATCTTTTTGGCTTGAGAGATTATTGCTCAACTAGATGCTTCCTAGATTAGTGTGAGGTTGAGATATTTTCTCAATTGATTGATTACCAGATATAGCATACATGTATTATATATGTAACTATTGGCTATGAATGAATAGAGTGCTTATGCATTTCTAAATAGAAGAGAAAACTATGTAAAGAGAAAAGTGGAAGAATGTAAAGGAATAAAAATATAGAAAAAAACATAATGAGAATGAAATGAATGTGGGAATTTAGAAAAATAGTGTTTACTACAATAAAATATAAGAACATAGCAAAAGATATAATAAATATAGATTTTATTATAAGAAGGTGAAATTAAAGAGAAATAATTTTAGACTATTTTTTTTGGCTTCACTTAAAAGAAAATAAATTCTCCACAAAAGAATAGGACTTACATGTTATTGTTGAATATAAAAAATTGTCACTATACATAAATGAAGATATTGAAATATTAAAATAATTATTTAGTAAATGAGAATAATTAGATACAAATTTAAATATGAAATTAATACCTTAGAACAAAATTATAATAAGAAACTAGCACTATCACTATAAAAATAAAAATAAAAGTAGAAATAAATATAAAAATTGAAATTGAAATTCACCCGTTTATTAAAATCAATGTATTGATTTTATTTTAAATACATTAATAAAATAACCTAAAAAAAAAAGTAACATTTATTTTTAGTTCCAAAAATATTATCTAAAAGTTAGATAAGGGATTTAGTCCCCGCAGATGTTGTGTTCCATTCCTGACCATGTTTCAATTCCATTAAAAATTATTCAAGGTATTTAAGATTACTCCGGAGCTATTATCGTTTGAGTGAACTTTCTATCGGTATATTTTATGCGGATTCGATACTGTTTATGCGGCTTCAGTGTTTCTATTTGATCACTTGACTTGATTTTCGAATTTAATTAATGCTTTGAGAAGAAAAGTAGAAACGTACATGGTGTAAGAACTGGGAACACATACTTTTAACCTATCACTCGCGGACAGGGTAGGAATTTCAGGCAACTCCTATTTCCACCACTATAGCATTATAAATGCACTCTTAAGAGACCTTAAGTACAGTGTTGGGAAATGGGTTCTGACATTGGCTTTGGCGGTCAGCCGTGTGCATCATTTCTCCGGCTAACGAATTCTGATTCCGCGTTCATCAACCATGGCTTATGTCGATGCCACATGATCCACCATACACATGATTATGTCGATTGTAGGAATTTACAGGGTAAGTTCCTCAGAAAGAACACCAAAAGGACACCGCTCACAACCAGATCACAAATCAATACACCAGTATTTTTGACGTGGTTAAAACCCTCAAAGAGGGAAACAGTCCACGGCCTGAGCCAACGCGGCCACTTCAGGCAATTTATTAATCAAAGAATGAAAATTTACATAAGCTTCTCTCATGCACGGATTACCCTACAAATGACCCTCCATGCGCTTTAAATAGAATTCATGGACCAATCGGGTGTCAAGCCACGGATCAAGTGTCGGTAATACCGAGGAGAGAATGAACCGTTGGATCACTACATATCATGACCGTCGGATTGTAAGTTACAAAATGTACAACGGTAAAGAAACACACTTTACCTAACTCTATACTAGACCAAGTTGTACTTAACTATTTCCTATGTGTCGGAATATCCTAACATCCCCCCTTAAGAACAACTTGGGATAGGATTGAAGGATTTACAAATATGACACAATAGGAGAAGGAAGGAGGCACTAGAGCCTATCCCCCTTAGTGACAACTTCCTGAACTCCAACCATAAATTGAAGTTTAGTGAACTTCGCCTCTGTGAGAGCCTTTGTGAAGATGTCTGCAAGTTGATCATATGTTGAACAATATTGCACTTCAAGAACATGGTCGTGAATGAGATTTCTGATGAAGTACATGTGCAGTTCAATGTCTTTGCTATGCTGATGTTGAACTGGATCTTTGCATAGCTGAATGGCACTTTGATTATCACACCAAAGTGTAGTCGGATGCTGCTGCTGAAAGCCAAATTCTGACAGGATCTGACGAAGCCACAAGGCTTCCTTACTAGCTTCTACGGCACCACGATACTCTGCTTCTGCTGATGAAAGAGAAATGGCAGCTTGTTTCTTACAAGCCCATGTAATAGGTCCTGAACCAAGAGTGAACACATAACCGGCAGTGGAATTCCGATCATCAGGGTCACCAGCCCAATCAGAATCAGTGAAACCAACCAATAGAGGAGCTGCTTCGGCACTGTAATGAATCCCAAACTGAACTGTACCTCGAACATAACGAAGTATTCTTTTAGCTGCTTTCCAATGACTTTCACGGGGGTTTTACATAAATCGAGCAACAAGGCAAACAGCAAAGGAAAGGTCAGGACGAGTATGGGTTAAATACAAGAGTTTTCCTACAGGTTGACGGTATAATGTAGCATCAACTTCAGGAGAAGTACAAGTGACTGAAAGTTTGACTCCAGACTGAAAGGGAGAAGGGGCTGGCTTACAGTCTTCCATGTGAAAATGACGTAGAATATCACAAGCATACTTGGACTGGGAAAGGGAAATACCCTCCTTGGATTGCAAGACTTGAAGACCGAGAAAATAGTGTAAGTGCCCTAAGTCTGTCATTTCAAATTTCCTTTTGAGGCTAGACTTCACATGGTTTATAAGGTTGGGATCACTACCAGTAAGGATAAGATCATCAACATAAAGAACAAGGATGATAAGAGAGTTGCCCACTTTCTTGGTGTAGACAATATTGTCAGAATGACACCTAGAAAAGCCAGATTCTAAAAGAAAGCTATCCATTTTGGCATACCAAGCCCGAGGAGCTTGCTTGAGACCATAAAGGGATTTCTTAAGTCGAAAAACAAGGCTGGAGTCTGTTTGTATGAAGCCAATGGGTTGTTCCATATAGAGTTCTTCATGCAAGTCCCCATGCAAGAAGGCAGATTTAACATCCATCTGATGGACTTCCCATTTGAAAGAGGCAGCAAGGGAAAGAACAAGGCGGATAGAGTTCATTTTGGCAACAGGGGAGAAGGTTTCAGTGTAGTCAATGCCTTCAACCTGTGAAAAGCCCTTAGCAACAAGACGAGCTTTATGTTTATCAACTTTCCCATCTGGTCCATACTTGGTTCTGTAAACCCATTTGCATCTAACAAGTTTTCGTCCCTTTGGTAAAGGAACAAGATCCCATGTATCATTTGCCAATAATGAATGATATTCTTCATTCATAGCTGCTTCCCAATCTGGATGGCCTGAAGCTTCTGCAAAGGTGTCAGGATCATAATTTACTGGAGCTTGAGCCAGTAAAGAAGAGGCTCTCTCGAACTGAGAACGTGTGCGTCGCTGATCTGTAGGATCACCGGCAAGATCACCTGCTGCATCTCGAGTAGCACGAACCCATTTTGGAAGCTCAGGAGCTGAAGGAGGATCCTAAGATGGTGGGGGAGGATTGTCATCCTCACTTTCATCATCTGAAGAAGAAATGTTTTCAAAGGTAGAAGAGATAAGGAGAGGTGGCACATCTACCGGACTAGGCTCGCAGGCCGATATATTTTCATCAAATTTTACATCTCTTCTAATGATAAAATTTTTGGACTTAAATGGAATAAGTCTATAGCCTTTAACATCTTCAGAATATCCAACAAAAGTACATTTTTGTTCTAAAGCTTTATGCTTTTCATCTGGAATATGGGCCCACACTTCACTTCCAAAAACACGAAAGTGACTTACATCTGGTTTGATTGAGCTCCATGCTTCTTCTGGAGTGATATTCTTTAAAGCCTTAGTAGGAGTGCGATTTATTATGTAATTTGCACAGTTAATTGCTTCTGCCCAAAAACTAAGACCAAGTCCTTTAGATTGTAGCATACAATTAGCCATTTCTTTTAAGGTGCGATTCTTCCTTTCAGCTACACCATTTTGTTGTGGAGTATATGGAACAGTATGTTGCATTTGAATTCCATTCTCAGTGCAATAGTTGATGAATGTGTTTTTAACATATTCTCCGCCATTATCAGATCTTAAATTAAGAATTTAATGTCCAGATTTTTTTTCAACAAAGGCCCTGAAGGCCAAAAAAGTGTTAAATACTTCACTCTTGAGTTTTAAGAAGTATACCCAAGTGCGTCTGGAGAAATCATCAATGAAAGTTAAGAAATACTTGCAACCAGAGAATGACACAACTGGAAGTGGACCACATAAATCACTATGCACAAGCTGTAAAGGGGCTGAGGCGTGCCAAGAGGCACATTTTTCAAAACTGTCCCGATGATGTTTTCCGAGTACACATCCGGAACAAACACCATCTCTGCAAGATACCATAGGAAGACCTGTCACCATATTTTCTTTACATAGATGCTGAAGGGAGCGATAGTTTAAGTGACCAAATCGCTCATGCCAAAGTTTGCTCACTTCATCGTTATGAGCAACAAATATTGAGGGAAGATTTGATGACCCAAAGTTGTGAAACTTATACAACCTTGTAGAATCATCAGCAATGCCAGTAGCCAAAATCTGTTTAGGATCTTTTAAGTCCTTGATTACAACATCATGAGGTGAAAATTCAACGATTTTACCTTCACCTGAATGAGTTATCTGATATACAGATAGAAGGTTGCAGGATAAGGTTTGAACACATAATACATCATTAAACTGACCATTGTCTAGATGAACAGTTCCAGTCCCTACAACATTAAGAGATCTATCATCACCAACATATATATTTTTGGTGTTACAATCATTTAAAGAAGAGAACATGGCTTTGCTTTTGGCCATGTGATAAGAAGCTCCAGAATCAATGAGCCACTCATGAGAATGAGAAGAAGAAGATACATTTAATGCATAGCCAGACCGAGATGCTTGACAACCACATGCAGAAAGTGCCATTCCTGAAGATGAAGTTGAAGTTGAAGATTGCCCCAAATGGATGTTATGATTCTTCATTGCTGCTTCCAAGGTTTCCATCTTTTTAAAGCATTTTGATTCTAAGTGGCCATCTCGATTACAAAAATTGCAATGTCTATCAGTCTTCTTCCCTTTGTTTTTATTTGTCTTATCATTTTGTTGAAATGATTTTTCATTTTGGGGCTGAAATTGCTTAGGACCCTTGTTTGGTTTAGGACCATTCTTTTTAGGATATGACTTCTTAGGATTCTTTGAATTTGGTTACTGCTGGGCGGCTAACGCTTTCTTGGAAGAGTTTCCAAGATTAAGAAGACCAAGGTGTAAGAGTTTTTCTTGTTCTCTTATTAAAGAATCACAAAAAGAGTCAAAGGAAGGGGGCTTGTAGTCTTTTCCTTGAGAAATGAAGGCTTCTCTTGTATAATGGAAGGTGGAAACAAATACAGAGTAGGCTAGTCCCAACTTAGTAAGGATGGAATAAATAAGGTTACTATCTTCTTTCTTAACCTTAACACTTTCCAAGAGATATCTAAGGGTCTTGAACTTGGACAAGAAATCTTCAATTCAAGAAAAATTATTAGGGTCCAATGTAAGCAACTCATTTTCAAGTTGATGGGCTCTAATTTCATTTTTAATCCCAAAAACTTTAGTGATTTGTTCCAATGCTTCATTAGGAGTATCAAGTTCTGCAATATGGAATCTAAGATCAGGAGAGATAGACATCCCTATCAAACCACGTGCTTGATCTTGTCTATTTTCCCTTTTAGCAACCTTATCTTCATCCTTCGGTTTCTTCTCTTGGCCTGTGGCTATTCTGTAGAGACCTTTACTTCTGAGTAAATCCTCAATGTAGGACAACCATTGGAAGTAGTTGGTGCTGTCAAGGGTAACTTGGTATTGACTTTCCATTTCAACAGAAACTGAAGCTGAAGATGCTGAAAGTAAGTGTTCCAATGGATAGATCTCGAAAAATTAGGCTGGTTTAAAAAAAACGGCTCTGAAAAAGGTGTTGGCATTATGTTTCTGGTATGGCTATATGTTACAGATGTTGTACTTGATGGCAACCCCCATGGCAAGGCTCTCAATATATTGAAAATTAAGAAGTACGCAGGAGATCAGTTCAGAAAGTGCATACCCGCAGGTACACCGTGAAGGGACCGCGGCCTGATACGCAGATAAGCCGTCCAGGAGGTGCGTACCCCAGTGCACACATTTCAAGGCAAAGAAAAGCACATGTGGGGTTTCTTATGTTTAACTAGCCGACGATATTTGTGTTTCTATGGTTTTGGCTCATGGTATTGATCCATGATTTTAGGAGGAGCTTGCCTATATAAAGCAAAGGAGATCACTTGGCTAAGCATCTTTTTGCAATTGAATATCTTAAGATCTGAAATATTGGGTGATGGTATTAAAAGCTTGATCTATATGAAGTTGAAAGTGAAGGGTGATCTCTCTAGCGCACGATCAGATCTGGGTATCTGAGCATCTGTGCCATTCTGGTGGACTGCCTATTTGGCCCTAATCAGAAGTACGCAAGTGTTTAACAGGAGAGCGGGGTGGGTACGCAGAGCAAAAACAGAAGATCTGCGTGGGTATGCAGAGAAGAAACAGGAGATCTGCGTGGGTACGCAGAGCAGAAACAGGAGACCTGCGTGGGTACGCAGAGCAATGAAGGTTCAGGTGCGTACGCACAGTAACTGTACGCGGCGTGATAGTATCTCTGGGCGCGTACCTGCAGCAATAGTACGCGGCGTAATAGTGTCTCTGGGTGCGTACCTGCAGTAACAGTAAGCAGCGCGGTTGAAGAAACAGTGCGTGGACACGCAGTGTGGCAGAAGGGTCTCTGCGGGTATACGCAGGGGAGCAGAAGGTGAAGTGCGTACGCATGCAGACCAGAGAAAGAAGAACTGCGTATCTGTCTTAAGACTTTTTGTTTGGCTGCATTTTTCTGTTGATAAGGTGTTCTGGGTTTGGTTCTATTATTGTTGATTTGGTTATTACAGTTGACTGGGTGATTTTGTTATACTTGATGATCATTTGATGCTTATGGATCCAGTTTGAAAATTTATGAAAAGTGGTCCTTGTAAGAAAAAGAAGTAGGGGGTTGTAGCTCCCTTCCAGGAGAGACTGGAAAACGAGAGAGAGAGTTGTAGCTCTCTGCAGGTTGCAGCCTGCGTACTGGTAAAGGACTGCACCAGTACAAAACCATTGTAAAAAGAGTTTCTAATTTGAAAGAAGATAGAGACATATTGCAGCAGGTGGTTTTCACCCACATTGGGTTTCCACCTTACATCTTGTGTTCCTTGGTGTGACTATTTGTTTTCTTTGTTCATGCTCATTATTTTATGGTACTGACATGCAAAAATAATTCAAAGAACAAATAAGGAAGATTTATTAAAAGAGTTAGATAATACTGATTCACCCCCCCTCTCAGTATTATTTCCAACAATTGGTATCAGAGCAGGTCCTTCAGAGAAGCTTGATCGCTTGAAGGTAGATCGTTCATCATGAGCAACTACGAGAGAGAAGCATCAATCAGGCCACCGGTTTTTGATGGGACAAACTTCAATTATTGGAAGGTAAGAGTTACTGCCTATCTTCAATCCTTGGTACAGAGGTTTGGGACATCGTAGAGACAGGCTACGCTTTTCCTTCAGCTACTCCTACAGATGCAGCCAAGAAAAAGAAGTATGAAACAAATCTGAAAGCGGTCAGTACCCTATTAGGATGTATATCCCAATCGGAATTCATGAAGGTAATGCACTATAAATCCGCAAAAGAAATATGGGACAAAATTGTCACGAGCTATGAAGGAGATGAACAGGTAAAGCGTGCTAAACTTCAAACTCTCAGGATTCAGTATGAGACTCTCAAGATGTATAATGATGAAAGTGTGGCTAACTATTTTCTTCGGGTAGATGAAGTTGTTAATTGTATGAAAAATTTGGGTGAAGAAATAAAAGAGGCTATTGTGGTTGAAAAGGTTCTAAGATCATTGTCCCCCAAGTTTGAATCTAAAGTATCTGCAATAGAAGAAAAGGAAAATCTACGAATTCTTACTATGTCTCAGCTACATGGAATTCTAACTGCTTATGAAATGAGAAAGGGAGGTCCATCAGACAGAAGAGAAGCTGCTTTCAAGGCATCAGGCAAAGGAGACTATTATGAAGCAAGCCACATCCCAGAAGAAGAAGAAGAAGAATCAAATTTTGTCAGAAATCTTCAAAGGGGTTCTGGAAGGTTCAGAGGTAAGTTACCTTTTAAATGCTTTGCTTGTGGAAGAGTAGGTCATTATGCTGCAAAATGTCCTTATAAGGATAAAGGAAAGGAACCTGCTAGATGGAACAAGAAACATAATGCAAATAAGAAAAGCTACTACACTCATGAAGATAGTGATGGTCTATCAAACAGTGATGAAGATGAACGAGGTAATGAATATAAGTTGTTAATGGCATTTGAAGATGATGATTATATGGATGCTATAGATGTGGATAACCTTTATGATGAAATTACTAGACTCAAGAGATGTATAGAAGAAAAGAATATGATCATTGATACTCTACAATTTCAAATTGATGAAAAGGAAAAACATCTTGAAAAATTAGAAGGTGAAATTGTTGGTCTTAGAAAAGAAATTGAGAAAACAAAAGCTATTAATCTTAAGTTTGTCAAAGGATCTGAAACTTTGGATGAGATTATCAATGTGCAGCGGTCTCCACTAAACAAGACAGGTCTGGGCTATAATGGAGAAACTTCTCAAGCATCCACCTCAAAAAGTTATCTTGATGCAGCAAGAATAAATGAGCAAAAGCACAAGGAAGATCATCAGGTAAAGCAGGGACGAATTACAAACAGAAACTATCAGGGGCAATCCATCTTAAGGGTGAACAAAAGCAACAACCAGCCACAGGTAAAATCTTCTCAATTTGGTTCAAGAATAGATGACAATAGAAATTACAATCAATTGGCTGGTAGATTCGATAACCGCAGAAGTTTCTTCAATGGACAATGCTTTTCTTGCCATAACTTTGGTCACAAAGCAGCTCAATGTGTTGCATATAAAATGATCATGACTAGGGAAGCTCAAAAACAAAGAAGTATGACCGGGATTACAAAAAGGACCTATAACAACTTTTCGGTTCTTGAAAATGAAGTTGAATGTTCTATTTGCAATAACTTTGGTCATGAAGACTCTGAATGCAGGAGCAGGTTTCAGCAGAAAAAGGAACAAGCCTCAAGCACCAAAACATGGAGAATAAAGGAACCACAAACAGAAAGATGTGGGATAGCATTTTATGCAGAGGGACAGGAAAATCTATGGTACATTGACAGTGGATGTTCGAAGCATATGACAGGTGATAAAGAAAAACTTGAGTCATATTCTGCTCTAGAAAAAGGAAAGAAAGTCTCTTTTGGAAATGATACTCCTGCAACTATAAAAGGAAAAGGCATTGCTCAGTTAAAAGAAAAGGTCAAGGCTGGAAATGTTTTGTATGTTGATGGATTGAAGCATAATCTTCTAAGTGTCAGCCAGATGTGTGATCAAAGAACCGAGGTTATATTCAGATCAAATGGATGTCTTGTTCATGATCTTGATACAGGTAAAACAGTGATCAAAGGCAAAAGAACTCCAAATAATCTGTACATATTTGAAGATGGACAACAACAATGCTATCTGAGCAAGGATGATGAGCACTGGTTATGGCATCGGAGGTTGGGACATCTAAGCTTTTCACAAATAAGGAAAGCATGCAAATATCAGGCAGTTCGCGATCTTCCAGATATCAAAATTCCTGACAACACCATATGCAAATCATGTCAGTTTGGAAAACAAACCAGAACTAACTTTCCAGAGAAAGAAGGATTAGCTAGCATGCCTCTTGAGCTAGTACATACAGATACATGCGGTCCTTTCAGGAAAAGAACACCTCGAGGAGAAGAATACTTGATATTATTCATTGACGATTTCTCCAGGTTTGCCTGGTTAGGACTTATGAAGCACAAAGATGAAGCATTCGAAAAATTCAAATCCTTCAAAGCCTTGGTTGAAAATGAATCAGGTCACAAAATTAAGTGCCTCAGATCTGACAGAGGTGGGGAATTTACTTCAAATGAATTTTTCGATTTCTGTGAAGAACATGGGATAAGAAGAGAATTCTCTACAGCAAGAACTCCTCAGCAAAATGGAGTTGTGGAAAGGATGAATAGAACAATCCAACAAATGGCTCGTGCTATGCTTGATGAGTCAGGAACTCCCGCAACTTTCTAGGGTGAAGCTGCACATGCTGCGGTTGTTATTCTCAACAAAACAAATGTCCGGGTGAACAGCACTCAAACTCCTCATGAGCTCTGGAGTGGTAGGACTCCTTCGGTAAAGCACTTCAAAATCTTTGGGAGCAAATGCTATATCAATAATACTGATGAGCAGCTTGGCAAACTTGAACCTAGAGCAGATGAAGGCATTCTTCTTGGTTACTCTCCACATAGCAAAGCATACAAATGCTACAATAAAAGACTTGGCAGAATTGTTGACAGCATTGATGTAGTGGTTGATGAGAAGGGATACATTCCTAGGCAAGTACATCATGAAGACATTGAAGAAGATGAAGGCTACCCCCAACGACAGAATGATGAAGAAGAAGAACCTCAAGAAGAACCTCAAGAAGAACAAGAGGAGCAAACAAGAATAGAAGAAAAGACTCCATCCAGATATGTTCAGAAGAATCATCCAGAATCTCAGATTATGGGGCAGAAAGAAGCAGGTGTACAAACAAGAAGAACAGTTGCAGAAGCTTCAAGCTATTTGGCATTACTCTCCTCTACTGAACCACAAAATGTGAAAGAGGCATGCAAAGATGAATGTTGGGTGAAAGCAATGGATGAAGAACTTGAGCAGATCGAAAAGAACAACACTTGGGAGCTGGTTCCTAGACCAAAGGATAAGAATGTTATCGGAACAAAATGGGTCTTCAAAAATAAATTGAATGAAAATGGAGAAGTAATTAGAAACAAAGCCAGACTTGTTTGTAAAGGGTATGCGCAGCAAGAAGGAATAGACTTTGAAGAAACCTTTTCTCATGTTGCAAGACTTGAGGCCATCTGAATGTTCCTTGCTCTCTCAAGTTTTCAAAGATTCAAAGTATTCCAAATGGATGTGAAATCAGCCTTTCTGAATGGAGACTTGGAAGAAGAAGTATACATTGAACAGCCAGATGGGTTCATTCTTGGAAATGATCCAAATCTTGTATGCATATTGAAAAAGGCTCTCTATGGTCTCAAACAAGCTCCAAGGGCTTGGTACTACTGTTTGGACAAATATCTTCATCAACAAGGCTTTTCAAAAGGATCAGCAGATAGCAATCTTTATATAAAAGTTGAAAATGACAAATTACTAATACTTGTTGTGTATGTAGATGACATTATTTTTGGCAGCAATGAAGAAGCTATGAGTCAAAGCTTTGCCTTGGTCATGCAGAAAGAATTTGAAATGTCCTTGCTAGGAGAACTGACATATTTCCTTGGTTTGCAAATTCAACAAAAAGGAGGAATCTTTTTATCTCAAACCAAGTATCTCAAACAGATTTTGAAGAAATATGGCATGGAAGATGCAAAACCAGTATGTACACCCATGGTCACAGGATGTAGCCTCAGTGCAAATGATGAATCTGCAGTAGTACATCAACCAACCTACAGATCTATGATTGGAAGTTTACTTTATTTGACAGGTACCTGACCGGACATCATGCATGCAGTTGGAATAGTTGGAAGATTTCAGGCAAATCCGAAGGAGACTCATATTCAAGCAGTGAAGAGAATTTTCAAATACCTTCAAGGGACTCAAAATTATGGCTTATGGTATCCTAGAGATACAAATATTACAATTCATGCTTATACAGATGCAGATTGGGCCGGAAGCGTGGATGACAGGAAAAGCACAAGTGGTGGTGCGTTCTTTATGGGTTTCAGACTGGTATCTTGGTTCAGCAAGAAACAGAGTTCGATTGCCTTGTCTACAGCTGAAGCGGAATATGTTGCTGCTGCATCTTGTTGCACCCAACTCCTTTGGATGATGCAGACTTTGCAGGACTTTCAAATCACTTGTACACCACCAATCCCCATCTTATGTGATAACACAAGTGCAATCAGCATCTCAAAGAATCCTGTTATGCATTCAAAAACTAAGCACATACCAATCAAGTATCATTTTCTCCGGGAACAAGTGCTTGAACAGAAGGTCAAGTTGGAGTATGTTCCTTCTAAGGAACAAGTTGCTGATATACTCACCAAACCATTGCCCAGGGACACTTTTGAATACCTCAGGCAAAAGCTAGGGGTTGTTGATGCATCATCTTATTGCTGAACCTCTTCTGATTGATGGTATAGGTTCAGGGGGAGCATATAATGCATTGTTGGCATTATGGAGGATGTGCAGAAGGAGATCTTGGAAGTAGCTGCAATATGTCTCTATCTCTTTCATGGTGGATTATGGTTCTTCGCTGCAGATCTGGTTCATATTCAGGGGGAGCATGTTCTTAGGGGGAGCATAACCCTTTGCCCTTGATGTCAAAGGGGGAGAATGAAGCTGAAGTTTGTGAGGTTGCCATCAAGTCCAAAGGGGGAGATTGTTGGCATTATGTTTCTGGTATGGCTATATGTTACAGATGTTGTACTTGATGGCAACCCCCATGGCAAGGCTCTCAATATATTGAAAATTAAGAAGTACGCAGGAGATCAGTTCAGAAAGTGCGTACCCGTAGGTACACCGTGAAGGGACCGCGGCCTGATACGCAGATAAGCCGTCCAGGAGGTGCGTACCCCAGTGCACACATTTCAAGGCAAAGAAAAGCACACGTGGGGTTTCTTATGTTTAACTAGCCGATGGTATTTGTGTTTCTATGGTTTTGGCTCGTGGTATTGATCCATGATTTTAGGAGGAGCTTGCCTATATAAAGCAAAGGAGATCACTTGGCTAAGCATCTTTTTGCAATTGAATATCTTAAGATCTGAAATATTGGGTGATGGTCTTAAAAGCTTGATCTATATGAAGTTGAAAGTGAAGGGTGATCTCTCTAGCGCACGATCAGATCTGGGTATCTGAGCATCTGTGCCATTCTGGTGGACTGCCTATTCGGCCCTAATCAGAAGTACGCAAGTGTTTAACAGGAGAGCGGCGTGGGTACGCAGAGCAAAAACAGAAGATCTGCGTGGGTATGCAGAGAAGAAACAGGAGATCTGCGTGGGTACGCAGAGCAGAAACAGGAGACCTACGTGGGTACGCAGAGCAACGAAGGTTTAGGTGCATACGTACAGTAATTGTACGCGGCGTGATAGTATCTCTAGGCGCGTACTTGCAGCAATAGTACGCGGTGTAATAGTGTCTCTGGGTGCGTACCTGCAGTAACAGTAAGCAGCGTGGTTGAAGAAACAGTGCGTGGACACGCAGTGCGGCAGAAGGGTCTCTGCGGGTATACGCAGGGTAGCAGAAGGTGAAGTGCGTACGTACGCAGACCAGAGAAAGAAGAACTGCGTATCTGTCTTAAGACTTTTTGTTTGGCTGTATTTTTCTGTTGATAAGGTGTTCTGGGTTTGGTTCTATTATTGTTGATCTGGTTATTACAGTTGACTGGGTGATTTTGTTATACTTGATGATCATTTGATGCTTATGGATCCAGTTTGAAAATTTATGAAAAGTGGTCCTTGTAAGAAAAAGAAGTAGGGGGTTGTAGCTCCCTTCCAGGAGAGACTGGAAAACGAGAGAGAGAGTTGTAGCTCTCTGCAGGTTGCAGCCTGCGTACTGGTAAAGGACTACACCAGTACAAAACCATTGTAAAAAGAGTTTCTAATTTTAAAGAAGATAGAGACATATTGCAGCAGGTGGTTTTCACCCACATTGGGTTTCCACCTTACATCTTGTGTTCCTTGGTGTGACTATCTGTTTTCTTTGTTCATGCTCATTATTTTATGGT
The DNA here is from genome assembly GCA_031772625.1 of Pinus tabuliformis. Lineage (NCBI taxonomy): Eukaryota > Viridiplantae > Streptophyta > Pinopsida > Pinales > Pinaceae > Pinus > Pinus tabuliformis. The sequence goes on from CM062812.1 coordinate 93,492,230, forward strand.
ACTGACATGCAAAAATAATTCAAAGAACAAATAAGGAAGATTTATTAAAAGAGTTAGATAATACTGATTCACCCCCCCTCTCAGTATTATTTCCAACAAAAGGCTTCCGGATGAAGAAGTTATGGCTTTTTGAAAAAAAGTTGTTGAAGTTGCCTTCGAAGTGCGGGAATGTGCGGAAATGAAAAAGTACGCCCCCACAAAATGGAGACTTGAACCAAAGACCTCTACTCTCTTAAAATAGCTTTGAACCAATTGATCTATACAAAAAATTTGAGAGAGAGAGAGAGAGAGAGAGAGAGGGGGGGGGGCTTTGGGTTGCGTGCTTGCTTTGAGAAAGCTCTTTTTCCCTACAAAACAAAAAACACAAAACCCAACACGGACATGCAAAGAAAACGAACCTTATGGCTCGAAGTTAGCTTTAGCCGAAAAACTAAATATTTTAAAAAATGAACCTTGCGGCTCAAAGTTAGCTTTGGCTGGAAACTAAATATTTTCCTTAATGTTTCTGGTTTTCCGAGATCACCGTAAGGCGCAGGGAAAAGAGCATACGCATGAGAAAAATCCTTCCTTTCTATTTCTGATTTGCCCAGATCGCACAGAGTCGCAGGGCAAAGAGCATACACAGAAATGAAAGGTATAGATCCGGTAATAAAAAGGCTAAATAAACCGAAACTGAAATAAACAGAGAGAAAATAACAGTAAACTGCAAATAAACACTGTATACCTCCAGATCTTATAAATGACGCAGCTAGGGCTACCGGAAACCTTTTCACGTGAAACGAAAGGGGTTCCTCACTGGAACAAATGCTCTGAACACAACAGAGTAGTCCTCTCGGCCCGAAAGCAGTCAGAAAAAACAGATCTAGGAAACGGCAGTCCGATGCAGTTCTACCGGCTTCAGATTTGGATCACCAACGGACGCGGCCCTCAAATAGCTCTGGTACCATGTAGGAATTTACAGGGTAAGTTCCTCAGAAAGAACACCAAAGGGACACTGCTCACAACCAGATCACAGATCAATACACTAGTATTTTTGACGTGGTTAAAACCCTCAAAGAGGGAAACAGTCCACGGCCTGAACCAACGCGGCCACTTCAGGCAATTTATGTTGGAAATAATACTGAGAGGGGGGGGGGTGAATCAGTATTATCAGATCAATAAAACTTTTCAAATTTCATGCTCAGAAACATATACGCTACTTCAGTTAAGTGAACCAGCGTGTACACGCAACTGTGTCTAAAGCAACTAGCATATATCCAGAAATCTTATGATTCAGTTAGCTTATCTTCAGTAAATGCATCAGAACATTATTAACCACATTGACAGTAAACAGGTGCAGTATAACAGAACAGATCATCACATAAAAGCCACACACATGAACACCATGATATAAGGTGGAAACCCAATGTGGGTGAAAACCACCTGCTGTAATTCGTCTCTTTCTTCTTTAATAAGAAACTTCTTTTACAATGTACTGGTGCAGTCCTTTACCAGCACGCAGGCTACAACCTGCAGAGGGCTACAACCCTCATAGCTCTTGTACTAGCCGATCCATTTACTAGTACGTAGGTGCCAACCCTACAGAAGGCTACAACCTTCGCTCGTTTTCCAGCTGCTCCTGGAAGGGAGCTACAACTCCTGGCTCTTGTACTGGCTGATATGTTTACCAGTACGTAGGTGCCGGCCTACGATATTCCCGGGATCACGTTTCATACATTTTCATACTGGATCCATAAAACAATCACCATTGAAGTACAACCTGCATCATCAATCTCTGAATCACCCAATACTAAATCACTGAAACCCTGTCAACAACAACATAAAAACAACCAGATCCAGCTCCATCTTCAAATATCTTACTTCACATTGTATACGCTACTTCGATGAACCCAACCTGCGTGTATACGCTCTTTTACCAAAACCAACCCGCGTACAGATCTGCAAATTCTAACTTATAACTCCGCAGCTATATCAAACATCAAAACATACCCAGATCATAACAATAAACATGCGTCAATAGATCTAGTCTATCCAAAGTCATACCATATGAAGATAATCATTCCAAGCCTTGAGATCTCGTTCCATCATTCATCATCCTCCACATGAGTGAAACCTTGGTTCAGATCACCAACCCATAACCAGCACTTGGATCTCACACTTCCTCAGATCTTCATCACTCACGCACTCACCCTTTGGCCTAATGATCTTTCTCCTTATATAGCTTTAGGCCCTTCACAATACCACATTCCAAAACCATAGTAACCCAATACCATCAACTCAATACTAGGGATCAACACATCTGTCGAGACTCCATGGTCCAAAACCACAGGCACAAATTCCAAGGACTAACTACCACGGACCAAAAGTAAGCTTTCCAACATGTATGCTCTTTTTCGTTCATGAAACGCGTGTATACCCTACTTGGTATATAGCGAACCTGCGTACACGCGACTTGGTATATAGTGAACCAGCGTGTATACGCGACTTGGGCTTAATGAACCTGCGTGTATGAACTTTCTTGGCCTGCTGTACTAAGATCTGTCCTCTGATTAAGTTGCCATCACCTGTACCAACCTCTGAGTGAGTTGCCATCAAGGACAACACTTGAATCATAATGCCAACAATCTCCCCCTTTGGACTTGATGGCAACCACACCAAGTCACTCTCCCCCTTTGACATCAAGGGCAAAGGGCGGGCCAAGATATTCTCTTCTTTGGTATACCTTCTGCTGTCCATACTCCCCCTGAGTACATGCTGAATATCTCTGCTCTGCTGTGCTGAACATGCTCCCCCTGACTGTAGGCAAGATCTGCAAAAGATGTTCTTCAAAAAGAACCAAGACTTATACATCATAAAGGACCTTCCTATCACCAAAAGACTCAATACATACATCCATAATCCCAACCAAGTGGGGATACATCAGAAAATAACAACCAATTACATTACGTCATTCATCCCAAGCATAGTGGGGAAACCAACATAGGCCGTTACATGACCTTGACACCATAAAATAGATATCACAAAAGAGATACATGCTGAAGTTTCTGAATGGGCTCCAAGTTGTATCAATCCATCCATGCTCCCCCTGAGTAGATGCAAGTTCTAAGACCAGCAATTCATTCAAGACCATGACTATCATTCATCATATATGATCTGTACCATCAGCCTGCAATACCATTCCTTTGATCAAACAACAAGATGTATCATTTAGCTTCATAGACTTTATCAACAACTTGTAACCATAATGCCAACAATGCATTATTTGAAGTATATGCTCCCCCTGAGCTTGTGCCATCTGTTTTCAGTTAGATCTGATCATGCATACATCAGTAATAAGCATCAAGATATCATCATCATCAAGTTAGGATTAAAACACTTCTAGCATCTTAAGACATTTCCAGACCTCCTCAGCAGACTGTAACTGTTAACCAATAGAGCATATACTAGACTGAAACATATCAGACCCCTTTTCTGAGTCTGTTCCCACTGCTTTTCCACAAACTGACATATACGCGACTTTGCAGTGTAGAAATCGCGTATATACGCGGCTTCCCTTCATTAAACTTGTTTATGAGAATTAGAACACTGAAGTTTTACACCTTCAGCTCCCCCTGAGTCTGTTATGTCTGTGTTGTGCTGAGTACCCTGTGCTGTGCCACATCTTTCTGACTGAACTTCCTTCTTCTTCCATATCTTCAAGTATGTTGATGATTTCTTCTTATCATGAGCTTTGTTCCTGCAATTTCTTACTTTATGACCAAACTTGTTACATGCATAGCATCTTACATGATTCATATTCCTCTTATAGCAATCAGCAGCTTTGTGGCCAAACATATTGCAAGAAAAGCAATATCCATTAAAGTACCTTGAATGTGATGATCTTTCTGCATGATGGTCTTGAAACCTTCTTCTTCTACATGTGGCTGCAACATGTCCAAGATTATGACATACATGGCATTCAACATTATTCATGGGAGGAGTAAAAGATTTTCTTTGAGGAGTCTCTTTCCTTGATTGTTGATGGAGTTGTCCTTTCATCTCCTTGTAGAGCCTTTCAGATTTTGCATTAGAGTTTCTTGTCTTACTTTGTGAACCATATTCACCTTCAATAGACTCATGAAAACCAAGACCAATTTTGATAGCAGGGGACCTTTGACTACTAAGAATATCATCCAAGATCTTAGTACTATCTTGAAATCGTAATAGTTTATCCTTTTCTTCTAACTTACTTTTCAAGATATTTACCTCAACTTGATGTTGTTCTTCTTTTTCCAGACATTGCTTCTTCAAGGTCTCTTTAGCTTTCCTTCCTTCATCCAACTGATGCCTTAGTTTGAGGATCTCGTTTTCTTGCTCTTTATTCAGCGTTAGCAGCATTTGTCGAATTCTGGAGGCACATTCCAACTGATCTTCTAATCTGATGATTTCTTCTTTGAGGGCATTCTCCTTTTTGCTAGGTAGATCTTGCTGATCTATGGTTTGATCTGATGCTTCATTTTCTTGTCCATCTTCATTCTGAGGTGATTCAGGATCTGAATTCTTGCTTCCATTCAATGGCAGGTTGTCATTGTTCCTTTGAGCTGTCTTCTTCTTCTGACGCGCTTTCTTCCCCATTGTTTTACGAATCTCCTTCAAGCGATCAAGCTTCTATGAAGGACCTGCTCTGATACCAATTGTTGGAAATAATACTGAGAGGGGGGGGGGGGTGAATCAGTATTATCAGATCAATAAAACTTTTCAAATTTCATGCTCAGAAACATATAAGCTACTTCAGTTAAGTGAACCAGTGTGTACACGCTACTGTGTCTAAAGTAACTAGCGTATATCCAGAAATCTTATGATTCAGTTAGCTTATCTTCAGTAAATGCATCAGAACATTATTAACCACATTGACAGTAAACAAGTGCAGTATAACAGAACAGATCATCACATAAAAGCCACACACATGAACACCATGATATAAGGTGGAAACCCAATGTGGGTGAAAACCACCTGCTGCAATTCGTCTCTTTCTTCTTTAATAAGAAACTTCTTTTACAATGTACTGGTGCAGTCCTTTACCAGCACGCAGGCTACAACCTGCAGAGGGCTACAACCCTCATAGCTCTTGTACTAGCCGATCCATTTACTAGTACGTAGGTGCCAACCCTACAGAAGGCTACAACCTTCGCTCGTTTTCCAGCTGCTCCTGGAAGGGAGCTACAACTCCTGGCTCTTGTACTAACTGATATGTTTACCAGTACGTAGGTGCCGGCCTAAGATCTTCCCGGGACCACGTTTCATACATTTTCATACTGGATCCATAAAACAATCACCATTGAAGTACAACCTGCATCATCAATCTCTGAATCACCCAATACTGAATCACTGAAACCCTGTCAACAACAACATAACAACAACCAGATCCAACTCCATCTTCAAATATCTTACTTCACATTGTATACGCTACTTCGATGAACCCAACCTGCGTGTATACGCTCTTTTACCAAAACCAACCCGCGTACAGATCTGCAAATTCTAACTTATAACTCCGTAGCTATATCAAACATCAAAACATACCCAGATCATAACAATAAACATGTGTCAATAGATCTAGTCTATCCATAGTCATACCATATGAAGATAATCATTCCAAGCCTTGAGATCTCGTTCCATCATTCATCATCCTCCACATGAGTGAAACCTTGGTTCAGATCACCAACCCATAACCAGCACTTGGATCTCACGCTTCCTCAGATCTTCATCACTCACGCACTCACCCTTTGGCCTAATGATCTTTCTCCTTATATAGCTTTAGGCCCTTCACAATACCACGGTCCAAAACCATAGTAACCCAATACCATCAACTCAATACTAGGGATCAACACGTCTGTCGAGACTCCATGGTCCAAAACCACAGGCACAAATTCCAAGGACTAACTACCACGGACCAAAAGTAAGCTTTCCGACATGTACGCTCTTTTCCGTTCATGAAACTGCGTGTATACCCTACTTGGTATATAGCGAACCTGCGTACATGCGACTTGGTATATAGTGAACCAGCGTGTATACGCGACTTGGGCTTAATGAACCTACGTGTATGAACTTTCTTGTCCTGCTGTACTAAGATCTATCCTCTGATTAAGTTGCCATCACCTGTACCAACCTCTGAGTGAGTTGCCATCAAGGACAACACTTGAATCATAATGCCAACAATTTATTAATCAAAGAATGAAAATTTACATAAGCTTCTCTCATGCACGGATTACCCTACAAATGACCCTCCATGCGCTTTAAATAGAATTCATGGACCAATCAGGTGTCAAGCCACGGATCAGGTGTCGGTAATACCGAGGAGAGAATGAACCGTCGGATCACTACATATCGTGACCGTCAGATTGTAAGTTACAAAATGTACAACGGTAAAGAAACACACTTTACCTAACTCTATACCTAACTCTATACTAGACCAAGTTGTACTTAACTATTTCCTATGTGTCGGAATATCCTAACATCGATACCACAGTATGCGTTGACAGTACGCCATGCGTTTGGAGGTTATAGCATGGAGCATACATGAGGTTGTGCGCGGGCGAATAAAATTCAAATTTGAAATCGCATGCCATGCGTTTGGAGGTTATGGCATACATGAGGTTGTGCGCGGGCGAATAAAGCTCAAATTTGAAATCGCCAGAATTATGTGCGCCCAAAGGACAGGCCTCCACATCTTTCTTTTATGGATCACATCAATATTTTCCTCTCACAACAATCCACCCACCCATCTCCTCCCCCTCTTCCTGCTGCAGAGATTACGGTCGGCCATTGATGATTCATGGTTTGTTCAATTCAGAGACAACCAATTTCTTCATTGCAGAGACTATTCTGATAATCAGATTCAATACAAAGTGCTTGGTGTCACTCTGTTTTCCTATAATAGGCAAGCTATTTGTAAGTAGTTAACATTTTTTATGTTCATAATTTGTTACAGGGTTTTGTGCGCTGGCCGAAGGGTCTATGTTCCTTTCTTCTATAAAACTCTCTCAACCGAAATCTTTTCTATGGCTCTGTCAATTCTAGACTTGGGATGATGATTTGGGTCGTTTTATTTTTTAATTATTTTTGATAAGGGATGATAATAATTTTATATTTCTTGTTTTAATTGACATTAATCTCTGATCATTAAATGATCCGATATAGCTATGATTTCCATGAAAAAAATTGGTATACAAACATTAATGTTTGAAAATTCCACAAGTTTAATTCGAATAATTACCGTTTCCAATCTCTAATATACACATAATACCAAAGAAAATGTTCTTCAATCAAACGATACTGAATTCTGCATAATTAAGAGTAGAATCCAACCCGCAACAATTTTTTTTATGTACAGAAGAAGAGTGGTGGAAATTTGCACTTTTTAATTTTCTCCGTTTATATTGAGTTTATTGTTATAATATTTTTTTACTTCTGTGGTTAAATGGTTTTGAAAGTCAACGAGTATTTTCTTTTTTAACTTATAAAAATTAAAAGTTTATTTAATTTTACTCGAACACGCCATTTACCAAATTATTATAAAATAATTATCATTTAATTTTAATTAGGGATTATTGTTGACTCATTAGAAGGTTTCCATTTACCTATTTATTATAAAATAATTATATTATTGTTGAATCACTTTAAGGTTGGAAAGCTCAATATTAGTTTGAAAATCATTGTAAGTTAACTCATCCTTGGTTTTGTACTTTTGTTAGTTATATGAGTGAAATTTGGGGTTGCCCTATATTTAGATAATCACTTTTGTTATTTTATATGGATGTGGAATTTGGGGTTGCAGTATGGAGAATCACCGTTGTTATTTTATATGGGTGTGAAGTTTGGAGCTGTAGCATATCTAGAAAATCATAGAGAAAGATTGAAATGATCCAAAAGAAATTTATAACTTACAACCTCAAGATTAAAGGAAATACTCCTTATGCTATTCTCTTTATTGAAGCTAGTCTCTCCCCTTTGAAAGCATGGTTATATTTAGGTATTTCATGTACAAAAAAAAGTTGTACAACACCAATCTTAATCTTGGGAAATCAGTAAACCAATAATAATCTCAGAGCACTTCTTTCACTTCTATTTTATCATAAAAATAAAATAATATTAAAAACCTCATTTAATAACTTTCTTTTTCCTTTTTAAATTCTTCTTTCACTTTTTTCCACCACTATAGCATTATAAATGCACTCTTAAGAGACCTTAAAGACAGTGTTGGGAAACGGGTTCTGACATCGGCTTTGGCTGTCAGCCGTGTGCATCATTTCTCCGGCTAACGAATTCCGATTCCGCGTTCATCAACCATGGCTTATGTCGATGCCACTTGATCCACCATACGCATGATTATGTCAATACCACAGTATGCGTTGACAGTATGCCATGCATTTGGAGGTTATGGCATGGAGCATACATGAGGTTGTGCGCGGGCGAATAAAATTCAAATTTGAAATCGCATGCCATGCATTTGGAGGTTATGGCATACATGAGGTTGTGCGCGGGCGAATAAAATTCAAATTTGAAATCGCTATGAAAAACCAACATATATATCAACAACTTGTTGTAATCCGTTCTGTAATTTACAGTTGCAGTATCCAGTTCGAAATACTTTCAGTTTTAGAGATTTTTGAATTACAATGGCGATCCTCGTGCTGCTGTTGCTTCTTTAAGTTTTGGGGAATGTAGATGATTACATGCCAGAGCCAACGCTAGATAGCAGAGCGCAAGAAGCGGTCTACAAGGTTCTGGAAGCCATCAATTCTGATATCGACTGGAGATGCTTGTTTCCTGATAATCTCTGCACTGGTGGACCGCACGGCGTCGTCTGCGATTTGGACGCCCATCACAGTAAGCGGCACATCGTGGAATTGAACCTGGGTTGGGTATTCCATGGCTTTGTCTGTGCTCTTCTCGTCCTTGAAATAACCCTTCATAACACGCGGCCCTCTAATCATAACCTCGCCCAACTGCACTCCGTCTCTAGCCACGCTGGCCATGGTATCCGGATCCTTCACGTCCAACTCAGCCAAACCCAGCGACCTAACGCCCTGTATCGCTTTCATTTGAGCCCTCTCGTTCGCTGCAAGTCTGTCCCACTCAGATTTCCAAGCGCATAAAACCACCGCTCCTGCGGTCTCTGTGAGGCCATAGCCATGAGTGACACAGACTCCCAGCTCTTCAATTTTGAGTAGCGCAGCAGCAGCAGCAGGAGCGCCTGCGGTTAAGATCTCCACCTGATGGGGCAAAGGCTCTTTGTCCGATGGATCTACGTTTGAAATCATGGTAAGCACCACAGGCGCCGCGCAGAGATGGGTAACCCGGTGGTCGTTGAGAGCTTTATAGATGATGTGGCCGTCGAATTTCCTTATGCAGATATTTGCGCCGCCGAGGGCAGCTATTCCCCATGTGAAACACCAGCCGTTGGCGTGAAATATGGGCAGAGTCCACAGATAAACGGCTGCGACCTCAAACCCCAGGTTAAAAGGGTATCCATAACCATTGTGTAGATGCCCCTGTGGCTGTGAACTACTCCCTTGGGACCAGAGGTTGTGCCCGATGTATAATTCACAACGATACTCTGCCACTCGTCCTCCGGCCACCGTGTCTCGAACTCCGGATCTCCCTCTTGCAATAGCCCTTCGTATGTTGTGACTGCTGCTGTAGTCGTGAAAGTTAATTCCGCGCCATTGACGAGCTCCGGGATGAGTACCAGGGTGGGCTTATGGTCGGTTCCGCATAGAGCTTCCGTGACGAGAGGCGCGAATTGATAATCAACAAACACAATCTTGGGTTGACAGTGATTGAACTGAGCAGCCATCGTTCGAGCGTCCAGACGCGTGTTGACGGTGTTAAGAACGGCCCCTGCCATTGGAACTGCCAAATGCATTTCGTAAATAGCAGGAACGTTGGGAGCCACCACAGACACCTGCAACAAACCACAGCTAAGAGGATCAAGATTTTATCCTATTCTGCTCTGTTGGGTTTCTTGTTAAGGTGAAGAAATAATAAAATTCCCATGGAAATGTTGATTCCAATTTGGATGATTCCAATACTTACAACATCCCCAGGCAAGATATTGTGGGCAGAGAGAGCAGAGGCAAGCCTGCGGCAGCGTTGGTAGGTGTGAGACCATGTATAACGAGTGGAATTGTAGACGATGGAGGTGGAGTCCCCATAGACGATGGCAGCTCTCTCTATGAAGCGGATCGGTGACAGGGGAGGATGATTCACAACACATCGTTTCAATTTCTCCATTCCCTCTTCGTCCTTCTTTCGATTAAAAACAACATTCTGAAATCTACACGCCCAATGTTTCAACTTTATAACCAAAACATTAAAAATTACAATATGAAATCCAACTTTAGAACCAAACCATTAAAAATTACAATATAAAATCTGCATACATGTCATGGATCAATACCATTGCTTACAATACCACAAGACTAAAAATTATATCTCATTTTATATGAAAAGTGTTTATGTTATTTTTTATTAAATAATCAATTTAATTAAAAAGGAAAAAAATACAACTATTTCAAAGAAAAATCTCAACCTTTGATTTTTGTATGCTATTAAGAATATTCTATTGAGGTTAAATCCCTACTATTTACTAAATAAGTATTGATAATTAAATTAAAATTCTAGAAGTTCTATTCCAGAATATACAACCCTACCAGAAGAATAAAGTATTAGTTTACTAAGTTATAATACAAGTAACCTATTGAGATAAAAAGTATCAAATACGTTACAACTTGAGTTATTCAAATAAATAATATTTATTTTAGGTTATAATGTATTATCTTAATTAAAATTAAAAAAAATTGTTTATTTTGGAATAATTAATAATTACTAAGTGAATGGTAGAGATTTATCTCCATAGAATTTTCTAAGATATTTTTATTAGTAGTCACAAACCAAAAGTTGAAATTTTGAGAGATTTATCTCAAAATTAGTTGTCTTTTTTATTAAAATGATTAATTTTAGAAAATGTCATATACATATGTGTGTGTGTGTGTTATGGTTTCTTTGAGGATGTGGCATTTGTAAGCCATGGTATTGTAAAAATTTTTATTTTTAAGGTAATCTTCATAAATGGAATTGAATTTCCATGCTTAAGAATCTTACTACATGAGAGATGTATCATGAGATATGCTTAGTATTTTTATGTCTATTAGCTTTTATAAGCCATTTTATTTATATGGCTATGCTAGGAGATATATAATCATAAATGTTTGTTTAAGGTAGAAATTTTCAAATGAAACACTTAATCATAATAATAACAATTATCTAAAGCATTTTGTGTATCTGTCATTTATTTACATATGCACTTTTCACCAATTTTAACAAAATTGAAATCAAATACTTTAGTTAACATTAAGGTAAATTTGATAATTGTGAAAACGTAATTATTATTAAAATGTAAGTTTACAACAATTTCAATTTAGATTTAAATAATGTTTTGTTTCAAATTTAATAGATAATTTATTCAAAAAATATTAAATATTAATTTTAAAATGTTTTAATAAAATTTGTTTATTTATATTATATTTTTAATAAATAAATTTAGGTAAAAGTTTTACTAAGTATATTTTTGTTAGTGCTTATTCATGTTAATATCAACAATTTTTTTTAATAAATTATTTTCATGTGTTAAATAGAGTTATGTTAATGTAGATTGTTCTATGGTATGTTGTAAAGGTTTCAAAAAATTTGGCCAATGTTATATATGAAAGATACCATCATAGCCATGTATTACCCTCCTATGTGCACTAAGGTAGCTTAAGTTATTTTATAAAATAATATTTATTGTACCTTCAATATAATACGTGGGGCACCATGGTAGGGTTTAAAAAGATATATCGCATTGAACTTTTCATTTTAAATTGTATATAATGTTGGAAATAATACTGAGGGGGGGGGGGAATCAGTATTATCTAGCAATTTACCAAATCTTCCTTATTTGATCTTTTGAAATATTCTTGTATATCAGTACCATAAAACAATGAGCATGAATAAAGAAAATAGACAATCACACCAAAGAACACAAGATGTAAGGTGGAAACCCAATGCGGGAGAAAAACCACCTGCTGCAATAATGTCTCTATCTTCTTTCAAGAAATTCTTTTTACAATGATTTTGTACTGGTGCAGTCCTTTACCAGCACGCAGGCTGCAACCTGCAAAGAGCTACAACTCTTTCTCGTTTTCCAGACTTCTCCTGGAAGGGAGCTACAACCCCCTACTTCTTTTCAAAAAGATCGACAAGTATACAACAGATACAGTCTACTACAGATATCAGATCAGTAATTACAGAAATAACCCAGAACACCTTATGAGCAGAAATATACAGTTAACAGATCATCTTGAGACAGGGACGCATATTTTCTTTCTGTGGCCTGCGACTGGACGCAGTATACTTTATGTTGTTCTGCGTGCAGACGCACTGTTCCTTTTGCTTGTCTGCGATCGACGCACACATCAACACTATCGCGCCGCGTCTTTCGCTTCAGAGACGCACCCAATACCACAGTCGCGCCGCGTCCTTCGCTTCAGAGACGCACCTGATCCTTTACTGTACTGCGTCCCGGCGCACTTTCCCTTCACTGAATCTGCGTCCCTTTAGATATAGAAGATAAGAGGACTTCAGAACCAACCCAAACACTCAGATCCACAGATCTGATCATGCGCCATATAGATCGTAGTCCATTAGAAGATTTACCCTTAAAGATATGGACTAGATCACACCAAGAGATGATCAACCAAGATGATGCCTAATCCAAATGAACTCCTTGGCTTTATATAGGCAAGCTTCTCCCCAAAGCGTGGAACAATACCACGAGCCGACACCATAGAAACACGCAACCGTCGGCTGGATACCACACAAGAAACCGCCCACGAGCTTTTCTCTACCTTGAAATGTGTGCACTGGGCGGACGCACCTTCTGAACGGCTGGCCGGCGTCCCTGGACGCGGGTTCTGTATGGAATACCTGCGGGGACGCACTTGCTGAACAAAATTTCCTGCGTCCTTCTTGATTTACCACCTGAAAGCGTTTGCCATCAAGTACAACACCTGAATCATAATGCCAACAAACTCCCCCTTTGGACTTGATGGCAACCACATAATCTTCAGCTTCATCATTCTCCCCCTTTGACATCAAGAGCAAAGGGTATGCTCCCCCTATGCTCATGCTTCTCCAGAATTGTAACCAGAAATCCATCATGAAGGAGACAGAGACATATTGCAGCTATTTCCAAGATCTCCTTCTCCATAATGCCAACAATGCATTATGTGCTCCCCCTGAGCCTATACCATCAATAGGAAGATGGTCAACAGTGAGATGATGCATCAACAACCCCCAGCTTTTGTCTGAGGTATTCAAAAGTGTCCCTGGGCAACGGTTTGGTGAAAATATCAGCAACTTGTTCCTTAGAAGGAACATACTCCAATTTGACCTTCTGTTCAAGTACTTGTTCCCGGAGAAAATGGTACTTGATTGGTATGTGCTTGGTTTTTGAATGCATAACCGGATTCTTTGAGATGCTGATTGCACTTGTGTTGTCACATAAGATAGGAATAGGAGGTGTACAAGTGATTTGATAATCTTGCAAAGTCTGCATCATCCAAAGAAGTTGGGTGCAACAAGATGCAGCCGCAACATATTCCGCTTCAGCTGTAGACAAGGCAACTGAACTCTGTTTCTTGCTGAACCAAGATACCAGTCTAGAACCCATAAAGAACGCACCACCACTTGTGCTTTTCCTGTCATCCACGCTTCCGGCCCAATCTGCATCTGTATAAGCATGAAGAGTGAGATCTGTATCTCTAGGATACCATAGGCCATAATTTTGAGTCCCTTGAAGATATTTGAAGATTCTCTTTACTGCTTGAAGATGAGTCTCCTTTGGATTTGCCTGAAACCTTCCAACTATTCCAACTGCATGCATGATGTCTGGTCGGGTACCTGTCAAATATAGTAGACTTCCAATCATAGATCTGTAGGTTGGTTGATGAACTGTTGCAGATTCGTCATTTGCACTGAGACTACATCCTGTAACCATGGGTGTACATACTGGTTTTGCATCTTCCATGCCATATTTCTTCAAAATCTGCTTGAGATACTTGGTTTGAGATAAAAGGATTCCTCCTTTCTTTTGTTGGATTTGCAAACCAAGAAAGTATGTCAGTTCTCCTAGCAAGGACATCTCAAATTCTTTCTGCATGACTGAGGCAAAACTTTGACTCATAGCTTCTTCATTACTGCCAAAAATAATGTCATCTACATACACAACAAGTATTAGTAATTTGTCATTTTCAACTTTTATATAAAGATTGCTATCTGCTGAACCTTTTGAAAAACCTTGTTGATGAAGATATTTGTCCAACCGGTAGTACCAAGCCCTTGGAGCTTGTTTGAGACCATAGAGAGCCTTTTTTAATCGGCATACAAGATTTGGATCGTTTCCAAGGATGAAACCATCTGGCTGTTCAATGTACACTTCTTCATCCAAGTCTCCGTTCAGAAAAGCTGATTTCACATCCATTTGAAATATTTTGAAGTTCTGACAACTTGAGAGAGCAAGAAACATTCGGATGGCCTCAAGTCTTGCAACAGGAGCAAAAGTTTCTTCAAAGTCTATTCCTTCTTGCTGTGCATACCCTTTACAAACAAGTCTGGCTTTGTTTCTAATTACTTCTCCATTTTCATTCAATTTATTTTTGAAAACCCATTTTGTTCCGATAACATTCTTATCCTTTGGTCTAGGAACCAGCTCCCAAGTATTGTTCTTTTCGATTTGCTCAAGTTCTTCATCCATTGCTTTCACCCAACATTCATCTTTGCATGCTTCTTTCACATTTTGTGGTTCAGTAGAGGAGAGTAATGCCAAATAACTTGAAGCTTCTGCAACTGTTCTTCTAGTTTGTATACCTGCTTCCTTTTGTCCCATGATCTGAGATTCTGGATGGTTCTTTTGAACATATCTGGATGGAGTCTTTTCTTCTATTCTTGTTCTTTCTTCTGCTTCTTCGTGAGGTCCGTCTTGAAATTGTTCTTGTGGTTCTTCTTCTTCATCATTCTGTCTTTGAGGGTAGCTTTCATCTTCTTCAATGTCTTCACGATGTATTTGCCTAGGAATGTATCCTTTCTCATCAACCACTACATCAATGCTTTCAACAATTCTGCCAAGTCTTTTATTGTAGCATTTGTATGCTTTGCTATGTGGAGAGTAGCCAAGAAGAATTCCTTCATCTGCTCTAGGATCAAGTTTGCCAAGCTGCTCCTCAGTATTTTTGATATAGCATTTGCTCCCAAAGATTTTGAAGTGCTTTACTGAAGGAGTTTTACCACTCCAGAGCTCATGAGGAGTTTGAGTGCTGTTCACTCGGACATTTGTCTTGTTGAGAATAATAACTGCCGCATGTGCAGCTTCACCCCAGAAGGTTGCAGGAGTTCCTGATTCATCAAGCATAGCACGAGCCATTTGCTGGACTGTTCTGTTCATTCTTTCCACTACTCCATTTTGCTGAGGAGTTCTAGCTGTAGAAAATTCTCTCCTTATTCCATGTTCATCACAGAAATCGAAAAATTCATTTGAAGTAAATTCTCCACCTCTGTCGGATCTGAGGCACTTAATTTTGTGACCTGATTCATTTTCAGCCAAGGCTTTGAAGGATTTGAATTTTTCGAAAGCTTCATCTTTGTGCTTCATAAGTCCCAACCAAACAAACCTGGAGAAATCGTCAATAAATAATATCAAGTATTCCTCTCCTCTAGGTGTTCTTTTTCTGAATGGTCCACATACATCTGTATGTACTAGCTCCAGAGGCATACTGGCTGATCCTTCTTTCTCTGGAAAGTTAGTTCTAGTCTGTTTTCCAAACTGACATGATCTGCACATGGTGTTGTCAGGAATTTTGATATCTGGAAGATCGCGAACTGCCTGATATTTGCAAGCTTTCCTTATTTGTGAGAAACTTAGATGTCCCAATCTTCGATGCCATAACCAGTGCTCTTCATCCTTGCTTAAATAGCATTGTTGTTGTTCTTCATCAAAAATGTATAGATTATTTGAGGTTCTTTTTCCTTTGAGAACTGTTTTACCTGTATCAAGATCACGAACAAGACATCCATTTGATCTGAATATAACCTCGGTTCTTTGATCACACATCTGGCTTACACTTAGAAGATTATGTTTTAGTCCATCAACAAACAAAACATTTCCAGCCTTAACATCTTCTTTTAAAGGAGCAATACCTTTTCCTTTTATAATTGCAGGAGTATCATTTCCAAAAGAGACTTTCTTTCCCTTTTCTAAATTAGAATAAGATTCAAGTTTTTCTTTATCACCTGTCATGTGCTTTGAACATCCACTGTCAATGTACCATAGATTTTCTTGTCCTTCTGCATAGAATGCTATCCCACATCTTTCTGTTTGAGGTTCCTTTATTTTCCATGTTTTGGTGCCTGAGGTTTGTTCCCTTTTTTGTTCTTGTACCTTTCTTTCCGGAAACCTGCTTCTGCATTCAACATCTTCATGTCCAAAATTATTGCAAATAGAGCATTCAACTTCATTTTCAAGAGCTGAAAAATTGTTATAGGTCCTTTTTGTATTCCCTGTCATGCTTCTTTGTTTTTGAGCTTCCCTAGTCATGATTGTTTTATACGCAACACATTGGGCTGCTTTGTGACCAAAGTTATGGCAAGAAAAGCATTGTCCATTGAAGAAGTTTCTGCGATTATTGAATCTACCAGCCGACTGATTGTAATTTCTATTTTCATCTATTCTTGAACCAAATTGAGAAGGTTTTACCTGTGGCTGGTTGTGACTTTTGTTCACCCTTAAGCTGGATTGCCCCTGATAGTTTGAAGTTTGTCCCTGCTTTACCTGATGATCTTCCTTGTGTTCTTGCTCATTTCTTCTTGCGGCATCAAGATAACTTTTTGAAGTGGAAGCTTGAGAAGTTTCTCCATTGTAGCCCAGACCTGTCTTATTTAGAGGAGATCGCTGCACACTGATGATCTCATTCAACGTTTCAGATCCTTTGACAAACTTGAGATTAATAGTTTTTGTTTTCTCAATTTCTTTTCTAAGACCAACAATTTCACCTTCTAATTTTTCAAGATGTTTTTCCTTTTCATCAATCTGAAATTGTAGAGTATCAATAATCATGTTCTTTTCTTCTATACATCTCTTGAGTCTAGTAATTTCATCATAAAGGTTATCCACATCTATAGCATCCTCATAATTATCATCTTCAAATGCCATTAACAATCTATATTTGTTACCTTGTTCATCTTCATCACTGTTTGATAAGCCATCGCTATCTTCATGGGTGTAGTAGCTTTTCTTATTTGTACCCTGTTTCTTGTTCCATCTAACTGGTTCCTTTCCTTTATCCTTATAAGAGCATTTTGCAGCATAATGACCTACTCTTCCACAAGCAAAACATTTGAAAGGTAGCTTACCTCTGAACCTTCCAGAACCCCTTTGAAGATTTCTGACAAAGTTTGATTCTTCTTCCTCTTCTTCTGGAACATGACATGCTTCATAGTGATCTTCTTTGCCTGATGCTTTAAAAGCAGCTTCCCTTCTATCTGATGGACCTCCCTTTCTCATTTCATAAGCAGTTAGAATTCCATGCAGCTGAGACATAGTGAGAACACGGAGATTTTCCTTTTCTTCTACTGCAGATACTTTAGATTCAAACTTGGGAGATAAAGATCTTAGAATCTTTTGAACTACTATAGTCTCTTTTATTTCTTCACCCAAATTTTTCATACAATTAACAATCTCATCTACTCGAAGAAAATAATTAGCCACACTTTCATCATTATACATCTTGAGAGTCTCATATTGAATCCTGAGAGTTTGAAGTTTAGCTTCTTTTACCTGTTCATCTCCTTCATAGCTAGTGATCATTTTGTCCCATATCTCTTTTGCTGATTTGAAGTGCATGACCTTCATGAACTCTGTTTGAGATATACTTCCTAATAGAGTACTGACTGCTTTTGCATTTGTTTCATACTGCTTTTTCTCAGCTGGATCTGTAGGAGTAACTGAAGGAAAGGCATAGCCTGATTCTACAATGTTCCAAACTTCTGTACCAAGAGATTGAAGATATGCAGTAACTCTTACCTTCCAATAATTGAAGTTTGTTCCATCGAAGACGGGTGGCCTGATTGATGCTTCTCTCTCGTAGTTGCTCATGATGAACGATCTACCTTCAAGCGATCAAGCTGTTCTAAAGGACCCGCTCTGATACCAATTGTTGGAAATAATACTGAGGGGGGGGGGGAATCAGTATTATCTAGCAATTTACCAAATCTTCCTTATTTGATCTTTTGAAATATTCTTGTATATCAGTACCATAAAACAATGAGCATGAATAAAGAAAATAGACAATCACACCAAAGAACACAAGATGTAAGGTGGAAACCCAATGCGGGAGAAAAACCACCTGCTGCAATAATGTCTCTATCTTCTTTCAAGAAATTCTTTTTACAATGATTTTGTACTGGTGCAGTCCTTTACCAGCACGCAGGCTGCAACCTGCAAAGAGCTACAACTCTTTCTCGTTTTCCAGACTTCTCCTGGAAGGGAGCTACAACCCCCTACTTCTTTTCAAAAAGATCGACAAGTATACAACAGATACAGTCTACTACAGATATCAGATCAGTAATTACAGAAACAACCCAGAACACCTTATGAGCAGAAATATACAGTTAACAGATCATCTTGAGACAGGGACGCATATTTTCTTTCTGTGGCCTGCGACTGGACGCAGTATACTTTATGTTGTTCTGCGTGCAGACGCACTGTTCCTTTTGCTTGTCTGCGATCGACGCACACATCAACACTATCGCGCCGCGTCTTTCGCTTCAGAGACGCACCCAATACCACAGTCGCGCCGCGTCCTTCGCTTCAGAGACGCACCTGATCCTTTACTGTACTGCGTCCCGGCGCACTTTCCCTTCACTGAATCTGCGTCCCTTTAGATATAGAAGATAAGAGGACTTCAGAACCAACCCAAACACTCAGATCCACAGATCTGATCATGCGCCATATAGATCGTAGTCCATTAGAAGATTTACCCTTAAAGATATGGACTAGATCACACCAAGAGATGATCAACCAAGATGATGCCTAATCCAAATGAACTCCTTGGCTTTATATAGGCAAGCTTCTCCCCAAAGCGTGGAACAATACCACGAGCCGACACCATAGAAACACGCAACCGTCGGCTGGATACCACACAAGAAACCCCCACGAGCTTTTCTCTACCTTGAAATGTGTGCACTGGGCGGACGCACCTTCTGAACGGCTGGCCGGCGTCCCTGGACGCGGGTTCTGTATGGAATACCTGCGGGGACGCACTTGCTGAACAAAATTTCCTGCGTCCTTCTTGATTTACCACCTGAAAGCGTTTGCCATCAAGTACAACACCTGAATCATAATGCCAACATATAATGCACCACACACATACAAGCACCAATGCTTTATATTCTAGTATGAGCACTTCTTTGTCTTGTGTTATTGAATTGTTATATTTCATTATTCCTTCTATTCCATAATATATTTGATTTATTTTTAGAATTTTGGCAAACATATAAATCTATAGTTTTCACTAGCTAAACATTTAAAATTAGCCTACATTTCTATTTTCTTTCTTTTTCTTTTAAAAAGTTCTTAATAGTGTCACCTTGGAATTCAAACCATGCTAACTCTAAGCATGTACACAGGTCACGTCAATTAACAAAACTCACTATCATTTGAAGTGCATCAAATAGTCATATATGAAATGTGCATAAATTTACTATGCTCTTTGGTACATTAACAAATGTATGGGAGCACTTATTGCAATGCTCCCATATGATAATGTGTATCACACATATTTGATAACTACACTAAGTGAATGAGAAGTGCATATTGATGGACATGGGATAATTAGGGTATAACACAGTAGGTGTTGCTACTTTACTAGAGAAACACACCACCATCCCATTTTTTTCTTTTTGTAAGTCATGTAATGCATTGTCATGTAATAGTAGCACCTCTTTTAGTGTTACTATGGAAGGCTAAGTGTGTCATTAATGGTGCTTCTCATTCACATAGATACATTGAAGAAATAACAAACAACATTAAAATGAAAGTTAGCATATATATATATAACAAACAAATCAAAACATAAAATAACCCATACCCACACCAAAAAAAAAAAAATTTAAACACACACAAAATACAAAGAAACTTTTTCTTGGGAAAGTCTGGGGTGGTTGATAGAGAATGATCCCTAGTTTATTAGGGTCAAGTTAATGACAAAGAAAATAAGAAGACTCATTACTCAACTTTTAAGATTAAGTTATTATGCCAAAGATATAAATAATGGACAGGGAAGAATACCTTTCACCAATTAGTTGGTCCCTTGGTTGGATTTGTAACTGTATAGATAAAGTCTTGCATGCTCCAAACTTCTATAGAGATATGCACAAAATCATCACATGACATTGCTCAAACCATTTATAATATAAATTATTAATGATATTAAAACAAGAACACTTGTAACTAACTAATATTAATTAATATCAATTAATTAATTTCTCTTCTAAATCATGTAATTAATAATTAAATGAATTACAACATAGTTTCTTTTGGGAGAGAAGAGATCACTTCATGTGTGTGTGTGTGTGTGCACGTGTGTTAGTGTGTGTGGGCAATACTTGATATAATTCCAATGCCTTCATCAGCAAAGGTTGTGTTCCTCCTAACCTAGACCACTTATAGACTTCAACTTTAATTACAACTCCTCATTATATGTGAAAAGGAAAACCAATAAGGGATTACATATCAAATTTGAGTAAGAGAGTCAACCTTATAAACAAAGGTTTGTGTAGAAGGGAACCATAAAATCCAAGGTTAAATTTTCAATATAATGCTCCAAAATAAAGGTACAAAAATGGTCAATTCCCCCTTTTCCATCACATAAACCTTATTTATACTCTTATAAGTTGTCTAAGTTCATTGGGAATAGAAATTAGGGTTGCGTACTGTAACAACCTAGTAACTTGCACTCAGGAGCATGCAATTAATGTGGATTTATTATTTTTTCAAAAGTTTGGAATGCATACACACCGAGCATGAAGAGAATGAGTGTATAATATGTGTGTTCCATAAGGAAAAGTTTTTATACTAGGTAAAAAGTAATTTTTAAACTAAGTTCAGTGGAAAAAAAGATATTAAAGTAGATATATCCTTGTTAAGAAGTCATTAATGACAAAATAAATGTTATAGCATATGTCATCTAATAAATGAGATCAGAAGGGAAGTTGATGGTTGAATTACATTATAATACTACAAAAGATTCAAATAAGTGTAGCGAAGTGAAGTCCAACAACCACAAGATCAAAACATTATATTCAAACAAAACCAATGTATCAAATTACTATCTTCCCCAAGGCAGGCATATACATGTTAAGATGAAAAGGTAAGCATGGTCACCAAATCATGTATGATGAAAATACATGATGAATATATAGAATGGAAAATCCTAGACATGGAAAATACATATTGGAACCATGTCAAATGCAGATCATATCCACGATCAAATAAATAGTCGATCTATGTCTCAATGTATGTTGACAAAGCAACCAAAACTTGAGTAAAAATAGGAATTAGTTCTCCAAAACAATATCCATTTCATATAGATAAGTAGTATAATATCTGTAACTTGAGGAGTAGTATAAGAATGAAAAACTACTACAACCCAAGGTCTTCAATTCAAATTTATCATATATACAAATATAAACCATATGAGTTGTTATAGGCCATTTTGTCACATTTTGTCACTAGGCACGTTAACTGGATCAATCAACATCATTTTACCCCTTGTCGTCACATTTGCACAAATCCCTAAGCATGACTCTCCCTAATCCTTGAATTTCTTCCTTTAACTGCTTCATTTAAGTGATTTTAAGGCCCAACGCACCCTGCTTCCTTAAGAGACTACGTTCACCAGCAGGCTGACCCTTGGTGAACCTGCGCTGATTACCAATAGGTTTCCCCTTGCTAGGGGTGCGTTAATTCTATAAATTCATGAATAATAAAAAGAATCTCAAAGCTTACTTTTCCATAAGGTTCTAGGAATTCTTAAAACCATTTACCTTGGATGAAAGTCTCGAATCCTATCCCTTATCCCTTGATCTCATCCTTCCATCAAGAGTGGATCTCAAGCCTAGATTGGGTAAATGGATAAGAATTCCTAACCTACCATCCTCTTTTATATATTTACTATCATCCACAAGCTAGCGGTTGGATTTTGGAGATAGATTCTACCCTCATGTTGTTGTTGTGAGAGTCATTATTCCATGCATTAGGGTGACATAGAGATACACTTTGTGACAAGGAAGGTCAAGTCAACTTGGAGGAGCTCTTCTACAAGACCAACTTTATATTTGGTTGTAACTCTCTCTGTTTCTATTAATACAAAGAGTTCATTGTTTTCCTATATGTGATGTTATGATTTCATGTATTTCAATACCATGTTGAAATATTGAATAAAGTGATTGGATAATACCACATAGATATTGTAGATATTTGGCTTGTGTTATATAATTGTGGAGGTTCTAATTATAGTGATCAGATCTAAGATTGGATATACGGAAGATATGCGTGCATATACGGAAGATATGCACATACAAGAAAGTTAGGAATATACGGAAGATATGCGCATATCTTCCGTATATGCCCAATTTCCGTATAGGCGCATATCTTCCGTATATGCACAGTTTCCGTATATGTGCAATTTTTGTATATGGAATTTGCGCATCTACGATGCAGATACATGAACGACGTGCATATACGGAAGATATGCACATAGAGGAAAGTTAGGGATATATGGAAGACATGCGCATATCTTCCGTATATGCGCAATTTCCGTATATGCGAATATCTTCTGTATATGCGCAGTTTCCGTATATGCGCAATTTCTGTATATGGAATTTGCACATCTGCGATACAGATACATGAACTACGTGCATATACGGAAGATATGCACATACAGGAAAGTTAGGGATATACGGAAGACATGCGAATATCTTCCGTATATACCCAGTTTCCGTATATGCCCATATCTTCCGTATATGCCCAATCTTCCTTATATGCGGAATTTATGTATATGAAATTTGCGCATCTGCGATGCAGATACATGAATGAGGTGCATATACAGAAGATATGCACATACAAAAAAGTTAGGGATATACGGAAGACATGCGCATATCTTCCGTATATGCGCAATTTCCGTATATGCATACATCTTCCGTATATGCACAGTTTCCGTATATGCGCAATTTCTGTATATGGAATTTGCGCATCTACGATGTAGATACATGAATGACATGCATATACAGGAAAGTTAGAGATATACGGAAGACATGCGCACATCTTCCGTATATGCCCAATTTTTGTATATGCACATATCTTCCGTATATGCACAGTTTCCGTATATGCGCAATTTCTGTATACGGAATTTGTCCATCTACGATGCAGATACATGAACGACATCCATATACGAAAGATATGCAGATATAGGAAAGTTAGGGATATATGGAAGACATGCGCATATCTTCCATATATGCCTAGTTTCCATATATGCGCACATCTTCCGTATATGCACAGTTTTCGTATATGCGTAATTTCTATATATGTACTTTGCGCATATATGATGCAGATACATAAACGACATGCATATACGGAAGATATGCCCATACAGGAAAGTTAGAGATATACGGAAGACATGCGCATATCTTCCGTATATGCCCAGTTTCCGTATATGCGCATATCTTCCGTATATGCGCAGTTTCCGTATATGCGCAATTTCTGTATATTGAATTTGCACATATACGATGCAGATACATAAACGACATGCATATATGGAAGATATGCACATACAGGAAAGTTAGGGATATACGGAAGACATGCACATATCTTCTGTATATGCCCAATTTCCGTATATGCGCACATCTTCCGTATATGCACAGTTTCCGTATATGCGCAATTTCTGTATATGGAATTTGTACATATATGATGCAGATACATAAACGACGTGCATATACGGAAGATATGCACATACAGGAAAGTTAGGGATATACGGAAGATATGCGCATATCTTCCGTATATACCCAATTTCCGTATATGCGCATATCTTCTGTATATGCACAGTTTCCGTATATGCGCAATTTCTGTATATTGAATTTGCGCATATACGATGCAGATACATGAACGACGTGTATATACGGAGGATATGCATATACAGGGAAGTTAAGGATATACGGAAGACATGCGCATATATTCCGTATATGCGCAATTTCCGTATATGCGCATATCTTCCGTATATGCACAGTTTCCGTATATGCGCAATTTCTGTATATGGAATTTGCGTATATACGATGCAGATACATAAACGAAGATATGCTCAAATTCCATATATAGAAATTGCGCATATACGGAAACTGTGCATATACGGAAGATGTGCGCATATACAGAAACTGGACATATACGGAAGATATGCGCATATCTTCCGTATATCCCTAACTTTCCTGTATGTGCGTATCTTCCGTATATGCATGTCGTTCATGTATCTGCATCGTAGATGCGCAAATTTTATATACAGAAATTGCGCATATACGGAAACTGTGCATATACGGAAGATGTGCGCATATACAGAAATTGCGCATATACGGAAGATATGCGCATGTCTTCCATATATCCCTAACTTTCCTGTATGTGCATATCTTCCATATATGCACGTCGTTCATGTATCTGCATCATAGATGCGCAAATTCCATATACAAAAATTGCGCATATAAGGAAACTGTGCATATACGGAAGATATGCGCATATACGGAAATTGGGCATATACTGAAGATATGCGCATATCTTCCATATATCCCTAACTTTCTTATATCTGCATATATTCCGTATATGGATGTCGTTCATGTATCTGCATCGTAAATGCGCAAATTCCATATACAAAAATTGCGCATATATGGAAAATGTGCATATACGGAAGATGTGCGCATATACGGAAATTGCGCATATACGTAAGATATGCGCATGTCTTCCATATATCCCTAACTTTCTTGTATGTACATATCTTTCGTATATGCACATCGTTCATGTATCTGCATCATATATGCACAAATTTCATATACAGAAATTGCACATATACGGAAGATATGCGCATATACGGAAATTGGGCATATACAGAAGATATGCGCATATCTTCCGTATATCCCTAACTTTCCTGTATGTGCATATCTTCCTTATATGCACATCGTTTATGTATCTACATCGTATATGGGCAAATTCAATATACAGAAATTGCGCATATACGGAAACTGTGCATGTACGGAAGATATGCGCATATACGGAAACTTTCTTGTATGTGCATATCTTCCGTATATGCATGTCGTTCATGTATCTGCATCGCAGATGCGCAAATTTCATATATAGAAATTGCGCATATAAGGAAACTGTGCATATACGGTAGATATGCGCATATACGGCAGATATGCGCATGTCTTCCCTATATCCCTAACTTTCCTCAATGTGCATATCTTCCGTATATGCACGTCATTCATGTATCTGCATCGTAGATGCGCAAATTCCATATACAGAAATTGCGCATATACAGAAACTGTGCATATGCAGAAGATATGCGCATATACGGAAACTGGGCATATACGGAAGATATGCGCATGTCTTTCGTATATCCCTAACTTTTCTGCATGTGCATATCTTCCGTATATGCACGTCATTTTTGTATCTGCATCGTATATGCGCAAATTCAATATACAGAGATTGCGCATATACGGAAACTGTGCATATCCGGAAGATATGCACATATACGGAAATTGTGCATATACGGAAGATATGCGCATGTCTCCCGTATATCCCTAACTTTCCTATATGTGCATATCTTCCGTATATGCACGTCGTTCATGTATCTGCATCGTAGATGAGCAAATTCCATATACAGAAATTGCGCATATACGGAAACTGTGCATATACGGAAATTGGGCATATACGGAACATATGCGCATATCTTCCGTATATCCCTAACTTTCTTGTATGTGCATATCTTCCGTATATGCACGTCGTTCATGTATCTGCATCGCAGATGCGCAAATTCCATATACAAAAATTGCGTATCAACGGAAATTGGGCATATACGGAAGATGTGCGCATATACGGAAACTAGGCATATACGGAAGATATGCGCATGTCTTCCGTATATCCCTAACTTTCCTGTATGTGCATATCTTCCGTATATGCACGTCGTTTATGTATTTGCATCGTATATGCGCAAATTCCATATACAAAAATTGCGCATATACGGAAACTGTGCATATACGGAAGATGTGCGCATATACGGAAACTGGACATATACGGAAGATATGCGCATGTCTTCCGTATATCCCTAACTTTCCTATATCTGCATATCTTCCGTATATGGACGTCGTTCATGTAACTGCATCGT
This sequence comes from Pinus tabuliformis, assembly GCA_031772625.1. Classification (NCBI taxonomy): domain Eukaryota; kingdom Viridiplantae; phylum Streptophyta; class Pinopsida; order Pinales; family Pinaceae; genus Pinus; species Pinus tabuliformis. The sequence continues at coordinate 93,518,782 of CM062812.1, forward strand.
AGATGCGCAAATTTCATATACAGAAATTGCGCATATACGGAAACTGTGCATATACGGAAGATATGCTCATATACGGAAATTGGGCATAGACGGAAGATATGCGCATGTCTTCCGTATATGCACATCGTTCATGTATCTGCATCGTAGATGCACAAATTCCATATACAGAAATTGCGCATATACGGAAATTGTACATATATGGAAGATGTCCGCATATACGGAAATTGCGCATATACGGAAGATATGCGCATGTCTTCCGTATATCCTTAACTTTCTTGTATGTGCATATCTTCCGTATATGCACGTCGTTCATGTATCTGCCTCGCAGATGCGCAAATTCCATATACAGAAATTCCGCATATACGGAAGATTGGGCATATACGGAAGATATGCGCATATACGGAAACTGGGCATATACGGAAGATATTCGCATGTCTTCCGTATATCCCTAACTTTCCTGTATGTGCATATCTTTCGTATATGCACGTTGTTCATGTATCTGCATCACAGATGCGCAAATTCTATGTACAGAAATTGCGCGTATATAGAAACTGCGCATAGACGGAAGATATGCGCATGTCTTCCGTATATCCCTAACTTTCCTCTATGTGCATATCTTCCGTATATGCACGTCGTTCATGTATCTGCATCGTAGAAGCACAAATTCCATATAAAGAAATTGCACATATACGGAAGATATGCGCATATATGGAAATTCGGCATATACGGAAGATATGCGCATATCTTCCATATATTCCTAACTTTCCTGTATGTGCATATCTTCCGTATATGAACGTATATTTTCTGTATATCCAATACAGGAAATTTATGGATATACAGAGAATATGTGCATATCTTCCATATATGCGCAATTTCTGTATATGCGCATATCTTCTGTATATGCGCAATTTTTTTATATGGAATTTGTGCATATACGCAATTTCTGATATCGACTGGAGAGGCTTGTTTCCTGATAATCTCTGCACTGGTGGACCGCACAGCGTCGTCTGCGATTTGGACGCCCATCACAGTAAGCGGCACATCGTGGAATTGAACCTGGGTTGGGTATTCGACACCGCAAACAATCCCCCCTGTGGGAGAAATGCATCATTTAGCCCTTACTTGGTTGCGATACTGCACCTGCGCAAACTCTTCTTCTATAGGTGTTTTATTCCCGCCTTCGTCTCGGTTCAATGCATTCGTTGCTTACTGAGCTCTGGCGTGATTGGTCTGAAAGATTCCAAGCATGAATGTGGGATCTCATAGAACACATCAATCAAAATTCATCTAGGGCTTCTAGAGGCCACCCACCTCCACCCATAAAACAATGATTCCACCTCACGGTCAGACATCACCAAAAACCATGATCAGATTGGTCTCCATCCAAGTCTTCTAGGGCTTCTAAAGTTTCTGTCCAACCAAGGCTTCCAGAACTAGTAATTCAACCCAGTTTTCGTATATGCACAATTTCTGTATATGGAATCTGTGCATATACGTAAGATATGCGCATGTATTCCATTTATGCCCAATTTCCGTATATGTGCATATCTTCCGTATATGCCCAATTTCCGTATATGCACATATTTTCCGTATATACGGAAGACATGCGCATATCTTCCGTATATGCGCACATCTTCCATATATGCACAGTTTCCGTATGTATGCAATTCCTGTATACAGAAGATATGCGCATATACGGAAATTGGGTATATATGGAAGATATGCGCATCTCTCCCGTATATGCCCAGTTTTCGTATATGCACAATTTCTGTATATGGAATCTGTGCATATACGTAAAATATGCGCATGTCTTCCGTATATGCCCAATTTCCGTATATGCGCATATCTTCCGTATATGCCCAATTTCCGTATATTCCCAATTTCCGTATATGCGCATATCTTCCGTATATGCGCATATTTCCGTATATGCGCATATCTTCCGTATACACGGAAGACATGCGCATATCTTTCATATATGCCCAATTTCCGTATATGCGCACATCTTCCGTATATGCACAGTTTCCGTATATGCGCAATTCCTGTATACGGAAATTGGGCATATACGGAAGATATGCGCATATACGGAAGACATGCGTATATCTTCCGTATATGCACAGATTCCATATACAGAAATTGTGCATATACGGAAACTGGGCATATACGGAAGATATGCGCATATCTTCCGTATATGCGCAATTTCCGTATATGCGCATATCTTCCGTATATGCACAATTTCTGTATATGCCCAATTTCCGTATACAAGAATTGCGCATATACGAAAACTGTGCATATACGGAAATTGGGCATATACGGAAGATATGCACATGTCTTCCGTATATACGGAAGATGTGCGCATATACAGAAATATGCGCATATACGGAAGATATGCGCATGCCTTCTGTATATACGAAAGATATGCGCATATACAGAAATTGGGCATATACGGAAGATATGCGCATATATGGAAATTGGGCATATACGGAAGACATGCGCATGTCTTCCGTATATGCCCAGATTCCATATACAGAAATTGTGCATATATGGAAACTGGGCAATACGGAAGATATGCGCATATATTCCGTATATGCCCAATTTCCGTATATTCGCATATCTTCCATATGTACGAAAGATATGCGCATATCTTCCGTATATATAGAAGACATGCGCATATCTTCCGTATATGCGCATATTTCCGTATATGCGCACATCTTCCGTATATACGGAAAACATGCGCATATCTTCCGTATACGCCCAATTTCCGTATATGCACACATCTTCCGTATATGCACAGTTTCCGTATATGCGCAATTCCTGTATACGGAAATTGGGCATATACAGAAATTGTACATATACGGAAGAGATGCGCATATACAAAAATTGGGCATATACGGAAGATATGCGCATATCTTCCATATATGCCCAGTTTCCGTATATGCATAATTTCTGTATATGAAATCTGTGCATATACGGAAGATATATGCATGTTTTCCATATATGCGCATATCTTCCGTATATGCCCAATTTCCGTATACAGGAATTGTGCATATACGAAAACTGTGCATATACGGAAGATGTGCGCATATACGAAAATTGGGCATATACGCAAGATATGCGCATGTCTTCCGTGTATGCGCATATACGGAAGATATTCTCATATATGGAAATTGGGAATATACGGAAATTGGGCATATACGGAAGATATGCGCATATACGGAAATTGGGCATATACAGAAGACATGCGCATATCTTCCGTATATGCACAGATTCCATATACAGAAATTGTGCATATACGGAAATTGGGCATATACGGAAGAGATGCGCATATCTTCCGTATATACCCAATTTCCGTATATGCGCATATCTTCCGTATACAGGAATTGCACACATACGGAAACTGTGCATATATGGAAGATGTGCGCATATACGGAAGATATGCACATGTCTTCCGTATATACGGAAAATATGCGCATATACGGAAGATATGGGCATATACGGAAGATATGCGCTTGTCTTCTGTATATACGGAAATTGGGCATATACGGAATATGCGCATATCTTCCGTATATGCCCAATTTCCGTATATGCACAATTTTTGTATATGGAATCTGTGCATATACGAAAGATATGCGCATGTCTTCCGTATATGCCCAATTTCCGTATATGCGCATATTTTCCGTATATGCACAATTTCCGTATACAGGAATTGCGCATTTACGGAAACTGTGCATATACGGAAGATGTGCGCATATACGGAAATTGGGCATATACGGAAGATATGCGCATGTCTTCCGTATATACGGAAGATATGCGCATATACAGAAACTATGCATATACGAAAGATGTGTGCATATACGGAAATTGGGCATATACGGAAGATATGCGCATATACGGAAATTGGGCATATACGGAATATATGCGCATATCTTCCGTATATGCCCATTTTCCATATATGCACAATTTCTATATATGGAATCTGTGCATATACGGAAGATATGCGCATGTCTTCCGTATATGGCCAATTTCCGTATATGCGCATATCTTCCGTATATGCGCATATTTCCGTATATGCGCACACCTTCCGTATATACGGAAGACATGCGCATATCTTCTGTATATGCCCAATTTCCGTATATGCGCACTTCTTCTGTATATGCACAATTTCCATATATGCGCAATTCCTGTATACGGAAATTTGGCATATACGGAAGATATGCGCATATACGGAAGACATGCGTATATCTTCTGTATATGCACAGATTCCATATACAAAAATTGTGCATATACGGAAACTGGGCATATACGGAAGATATGCGCATATCTTCCGTATATGCCCAATTTCCGTATATGCGCATCTCTTCCGTATATGCACAATTTCTGTATATGCCCAATTTCCGTATACAGGAATTGCGCATATACGGAAACTGTGCATATACAAAAGATGTGCGCATATACGGAAATTGGGCATATACGGAAGATATGCGCATGTCTTCCGTATATACAGAAGATGTGCGCATATACGGAAATATGCGCATATACGGAAGATATGCGCATGTCTTCTCTATATACGGAAAATGTGCGCATATACGGAAATTGGGCATATACGGAAGATATGCGCATATACGGAAATTGCGCATATATGGAAGATATGCCCATGCCATTGTTCATCTCATCACAAACTTTCAAAGTTTACTAGAGGAAACCTGAGAACCACCTGCTCACAACATCCTTGTTGAAATCATTGATTATGACACCCCATGGGCTTACTTTGATGGATCGGCACAACAACATGGTTGTGGTGGAGGCATATACTTTCATATCACACTCTCACACTTTTTCAAGATTTAAATGGGATTGTGGGGAGGGGGGGACAAATAACTTTGCAGAACTTATATCTCTCCGACATTTATTATACTTTTCTCTTGTCAAAGGATGTAACAAATTGCAGATATTTGGTGACTCAAAGATAATTATTAAATGGTTTAATCAACAAACTATTTGTCACACATGCACACACTCCGACACATATTGGATGATTCTTTGAGATTGAGAACACATTTTGACATTTATTCTTGTCAACATATATACAGGGAGCATAACCAAGTCTCTGACAAACTATCCAAGGAAGCTGCACACCTTCCAAGGGGGGTCTAGTTTATCCAAGAACAACGGGATATGGACTCGTACAACTATTACCACCCCCCATTCATGGATGAACAATTTTGATAGGGCTAGGGGCCCTAATTTATCAGTATTTTATGGCACAATTTTGTTGTAAATATTTGAATTATAGCATATATTTATGTCTATATATTACTGAACTTTTCATATGTAATTATTCATAGTTGTCTCCCTTAGATGGGATTGACATATATTTTTGAGACAAAACAACAAAAATAGTGGCCAGACCACTGGTATTTCATATGCTATCAAGCATCTTCAACATGTAATTTTCTATATTAATGAAAATTATGTTTTTTTTTAATCATTATAGGGGGATTCTCTTAGCACAATTATTAGGGATTTCATAATATAATGTGAAATATTTGTTATCCTAAGCATGGAGTGATCTCAGTAGATCTATTATTATGACATATATGGCCACATGGAATATATTGAGCTGAAGCATGGAGTGTTCTAATATATTAAAGAAAAATTGTACATTAAAACAAACTCCATTCCTAATTAATACCAGATCAATCTACTCTAGATAGAGATTTCTCATAAACCATAACAACCACATCCATATCTATTTTTATCTCACAATGAATGAATTATCCACACTAAGCAATCTACTTCACATAAATGTGAGTATATATGATATTTTAAACACTAAACAATATAGATCTATTATTGGCACATATTCGAGTGGAAAGAGATTACTTGAAGTTGAGAATAAACGAATCTTTATCTGAGTACACAACCACTAAATTTAATCAAGTGCACAATTTTACACCTCAACAAGAAAGTAGTAGGAATGCATATGGAATGCTTGACAATAATAGCAATGTAATATATGTTGGCACTGATGTCAACCAGATGAGCTAGTTAAGCTTGGCATTGATATCAATCACTTGAAGGAATGCTTGCAAGACGATCTAATGATTAACAGAGATTGTTAGAGGTTTTGGAGGTCCATAGGGTTTGGCAAAGAGGTTGAAGTTGGCTTGATGTAGGAGGAAGAAGTTTTGAGCATAGAGAATTTATTTTTCTAAGTGTTATAGGACTGTCACGGTCATTCCTTGGTCACAAGGTGGCACAACCCTAGTGCAGTAGGTATGCAATGGTGTGAGCATGGAGATTGTTGCAGGGTGCAAGTTCAGTGCTAGCAAAACTTTCCTGTAGCTGCTAAAAATTACCACGCACACAAACCAAGAAATTGCCCAAGGTAAGTTAGCTATCAAAGCATTTGATTGAGTCTTCAACGATTACACTTGTTTTGGTCCAATGTGAGTATGAACACTTTGATTTTTATTAATGGTGCAAGTGATCGATTGAACGGGTGTCCATGATCGTGGATTGATTTTTGGGTAGTGGATCGAGTTAATGTGTGGATCTAGTTAGTGTGAGATTATGGTCAATTTGGAGTATGAACACTTTGATTTTTATTAATGGTGCAAGTGATCGATTGAACGGGTGTCCATGATCATGGATTAATTTTTGGGTAGTGGATCGAGTTAATGTGTGGATCTAGTTAGTGTGAGATTATGGTCGATTTGGTCCTTTGTAAGATTGAATGGCATATTGGTTAAATATCAAAGAAATGCATGTAACTGAGGTTACATAGTTTGATGGAGAGATAGTGCACATCATGTGAGAAAATGCAAGGTTTGACTGGTTGAGTGCATATGATCAAAGACAACCACACTATGTGCATGGCACTTGTAGATGTCAGAGAATTTGATTGAGTGTGAAGAATATTTGATTGTTGGATCAATGAATGAGTGTGATGAACTACACTTCTGATACTTTTATATTTTTTTGTAAAAGATATTATTGAAGAGGTGTGCAGTTGACAGGAATAGAGTGCACTTGGACATAGCATTAAATTGTGAACATGTTTGTGTGCATAATATGAGAGATGGTGTGATAGGACAGATCTTGGGGTGACACATTGAGAACAATGTCAAAGGTTGGGTGGAACTTGCGAGCTTGAGTTTTAGTTTCCAAACTTATATTATCAAGTCAGTACCCTAAACCTTGTTTATGTGAATTATTTTCTTAATGATGTAAAACTATATGATGTTTTATTGCTTACTACTATGTTTCATTTTATATGCATTAAGTATGCCCTAGATACTTGTACAAAAGAACTAAGTAGTAGTTAGTATAAGAAAATTTTACTTTCTGTATTGTATATATATTTAGTACTTACAAGTACAATAATATTTGTACAAAAGCAAATATGTAATTGAATGGAACTGATATGTTTTAGAATTTAAATTATATTCATGCATGCAATTACAAGTATGTGAAATTGTGCTAGTTCAATTATTTGTACAAAATGAGTTTTGAGTAACTCTAAGTATTTACCTTGTTAAGAGTAAATAATATCAAATATATAAGAGCGATTACATACAGAGGAACATTGTTTTGAGAAGCAAAACAAGATAAGAAGGAAGTGTGTGTGTGTGTGTGTCTGTGGGCATGCGCGTAGATGTAATATGGTATTTACATTATAAGTAATGGTTATATAAAGACCTGTAATAGATGTAAAATATAGATGTGCATATCGCCTAGAATATGATTTTAGAATATTAGAGTAAGCTACAAAATATTTTTGTATGCATGTATAAAACTATCCATGGTAAGTATGAGTGTTAAAATACATAAAATAAAAACGAGTATTTAAGCATAAATAGAGAAAGTCTTTGAAACTTGTATTTATACCATAAAGGAAACATGTATTCTTAAAAGGAATTTCATAAATATAATTCGTAATATATCAAAGTTCAATGACTAAAGGGTCATTGTGAAGAGAATACAGTAGTGGTCATAGATGACCATAGAAGAACAATCAACAGATAATAGATATGTATTACGAAAACCATGGGACATAGTTTTCCCCATAATTCAGTTACATCACTGGATTAAAGCCTTTAAATAACATACTTTGTGACAAAAAGTAAATTTGTGAAAAAGAAACCGAGTTCAACTAAGGTATAGTAAGAACTGAAAATCTTAGTTCTTGCTCCTGAACGCAACTATCAAGCTCAAGTAGAAGAGAAAGCCAATGGTTCAGATCACTCGACTTGGTAAATGGAAGTCAACACCTATGTAAGTAAGATAAAGACTTTAAATCCTCCTTAGTGAAATAAAAACTTCTAAAAACTCCTTATAGAAAGGTTAATACTTATGAAAAAATTCTTGATATAAATATTATATTAGAATATATATATTTGTACAGGAAAATATTAAAAGGGTTACATAGAAATTATAGAGAAAGAAAGAAAAAAACTATGAAAGGAATTTTATGGAGTTGTAGCTGAATGGGAAACCTAGAATCATCATGCTTAGTCGTACACCTACATTAATAAATAATTAAATAAGTAAAGTAAAAATTAAAGAGATTTATAACCTTATTTTCAAAATATAATACTTATGAAAAATGAAAATTGAACAGAAAGCCCCAAGGGATAACTCAATTGGTCGAGTTCCCATTGCTAAGTACCTTGCGAATTGGGAGGTCACGGGGTCAAATATCCTCAATGTCCTTGGGGTTAGGCATTGCTAGTTTGGCTGGCGGGTAGATCCCTTCGGGTTGATCTACTTGGATATTCCTGAGGAAAAAATAAATAAATTAAACAATGGCTAAAAATGTTAGTTCTGTAGAAGAATCCTATTTTGTGTGTGTGTGTATACATACATACATACATACATACATACATACATACATACATACATACATATATATATATATATATATATATATATATATATATATATATATAAGCTCAATTGGTCGAGTTCCTGTTACTAAGTACCTTGCTAATCGAGAGGTCACGAGGTCAAATCTCCTCAATGCCCTTGGGGTTAGGCCCTTCTAGTTTTGTTGGTGGGTAGATCCCTTCGAGTTGATCTACTTGGATTTTTGTGAGGAATAAAAAATAAAAAATTAAACAATAGGTAAAAATGTTAATTCTGTAGAAGAATCCTCTTTTGTACATGAAAAAAGAATATATATATATATATATATATATATATATATATATATATATATATAATTAAGAATTCATGCCTTCGTAGGGTTAAAACCTTGGTTGGAAAAATTAATCGAGCCTTATGTAAACAAAATAAAAAATAAATAAATTCCATGGCCATCCTCTTGTACAATAGTAGAACTAAGAAAATATCCTAAACTGTTTAAGGATTTATTCTAAGAAAAGGAAATATCTTCATGCAAGAAGATAGAGACAACTATTGAACTGTTGCTTATTGTCCTTGTTATTTACAGGTCAATAAGGTCAAAGAGTATCAGATGAAAGGTCATAAGTGAATATGACTTCCAACGTGAAGATCAAACAGACAAGCATGAAGATTAAGCCTCAATCAACTTTGTGCTTCTGCAACCTTTCTTCTACCTACCCTTTTCTTACCCTCACATTTTCTCTTCACTTAATTGGGTGCATTTAGGCTAGCAGACCCTTTTCTTCCCTTTTTCTTTTAAAAATAAAACTATCTAATTCTAACCTTATAACATCCAAGGGCTCAGATTAAGCTGATGAGCTCCTTATTATTCTCTACCTAGCTACTGATCTGCCAAGATTAAATAGTTTGGCTAGATCTTTATTCTCTAACTATAAACATGAAATTTAAAGCATGAACTAGTCAAGATTAAACTATTCGACTGTCATGGGTTGTGGCATTTATGACAAGCTGCACACAACCATTATTTTGCATAATAAAGAAAAAAGTAGTGGCACTTGCACTTGCACACTTTTAGAGTTTATTGCTTTTTGCTTTTCTCTCTAACCTAACATTTTATTTTTACCTTCATTTTTAGGGCATCTATTCTAACATTTTCTTTGATATGAACATATTTATCAAGATATTTCCTAACATTTTTTATTCAATATTCTTTTTGTCCATATCCTAGTTTAACATTTTTTTGAAAAATATTTTCATTTTTTGATTAATTGATTCTAACTTACCAAAACCAAAAAAATGCTACAATAGAAACCACAGTCAAACCAGGAAAAACCCATGACAATGACAACAAATGAACTAAATACACACATGCATATACCATGGATTCCAAAACTAGCTAGGAAATCATACATGCAACTTGTTACCTGTAAGTATTCCCATTGAAGCCGCTTGATCCAACATTTCCTTGCTTGATCCTTCCTTTCCTTGTTCTTTCTTTCCTTGCTTGCTTTCTCATCTTGGTGTTCTTCTCCTCTCTCAAAACCAATTCCAAACCTCAACTAAAAAATGCCTCAAACTATTGCTCTGATGCATTTTTATTATTGATGCTTCTAATTTCTTCATTTTCCCTCTATTTTCCTTCATTTTCCTCCTCATATGTAACATGCGACTTTTCACCTTTCTTTTCTCCTAATTTCTTTTATTTTCATAAATAAAATTTCAATAATGTCTTTTTCTATTTTCAAAGCCTTTACCAATTTCATCGTAGCCATAATAAACAACAAGTGATGCCCATTAGGATGTTTTTCCCAACATTCAACTTGGAATACATGTCCCATGTCCTTGGTCTTATTTTTCCTTTATTAACTTTATTACATGAACTTTTAACATTGGGATGTTATACTCCAGCAGGACATATGAGACATACATGACATATGATTATGTGTTAGGCTTGAGATCTACCACGAAGCGAGACATATGTGAGCACTATATTACACATATAGACATACACGAATTTATGTTCAAAGGGTGTGTGTTCACATGTCGGATGATATATATATATATATAAGCTTACTCAAATAAGTTTAGGAATTAAAAAAAAGAAGAGGGGATTATCCCATTTTTCTAGTCGAGCAAGAGAATTTGGATTATTAGGGGACACTTCACTTAGGTAAGTGGGGTGTTACAATAGGTTCTCATTAACTTATTATTATCAAGAGCATAATAGAATTGGGTTTGCAAATGTTTGTTGATAGAAAACCACTTCTTTTGTAGCATTTGTATGAGGAGCATTTTAAGTTTTCACATACTTTGTCAATTACTGTATATAATTACATAAAGATATTATATGGGAGACTTTTTGTTTGCACTATGTGTCTGTGTCTTATTATATATAGGACAAAGCAATTGTATAGATGTAATTCATATTCTTTAGCCTTGATCACTAGACAATACATAATGTCATGTTTTCCAAGTCAGCAAAACACCATATTATTTTGTTAGCATTGTTGAATGGCCCATAGTTTATTGAAATGTGACCCCACTTGCCACATCCAAAATATTGGATTACAATTAAACAACCTTGTTTCAGAATCAAGTACTCTGTGCACTATTTCAAATTATTCCTTGATCATGTTTTATAAACATATATATTAACTTGACAAGGGGGGACAACATTATTGTAACCTAGTTTTGGATGCTAACTCATAGGTTTAGGAGTGATATTAAATTAGGATCATGGAATAGATTGTGTGGAAGATATGATATCTAAAGTAAGTTGCTAAGCTACAATAAATACTTCTCAAAAGGAGATTACAATAAAATAGATCATAATAACTTCTTGTGTCTATACACTAATCAAACAAATAAGCTTGTGCAACCATTAAAGCATAACAATTATTGAAACTGTTCTTTCATAATTTATGCAACCATTACAATGCAACAGTTATTCTAGTTGTGCTTTCATAAATTATGTTTCTAAGCCCCTCCCAACCAATCATAATCCACATTCCTTCAATCAATAGTTAAGAAAATAATTTATAAAACATTACATACCAGACACTTTATTGATCTAAATTTTATTTTTGAGATATAAATCTTAATATAATAATATATGGTAACCTTACTTTAAATCAATAAGGCATAGATATAAATATAGTTAAAATATATCTCATTTTAAAACATATCATATATCAATATAAAATGTCTAAAACACAATTTTACATATAAATACAATTAAAATATATCTCAAATTTAAAACATATCATATATTAATGTAAAATATCTAAAACATATTTTTTTACATATAAATACAATTAAAATATATCTCAAATTTAAAACATATCATATATTAATGTAAAATATCTAAAACATATATTTTTTTTAAATATAAGTGAAATAAATTCTAAATCATGAATTAAATATTAAACTATATTAATAAAAATACAATACCTTCCAATAAACTACCTAACCCCAAACTCAAACACATTTTTTTTTTACAAATATCAATAAAATCAATTCTAAATCATGAATTAAAAGCTTAAACAATAATGAATATAATACCATCAATATTACATTTTAGTACCTTTCCATACAATAAACTAACCCACCCCTAACCAAGCTACAGTGAACCAATCAATATTACATTTTAGTACCTTTCCCTACAATAAACTAACTAACCCCTAACCAAGCTCAGCCCAGTGAACCCCGACTTCAGCTCACCCTAGTAAGAGAGAACATTAATTACGCACATCCATCCTTTGCGGAGCATGCACCATATTTCAAACTTTATGCACAGCGAAGCTCAATATACTTCAGTTTCCCTACTATGCTCTGGACCATCCTCATTAAAGATGCATGTCCACTGCATATGTTGGGCTCCACACAAGGAACCAGGGCTCAATAATATCTACTAGAGCACCATAATCAAGCAAAATTCTCAGAGCACAGGTAGCATTGGCAATCCCATAAGCATGGCTTTTGTCTATGTCTAATTTACCAAACAAATTTAAATAAAGTCGAGAATTAGCAGACTCATATAAGGATTTACAGTCATCCCTTGCTATGACGTCTATACTTCTGACAAATAACAGGAAAGCAGACACTGTACATACACACTGTATATATATTCATTGCAGTCTTTACACACAGCCATAGATCTCTCTTTTCCTGTCAAATCACTTCTTCCTGCGAAGTGCGTCGAACGCTTGAGAGCTCATTCGCTCGGACCTACATTTTCGAAGCACGAAATTGGACTGTTCTTCGGCTTGATGACAGTTACAGCGCTTGCCAGTTTCGATCCCTTGACCTCTATGTTCAAAAGTTTTCCTATGGAAAACCCTCATCAACAATTTCTTCACATGCCGAGATAACTTGCCTTTTTTGTTCGAATCTGAGCAGCTCGCAGCTTTTTAATCGGTATTGTGAATATAACAGTGCATCGACTCTGTCAAAAATCGGGTTGCGTCTGTCCCTGGAGTGGACAAACTACGAAAGCATCCAGCACCAGGTCGTGGGTAGCTGTCAGGAGTCGAACTCGAGACCTCCGCTAGCGCCTGGTTGAGCAGAGAAAGAAAGGATTGTAATTCGAATGAGTCGTAGAGGCTACTTTCGCAATCCCATGCCGAGGATTTTTGTTTAGTTTGAGCGAATTTGTGAGCATACTTGTTTAAATCAGCTGTTCCACTCTTTGGGAAATTCATGGTGGTGCAGTAACTAGAATCGATCTAAAATCCCACTTTAGTGGAGTTTTATAGAAGAAAGGAACATAGACCCTTCGGCCAGCGCACAAAACCCTGTAACAAATTATGAACATAAAGAAATTTCAGCCATTCAACAATGGCATTGCCCATTGTCTCATCTTGTAACTGTATAGCAAACAAAAAATGTTAACTACTTACCAATAGCTTGCCTATTACAGGAAAACAGAGTGACATCAAGCACTTTGTATTGAATCTGATTATCAGAACAGTCTCTGCAATGAAGAAATTGGTTGTCTCTGAACTGAACAAACCATGAATCATCAATGGCCGACCGTAATCTCTGCAGCAGGAAGAGGGGGAGGAGATGGGTGGGTGGATTGTTGTGAGAGGAAAATATTGATGTGATCCAGAAAAGAAAGATGTGGAGGCCTGTCCTTTGGGCGCACATAATTCTGGCGATTTCAAATTTGAGCTTTATTCGCCCGCGCACAACCTCATGTATGCCATAACCTCCAAACGCATGGCATGCGATTTCAAATTTGAATTTTATTCGCCCGCGCACAACCTCATGTATGCTCCATGCCATAACCTCCAAACGCATGGCGTACTGTCAACGCATACTGTGGTATCGACATAATCATGTGTATGGTGGATCATGTGGCATCGACATAAGCCATGGTTGATGAACGCGGAATCGGAATTCGTTAGCCGGAGAAATGATGCACACGGCTGACCGCCAAAGCCGATGTCAGAACCCGTTTCCCAACACTGTACTTAAGGTCTCTTAAGAGTGCATTTATAATGCTATAGTGGTGGAAATAGGAGTTGCCGGAATTTCATATCTTTAAGTACTTGTCAAATTTGATAGTTGGAGCAATTTTAATACTTATTTCAAATTTTTAATATAAAAGGTTAATAATTTTTAAAAAAAATTGACAAATTTTTAATATAAAATATTAATAATTTGTAAAAAAGGCAAATTTTTTAATTGTTGAATTGAGGCTTCTGTGATCCATATTAAGTTTATGAGAAAAGTCTTTTCGGTGTAAATCACATGATAGAACATTTGTCGACCCGTTGCGAACCAATGAGTGTGGCTCATCGTCAGGACAAGTTGAAGAACCACATCAAGGCTATATATTAAATAGGGTTAGCAGATCACTGAATGGCTAGGTTTGACTAAAAACGGCTATATTGAAAAAAACCGCTATATTACGTAAGACTAGATAAACGGCTAGATATGAATAATCAATTTTAACTATATAATTTTATGATGCTAAAATATTATTTTAATATTTAACCTATGTTATTTAAGTGAAAAGTTAACAATGTTTGAGTTAATATTAATATTAAAAATTGCTAGAAATAATATATTAAAATTGCTAGAAATAATAGTTAGTAATCGAGAGGGTTTAATAATAAATAATAATTAGTAATTGAAGTTTCTATTAACAAGTTCTCAATTGAAGCTTCAAATAATAAAAGAAATAACAAAACCAATCCATGGTATGACAAAGATTGTAAAAGTGCGAGAAGAGCAATTATGGAAGCTGTTGATGAAATGGACAAGATAAAAATATACAAAGCCCTAACTAAAAGGAAAAATAGGCAGTACATTCGTAAAAAACAAGAGAATCTCTTACACCTCTCTAAGGTAGCTCCTAAGAAGTTCTGGAGGCAGATTCTGACTAGGAAGACTAAGGATAATAATAAAATTGCTCTTCACGACTGGAATTCTTATCTTAAAAAGCTTTATGAATCTCCAAATGTCATGGATAGTTTGGAAACCCTGCTCACAATGAAAGAAGTTTTCTCGTTAGAAGACATTAAGTTTGGGGTTAATCGCCTCGCTAATGGGAAAGCTAAGGACATTGAAGGTTACCAGGCAGAAATCTTAAAAATTGGAGGTCTTGTCCTCATCCCCCACATCCACAAGCTTTTCAATCAAGCAGTCAAGCAAGGGTTCCCTAAACCTTGGACTGAGAGCCTCATTATCCCTATTTTTAAAAGTGGGGATACAAATAACCCCTCTAATTATCGGACAATTATGATCAGCCCTCTCTTAGCCAAGTCATATGGTAGTATTCTGGAAAAGATGTTAAGCATATGGCTTGAAAGTGAAGGTAAGCGGGCTAAAGGTCAAGCAGGTTTCAGAAGGCATCACTCAACAACAGACCATCTTGTTACGCTTAGGATCATTGCGGAGGAATGTCGTAATGATAAATCCAATTTATTCTGTTGCTCGGTGGACTTTAGAAAGGCTTTCGATACGGTTCCTAGATACAACCTTTGGAATAGGTTACCAGAGCTAAAGATTCCTCTTGAGTTGAGAGCTGCTGCTATAAGATTATACGAGAATGTAATTGCCAAGCTAAAGAGCAATGAGGGGTGGTCGAAAGATATTAAGTGTAACATCGGAGTTAAACAAGGTTGTCCCCTCTCCCCGACCCTATTTGGCATTTACATCGATAAGCTCGAAGGCTATTTAGAGGAAGC
This sequence comes from Pinus tabuliformis, assembly GCA_031772625.1. Classification (NCBI taxonomy): domain Eukaryota; kingdom Viridiplantae; phylum Streptophyta; class Pinopsida; order Pinales; family Pinaceae; genus Pinus; species Pinus tabuliformis. The sequence goes on from CM062812.1 coordinate 93,534,843, forward strand.
AGGATGTGATGGCACGATCTTAGCTGGGATAGTCGTTATCCTTCTTCTCTATGCTGACGATATTGTTCTATTGGCAAGGTGCCCATCTGATCTTGATAAGCAACTCAAGCTTCTAAAGGATTTCTGCTCTACCATGGGTATGACTGTTAACACTGACAAAACAAAAGTTATGATTATCAAATCTAAGAAGGACACTTACGCTAATTTTATGTATGACAATAATAACTTGGAGGAAGTGTATTCTTACAAGTACCGAGGAATTGATATCCATCACAAGCTCAACTAGAACCACAACATTGAGAAAAGGATTAATGGGGGGTGGAAAGCCTATTTTGGTCTTGAAAATAATTGTAAAACAACAAACCTTGTAATGTGGGATAAAAAGAAGTTCCTCTTTGAAACTTTAGTCACTCCTGTTATCTTATATGGCTGTGAGGTTTGGGGTTGCAGCATCTCCAGAGAATCATGGAGAAAGATTGAGCAAATCTAGAAGCGTTTTATAACTTATAACTTGAAAATTAAAGGTAATACGCCCTATCCTATTCTTCTTATAGAAGCAGGTCTTTCCCCTATTGAGAGCCTAGCTATGCTTAGGTTTCTATTATACAAGCACAAACTCAATAACATAGACGATCATAGACTTCCTAAGCTAGCTTTAAATTCCAGCCAAAACCACCTAAGGCTCAATCGAGGGTGGCATAAAGACACAAGGGCCTGGTTAAACCACTGGGAGATTAACGAGAATGATGCATTGCAAAACATAAATAACATTAAAGATATTGTTACTTCTAAGTTCAAAGAAAAGTTGTAGTGTGAGAAAGATTTAGTGACTAAAAGAAAATTAAGTTATTATAAGAAGGTCATCAACCCCACCCTAGAAGATCAAAAGTATCTCTTTTTTTTAACTAGCTCAAAGAAGAAAATTAATATAGCAAAGATTAGAACGAATTCTCATGAGCTCCATAGTGAAACAGGTCGTCGGGCAGTTCCTAAAACGCCATGGATGGAAAGGATCTGCCATATATGTGAGAATAAGAGCATCGAGGATGAAAACCACTTCCTCTTAGAGTGCCCTGCGTACAACCACATTAGATCTCAGTTTCACAATCTTTGTTACAATACTGACCTTCCTAGCCTTTTACAATGTCAAAATTATAGTGAGCTCGGGAGGCTTCTCTCCAAACTTTTTGAGCATAGGAATAAAATCTTAAATCAAAATAAATAATCTGTTTATTTAGGTCTGATAGATCATTGTTTGGTCTCAGCGGACGTTAACCACCATCATCATCATCAATATTATCATCAATATATTATTATTATAACATTGTTATAGTATTAGTGTTAATTAAAAATTAAAATAATTTATATTATATATACTAGATGCCATCAGATTATTCAAGATAAAAGGGAAATATTTATATTTAACATATATTAAAATATGTTAAATTTATATTCATTAATATGAATTTAATAAATGTATAGATAATATTATTAAATGTAAGAACTAAATAAATTTAGTTATTGTTATTATTTTTATTATCAATGGTTAAAGTTTCAATGGAACCAGATTTACTATTACTCGGGACTAGTAAAAACTTTTATTAATATAAAATATTAATAAAAAAATATTAACAATTTATTAATATAAAATGTTAATAATTTATAAAAACTTTTGACTTACAGTCAAATCACCACCCACCACCTATGACAAGTAATTTGCCTGTCAATTTCCATCTCTGCTGACGGGGACCCCTCTTGGTTTATTAGGCCTTGGTACTATGTAAATGAATACTTCTGAACCTCGAAAATTAAGTGAAGTTAGTGCTGATGGAATCAATAATTTCTAAACCTTAGTTCATAAATTCAAACTTAAGGTAATAATTTTCTTTCGCGATTTTCTCGGGTTTCTAATCTGCCGCCTAGGATCCAGTACTTTATAAATTCAAACTCCAAGGTAATATTCTTTTTTTGCGATTTTCTCGGCTTTCTAAATCCAGCCGGGCAATACTGAGAATGAAAAATAGAAAATGTACATCTTAGGTTTCCTTGTCATCTACCAAAAATTTAACTATGAACTGAATTTACCCTACCCACCGTGCATTGATGCGATGCGTGAAGTGAATGTCTGAATCGTACTTCGAAGAAGCGTATTAATCGCCGAACCGAATCGAACACCCGAATTTTCGTTCGTTTTTTGTGGTCAATTTGACCGAATTGGGTAACTATGGTGTGAGGGTCTAATGTCTTTTCTTGAAAAGATATCGCAAATCGCGGGACGGATGGGGGAAACCACCTCACTGTTTCGTGGAATTAAAAATCACGGCATTCCAGCTTATGCGCACAATCAGTCAACCAAAGTCTAATGCGCACGTTGATTATGCCGTCTTCTGCACAGCAATTCCATGTCATTCATTCCAAAGTCTAATCGTCCTGTTGACTATGCCGTCTTCTGCACTCCAATTCCAACCCCACTCACTCCAATGTCATATTCTTCTTTTCTTCGAGGAACACCCTGCTACTAGGTTTCTCATGCCCAAGAGCAGAGCAGAGCAGAGCATAGCATCATGGTACTCCATCGTCATCTCACTGTCTATCAACTTTGCTTTCTCCTCTTCCTCCTCTGCTTCACAACATCATGTACTGGCAGTGGCTACGAGGAATGCTACTGGGGTACATGTGGGAGCAGTGAATTTCAATATCCTTTTGGGAAAATTAACAGCGGCTGTGGTGATCCTAAGTTTCAGCTAAACTGTAGTTTGGATAGCAATCCTTTGCTTTTACTCAATGGAGACGAGTATGTCATCTTGCAGCCGACAGTCTTGGATAGTTTTACACTTTATAATAATAGCATGACAATTGTTAACTACAATCTATGGAAGAGTATGCCGGGGGGTAGTTGCAATCCTTTAGGTAACTACTCTCAATTTTGGTGGCCCGACTCTCAATTTCGTATAACCCATGGATACACCAATCTCACGCTTTGGGGGCAATGCAATGAAAGTATTAAAGGGCATAAGCGCCGTTTATGTGGCGCTGATTGGTACGTCATTCCCAATCCAGAATCTGGGAGACGATTCTGCCAAAGCAACATTCAACTGCCAGTTAGTAACAACTTCTCATTCCAACGGAATGAGGATCTGAGAACACGCCTCTCAGCAGGTTTTGAAATAACATGGTATGCCGACACGAAGAGAAACCGAAGTTGTGGCGCCTGTAAGACCAGTGGCGGGAGTTGTGGTTATAACATTTCAGAACCAACTAGTTTTCTTTGCTATTGTCCCGATGGCACCTCGCATACAGAGATATGCCCCATCAATAGTATTGGTACATTTCCGAAACCCCTTCTCCCAATTCGATTACGAGATCCATTGTTTAAATTATCACCATCTATAAAAATGTTTTAAATGTTCCCTCCATTCTGCACTCTTGAACCCATGGACATATATGCATGTTTTTCCCTATATTGTCAAGTATTCCTCCCCTTTGCAGAAATTATGGATCGTTGCCTAACACATAAGAGTTGTTATGGCCGCGTTGCAGGTCATAAAAATAGGCTCGCCATTATAATAGGTAGCTATGATTTCTTCCAATTGAAAATCATCGTGAACTTGTATCTTGTAATTTCCACTGTTAATCAACATCACATTCATATCGATCTCTGTATTACACAGGTTGCATCACTGGAGGAGTTGCGTTGGCAACAATAGCAGTGTTGTTCTTAATGTTTTATGCCAAGAAGAGAAGACCTACTCCTGGTACCTCTAGTTCAAGGGTGGAGAAATTCCTAAAGGAAAATGCTTATGAAATGCCAATGCCAACCAGATATTCACACTCTCACCTCAAGAACATCACAAACAACTTTGCTGAAAAGTTGGGAGAAGGAGGGTTTGGTGTGGTGTATAAAGGAATGCTTCGGAACGGCGCTCCAGTGGCTGTAAAGCTTCTTGATAGGCACAGGCATACCGAGACCCAATTCATGAATGAGGTTGCTACCATTGGACGGGTCCATCACGTCAATCTGGTTCGTCTGTTGGGGTACTGTTTTGAAATTCCTATAAGCGCACTCGTATATGAATACATGCCTAATGGATCGCTCGATAAATTTTTGTTTGCCCAGAAAGAGGAGGGGCAAGTCCCAAGGTGGGAACAATTGCATTCAATTGCTTTGGGTGCGGCCCGTGGAATTGCATATTTACACCACGATTGTGACAACCGCATCATACACTTCGATATCAAACCTCACAATATTTTGCTGGACGCCGACTTCACCCCTAAAATTGCTGATTTTGGTCTGGCAAAACTTTGTGGAAAGGGAGAAGATCATGTTTCTATGACAGCCTGGAGAGGGACCCCGGGGTATGTTGCGCCGGAGTTGTGCCATAGTGATGCCGGTCCTGTTACAGATAAATCAGATGTCTATAGTTTCGGAATGCTGTTGCTAGAGCTTGTTGGAGGCAGAAAGAATATTGATGTAGAGGTGAGCCGGTCTAGTCAATTATACTTTCCTGTGTGGGCTTTCAAGCTAATTGAGAGTGGTGAGTTGGGGATGAGATTGAGAGGAGGAGAAATGGACTGTGCGGATGAGGAGAAGGCGAGAAGACTCACAAAAGCTGGATTGTGGTGCATTCAATATAAGTCTGCAGATCGTCCTTGCATGATGAGGGTTGTGCAAATGTTAGAAGGTAATGGAGATGACGTCGCCAATCCTCCGTTGCCCTTCAATTCCTCGGCCACACCTCAAAATCCTCTACTGTCTTCCACGGTAAATTCTTCTTCACTTGAGATTACTTTATAGATTTCTATCTTTGATTCTCTTTACTTAAACCAGTTTCTAGATTTGCCCCGGACTCCACACAATACCTTTGTGAATGAGTCGATGAGTACCATGAAGTCTTAAGACCCTAACTCCGTTCAGTGACGTGAATCTCCGAAGTTTGGGCCATTAGATTCATAAATGTATGTTTTGCACATCATGATCTGCTGACATCAAGATCAAGATCAAGATCAGTGAGGTGAATTTACATTTACATTCCATTCGGATAAAGATGTTATCACTTTAACATTATCATTTTATAGGTTTATAAAATTATATTTTACACATTTTCATCTGGTTTCAATCGCTCACATCAAGGTCGAGGTCAACGCTGAGGTAAATTTACACTTAAAATGTTATCACTTTAAATTTAAAGTTATCATTAAATGTTATCGGTTTAAATTTAAAGCTATCATTTTGTCAATTGTTCCTGTATATGTATATCTCTTAAATTTACTGAATTTTACATTATTTAACATTATCCAGAGTGCCAATTTTATCTTTGGCTGGATCTTTATTGCTAAAGGGTTTTTATTATGAAAGGGAATAATATATATTTTTTTAAATTATAAAAGGGAATAATTTTTTTTTTTTAAATGGAATGTTTTTAGATATGTTTATTTTGAAATTAATTACATTATTTAAGATTATGCATAGTGTCAATTTTATTTTTTGCTTGATCTTTATTGCTAAAGGTTTTTAATCATAAAAAGCAATGATATATATATATATATATATATATATATATATATATATATATATATATATATATATATATATATTTTTAAAAGGGAATAATTTTTTTTTTTTAAATGGAATGTTTTTAGATATGTTTATTTTGAAATTAATTACATTATTTAAGATTATGCATAGTGTCAATTTTATTTTTTGCTTGATCTTTATTGCTAAAGGTTTTTAATCATAAAAAGCAATGATATATATATATATATATATATATATATATATATATATATATATATTAAATGGAATGTTTTTAGGTATGTTTATTTTGAAATTATTTACATTATTTAAGATTATGCAAAGTGCCCATTTTTTTTTTCTTGATTTTTATTGCTAAAGGTTTTTATTATAATAGGGAATCATATATATTTTTTTAAATGAAATGTTTTTAGGTATGTTTATTTTGAAATTATTTACATTATTTAAGATTACGCAGAGTGCTAATTTTATCTTTTGATTGATCTTTATTGCTAAAGGTTTTTTTATCATAAAAAGGAATGATATATATATATTTTTAAATGGAATGATTTTAGGTGTGTTGTGCTTGAGTGTAGATACTCATTGATATTTTAGGGTATGACCTTGTTTTGGTTAATAAATTTATTCAATTATAATACAGAAAAAAAATCAAAATTTTTAAGTATAGTGTTTTTAAATTTACATATTTACTGATTTATTTAAATTGAATTGTGACTAAATTAGACTCACTAAATTATGATAAAAATAAATAAATTTTAAAATAATGTATGTTCATAGTTAATATATTAATTAATAATAAAAATTGCAAATACTTATTATAATTTTAATAATATTTTTTCTTTTTTAACATATTGAAAAATAATTAATTAAATTTTTATAGTATAGTTTTTTTAATCTATTTTAATTTTATAGATATAATAATATAATATTTATTATAAATTATATTATGCTATTTTTATTTTATTGAATAAATTTAAGCTTAAAATCCTCAACTCACTATCTTTATATTTCAAATCTTTATTATAATTTTATAATTTATCAAATTAAATTTCATTTAAAATAAAACATAAAATGTTTTATACTTTATTTTATTTTATAGGTAATAAAAAAAATCTTATTAAAACAAAAATAAGAATAACCATTTAAATTAGCTAAAAACAAGTAATTAGACATATTTTTTGATGATGATGATGATGGTTAAGGTCCACTGAGACCAAACATTGGTCTATCGGACCTAAAGAAACAAATTATTTATTTTGATTTAAGATTTTATTCCTATGCTCAAAAAGCTTGGAGAGAAGCCTGTCGAGCTCACTATAATTTTGACATTGTAAAAGGCTAGGAAGGTCAGTATTGTAACAAAGATTGTGAATTGATGCTTCTATGATCCATATCAAGTTTATGAGAAAAAAAATTCGGGGTAAATCACATGATAATACATTTGTCGACGTGTTTCGAACCAACGAGTGTGGTTCATCATTAGGACAAGTTGAAAATTAGATCATGACTACAAACAGGGAGAGCAGATCAAAGTGTTATTTTAAGTAAAAAGTTAAATATTAGTATAAATATTCCCTTTTCATGTGGTTTAAATAATATAACGATAATTAATATTATTTTAATTATTATTAAATTGCTTACTAATATCCCTGGATCTATTAACACTTATTCCTATTAGATAGGCTTTATTGTTAAATTTATATTAATTAGTTACACAAGCCATTAATAAGAAGATTAATACTATAAGGTTATTATAATAATAATAATATATCATTAATTATTATTAGTTTAGTTAATATTAAATCTTTTCAATTACTAATAGCTATGTTAACATTTCAATCAAAATTATGGTAAATATTCCCTAAATGTAATATTGTTAACCCAAAATCGGTTTATTTTTTTATTTAAAATAACACTTGATAAATATTAAAATAATATTCGTTTTAACATAATAATATTATTTTAGTTAAACATTTTGAATAGTCAAATCTAGCTGTTTGTCCAGTCTGACTTAATATAGCCATTTTTTCAGTCAAACCTAGCCGTTGGACGATCTGCTCTCCCTATTTAATTTGCAGCCATGATCTGATTCTTCAACTTGTCTTGATGATAAACCACACTTAAATGTATTATCATGTGATTTAAGCCAAAAAACTTTTTCTCATAAACTTAATATTATATTATTAAAATACTTGATTTGAGTTTATAATAATGATGATAATTAAATAAGATTAACTTTTTAATATATATTTGATTCATTATATTATTTTTATAAACAAATAATCTAAAAAGAAATTTTCAAGTTTTTTATGTAATAAATTTTAATAAATTAAATAATAATAAAATAATATATATTACTTTTATTTTATTTTTATTATATATATAGTTTGAAAAAAAAAACATAATTTTATTAAAAAAAATACTAACATTCAACATTATAATCATCTTAGATATCTTGAAAAAAATAAGAATACAACCAAACTAATATAACGCAAAGAATAAAAACACAACCAAATGAATTAATAAAAAGGTTATTGTGAAAAAAGTTTTAAATCCTTCTAAGGGTTGTTGACGTTGAGTATGGCTCAAGTAAACAAAACTCATGACGTTGGAATGCTTTATAGTAAAGAATCTTCTACAATTCTATTAAAAAGGAAGAAATTGGTTATAATGAGCCATTCCTTTTGAGGAGAAGTTGTTTCCAATATCAATATAAGTACCCTCCAAATTCCGTTCTTTGGATAATACTTTTTCATAGAAACAATCTCATTTCTATATGATATGTTTGAGTAAATCATTGATACCTTCCACTAAAATCCAATTTTCTGAATCAATCTGTTTACAAACCCTAATAACATGTTGACTTTTGAGTCTTCTATGAAGTTTCCTCACCACCACTCTATCTTTTCTCCATGAATTTCAATATCATAAACAAGTATGTTAATGATTTTCCATATGGGTAAATCCCCTCTCCATGAGCTTTACCTTGTAGCTTTTCTTATAAAATCAAAAACTTCAATAATCCACTTTCCAAATAATCCACTGTGTACGGTATATATAAATATATAAAATTTTCAAATTAGATGATTTATATAGTTTTTAGAATATTTATTTATAGTGTTTTAATAGATATTATAATTTATTTAAAATATTAATATTTAAATATATGTTTATAAATTTTGATTATATATATATATATATATATATATATATATGAGAGAGATTGTAAATTAGAAAATTTTTATGGCTTTTAAAATATTTATTTATAGTGTTTTAATAGATAATATAATTTATTTAAATAATAATATTTAAATATATGTTTTTGAATTTTGATTTTTATATATATGTAAATTAGAAAATCAGAAATTTAAAATTGAAAAATAAATTACATTTGTTTTTAAACTTAGGATTAAAAAAAATTGAAATATGAGTTGATTAATCATAATTTAAAAAATAAAAATTATCTCTTTGCTTTCACTAATGTAAAGAAAAAAAAAACAACATTGCTAAGTTACAAATAAATTTTGACTTGTTTTATGGTCAAATTATGTGTTGGACAGTTCCTAAAATATTTTAGGAAGAAAGAATTTGTTATATTTGTGACATTAAGAGGATTGAAGAAGAAAACCACTTCCTTTTAGAATATCCAACATACATCTAAATTAAATCTCAATTTCAAAAAATATGTTAGACTACCAACCTTCTTAACCCTGTAGCAAAGCAAAACTATGGACAATTTGAAAAGTTTTTCTTAACACTTTTCAAGCATAAAAATAATTTTTTAAAGAAATTTAAATAATTCCTTACCTTTTTAATGTTCAATAGACAAAATTTGATAGCAATGGGAATTAATCATCCTCATCATCATATTAATTACGAGTGTCTATTTTGGAATAGGGATTCCAAAAAATGTGTCATATGAACAAATATTATATGGTGTGGGTTATAATTTTTTTTGCATGTGGTATTGATAATGTTAGGGTCCCACCCTAACCCCCTTATTTATGTCATGGGATCACGTCATAGTCAAGAGTCAATAAAGCCCATATTAATATTTGTAAGTGGTTAACCCGCAATTAATGACGGGACCACAGTTAGTTGCAAATGGGCCGTAGTATTAGATAGATGGTATTAATAAAACCCACGGTATTGGCCTGTGGTATTGCATGTATGAGTCATATATAAAGGATAAAGACTCCCTGCGAGGAGCATTGTGTCTTATTTTGTAGTCGAGCTCTACTCTATTGGAGGTTGCCCCCTCGAAGAGGCAAGTGAACATTACTCTCTGAATAATAAAATCATTGCTATTTTGTGTTCTGGGTATCTTTTCTTCGCATATTCTGTATTTGGGTATCATTTTGCAGGTTAAGAGCATAACAAGTGGTATCAGAGCACTTTCCAGGGCTGGTGGGATCTCCAATTCTTAGCAAAAAAAAATTTCGGCTAGAGATGTGTTCCGACGTCTTTAAACCACGGGATCTGTCGTTGAGCGCATAAACCTGCGGATTTGGGGAGGCATGCACGCAGGAAATACAAGAGGTGGTCACGTCTGTTGGACTCCCTTGTAACCCCTGTGGGTACCCCTTCGAGTAGTAGTGCATTAGATAGAACCGTGCACGGACTGTCTTCCACGTACCCTCTGGGTATATTGGAAACCCCCTAGGCTCCCTTGAAACCTTGCCATAGATAAACCGTCGGCCGTCTTGTGGCTACAGTACACCGAGAACAGCATTCGGAGAGATTACTCGCCCGTACGATAGGGTAGTCGGGTTGTACGGCTAAGGGTACGGTCGATCCTCCTTAGTTAGAGCCCTGAAACATTGGGCCGAGTACTACTACCAGACCCTTATGTATATTGCGATCTGTAGCACCTGACACTCCTCATGACCATAGTTCCCTTTTCTATCGGGGGGATCACACATCATCTATTCCCGATCCGCGTGTGCAAAGAGGTGCAGCAGCAGCAGACATCAGTCCCGCAGATCCATCAGATCCGCAGCAGCAGTTGTTCCACCATTCAGATCTCTCAAATCCACTAGATCGGAGTTGTTGTGAAGGGTTCCTATACCGGGGTATACTTTTCGCAGGACTTTTGGCAGCATTGACATTGTGAGGATTTGGCGACTGCAGTATTGATCAAGGAGTAAAACTCCATTAGGAGTTTTCAAAAAAAAAAAAAGGTTTGAGATCTTCCGGGGCGCTTATTGGTGATCTAGCCCATCAGAATCCGGACGACGAGATGAGCAAGGTGGTACCATTCAATTTAATACTAAAATTTTTTCGGCGGTCCCAATTTTTCATCAGGTTGGTGTATGGTAGAGACTAGAGCTCAAGCGATGGCAAATGAAAGGATGGACAAACTGGAAGACTCCGTGCAATCCCTGAAACATGAGCTTCAAGGACTAAGTATCTAGATACAGCAATTACTTCCAAAGGGCAAGGAGCAAGCTCACGAGGAGGCATATAATGGCAATGAATACAATGAGGGTGAGTCTATCCACTCTCCTCACGTCTGGCACACCCATCCACCACCCAGTCGGCGACCTCCCAAGTTGGATATGCATAAATTTGACGGTTCTCACCCCTCCGCATGGCTAGCACAAATGGAGCAGTATTTCAAATTGAATCATATCCTAGATGATGCGACTAAGCTTATGTTGGGGAGCATGTACTTGGACAATGAACGATGGCAATGGTGGGAATGGCATCAGCGTTGCAATGGACCTTTTAGGACTTGGACCCAATTTACCAAAGCTCTTTGAGATCGCTTTGAACAGGAAGACTCTTTTTTGGGACGTCTCACTAAGCTCCGACAGACTGGTACAGTGGATGAATATATTACCGCTTTTGAAGCCTTAGCCTTCCGCACTAGGGGTCTCACAGATGAGTTCTACACGGAATGTTTTAGCAGCGGTCTTAAAGAAGCCATCAAAGCTCAAGTTCTACTTCACCACCCTCCCACGTGGACGGAGGCTTGCCAGGTAGCTCGTAAGGTGGAACGTGCATTAGCAGCCCAATACAGTCGCCCAAATTTCCCCGCTAAAGGTCGTCCCCCACAGGTTCACAACACGACTCAAACACTTAAGGTCCAAAAGGTGTCACCTGCGGAAATGGCCGAAAGAAGGAAGCAAGGACTATGTTACTACTGTGATGAAAAATACTCCCCAGGTCATAAATGCAAGGAGCCCAAATTTTTTCAAATAGATGCCACTGACTACAACTCAACAGAGGAAGATCCACCACTTGAGGAACATGAGGCGCTAGAAGAAGACAACCCAAAGGAGAATGTCTCTGACGAACCAGTTATTTCGCTGCATGCGTTGGCAGGGATTTCTTCCCCTCAAACTCTCAAAATCCGGGGTTTTCTTAAACATCGCCCAGTAGTAGTCTTGTTTGATAGTGGAAGTACCCATAATTTCATCCATCAAAAAATCGCAGAAGTAGCGCATTGTTTTGTACGAGCAGTTTCTAACTTCCAAGTCCAAATTGCGGATGGGGGCACAATGAAATGTGAAGGCCGCTGTGAAAATGTCAAACTTCAAATGGGGGATTATCAATTGAAAACCCACATGTTTGCCATACACATGGGGGGTTGCGACATTATCCTTGGCGTTGAATGGCTCTGCACTCTTGGGCCAATCACAATGGATTTCTAGGAGTTATATATGAGTTTTAAGCAGAACAACTCCACACATACCCTCCGTGGACTCCAGGCGGGAGCCCCCTCTATCATCAGCTCGCATAGGATGGAAAAATTGTTAAAAAAGGGCCATCATGGAGTGGTAGCTCAATTTAATGCCATCCAGGTAGTCGAAACCATGTCTCTGCCAATTCATCCTGAGATGCAATAGATTTTAAATAACCATCGGACGGTCTTTGACAAGCCTCATGAGCTTCCACCCTCGCGAGGGGAACATGATCATAGCATCACCTTGGTTCCAGGGGCCCAACCCCCAAATGTGCGGCCATACAGATATCCGTTCACCCAAAAGAATGAAATAGAAAAAATAATCAAGGAACTTTTGGAAGCAGGTGTCATTCGTCCCAGCATTAGTCCTTATTCATCCCCAGTGGTCATGGTGCTCAAGAAAGATGGGGAGTGGCGGATGTGTCCCGACTTCAGGGCCCTCAATAAGTTGACAGTCAAAGATAAATTTCCCGTCCCGGTGGTTGACGATTTGCTGGACGAACTCAATGGGGCTCAATTCTTCACTAAGTTGGATCTTCGCTGAGGCTACCACCAAATTCGCATGAAGGAAGTCGACATTCCCAAGACGGCTTTCAGAACTCATGAAGCCCATTATGAGTTCCTGGTCATGCCATTTGGTATTTGTAATGCCCCCTCTACTTTTCAGAGCCTTATGAATCACATTCTCAAACCATATCTTAGGAAATTTGTCCTTGTCTTCTTCGATGACATCCTCATCTATAGTGGCACTTGGGCTGCACATCTTCAGCATGTAGATCTACTCTTGCAACTGCTCCGCAAGCATAAATTATTTGTCAAGATGTCCAAGTGTTCATTTGGCATGGAAGAAGTTGAGTATTTGGGCCATATTGTGGGGCGTGAAGGTGTCAAGGTGGACCCCAAAAAGATCCAGGCAATGCAAGAATGGCCTCAACCTAGGACCTTGAAGAGCTTGAGAGGATTTTTGGGTATCACAGGCTATTATCGTAAATTTGTCCGCAACTATGGCCGCATAGCGAAGCCCCTCACTCAACTCCTAAAGAAAAATTCCTTCTTCTGGAACGAGGAAGCACAACAGGCATTTACCGCTCTCAAAAACGCCATGTGTTCCACTCCAGTCTTAGCACTCCCTGACTTCACCAAATCATTTGTCATTGAATGTGATGCTTCGGGTACAGGTATTGGGGCGGTCTTAATGCAGGAAGGGCGACCGTTGGCCTTCACAAGCCAACAACTCAGTGGGAGGAATCTAGGCCTATCTACCTACGAGAAGGAAATGATGGCCATCTTACATGCAGTCGAGACCTGGCGACCTTACTTATTGGGGCGACGTTTCCAAATCCGCACAGATCATCACAGTCTTAAATATTTTTTGGAGCAACGCCTATCCTCCCCACAACAAAATAAATGGTTAGCCAAAATGCTGGGATATGATTATGAGATCATTTACAAGAAAGGGAAAGACAATAGTGTAGCAGATGCATTATCTCGCCAATTTGAGGAGGAAAGTACTCTGCTCGCAATTTCCCTCCCCATTCCAGACTGGATTGAAGAGGCTCGCAGCGAATGGTTTTCACACCCCGGGCTCTCCCAACTCATTTCTCAATTGCAGGTAGATCCAAATTCCACCAAGGGCTACTCGTGGCAGAATGATATTCTTCGCTACAAGGACAGAGTTGTAATATCACCAACATCCACCCTCAAAAGTCGCATTTTGGCAGAATTGCACTCATCTCCCATTGCAGGACATTCGAGCTTTCAGAAGACGTATGCTCGCACCAGAAGATCATTTTTTTGGACAGGCATGAAAAAGGACATCCTTACTTTCGTAGCAGAATGTGATGTCTGTCAACGCCACAAAGGGGAAACCGTCAACACACCAGGCACATTACAACCATTGCCCATTTCGGCATCAATTTGGACAGAGGTTTCTATGGATTTCATTACAGGTCTTCCAAAGTCAGGGAACGAGTCAGTCATCATGCTGGTTGTGGACCGACTGTCGAAGTATGCTCATTTCTGCGCCCTACCCCACCCGTTTACACCAACTTTGGTTGCTCAATCTTTCATGGATCAGATCTTCAAATTGCATGGCATGCCCACTTCTATTGTGTCCGACCGCGACCCGACCTTCACCAGTAATTTTTGGCAGGAACTCTTCAAAATACAAGGCACTCAACTCAAACTCAGTACTTCATATCATCCGCAAACAGATGGTCAAACCGAAGCCGTCAACAAATGTCTAGAAACCTACCTTAGGTGTTTCACTTCAGAAAAGCAACACCTTTGGGTACAGTGGTTACCTCTGGCTGAATGGTGGTATAACACCAACTATCATGCTACCTCCAAAATGACTCCCTATGAAGCAGTATATGGTCAACTTCCGCCTTCCCCTACTTCTTATCTCAAGGGGTGCTCCAAAGTACAAGCAGTGGATCGACTCCTACAACACCGCGCAACCATGCTCGCCCATCTTAGAGAGAATCTTCATCAAGCTCAGAACCGCATGAAGCAACAGGTCGACCAGCATCGCTCAGAGCGGTAATTTCAAGAAGGGGATCAGGTCTTTTTGAGGTTGCAACCATATAAGCAAACATCACTCAAAGACAAGGGTTGTCAAAAGCTCTCTCCAAAATTCTACGGACCATACCAAGTACTTCAGCGCATTGGAGAAGTGGCTTACAAGTTGGCTTTGCCACCTACTGCAAAAATCCATCCAGTTTTCCATGTATCGTGCCTCAAGAAAGTGATTGGGAACAATTGCCGAGTTCAAACCAGTCTACCTGAATTGGACGAAGAAGGGTCAATCTGGCTTCAACCCGAACAGGTTCTAGACACACGAGACAAGCACCTGCGCGACTGCATGATTAAGGAAGTCCTCGTCAAATGGAAAGACACCTCTCTGGAAGATGCAACTTGGGAACCAGCCACTATTCTTCAGCAGTTTCCGCAGCTTCAACCTTGAGGACAAGGCTAGTCTTAAGGGGGAGGGCATGTTAGGGTCCCACCCTAACCCCCTTATTTATGTTATGGGATCACGTCATAGTCAAGAGTCAATAAAGCCCATATTAATATTTGTAAGTGGTTAACCCGCAATTAATGATGGGACCACAATTAGTTGCAAATGGGCCGTAGTATTAGATAGATGGTATTAATAAAACCCACGGTATTGGCCCGTGGTATTGCATGTATGAGTCATATATAAAGGATAGAGACTCCCTGCGAGGAGCATTGTGTCTTATTTTGTAGTCGAGCTCTGCTCTATTGGAGGTTGCCCCCTCGAAGAGGCAAGTGAACATTACTCTCTGAATAATAAAATCATTGCTATTCTGTGTTCTGGGTATCTTTTCTTCACATATTCTGTATTTGGGTATCATTTTGCAGGTTAAGAGCATAACAGATAAGCCATGGTATTGGTCCATGATATTGTAACAAACCCTATTCAGAGGTTAAGAATCTCCATGGTAAAGTGGAGACAAATTTCCATGATTAAGAATATTGTTCCATGTTTTCTAAAATCTATATATATTTAACTTATATATAAATAATAATAATAATAATAATAATAATAAATTTATAATTTAGTTAGTTTTTTATTTCTTTTTAAATTTTAGTAAGATGACATGTATCATGAAATTACATATTTTGATGAAATGTGTCATATGAACAAGTGTCATATGGAGCTGGTTATGATTTTTTTTTGCATGTGGTATTGATAAGCCATGGTATTGCCCCAAGATATTGTAACAAACCCTATTCAGAGGTTAAGAATCTCCATGGTAAAGTGGAGACAAATTTCCATGATTAAGAATCTTGTTCCATGTTTTTTGAAATCTATATATATTTAACTTATATATAAATTATTTTTATAATAATAATAATAATAATAATAATAATAAAGTTATAATTTAGTTAGTTTTTTATTTCTTTTTTAATTTTAGTAAGATGAGATGTATCATGAAATTACCTATTTTGATGCTTATTGTGGATCGATGCTATCAACAGAGCCATTTAATCTATGTGGTTGTGCTTGTATTACCTATATAACAAGTTACAATCATAAGTTATAAAACTTATAGCCTAGAGATCACTACTTTGGTGTCAACTTAACTTCAAGCCTCCCCATGAATGATATAAGCTCTTTCATAGATCAATGTGCAAACGAATTCTTCCCATTTGACATTGATTCTATAAATTATGATAGATGAATGGTACATGTCCACATTATGTTCATATTATAGATGGAGGGAATGTGAGCACAATGGAAGGGGAAAATCCATAGTGTTATATTCCATAATATGTTAAAGGTGCTAGAACCTATCATAACGAAATGGTCAACCAATAGTGATGACAACCATCATTGGCAAATATCCATGAATGGAAGTTATCTCATCACTATAGTTCAAGGAAAATCATGCCTCTCGAAATGACCCACTAGTCGTTCTTAAGGGGGTTAGAGTTCCACTCCTCCCCAATTCCTCTAGGTCTTAGGTCATTAATCCATTTCTTTATGTTTGATTAAGAGAAGCTCTTAACCAATGAAGAACAATTTTAAGCCTTACTACAAGACCATATTCCATGAATTATATCCTTTCAAAAATCACATAAAAGAATATTATAAAATTAATCATTAAATGACATGTAGATCAAAACATGCTTTATGGGTTGAACTTTACAATTTTCTTTTGTGAATATGATGATTGAATATGTAGAAAATGGCAATGTAACTGCTTCCAAATTCTCATTTTCAAATCAGAAATTTCCAAAATGTTCATATGATATCAAAACCATTCCAAGCCAATTGAAAATGGTAAACAATATGAATGCCACACTGAATGCAATAAATGCAATATAGGTTGGGATATACACTGATGTATCTTTTTAGATCTAGTGGTGTATATCCTAACCTATATCACATTTATTTCATATTTGAGATCCACTGGTGTATATCCCACCCTATATCTCACTATTGTGTTGTGCATATTGTTTACTATCAAAAGTACTTTTACCCATTTACAAAATTCCAAAAAAAATCAAAACAAAAAATGTCAAAAATAAGTTTCAAAGAGGTTGAAAGTATTCTTATCATAGCCCTAGGAGGACCCACAAGGTTTATTAGTGGACCTCTAAGTGTGCAACACCAACATTTTTCCTCCCAAGGATATCCCCACTTTAGTTATAGTAAACTTGGACTACACATCCCTACTTCTTTTTAAGTTATATCATTAGCAAAATTTTATACATAACCAAATTAACAAAAATTACACGTCCATACAAAATAATGCAAGAGACACAAATATATAAGTGGGTGGTTCAAAATAAGCATAAAACTTGGAAATGTTTTATATACCAGCATAGATCCATCTTAAATATGGATCTAACATGACCAGAGAGGGATCAAATTTCTTCACGTGCAAACTTCTTTAGAGTGCAAATACAATGTGTAATTTTTCATTGTTTAAATTGTATTTTTGAATTCTATATAGAGTATATATAGGACAGAATAAACATTTGAACCATAAAAATAAATAAAAAAGAAAAAAGAAAATCCATGACATATCGATATTTTTTTTTTATTATAGCAGACTTTATT
Source organism: Pinus tabuliformis (assembly GCA_031772625.1). Classification (NCBI taxonomy): domain Eukaryota; kingdom Viridiplantae; phylum Streptophyta; class Pinopsida; order Pinales; family Pinaceae; genus Pinus; species Pinus tabuliformis. The sequence continues at coordinate 93,552,657 of CM062812.1, forward strand.
TTTCTATTTAGAGCATAATTTATTTTTATTTTAAAGAGGCACGTGTCAAATCGATTGAAAAATGGATGGAAAAACTTACACATCCCCCTCATATCAAGGGTTGTGGAATGAGCCTCTCTACTCAACAAGAATGGGAAAAACTTTACATCAATTGTTCCCACTTGGCCTTATAAATCTTAGACATTCAATCGGTTCTAGGGCTCAGTTTCTCATTCAAAAACTTTGTCTAGACTTTTCTTATATGCTTATCAAAAGTTTTGTCCAAAATTTAGTTCCCATTCTCATACCACTAATCAATCAAGATCTTGGTTAAAATATTTCTCAAATTCAATTCATTCTTTGGGTGAACACTCAACCCAAACTCAACCCACCCTTCATTTCAAAACTCTAACTAGAAAAACTTAATGCTCACCTAGCATACTTCCCACATGACTTGATGCCCCATCAATTACATCGTTCCCCAAGAAAGAAATCAACCTAAATTCCTACCCAAGTTGAGTAACATAGAACCTCACCATGAAGGAATCCACTAGCTTATAGCTCACATGTCCTCACTCAGAGCTACAATGTGCAATCATATCACCTTAAAAAAGAGTTATGTATGTTATGTTCCAAATGTTCAATTAGACACCATCATTACATTTGTCTCATCAAGACGATTCTAGCGATATAAAATTTTCCTCAATCCTACTTACAAATTGAGGGTTATGCCTTGTTAAAGATAGGACCTTCAAACCATTCCACATCACCTTACCCTCCATGTGGCATCTAGCCAATGGTCCACATGGTAGGTGATTGGAGGCTCCATTGCTACTACGGAGAATCCACGTGGCCAAAAAGTTGACAACTAGTCGAAAGTCGACCCTTTCCATTGATATTCACTTTTTCATTTCCATTTATAGGATCGGCCCCCAATCTCCAACCTAAGTCGGGGTCGACCCTTCTCCTTGGCACGATAAAACATTGGGTTGGGGTCACCCGACCCTGACCTCACCTAAGTTCTCGACCACCACCAACAAATAATTTGGCCCATTGTAGGTTGGGGCAGATACCCGCCAAATTCCAGCCTATGTCACTGACCTCCCAAACTATGACTTGTGGGGACTGAAAGACTCAATTTAAAGCCATTTCTAACATTTTATCCGATTTTTAGAGGCCAATTTACATCCTGATATTTATGGGATTTCAAAGGTCTTTCTAAGCACCAATACCAACACTCGAGGGCCAATGAAATCCAGTTAGAAACAACTCGATAAACATCCCCTCAATGATTGCCACCAAAACATAATCACTACCATAAGCAATTCTTCTGAAGGATACAGAGAGAAGAACAACTCTTCAACAAATAGGAAACCTACTTTCCTCGACTCTATCAGCCTTACTAGTGGAACAATAAATAGAAAGGGATTCAACATCACTTGTAAATACTCATATTCAAGTAAAAAGGGTGAAACCATATGAGTTATCAACAACAGGTATACAACAATCCATGGTAATACTTGGTCAACCGTTCAACATTTTGTCATCACAAGATGACAAGCATTCCACAGTGACTATTGAATTCAATGTGTAGTTATTTCACTAGTGCAATGCAACACTATTATAAGTAAATAGTTCCATGCAACAACATGTTAGTATAATGCCATTAATCCCATGAAACATTCATGCTCATCAATACATCCTCATATGGATTATAACCATCCATTCAAGTTATGTACACAAGAGAACCAAAACTTGTCATGCAAACAATCAACATATCATTTATTCACACTTTAACATGATATCCATATAAGATTATTTATGTGAAGAACTTATTTTGGATTTTTATTGAAGATGGGCAATTGAGTTCAGGACTACAACTCTCCGCCCAACCATAAAGAATTTTTAACCAAGCTACAAAAAGAATCAGCTCAAGAGCTATCCTGTTCTGCAATCAGAGGATGAAGATCATAGACTACCTAGGCCTTAATATATAGGCCACAAGTCCTCCAATCCCCTATTTCGTTGCGCATTTTTGATTGGGGTCCAATTACATAACATGTGGGAATTGTCCCCAATCATACCTGCTATCAACCTCAGGTCCAACTACGCAATACATGAGCACTCTAGTTCCTCCTGCATGTAAGGAATACTTACTAGAAATATCCTAGCAACTGATAGTACACTGTCCCTCCATCTGATCTCAACTAGGTCTCTGTCTGAACTGCCATGCATCAGTTATCCATTAGAGAATACTCAGTTATCTGAAAATAATAGTTGTCTCATGCATGCAAGCATTAACAAACTATATATCATTAATTTAACAACTTGTTAAATTAATCTAATTGGACTTGGCTAAGTTAAATTAAGTCAACTGGTCCTCCCATTATAGAACTCATGCTTGATTCCTCAATCAGTGGAGAAAATCAATGATAAATTCCTCAATCAGTGGGACAAATAATTGCATGTTCTCACAAAGACTTCAAGTTTAATTTTCCATAACTAATTAACTCATGGAGAATTAATTAATTAATATTTACACTGCTAGTAAGACCAAATTCGATTTTACTTCCTATAGTTAGACTAGGGATTGCTAAAAATAGGAAGGGACCATGAAATGCTATTTTTAGAAGGTGTTATTTTTAGCAATTTCACCTCTCACCCAATGTGGCCAAAGTCCACAATGGCAAAACTGCTATTTTTAGAAGTGCTACTTTTAGCAGTTATATTTTTAGCAATTTCTAAATTTAGAATTTCTTGTTGCACACTTTTCAACACTCCCTCTTAACAAGAAAGGGATTATCAGCAGCCCCGATCCTGTCTCTATGGAACTCAAACTTGCCCTTTGACAATGCCCTTGTCAAAATATCTGCATCATGTTCCTCAGTTGAAATGTACAACAACAACATGATCCTCTTGACCACACAATCCCGTAGATGATGATAACGGATATCTATATGCTTGGACCTGTCATGCAACACTGGATTCTCAGAGAGTTTAATGCAACTCTGATTATCACAATATATCACAGTAGGATCCATCATCTGAACAAAAAATCCCACTAGAATCTTCTGCATCCAGATGGCCTCACATGCAGCTTGACTAGCAGCCATGTATTCAGCCTCCGTTGAGCTAAGTGTAATTGATCTCTGTTTCCTGCTATACCAAGAAACCGCAGCTGACCCAAGGTTGAAGATTCCTCCAGAAGTGTTCTTCCTGTCAGATGGACTACTTGCCCAATCTGCATCCATGAAGCCTTGGAGCTTCACTCCCTCTGTCTGCCTGTACCATAATCCATACTGTGTAGTGCCTCTGAGATATCTCAGCACATGCTTTGCCGCATTCCAAAATAACTTGGTTGGCTGAACCATAGCTTGACTCAGCTGGTTCACCACAAAGCACAAATCTAGTCGTGTGTTCACCAGATACATGAGTGAACCCACAAGCTATCGATAAACAGTAGCAGCTACTACCTCACCTGAAGTAGCATCCTCCTTCCTCCAGTTACCTGTTGGAGGAGTCTCCATGGGCTTACACATCTCCATGTGGAAGCGCCTTAGTTTCTCATTGGCATACTTGCCTTGAGACACAAATACTTCCCCATCTCTCTGCCACGCCTCCATGCCTAGAAAGTAGTGCATGAGGCCCATGTCCTTCATCTCAAACTCTCTTGCAAAGTCCTCCTTGCAAGACTTGATCAATTGATCATCACTTGTCAAAATTAGATCATCGACATAAAGTACAATAATCAATAGCTTACCTTCTACCATGATGTGGTTACTAGAGGTTCGCATTCGCTTCACTCTTGGTGAAGCCCAACCCAGTGAAATAGTTATCGATCCTGGTATGCCAAGCACAGGGTGCTTGCTTCAGCCCATACAATGCTCGCTTGAGCTCGCACACATGCGACTCATGATCGAAGGTCTGAAATCCACCAAGCTGCTCAATGTATACCTCTTCCTCAATCTCCCCATTGAGGAAAGTTGTCTTCACATCCATCTAATGGATCTTCCAACCCATGTGAGCTGATAGTGCTAGAATCGATCTGATCGATGAGTACCTTGCAACAGGAGAAAAAGTATCATCATAGTAAAACCCATCAACCTATGAGAAACCACAGGAAACAAACCTTGCCTTGTGTTTCTCAATACTACCATCAACTGCCTACTTTACCTTGTAAAGCCATCGGGAAGTAACCATTGACTTGTCCCCCGGTCTAGGGACAACATCCCACACACTGTTCTACATGATAGAATCATACTCCCCTCCCATCGCATCCACCCAGACTGGCTGCTGCACTGCCTCGTCAAAATAAGAAGGCTCAGTCGCTACACACTCCCCAACCAGGGCCATGTAGCCAGTGTATCTATCGGGAGATCTCCTCTGTCTGTGCTGAGAGGAAGGCTGCCCCACATTCTCTCTCACATCCTGCATCAATCTGTCAGCCTCCCGTGAGCGTTTCCGCCCATCTCTGGAAGACTCTCCAGCAGTGATGATCTCCACTACTGGAATCTCTGCATGCGGCTGATCTACATCATCAGGAGGCTCCTCCTCCTTAGGAACTAATAGTTCTTCATCATCACCATGCAACTTGAGCTTCCTCTCAAGTGACACTCGCATGGCTCATTGCTCATCGAACTTCAGATCCCTGTGCATTACGGTCCTCTAACTAGTAGGTAGAAACACACGATAGTTGTGAGGTGTATCAATGTAACCCACAAGTATTCCCAAAACAATTGTTGGGTCTAGATTATTCCGAGCATCTTTGGCCACATGGTAGAATACTAGTGATCCAAAGATGCAGAAGTGACTCACATCTGGTCGCTTCCCTAAAAAATCCTCCATAGGTGTCTTCATCCCCAAAATACGATGAGGACTTCTGTTCTGAAGATACACTGCTGTATTTCATGCCTCAGCCCATAGATGAAGTGGCAGGCCTTGGTCATGCAACATCACTCGAGCTGCTCACACAATAGACATGTTCTTCCTTTCGGCCACCCCATTCTGTTGTGGGTTTTGAGGTGCCGTGAGTTCCCATTTAATTCCTTATGAAGCACATAAGTCTTTAAACTGTTGAGAAACATACTCTCCACTGTTATCACTCCGCAAGGCCTTTACTTTCATCCCAAATTCTTTCTCTGCCAAAGATTTGAACTCACAAAAATTCAATAAGGTTTGATCCTTCTTTTGCATAAAGCAGATCCAACATCTACAAGAAAAATCATCAACAAAAATAACATAGTACCTCTGCTTTGTCGTGGAGGCTGCAGAGAAGGGCCCACATACATCTGAATGAAATCACTCCAGAATTGCTCCCACTCTACTATCTCGATCATGAAAGGAAGATTTTGCATACTTACCCAAAGTGCAACCTTTGCATGTGCTCGTTTGCTCCAGCTTGCACTTGGGTAATCCGGTAGAAATTTGTTGCATGATCTTCAAGGCCCCATGATGCAAGTGGCCTAGTCTCCTATGCCATAACTCACCAATATCTTGGCCATGCACCACCTCTGCTTTGGAACTCAGTGCAACACAGTCATCTACCTATAACACTTAGAGATTCTTAATTCGAATCCCTGTCTGCTTTGGTCTGTCTAGTGCTGATATGCCTTAGGAAAACCTTTCCCAAACTAAAGAATACATCATAGCCTTTATCCTCAAGCATAGCAATAGTCATAAGATTATTTTTCAACCCTGGTACATACATAACATTAGAAAGAGTGAGGGGAGAACCATGCTCCCTCTGAAACACAACCGTACCTTCACCTGTGACAAGGTACTTTCCATCATTGCCCATCTCGATCCGTATCTAGAGATCCTTCTCCTCCAAAGTGTTGAAAAGATTCTTGTCACCTGACATGTGGAAAGAGGCTCCACTGTCCAAGTACCAAACACATCCCATGTTGGATGAAACCATGCATGCAATAAGTGAGAAATCCAGCTTAAACTGTGAAGCTAGTGCCTCACCATCAGATTCCTTGGAGGAACCTTTCTTGGACTTCTTTTTGGACAATTAGTAGCATAATGGCACAACTCATGACAATGAAAGCATCTTACCTTCGACTTGTCAAACTTCTTGCCACCTTGAGAAGACTTGGATTGGGATGCCTTCCCTTTCCCTTTCTTAGCTTTAGTTGCTAAAACCAAATTCTCTTCATCCTCATGTTTTGATGAAGATCCATCCCTGGTGCTCCATCTGATCTCCTCCTACATCAAATCCGACCATAGTTGTTCCCAATCTAGCAGTTTATCCCTTCCATTCACTGAGTCCTGGTAGCTATGCCAGCTCTTAGGAAGGCTAAGGAGTGCTAGACTCTACATATCATCATCATCAGTCACGACCCCTACACTTGCAAGCTCATCCTTGCAGGTGGTGAGCTTGTTCAGGAATGTAGAGATAGTGTCACCCTTTTTGCACTTGATCTTGTGAAGTTTGTCCTTCAGTGCCAGTTTCCTTTGATCACTGCTATTCTGATATAAATATTTCAATGTTTTACACATAGCAAACAGAGTCTCCTTCCCATGGAGGCTCGAGATTATGTGATCTCGAACTCCCTCCAGGATGATTCTCCTAGCTCTAGCCACACACTTCTTCCATTCCTCTAGTTGAGTAGCATTAGTAGACTTAGGGACTTCTTTATCAATGAAGTCCTTAAGGCCATTATCTTCCAATACTACCTCCAAGCGATCCTTCCAAGCTATATAGTTTGAGCTGCCATCAAGGGCATACTCAAGCCTAAAACCATAGAACGCCATCGGTGAAATAGATGTGATAAGAACTTGAGATCTATATCCTGAACAATAAACTTCGAATTTCTCTTGCTTGTATACTGTTCTTCCTTGATCACCTGTGCTCCGATACCATGTAGAAATTTCACCTGTAGATCAAACTGATATATGCAATGTACTAAAGCATACTACTTGATCTAGTTCTGCAAAACATTAAGTGGAAGCAAAATTGATTTCATAAGCAACATCAAGAATAAATAGATATAACTGAGTAAGAGAAATAATCAACCATAACACAAGATATATCACTAGGGAAAGCACCAGCATAAAACCCCAACACAATATTATTAATCAAGTGGAAATCCTCTTCAGTTTACAAAAAGAATCAGCTCAAGATCTATCATGTACTCTCTGCAATCAGAAGATGAAGATCACAGACGACCTAGGCCTCAATATATAGGCCACAAGTCCTCCATTCCCCTATTTCCTTGCGCAATTTTGATTGGGGTCCAATTACATAACATGTGGCAATTGGCCCTAGTCATACTTGCTATCAACCTCAGGTCCAACTACGCAATACTTGAGGACTCTAGTTCCTCCTGCATGCAAGGAATACTTACTAGAAATATCCTAGCAACTGACAGTACACTGTCCCTCCATCTGATCTAAATTGGGTCTCTGTCTGAACTACCATGCATTAGTTATCCATGAGAGAATACTAAGTTATCTGAAAATAATAGTTATCACATGCATGCAAGCATCAACAAACTATATCTCTTTAATTTAACAACTTGTTAAATTAATCTAACTAGACCTGACTAAGTTAAACTAAGTCAACTAATCCTCCCATTATAGAACTCATACTTGATTCCTCAATTAGTGGAGAAAATCAAGGATAATTTCCTCAATCAGTGGGACAACTAAATGCATGTTCTCACAAAGACTTCAAGTTTAATTTTCCATAACTAATTAACTCATGGAGAATTAATTAATTAATATTTAAACTGTTGGTAAGACCAAATTCGATTTTACTTCCTATAGTTAGACTAGGGACTGCTAAAAATAGGAAGGGACCATCAAAAGCTATTTTTAGTAGTTTCACCTCTCACCCAATGTGGCCAAAATCCACACTGTCCAAACTGCTATTTTTAGAAGTGCTATTTTTAGCAGTTCTATTTTTAGCAATTTCTAAATTTATCATTTCTTGTTGCACACTTTTCAACACCTACCTCCTCCCACTAGCTATGTAGCAAACCACCAATGCATAGGGAATCTAGAGGCCTGCCACCTCCAACCTCCAACCATCTAATAGTACACACACACACACTCCAAGGAGTTGAGAGGCTTTAACTCCACCTCGGTAGCATGCAACACAGTGGTTACACCTAGTGAAAGGAATCGAGAACTCATTGCCAACATCAGATACACAAGCAAAGGAGAATCTAGAATTTCCTTTACCAGGATTCCAAACATTAAACCTCTACCGTAGGTTGTCAAGAGACTCCATATAACACCATCTCCACCCTCCAACCTCTTGAGGTTTCATGAGATTTACCTTCACCTGAAGGAGAATTACTCCCATACTCTTATTACTCAACTGAAGGTATGACAATGTTCTGAGAGTGGTGGAAGAAGTCAATGTCCTCCACACTATTGTAGCTATCACTAATTCTTGTTAACAAGGAATTATCCATGTCTTTATCATCCACAATGTGCGCTTGATTCCTTCCTTAATGCAAATGGGTAGTTCTTCACAATTGTTCCTGACAACTCTTGCATGTTCTCTTGTTTTTCACACAGTTCATAAATTCCTTCCTCAAAGCCCTTCAACCGCTATTATGTGTGCCTCTCTATGTTGTGTCCCAACTCATTCACATAACTCTTCCCCCTTTTTTTCTATGTAATAGCAGAAGTGTCCTCAGAAACACAAATTTTATTAATAAGGAAAACAAAATTACATAAAATCTGCAAGAGTTTACACACAATCACTCAACACTCTTGCAAGTACAGAGAAACAAGATTTAAATAAGCTTGTGTCCTAAACTAATTTTGTTATGGATCACTTATTTCATTTAAAAGTGTCCATTTACATTTAATTCTCTCACAACAACACTCCTAACTATTTTCCTAAAATAGTTCCTAAGAAATGACACCTTTCTAGATGTCATATCTTTTACAACAATTAGCTATTCTAAAATGTCTCCAATATCTAATTAAATATTCTAGATACTTGAATATCAGACTCTCAGTAATTAAACTATAGTTTATTTATTTTGGATCATCTAACATTCCCCCCTTTGATCCAAAAGTACATTACAAAAGATACCAAGCTCTTCATGTAACTTAGTAAATTTGATCGTGCCTAGTGGTTTTTTGAAAATATCTGAGATCTGAGATCTGATCTTCTGAAGGACAATATATTGGTGATTCAAACTTAAACAAGAATGCAACAAATCACAGATATAACCATAAATATAGAGATGCAACAAAAATAACACTTCATTTCATTAATATAAAATACTGAAATATGCTTACAAACAGAATGGAAATAAACTAGCTTGGGCGATGGTAGCTTATCTCTGAGAAGAGATGTGGCAGCTACATACCTCTGAACTCTACCACAATGAGGCACAAATGCCTATTTATTATTGAGAAATAATAGAAATTACTGAACATCAAAAAACACAACCCTAGGAGATGAAGTGCCAAAACTATGGGCCCCGTTTGGGTAAATCGATACATCAATTTGTCAGGGTCATATCTTTGGCATACGATCTCTATTTGGATATCATAATACCTCGTTTTGAAGATGTCGAAGAGAAGGCCAAAAAGAAACCAAGAAAATGGTTTGGGAATTTTTTTATCTCTCTGTTTTCTCTAAGAATGTCGTTTAGAGCCTTAAAACGGCTCCAGAAGTTTAGAACCTGAAAAACTACCAAAAATAGTAAATTGCGCTACAATTAAGGAATTTGAAAAACTGAAAGAGACAGTGTTGGGGGTCCAAGTTGAATAGGCGGGTGGCCACCAATATCCACCTGGATCAACTGGTTTGATGACGGTCTTTGCGATGAGTGTCTTGATGTAATGATACTTTGTGTCCACATTCTTTGTTTTATAATGGGAAACTAGATTTTTGGCAAGCTTTATGGCTGACTGACTATTAATTCAGTGAATAAAGATGTGGTTTCTACTTGAGGAATGCCTAAATCCTACAAAACTCTATGCAACTAAACAATTTCATATGTTGCTTCTAATGTTGATATATATTCTGCTTTTGTCAAAGAAGTGTCCATTATAGCTTGTTTCTTGCAACTCCAAGAAATTGCAATTGATCCCATGTTTGTCAAATAACCTAATGTTGATGCCCGATCATCAATACTTCCAACAAAATCTGCATCTAATATCCACCAAGCACAAAGTTCTTAGTCTTTTTGTAAATAATACCGAAAGCTTTCGTCCCTTGGATATATCTAAGGACTTTTTTTGCCGCATTCTAGTGTATTTACCTTGGCTCATTCATAAAGCACGATAAAATATTGACTGCATAAGATAAGTTTGGATGAGTGGATGTTATATAGGTTAGGCTTCAAACCAACTGTCTATAAGTAGCATTGTTCACCAATTCCCCCCCCTCAAAAGTTGAAAGTCTTAAGTTTTGTTCCATTGGGGTGAGAACAGGCTTGTAATCTTGCATTCCAAATCTTTGAAGAAGTTCAGATGCATACTTTCTTTGAAAAACGAAAATATTGTTTGGATGTTGGAATACTTCAACTCTAAGATAATAGTGAAGTAATCCCAAATCAATCATCTTAAATCCAGCCTGCAACTCCTTCTTTACCTGCAAAATATGATCATTATTGTTCCCAGTAATGATCAAGTCATCCACATACATAACTAAAACCACCATATTTTTACCCTGTTTTCGCACATATAAATTATCATCAGACTTACTTCGCTTAAAGCTAACCTTGTGAAGGTACTCATACATTTTAGCATACCAAGTTCGTGGATCTTGTTTCAATCCATATAAATCCTTCATCAATTTGCTTACTTTGTGTTCCTACTATTATATGGGATTTAAGACTGCAACATAAATATCTCCCCTAGGTTTGGTGGCTAACCTAGAACAATACAATGAAAAAGGACTCAATGTTTCACTTAAAGTCAGTAGATGAGGTGAAGACACCTACTTGGAATTTTTCATATGTTTCACTCCTTCTTTGGCTAGAATGCTCCAATCCTAGCTCCAACATCTAAAATTAGAACTTGCACAACTAGACAACACAAGCCAAGAAATTATGAGATCTATGTAGCATCATCTATCTACTTCATTCAATAGATCGACATGGTATTGAAATATATGAAATAACGACATCACATACAGGTAACAAAGATAACTCTTTGTATTGATATAAATGGAGTGAGTTACAACCATAAATAGGTGTGAATCTTGTAGAAGAGCTCCTCCAAGTTGTTGGCTTGTCCTTCCTTTGTCACAAAGTGTACCTCCAATCACCCCAAATGCATGAAAGGATAAATCTCACAACAAAAACATAAGAGTAGAATCACTCGCCAAAATCCTACCTCTTACATATGGAAGGTTGTAAATATATAGAGGATTGGGGTAAGTTGGGAGTTCTTATCCTTTTACCAATATTGGGATTGAGATCCACTCTTGATGGGAGGATGAGATCTAAGGATAAGGTATGGAAAATTCAAGGTAGGATAGGATAGGATTCGAGAGTTTTATTCAGGTAAATGGTTACAACAGATCCTGGAAGCTTATGGAAATGGAGGCTTCAAGATTTTCTCTCTTTTTCTTGAATTTCTAGAACCAACGCAGGTGCAAGGAAGGCAACCTATAGGTGATCATTGCAGGCCACAATGGAGCAACTTGTAGGTGAAAACTATCTAGCAAGATGCCAAAGTGCGTTGGTCCTCAAACTGGCTTAGATGATGCAGTTTAGGGAAGAAATTGTGGGGAATGAGAGAGTCATGCATAGGCCTTTGTGTAATGATGATGTAAAGGGGTAAGTGGATGTGAATGATCCCATTAGGAGGCTGATTAATCAGGTGTGAAAAAATATCATATAACAAAGTGCCCCCTAAAGCGCAAAGTCAAAGATGACGATTGATGACTGAAGTGCTTTATGTTGTGACAATTCAGGATCAAGAACAACCGATGAGATCGTCTTCTGTTACAAGACATTTACATCATGACATCTTTGTTATCCCCCATCAATGACACAAAATAGGTATCATGATTGAGACAAAATGATGCTAATATGGAATTGGATGAGGAAATTAAAACATGGAATGAAGTCTTAAGAGTATTGTAACAAATATCAACCGAATGAATTCTTTTGAACATAACGAGGACACTGAATGGAGTTGGCAGGATTGACCGAAAACTGAAATGGAGGTTTTGTGAAGATATGATGAACTGAGAGACAAGAATAATGCCCAACCCAACAGCCATAGAGATGAACTGGAACAGTGTTGTGTTCAAGAGCGACTTGCTGCCATTAAAAAATGAAGAACCATTAACAAATGTTTTCCCAATTTCTGCAACCATACTAGTCAATACATCTTTATGTTTCAACTAGCTTGAGGAGGATAGCATATGCTTGATCTATAAGTTCATCCTTCAGATGTACCCCTCCAAGTATAGTTAACAAACCCTTAGAAGGAGTGGTTCGTCCTTGTCATGTTTGACAAGTCCATCATTGTTTGATGTTTTAACAAGTCCAATGAAGGTAAAAATTGACATATTTTTCATATTTAGGGAGTTTGAAAAAGAGGGGAAAATTAAAAGTCTAGATGTCCCTTTTCGTAAGTAGTCCCTTAGGTCCAAAAGGGTAGAAAACAATACCCAAGAGAACCTCTTACCCATTTTCGACTACGGTATTCCTTTTTCGTATTTAGTCTATCTCAACCTGGAAAAGGGTTAAACTTATATTGACTAGACGTCTTTTCATTTACTTTCATGATTTTGAAAAGACAAGTGCTCGACAATATTCTCATGTTTTGGGAGTCCAAAAAGCACTAAAAGAGGACTCCTTCGGGAGGAACGATTGGTATAAAGGGTAGAAATTGGTTCTAGTCATGATGGAACTTCTAAAAACACGCAAAGATCAAGAAGTTGGCTAATAGGACCACTCATCGCATCGGTTTCTCAAGAAAGGGTAAAACTAAGTGAAAATGTATGATCAGCCAAGAATACGGTGATGATGGAATGAAAAAAACAAGGATCATTTGGAAAAAACGGGATGATAAAAATGGAAATCACAAGGGATAAAATGGGAATGGTTTCATTTTTATAGAATCTTGAAACATGGGAAATTATGCTTCAAATTGGTTTCATTTTTACGCAAGCTTGAAATAGAGAAAAACTATGCTTGAAATAAGTTTACATGCCCCCATCATAATGACTCAATTCAAGGTACATGCCCCCCAAGCTTCATTTCATGCTCCTAAGTAGACTATTGGGTACTAATAGGTGGATGGAATGAAGGTTCATTTATGAGATCAAGTGAAAGACTCTACTAGGAATTTACGAGATCTAATCAAAGACTCGAATGGGAAGGGGATCTATTTCATTTTTAATGAGCTTGACATAGGAAAAGAACTATGCTCATAACACCTTGTTTCATTTTTTAACAAGCTTGACACAAGGAAAGGAACTCTGCTCCAAGACCTTGTTTTATTTGTTAAGGAGCTTGACACAAGAAAATGAACTCTACTCCAACACTTTTTTTCATTTTTTAAGGAGCTTGACACAAGAAAATGAACTCTTCTCCAAAACCTTATTTCATTTTTTAAGGAGCTTGACACAAGAAAAGGAACTCTACTCCGATCCTAATGATGGCCTCCAAGATACCATGGCTTCCAAGAGGTTTTCATTAGATGGGAGAATAATTCTCTGGAAGGGATATATATCAAGGGATAAAATGGAAAGATGACGCCTCAATGCCCCCAGTAAATGATTCACTTTATCACCTACCAGATCTAAGTCAAAAGAAGTTGATTAGACAGTGAAAGACTCATCTTCATCAATAGGTCATGAATGGGATAAGTTTCCACATAATTAATCTGTTGTGGGGAATATGCCACTTGCATATAAGGACCATTTAGGGAAGCTGGTTAATTTGGATTCAAATTAATACCAATTAATGAAAGCTGGTCAATGGTCACAATTCTTCCTTCATGCGAGAAACAAATCATACGAAAGAGTGAAGAGATAAGAGCTCCCATGACATAAACATAGTCATTCCCAAGGAGTAAATTAAAATCCAAAGGGCCTTGGACTACCATCACATCGATATAAACAATCTTTCCTCCCAAAGTAATAGGAAACTTAGGAAGGATCCCTAATGGTTGACTGGTTCCTTTGTTAAAAGCCAACAGATTCTAGGTAATGGGCACAAGCTGTGGAGAACCTAAAGCTTTCCAAGTAGTTGAGGACAAAATACTAATAGATGCACCTTCATCTATGATTTTGCTAGGTATGACCACATTATAAGCTTGTATTATGATCTCGAAGGGCATATAAGAAGGAAGATGATATCCTTCTAGTCAATTCCAATCAAAGGAAGTGACCATGCTACTTAGAGGGGTGTTTTGGGAACAAGAGGACTGCCCCATTATGCTATGGGAATGGTTGAACTTCTCTCTAGTGTTGTGGGAGTGGAAGGACTATCCCCTAGTTGATTGGAATTTAAAGAAACAAGAAGAACCTGAGTGGTATGAAGTTCACTCTTTACAGGAATGGTATGTTCAACTGAAGGTGGAATCGAGTCAACTGTTTTCTCAACCAATGGATGGCTGGGAATGGACTCATGGGATTTACATTCATAGAGAGAAGGATCGATTGCATTCAGATTTAGATCAATCACTTCATCACCTAGTGGAGGATTGTGGGAAATATTTTGGTAACTAGCTAGGAGTCATAGCTGAGAATTTGTAAGGTTTTCCAATGCTTTTGAGGCTTAATCCATATAAGGAAAATGGTGAATAGGATGATTCCCTTCACATAAATTACATGGAAAATTTACTTTACCCATTTTCCCATGGACCTTACTATCACTAGTTAAGGGTTTGTCCCCAGCATGATCTCTTGAAACCGACGACAAAGGTTGATGTGAGCTTGTGGACCACACTTCTAATACCTTGAGAATACTAGGAAAATCTCTAAGAAGGTGGTCACCCTTAAATAACATGCAAGGGAATTTAACTTTATAGGGTTGACTAGAAGATTTTTCCATACTAGTTGTGTCTGTAGCAATGGTTGCTTGGTTGCTCCCCTGCTTATTTTTCTTCTTCATCATCATCCTTTTCTTCTTATTCTTAGGCTCCTGGTTACTAGAATCAATATTTTCACCAAGCAAAGAGGAAGAAAGGGATGAAGAAACAATAAGTGAAGAAGACAAAGAGTCAACTTTAGGATTAACATGAGGTTGATGTTGTTCAGGCGCATGAGAATTTGGTTGAGAAGAAGTTTGGACTTTCGAAACCATATGGGTCGAAAATAACCAAATTAGCAAACAAATGGTGAATTCGGGAAGGGACAATTTTCCATATAAGGAGAACCAATATTTCCAAAAGAAGGAAAAGGACCAAGATTCCCATCAGAGGGATTTCATTGACTAGTAAACTCTGGAACTATTTCCATTAGTCTTAACTTAAGATCCACTAAGGAGTTGTTCCACGTCAAATAATTGATTTTAGAAATTAAAGACACAAACAAAACAAAGGGTTAGCTAGCAACTGTGAACTGTAATATACACCTTGGAAAACCAAGGAATTAACGTACATGCAGGAAATATCCCTGAATGTTGTGTTCGGTGTATCATGGTATACAAGGTGATGGACTCAGTTACCTATGCATGGATAGCAACCTATAGGGGACTCCCAAAATATAATTGATGGTATGTGGGAGTGCAGTCTATAGTAGTGTTGTCTAATGTTTAAATGTTCAATGAGAGCGCTCCCAAATACTTTACGTGCATGGAAGACCACCAATCTACCCAAAGGTACGTGGAGAACGTGTTGAGAAATCTAGGGCATTTGGATTAGGTCATTTCTCTTCCATTAGTGACTGCTTGTGAATGATTTTACTTCTTTAGATTAGGATCTTCTTCATGTTAGACTATTAGTGCTTTTCTTCATCAAACATAAACCAATGCATGAACATAAATACACAAGGGACATAACATGTAGGCTATACGCCAAATCCAAAACCTCTCACTATTTGAGAGGAAAACCCACATAGATTTTTCTTATAGAAATTCCAATTAACAAATACCAAGACCAAGATCCTTGACCTAGTAGCTTATCCAAGACCAAGACACAAGTCCTCTTCACTATTAGTCTTCTTCTTTGATTATCTTCCACTTCGATCTTCTTTGCATCTAGATCTTCCACATGTGATTGTACCAAGACCTTGTCACATAGCAGTGATCATCTTCCTGAGATAACATCGAATCCTCTTTGTTGTAGGACAAATATTATACCGATATAATTATTTTAGTATCTATCAATCTGTGATCTTCTTATTGTAGAACCGAGACTCTCTTTCTGAATTACTATCTTTGAGATTGGCCCTTAAACCAATTCGAACTGATATCTGAATCCGAACTCTTGTAGCCTTTTATTGAACCTGATACCCGAAATATCTGAGATATATACACAAACTTCACTCTATTGTTACCCACCTAACAACCACAGAGATATACCTTGTTGTCTTTACTTGTCCAAATTCTGAACTATGATTTGACATCTAAACTTCTTCATAGTAATTAATCACCGAAACATAGGAATATAAACTTTATTTTTTGACACTTTTCATTGAAATAGTAGAGCTATGTGAAGCCTGAACTATTTTAATTTAAGGTGCCTTCACCCCTATTTATAGTGGTTGGTCCCATAAATAAGCCAACCTATACGTATCTGAATAGGTGTGTCTATTCGAGGTTAGTCGACATGAGTTTGTCACCTTGTCTTTGTTGGGTTGTGTTATATTGTTTCCACGACTACCCCACGCACGGGGGGTGGAAGACCCCCCTGTAAGTTGCGTGGGGTGCTACCAGGGGGTCACGAGAGGGCGACTACCCCCTGCACGAGGTCCAGGGCAGCACCATGGGAAAAAAAATTTGGACCCTATATTAGGTGGGTGGACCTACCTATGGTTTTGTGCATGGATTTCACACATGGTTTTGGACATGATGGTTTTCTATTCATGGTATTTTGTAGATCTAGTCAAGGGAACTACGATTATATTCTAATCCAAGGTTAATGGATTGGGGTTTATGGATGCTTCAGCATGTATATATATGTATTGTAACATTGAAAGGAAAATAATGAAAAATCAATTTGGTAGTCCCGATTTTTGGATCCAAGGGAAAATCTCTGTGTATATATGTTTTATGTTTTATGCTCTCGCCATTTTTTATTTTTTATTTTTAGAATTCATATGCAGGTAATTTTTGTAAAGGGTTAAAACCTACAATCTTGAAGGTGACATGAAGAGAAGACTATGTGCTTGTCTTTCGAGGGCTACATAGACCTATATACAATTTTACACATGCTCAAAAGAGCTCTTCATACGTGACATTGACTCTTTGACTCAATGATAAATCCTAAGGCTCTCAATGGGAACCATCTGAAATAAAATCACTTTCTCATGAAACCCATGAAGCAAGGCTTACAAAAATAATTTTATTTTCTTCATTTCATTATTTACAAATATCATAATTACATGTCATAATGAAGACCGA
Source organism: Pinus tabuliformis (assembly GCA_031772625.1). Classification (NCBI taxonomy): domain Eukaryota; kingdom Viridiplantae; phylum Streptophyta; class Pinopsida; order Pinales; family Pinaceae; genus Pinus; species Pinus tabuliformis. The sequence continues at coordinate 93,570,140 of CM062812.1, forward strand.
ACCTAGTTACACTTTTCAACACTCCCTCTTAACTAGGGAGGTATTCATAATGGTACCTAGTCATTCTTAATCTGAAGAATTTCTCATAAGAAGAATCAGATTGGTAACCCATCTTTCTAGCATCATATCAACCAACATTGTTACATAGCAAGGCCTTGATTAACAACTCTATCCACATGATCAGAGCACAATGTTGGTGAGACCAATGATTCATAGACACCATAATCATTGTCTCTCAAGGTACACACTCCACCTGGGTATTCACAGAGTATGAAATTCTTTAGACTATTCTTATCTTGGATAGCCAGTACTCAAATAATATCAGTCCACGACTGCTCTTCTCTTGGATGCCCTATCTCATCCTGAAAGAGCATCAAATGCCATATGATTACCCAATCCTCCATTCTATCTTCCCATGTGAATACCATAATAATGTGTCTATCTCTCCCTCTCAATCAGGGAGGACATCTATTCCAACAAAGGAATGTACCCATTCCTACACAAAGAATGTACCTAAGATCCCTATTGGCTTAGGAATTTCCAATTTTCTCCCAAGTAAGAAAATTGCTTCCAGGCTCCCTCTTAATGAGGGACCTACAACAACTCCTCGACCAGCTCTTTGAAGAGCTCCTTCCTTCAGTGTCATGAATTTATTTGTCCATGAGTCTTCATCATATGTGACTTTTAAATAGGGCATATACCACCCATCACTTTCATCCACGAGTCAGTCATGTCATGATTCCTTTTCATAAAAAAGTGAACCATCAGTCTTCATCTAGCCTTGCTTCATGTCATGTTGCTTTCTTCATGCCATATTTTCTCGAAGGATCTTATATCCTTCTATATGGTCCTCTTGGAAGTCATCCAAAGTTCTTCCCTTTGGTAGTCCTTCATAAACCCATACAGATATTTGTTTGAAAATAAGAAATGAACACTTCAATTAAAATTATTGTTGGGTTGTGTTATATTCTTTCCACGACTAGCCCACATAGTTAACCAGGGGGTTAGAAGTGGGGCACAGCCCCCCCTTCGTTGCATCGATTGCGTAGCGGGGGGAGTCACAGGGGGTTTGAGGGGTGCAGGTAACCCCACTCTATGGGGTCCGGGGCAGTGCCCCAGAAAAGTTTGTTTTTGGACCTTATATTAGGTTGGGTAGACCTACCTATGGTTTTGTGCATGTTTTTCACAAATGGTTTAGGACGCGATGGTTTTCGGTCCATGGTATTGGATGCTTTGGCATGTATAAATATGTATTGTAACATTGAAAGGAACATAATGAAAAATCAAGCTGGTAGTCCCAGTTTTGGGATCCAAGGGAAAATATTTGTGTATCTATGTTTTATATGTTATGCTCTCACATTGTTTTTTTTATGTGTTTTAGAATTCGTATGCAGGTAATTTCTATACGGGGTTAAAACCTACATTTTGTATCAGAGATGTTTTGGCTTCAAGGGGACGCCTTTGTTGTTGAGGGGCTTCACTGGGCCTGTGGTAGACCCTGTTCAGTGGGTGATCTGCAGGATCGATTCTGGTAGTGAAAGAAGATGGCGAGCAGTGGAAAGATAGAGATTGATAATTTTAATGGTCGGAGTTTTGAGTTGTGGAAACTCAAGATGGAGGATCTGTTGGAGGATAAAGATCAATGGATTGCGGTAGATCTGGGTACTAAACCAACGGGAGTGTCTGATGAAGAATGGAAGAAGTTGGATCGGAAGGCAAAGAGCACAATACGATTGTGTGTCTTAGATTCAGTATTGCTGAATGTGTCAGGGGAAGCTATGGTGAAGGCTTGGTGGGACAAGTTAGGGACTTTGTACCAATCTTAGTCTCTGGTAAATAAATTGTTCCTATGGAAAAATTTGTATAACCTGAGGATGAAGATGGAGACTTAGTGACAGAGCATTTGAATGTGTTTAATACTGTGGTAAGTCAGTTATCGTTTGTTGATATCAAAATTTCAAATGAAGATAAGTGCATTAGTTTGTTGTGTTCTCTACCAGATTTGTGGGACAGTCTGGTTATTGCAATAGGTAGGAATGCAACCACCTTGTAGTTTGATGAAATAGTCTCATCCTTGCTGACAGAGGAGATGAGACGGAAAAATATGGAGAGCTAGAATGGTGATGCCTTGTCTGTACGAGGACGGTCCCAAAATAGAAACAAAAATAATTCATTGAGTGGGAGGTCTAAATCTAGAGGGAGATCTAAATTTCCAGGAAAACCTGTAAAGGTGGTGTGCTAGAAATGTGGAAAGGAAGGGCACTACAAAAGGGACTGTAAATCTAAATCTCCTGATAAAGGAAAGGGATCTGATGATGCTCCTTCTGCAGAGGCGAAAACCACCTCAGATGAAGGTGGGGATGTGTACTTGACTTCTTCAAGTACACATGTAGATCACAAGGCATGGTTGATTGACTCAGGTGCATCGTTTCACTTCACTCCCCATACAGAGTGGTTCTATGAGTATGAGAAATATGATGGTGGTGATGTCTTCTTGGGGGATGACAGGAAGGCTAGAATCATTGGTCACGGAAAAGTAAAGCTGAAGTTGCAAGGTGGAAGGGTTAGAACACTTCTGGGTGTTTTGCATATTCCCGCATTAGCCAGAAAGCTGATTTCTGTAAGAAAGTTGGATGATGCAGGTGTAAAAATAGTATTTGAGAAGGATACCTGCAAGATGGTTTAGGGGGCAATGATATTGATGCTGGGAGTTCGAATTGGAACTCTATACAAGCTGCAAGGTAACACTGTTGTTGATGGGTGCAACAATTCCGTGGTTCCTGAAAGTGGAGCAGAAAATCTAGTGGTCTTTGGAGAGAAGACCATGCTGTGGCATCAAAGGCTTGGACATATTGGAGAGAAGTGCCTTCGAATACTTCATGGTAAAGGTATGGTAGAAGGTATGAGTAACATCTCTCTGGATTTTGATTTCTGTGAAAATTGTGTATATGGGAAGCAGAATCGGGTGAGTATCCCCTTTGGTGGTAAGAGGTCGAAACCGATATTAGAGCTTGTGCACAGTGATGTGTTTGGACCTGTGAAGGTTCCATCATTGGTTAAGTTTGTGTACTACGTATCATTTATAGATGACTTTTCAAGGAATACATGGATATATTTCCTTAAGAAGAAATATGAAGTATTTGACAGGTTTAAAGAATTTAAGGCTCTGGTGGAAAACCAAATAGAGAAGAAGATAAAGGTGTTGAGGATAGATAACGGTGGAGAGTTTTGCAGTAAGGAATTTGAAGAATTATGTAAGAAGTGTGGTATAGCATGGAATAAGACTACTCCATATACACCTCAGCAAAATGGAGTTGCAGAAAGAATGAACAAGACGTTGATGGAAAGGGCAAGAAGCATGCTCAGTGGTGCTAGATTAGGACAAGAATTCTAGGCAGAGGCAGTGGAGACAGCATGTTACCTGGTCAACATATCACCTTCATCAGCGTTGGAGGATAAGACTCCACAAGAGGTATGGACTGGTAAGAAACCCTCTCTTTCACATTTTTGGATGTGATGCATGTGTACATGTTCCAAAGGAGAAAAGGACCAAGTTGGATAGTAAATTTGAAAAGTGCATCTTTATTGGGTATAAGGATGGTATAAAGGGTTATAAGCTTTGGAACCCAGTAACAAGGAAGGTTGTGTACAGCTGAGATATGGTGTTCAGAGAGGTGAAATATGTTATTAAACATGAAGTCCAACCAAAGTAACATGAGAAGATAGAGTTTGAGCTAAAGGAGGAAGAATCAGACTCTACAACAGAGGAGGAATCAGAAGATGAAGAGCCACAAACTCCGAATGTGAGAAGATCAGTTCGAGAAAGAAGGCAGCCAGAAAGGTATAGTCCATCTGCTTTCTGTTCAAATTTTTCTTTATCTATTACTGATGATGATCCCATAACTATGAAGGAAGCAGTAGATTCAGAGGACGGAAAACTTTGGAAAGAGGCCATGGTCGATGAAATGGCATATTTGCACAAAAATGAGGCTTGGGATCTGGTGGAGTTACTGGCTAGAAGGAAACCCATTGGTAGCAAATGGGTGTTCAAGAAGAAGACAAATGCAAAAGGAAAGGTGGAGAAATACAAAGCTCAATTGGTAGCAAAAGGCTATTCCCAGGTGTCCAGAATTGATTTTGGTGATATTTTTTCTCCTTTTGCCAAGGTAAATTCTATTAGATTACTTTTATCTGTTGCTGTTGCTTTTGATTTTGAGGTAGAACAGATGGATGTGAAGACATCATTTCATCACGGGGATCTGGAAGAGGAGATCTACATGAAGCAACCTGAAAGATTTGCGGTGAAGGGTAAGAAAGAACTGGTATGCAGGTTAAAGAAATCTTTGTATGGGTTAAAACAGTCACCAAGGATGTGGTATTAGAAATTTGATAAATTTATACGAGGACTTGGCTTCACTAGAAGCAAAGTAGATCACTGTGTGTATTTTAAATTAAATTGTGCCCATGTTATTTATCTGGTCTTGTATGTGGATGATATGTTGTTGGTTTGAAATGATAAATAAATTATTCAGGATTTGAAGACACATTTGTCCTCCAAATTCGACATGAAAGATCTTGGTGATGCAAACTATATTTTGGGCATGGAAATTAAAAGAGATCGGACAAACAGGAAGCTCTGGTTAAACCAAAGGAAGTATGTCAAGACAATATTGTAGAGGTTTAATATGCAGGATAGTAAACCGGTGAAGGTTCCTATTCCTGTAGGTGTAAAGTTATCTGTTGAACAATGTCCCAAGACACAAGAAGAGGAAGAGGACATGTCTCGTGTTCCATATGCAATTGCAGTTGGTACCCTGATGTATGTGATGGTTTGTACTAGAACAGACATTGCACATGCAATGGGAGTATTGAGCAGGTTTATGTCAAAATCAGGGAAGGAGCACTAGACAACAGTGAAGTGGGTTTTCAGGTATTTATGTGGCACTAGTGATTATGGTTTATGCTACCAAGGAAGACCAGGATTGGATAGAGTGTTGGATATTCGTGGCTTTGTTGATGCAGACTAGGCTGGAGATCTGGATCAGAGAAGATATACAAGTGGGTATGTGTTTAACCTATTTGGAGGTGCAGTCAGTTGGATGAGTAAGAAACAATCTGTAGTGGCACTATCAACTACAGAGGCAGAATACATGGCAGCCACTCATGCAAGCAAGGAAGCAGTTTGGTTGCAGAGATTGTGTTTAAGTATGGGGTTAGTACAGGGAGCTATAAAGATAGACTATGACAGCCAAAGTGCAATTTTCTTTGCAAATAACCCTGCATATCATTCAAAGACAAAGCAAATTGATGTTCAATATCACTTTGTGAGGGATATGATAGAATACAAAAAGGTGTTGCTGGGAAAGGTGGACACTTTGAAGAATATTGCAAATGCATTGACAAAATCTATGAGCTCTGAGAAGTTCTATTGGTGTAGAGAAACAATGGGCATTGTAGGGCTGGATAAATGACTAAGCTCTCTTGTGGCCCGCTGTGGAAAGAAAACAACAAGTGGGAGAATGTTGGGTTGTGTTATATTCTTTCCACAACTAGCCCACGTAGTTAACCGGGGGTTTTCCGCTGATTGCGTAGTGGGGGGGAGTCACAGGGGGTTTGAGGGGTGCAGGTAACCCACTCTATGGAGTATGTTAGGTTGGGCGGACCTACCTATGGTTTTGTGCATGTTTTTTGCACATGGTTTTCGACGCGATGATTTTCGGTCCATGGTTTTGGACGCGATGGTTTTCGGTCCATGGTATTGGATGCTTTGGCATGTATAAAGATGTATTGTAACATTGAAAGGAACATAATGAAAAATAAAGCTGGTAGTCCCGTTTTGGGATCCAGGGGAAAATCTCTGTGTATCTGTGTTTTATGTGTCATGCTCTCACATTGTTTATTTTCTGTGTTTTAGAATTCGTATGCAGGTAATTTTTGTACGTGGTTATAACCTATAATTACCTTTGTGATAGTCTTTCATCATGACATCTTCCAATGTGCATCAACATCGTCCATGTTGATACATCTCCCAAAGATATCCATTTTCCATGGTCTCCATATTTTTCAGACTTCCATCAGAGTCTTCATATCTTACCGAGAGGTTTCCTAGTCAAATCTTCTTGGTCCTTTGGATGTTGATTTCATTTATCATGGTTGCATATCTCATGATTTCTTCCTTACTTTCTTCACACATTCCATTCCCAAGAGCTTCCAATCAAATCTCCTTAATTGTAGTCAACCACTTCATACTTCATATAAGGACATATTATGTTGATTTCATCTAGTGTGACTTATGCCTTCCTTTATTCATTTAGAGGAGGAGATCATTTTCCCTTGAGCATGCTTCTTAAGATATAATTAATGATCCATGCTACTTGCAACCATACGACATGCCATTTATAATATTAAATACAAGCATACATACCTCATTTACCTTTAGGTCATATACGGTTCTTTCAACAACTTCCTTGATTGAAAATATATTCAACCCCTTGATATTATTCATCTCTTATGTCATCATACCATCATCCCATGAGCTTCACAGGTTGGATTTCCTGATGAAACACTTGCTTCCTTTCTAGATCGGTGAACCCTCCGATGAGGATTTCATCAGAGAATATTTAGGATCTTGCATATCCTTATCTGGTAGAAGTTTCCTTTTTGAATTGATGTATAATAAGACTTTTCCTATATGAATTCTTCATTTTCTTAATTTTTCTATGAGGTTCCTATCGAAGCCTCGAAATTCATTGCTTCAACATGGGGAAAAACCACCCAGTCTAGACCTTGGTTGGCAGCTCCTTTTCCGTTTGGAGTAGTGGCTCTGACTGGGGATAATGGGACCAGTTTCCCAATCTATTTAATGATTGAGCTAATGGGGTGATATGTGATGTTTTGGAGTAATGTTTAAGCTAGAAGTAAGCTAATGTAAACGAATAATCACATGCATTTTATCCTAATTTAAACACTATATAATTATAACTATGTCTGGGAGCAAATTGATGTATGCGATCTACATTAATGTATGAAAGAAATTGATAATAATTATCATTCAATTGCAATGATAAATTAATTCGTTTTAACAATAATTGTTTCGTATAAAAAGTTAGCCGAAACGATTGCGAAAGATATATCACGTAAGGAATTGTTCATGTATTCAGCATAAAATATAGATCATCATCATATAGAAGTGGAATAATGGAAACCTAGATTCGAACTTTCATATATAAACAATTTGAAAAGAAATAATTTCTTGATACATAAGTAAAAAGGAGTACAAGATAAAAGTACCATTTATAATATGTCATACTCGTGTGCTTCAGCAATAGTGATCTACTTTCAGTCCATTCAACACCATCTAAGAGTACAAAAACGCAATTTCAGTAGAAGATGCTAAATCAGATAAAAATAAATCCTGTTCCATTAATTTCAATAGAACTTCCTCAAAGGGACAAAAGTGCATGTTTTGAAGATTGTTTCTTATAAAATTTCTGGACCCCTCTCTAAATGCATGAGAAGGTTTTAAATACTTAAACTATGAAACTAAAAATAGATTTTTACAAAAATAGTTTAAGAGGTTTAAACAACCTGCCTCAAATTATGCAAAAATAAAATCAAAATAGAAATGAACATGGTGACTAGCTATCCTGCATTTGATCCTTCAGATCACAAATGTCCATCACGGGCTTGAGTTGTGTTGGTTGGCTGACTCCAGCTTTCAATTGTCCAGTGAATACGACATCGGTCAGTGCGGGTGCAATTTTCTCCGTAGAAGTGGTTAGGCATCGTAGGGTCATCCACTGGCTATGAGGTTTTACCAAATGTTGCCAGTATGCTTCCCAATTTAGCCTAGTCATTTTCCTTATTACTTCTTCTTTTTCTTCTATTTCCTGTTTCCACTGTAGTTCAAGCTATTTCACATTAGGAAGAAAACCTAGAATGGATTCTGCCACAAGGTTGGTGCTATGCAAATTTTCATTGACATTTTCTATGACACTTTTTGCTGCTGCTGCCGCATCTGCTATTGCCTTTTCTTCCTCTTTAACCCAATAATCCTAGTTCGCAAATAAGATTTCCTTATGAGACTCTTCTAGTTTAGGCAAGTTGGCTTTTCTCCCATCTTCTGTATTCTGCCAAGTGATGAAGTCGGAGACCTTTTTAAAGATCTCATCATATTCAAGTTTCATTTCCATGACTTAACTTGTAAATTTGTCACTTGTTTCACAATAAGAGTTCCATTGAGAAATCTTCTGGCATAATAATTCTTTATGGTGGGTCAGTTGGGAGTTAAGACCAAGCACTTCAGTAATAAACTAATCAATTTTTGGATCATCTTTGTGTAGATCAGTTATTGCATGTATTTGTGCTTCCTTCTCTGATAAGCTGGTTTGATGTTCTATTTTCATCTACTCGAATTCCTGTTGTAGCTTAGCTAACTGTATCTCTGCCTGCTGGTCATATTTTTCTTGTTGTAATTGTTGTTCAAGCGAGATAATTTTATCTTATTTTTCTTTAAGCAACATTTGTACCTCTGTTGCTTTTTCGATAGTCGCTGTAGCGTAGGCACCTGCAAACTGTGAGAGTCTAGTAAGATTGGTGGACAGGTCGATGGGTGAGTCTTTCTAGAGAAAATCCATCGGTTCATTATCATGGGTAACAATAGCTGTAGAGTCCAACTTCCTTTTATTCCTTTGTCTTTTAACAACAACCTTATGTTGTGGGCTATAAAACACATCTAGAGGGGGAATATCCTCTATCCTAAAAACAATTTCAGAGGTGGGGGTAACAGGGATGTGTTCTACCTCTTGAATATTTATAGTCTCCTCTGTTGTAATTTCCTAAGTTGTTTTCTGTGGTGGAGTTTGCAACTCTAGCGTTTGTTCCTATGTGTTGAGTCTTTTATTAAAATTGTCCCATTCTTCCTCTAAATCAATTACCAGGGGTTTTATTAGCTGTGTGGAGGTGGCATGGATTTAAGCCTTCTTGCTGACTGAAGTTTCTTCAGCTATCTTTTCTGTAGATTGGTTTGTATCCTTTACCGACTCCCTCCTTCTGCTTTTCCCATTTTGTGATGACTTCTCTGATTCCCTGGTAGATTTCTCTTGGGATTCTTCTCCCGAATCGGTTTTAGAATTTTCTATGGAGTCACCTTCTATACTTACACTGGGAGTAGGCTCCCTTATTGGTTCAATTAATAATTGGTCCAATGGGACCTTTGATAACCTCCTTTCTCTGTAGTTGTAAACGTTTTCAAGGTCTTCACGGTCAAAACGTAATTGTGCCAGATGCTTCACCTCTGTGAAGGTCTTTTTCTATAAAAAGATGTCATCGAAGGCATCTTCCTCATTACTGAATACTTTTATTTTCACCATAGTGGTAAAATCTTTGACAATGTCGAACGGGTCGTATTGCCTTACAGGGAATTTAGGTAATTCGAAAGATAACATATTCTCTGCTTCTTTAAATGCATGCCCTAGGTCGTGTAATGCAAATTCTCCACACTGTAAAGGGAATGTAGGCCAGATGGCATTTTTTTTGATTGCTTTAATGTCTTTCTCATCCCTCCCTCACTAGTTGTTTGATAGGCTATCTCTCGAGCCATTAATTTTTGCGGAGCATAGTATGGGAGGACATGGGGGGGGGGAGGGGATGCTACCAAATACCCTCATCTATGTAAATGTATCCTCCCCAAAGCATTTGGCCACTGGGAGGATATCTACTTCACATTCTTGGGAAAACCTAGGGGCATCTCATTTATAAAGCCTCTCGTGAATAGGGAGCATAAATCCGTGACAAATCTTGAAAAAATGTGGTTGAAAATTGGATTCCCACATATCTTTATGGTATATGTGAATGGAGACTGGGTTTTGAATAGTCCACTTCCATCCCATGATAGGGAATTTAAAACCAAAACAAATTGGATCCATTACATAAACACTCATAAAAAATGGAGGGTAAACCCTCGAAGCAACACTTCTTTTCCTTCTATACTTGATTATTGTTCTTGCTAAATTGTCAGACAAAATTTTTGCCCAATTCATTACAATTGCGTTAACGGCTGCATCTATTAATGACAACAACTTTGGGGAGAATTTAATACTATCAAGTTTGCCAAATAGTCTACATAGCATGGCCTCTTAAAAACTATGAGGGGGACAAATAGACGAATTAGTTTACATGCCGTTTTTGTCTTTCTTAATTTTGTCCTCATTATTTGACCAGGTTTGGGGGCAGTCTACTGGGTCGTCGTTCTCTTTGGAAAACTTCTCGTTGAACTGCATGTTGTAGATGATTTGTGGCTCTGGTAGGTGCTACATAAGTCATAGGTTGTTTGGGGTAAAAGATCCCAAAACCTATTGGTTTCTTGGCTTGAATTATCTGTTTGAGATGTCAGTTTCATCAATAACCCATTTAACCATGTTGGTATAAGGGATTATCTCCGGGCGCGTGGCTATGCAGTGCAAAAATGAGCATGTCGTGTCTAACATGGAAGCGTCTAAGGAATCATGTCCGTCAACTGTAATCTTCGTTTCTAGAATCCTTGCTTGCTCTTCCTCTAGTATATTATACATGGCCTCCCATGTAGAGGTCCCTCCCTCCCTCTTGCAAGTAGTATCCATAAACAGAGGAGTCATTTATGACTTCTCAGAGATGATTGCCTTGCCTTTCTTCACCACTGCTTTCAATGATTTTCTCTGTGGATTTTCCCTGAAAGTGAAGAACAATAGCTATCGGATACACAAAGATGATAATGAACTTGTAAAGGTGATAAAAGAAGTTTTATTCAAACACACATAAGAAGATATCATATCACACTAAATGGATTTTCACACATAAATACAGTTATCTCTTACTAAATGCCCACTAATGCTTCGTTATCCCTTAGCTTTAATGCTCGTAAATGTCTACATCATAAAACAGAAAGAAAGCTTCTAGGGTAGCGAGGCTTTGATCTGCGATAATGACGATTGTGTGATTTGCGAAGCAATATCGCAGATCACAATATCACATTATTCCTTTTTGCTTCTCTTACCTTCTGTTGTGTTTCTGCGAGATGCAAGATGTGAGCTTCTCGTTTGTCATTTCAAAACGTAGCTAATTGCCAAGTTTTTCTATGTAAAAGACCCTCTTTAATGAGTGGCAGACCTAAAACATTTGGTTATGATACATTTAAGGAATGGGTCTAGGTTTTGATCGCGTTTCGCAATATCGGATGGTGGTAAGTTTGTGGTGTTCGTTTGAATGCCCGAAATGCAATGCGATAAAGGTTATAATGCCATCACAATTTTGTGCCTCGCATGTTTAGAGATAACCTTTTTAAGGCGGGTCCTTCATGAATGGCGACATGCGATGCGAGACTTGGCTTTTGAAGAAAAAGCTTAAGGACTTAGTTTATGTCAAAAACATGATGGTTTCGAGTGTAGAGTCCTCTTTCAATCATTTTTACTTGATTTGGAGGGTTAGGAAGGTATTTTGATGATGCTTAATTATGTTGTATGTGGGAAGGTAAGCATTTAGTAGTTCTTTTAGAAATGAGGGGGTTTGATTGATATCTTGCTTTATTCCAAAAATAAAAGAAATGCCTAAATGCCAAGTTTTGTTTTTTGGATGGATTTTTTAAAGGGTCCCCATTTATTAATGTAATATTAGCTAATATCATTAATAAACAGGGGGGTTGTTGAATAGCACAACAATTAGGGATTCACTTGGAAGAACCAGTTATCTCTGAGAGTTTTTTGAAATTTCTAAAACTTCCAAAATAAAGATAGTTTTGAAAATAAAATAAGTTATATGGAATATAAGGTAATTAATATTGCTCATTATTAATAAAACAACATCTACTTAACTATCGTTCTTTTGATTATTCTTTTCTCATAAGAAAGTCACTTTTTCTACATCAGTCATTACTTGTTTTTTAAAGATAAAAGCAAGGAGTCTCTCCTCATATCAGTTTTTGGTATACTGAGTTGTCATAGGTAGAGCCTCTGCTTCTAGTAGGTGTTCATAGCCTCGACAGGGTTACTTTTTAACCAACAATGATTCAGTATCTCACTTAAGTCAAAATGCAATTTTAAAGATAAGCTCATAATTATACTGATTTCTTTCTTTATTTTCTGAAGTAATTCATTATTTCTTGAACTATTCATCTTTTATCTCTTAAAGGATAATGCCTTGGTTTGGTGTCCAAAATTGACAATGTCATTCACTCGATTTGTAACTTAACTGAACAAGCTGGCTCGTGATGAGACCACTTGTCTTTTGATTAATATAATTTTAAGCCATTACCCTGTTTTGATATGCAGTATTGGTAATGTTAGTTAGTTATAATCTTATGATCATGGTAAGCCGGCTCTTGATGATACCTCTTATCCTTTAAGTTTAAGTATATTTTAGAATTAAACTCTAAAAATGAAAGTTGATTAAGTGGGGAGAATCATTGGCTCCTGAAGAGCTTCTGGATGACAATTGTAGAGTTTTAAAGATGCTTTTCTGCAGAGGGACTTTGTTTTGTTATTGATACTTTTCTTGACTGATGTAAAGGAAAAATTTCTTTCTTAAAGTTAAGTTTCATAAAAAATTAGATAATTTAGGCAGAAAACAGGCAGTTTAAGAGTGATAGAACTTAACTATATACTTCATATGTGAAGATTACTTCCATAACAATATTTACCTATACAAGAGAAGAGTCAAAATTAAAAAGAGACTATCCTTTTTAAAACCAAAAGTAAATTCTCCTCAACTTGTATTATTCTCTCTAAAAAAATTTAACTAAAGGCAATAATATAAAGTGAACAAAAGAGATCATCTTCTATGGAAAGTATTTCTTTAGAATCTTCCCATTAATAGGTAGAGATTCTCTCTTACCTGATAAATCTTGTAACATAAAAGTTGATGGGCCTATTTGTTCCACAATCTGAAATGGGCCAAGCCACATTTGTTGGAACTTGATATGATTACCTTTCTCTTTGTGGGCTTTATCCCATTTCAATACTAGGTCTCTGAGTTGAAAAGATTTTGAAGTTACAAAATTTGAATCAAAGAGGCTTTGACTAACTATTGATGATGTGCATGTGTGGTCCTAGCCTTTTCTCTTTCCTCTTTGAGCTTAAGGATTTGTAATTGTCTAACTTGCATGGATGAGGAAGGAATTTCTTCAATGAATTGAACTAAGGCTAAGGAAGGAATAACTATGTTTGTTGGCAAGACTGCTTCTTTCCCATAGACCAAATTAAAAGGAGAAGTTCCAATGGAGGCTTTCTGAGTTATTCGATCTGCCCATAAAGCAAACAACAAAGACTTATGCCAATTCTTTTGGCTTTGGTCAACAGTTTGTTTAATAATCCTAACGAGATTTTTGTTTGTGGATTCAGCTAACCCATTTCCTTGTGGATAATAATTGGTAGAATACTTAAGTTTAAAACCTATTTTAAGAGAAAACTCTATCATAACATTGCCTGAAAAAAATATGCATTATCAAACATCAAGCCAGATGGTAGGCCAAACCTGGTGATTATAAATTGATCTATAAATTCAATAATGTTTTTTGAATTAGCTACCTTGAGTGGAATTGCTTCTACCCATTTGGTGAAATAATCAGTGGCTGTAAGGATATATCTATGCTGCTTAGAAGAATAAGGAACGATCTCACCTATTACATCCAATCCCCATTATTCGAATGGTTGGTCAATTTTGACTGGAATTAATGGTAACGCGGGTTTCCTCTATCTTCCAGCAGTTGTTTTACAAATCTTACATTGCCTTACATAATTGTGCGTATCTTTGAATAGTGTTGGGCAGTAATAGCTGGAATGAAGGATTTTATGTGTTGTAGTATCCCCTCCAAAGTGACCACCAGCTGGGCCATCATGAATTTCCTGCAACACCTTCTCTGCCTCATATTTTTCAAGACATCTAAGTAAAACAGAATCATAATTTATTCTAAACAACACATCATTGACAATTTGATATTGCCTAGCTTTTAATCTCAAGGCTCTTTTCTTTGTGTAATTTGATTGGGTTGGGGCATATCCATTTCTCAAGTAAAATATGATATTGGCATATCTTGATTCAGTGTTGTTAAGGCTTACCTCATATATTTGTACATCATTACCTGAATGCTGCAATTTTGATAGATTCGATGCTCCTGCCAACATCCTGCAAAAACCTTGACCTTTTACAATTTTCGCTGGTTTGATTTCTATGTCATATTCTTGTAGAGTTGTCACCCAATTTGATCTCTTTTCACCTACATCCCTTTGTATTAAAATATTTCTCATTGCTGAGAATGGTAGTACTACTTTGGTGTGGGTTTTGAGGAGAAAAGGTCTAAAGTGTTTTATTGATTTGAAAACAGCAAAAGCTTGTTTTTCAGCATCTGAGTAATTTAATTCATCTCCCTACAAATTGGAGCTAAAGAAAGAGATTGGGGCTTCATATTTTTCTTGATTTACTTGTTTCAATATGGTTGCATATGATTTCTTGAAAGAAAAAGTGTATAAAATGAAATGATTGGAAAAATTCAGCATTCCTAAAGATGGGGCATTTATGATTGCTTGTTTTATCAAGCTAAAAGCTTCATGTTCTTAATGTCCCCATTTAAACAGAGAATTTTTATTTATCATGGATTAAGAGGTAAAAAAATTCTTGAGAAGTCAGGGAAAAATCTTTTAACAAAATTTATTTGACCTAGGAAAGATTGCATTGATTTTTTGTTATGTGGTAAAGGTATTTCAAAAATTTCTCTAATTTTGTCAGGGTCAATATGAATTCCTGCTTTGGTCACAATGAATCCAAGGAGATTTCCTTCGCTTAATGTGAAAAAACAGTTTTTGGGGTTAAGAGAAATTCCATACCTTTGGAAATGTTCAAATATTTGCTTTAAATCCCTTAGATGATTACTGTGTTTTTGGAGTATACCATTATATCATGTAAGTAAATTACTATTGATTTGTTTACTAAACCTTTGAAGGCTATGTCCATAGCTCTCTAGAAAGTGGCACCGACATTAATCAGTGCAAATGGCATCTTCTGATAACCATAAGTGACCAATTTTGTTCTGAATGCAGTTTTCAGCTGGTCATCTAGATGTACTAATATTTGATTATAACCTGAGAATCCATCCAGAAAAGACATTAGTTCCGAGCTTGCTACTGATTACAGAATCTATTCCATAGGGGGTAAGGGAAATTGTCCTTTTGGCAAGCTTTATTGAGGTTGTGGAAATCTATACATATCCAAATATCACCATTCTTTTTCCTGACTGAGACAAGATTGGAGACCCGTCGGGAATGTCTGACAGGAAAAATTATTTTAGCTTTCAGCAGTTTATTCAACTCAGATTTAATTTGACTTTCTAAATTAGGATGAATCTTCCTCAATTTCTGTTGAATAGGTCTTTCATCAGATGTCATGGGAATAGTATGTTGAATTATAGACGTGTCATATGTCTTAATATCTTCATAGTTCCATGCAAAGACATTCTTGTATCTTTTCAACAAACCTAAAAAGGTTACTTTTTCGTTTGACATAAATCCGAGACCTAGATTAATATTTTGAGTTTTTAGGTAAGTCCCAAGATTGATCAATTCAAACCTCAGAGTTGAACTTTGAGGTTTTGAATTGGTGGATCGTTTAAATCTGTCTTTGAGGTCATATAAATCTTCCAACTTAACTACAGATTTTGGTATAGCATTAATGACTGTTTCTTGTTTAAGTTGGTTATCATGCTAGTCTTCATCAACTATCTAGTCATTGTAAGAGCCTTCTGAGGTCAAGAATATTATGATATCTGGATCATTATTAAAGACTCTCCAGTTGGTGATATTATCAGGAATAGAAGGCCTACAAATTAATTGAATGGAAAATCGATCTAGGCTATAATTCTCTGATGGGATAAGATTGGAAGCGACATTGGCTAGAAGATCGGCACTAGCATTCTAGAGTCTTGGAATAGGGGAAATATTAAATGTTGTAAAGTGAAGAGTCAGTTCTTGGACTAATGAATGATAGTGTTTCAAATGTCCTGACAAACAGTGTATAGTATTTGTCACTTGTTTTATGACAATCTCTGAATCTCCGAATACTTGGAGGTATTTGACGTTAAGGCCAATTGCCTTATACAGACCTTGAACTAGTGCTTCATATTCAATGGTGTTGTTAGTGCAATCAAATTCAAGTCTGCATGCTAACATAGTATTTTTCCCCTCTGGGCTGACTAAGATGCAACCTGCTCCTGCTCCATCATTGGATTTAGATCCATCAAAAAACAATTTCCAAAATAAAGATCTAACTATAGGTTTATCTACAAAATTTACACATTTAGAAGTGTCCGTTTGGGAATAATTTTCGATTTGAGATACAACATAGTTTTCTAAGAAAGGTGAAGTGTGAGCATTGAAATTCCCTAGAAATCATTCTACACAATAGTTTCCGATGGTATTGTTTCTATAAGTGACTGGTTCATTTTATCCTTCTAGTTCTATTACTATGTACTTTTGATGTTTCTCGCGATCAACCCTTATTTGATTTGGCTTGCCATTATAGGGAAGCCACATGTGAGACCAGTCAATTACAAAATAACCATGAAGTTTTTCTGACCAGTCTCTACCAAGGATTAAGCCATAGAACTTAGGAATATCATCTACAAGTATGTCAATGACTTGGAAAACTTTGGGGTTTGATGAAAGTCTGATGGGTACTTGGTTAAGTTCCCCAACAACTTCGACTTGAGAGTGATCTAACTATACTATTCATACAGCAGATTTCTGAGGCTGAACATTCAACTTTGCACAAAATTTTCTGGGTAAGATGTTAGATGAAGCTCCAAAATCAACTAGACAGTTGTGTAAGTTCTTATTAAAGACTTCAAAGGTAAGGAGAAACATTGGAGTGTGGGATTTGGATCTTCCCCCTATTAGAGCGATGTCGGTTGGATCAATCTTGTTCAAAGAAGTGATAGGGGGCCTTCCCATTTCTTGGATAGCCTGTGAGATCACGGCAGCAGGAAGTGACGCAGTAGGTACTTCTTTGAGTTCTCTAAGAAATAACTTCTACTAATGCTTCAATTTACTAAGCTCATGAAAGGTGATATTTGCCCTATTTTTATTCATATCATCAATAATATTATATTCCAATTCATCAAAAACTATCAAAGTTTTAGATGAAGGTGAAGGATCCAATTGAGTAGGCATAATTTGAGTGGATTTTGATACAGATTTCTTACATGTTGTTTTGTCCCTAGGAGGTGGCATAGAAGCCTTCTGTTTTGAACTTGTTTGTGAAAATTCAACAGGGTTTTTACTTTGGGTAGCAATAAGTAATGCTTCTTGGGTTTCTTCATTGGGAAGGATAAAATCCCACATTCCTTGTAATTCTACCACTTCTTCATCATCTGTTTGTTTTTTGTTTGTTGAAACTTCATCCTCCTCTCCATCTGATTCGGCATTTGATATAGCATTTGGAGGTTTAGGATCAGTAGGGGAATTCCTTTTAAATGGTCTAAAAGGTTTATTAGAGGAAGTCTCTGCTACCTGTTTTTTAATATCAACCATTTCATTAGACATTGTCATGAGAACTTTCTGTAACCCTTCAAGATCAAAAGGATCTGTTGGTGGTTTCTTCTTAGTGTCATCCCTAAAGGTTACTTTCTCAGATTTTCGTTCTTCTAATGGGTTTTTATTTTCCACGGCTAGGATGCGTTTTTCCATAGCTATTGCCTCTTTCATATTTTCAGCTAAAGTTGGATTGGCAGCTCTATCAACGAAGATAGTTGTGTTTGACGGTAGAGCAGAAATATACCACTCATTTTGGACCTCATCTCTAGGCTTAGACGCCATTGGTATCTTATTCAATAATTTGTTGAAGCGAGAGTTAAAGTCTTTAATTGGTTCTTTTGGTTCAGCTTTCAGATTTAGAGAGATCATTGATTAGGGTAGTTGTAGATCTATCATCTCCAAATTTAGTTAAAAATTGCTCTTGGAAAGCATCCCAACTATTAATAGAACCTGATGGTAATGAAAAGTACCATGATCTTGCTGCTCCCTGTAATGTATATGGGAATAATGTTACAACTATGTCTTCTTCCACTAATTCATTCAAGTTAATGGACAACATGAAATTGTTTATATGTTCCTGAGCTAATAGGCCATTATCAGGATTGAATTTGGGCAACCATTTCTCTGGATGTGCTGGCAATTGATGTAAAGGTCCAACCATCCTCACAGCCCCTAGATTTATCCATGGCCTTGGAGGATTTTGTTCCATTGTTGGTATGTGAGTAGGGGAGGGTGTAGCAGTGGTTGAAGGTGATTGGGTAGAGGAAGACGTAGCTCCTGTACCTGTGTGAATCACAATCTAGAGTGGTGAGGAAGATGATTGATCTTGTGATGGTATATATGGAATGAATGAAGATGATGAAAGAACCTCGTTGTGAGATTCAGATGGTGTTTGCTTATCTTTTTTACAGCTTGGCAGAAGAAATTCGAACAAAGGGATTCCGAGCTTTTCGATCTGTGCTCTAGTTAGCCATTGTGATGCGGTGAACTGAGATGTAACACTATCTTGAGATAACTCAGATTCTTCTTAAGATAGCGAAATCCCCTGTAATTTATGAATCAAAGATTGAACTTTAGGGGCTTTAGTGAAAGAAGAATGATCTGGCTTGTTTGGGATTTCAAAAGTGGGTTATATAATTTTCTATGCAACTTCTCGCTTAGGATCAGGGGATTTGGAATACTTTCGAGAAGTTGGAGGTGATGGTGAGGGAGTTTTACTCTTAAAATGGCATGTTGATTTGGATTTATTTTCCATTCACAGTCAAGCCCACCTTCTAGCACCAAAATGTTGAAGCCTCGAAAATCGTCGCTTCATGGGGGAAAACAACTTGGTTCGGACCTTGGTTGGCAGCTCCTTTTCCATTTGGAGTAGTGGCTACGACTAGGGATAATGGGACCAGTTTCCCAATATATTTAAAGATTGTGCTAATGGGGTGATATGTGACGTTTTGGAGAAATGTTTAAGCTAGAAGTAATTTAATCTAAACTGATAATCACTTGCATTTTATCCTAATTTAAACACTATCTAATTATAACTATGCCCGGGAGTAAATTGATGTATGCGATCTACAATAATGTATGAAAGCAATTGATAATACAGATCATTCAATTGCGATGAGAAATGAATTCATTTTAACAATAATCATTTCGTATAAAAAGTTAGACGAAACGATTGTGAAAGATATATTGCATCAGGAATTGTTCTTGTATTCATCATAAAATATAGATCATCATCATACAGAAGTGCAATAATGGCAACCAAGATTCGAACTTTCATATATAAACAATTTGAAAAGGAATAATTGCTTGATACATAAGTAAAAAGGATTACAAGATAAAAGTACCATTTATAATATGTCCTACTCATGTGCTTCAACAATATTGATCTACTTTCAGTCCATTCAACACCATCAAAGAGTACAAAAGAGTAATTTTAGTAGAAGATGCTAAATTAGATAAAAATAAATCTTGTTCCATTAATTTCACCAGAATTTCCTCAAAGGGACAGAAGTGCATGTTTTGAAGATTGTTGCAGATAAAATTTCTGGACCCCTCTCTAAATGCATGAGAGGGGTTTAAATACTTAAACTATAAAACTAAAAATAGATTATTACAAAAATAGTTGAGGAGGTTTAGACGACCTGCCTGAAATTATGCAAAAATGAAATCAAAGTAGAAATGAACATGGTGACTAGCTATCCTGCATTTGATCCTTCAAATCGAAAATGTCCATAATGGCCTTGAGTTGTGTTGGTTGGCCGAATTCAACTTTCAACTGTCCAGTGAATATGACATCGGTCAGTGCTAGCGCCATTTTCTCCATAGAACTAGTTAGGCATCGTAGGGTCATCCACTGGATGTGAGGTTTTACCAAATGTCGCAAGTATGCTTCCCAGTTTAGCCTGGTTGTTTGCCTTATTACTTCTGATTTTTCTTCTGTTTCCTGTTCCCATTGTAGTTCAAGCTATTTCGCATTAGCAAGAAAACCTGGAATGGATTCTGCCACAAGGTTGGCGCTATGAAAATTTTGATTGACATTTTCTATGACATTGTTTGCCACTGCTGTCACGTCTGTTGTTTCCTTTTCTGCCTCTTTAAGCCGAGAATCCCAGTTTGCAAATAAGATTTCTTTATGCGACTCTTCTATTTTAGACAAGTCATCTTTTCTCCCATCTTCTATATTTTGCCAGGTGATGAAGTCAGAGACCTTTTTAAATATCTCATCATATTCAAGTATCATTTCCACAACTTTACTTGTCAATTTGTCATTTGTTTTGAAATAAGAGTTCCATTGTGAAATATTCTAGCATAATAATTCTTTTTGGTGCATCAGCTGGGAGTTAAGACCGAGCGCTTCGGTAATAAATAGATCAATTTTTGGATCATCTTTGGGTAGATCAGTTATTGCCTTTATTTGTGCTTCCTTCTCTGATAAGTTGGTTTGATGTTCTATTTGCATCTGCTTGAATTCCCATTTTAGTTTAGCTAATTGTATCTCTGCCTGCTAGTCATATTTTGCTTGCTATAATTGTTGTTCAAGTGAGATAATTTTATCTTTTTTTCTTTAAGCAACATTTGTACCTCTATTTCTTTATCGATGGTCACTGTAGCATATGCACCTGCAAACTGTGAGAGTCTACTAAGATTGGTGGACAGGTCGATGGGTAAGTCTTTCTAGAGAACATCCATTGGTTCATTATCATGGGTAACAACAGCTGTAGAGTCCAACTTCCTTTTCTTCCTTTGTCTTTTAACAATAGCCTTATGTTGTGGGCTATTAAACACATCTACAGGGGGAATATCCTCTATTCTCAAAGCAATTTCAAAGGTGGGGGTAACAGGGATGTGTTCTACCTCTTGAATATTTACAGTCTTCTCTGTGGTAATTTCTTGAGTTGTTTTATGTTGTGGAGTTTGCAACTCTGGTGTTTGTTCCTCTGTGTTGAGCCTCTTATTAAAATTGTCCCATTCTTCCTCTAAATCAATTACTAGGGGTTTTATTAGCTGTGTGGAGGCGGCATGGATTTCAACCTGCTTGCTGACTAAAGTTTCTTCAGCTATCTTCTGTGTAGATTGGGTTATATCCTTTACCGACTCCCTGCTTCATCTTTTCCCATTTTGTAATGACTTATTTGATTCCCTGGTAGATTTATCTTGGGATTCCACTCCAGAATCAGTTTTAGAATTTTCTTTGGAGTCACCTTCTATACTTACACTAGGAGTAGGGTCCCTTATTGGTTCAATCAATAATTGGTCAAATGGGGCCTTTGATAACCTCCTTTCTCTGTAGCTGTAAAAGTTTTCAAGGTCTTCATGGTCAAAAACTAATTGTGTCATATGCTTCACCCCTGTGAAGGTGTTTTTTTGCAAAAATATGTCATCAAAGGCATCTCCCTCATTACTAAATACTTTTATTTTCACCATAGTGGTAAAATATTTGACAGCGCCGAACGGGTCATATTGCCTTCTAGGGAATTTAGGTAATTGCAGAGATAACATATTCTCTACTTCTTTAAATGCATGCCCTAGGTCGTGTAATGAAAATTCTCCACACTGTAAAGGGAATGTAGGCCAGATGACCTTTTTTGATTCCTTTAATGTCTTTCTCATCCTTCCCTCACTAGTTGTTTGATAGGTTATCTCTCGATCCATTAATTTGTCCAGAACATAGTATAGGAGGAAATTGGGGGACGTGATGCTACGAAATACCCTGATATACGTAAATGTCTCCTCCACAAACCATATGGCCACTGGGAGGATATCTACTTCAGCTTCATGGGAAAACTTGGGGGCATCTCGGTTATAATGCCGCTTGTGAATAGGGAGCATAACACCATCAAAAATCTTGAAAAAAAGTGGTTGAAAGTTGGATTCCCACATATCTTTATGGTATATGTGAATGGGTGAAAAAATAAATGGTCAAAAGAAAAAATGAAAGGGTGAAAAAATAAATGGTCAAAAGAAAAAATGAAAAGAAATGAACCCCAAACAAAAAGACCGGGAAAGTGTGCAAGTCTAAATGCCACTACTGTTTCATTTTCTGTAAATAAAGCATCATGTACAGCTTGTTCAAACTTTTTCCACCGTTGATGAATGGCTAAACAACTTAATCTTGGCTAGTTCATGTTTTAGAGATAGAGAATAAAAATATGTACAAACTGTTTAATCTTGGCAGATGAGTAGATAGGTAGAGAAGCAAAGGAGCTCAACTATTTAATCTAAGCCCTTGGAAGAAATAAGTGCAGACTTAGATAGGATTATCATGCAAAGAAAAAGAAGATTTATGAGGGTTTGCCAGTCTAAGTGCACCTAAAGAAAGAAGAAAAATGTTAGGCAAAGTAGGCTGGGCAAGTAGATTGCTATTGCAGAATGAGACTTGTGATAGGTTTTGTCTCTTAAAATGTGTTAATCTTATCTGTATCACAAGTACTATGGAAGACATTACTCTTGGATCAGCACAAGTGAGGCATTACTAACTCCCCTTTAGTTTTCCCCAAAACATTTACTAATTTCCCCCAATGATATTGAGATTGCTTAATATCACTGAATCGCTCATCTCCTTCCATTTCAAACATTTCCTAAGTGAAACTCTGTTTTTCTTAGGAAAATGACAACAATTCTCCATAAAATCCTTTTCAAAACTCTAGCCTAAGTTTTAACTACAAGGGTTAAAATAGTTTTTAACTTAGCACTGTTCGTTTCAAAAATTCATATTAACTCTAACTTTACTATATAACTCCCATATATAAACCCAAATCCCGTAATATGTATATATATGTACAAAATCCCCAAATGTTAATATTCCCGCCCCGGTTGATATACAACCATAAAATTTTTTGGGAATTTACAAGGTTAATTGAAACTTGTTAAATAACCCCTTCCACCACGCACGCTCAAAGGATTAATTAAACCTCTGGTTAATTAAAAACTTAACCCAGCCCTGCAGACCAATGAGAATGCCCCCGATACAATTAATAACAGTTTGAATGAACCAGACCCACCACTTAAACTATATGCCATCTCCGCAAAGTGCCATCTGTCTGATCTGGACCTCCACATCCAACAGTCCTTAACCATTTTGCGACCCATCTTCCCACTGAATGTTAAGTCCCAGGGAAATTGGCGGTATTACACCTGTACCATGGACACATGTCGAGCTCCCGCGTTGTTCGCTGCCCCTCCACCTGAAACCGCCCAAGCCCAAAAGCGGTGCAGGTAAAACCATTTACCGCCCCCTGTTGACATCATCCTGCCACATCACCCCTCGCTGACGTCACTTGCTATGTCACCTGCCACGTCCTCTGTTCCGTACCCCCCGCTGACGTCATGCTGACGTCATCCATCCTTCAGACCAAAATTTCCCGCCAAAAATCATTTTTGTTCAATAAAGGGTAAAAGCGCCATTTTTTCTATAGTTTTCGGCGAAACAACGCTCCAAGGTGTGCAATCAACCGACTCTGTTCCCAGTTCTGGACTGCCTCTTCATAAAAAAAGCTCCGTCGACGAGCTTGGCCTCAACAAACTTGCCATTGTACAGTTTTTCTTACTCTTTGATATAGTTGGAAGCAAACAGAGGAATTTGTAAACCCGCAGAAGAGAAAAATGAAGATAAACAACGATATTTTTGTTACTTCGACCAGTGAAAATTCAGAAACATGAATGGCCAAAGAAAAGCTGTGAGAAGATATGTTGCAGTCTTAGTTTTGCCAGAAAAGTGGTGAGCGGGGATCAAATCAGTGTTAAAGTGTATTAGATCACAAGTCAAAGTGTATAAGTGTAGAATTAAAGGCAAATCAAGTCAGAATTAATGAATATTAGAGCCGACAAAGAAAAGTAGATCAGAAGTTAAGAGAATTCAAGACAAATAGTCAGCACAGAGCTACCAAAGGACACCTGCAAGCTGACCCTAAAAAGGCAGCCTCCAGCACGGCATAAGTTAGTTGTCTTTACTTTGCTTGTATATTACTTTAGGTTAAAATCTTGATATTATCTCACAGTTTTGATGAGATACCTGTTATACATATTTTGTTGTATAAATACCCCCTTCCTCAGAGTTTTAAAGAGGTTGGGTCTGTGTATATTTCCTTAGACTTTGCTGTAATATTGAAACCTTTGGAATAAAAAGCTGTTGGAATCAAATTGTTGTCTGGCCTACTGGATGAAGAATTGATGCAGAAGACCTATCACAAAATTCTTGAATCAACCTATGGATCAATAAGTACCCTTATATCTTGCATTTTTACAGTTTTCATGTTTACTATATCATTTGTGTTTCATGATCTGATGATAAAGAGAAAGATTAATTCATAATTTGCTTAACTGCACTCTGTTTGCAGTCTTTATTATTCTCTGTGTTTTCTTCAGAATTAGAATAAACAATGAATTCTTAATTGCTCGTGTTTCCCCTGATTCTTTCACGTTGAGTATTTGCTAAGGAATTCTTAAATGCTCCTTAACAACAATCATCCATTTTCCCTTTGTCAATATGTTGAAGGATTCTTAATTGCCCTTCACCCATTTGAGTCCATTCCATCTGATTCTAGCCTTTAATTGTTCCATGTTTGACTACCTTGCTCTATGATGCCATCCTCTGTTAGAAACCAAATCCAGGAAACCATCCTCCTTTTGACTCCATCATGCCTAATGGACTGAACTTTTCAGTTTTGCCTCACTGTTCTATTGAATTTCACCACCCAAACTCAAAACAAAACCCTTGTACTTCATAACTAGCCTAACACCTTTAAAAAAAACAAAACAAAGCTAAATCATAAAGAGAGAGTCCTCTCTAGATGCAGATTGGCTAGAATCTGTATCTAAAAGATTGGTTTGTGGTTACCTCGGCCGTATTCCCTTTCTTACAACTTTTGGGAACAACCTGAGTGATAACATCATTGGCAACTCCACTGGGGAACTGAATAATTGTTTGTTGCCACTGTTTTCTGTATAAGCTACAAATGGAGCCTGAAGTTAGCCAGGTAAGCTTTGAAACTGCTTTTTCTTTGCAATTGCAAAAGTAAATAAATGCTGCTTCAGTCCATCTCTGGTCTAGTTTATGTTTTGAACAGTTGTTTCAAATTCTTGATCAATTCCTTCTTTCAATAAATCTTTAGGAAAGTTCAAAACTCCCATATCTAAAAACTTCCTAGAGGATACTATTTAAAGTTGTACTTTTAAAAACTATTTCAAGAAAAAACCAAAAACATACCTAGAAATTGGCTTCAAAAAAGACTCGCTATACAAGATCAAATCCTGACCCTAATCCTCCACCTGTGTTTGAAAATCCTAATCTGATTTCTAGGATTCGTAGAAGCCAAGAGAGCCAAGAGACCCAAGAAAATTCTATTGGTTCACACCTTGACAAAAATTTGCAGAACCCCTTTCAATCTGAGCTTACCTCTAAAAAAACACCAAACCTTTCTGTGATTGCTACAGCTTCTCCAAGTTCCCCATCAGCACCACAAGCTACTCTTTCCACTCCTCCATCTTCAACATATGTTCCTACTGTTATCCCCACTCTTCCAGTTGTCACATCTGATTCTGCAATCATGGCAAACCGATATACTCCCCTAAACTTACCTGCAAATCCAGGGGCTATGCCTCAAGACTATCAAAGAAAAATCACCTATTTTGATGGTACTGGCACTTACACAGCTCAACAACACACCAAGAAAATGACCTACTATTTTGAAAACTATGAGATTGATGATGATGATGTCAGAATGAAAGTATTTGTTCAAAGTTTAACTGGAGATGTTAGAACCTGGTTTAGAGCCCTTCTTGCAAATAGTATCAATGACCCACAAGCTCTTTATCAGACCTTCTTGAACAGATGGGAAAAGAAAAAATATCCTCTACACTTTTTATCAAAATATGAGAACCTAAGAAGAGGCACACAAGAAACTATCCAAGATTACTGTACCAGATTCAACAATGTTTACAATTCTATTCCTCAGAATCTCAGACCTCCTCTAGATTTGGCCTTGATCAAATTCCTTGATGCATTTGACTCTGATATGGCTTACCAACTTAGGGAAAGAGCTCCTCGAAACTTAGAAGAAATGCAGAGTATAGCTGTCAGCGTTGAGGCCAATCTGATATCTAAACGATCTAGAGCTAGAGCTAAAAGAAGAACACCTTTCAAAGAAGAACCTTTTGCCTTTGAACAGAAATTAGATGCTATCATTAAAGGAATGGATCGACCGGGAGATAGAGTGGAAGTAATCGAGAGAAAATCCCCTTGGGATGGTCAACCAACTAATACTGGCAGAAATCCAAATTTCAGGAAAAACCAAAATCCTATCACTGGAAAGACAGGGCCTGACCAAAACATTAGGCCCCCATTTCAAGAGAATTATGCTGAAGCCTCAACATCTAATGAACCAATAGAAGACACTCAAATCAATTTGATGGGACTCAACAATGAACAAGAAGTTTTCTTGACCCATGAAGATCAAGAAGCTCACATTGTGAAACAATTCCAAACTCAGTTAGGTGAATCATTTGACTTTAGGGAGGGATATGATACAACCATTTATGAAGTCCACAAACAATACAATCTGAGGAGCAGAAGAATAGATGCCCCTGAATTAGCAAACAGAAAGATACCAAGCAGCCTAACAAAGGTAAGATCAATAACCCCCCTGTACATATTCTTGCTAAAACAGATCCTAACCCTGATAATCCAATTGTGGAAGATATATCAGACAATCAAATACCTAACAGATAGCCTTCCACTTCTATTCCTGCTAAAGGAAAAGAAGAATTGCCTCTAGAACATGATTTGGAAAACATTTCAGCACATAATCCCATGCCTGAAGAAGAGAAAAACGCATAAAATTCAGCTGTCCGAAATACAAGAACTCAGACCGAAAAATCTTTCAATTTTGAGACAGAAGTAGGTAAACTAAAGATAGTTGTTCCATTATCAAAATTAGCTAAACATGATGTCTACAGAAGTCAAATCAACAGATCACTCAAAATTTCTATGAATGAAGATTTAATAAATGTTTTTGATGACCAGCCAGAACTGATATTTGGCCCTGAAGTAAATGGAAAAACAGCAGAGGGACAAGTTCCTCCTTTTTATGTGGCTTTAAAAATACATGATAAGATACTCCATAACGCCATGTTCGATTTTGGTGCTTCCCATAACTTAATGCCTAAATCTGTAATGGAAAAACTTGACCTTGACATCACCAGGCCATATACAGATCTTTTCTCTTTTGATTCATGTCAGGTCAAATGTTTAGGTTTAATCAAAGATTTATGTGTGTCACTAGTCCAATATCCTGCTAAAACCATCTTGATGGACATAGTAGTAGAAGATATTCCTCCAAAATATGGTATGTTATTGTCTAGATCTTGGGGTGCAAAGCTTCAAGGATCTCTACAGTTGGACATGTCGTACGCTACTATTTCAGTATTTGGCCAACCAAAGAGACTATACAGAGAAAATTTAATGAAGTATGTAGTAAGTAGTAAGAGAAACCTCAAAATTTCCCTATCTACTCAGTACATTCAGAAATGGATTCTTTTATCCTGTACAATGCTGAAATTGATCCCCCACATGAAAATAATGTTCTGGCAGGTGAAACAGAAGAAACAACAAATGAAAAGTCTAGTGTCCGAATCCAAGAGATCTTTGAAAATCATGAAACGTTGGATAAACCAAAATATTCTGAAAAACAAAATCTCCCTAATGAACAGATCCTTGAAACTCGAGATACTAATTATAAACATAGAATACTTTGGTACTTAGAATTTTATGGTTCTGTGAGCAAACTAGGAGTAGGAGTAGGAGTCTGGGTGCACAATCTTGAAAACAATCACGTTGAAGGTCATGCCTATAGGTTGAACTTTAGATGCACTAATAATATGGCTGAATATGAAGCTCTGTTTCTAGGCCTTAAATTGCTGAAGAAATTGGGAGCAACTAGAGTGTCAGTCATAGGAGATTCTGATTTAATCATTCAACAGATAAAAGGGAAGTTCTTGACAAATGATCCCAGATTGAGAAAATAGAGAGCAACATCCATAGAGATTCTTAACACATTTTTGGAAACTCAACTTGCCAAAATCCCGAGAAAACATAACTTGCAAAATCACAGCCTAGCAATGTTTGCCAGCACCTGTAAATTGCTATTTGAACCAGATCATTGATTCACAGTAGAGATTAGGCACAGGCCAACCATACCTGATAATGTAAAAAAATGACAGGTGTTTGACAGTGATAAACATATCAACAATTTTTTAACCCTAGAAGGGGAATTTTCTAGCACTAACAAAGATGGAGATACAGTCAGTGAGCTTGATCAAACAAAACGGATACAAATAGACATTTCAGCAGAAAACGTGACTCAAATGCTTCATCTAACAAAATTCGCCAAAGAGGAAATACAAGAACTTAAAGAAACAGATATTGATGAGATCGTTGAAGGAGAATATGAAATTATTAATTTAAAAGATAATCATTTACCCAAAGCATTAACTCCTTTGGAAGATCTCTTTGATTTCAATGATATTCCAGATAAACCTCAAACGGAACCTCCAAAAGCAGACATTGAAGACTATAACATAGGAACCAAAGACAATCCAAAAATGATAAAACTGTCCAAAACTTTGCCTCCTGATAAAAAACTGAAATATGTTGAAATGATCAAAGAATTCCAGGATGTTTTTGCCTGGAGCTATGAGGACCTGAAGTCTTATGATACCTCTGTAATTCAGCATACAATACCCCTTAAGGAAAATCATAAACCATTCAAACAGAAACTCAGAAGAATCAACCCTATACTTCTTCCTTTAATTGAAAAAGAAATCAGACGAATGCATGATGCAGGGATAATTGCCCCAATCAGATTTTTAGAGTGGGTGTCTAATTTAGTGCCTACCAGGAAGAAAACAGGGGAAATCAGATTATGTGTTGACTTAAGAAATTTAAACAAGGTTTCTTTGAAGGACAACTACCCTTTACCCAAGATGGATCATATTTTACAAAGGGTAGTAGGTGCTTCTAGGATTTCACTTTTGGATGGGTTTTCAGGTTTTAATCAGATTCTAGTTCATCCTGATGACCAAGAAAAAACTACATTTACAACACCATGGGGTACATTCAAATATGTCAAAATGCCATTCAGACTCAAGAACGCAGGGGCAACCTTTCAACGATCAATGTACATAGCTTTTGCGAAAGAAATTCATGATTTCATGGTTGTATATCTAGATGATCTCACTGTGTTTTCCAAATCAGATCAGCACCATTTAGATCATTTGAGACAAGTGTTCCTTAAATTCAGACAGTATGGTATTTCACTGAATCCTAAAAAATCTGTGTTTGGTCTAGAAGAAGAAAACTCTTAGGCCATACCATCTCCAAAGATGGCATCAGAATTGACCCTCCTAGAATAGAAGCTATTCTGCAAATACCCCACCCCAGAAATGTCAAAGAGCTTCAAGATTTCTTAGGGAAGTTTAACTTTTTGAGAAGATTCATATCCAATTTGGCTGAATTGATTAGATTGCTGAACAATATGTTGAGAAAGGATTCAAAAGTTAAATGGACAGTAGAAGCCAAACAAGCATTTGAAGAAATCAAAATGGCTTTGACCAGAACACTAGTCCTCACAAGTCCAAAATTTGACAGAGACTTCATAATTTTCTCATTTGCATCAGAACACACCATAGCAGCTATTTTACTTCAAAAAGATGATCAGGGATGTGAGAAACCCATAGATTTTTTTAGTAAAGCACTTAGAGATGGACCTCTAAATTACAAAATCATGGAAAAACAGGCCTATGCACTTGTGAAAGCCATTCAACACTTCAGAGTCTACATACTGTACTCCCACATGGTAGCTTGTGTACCAAATGTTGTTGTAAAAGACATCTTGACTCAAGATGGAATTGAAGGCAAAAGAGGTAAATGGATTGCGAAAATATTGGAGTACGACATTGAAATAAAACCTACAAAGCTAATAAAAGGACAGGGATTAGCTAAACTCATGACTGAAACAAACTTTCAAGCCCTGGACATCAATGAATTGGATAACGAACAGGAGATGGTGACTCCACAAATCAGCCAGGCCTTCTTGGAATCACCTTGGTATGCTGATATAATTCATGTATTATTAAACATGCAGGCTCCTACAGGGTTCTCTAGAACAAAGAAAATAATTTTAAAGTTGAAAGCCTCAAAGTTTTGTATTTTAGATAATGCTCTTTTTTGGAAAAATCATGAATGTATTTTGTTGAATTGTTTAATAAAAGAAGAAGCTGACAAAATTCTTAAAGAATTTCACGTAGGGGACTGCGGTGGACACCTGTACTAGAAATCAACTGCAGACAAAATCCTAAGGGCTAGATTTTACTGGCCAAGCTTGTTCGCTGATGTAAAGAAGTTTGTTACTACTTGCCACAAATGACAAATTTTTGAAGGCAAAAGAAAACTGTTGCCCTTACCCTTGAGACCAATTTCCACTGAAAAACCATTTCAACAATGGGGTTTAGACTTCATTGGAGAAATCCATCCTTCCTCTTCTGACCAACATCAATGGATCCTTACTGCTACAGACTATTTTACCAAATGGATAGAAGCCATCCTTGCTAGACAAGCCAATGATACAGTGATCATAGGATTCTTAGAGACCAACATCTTGTCTAGATTTGGCTGTCCTGAAAAGATCATAACCGACAATGCTGCTGCCTTCAAGTCCAAGAAATTGATAAATTTTTGCAGCAAATACCATATCACTTTAGGCCATTCCACAGCATATTACCCTCAAGGTAATGGTCTAGCTGAGTCCTCCAATAAAAGCTTGATCAATATTATTAAGAAACTGCTGGAAGAGAACAAGAAAAACTGGCACAAGAAGCTCACAAATGCATTATGGGCGGATAGACTTACTACAAAGAAATCAATTGGAACCAGCCCTTATGAGCTAGCTTATGGCATGGAGGCTGTGTTTCCTTCATCTTTAGGAATTCCTGTGATGAAATTGCTGCAAGAAGATCAGGTGGAACCCAATGCCATTCAAAGAAGAATAAATCAGACCATCCATTTGCAGCAGACCAGAGAAGAAGTGCACCGAAGATCCCAAGTGTTATAGGAAAAGCTCAAGAAGATATTTGATAAAAGGACCAAAGCAGAAGACTTTTACATTGGAGACAAAGTTCTAAAGTGGGATTCTAGGAGAGAAGACAAAGGAAAACATGGGAAGTTTGACTTCCTGTGGAAAGGGCCATTTATCATCCAAGCATTGCAAGGGAACAATACTTACTTTGTAAAGAGCCCGAACGGTACAGAAACAGAAGAAGGACTAGTGAATGGTCGAATGCTCAAACATTATTTTGATCCAGTTTGTTGATATATTGTGACTCTAACATGTACATAAGAAAATTCAGGTTCAAACAACTTGAAGGAAGTGATCAGCTTGTTTTTTGCAGTAATAGGAATGAGGAGGGAAGTGCAGAAAATTTTGAAAGCAGTGAAGTAACTTTATCTTTTTTTGTTTTGCCTCATTTCAGTTTATCAGAGATTGCAGAAGAAGACTTGGGAAGCAGAAAACATAAGATCAGATAATCCAAGCAGACCATCCAGAACAGATGTACAGTTGTTTGAATCAGCTCGAAAATAATGTATATATTTTACAACATCCTTTTGTACAGTTTCTACATTCAGCAAAGGAAGATTTCAGAGCACAGTAAAAGGTATTCATAAGGCCATCTAACCTGCTGTTCTTGACTTTCCACCAGGGAAATCCATCCCCAAGTGGAGCCAGTGTTATACTCCTATAGTTATAGGTGTCATATTTCATGATTGACTGGTTGGGCTCTGTAATATGTTCATCCCTTACTTGCTGTAAAGGTTTCCATATTATGAAAAAATCAAAAAATTAAAAAATGTAAAGAGGGTATACCCTAAAAGAAAAATCAAAGGGTGAAAAAATAAATGGTCAAAAGAAAAAATGAAAAGAAATGAACCCCAAACAAAAAGACCAGGAAAGTGTGCAAGTCTAAATGCCACTACTATTTCATTTTCTGTAAATAAAGCATCATGTACAGCTTGTTAAAACTTTTCGCCACCATTGATGAATGGCTAAACAACTTAATCTTGGCCAGTTCATGTTTTGAATTTCATGTTTTAGAGATAGAGAATAAAAATCTGTCCAAACTGTTTAATCTTGGCAGATGAGTAGATAGGTAGAGAAGCAAAGGAGCTCAACTGTTTAATCTGAGCCCTTGGAAGAAATAAGTGCAGACTTAGATAGGCTTATCATGCAAAGAAAAAGAAGATTTATGAGGGTTTTCTAGTCTAAGTGCACCCAAAGAAAGAAGAAAAAATGTTAGGCAAAGTAGGCTAGGCAGGTAGATTGCTGTTGTAGAATGAGACTTGTGATAGGTTTTGTCTCTTAAAATGTGTTAATCTTATCTATATCACAAGTACTATGGAAGACATTACTCTTGGAGCAACTCAAGCGAGGCATGACTAACTCCCCTTCAGTTTTCCCCAAAACATTTACTAATTTCTCCCAATGATATTGAGATCTGCTTAATATCACTGAATCGCTCATCTCCTTCCATTTCAAACATTGCCTAAGTGAAACTCCATTTTGCTTAGGAAAATGGCAACAATTCTCCATAAAACCCTTTTCAAAACTCTAGCCTAAGTTTAAAATAGTTTTTAACTTAGCACTATTCGTTTCAAAAATTCATATTAACCCTAACTTTACTATATAACTCCCATATATAAACCCAAATCCCGTAATATGTATATATGTACAAAATCCCCAAATATTAATATTCCCGCCCCAATTGATATACAACCATAAACGTTTTTTGGGAATTTACAAGGTTAATTGAAACTTGTTAAATAACCCTTTCCCCCGCGCACGCTCAAAGGATTAATTAAACCTCTGGTTAATTAATAACTTAACCCAGCCCCGCAGACCAATGAGAATGCCCCCGATACAATTAATAACAGTTTGAATGAACCAGACCCGTCGCTTAACTACACGCCATCTCCGCAAAGCGCCATCTGTCTGATCTGGACCTCCACATCCAATAGTCCTTAACCATTTCGCGACCCATCTCCCCGCCGAACGTTGAGTCTCGGGGAAATTGGCGGTATTACACCCGTACCATGGACACGCATCGAGCTCCCGCGTTGTTCGCTACCCCTCCGCCCGAAACCGCCCAAGCCCAAAAGCGGTGCTAGCAAAGACATTTACTGGCCCCCCCGCTCATGTCATCCTACCACATCACCCCTTGCTGACATCACTTGCTATGTCACCTACCACGTCCTCCATCCCGTACCCCCCGTTGACGTCATGCTGACGTCATCTGTCCTTCAGACCAAAATTTCCCGCCAAAAAACATTTTTGTTCAATAAAGGGTAAAAGCGCCATTTTTTCTATAGTTTTCGCTGAAACAATGCTCCAAGGCGTGCAATCGACCAACTCTGTTCCCTGTTCTCGACCGCCTCTTCATCAGAAAAGCTCCATTGACGATCTCAGCCTCAACAAACCCAGCATTGTACAGTTTTTCTTACTCTTTGATATAGTTGGAAGCAAACAGAGGAATTTCTAAACCCACAGAAGAGAAAAATGAAGATAAATAGGGATATTTTTGTTACTCTGGCCAGTGAAACTTCAGAAACATGAATGGCCAAAGAAAAGAGGTGAGAAGATATGTTGCAATCTTATTTTTTTCCAGAAAAGCGGTGAGCGGGGGTCAGATCAACGTTAAAGTGTATTAGATCACAAGTCAAAGTGTATCAGTGTAGAATTAAAGGAAAATCAAGTCAGAATTAATGAATATTAGAGCCGACAAAGAAAAGAAGATCAGAAGTTAAGAGCATTTAAGACAAATAGTCGGCACAGAGCTACCAATGGACACCTGCAAGCCGAACCCTAAAAAGCCAGCCTCCAGCACGACATAAGTTAGCTATCTTTACTTTGCTTGTATATTACTTTAGGTTAAAATCCAGATATTGTCTCACAGTTTTGATGAGATACCTATTGTACATATTTTGTTGTATAAATACCCCCTTCCTCAGAGTTTTAAAGAGGTTGGGTCTGTGTAGATTTCCTTAGACTTTGCTATAATATTGAACTTTGGAATAAAAAGATGTTGGAATCAAACTATTGTCTGGCCTACTGGATGAAGAATTGATGCAGAAGACCTATCACAGAATTCTTGAATCAACCTATGGATCAATAAGTACCCTTATATCTTGTGTTTTTACAGTTTTCATGTTTACTATATCATCTGTGTTTCATGATCTGAATGATAAAGAGAAAGATTAATTCAGAATTTGCTTAACTACACTCTATTTTCAGTCTTTACTATTCTCTGTGTTTTCTTCAGAATTAGAATAAATAATGAATTCTTAATTGCTCCTGTTTCCCCTGATTCTTTCACGTTGATTATTTGCTAAGGAATTCTTAAATGCTCCTTAATAGTTATCATCCATTTTCACTTTGTCAATATGTTGAAGGATTCTTAATTGCCCTTCACCCATTTGAGTCCATTCCATTTGATTCTAGCCTTTAATTGTTCCATGTTTCACTACCTTGCTCTATGATGCCATCCTCTGTTAGAAACCAAATCCAGGAAACCATCCTCCTTTTGACTCCATCATGCCCAATGGACTGAACTTTTCAGTTTTGCCTCACTGTTATATTGAATTTCACCACCCAAACTCAAAACAAAACCCTTGTACTTCATAACTAGCCTAACACCTTTAAAAAAAACAAAACAAAGCTAAATCATAAAGAGAGAGCCCTCTCTGGATGCAGATTGGCTAGAATCTGTATCTAAAAGATTGGTTTGTGGTTACCTCGGCCGTATTCCCTTTCTTACAACTTTTGGGAACAACCTGAGTGAAGAACAACAGCTATCAGATACACAAAGATGATAATGAACGTAAAATGAAATAATGCAGATAACTTGTAAAGGTGATAAAAGGAGTTTTATTCGAATGCATGTAAGAAGATATCATATCATGCTAAATGGACTTTCACATATAAATGCAGTTATCTCTTACTAAATGCCCACTAGTGCTTCCTTATCCCTTAGATTTAATGCTCATAAATGTCTGCATCGTAAAATGGGAAGAAAGCTCGCAGATCGCAATATCACAATGCGAAGAAATATCGTAGACCGCAATATCACATTATTCCTTTTCACTTTTCTTACCTTCTGCTGTGTTTATGCAAGATACGAGATGCGAGCCACTTGTTTATCATTTCAAAACGTAGCTAGTTTCCCGGTTTTTCTATGTAAAATACCCTTTTTAATGAGTAGTAGACCTAAAACATTTGGTTATGATACATTTAAGGTATGATACATTTGAGGAGTGGGTCGAGGTCTTGATCACGTTTCACAATATCGGCTGGTCGTAAGTTTGCGGTGTTTGTTTGAATGCTCGAAATGGGATGGGATAAAGGTTATAACGGCATTGCAATTTCACATCTCGCATGTTTCAAGATAACCTTTTTAAGGCAGGTCCTTTATGAATGGCAACATGCGATGCGAGACTCAGCTTTTGAAGAAAAATCTTAAGGACTTAGTTTATGTCAGAAACATGATGGTTTCGAGCATAGAGTCCTCTTTCAATCATTTTTACTTGATTTGGAGGGTTAGAAAGGTCTTTTGATGATGCTTAATTATGTTGGATGTGGGAAGGTAGGCATTTGTTAGTTCTTTTATAAAAGAGGGGATTTGATTGATATCTTGCTTTATTTTGAAAATAAAAGAAATTCCTAAATGGCAAGTTTTATTTTCTGGATGGATTTTTTAAAGGGTCCCCATTTATTAATGTAATATTAGCTACTATCATAATTAATAAATTGTGGGGGGGGGGGGGGGGGGGGGGGGTGGGGTTGAATAGAACAACAGTTCCCAAGAGCTATACCTTTCATATTTTACTGCCATGTATTTTGTTCTAGACGTCCTTTATGTTTCCTATGGTGATGTCACAAGCTCTTGTTTTTAATGTTTCCATGATGCCACAAAGCATCTTATTATTTATTATAGCCATATCCTATAGCATAATATTTAGAATATATGTCAAGACCTTTTGTGAGGGAGGCTATCTTAGTCATAGTAGAGATCTCTTACTTCCTCTTTTCTTGGACTTCTTCTCTTCATCTTCCTTCACTTCTTTGGTAATATGGGCTTCTTCTCTTATTTTGATATTGTCCCTTTAAGACAATCTTTCTTGTAATGTCCATAATTTTTACATACATAGCATTTAATCTAATTTATGTTCTTCTTTCTTTGTTGAGGAATGAATTTTCCAAACTTCCCTTACCTTTCTACAAATGTTTGAGTCCTTTAACCTTCAACAATTTTTCCCTCAACTGGTCCTTTTCTATCTTGTATAGAAACCACAAGTTGTCGAATGAGGTAACTTTCTTATCCCCATGGAAATTTTTTACTTTGTTCATCAGTTAGTGTATTTAGAACAATGATGATTATCTTCTTATCATCTCTCCCAGATCTCATAGTTGAGATCTTGTGAAGATGTCCCTTCATTCCTTGATACCTTAAATTTTGTGTAGATAAGATCTAAGTGATGTGACCTTCTTTATCACATCTTGAGAGAATAGCTCTACCAGCCTATCATATATATCCCTTTGATGTCTCCAATACTATTGTATAGGAACATGGGATCTTTGACTGATTACATAAGAATGAGCCCTTTGATCCCTTTCCATATATTCATAGAAGACCTTTCCATTGATATGTTCAATTACTTCACTTTCTTCGAGGATTATGTCTATCCTCCTTTTCCATTCAAGGAATTTCGATGACCCATCAAGCTTATAGATATCCTTGCAAACATGAAGTCATTTTATCAAATTGATTAAATAATGAAAGATACTTACTTGACAAGTGAAGTGAAATCTGCAACTTGATCACTTTAATGATGGTTGAAGAATATGTATTAGTGCTCCCTTTTGGATGGTCTTAGTCCAAATGAAGGACCCTTCTTTACTGAGAGGAGATTGCTCCTTTTATAATGATAATGCTTTTAGATAAACCTCTCTTTATTATCTTCTCCTTCCTCCTTTCGGTTCTTCTTACGCATTGAGATCATTTCCTTTATGAGTATGATATGATAGCAACGAACTATTGACACACTTGAGATGGCATTGTCTTAAAACTAAATTGTCCTTTCTGTAGCATTAGCAAGACACTGTAATACTTCTCTTAATGGTAGATCCTTCACATTATTTAGTCGAAATTATAGAGATACATTTAGAACTTCTTTCACTATGGAGATCCGAACTTTATCCTAATCAAACCCTCGCTTTCATTTATGTTTATTCTAATCTGTATATTGTGATACGACATCTGAAACTATCCATCAACACAGAGATTCAAACTATTGTGTGGCTGAGCTAAGAGTATGAATTCATCATTTTCCTCTCCAATATGATGTAATCTTCAACTCTAAAGCACTTCAATCTACCTTGCTTTTAGATAACTTGATGAGGGTCTTTGTTGTCTTTTGATGATCACTATAGGATTCAAAACTTTTTCTATTGCAAACTGCTTCTTTGATCTAGGGTTTGATTATTCAATGTAGATCTTGATCTTTTTCTTTGATAAACTTCAAATTACTTTAATTCCTTTCTTGAAAGTCAATCCTTGAGTGTTTCTTTGGTTATATGCCCTTCCTTGACTTTGACACCTTATATCTAATACCATGTTGAGAAATATAGGGCATTAGCATTAGGTGTGATTACTCTTCCATTAGTGACTGCTTGTGAATGTTGTTTACTTCTTTAGATTAGGATCTTATTCATGTTAGATTATTAGGGTTCTTCTTCATCAAACAGTAACCAATGCATGAACATAAATAAACAAGAGACACAACATGTAGGCTATACGCTAGGACCAAATCCTCTCACTCCTTGAGAGGAAAACCCGAACAAATTTTTCTTATAGAAATTCCATTTAGCGAATACCAAGACCAAGACCCTTGACCTAGTATCTTCTCCAAGACCAAGACAGAAGTCCTTTCCTTGGTTAGTCTTCTTCAATTCTCTTCCACTTCGATCTTATTCACATATAGATCTTCCACATGTGCTAGTACCAAGACCTTGTCACATACCAATGATTATCTTCTTGAGATAACACCGAAACCTCTTTGTTGTAGGATAGAGATTATACCGAGATCATTACTATGGTATTTATCAATATGTTATCTTCTTATTGTAGCACTAAGACTCTCCTTTTGAATTACTATCATTGATATTGACCCTTAAATCAATCCAAGCTGCTAATGCAAGTGCTAATATGATGGTGTTCCATTTTGTTGTAGGTGCAAAAGTTTCCTCATAATTGATTCCTTCTTGTTGTGATAAACCTTTAGCAACAAGCATTGCCTTATATTTGTCAATGTATCCATCTGGCTTATAGTTAATTCTATAAGCCCATTTGCATCGGATGGGTTTCACATTTTGTTGGGATAATAAACAAGTTTCCAAGTGTTGTTTTCCATCACTGCCTTGTATTATTAAACTATTGCCTTTCTCCATTATATATGTCTTACTTCCTCTTTGTGAAATTTGTGTTCCTGATTTGTTTTTCTCATCTGGCCTAACATCCTTCAAAAGTTGAATGGCCCATTTAGGCAGTTGATGTTCACTTGTTTGTGGATTTGAATAATCACCATCATTATAAAGTGGATTGATATAAACAAATGTTCTTTGATCATCTGAAGGTTCAGGGGGTGGAGAGTTACTATCCGATGAGCTAGAACTAACAAGTTAAGATGAACTTTCAAAAGATCTAGATGGTCTAGATGAAGTAAATGAGCTACATGAACCATTTTCTGATGAAGGCAATTCAAGTTCATACCAATGTTGTGTACTTGGTTGATTTTTCATTTTCTTTTCTTTCTATCTCCCTTACTTTCCAATTTTTGTAGAAGACTTTCTATCTTTGTGGCACTCTTGCTTTCTGTTTCATCAAATATAACATCCATGCTGACAATAAACTTTCCATTGGACAAAATATGATATACCTTCTTTTCAATGTAATACCCAATCAATATACACTTCAAACTTCGTGAATAAATATTAGTTCACTTTTCTTTTGGAACTAAGGCATAGCATACTGAACCCAAAAATCTGATATGTTTAACTCGAGGTTTGAAACCTAGACATGCTTCATATGGTGTGATTGCATCCAAATAAGTAGTAGGAGCCTTGTTCCTTAAGTAGATTTGTGTATGGATTTCTTCTACCCAATATAAAGGACTTAAATTTTTGAAAATTAGCATGGATCTTGCCATCTCTAACAAGGTGTGATTCATTCTCTCTGCTACTCCATTTTGTTGTGGAGTGTAGACATTTGTAAGTTTTATTTTGATACCATTATCCCTGCAATAAGTTTGGAATTCATTGGAAGTGAATTCCCCTCCATTGTCTGTCCTGAGAGTGCCAATTTTCTCTTTAACTTCATTCTCAACCAGTTGGCAAAAAGTCTTAAACTTTTCAAATGTTTCTGACTTTTGTTTCAAAAAATAAACCCAAGTCATTCTACTAAAATCATCAATGAAGAGTAAAAAGTATCTACAACCTCCTAAAGAAGTCTGTAGAGGTCCACAAATGTCATTGTGAACCAATTTCAAATGCATATTTTCACGCCATGAACTTGTTAGAAAAGTCTCTTGAATTTTTTACTATAAATGCAAGCTTCAAATTTTGCATTTTCTTTCTTAAATTCCCATGTCAAACATGCCACAACTTTATTGGTGAAATATCTTTACTTGTTTCTCCTGCAAAATTATAATTTTGTGGAGTGACTATTCCTTTCATCCTTAGAAGTTTTCCATATTCATATCATGTCATGACTGTCTTCATATTGTGTTTGATGGAGTTGATTTTTACTATTCCATTCTGCATAACAACTTGATGTCCTGCACGCTGAATCATGAATAATGACAACAAATTCTTCTTCAAAGTTGGTACATACCAAACATTTGAAATTAGTATTTCTCCAATGTCAGGAAAAGAAACCTTTAATACACCTTTTCCACGAGGATTGTGTCTTGTATCATCCATAACAAAGATTTAATTGAGTTGGAATCGTTGTAAATTCCAAAAGAAGTCACGTCGAAAAGTCATATGTTTTTTTGACCATGTATCTAAGATCCAAGTATGTTCATAATCACTTTTAAGATATGTGGAGACCTATAATGTTGTTGATTTTGAACTTTGAAGTGTAGTGAATACATATTCTGAGCCATCATCTTCTTGATCATTAACAAATTGCGCCAAGTGTTGTTGAAATTTTGGAATTTTTTCAATAGAAGTTCGATAATCTTCAGCATAATGACCAACTTTGATACATCTTCTACAAACAAATTGATTGAAATATTTTCCTCTGCCTTGATTTTTTCCTATGCCTCTGCTTTGTCCTTTGCATTGATTCTGTCCTCTGACTTGACCTTTGCCTCTTCCTTGGCTTCGTCGTCTTCCTTGATTGTTCCCTCTCGTTACAGATACATTTGGGAACATCAACCCCAACCTACAGATCAGTACTATTAGGGCCCATCAAACCCTAATTCAGTTGTTACATGCCCTAAAGAAGTCAACCATCAGAATGCCTAGCTTCCCAAGAAGTTTCATGACCAAAATAATCCCGAAATTGCCTATAAGAAGATCAGTGCATGTAGGCCTTCATTAGGGTGTGCAGCAATGCAAACCATACACTGATAGGGTGCTATGCAGCTCACTTGGTCCCTCTTTGGCCTACGCTGGGAGAATTTGAGTGAATTTCCATGAGGGTTTGAAAGATTCCTTATCCATTGGATGCCTCTAGAAGTTTCTCAAGGCTATCTACTCCTTTGAGCTCGTATTTGGATGACAAAGGGTATTAAGGAACATCAATCCCTTATCCCTTCCTCCATGGAACTAAATTCTAAGTTTGAGAGGGAATTTATTATCACCATTTATGGCATAACTTCCTTCATTCACCTATGAAAAGACCACTCATTCAAGTGATCAGGGGCTGGCTGGGCTGGAAATTATTGAATTATAGGGAGATGTTGTTAGTGTGAGACTTGAGTTGATTTCAAGTATTGTAATGATGTCAAAAAGTCTTGCTTGTTATGAGGAGAGGATG
Source organism: Pinus tabuliformis (assembly GCA_031772625.1). NCBI lineage: Eukaryota > Viridiplantae > Streptophyta > Pinopsida > Pinales > Pinaceae > Pinus > Pinus tabuliformis. The sequence goes on from CM062812.1 coordinate 93,611,332, forward strand.
GGATTGAACTGGAGGAGTGATGCTAAATCAAGCAATGGGTTGTAACTCTTCCCTTTACTAATAAAGTGTTCAAACCCTTTTCCATATGCTTGTGTTATTCATTTATGCTTTCATATGTATATCATGTACTTGATTCCATGCTATGTTTAATCAATAGATCATTATCATATGCTTTGATTGGTTGTTGTCTTCTGTCTATGCGGAGGTACTCTTCAAGCGGATTAAGTACGGAGAGGAGCGATAGAATCAGTCAAGGGAGATAAGGAGCAAGCGAAGGCTACAGGTAGGCTTCTTTGCCTCCTATTTAATATATTGATCATAGGAAAAGTAGATAACTCTTTAAACTGTTGTTCTAGACTTAGCTACTAGTCTAAGGGTTTAAGCATTTATCCGTAGACACTAAAACTCCCCAAAACAAATTGGCGACTTCGCTAGGGATGGTGGCTTTCAACGGGAGAAGTGATGTTGAATTGAGCAATGGGTTGTAACTCTTCCTTTTACTAATAAAGTTTTCAAATCCTTTTCCATATGCTTGTGTTATTCATTTATGCTTTCATATGTATATCATGTACTTGATTCCATGCTATGTTTAATCAATAGATCATTATCATATGCTTTGATTGGTTGTTGTCTTTTGTTTGTGTGCAGGTACTCTTCAAGCAGATTAAGTATGGAGAGGAGCGACAGAATCAGTCAAGGGAGATAAGGAGCAAGTGAATGCTACAGGTAGGCTTCTTTGCCTCTTATTTAATCTATTGATCATAGGAAAAGTAGAGAACTCTTTAAATTGTTGTTCTAGACTTAGCTACTAGTCTAGGGGTTTAAGCATTTATCCGTAGACACTAAAACTTCCCAAAACACCTCTGCCTTGACTATTTCCTCTACCTTCAATGTTGTCTCTGCCTGACCTGTTACCTCTGTTAAAGTTGTTCCCTCAACCTTGACTTCTACCATGACCTTGTCCTCTATGTGCTCCTTGATTTTGATTATTGTTCTCTCTTCATCTACCTCCATAAATTTCAGTTGAAGATTTACTAGTGCTAGCTTTTGTAAAGAAGACATCTTCCCCAACCTATTTCTTCTTTCCAAAAATTTTGTCATGTTGAGCTAACATTTCACTTAATTCATGAAATCTTTACTTCTCTAGCTTTCTAGTTACTTGTAAAGTTTCCAAGAAATTTTTATATGAATAAGGAAAACCAGCAATAAAAATAGTAGTCATGAAATTATCATCCACTAGTTGAAATCTAGCCTTTACTATTTCCTGGTTAATGTTCTTAAGTTTGGAAATCTATTCAAGGACATCTCCCCATTCTGTCAATTTCTGTTGAAGAAACTTCAATTGAAGATCATGTCTCTTAGATTCTGGTTGTGTATCAAATAATTCTTTAAATATTCTCCAGGAATACCATGCGTCAGAAGAATTTTCAATGTGAACATACATTTCATCATTAACTGAAGATTGATTAATGTTAATGTTTTGGAATTTTTTATCACCCATTTAGCTAGTGAGTCTGCATCTATAGGTTTGTTTGGTTTAAAATCACCATCACATACATCTTGCCAAATTTCATTGTAAATAAAAGTGCTTTCTATGTTCCTTTTCCATGTCTTGTTTTTCTTTGAGCCTTCAAGTTTGTCAGATTCAGAAAATAAGTTTACAAGCTTTGACATTCTAAAAGTAAATGTATACACCAAGATGAATCACGGACCATGAAAGGAAGATGGAAAACTGACCACATACAACACCACACACAAAAAAATGATCTATCGGGGCTTGTCCTTGACCCTCTTATAGTCGTTTGAGGAGAAAAGTGATTGAGCTTTGCACTTGGATCTAGTCAAAGTCTCTAAAATTTTACAATAAAGCTTTCAAAATTTGACTTTTTACCATGCTTTTTCAATTTGACTTCTTTGACTATAGGCCCCCCCAAAGTAAAAAATTTACTTTGAGTTGCAATTTGTCTCCCTCGAAAAAATAAAAGGTTGCGCCTTATTGCTCCAAAATTACAAAATCACACCTTATCACTCCAAATTTACAAAAAGAAATTACAACTTATTACTCCAAAAAATATAAAACATATCTAAGAGATCAACTTATCATTCCACATATCACTTATTACACCAAAAATATTACAAATTTAAAAATGATAACTCATCCCTCCATTAAACACCTTATCACTCCATTACCTAAAGAACTACAAACACTCCTTATCTTAAAATCACAAAGCACACCTTCTCATGTTACTTTTTAACTTCCTTTCTAAACTTTCCTTAAAAGCCTTTTATGATGTCACTTAAAAAAGTGAAATAACTATTTATGAAGTCTTGAAAAGGTGTCTAAATTTTAGATTTAGATTTCAAAACATGCACCATAAAAAAAAATAAAGAAGAAAAGATAAAAAAAAGAAGAAAATTATCGTTGGAGACCTTTCAACGACTGTTGCAATGCAAAAAAAAAATTGCATGCCCTCATTAATATGGTTGCACCAAAATTTTCAAAGCATTTTTTTTTTTTGTCTTGGAAAACACTACTTTTCTTCCATGCTTTCTTCAACGATAGCTCTCTTCCATTCTTTCTTCCATGCTGGCTCTCTTCCACACTTTCTTCACTCCTAACTTTATTCATTTCCACACTTTCTTCACTCCGGACTTTATTCACTTCCACGCTTTCTTCACTCCATGCTTCTGGAACCATGCTCACAGTCCTGAGAGATGTTGCATATCAGGCTTGTGAGTGACGTACTGAGTTTGGCTCCTTGACCACTTTCGTCTACTTTAAAAGCACAGACCTGATGTCTTCATTCACTTGGCGCACAAATATGGCCCTATCTACATATTCAACATTGGAAGGCAGCCATTATTGATCATCGTAGATGCAAACCTGTGCCGCAAGGTGGGGATTAAGAAATTCAAACAATTTTCGAATAGGAACATCCCATCTCCTATCACTTTTCTCCTCTCCACTAGAAGGGTATGCTTTTCACCAGGGACTCAAGATGGTCATCAATGCACGGGGCCATTTAGCCTCTTTACCATAATTTTCTCCCTGCAACAAAATGTGTCGCTTGTGTTTTGAAAAGAAATTTAGCAGTCAAAGAAGAAGGTGAAGACATTGAATTCTTAGAAATTCTCTAGTGTTCACACAGTTTCAAATTCACAAGATTCTTAAAACTTTAAATACTTTCTAAGGGGGAGATTACAAAGATAATAAAATGTTTTATGATCAAATTTTAATTTCCAAATCTCAAATCAACAATAAAATATATAATAGTCAAATTTCTTTTCCTTAATAAAAATATGAACTATCGACATACCAATCAATAGCTAATCATTTTGATGGAGTTTTCCAAAATCCTGTAAAGTTGGAATCTCTTGTTCACACCATATGTATCATTGAAGTTATAATACGACAATAATAGCATAAGTATCCTCAAACACACAAATTTTGTTAAGAAGGAAAAGAAAATTACATAATATCTGCAAGAATTTACACACAATCACTCAACACTCTTGCAAGCAGAGAGAAACAAGCTTTAAATAATCTTGTGTCCTATTTTTATTTTTTTTATGGATCACTTATTTCATTTACAAGTGTCCATTTACATTTAATGCTCTCATAACAACACTCCTAATTATTTTCCTAAAATAGTTCCTAAGAAATGACACCTTTCTAGATGTCATATCTTTTACAACAATTAGCTATTCGAAAATGTCTCCAATATCTAATTAAATATTCTAGATAATTGAATATTCAAATCTAAATAATTAAACTATATTTTATGTATTTTCGATCATCTAACATTGTGTGCATGCTCTCCCCCCCTCTGCATTGCATGCTCTCTCTCTCTCTCTCTCTCTCTCTCTCTCTCTCTCTCTCACATTAATATCCTCCTCCTCTACATGATCCCTCTCCCAAGTTGACTTCATGGTTGTTTTTTTCCCACTGCACACGCAACTACCATGCATTAATATTTTTGTCCTTTTCTTCCCTATACAATTCCCAATCTAGCATGAGTTGTGTCCCTTGCTTGCATCCCATGAATTTTCAACACCAGTCCCATTTAAAACACCATTCTAGTGCATTTAAAGTGGAACAACCAACCTTCAATATCTATCCACACTCTCCAATTTCTTCCTTAAACAAGTAAACTGAATATCCCAAGCAATTTAACCTGCCTCAGAACCTTGGAATCTGCATCCCTTACTCATCCCATTTCAATTTTCAAAATTCAAGATACATGAGGTCATTACATGGCAAGATCAAGACAGGTACAAGTTGGGTTGTTGCAGACCCCTCCCCCTTGGGGGAACACTATCCTAGGTGTTCTCTATCCATATACACAAAGAAAGCATGTTAAATAAAGAAAAAAAACAACATATTGTCCTTGGAGATTTATATTTACATCTATTTACAGTATATATATATCTATACACACACACACATATATATATATGTATGTATGTATGTATGAATGTGTGTATGTTTGTATATATATATATATATATATATATATATATATATATATATATATATATATATATATATATATATATATATATGCACATTTTCCTAAACCGAGAAACAAGACTGGATAAGTTGTCTTCATGGCACCAACCATTTCCCAAGTGGTCTTCACTTTGACATGATTTATGGCTCGATTCCATAGCATAAGACTCCTTTGGTCTAGAATGCACAATGGATCTGGCTAGATCTCTCCCTCTAGCTCCACCTATAGCATAGACCAATCAATAACATGATTAGAAGAATCTACATATATTTTAAGCAAAGAAACATGGAAAACATCATGGATTTTGACCAAAGGAGGAAAGACCAGCCTATAGGCCACTAGTCCAATCCTCTCAAGGATCTCAAAAGGCGCACAAAACCATGTTTCCAAATTGGCACATGACCCAATCTTCAAGAATATTTTCTTGGGTCTAACTCTCAAGTAATCATGTTCCCCAACTTGGAACTCTTTATGCACCCTATGTTGATTTTCATATCTCTTTTTCCTTTCCTCTGTTACCTTTAAGATTTGTTATACAGTATTTTGTCACACGCATCATCTTGTATTCTAAAGTGTTTAACTTTGTGTCGTTAATGCCACAAATGATGAAAGTTGTCAATGTAGCCACCATGAAACATGTTCAAAAGCATCCCCAAAGAAAAAAAGAAGTCTTGCCTTGAAAGAATTTTGAAGAAACTTGTCAAAAACCTTGTTTTTTAGGATCAATGCGTTTTGCATAACTAGTGACCCGTGCTGGTCACTTGTTGCATCATACACTCCTAGCGCTGCCAGCACAATTTTTATCAGGAAAACCTGTGTTGATTCTCTTTAGGCAGTTTTTCCCAAAATGGAGGATAAGATTCGGTTACTATAAGTATTGAGAACAATGAGATGGTTACAGGTGAATGAGGATTGAAACGAGACCTCCCATTCCTAGTCCTTAATCCTACTTTCATGGATCTTTCCCTTGAGATGTGTAACTTCTCCCTCCTTTCATGGATCCCCAAATCCCTCTCCTTCCATATAAATAAGATCCCCGTTATCTAGTAATGGTTGGCTAATGATTGGTTTCCTTCCTAGTGTTGAACTATGCCCAATTTCTGCCCATTTGCTAAAGAGAAAGGATTCTTGAAGGTTAAGGCTAGGACTTGGAAATTCACCTAAAGGAGGCTTCCAACATCAAGGCTTAAGTGGTTGTAATTGTCCCTTTACCATCTATTAATAATACATTATGTGTTTTCTTTCCATAAATGTGTCAATTATTTCCCATTTAGTGTAATACTCCTTGATCTATTACATGGTTTATATTGGAATGAATTTTTCTATGTATGAATTTGTTTTATCCACGTGATTTTCCTTGCAGGTATTCATCCATAACGGTGAAGAGGATATTGAGCTTGGAAACGAAAGAATCAAGGATGACACCAATGGATGTTAGCATCATAGTGAGGTAGGTCATCTATCCTCCTTTGTGTTTTTTGGTGTAAACTAGAAACGTTTAGATATATTTTCCTTCTTTTGTTGCTAGATCCTTCGATAGGACTAGAGGGATCATTTTTGTCCGCAGAAAGGATTGCTTGTGCAACAAAATGGTGACTCCATTGGGGAAGCTAATAACTATTCAAACCTCCTTTTACGTTTGGTATTTTTTATTAGTTTGGCCAACCTCCTAGTATTATGTAACTTAGGTTCATTATGGGTGTACATTCTGAGTAGTATGTTCTTTAGAGTGTCAACTCTGGATCCCTCTTTGAGTTTCTTTTCACTTTCCTAAGCCTTTCTCACCCAAAGTGTTTTCTTCAGAAACAGTCACGCTGTCAGCATCTATTTTACCTAGTACACTTGCGGTCGTACCTTTGTCTCACATTGTCTGCCTGCATTGATCCATAAAAATCAAGAACTTTTTAGGGTTACTACACGAAAGTTCTAGTGTGTCTTGATCTCTAAAGTGTCCTCCTGCTCTGTGTGTGTATAATTTTCTATTATTTTTGTCGATTTCTTATTGGTTTGCAAAATTCCATCCCATTATTTGAACTAGTTAAGGTGAATTTTGGTTGAGTCTTTAGTTCTTTGTGTCAATTGAATTTATTGTTTGTTCCTTGTATGTGTGGAAGGAATATTGACTTGTTGTCAATTAAAGCATTATTAGTTATTTTGAAAACCATAAATAAATGCCATTTTCATTTTCCTAGCTGTCATCTCAAAGTTTACTTTTTGAAATTCTAATAGATTACATTGCATTGAAAAGTCATTTTTGGGATTATCATTGAGCATAGATTACCTTGCTTAGTGTCGAAAGCTGAAAGTGCATTCTCATTCATTGAAAAGAAAAAGTGAAAAAATTCATGTAGGTGCATTTTAGTGAATTGAAATTCATTTTACTTTCAGTGGGTGCATTGGAATAGTGAAAGTGAAAGATCTAGGTAGGAATGTTTGTTTGTTTCATACTTGGTTTTTGTATCAATGTTTGAACTTCTTCCCTACACTAGATAGCTTTCATTGAAATGAAAAGAATCAATTTTTCATATTAGTTGCATCGTAGGTGTGTGCAGGTGACATTGATTTTTGAGCCTTGAAACCGAAACTTAATTCAATATCAACTTTAAAATTTACCTCAATTAACCTATGGAGCATTTGGAACCTTAACAAAAAAAATTATAGGTCTAGGCTACAGACGTGTTCTGGCGTAGTTAAACATAGGAGATTTTGTTGTTTTCCAATGTTACATCCTGGGGTGAAATCTCGTTCCACGTACGAAAGTGTATAGGACTGTTCTCCATTACTTTTGGGTATATCGGAGGTGCCCCACGCATGGTAAGTATATGGGAATGATCTCATTGAATTGTTACACATTAGACAACACTACTATGGAATGGACTCCCACGTACCATCGCATATATTTAGGGAGTCCCCAATAGGTTGTTATCCATCCATAGGTAATCGAGTATGATGCCTTGTATATGTTAAGTCTTTGGTTTGCTAAGGTGTATATTGCAGTTCACGGTTGCTTGGTAAACCTTCATGCCTAGTTACCCCTTTTTGATTTATTTTTTGTTAATTTTTAAAATTAATTGACCAAGGAATAACATCCTACCCGTAAAACAACTCCTTTTGTCCTTAAAATGAATGGTTAATTATAAAAACAGAATTAACCCAAAAGTATTCACCAACACACAATTAGTAATGAATTTCATGAAAAATCCATCGTGGTAGAACCATCAAACCCTCCATCACGCCATGCACAAGGTTTTCCTCTCGTATCCTCTTCACATTCTAAAGCTAATAGGTTATAACAAGGATTCCAGAACAAGACCCCAGATACAGAACACAATGTCTATGGAGATTCTAATGCTCCTAATCAACTGAGAGTTGTAGGTTCTGATATTTTTTAGCCTGAACCCCTTTAGAATGAAGGTGTTGAACTTGGTATCGTCCTAAGTGTGCAACCCATTACTTCCCGACCACCGCCTCAATAGTCAACCACTTCATCTCAATGCTCTCCTCCCGCTAGTCCTCAACCTACTTCAGAGTTCTTGCTTTTTCCTCACAATCCACTTTTTTTTCATATCCTTTGTATTTATCACCTATGCTTTCGTATAGTCCTTTTGATACTCCTAACGTACCCTTGGATTATTATCCTAGAGTGTCTTGGGGTCCGATTCGAGAAATGTTCCCAACCATGGCGATAGATAGTGATAACCCATTTGTAGAGTCAACACCCCAGGGTGTTCCTTCGGAAACATCTGAAACCTATGTTCCAACTACTGACATTGATCCTATATCATTCCTTCCTCATGAGAACTTCCCTTATGGTTCTGCTCCCTACAATCTTACAAGTGGCCCAAGTGCAAATCCTGCTTATAGTGCACCCTTGGTCCCACCATCTTATAACTCTCTCGGTGATGTTTTCTCCAACACTTCTGGTGCAAATTCACCTTTTCATAACCCCATTTGGTCATTTGGTGTCACTCCTACTACAGGCTCATTTGTTCCAAACGTATCAACACCTATGCAGACCCTTGCCCAGCCTACATTAATGATAGGTCAAACATAGGTTCCTCTTGGGCCTTTCTCTCCTTATACTGTAGCCATGGTAACCGCGGTCCCCACTCAGAGTGAACAACCTACGAGTTCATTTATTCTAGCATCTGGGGGAAATTGCATCCACCCTATGTACCTCCTACTTCTAGTGTAAACCATGACCCCCTCCTCCCACATCGAGAGAAAATAAGCCCACTAGTGCTATTTCTAACCTGGGTGGAACGCCAATTCCATCTGTATTAGGTACTATCACAGGGACCCCCTTGCAAGGTCACCAAGTCCCCTTGAATCAACCTTCCTACCAACAGCCATATGTTCCTATTGGCTCTCAACGGCCCCAAGTTCCACTATTGGGAGTTCCTCCCAATCAGCAGGCAGGTCCCCAAATGAAGTATGGCCACAATCCTTCATATCCTTCTGGGACTGATAATCCCCCTATGCAGTCACAAATTCCTGCCCAACTACAGCAGGGACCTTACTCATAGCCACAACCATAGGTTTCCTTCCAATCCCAACAAGGACCTTACTAATAGTCACAGTCGCAGGTTTCCTTACAATCCCAAAAGGACCTTACCAGGAGTAGCAACCATAGGTTCCCTTTCAATAACAACAAGGACCTTACCAACAGTCATAGCCACATGTTCCCTTTCAACCACAACACGGGCCTTACGAGCAAGCGCAACCACAGTTGTAGTAGATACCCTACCAGCAACAATATGATCAGTTTTCCTCGCAGAATCCATACGTCCTATATGGTATTTACCAAACTCCATACGTTCCATATGGTCTAAACCCATCGTAGTGGGAGCAAACCCAACCTCCTTATGGTCAAAACCCACCACAGAGGGGGAAACCCAACTTCGTTGCGGTCAAAACCCACAACGATAGGGGCAGACCCAACCTCAACAAGGCTGTAATACTTAGTTTGGTACATATGAGAGGCCTTACTCCCCATATAATCCACAAATTCAATTATTGGCAACGTTGGAATTGTTGGATGTGTCACATCTTACAAATCACCCAATACTGTACTCACTTTATTGGCCTCCGGTACGAACTAAAATACCAAGTGACTATCCTAAATTCAAAGGTAAATCTGGAGAAGACCCTCAAGTGCACATTATCACTTACCACCTTTGGTGTTCCTCTAACTCTTGGGTTGATGATTCAATCTTATTATGTCTTTTCCAGTGTACTTTGATAGGAACTACCGCTAAATGGTACATCGAGCTCCCTTGAGGTGCTTTCCAAGATTCCAATTCTTTGTCTGTGGCTTTTCTCACCCATTTCCAATTGCATGTCTAGTACGAGACTAGAACCCATCTGTTAACATATTTTTAGCAGACAACCTCCACTCATATCTCTGATCATATCCATGAATGGAGACATAGGCATCGCCTCATCAAATTTGACACCCTGAATCAACTTTTGATTGAGTGGTTTACTAAATCATTCATCCCCGCTATTGCTAAAGATGTAGCCATGAGTGGTTGTGTAACTAAGGAGCAAGCTATCGTCCATGCCCAGTATTTGGATATTGTCTATTCACAATCTGGCACATTGTACGAACTTCTACCTAGTGCCCTGTGACCTTTGAATGGTGTTGCATCCTCCAGAATCATAGATTCACCACCTATTCATGGAGTCATTAGATCTATGGCTTAGTAGTCTAGTAGTACCTCGGCTCCTTCTAAAAAACATAAATCTACTTAGGTCGTTGCAACCTCCAATACTATAGACAACTCAAAGAATGTAGGTAAAATCTTAGAGGTAAATGTTTTCCAGTCTACCACAGTAGATAAATCCTCGAAAGGAAAGAAAGTGGGTAAAGGAAAAGTTAAGTCAAATAGATCACTAATATTTTCTGAATTGATATGTGATCTTCCCTTAGCAAACACAACTACTATATCTGATGAGATGATTCTTGATGAATCTCTCTTCCTTATTAGCACCCATGATCCATGGTATGGAGGGATCATCATATATCGCCAAACTCATACCTTTAGACCAGAGTTATCTCGTTCTGAATGACATTGAATCTAGTACAAATCCCAACCCTATCGCATTACTGGGGATACTTTATATCGCCTTGGTGTGGATTCAATCCTTCGATGGTGTTTGACTCATGAGGAAGTTGAGAAATATTTAAATGATTTCCATTCTGGAGCCTGTGGCGGTCATATGTCAATATATGAAGCAACTCAAAAGATCCTTCGCACCAGCTATTTTTGGCCTTCCATCTTCAAAGATTGCATTCTCGCAGTCCATAAATGCTGCGCTTGCCAAATCTATAACCAGAAACAACAAATCCCACCTGCTCCCTTACACCCAGTTATTATAGTTGGTCCATTTGCGAAATGGGGCATTGAGTTCATGACTTGTAACCCTCACTTGGCGGGGGGACATGGGTACATCATAGTTGCCATGGATTAGGTCACAAAATGGGCCAATGGGATGCCTACATATGGTGTTGATGGTAAAATGTTGCTCTCTTCCTTTTTAATATTTTCATAGCTAGGTTTGGTATTCCGAAAGCCATAGTCACCGACCATGGCTCCCATTTCTGTAATTACATGATGACAGAACTCACTGCTTAGTTGGGCTTACATCACGATAGCTCAAATCCATATTACCCACAAGCCAATGGTCAAGTTGAAGTTGTCAACAAAGTTTTGATCACTATGCTTCAATGAACCATTGGGATGCATAAAAGGAACTAGCATCTTATTCTTTTTCATCATTATGGGCATATCGAACCACTACTAAAACAACGACTGGAATCGATTCACATCTTTCCAATTAGTGTACATTCTAGAAGCCACTCTACCCATTGATTGTGAGATACCATAATTGAAGCTAGTTGTCAAAATACTTCCTAGTACTTCACTTGAAGAAGAATTATTTCTTTACTTATAATGTCTTAACGATACTTGCCGAATTTCCGTGTTGGACCTCAATTTTGGTCATTTTTGTTTATCATAAATCCACTTAATTACCATCTTATTCCACCTTATTCCACTCATATATGCTTAATTTTACCCTTATTTTACATATTAAGGTAATTAGATTAAGTTTTTCAATTTTTAGAAATTTTAGTAAAAATTGGGTTTTTAAGAGTATTTTTGGACAGAATTGAAAATTCTCATAATTGCAACATTGAAGTCATACTTGTTGGACACCTGGGCACGATATGAGCACATTTCTAGAAAGCTTGGGAACTAATATTGAATGAATTCCTATTGGTTCAGTCAAACTGAGCTTAAACAGGCCTGGTCAAAGCTGGTCAAACAAGACCAGTCATTCAGGAAATCCCTAGGAAATAGGCCAAAATTAGTGATTTTTGGGATTTTTCCAAATTTTGTATAACTGAATGGGTGGATTCAACCATGATAGATGTGATTAGGATAGATAAGGTTGTTAGATAATTTTTAGTCAAGTTTGTTAATTATTTCTCTATTTAAGCCAAGACTATTGAAGGCTTAAAGATGTAGAATTTATGTAATCTTATTTTGGGACTCTTTGAAGACTGAAAGTTAATTGAAGAAATTGTTTCATTTCAATTTTTTGTTCATGCTTGGTTGATTTACTGAAGTTTCTGTAGCTGAGATTTCTTCAAGTGTTCAAGGCAAGGGGGGAGGGCCCCCACACCAAGCTAAGTGCACTTCTTGGTTAAATTTTCGTAGTTTTCATAAATTAGTTATTTTCAAATGTATTTAGATGTGTGATGATTGTTGAATGAATATTGATTTAATTATAATCTACATATGAAGGGACACACAAGAATTTAAGTTAAATTCCCCTTTTATTTGATCCTGAATTAAAACTGAATTTCAGTCTCCCTTTCTTATTTGAAGTTATTTCTGCATTTCTAGTTTGAAGCAATGGTGATTATGATAGAGTAGAATTGTGAAGAAGGACAAGTTGGTCCTCCTTAGTTAGGAGCCTCTTCTTTTACATCTTTTGCATCATAAACCATTGTTAATTAGTTCTTTTTGATTTCTATTCATAAAGTAGTACTATAGGGAAGGACAAACATGATCTCCTAAGTTAGGAGCCTCTTCCCATAGACGTTACATATTGAATTAGAAACCACTTAGTTAGATTTTTATATTTGTAATTTTTCTATTTCATCTTCTACAATTGACTACCATTGAAATCCATAGACTTTGGACATGCTTCTAAGCTTACAAGCCCGAATTGATATTTAAAATACTTGTGTAAATTACTCAATAAATTGACTCAACATTTCGCATTGGTAACTAAGACTCAAAAAACATGAGTTAAAGCCCAATATCACAAAACTGTAACCCCTCATGCATACGAAAAAGATGACTTGGTCTTATTGTATGATCAAGCTAACGATAAATTAGGTGCCGAAAAGTTCGAACCCATGTGGCATGGACCCTATATTTTCAGATGTGTATTACAAAAGGGTGCATATGAGTTAGTTGATTATGATGGAAATCAGTTGTCTGAGCCTCGTAATGGGCTCTACCTGAAAAAATATTATTCCTAAGCTTGCGTAGAAGCTTTGTACATTAGTGTGTTGTATTTTGGTGTGATTGTTTTCATTTTCGCAAACATGTTTTCCCCTGCTTACCATGTGTTCCACCTGGTTTGCAGATGTCGATGAACCCTCTTCCTTATGTCAGTTTCGTTGATGGTGCTTGTCATAGTACATAGAATCTGTCTTCCGTTGCATGGGCACTCTTTTCTCCCAATGATGAGTTAGTGAATTTCAGAGTATATGGCTAGGACACACAACTAACAACATAGCATAATATAGTGCGATCATCGAACTATTTTTTGGGTTCTATTATATTCTTTCCACGATTAGCCTACGTAGTTAACTGGGGGTTAGAGGGGGGCCGAAGTGCCCCCTTTGTTGCACCGATTGCGTAGCAGGGGGGTCACAGGGGGGCGGTAGCTCCCCTCTACGGGGTCCGGGGCAGTGCCCTGGGGAATTTGTTTTTGGACCCTATATTAGGTTGGGTGGACCTACCTATGGTTTTGTGCATGGTTTTCACACATTGTTGTGGGGAAAAGTATCCAACTCGGAATGACCCTAACCCACTCTAAGGGTGACAGTTCCTTAGCAACAGCTGAAAGCAAAGCTATCTAAAGTTTCTTCTTTATGACATGCAAGAGATAAAAGGAAGAGATCCACTTACCGATGTCTTGCACAAATGGTCGATCCAATCTCCTTTGATTGCCGCTTGCTCCCAGCTCCAAGTCTTTTTACGGGCCCAGCTACACGAGATCCTGCAAATAAGACAAGAAAAGGAAACTACAAGAAGCATGCATTCATAATCGATTCAAGGATTAGCATAAATCAAAGACGCAAGTAAGACAATACACTATTGAAACACATGCGAATAGAAGAAACCTCAAATTCTTTATTAATATACGGAAGTAAGGTTCAGGCGGTGATACAACCATGAGAGGTCCAATCCAGCATCACCTTCCCGACGGAGAGAAATCTCTTCTTCACCTCCCTCAAGCAATCACCCAATACTCTCAACTGTAAACCAACAGCAATTCTCTGCACAAAATTCCGGCCTGCAGATCCCATGGGATGAGATCCTTATATAGAGTTTTGGAGTGAAGATAAGTCAGCTTGGTGTGTGACTTGTTGTGCTCTTCAACTCCAGTTGTTCTTCAGTCCTTCACTCAGAGTTTCTGCCTTCCACTTGGAGTTTTAGAAGCTCTTAACTCATCATTAGGCGAATCTTTTGATCACATGCTTTTCTGGAAGCTTCCTGGGCACTGGCACATTGAGAAAAAGATTCCTCCACATGTCCAAGTACGCCCAACGCAGGTAGCCTTTGTCCTACCTGCTATGCAACGCAGGTAGCCTTTGTTGTACCTGCTATGCAGCGCAGATGCCTAGTGGAGCAGCTGCAATGATCCAAAACTGACCTGTTTTTGAGTGTTTTTCAGTGGAGAACTGATCTGAAGTGCTGTGGTTTGCTGACCTTGTTCCTCTAGGGGTAGGAACAACATGTTTAGGGACTTTGGATCCCTCAGATTATTGACATTTCATGCTCTATGCTGTAAGGCACAAAAATGTCTATAACAGTTGCCCCCTAAAGTATGAGGTCGTTTATCAGGTGAAATGCTTTATTAGGAGGATCCGAAGTTCATTCAATCGCCGGGAGGTGACCTGTAACAAAATACAATACAATACATTATCTTTTCATACTTTCTTTTCATGATCTAGCTGATGCGGGCATTTCCCATGCTCAGCTTTATAAATACATTTGCTGTACATAAACAGATGATCGTCTGATAATAGACTGATAATTCTCTGCTTTTAATTATCATCCTTTTAGTAGGATGATCATCTGCTGCACATGTCTATGTTTTTATCTCCTGAATATATATATCGCAGCCCGGATGGATGAAACTAGATCCGGGGTCTTCAAACTTCCGATCTTCACACTAAGTACAAGTCGATCCATGTGAGAATTTCTTGAAGTCGAACATGGAAAGACATCGCTTGATTACCAGTCAATAATGTAAACCGTTAACAAGCGCGAGAGGAATCACCGATAATGATGATGACCCTCAAGGTACTGCAGCACAATTCACGTGGCGTGAATATAGGATCTGACGTCGAACACCACGCAAAGTCTTCCGGTTGAAGGTCATTAATGTATACCTATCGCCGGAAGTGAGAAACTTGCCATTGAGGCATGCAAGCTTCAAAGTACTGAGGGGGTGTTCCTAGATCAACTTCTTGGATAATGAGCTGATGTCGACAAGAAGTGATCCGTCAAAGGAGGGCCTTAATGAATCCCACATCAGTGACACGGAACGGAGCTAGTGATGATGGTGAAAACGATCTGTGAAATATGATTCAGGGTGGCGGTCATGGAAGGATGAAAGATGATGTATGGTAGTGGATGGGACCCGGTTGACACTTTCTGAATGACATCTCTTGAACATATAACGACACTGATGTGATGGATCGGTAGCATTACCCCATGTATGGATGGTATGGCGAGACCATGGTGAAGGGACCGGTGAATGATAATAACCCAACCCGATATTTACGGAGGCAAAAGTGTCATGTTCAAGAGCGACCTGCTACCATTAAGCTTTGAGGTTCTTCCCAATTTTTCCCCAGTCATTTCTGACCAGTACCTCTTTATTTTTGTCAAGCTTGAGGAGGATAACATATGCTTGATCTATAACCTGCCCTTCGGGCAAGCCCATCGCTATGTTTTTAATGAGCTTAGCGATAGGGAAACTCGTTCTCGTCTAAAGACAAGTTTGTCGCTATCTAATATTTTTAACGAGCCCAGCGACAACGACAACTCGGTCCTTTTCATTTTTAGAGAGTCTGAAAAGGGTACATAAAGTGGACTCCAGGGGTCCTTTTTCGTCATCTAATCCCTTAAGTCCGAAAAAGTATAAAACAATACAAAAGGGATGAATGTTCGATATCTTTATCGAGCCGAACTAAACAAGCGCTCGATCTTTTTGTGCAATAATCCCTCAGGTCCAAAAAGATTAAAATCTAGAGGAGGGATAGCTCTTCCGGTCCTTTTAACGAGCTGGAAGGCCAAAACTCGGCAAACTTTTCATATTTTACGAGTCAGTGAAAAGAGCTCAAAGAAGACTCGTCTTTTGAGGAACGAGTGATAAACTGGGATAGCAGCAGATTCCAGGTACAGGTTGGAATTTTCCAATCACGGCAGTATTACAAGGATGGCTAGGTGAAAATCACTCTTCGCAGCTGTTCCTCAAAATAGGTAAACAATCAAGTGGAGGTGAATGATCGGCCAAATGAAAGGTGGAGGTGACGGTGCA
This sequence comes from Pinus tabuliformis, assembly GCA_031772625.1. Classification (NCBI taxonomy): domain Eukaryota; kingdom Viridiplantae; phylum Streptophyta; class Pinopsida; order Pinales; family Pinaceae; genus Pinus; species Pinus tabuliformis. The sequence goes on from CM062812.1 coordinate 93,627,699, forward strand.
CAAACATGACCAAGGCTTTTATGGCTGATGATTTTAAGGTCTCAAATGGTTATTTACCGGTTCATTTTTTCCAGTGAGCTTGAACTCTGGGGGAAGCTTGCTCACATGCTTAACATTTATTTTTTAACGAGCATGAACTTCCGCATTAAAACTGCTCGGATCTTGCGTTTATTTTTTAACGAGCATGAACATTGCCAAAACTGCTCGTTCTTACCAGTCATAAAGTAGAAAGGTCTCATGGAAGATCACTATTTTTTAAGGAGCTTCATCTCCCTACGCTTTGCTCCATATCCTCTCTTTGTGCAAGCCGGGTATCGGCCTATCCTACGGGTTAGAGGGGTTAGTCCTACCTAAAACTAAAAAGCCGCCCGCACTTGCATTCCAAGAGGTTTGCATGCCCCTAGGTGTAAGTCGAATTTCAAGGTTACCCCTCAATTTGCAGGTAAAACATTTGTTTTTTAGGGAGAGGCCTACCTCTTTCTGGTTACCCAAAGAATGGTTTTATTTGCTGCCGCAAATGAAACTCTTTCTTCGGCGATGTCTATCATTAGGGTACACAAAGATGGTTACAATCTGTGGCAACAACAGCGTCTCTATCTTTGGGGGCTGCCCCTACTTATCCTTTAAAACATTTGTTTTAATGGGTGAGGCTGGCCTTTTACCCAAAGCTGGTACCTACTTGCTGCCACAAACGGATCCCCTTCTTTGGTAGAGCCTACCTATTTAGACAAAGGTGAATGACGTGACTAACGTTAGACACTTAACTTTAACAAAAGAATCTTTTTCCAGAACAACCCCATCCCTAACAGCCCCTTCTGAGAGTCCAACTCTCTCTTTGTCTTCTTGTCCTTCTTCTCCACGAAGATGGCTCAGAGGAAGATTCACAAAGATGAAGGAGGGGGACGGGGTACGGACTAGTCATATTCTTCCGCGGAAATTCTACTTTACACCCAAGGTTTTTTCTGCCTCCAGAGCAGACCAGGATGCATGCCCCCTGGGTTCCGGTCTTCCTTTCCCGAATCACTCGCCTTCATCGGGAAGAAGAACCGGAGGTAGAGACCTTTCTTGATCAAATAGATCATTTAGGGTATGTATGCGACTATTGGCAATGCGTGATCCCGGAAATGAAAGTTGGTCTACGAGCTTGACCATTCTTCCTTCGTATGGAAAACACATTATTCGAAAGAGTGAGGAGACTATTGCTTCCATGCAATATATGTAGTCTCGTCCAAGGAGTAGGTTATAATCCAAGGGTCCTTGGACGACCATCAAATTCATCTTGACAACCTTCCCTTTCAGTGTAATAGGCACATTAGGTAGAATCCCTAATGGTCGACTGGTTCCTCTGTCAAAACCCGAGAGACGCCTTGTCTCGGGCAAAAGCGCCGGGCAACCCAGTGCTTTCCAAGCAATAGAGGATAGGATACTCACAGACGCCCCTTCATCAATGATAGTTCCAACCATCACCATTTTGTATATTTGGACTATAATTCTAAATGGTATACTGGCTGGTAACCGGGGTCTGCCTAGTTGGTTCCAATCAAAGGACACAACCAGGTTGCTTGGTGGTGGGACCAAATATACGGCCGGATATGATCCTGATGAAGCTCCTTCCTGCGATAAAGGAGTGGGCACATTGCCCTGATGTTCATCAGAATCGGTGTTGATGAAAAGAATATGGACGGTGTAATCCTTATTCTCTTCGGTAGGGGTGTCAACTGAAGATGAATCCTCAGTGACTGTGGTATTTGAAGATGAAACTTCTGAAGGGAGAACCGGGTCAACTGCCATTTTGACCTTTGGACTTTCATCCGGTCCGGATTCAGTAGGTTCACTTTCAGCGACTGAAACTTCAGCTGGCCCTATGAGCGGGGCAGCTGTATTTTCGACCAGCGAAGGACTTGGCGCGAGTTTTTGATATCCAGGAGGAAGTAGCAACGGTGCAACCGGTTGATCTTCCAAAACTCTCTTTGCTTCGTCTAAAAAGGGACAACGGCGGAGGGTGTGATTGCCTTCACACAGTTCGCAGGAGGATGTCCATCCTCTTCGTCGTCTAGGACCTTCACGTTCGTTGGTCGACGGTAAGCATTCAACCTGGTTGTCAGAGGTTGACGCTTCCGAACTATGCAAACGAGGGGACCAGTCCCTTAGTATCCGGGAAATACTGGGACAATCACTGTGGAAGTGGTTCCCTCTACATATGACACATGGCGACTTGGGCCCGGTCCGTGCTGTGTGTGGGTTTTCGTTAGATACCTTCTGCTTGCCCCCAGACGCCTTTGGCTCCTTCTGCTTCTTTTCTTTCTTCTTCTTTTCCTTCTTCTTTTCTATGGGAGCCACGCCTTTGGAGGCTTGACCTTTCGAAGAAGAAGGATCAGAGGAAGGCTCATAAGAAGTGGAAGGCTGGAGGGTAGTTCTAGACTGGTCTAACTGTTGACTCGACTGTTCAGGAACCGTGGTGGTTTGAACTACAGCGGTTGAGAATAGCCAAACTGGCAGGCCAATTGTCAGTCCTGGAAGCGACAATGTGGCCATGTGGGGCGCACCAACTTCTCCCCAAGAGGAGAAAGGGCTAGGGGTCCCCCCCTGTGGGATCCCTTGGTTGGTGTGTTCCATGTTCTCAACTTCAAAGATCAACGTAGGAATCAAGGGTAATTATGTTCCGTTTAAGATGAATTTTATATGACGACGCTTTAGACACAACTTGCTTTTTCACTTTTTAAGAGTCGAGAAAAAGCTAAAGATGACTCTAGTCTCCTTCGATGTATTAACGAGCCCGAAGTGACAAATGCTCGGATGGACTTTTTCAGTTATAGAGTTTGAAAAAGGCCAAAAGAAACTACTCTGGAGTTCTAGGCAAGGGTGTGCCAAACCTTTCGCGAAACCACAGAATACGTTTTACGGTACGAGTGGTCGATCTTCGTGAATGCTGTGTTCACTGCATCGCGATCAGTAGGGCGACCGACACGGCTTCCTATGGATAAAGGCTTTGTTCCTATAGGGGTCCCCCAATATACGCGACGGTACGCGGGGGCACAAATCCGTATTAACGCTCTCGTCCCTCAGGAGGAATCACCCACCTTCGTAGAGATCGATAGTCACTATGTTTAACGACGCCGGTTCACGTCTCTACCTAGACCTCTACTGTGTTTCGTTATGTTTCAAAGCGTTGTTAGATAAATTCAGTTCTTTTTAGGTTGATCTTGCTTAGCAGTTTGCCTTTATGGATCACCACGTGATGTATGAGACAACTCCTAAATGCAATCTAAGAATGATAAGCAAGCTTTTTCAATTCTTTCAACTTATGAAAACCTTAACTACTGAAGGAAAAGAAGGACATCATCTTTTCAAACAGATCATAGAGCACACACTGATGCACTTTTCGTAAATCGACATGCAAACTGTCAAAATGCACATGCACAATGCAAGTATTTCTTTTCTTCTTTCTTAATGTTTGGTGTATGACAAAAAGAAAGCTGTTGTACGATTTCGAATTCAATTTCAAGCGAAGGAAAACAAGTATTTGTCCAATAATCAAAAGAACACCTTAAGATTCACTCGTTTCAAACACAAGAAATACTGAAATTTGAACCATATAACGAAATCAAATGCTCAAGCAGCTATGAACAGCAATAAACTAACTCTTAGAATCACAATGACACTTTCTCACAGGTCTAGATCCAAGAGGTCACAGCAAGACTAGTTCACTTTCGCTATGGGAAACTATGAATGTAAGCAAGAAATACAATAAGAACAATCACGGTTTCATCATACAACTGAGGCGGAATGAGGGCAAAGAAAGGTAGTTTCAGCTGGGTACACAGGTTGACAACAGGTTGCAAAAACAATACTGAAAACTGGGCAACAGACAGTGGAGAATCCAAATTGCACAAAGCAAAACTGGATTAGCGCAGGTGCTGCACTGTCAATCTGAGATGCAGCGCAGGTAGCCCCTTCGGGACCTGCGTTGCAGTGCAGGTAGCCTTTGTTGCAGCTGCACTGATGAGACAACTCACGTCTCTCTCAGATTCCGGGTCACAGTTTGCTAAAAAATGAGCGGTTTTTGGCCAAATCAGAAGCTATCAGACAAGTATACACTAGAGGATGATTGAGGAAGATGAACACTATCACAAAGAGCAAAAAAGAGTCCTTGTGGATCAGCTCTTTAAATCATGAACATGCCCAGCACTGGGCTAGAGTAGCTGCCCTCTACTTTGCATTCGAAGGATTCGAATGCAGTTCGATTCGGTACTCCCTTTGTTCAAGAGATAAATAGCAAGAATACACAAGCTACCAACAAGACACGATCCCCAGTGGAGTCGCCAGTCTGTTGTGGGGAAAAGTATCCAACTCGGAATGACCCTAACCCACTCTAAGGGTGACAGTTCCTTAGCAACAGCTGAAAGCAAAGCTATCTAAAGTTTCTTCTTTATGACATGCAAGAGATAAAAGGAAGAGATCCACTTACCGATGTCTTGCGCAAATGGTCGATCCAATCTCCTTTGATTTCCGCTTGCTCCCAGCTCCAAGTCTTTTTACGAGCCCAGCTACACGAGATCCTGCAAATAAGACAAGAAAAGGAAACTACAAGAAGCATGCATTTATAATCGATTCAAGGATTAGCATAAATCAAAGACGCAAGTAAGACAATACACTATTGAAACACATGCGAATAGAAGAAACCTCAAATGCTTTATTAATATATGGAAGTAAGGTTCAGGCGGTGATACAACCATGAGAGGTCCAATCCAGCATCACCTTCCCGACGGAGAGAAATCTCTTCTTCACCTCCCTCAAGCAATCACCCAATACTCTCAACTGTAAACCAACAACAATTCTCTGCACAAAATTCCGGCCTACAGATCCCATGGGATGAGATCCTTATATAGAGTTTTGGAGTGAAGATAAGTCAGCTTGGTGTGTGACTTGTTGTGCTCTTCAACTCCAGCTGTTCTTCAGTCCTTCACTCAGAGTTTCTGCCTTCCACTTGGAGTTTTAGAAGCTCTTAACTCATCATTAGGCGAATCTTTTGATCACATGCTTTTCTGGAAGCTTCCTGGGCACTGGCACATTGAGAAAAAGATTCCTCCACATGTCCAAGTACACCCAACGCAGGTAGCCTTTGTCCTACCTGCTATGCAACGTAGGTAGCCTTTGTTGTACCTGCTATGCAGCGCAGATGCCTAGTGGAGCAGCTGCAATGATCCAAAACTGGCCTGTTTTTGAGTGTTTTTCAGTGGAGAACTGATCTGAAGTGCTATGGTTTGCTGACCTTGTTCCTCTAGGGGCAGGAACAACATGTTTAGGGACTTTGGATCCCTCAGATTATTGACATTTCATGCTCTATGCTGTAAGGCACAAAAATGTCTATAGCACACATGGTTTTGGATGCGATGGTTTTTGGTCCATGGTTTTGGGTGCAATAGTTTTCGGTCTATGGTATTGGATGCTTCGACATGTATAAATATGTATTGTAACATTGAAAGGAATAATAATGAAAAATCAATCTGGTAGTCCCAGTTTTGGGATCCAGGGGAAAATCTCTATGTGTATGTGTTTTATGTGTTGTGCTCTCGCATTGTTTATTTTCTATGTTTTAGAATTCATATGCAGGTAATTTTTGTATGGGGTTAAAACCTACATTTGGTATCAGAGTTGTTTTGGCTTCAAGGGGATGTATTTGTTGCTGAGGGGTTTCGCTCGGGCCTGTGGTAGACCCTGTTCAGTGGGAATTTTGTGGGATCGATTCTGCTGGTGAAAGAAGATGGCGAGTAGTGGAAAGATAGAGATTGATAAATTTAATGGTCAGATTTTTGAGTTTTGGAAACTCAATATGGAGGATCTATTGGTGGATAAAGATCAACGAATCGTGGTAGATCCAGGTACTAAACCAACGGGAGTGTCTGATGAAGAATGGAAGAAGTTGGATCAGAAGGCAAAGAGCACAATATGATTGTGTGTCTCAGATTCAGTATTGCTGAATGTATCAGGGGAAGCTACAACTAAGGCTATGGCACAAGTTAGGGTCTTTGTACCAATCTAAGTCTCTATTGAATAAATTGTTCCTACAGAAAAAGTTGTATAACCTGAGGATGAAAGATGGAGACTCGGTGATAGAGCATCTGAACACATTTAATACTGTGGTAAGTCAGTTATTATCTGTCCTCTACCAGATTCATGGGATAGTCTGGTTATTGCAATAGGTAGCAATGCAATTGCCTTGCAGTTTGATGAAATCGTCTCATCCTTGCTGACGGAGGAGATGAGACAGAAAAATATGGAGATCTAGAATGGTGATGCCTTGTCTGTACGAGGAAGGTCCCAGAACAGAAACAAAAATAAGTCATCGAGTGGGAGATCAAAATCTAGAGGGAGATCTAAATCTCTAGGAAAACCTGTAAAGGTATTTTGTTGGAAATGCGGAAAGGAAGGGCACTACAAAAGGGACTATAAATCTAAAGCTCCTGACAAAGGAAAGGGATCTGATGATGCTCCGTCTGCAGAGGCGAAAACCACCTTAGATGAAGGTGGGGATGTGTACTTGGCTTCTTCAAGTACACATGTAGATCATGAGGCATGGTTGATTGACTCAGGTGCATCCTTTCACTTCACTTCCCATAGAGAGTGGTTCTGCGAGTATGAGAAATATGATGGTGGTGATGTCTTATTGGGGGATGACAGGAAGGCTAGAATCGTTGGTTGCAGAGAAGCCAAGTTGAGGTTTCAAGGTGGAAGGGTTAGAACACTTCCGGGTGTTTTGTATATTCCTGCATTAGCCAGAAATCCGATTTCTGTAAGCAAGCTAGATGATACAGGTGTAAAAACAGTGTTCGAGAAAGATACCTGCAAGATGGTTCGGGGAGCACTAGTAATGATGCGAGGAGTTCAGATTGGAACTCTGCACAAGCTGCAAGGTAGCACTGTTATTGATGGGCGAAACAGTTATGTGGTTCGTGAAAGTGGAGCAAAAAATCTAGTGTTCTTTGGAGAAAAGACCATGCTATGGCATCAAAGGCTTGGACATATTGGAGAGAAGGGCCTTCGAATACTTCATTGTAAAGGTATGGTAGAAGGTATGACTAATAGTTCTCTGGATTTTGATTTCTATGAAAATTGTGTATATGGAAAGCAGAATTGGGTGAGTTTCCTCTCTGGTGGTAAGAGGGCGAAATAGATATTAGAGCTTGTGCACAGTGATGTGTTTGGACCTGTGAAGGTTCCATCACTGGGTAAGTCTATGTGCTATGCATCATTTATAGATGACTTCTCAAGGAATACATGGAGATATTTCCTTAAGAATAAATCTGAAGTCTTTTACAGGTTTAAAGAATTTAGGGCTCTGGTGGAAAACTAGATAGAGAAGAAGATAAAGGTGTTGAGGTCATATAACGGTCGAGAGTTTTGCAGTGAGGAATTTGAACAATTCTGTAAGGAGTGTGGTATAGCATAAAAGAAGACTACTCCATACACACCTGAGAAAAATGGAGTTGCAGAAAGAATGAACAAGACGTTGATGGAAAGGGCAAGAAGCATGCTTAGCAGTGTCGGGTTAGGACAAGAATTCTGGGTAGAGGTGGTGGAGACAGCATGTTACCTGGTCAACAGATCACCTTCATCAGCATTGGAGGATAAGACCCCACAAGAGGTATGGACTGGTAAGAAACCCTCTCTTTCACATCTGAGGTTATTTGGATGTGATGCATATGTACATGTTCCAAAGGAGAAAATAACTAAGTTGGATAGTAAATATGAAAAGTGCATCTTTATTTGGTATAAGGATGGTTTAAAGGGTTATAAGCTTTGTAACCCAGCAACAAGGAAGGTTGTGTATAGCCAAGATGTGGTGTTCAGAGAGGTTAAAGATGTTATTAAACATGAAGTCCAACCAAAGGAACCTGAGAAGATAGAGTTTGAGCATAAGGAGGAAGAATCAAACTCTACAACAGAGGAGGAATCAGAATATGAAGAGCCACAAACTCTGGGTGTGAGAATATCAGTTCGAGAAAGAAGGCACCTGGAGAGGTATAGTCCATATGTTTTTTGTTCAAACTTTTCTTTATCTATTAATGATGATGATCTCAAAACTGTGAAGGAAGTAGTAGATTCAGAGGATGGAAAACTCTGGAAAGAGTCCATGGTTGATGAAATGGGATCTTTGCACAAAAATGAGGCTTGGGATCTCATGAAGTTGCCGGCTAGAAGGAAACCCATTGGCAGCAAATGGGTGTTCAAGAAGAAGATAAATTCAGAAGGAAAGGTGGAGAAATACAAAGCTTGGTTGGTAGCAAAAGGTTATTCCCAGGTTCCGGGAATTGATTTTGGTGATATTTGTTCTCCTGTTGCCAATGTAGCTTCTATTAGATTACTTTTATCTGTTGCTGCTGCTTTTGATTTTGAGGTAGAACAGAGGGATGTGAAGACAACATTTCTTCACAAGAATTTGGAAGAGGATATCTACATCAAGCAACCTGAAGGCTTTGCAGTGAAGGGTAAGAAAGAATTGGTATGCAAGTTAAAGAACTCTCTCTATGGGTTAAAACAGTCACCAAGGATGTGGTATCAGAAATTTGATACATTTATACGGGGACTTGGCTTCTGCAGAAGCAAAGCAGATCATTGTGTGTATTTTAAATTAATTGGTGACCGTGTTATTTATGTGGTCTTTTATGTGGATGATATGTTGCTGGTTGGAAATGATAAAGAAATTATCCAGGATTTGAAGACCCAATTGTCCTCCAAATTCGACATGAAAGATATTGGTGCTAAAAACTATATTTTGGGCATGGAAATTAAAAGAGATCGGGAAAAGAGGAAGCTTTGGTTAAACCATAGGAAGTATGTCGAGACAATATTGTCGAGGCTTAATATGCAGGATAGTAAACTGGTCAAGGTTCCTATTCTTGTATGTGTAAAGTTATCTGCTGAACAGTGTCCCAAGACACAAGAAGAAGAAGAGGACATGTCCCGTGTTCCATATGCAAGTGCAGTCAGTAGCCTGATGTATGTAATGATCTATACTAGAACAGACATTGCACATGCATTGGGAGTTTTGAGAAAGTTTATGTCAAAACTAAGAAAGGATCATTGGACAACAATGAATTGGGGTTTTAGGTATTTGTGTGGCACTAGTACTTATGGTTTGTGCTACCAAGGAAGACCAGGATTAGATAGAGTTTTGGATATTCGTGGCTTTGTTGATTTAGACTAGGCTGGAGATCTAGATAAGGGAGCTATAAGGATAGAATGTGATAGCCAAAGTGCAATTTTCTTGGCAAAGAACCGTGCTTATCATTCAAAGACAAAGCACATTGATGTTCAGTATCACTTTGTGAGGGATATGATAAAAGACAAAAGGGTGTTGCTAGTAAAGGTGGACACTTTGAAGAATAATGCAGATGCATTGACAAAATCTATGAGCTCTAAGAAGTTCTCTTGGTGTAGGGAAACAATGGGTGTTTCAGGGCTGGATAAATGACTAAGCTCTCCTATGGAAAGAGAAAAAAAAGTGGGAGAATGTTGGATTCTATTATATTCTTTCCACCAGTAGCCTACATAGTTAACCAGGGGGTTAGAGGGGGTGGCGGAGCCCACCCTTCGTTGCACCGATTGTGTAGTGGGGGGGTCACAAGGGGGGCGGGTAGCCTCCCTCTACAAGGTCTAGGTTAGCGCTCTGAGGAAACTTTTTTTGGACCCTATATTAGGTTGGGCGGACCTACCTATGGTTTTGTGCATGGTTTTCGCACATGGTTTTGGACGCGATGGTTTTTGGTCCATGGTTTTGGATGCGACGGTTTTCGGTCCATGGTATTGGATGCTTCGGCATGAATAAATATGTATTGTAACATTGAAGGATAATAATGAAAAATCAATTTGACAGTCCCAGTTTTGGGATCCAAGGGAAAATCTCTTTGTATATGTGTTTTATGTGTTATGCTCTTGCATTGTTTATTTTCTGTGTTTTAGAATTTGTATGCAGGTAATTTATGTACGGGGTTAAAACCTACACTATTGTCGGAACGTATTGCTCTTTATATTAGAGAATTAGTTGTTAAACTTGATTCATAACTCATTGTATTACTATTAAGCAAGAATTATTCCATCAGAAACCCTAACATTTTAAGGATGTATTTGGGTGTTCGTCTCTTGGAAAGAAATTTTGATTACATAACATATCAACACATTCCAAGACATCTAAATACATTGACTAATACATTAGCTAACCTTGTTTTAGATCGACATTTGCAGCATATGTAAAACGAGAACCATGATACAATAGGAACATTAGGTACATAAGGTAAAACATGTATATATAGATTTCCATATAAAGTTTGTAAAACATTTTTTACATCAAAAATCAAAATTTGTGTTCAGAGACACATGGCTCCTCGAGCCTACATACATGCAAAACCTAAGACTAGAGACATATCTATCCTCCAACATGATTCTCATGATAACATGATATAGCCCTAAAAACTCATCCCAACAGGTGACGCAGTCTAGTTGATACCCCTATGGTAAGCCTATGATATAGAAGTATTACCTCATCGGTAGTATCATAATCTGAAATGCCTCTAGTCAAGGCCTCCAGGTTGCGCTCCACCTCCACTGTAGGATCAACTCCTTCGACATATGGTGCATCCTCAAGTTGTCATGCCACTCTCCTAGATATCGGAGAAATCCCCAAAGGTCTCTTTAGTCCCACATCTGAAAAATATCACAAGTCTCGATCTCAGTTCACATAATTAAAAAATATTAAAAAAAACTTGAAAAATTTAAGAAAACATTCTTTACTTGAGTCATTCCACTGTGCTCCAGGTGGCAGTGGGAGATCGGGATCTCCTCAGAAATATGTCCTAGCATAGGCCCAATCATCCACCATGATGAGTTGTTGATGTAGCCATACAAAGAACGCAGGTGGAAAGGACATTTTTTTCCCACCTCCATGATGAGGCATCAACTCTCCCCACCATAATGAATGTGGATCCCTGGGTCTAGGAGCTTCTACCTCCACCCATTGATATCTGAACAACAGAACACACTCTAGAAAGAATGTCACCAAAATTGATCCATAGCCAAATTGTTTGAGTTTACCTGTCTTGCACTTGGTGAGCTAGTCTTTCATATTGACCAGTAGTCCTTCACACCAGTTGAACACGGTCGAACTGAGGCAATCCACTGCATACTGGAATTGGGATTTTCTCACCTCATGTAGAGCTTGGACCCAAGCCATTCGAACTATGGTGTAGATAATTGTTCTTAATGGAAGATTTGTGATGGTTTTGATGTATGTCTTCCCGTTTTTTGTCTTGCGGGAACCATGGCAATGTCTAACTATTAGCATGGCAGTGCTTTCTCCTCCAACACAAGGACCAGACAATTGAACTTGTTTTCCTCTCTTAGACAAACCATTGATGAAGTATATGTCTACAACTTCTAGGTTAATCTCTTGGTCCCCTATTATAAACATCTGATGATGTACATCCCACCATCCTATCAAGTGTTGTAATAACTCCACTTGGGCTCTGATCCTAGGGGTACAGAAGAATTTAAGCAATCCACATGGATGAAGAGCACTTATGCAATTAGGATCCTGTGATGCTTGATGATCTTCCACTTCATGGCTGATTTCTTTCCACTCAAGAGCCATTTTATCCAACAAATAACCTATAAAACATCATTGAACAAGGTTTTAATTATATTCCATGGAGGAAATTTTGCCTAACAATTAGTAATTTTGGAGATCTATTGAAATTTTTTATTTTGTGGTGCTAGTGCATTTGTCCCTAATTTTTTCTACACTTCCAGCGCGATGGCACTGTTAAGCTTGGGAGGGTAGCATGATCCCAATGGATAAAACCTGCATTGGCTGCCCTTGACTTGATTTTTCTTTAGACCCTCCTAGCTACCTATTATATGGGTTAAATTGGTTAAAATTACTATTAGATTGAAAAGGAAGGACATATCTTTTACCTGTTGCAGACGGTTCTTTAAATGGTACCCTCGATCGATCACACTCCTCACCTGAAGATGGGGGAAATTTAGGGAAAAATGTTCTCTCCAATTCACAAAATGACAAATGGTAAAATTATTTTTACTTTTGGAGTTTATATAAACTTTTTGAGTATTTTTACCATTTAGGGCATATTTTTACCTATATTTATACATTTTTCTCGAACTCGGTAACATTTTCTCACATGTGTTGCAACATGTTATTAGTAATTGGAAACGATAATTTATTTTGGTTGCAATATCGAGTTTTATTTTATCACTTTTTTGAGCTCGTAAAAAAGAAACAAAAAAGGAACCCCTTGGAGTAATATTTCCGCTCTTTTTTGATTCTCAAAATATGAAAATATTGTCGAGCACTTGTCTTTTTGAACTCATAAAATTAAATGAAAAGATGTGTACTCATTATAAGTTTAACCCTTTTCTGAATTGGGATAGACTAGTTACGAAAAAGGAATACCTTAGTTGAACATGGCTAAGAGGTTCTCTTGAGTATTGTTTTATACCTTTTCGGGCTTAAGAGACTATCTACGAAAAGGGACCTTTGGAGTTTTCTTTTTGCCTCTTTTTCAAACTCTCTAAATACAAAAAATATGTCGAGTTACCCCTTCATCGGACTCATAAAACTGAAATGACAAAGGACTTGCCACCATGACAAAACCGTACTACTCCTTCCTAGGGCTCGTTAAAAATAATACGATGGATTCATCCTAAGGATGAACTTATATGACAAGCATATGATATCCTCTTCAAGATTGAGATTAAAAATAAAGAGGTACTCTCTAGAAATAGTGGAAGAAAATGGAAGGAAATACATATCCTGTATTTTGTATAAAAGGAAGCATGTCGCTCTTGATGATAAAAGATCTTTTGCTTATAGATGTGTTGGAATTACATATAATAGAGATAATTAACCACGAAACTTAAAATCACATAAAAAATGTGGAAATAATCATAAGAACATAAAAACCATGACATAATGATTTGATTATGGATTTCGTCCAATTTGGACTACGTCTCTAGGCCCTGCTCAATAGTGAGGAGGCCTTCTTACAATTAGTGGCATAAAAAGAGATAAAATTACAAGAAACATTCAATTACAACCCTTATACCTCCTATTTGGAACATGAAAAAAGAATGGAGAGACCAACTTCAGAAACAAACAGTACCACTGAACTCCTAGTGAATAATAGTACAAAAATGCCTATCCAAGCTCCCAATTGGGATAATCTGGCCTTCTGCACCTTCTCGGAATGTCCTTGCTGCTCAAGGTGAGGCCCCGGCCTATTTCCAGGGTCAAGGTCTACTGTGTGCAATAGATTCTGAGTTATTCGGCCGGTTCTGTCCCCCCTTTCCTGACACAAATAGTCATATATATAGCATGGCGGAAATCCCTCAAAACTCGGGCAGTTTTAACATAAAAAACCAAGTTAAGCAGGTGGGATGGGGCTGGAATGATACACGAAAACAACCTTACAATAATGGTGAAACCCCATTCAAACATAGCAAACCCATTCAACTATGCATAACGCTCAGTGGCATGTCTATCGATGTTTCCAACAATCAGCAGATAGTCCAAAGCCAAAGCAACGTGCACTTTGCGATAAATGGACCCGCCGGACTTATAGAACACAACATATAAAAATATTGTGTCTGGATCCTCCCCACAAATCGCAATTAGCACTTGAACCATTGATGCATCGACCCATTACACTATAGTAACAACAGACCTGATGGGGGTATAAAATGCAGCATATAAAAATATCGAGTCTGGATCCTCCCCGCAACTCGCAATTGGTGATTACTACCAGACTGCTTCATAAACACCACTCCTTTTCTGCGATTGTGATATGCGGTAAATCACATCGCAACAAGGCTTCACCGGGGCCGATTTTTTAATACTCGTCCACCTTCGATATGTGATATGCGATATCACAATCGCAAATCGACACTGTTGGGGGCTGATTCTTAACCTGCAACCTCTGTTTTTCCCCGATATGCAATATGCGGGACACATTGGAAGCCTGCCACTTGGCGCTTCCCCATTCCCTTGGATCTTTGCCATGTCATATCCTTTTGCCACTTGGTTAAGTCAAACCTGAACTTTGACTTGCTCTAACTTCTTCATCTAGACTTGGATTTGAGTGTTGTTCGCATCGTTGGAACCAGGATGACGAGCACTTCGATATGATGCTACGTTTATCCATATTTGCCACTTTGAGTTTTGAGCTTCTTACCATGCCACTAGTACTTTTCTGAAGATTCGCCTGGATCAATCCTCCATGATCCTCCTAGATCAATGCTCCCCACTAAGAGCTTTGGACCACCAAAAGCCTTCTCAGTCAATTGGCAAGTAGGGAAATTTCTTCCTCACCTTTTTCTTCATCCATCGAGATTTACTCTGATGCATTCCTTTTGAAGCCCACACGAATTACACATCCATCACACTGGCTGCCTCCTCGCTGATCCACACTTTCAACCACCTACACAAAAAAATGGTACATCCTTTGCAATCATATACAAACCATATATGATTCAATAACCCCCTCAATTGCCAAGAGGTTACAACACATACTCTTTGGTCAAGGATCAATGCCTCAACTATTCATAAGAAAAGGCCACAAACATCATCATTGTGTTTTGAAGTGATGGATTTTTTTTTTATCACTTTTACATTTACTTGCAATGCATGATTTACAAGTTGTGGCCATAACAAGATACTATATCTAAAACAACCATATTTTACTTAATAAAGAAGACTGCCATGAATGTGATGGATTCATTTGTTGATCATTCTCACCCGTTGGCTTCTTTATCAATAATTTCTTGGAACGGAACATATTATATGTGGATCCCTGGTGTCCCACCTCATTGCAGTGACTACCATGACTCTTTCTCCTCCAAAATTTTTTAATCTTCTTGGAGCACTTTCCATTGATGTGCCTTTGATAAGGCTTTATGGATCCCTCACTGTCATTGGAATGTGGTGAGGTGACCTCATCATCTGTCATCAATAGGTCACTGGCTGTTTTGGAGCATTTCCCAACTTCCTTCCTGACATTCCCTAGTCTTTCATGACGAGGAAATTCCTCCACTTTGATGGGGTTTACGAGGCACTGGCCATTAATGTTAAGGCCCTTCCCCTGATACCCCTTTTCTTCAATAGTTTGGATCCAATACCTATAGTATGTTTTTCAAAAACAACGAAATCATCATCAAGAAAGGTACATGAAGCTAAAGGGTCACTTTTTACCTCAAGGTTGTTATGTTGCAACTTTTCCAAGGCTTCATCCTTGGCAACCAATTGGCATAGCAACCTTTGTTTCTCCTTTTCAGATTCTTGTAGGAGTATCCTTAGCTCAATATTCTCTACATGAATGCTTTGTTTGATCTCCTCAAGTTCCTAGAGCCATGACGCATTGGGTTCTCTTTTCACGTTTGGTACAATATCTATTGAGACCTTTGTTTCATTGCCCGAATCGAAACCCATATCGACAGGTCCATTCGCTACAATCCCAAGAGATGTGATCTTCCTTTCGTCAATGGAATCTGACCCCAAGTCAATTGGTCTACTTTGGGTAAATCCCGTAACTGTGACCTTCTCGTCTTCCTATTATTCAGACTTGTGATCTTGTTGCAGGGTGGCAGTTGTCCTCTACCTCTCCCTTCTATCATTCCTCCTAGGCCTCATCTCAGGGTGCAGTTTCCAACGATTCTCTTTGTCATGTCCCTCTTTCTCAGAATGTGTACAAGAGGGCTTTTCTCCTTTTCTATGGGTTGTTGCAACTCCTTTTGGGTGGTCATTTTGCTCATGTGTCCCCCTGCTCTCAAGATGCATGGCCTTCACACTGGCCTCATCAATAGTAGCAAGCTCGAATAATAATAATGAATGGCGTATGTAACTATGTAAGGAACCAATTTACTTAGTTACAATATCTAGTGATTCTAATGGAATGCTCAAATTCAATTCTTGTTTCCTAAATTCTTCGATGAAGTTTTTCACATTTTGACCCTTGCTTTGCCTTAGGTGTTTCCATTCCATTAATGCTTTTTGTTTATATCCCAAAGGATAAAACTGATTCTTCAATGCAGAAACAAAATTTAACCATGAGGAAAGAAGGTCACCCTTTTTTTTGCTACCTTGCAATCTGCTATCCCAACAAACGAGAGTGGTGCCACTCAGTTGAAGGGATGCCAACCTGATCTTTGCCTCATCTTCTCCAGTCTATTGGATTCGGCAGTAGACCTCAATCTTCCTAATCCAATTACTAATATTTTCTACATTACACTCTCCAGCATACATAGGCAAGTCGATCTTTACATCTAGTTTAAGGGAATGTTTCTTAAAGGTATGTCTGGAATTGTGATTGGAGTGATGAGAACTATCACTTGAAGATGGTGAGGGAGGGGGATCTTCTCCACCATCCCTTTATGTGCCGATCCGTAATCATCTGCATCTTTCTTCTCGTGCTGGAGGGCCTTCTCGCACTCTGAAAATAGTTTGTCAACTTTCTTTGCCATATTATAGAATACCTTACAAAAATTATGTTCCTCTTCCCAACGAGCTTCTTCATTGGCCATGTTTATTTTTCATTGTGCACGTCCTGCTTCAAGATCAAATGACTTAAGCATTCCCTCTCCTTTTCACAACTTGTTCTGGGTTAGCATAAACTCGTGCAATTTGCATCTACAAAGACCTGCTTTGATACCAAACTTGATCCAAAATATTTTGCTTACAGATGCATCAAAATTACATATAACAGAGATAATTAACCATGGAACTTAAAAGCACATAAATAATGTGGAAGTAATCATAAGAACACAAAAACATGAAACAATGATCTTATTATGGAGTTCGTCCAATTTGGACTATGTCTCCGGGCCCTGTTTAATAGTGGGGAGGCCTTCTTTCAATTAGTGGCATAAAAAGAGATAAAAGTACAAGCAACATTCAATTACAACCCTTATACCTCAAATATGGAAGATGAAGAAAGAATGGAGAGCCCAACTTTAGAAACAAACAATACCACTAAACTCCTGGCAAAAAATAGTGCAAAAATGCCTATCCAATCTCCCAGTTTGGATAATCGGGCCTTCTGCACCTTCTCAAAACCTCCCTGCTGCTCAAGGTGTGGTCCTGACCTGCTGCCAGGGTTATGGTCTACTGGGTGCAATAGATTATGAGTCATTCGACCAATCCTCTCTCCCCTTTCCCGATACAAATAGTCATATATATAGAATGGCGGAAATCTCTCAAAACCTGGGCATTTTTAACATAAAAAACCAAGTTAAAAAGGTGGGATTGGGCTGGAATGATACACGGCAACAACCTTACAATAATGGTGAAACCCCGTTCAAACATGGCAAACCCATTCAACTGCACATAACGCTTGACGACATGTCTATTGACGTTTCCAACTATCGGTGGGCAGTCCAAAGCCAAAGCAACAAGCACTCTACGATACATGGACCCACTAGACTTATAGAAAACAACATATAAAAATATCGCATTGGATCCTCCCTGTAAATTGCAATCGGTGCTTGGGCCATCATGACATCGACCAATTACACTGCGGTAACAATGGCCTGACGGGGATATAATATGCAACATCTAAAAATATCACACCCAGATCCTCCCCGCAAATCGCAATCGACGATTACTGTCAGACCGTGCCACAAACAACACTCCTTTTCTATGATTGCGATATGCGTAAATGACATCACAACCGGGCTTCACATGGGCCAATTCTTTAATACTCATCAACCTCTGATATGCGATATGTGATATCGCAATCACAAATCGGCACTGTTGGGGGCTGATTCTTATCCTGTGACCTCTGTTTTTCCCTGATATGCGATATGCAGGACCCAGTGGCAGCCTGCCACTTGGCGCTTCCCCATTCGCTGGGACCTTTTCCATGTCATCTCCTTCTTCCACCTGGACAAGTCAAACTTTAACTTTTACTTGCTCTAAATTCTTCATCTGGACTCAGATATGAGTGTCATTCACACCGTTGGAACCATGATGATGAGCACTTCGATACGATGCTAAGTTTATCCAGATTATACCACTTTGAGTTTTAAGCCTCTTACCATGGCACCGATACTTTTTTGAAGATTTGCCTGGATCAATCCTCCAAGATCCTCCTAGATCACTTGAACATGACACTTATCTATATTTCATGTCGGGTTTGGGTTATCCTCACTTCGTCACTTGCCTCACTAGGTTTTGGGAATCCATTTTCCTCTCACCTGATTACATCCTATTATCACCATGACCTCTGATCATATTTTGAGTCAAATGATGCCAAATTCTGAAGTCATGTCATTGATATGTTCAAGAGAAGTCCCATTTGAAATTCAAACACCTTATACCCTGTTTGAATTTTATGCAACAATCTTGAATCACTCTTGCCAACTCTGCAAAATCCTATATTTCATTTCGATGATGTGGGAGACATAATGGCCCTCCTTCGATGGATCACTTCCTGTCGACTCTGACTCATTATCCAGGAAGATGGTCTAGAAATTCCCTTTTAGTACCTTGGAGCTTTCATGACTCAATGGTAGGTTCTTCGCATTCGATGATAGGTTCACATCATTGGCCTTCAATCGAATGACTCTGCGAGTGTTCAACTTCAGCTTCATTATTCACAGTCATGGATTATGTTGTTGTACCTTGAGAGCCATTTTCATCATTGGTGGTTTCTCTCTTACTTGTTAACAATTTACATCATTGACCGGTAATCAGGTGGTCTCTACCATGTTCGACTCTGATACATTTATTCATATGATTAGATTTGTACTTTGGTTGGATCGGGACAGAGATGAAGATCTTGGGTTTCATCTGATAAATCTAGGTTGTGTGGAGTTATTATGTATTCATGATTGTACATATGATCCCTTCTTTTCAAATGGTTACGTCCATGTCTTGGATCCATAAACATAATCCTTTCTATTCGGATGGATGTGTCCATGTCGTGGATTCATGCATTGTTAGATACCTACTCAAAGATGTATTCTTAGGCATACTTAAATCATAGATGTCAAATATGTTATATTATGTTTGATTTGCAGGTCTCCTGACGGTGTTTCTCTAAGTCCTTGCCATGCCTTGTAAATCATTCAAACATCACTTCCCGTTTTTCCTTCATTCTTTAGGGGGCATCCGTTATAGAGTATTTTGTCACGCTCCCCATCTCGTAACATGAAGCGTTGAACTTTGTGTCGTTAAGGACACATATGAAAAAAGTTGTCAATGTATTCACCCTAAAACATCTTCAGAAGCATCCTTGAAGAAAAGAAGAATACTTTAATTGAAATAATTTTGAAGAAACTTGTCAAAAACCTTGTTTTTTAAGATCAACGTGTTTTGCATAACTAGTGACCCGTGCTGGTAGCTTGTTGCATCATACTCTCCTAGCATTTCTAGCATGAATTTTATCAAGAAAACCTGCATCGATCCTCGTCAGGCATTTTTTCCCAAAATGGAGGAGAAGCTTCTCTTACTAGAAGTCTCGAGAATGATGAGTTGGTTACATGTGAATGAGGATTGGAACGAGACCTTCCCTTCCTAGTCCTTGATCCTACTTTCAGGTATTTTTCCCTTGATATGTGGAAATTCTCCCTCTTTTCATGGATCCTCAACTCCCTCTCCATCCCTATAAATGAGATCCCTGCTATCCACTAATGTTTGGCTAATAATTGGTTGTCTTCCTAGTGTTGAACTATGCTCAATTGCTACCCATTTTGCTTTTGAGAAAGGAGTGCTTGAAGGTTAAGACTAGGACTTGGAAATTCACTTCCAACATCAAGGCTTAAGTGGTTGTAATGCTCCCTTTACCATCTACCAATAATAAATTATGTGTTTGCTTTCCATAAATGTGCCAATTATTGCTCATTTAGTGTAATATTGCTTGATTTGTTACATGGTTTATATTGGAATGATTTTTTCCATGTATGCTTTTATTGTCTCCACGTGATTTTCCTTGCACGTATTCATTCATAATGGTGAAGAGGAGACTAAGCTTGGAAACAAAAGAGTCAAGGACAACACCAATTGATGTTAGCATCAGAATGAGGTAGGCCATCTATCCTTTTTTGTGTTTTCTGTTATAAGCTAGGAAAGTTTACATATATTTGTCTTCGTTTGTTGCTAGATCCTCCTAAAGGACTTGAGGGATAGTTTTTGTCTATAGAAAGGATTTCCTACATAACATTTTTTTCCTAATAACTGGGATCTATTGCTCGATCTCTTTTAACATATTAGGCTCGATAAGGACCCTTCTCACTGGATCACTCAAAAGAATAGGAGTATTACAACTCCTTCCACACAATGCTTTAAATGGGCTCATCTTTAAAGACTCTTGGTACCCCTTATTATATGAAAAATCTATAAGTAGAAGATACCCTTCCTACTTGTTTTGTTGATGCATTGTTGGCATTAATGATGTGTTGCAGATGCATTAATGGTATAATTGTTGGATGCAATGTTTTTGGTTAGCATTGATGTCAACCTCGTTGCCTGGTGGTAGTATGAGTTATAGTTGTTTATATATGTTTGATTGGTGGTAGGTATTATTGATGGTGCAAGTATTATTGAATATGCTTTGATTTTGGTATCATTGGTGTGTGTATAGAGCAGGTTGGCACTTGGTATTGGTATTACCATGGTACATGTGCCCTTGGTATTCGTATTACCATGGTACAGGTGCCCTTGGTATTTTTATTACCATGGTATTTTCCTATGGTATTATTTTTTAGATAGATAAGGATATATTGCTATATACGTGTGAGTGAGTATTGAGTTTGTGATTGGATGTTTGGAGTGAGTGCATGAGTGAGTGTTGTAGTGCTTTGCATCACTTATCATATAATTGTAGTGGATTTGAGTGATGTTCTTATCAGAATTTATTTTCAAATCAGAGACGTTATTGGGTTGCTCATGTTGAGATGATTTAAGAACCCAGTCTGAAACATTTTGAAATGTGGTTTGCATGGAGGAGTTGGAGGCATAGAGACTTCATGCTTGTGGAGATTAATAGATAATTATTAGAGGAGGATAATCTCAATCCAATGGTATTTGGATAGTCCAATGGATGTTGGACGAGGCTTGTTGGTTGTGGAGGCTTCCATTGGATGATTATCTATAGAGTCATGTCAGTATGAAATTCTCAACTAATGGATGTTAGCACACTATTGTAGGAGTCAAGTATTCTAGCTAGTGGGTGCTAGTTACTCTATGTGAAAAAATTTCAGCCATTAATAGAAGATTTAAGCAATAGCAACAACAGGTGGTTTTTTTCCAATGAGGGGTTTTTCCACGAAAACAATTTTTTTTCTCTTGTGTGAATGTCTTTTGATATTTTTCATGGTGTTTATTCTAGTTTTACATGCTATATTTTTTATTTGATGATGGGTTACTGATATTTTGAGTGTTTTGATAAAAGAGTTAAAATTTCAATAAAAATCCTATCAGTACTAATTCACCCCCACCCCTCAGTAGTGAGGCCACTTCCAATAATTGGTATAAGATATGGTTCTCTCAGTGGAGCTTGATTGCTAAAGGGTAGATCGTAAGAAGGGTTCATCTTTATTGTCCATAGAAGTACATTACATATAGAACCTTTAGTAAAAGCAATGGTATTAATTATGAAACCTTAGCTTTTGGTGTTACGTTATCTTCTTACTAGCATTTGTTCATAGGTTAAGATGTATTTGGGTGGGATCTAGACATTTCTTCAGGTGTTTTGAAAACACCTTGGGTGTCAACTCATTGATATTTGTTTGGTGCTTCTATCTGAGTGAGGGGACACATTGCATTGGCTCCATTGGTATCTGGTGGTGCACTGATAGGAGTTTTGTGTGCAAGGTTTATTTGTGTGTAGCCCAGTTAGAAATGCCTTGTCATCATGGGTGGGTAAGAAGGCTAATCGGTGAGAGAAATAAGCACATTGGGCACTTTCTATATTACCCAAGACGTGGTGACGTTGTCGACCCCAACCTAGCCCAACCACCTAGATCTGAGGAACAACCTCCTCCTCCAACTAATTTCAAAAACCATCCCCAACACATAACGCTTCTCCTGGAATAGCTTAGTAGGGACTGTAATGATGACAGGAATGTAGTCATTATCTTCATGAATGAACTCCGATGAAAATAGTGGCATATGCAAGATCGTTTGGGTAGTATGCAGAAGGGGAAATAATGAATATAAGAGAAACTGGATTGCTTTGAAGGAAGTTTGGCCCATATGGAGAAGCACATCCACTACAAATTTATACCTCCACCATCACCCAACTCTAGTCTAGATCATCCGGTTTCGGTCAATTCCTCCAATCCCTAAAGGTCATTGGCTACATTATAAATTTGAAGGTCTTTTGGTATCACTTTCCTTTCTAGTTTTGGATGATAAGGTTGTTTTGGTAGTTAGTTATTTGTCTTGATATTCGCTTATTGGCTAATAAATCTGGTAAGAGTGAAAATGCTAAAATTTTGAAAAAATGTAATCAAACATATAAAATTTTGGCATAATACAAAATTCTAGATTTACCAAAAATATTTATATTAATTTTAACTTATTAAAAATTAATTAATAATATTTTTTAAATATTTTTTCAAAATTTATTTTAATTTTATAAACATAATATTATACGATTTAAATGTAAATTATATTATAAACTTCATTTTCTTAATTAATGTTTAAAATATTAAGCTCAATTTATTTATATTTAAATTATTTAATATAATTTTATATTCCATCCAACTAATTTTCATTTAAAATGATGACATAAAAAGTATTATATTTATTTTATTCACGGATTATAAATAATATTAAAATTATTCAATTTTATTTAAGTTTAATATAAAATCTTAGCCATATAATTTAAATGGTCAGTAAGCATCAATAAACATTAATCCATAATAAAAAGCACTTGCAACATCATACATCTCACTTTGCTCAAATTGTATAATAAAAAAGTACACATTAAAATTAAATAAATTATAATTTTATTTTAAATTATTATTATTGTTAATGAAAAGAATTAATATATAAGTTAAACATATAAATATTTGAAAAAACATGGAACAAGATTCTTAATTATGGAGATCTACCCAGATTTTATCCTAAAGATTCTCAATCTGTGAATAAGCTTTGTTAGAATACCCTGCGCCAATAGAATGGCTTATCAATATCACATACGAAAAAACCGCACTTCACTTCATATGACACTTCTCTATATGACCTTTTTTTTAATTAATTAATATAATTAAAAGGGAAACAATGCATAATTACTTTGGAGATAAATCTCAACCTTTGATTTGTGTATACTATATTCTAGAATATTCTGTGAAGGTTAAATCTCTACCATCCACACCTAATTTATATGACATTTTTTTAAATTAATAAATTTAATTAGAATGGAAAAAAGACAACTATTTTGGAGATAAATCTCAACCTTTAATTTGTGTATAATACTATGAATTTCTAGAATATTCCATGTAGGTTAAATATCTACCATCTACTTAATAATTATTGATAATTAAATTAAATTTTCGAAAGCCATATTACAAAATACGCACATCCATACATCTGTGTAATTATTTTTTTATTTAGACAATATTTTATTTCTATTTTGAAAAATTATTTTAAAAAATTAGTTTAAAAAATTATTTTAAAAAATTATTAGTTATAATACTTTTTCCTTCATATTATTATGACGATGTGATTTTGTTATAGCTCCAAATCTCACTCTTATGGTTTGTGATGCTGCACTCATGGCCTAGGGCAACCCCTCCTTCCAGACCTGGTCCTAAAATTTAAAAAACAGTGTTTTATTCCCTATACGCGACATTGCCCTGAGTTAAACGCGTGTACACGCGGGTCTGTGTATACCCAACCCGCGTGTATGTATTAAAACACTTAAAAAAATAATAAATTCCTTATTTTCGGGCGGAGATCGCGGGTTTTACCTGCTGGATCACCTGTTAGTGCCCGTGGCCCAACTGTTCCCAACCAACTCCTAACTAAAAAACTACTTTGGAGATGGTATAAAAAGACATCAAAGGGAAGGCCAAAGAGAGAGAAAGGAAGAGCAAGATTATTATGCTGAGATTTTCCCCTTAGACCAGGTCTGAAGTCCTTGGTGCATTCTGCACTTCCCCCATTTTGCATAGGAAACCCTTGTTTCCATGTGTATTGGTGATCATTCATCCTTTATGTCACCATTGAGTAAGACTTGGAAGGAGCTCTTGTTGGAGGCTTGAGGCTGGAACGAATCTGGGAGGAAGCTTTGCTTGGAGCCTGCTGAAGGTGTTTCAGGTGATATCTTTCCGTTATATGTACTTTACTTGCCTTTATATAAAGAAACACGTCTTGGTTCCCGAAACAATCTTTCTTTATGCTTATGAGATTCTTGTTTTGAATTCTTATGCAAGTAGTTACTTAAAGATTTTTATAACTAACTTTATAGCATGAAGATGGTTTTCATATAAGTATTTGTCCATGTACTGTTGCGCTCTTTGATTTGTTTTTTTTACAGGTCAAAGAAGAAGAAGGGAACTCCAAGAAGGTTTTGGACCCTAAAGGCCTTCTCGAACGTAGGACCTTAGGTACGTACCCTAAACATTAGAATTTGCTTACAGTAAAGATAATGGCTGTGTGTGTGTTTCTTTGAATAAGCAATTTTCAGTCTGGTAGAGTCTTAACCCAAAGGACCCTAGGGGTACTTTCCCCTCAACCAGAATTGGCGACTCTATTGGGGACTGGATTGGAAACCCAATCGGTAAGAGGAACAGGGTATATAAAACCCGCCTTTAGCAGCTTCTGGACTTCAGCTTTGAGGGGAAAGTACCCAGTGGAGTCGCCAATTCTGGTTGAGGGGAAAGTACCCCTAGGGTCCTTTGGGTTAAGACTCTACCAGACTGAAAATTGTTTATATAAAGAAACACGTCTTGGTTCCCGAAACAATCTTTCTTTATGCTTATGAGATTCTTGTTTTGAATCCTTATGCAAGTAGTTACTTAAAGATTTTTATAACTAACTTTATAGCATGAAGATGGTTTTCATATAAGTATTTGTCCATGTACTGTTGTGCTCTTTGATTTGTTTGTTTTACAGGTCAAAGAAGAAGAAGGGAACTCCAAGAAGGGTTTGGACCCTAAAGGCCTTCTCGAACGTAGGACCTTAGGTACGTACCCTAAACATTAGAATTTTCTTAAAGTAAAGATAATGGCTGTGTGTGTGTTTCTTTGAATAAGCAATTTTCAGTCTGGTAGAGTCTTAACCCAAAGGACCCTAGGCGTACTTTCCCCTCAACCAGATTTGAGCTTACAAGAGTAGGGGAGTGATCTGATAATCACCCTATGAGTGACCTCAGTGAAGATTTATTAAAGAAAAGGTATTACAGACCCATGTGCTGGTGTGTGTGTTCTGTGTTATTGAAACAACGGATCGATGAGATTGCCAATACACAGAAAGTAAAGGGAAAGACAACAGAGAAATACAGTAAGCAACACAAAGACACAAACAATTTTTAATAAGGAGTTCACCCTATTCTCCAGGGCTATGTCTTCGGTCTAGCTTCAGTGGTGGCCTTGATTTATTGTGTCTTTCAGCAGAGAAATTACAATGCAGGGACTCAATATGAGTTCTCCTGAAGCAGATTTTGCTTGGCAGGGTGGTTCTTGGATTCCCCAAGCCACTTGGAGTACAGAGACTCTTGTTCTTCCTACTAGCTCTGTGACCCTCGGTCTACAGTGGAAAGAGTCAACTGTGATGCTCAATCCGGACAGATTCCTCTATGGGAAGGCTTGATTCCTCAAGCTCTCTGGTGCTCAATGCTGCCTGTGGTCAGCTCGACCCTCTGTCTCCTCTGCTTGGCTTTACTGCTCTCTGTGTTCAGTCCTCCTCTCAGGGTTCACTGTTCACTGTCTCTCTTGGTCGCTTGGACTCTTCATTCTCTCTCTCCGAATCCCTGTTCACTATCTCTATTCATGGCTTTTGACCTCCATGCCTATTCGTTTCCTCTCCTGCCTGCGCCAATTCGCCTGCCGCCTGTGTGCTTGGAATTCCCTGTTCGGCGTCAGCATGAATGCTCGAGAAGTAGCCACGCGTCCCCATTAGAACAACGCTAGCTTGTTCGTCGATTTGTTCCTTTCTCCATCGTGGCGGTCAACGGATCTCAAATCCCCTTAAATCGCGGCTTAATTCCCTGTCAATTCCGCTTTGTCTATCGGACGCAATCTCAGCCGTCCGATCTGGGCTCCTCTAGATCCAACGTCATTCGCACGTTGAGCGCGGTTGACTTGCTCGACCGATAATGCGCGATCACGACGGTTTTTCTCTCACCTCCACTGCCACACGTCGATTGCTAAGTGTGATCGCTCCGCTTTCTCCAAAACCGCTTACCATTCAAGGGTGCCCCGATCAAACCGTCGGTTTCCAGGTTGTGGGTCCCACCTTCGTACGATGGTGCTTTACGTTTCTCCACCCATAGTCTTCTAGCTCCCAACGTGACCGAGTGCTTAAGGGTCCTCCTTTTCAGCCCTATTTGTAAGCACTAACGCACATCGAAAATCAGCTCCTTTCCCCGATCCGGGGCTCCCAAGGCCTATTTTGACCTCCTACGCAGTCTCCATGGGCCTCGGTCAGCGCGCTTTGATCGAGGTCCTCGTCGTTCCATGCCGGCTTCCATGGCCACTGGTTCAGGGTGTTTTCGATTACTGTTTTGGATTTCATTCGAGATTTGTTTGACTTGATTTAGTCACGGTTCCTTGACAGTGGTTTATGGATCCGATTCAGATCATGGCCTCCCAACTGAAAAGCTTTTGGACCACCAAAAGTTGGCTCTATTCAAGCATCGACTAAGTGAGGAAACTGCTATCTCACTTGTCCAATCTCAATCCACTTCACATTGCTCGGCTTCGAACCTTTAAGCCCAATTCTGAGGTATTCCACCTGTCCACTGCGCATCGTCCTTACCTTCCTATCCAGCACTGTATCTTCCTACAACTTATTAAGATATTCAGGTAGTAGGTCATCAACAGAAGGCAATTGACTCTGCTCTTCAAGATCCTCAATCAGTGAAGGTTCAAACAACCTCAAGCAATCTACATTCACGACTGAGTAGATGTGCATGTAAGCTGGCAGATCAAGGCGAAAATCATTTTCACCAATCTTCTCAAGTATCTTGAAGGGTCCATACCTGATAGGTTTTAGCTTCTTACCTTCACCTTGCATCCTGTCCTTACTGATATACAGCCAAACTTGGTCTCCAACTTGAAAACTATGCTCCATCCAATGCTTATCATGCCTAGCCTTGTACTTGGCCTGGGTCTTTTCCAGCTGTTCCTGTACTACCTGGTGGATCTCCTGCATCTGTTCAATGAACCTAGTTGCTTTGTCCACATCACTGTGTCCATCAACCATGGTATCTTTACCAAAGACAAAATCAAAGGGAGACCTTGGTATGAAACCAAAGCAGGTCTCAAAAGGAGATCTCTAGGTAGAAGAGTGTTTGGCTCTATTGTAAGCATGCTGCACATAACACAAGTGTTCATCCCAAAGCTTAGGGTGTTTGCTACAATATCCTCTTAGTAACTGGATCACTGTCCTATTAACTACTTCTGTCTGGCCATTGGTTTGTGGATGAAAAGCTGTGCTCTTTTTCAATTTGCTGTCCATTATTTCCCACAGACTGGACCAAAACTTTCCCACAAATCGGGTGTCTCGATCAGATATAATAGAAGTGGGTAATCCAAAATGAACCCATACATGTTCAAAGAATAATTTTTCAGTTTGTTCAGCTGTAATCTGTTTACTACAGGGTATCAAAATACACATTTTGCTGAACCTATCCACAACAACATATAGGTAATCATGACCTTTCCTAGATATAAGCAGTCCTCCAACAAAATCCATGGAAATGCTTTCCCAAGAGTGAGAAGGAACTTGCAATGGAGTGTACAAGCCTAGTTTTCTGTTGTTGGGCTTACTTTTAGCACACATAGCACACCCCTTTACATATCTAGAAATTGTCTCACTCATTCTTGGCCAATAACAGAACCTTTGCAGCTGTGCAACTGTTTTACTTACCCCAAAATGACCTGATATCAGAGAAGTGTGTGCTTCCCTAATTATCTTTTCTCTCCCAGTTTGTGGAATGCAGAGTTTCCCACAATGATATAAGAGTCGGTCCTTCACATGATAGTCCAATTCCTCTACTCTTTTGCCTTGACTCAAAGTTGCATATACATCTTTAAAGTCCATATCATGAGCATACTATTCTATGTAGCTTTCATGTAGCACAAAATTATGCTTAGGTATGGTAGATGCATTTATAATGGGTCTAGATAACATGTCTGCAACCTTGTTATGTATGCCCTTTTTATATCTGATGACTAAATGAAACTGTTGTAGAAAACCCATCCATCTGTAATGTCTTGATTGTTGCAACTTAGTTTGGGAGTGTAGATATTGAAGTGGCTGATGATCAGTATGTATTATTGTTTCTTTTCCCATTAAGTAATGTTTCCACTTTTTCACACTCTAAACTAATGCATACAATTCTTTATCATAGGTAGGATAGTTAACTACTGCAGGATTAAAAGTCTCAGAATGATAACATATGGGTTTACCGTGTTGTGTCAACACTGTTCCCATGGCATAGTCACTGGCATCAGTTTGGATCTCAAATGGTCTTTGTAGATCTGGCAGTGCTAGTACGGGTGTTGTACTAATTTTTTCTTTCAAGGTGTCGAAGGCTTTCTGCTGTTTGCCTCCCCACTGAAACACCTTGTTCAATCCTGTCAAAGCATGTAAGGGAGCTGCAATTGAGGAGAAATTTGAAATGAACTTCCTCCAATATTGTGCTGCTCCTAAGAAGCTTCTCACTTTTGTAGTAGACTTGGGTTTAGGCCAGTTTACAATGACTGCCACTTTAGAGGGATCTATTTTCAATTCACCTCCCCCTACTATATGACCCAAATAATTTAGAGAGGTTTTTCCAAATTCACATTTGGAGAGTTTAACATAAAGTTTTTCTCTTTTCAAAACATCTAATGTCTGCTTAACATGCTTTAAATGTTCTTCTGACGTTTTACTAAAAATCAGAATGTCATCCAGATACACAATAACAAAATCATCAAGAAAAGGTCTGAGTACATCATTCATTAATCTCATGAAAGTAGCAGGGGCATTGGTCAAGCCAAAAGGCATAACCAGCCATTCATACAATCCCTGCTTTGTTTTGAAAGTAGTCTTCCATGCATCTTGCTCTGCAACTCTGACCTGATGGTATCCACTGTGCAAATCCAGCTTGGTGAAATAAACAGCTTCTTTCAATTGATCTAAAAGATCATCTATGCGAGGAAGGGGATAACGATTTTTTATTGTTATTTTATTCAGTACTCGATAATCAATGCACATTCTCAATGAGCCATCTTTCTTTCTCACCAAGACAATTGGTGACCCACATGGTGATGTGCTAGGCCTGATGAACCCTTTCTCAAGCAACTCCTACACCTGCTTCTTGATTTCAGAATTCTCTAAAGCAAACAACTTTTTATACCTGTGGCTGCAACGATTGTTTCATCTCCCGAGTCTGACCCCAAATCTTTCTGAATAGCTGTAGCAGTCTTCTTCTTCTTGCCCTCAGACTTCTTAGGTCTTAGCTTTGGATGCAGAATCCAACAGTGCTCATCATCATGCCCCTCCTTTTTACAGTGAGTGCATGAGGCTTTGCCTTTTTGTGCAGTGTTAGCCTTCCTTGCTTTCCACTTCTACTTTCTTTTCTCCTTGCTCTTTCTTATAGTGGGTTGGGATGGTCCCCCAACTTCTGGATTTCCATTCTTTCCTCTAGCTTCTAGATGAGTAGCTTGTACAGATACCTCATCTATACTAGTGGGATTAAACATGAGGATGGTATGCCTCATGTAGCTGTGTAGACCACCAATGTACTTCAAAAGAGTCTCTGGTGAGTCTAATGAAATACCTAACATCAATGCTCTCTTTTTGAACTCTTGAGTATACCCTTGTACACTTTGCCCCTTCAACTGCCGAAGAGTTTGCCAACTCATCATGGCTTGTTGCATGTAGGCCAATGGATAGAACCGTTTTTTGATTGCAGTAACAAATTCACTCCAGACAGAGATGGTCTTACCATGCTTTCTCATATCAGCTTGGGTTCTACCTTCCCACCAAACCAAGGTAGTGCCCCCTTGGCGGAGGCTTGCCAGCTGAATCTTGCTCTTGTCTGAGTCTATGTTTTGTACTCTGCAATACACATCAATTTGTCTTATCCAGTTGTCCAACTTTTCAGCATTTAGCTCTCCATCATATATAGGCAAATCAAATTTAACATCTAACTTAATCAAAGATGCCTTCTTATTATGCACAGGGCTACTAGGAGGTGTAGGGAAGCTTTCTTCTTTCCCCTTTCCTTTAGAGTGGTCATGGGAATGAGATTCATCTTCTTCTTTATCTTGCTTAGAGCCTGATGAATCTTCACCCTTATGCTTTCTAAAGTCCCTATACATTTCTTCCACCATGGACTTTATAGCTAGGAAACTTTCTATGAATTGAGAGTCTGGCCCTACAGAACCTTCTTCTGACATTGTCTTTCGAGAATAGACTCTCCCAATTTCAGGATTAGTTTCCACCAACTCTCCTTCTCCTAAATTGAGATTTGATCTAGTGATCATTCACAGCTAAACCAACACAAGCTTGTCTAACCTTACAGCCTTGAGCTCTGATACCACTTGATCTGATAATCACCCTATAAGTGACCTCAATGAAGATTTATTAAACAAAAGGTATTACAGACCCATGTGCTGGTGTGTGTGTTCTATGTTATTGAAACAACGGATCAATTAGATTGCCAATACATAGAAAGTAAAGGGAAAGACAACAGAGAAATACAGTAAGCAACACAAAGACACAAACAATTTTTAATAAGGAGTTCACCCTATTCTCCAGGGCTACGTCTCTAGTCCAGCTTCAGTGGTGGCCTTGTTTTATTGTGTCTTTCAGCAGAGAAATTACAATGCAGGGACTCAATCTGAGTTCTCCTGAAGCAGATTTTGCTTGGCAGGGTGGTTCTTGGATTCCGCAAGCCACTTGGAGTACACAGACTCTTGTTCTTCCTACCAACTCTATGACCCTCGGTCTACAGTGGAAAGAGCCAACTGTGATGCTCGATCCAGACATATTCCTCTATGGGAAGGCTTGATTCCTAAAGCTCTCTGGTGCTCGATGTTGCCTATGGTCGGCTCAGCCCTCTGTCTCCTCTGCTTGGCTTTATTGCTCTCTGTGTTCAGTCGTCCTCTTAGGGTTCACTGTTCACTGTCTGTCTTGGTTGCTTGGAATCTTCGTTATCTCTCTCTGAATTCCTGTTCACTGTCTCTGTTCATGGCTTTCGACCTCCATGCCTGTTCATTTCCTCTCCCGCCTATGACGATTCGCCTGCCGCCTGTGTGCTTGGAATTCCCTGTTCGGCATCAGCATGAACGCCCGAGAAGTAGCCACGCGTCCCCATCGGAAAAGCGCCAGCCTGTTCGTCGATTCATTCCTTTCTCCATCGTGGCGGTTAATGGATCTCAAATCCCCTTAAATCGCGGCTTAGTTCCCTGTCAGTTCCGCTCTATCTATTGGACGGAATCTCAGCCGTCTGATCTGGGCTCCTCTAGATCCAACGTCATTCGCACGTCGAGTGCGGTTGACTTGCTCGACCGATAACGTGCGATCACGGCGGTTTTTCTCTCACCTCCGCTGCCACGCGTCGATCGCTGAGTGTGATCGCTCCGCTTTCTCCAAAACCACTTACCGTTCAAGGGCGCCCCGATCAAACCGCTGGTTTCTAGGTTGTGGGTCCCACCTTCGTACGATGGCACTTTATGTTTCTCTGCCCACGGTCCTCTGGCTCCCAACGTGACTGAGTGCTTAAGGCTCCTCCTTTTCAGCCCTGTTTGCCCAGCGATGCGTGTTACGCGCTTAGAAAATCAGCTCCTTTTCCCGATCTGGGGCTCCCAGGGGCTATTTTGACCTCCTTCGTAGTCTCCATGGGTCTCGATCAGTGCGCTTTGACCGAGGTCCTCATCGTTCCACGCCAGCTGCCATGGCCACTGGTTCAGGGTGTTTTTGATTGCTGTTTTGGATTTCATTCAAGATTTGTTCGACTTGATTTAGTCACGGTTCTTTGATAGTCGTTTATGGATCCGATTCGGATCAGGGAGAGACACCATTACCTGAAAACCTACACCTCATACTGCAACCTTTCCTTACTGTCATGCGACACCGGTACATGGCATGCGTCCACCTATCCACCGTACCTAGGAACCGGCTCAGTCAGTTTAGGGAGAGTTAGAGTTAGTTTAGGGTATAGTCTTGGAGGCTTCTCTTTTATGCTATGCATTTTTATTCGGGTTTCATTGTTGTTTTTTTATGCTATCAAGTACTTGCATGACACTGTTACAATGGTGGTCACATCTAATGAGCCTCATCATTGGGTAACTATCTTGACCTTAATTCACCTCCTAGGTTAGTGAAATCAACTCTTCTCAAAATTTATTACATGTTTTGATTATATTTTGTTTAATGAGATGAGTCAAAGTGAGATATTATGCCTAGTGGACTAATGTGCATTGAATGCAGGTTTTTGAGAGAAAATAAGGGATTTTGGCAAGATTAAAGGATGAAACTTGAATGGGACAAGGAAGAGAGATTCTAGGAGGTAAATCCTCCTCATTTACTCCTCCCTCATTCGAATATTCCTCCATCAATCATACTAGCTTGGAGTACAAGAAGCCAAGTCATGAAGATCAAAAGGAAGTCAAGAAAGTGACACTCAAAGAGTTAGTTTATCTCGAGTTTGGGAGCTGAGCCTCCCTAGATTTAAGGAAGTCATTGGGGACTTCAGTTGTATAAATAAAGAGGCCTAGAGCCTCATTAGGATTCTAATTTTTCTGTAAAAACACTAGTTATTTTTTAGCTCTAGACTTGTGGAAGACGTTGTTATGTAATTTTCTATTTTGATAATGAGAATGATCTTCTTAGTGATCCAATACTGAGTTAACTCAGAAGGCTGAAGCTCTTGGGTTAGGGCCCAACCCTAGTGGCAAAGACTCCTCTTCTTGTATATGTATGCTTAGATTGATTTCATAGATTCATTGTTAAATTTCCCTTAGAAGAATTTCATTGCAAGTAATGTAGATTTGATTAGTTTTTTTATTAGTTTGCTTCCATTTGTGCTTTACTTAAGCAGTAGTTTACAAGAGAAAAAGAACCATCAAAAAGTTGTCAATAGGTGTTTTTGCCTCACTTCTCCCTTCAGGGATCATGATTTGAGGAAAGGACTCCTATGCACCTCCAAAAAGACAAAATTATACTTTCTCATAGAATTTAGAGTTTTCTGTACTTAAGCCGGCATTTGATCAAGTTACAAGAGTAGGACCTAGTCATAATTTCTTCCACATTCAGCCTTACAATAGATATCATCAATGATTCCATCTTATTCTGCAAGTTTTACTCATGCATGAAGTAGACAGCTAGCTCATTAAACTATGTTTTCCTAGCTTATTGAAATTCTCCTTGTTTTCATGATTATTGGGAAAATATCAACGTTTGATGTAGTGCATGTGTTTCAGAAGTAAAGAGAGATCTCATAGCAAGCAAACTCCTTCAAACTTCATCCATCCATGATCATTCCTTGCTTTCACTAAGACCCTCACCAATTTCATCATTTTACAAGGAAACTTCTCCAAGCATGATTGAGCAAATCCAACCATCTCCCAACCTTGGTTTTGAGTTCTGAGTGACCCTAAGCTTTTTCTTGCTTCATTCCATCCACCAACCATCTTTCCTAATCCTTTAATCACCTTTCACACCCATCATTTTTCTCTCGACTGTATCTTGTACAAATACAAGGAATCTTGTAGGTTTTTAGGACATCCTGTAGGTTTTCCTGTAGTGGTCTGTTTTGAGGCCAAATTGAGGGAAAATCCTCTAGGAAGCCAAACAAGATCACCTAAGGGTATCGCAAAACTTTGAACCATCCACCAGCATTCCTAATCCACCTGCCACATTGCCAAAAGATATTAACTTTCAAACTCTTCCATAAAAAAAGATAAAAAGAAAAACAGTTTTATTCTAGTCATTTACATGCACAGTAGTAATGTTTGATGTTTTTAACTTACATGCTTAGGATAGTAGAATTTCATACATGTTAACCTATCATTCTTTCTGAAGCATAGTCTCTTAGAAGTTAGTTAGAAAATGGTGAGATTTTAGCAATGGATTTTAGTCTTTTTCCTTATTGCAGTAGACAAGTTTTCTCTTAGAGTAGATTTCTCTTTTCCTCATTGGTAATCAAGCTTCTTCTGAATCCATAGAAGTTTGGCTTGAAAAATCCTAGTGGTTTGTCGCCAGCTAAACAGTGACAAAAGGGCATAACCATCAATTTTACTTGTGTATGCAACACTGTCACCTCCAAGTTTGTACGAACCCCGGTTGATAACATAAAGCTGGTGGCCCCTGGATTTGTAGCATTCTTGGTACAATACTAGTGCTTATCACTTTTTGGCGTCATTGTCGGGGAGGTGTCTGAGTAATATGTGATTACTTCTTTCTTTCTTCCATTTCTTGTTTCTTGTATTCTGTTATTAGTTTTAGTTCCACAAGAGTAATTTAGTTTCTTTCTTTTCCATTCTGCATTCTTTGCTTTCATTTCCATTCTGCAAGTAAGATTTCATTCAAGTAGTTAGTTTTCATTGAGTCAGTAATTTCAATTCTACAATCACTTTCAAAGTTTGAAAAAAACTCAAACAAAACAAAAAAAATTGTTTCCATGCCTTGTAGGAATAGGTATAACTTAGGGAATGTTTTGCCAAATACCCCCACTGCTTCAAATAGCCAACCTTCCATCTTCTTTGGTGGCTGTGAATTGGAGGAACCCTTAGGTGAGAAACTAGAAATATTTGAAGAACCTATAGGGGAGGAAGAATAAGAAGAACCCATTCCTACTAATCCAATGGCTAAAAATAGAAATGACAGAGGGAATAAAGAAAGAGTTCAGGGTGCCTTCTCCATCAGGGAAACCAATGGGGATACTAAGATGAAGAATATAAGCCCCTCTGCCCTTCCTCATTTCCATGTCCTGACCTTTAAAGATCTAGGCATTTTCTTATTTGAATTTTTTTTCATATGCCAAACCTATGACTACACCAATGATGAGTAGAAGTTGAAACTATTCCCATCCACTCTCAAGGATGCAGCTTTGTGTTGGTTCATGGGTTTACTTAGGATAACATCACCACTTGGGCTCAGATGCAGCAAGCCTTCAACAACAAGTATTGAGACTATTGTAGGTCTAAATACACTAAAGAGGAAATTTTTAGGATGACCTTAAGGTATGATGAATCCCTAGAGGATTATGAAGAAAGATTCTAGCTTAGCTACAAAAGGGCTAGGTGCACACTTGACCTTGAGTCATTGAAGCTAATCATGCTTAGAGGAGTAAGGGAAGATCTTCTGGATACCCTAAACTTTTTAGTAGGAGGGGACATCTACCAATTACCCTATGAGGATATCAAGATTGTCTTTAGAAACCACTCTAGGGCAGCTAGGACAAATGGTAGGGGTAGTCAACCTATGGTTAGCCCATCCTCTTCCAATGCATCCACAAGGGTGAAATTGGAAACATGTTGGAGGATTTCAAGAGTGAGATACTACAAACCATTGCCCTACAGATGGACACCATGCACCTTAAGAGGAAACAGGAGGAAGTAGAGAGAGCCTTAGCCATTTTGTACCCTAGATGCACCAGGAGGCACCCTAGGAATGAATGTCCATTGAATTCGATTGAAATCTGCTCAGTCTATGAAGAAAACCACCCCACATACAAGTGCCCTTCTCTACCTAGACTAAAAGTTGTATACCAAGGATCTGAAGGGGTAACCAAATAGCTCTGCTACATAAACCAAAGGAGACCCCATGGGCCTAGGCCATACTAGCAGGGCATGCAAGCATGGAAAATTTTAGGGGCTAATGTTCGACCAGTGGCCTAATTTTCCATGATTTTTCCACAAAAAAGACTTTCCAATTTCCAATTTTTATAAAAGACGATTCACCAAAATTTTAGAATATAAAATTATTTTACCTCAAAAATTGCCAACATTATATAGAGGCTAGATATAAAATCATTACAAATTTGAATAATTTTACAAATATATCAATAACATTTTATAGTTTTCATATTAGGGATTAGTGAGATTCGCCAATGTTTTTAAACTTCAAGAAAATTTTCCATCCTAAATTTTCCTTGCATGCAAGGGTCATCCCATGCATATTACAACCCCAACCAGACCACATCCATTCCCTCTTGGGGACCCCCTGCTCATCCTTCCTAGTCTACACCTCCTCCTTGGTCCTTTGCACCTTAGTTTCATTCCCAGTCAACTAGCCAGTCATTTCAACCATATGCTCCGCTACAACCTCAGTGGAATGCACCGCCCCAAGGATGGAGACCCTGTGGTGAAGTAAAATTATAAGTGCGAACATTAAAAAATTCCTCTAGCTTGATAATGGGTCTAGGAAAAACAGATACATTCTATGTAATATTTCCTTATATTAGAATCAATCAATAGGGCCTACCTCTTGGTCGCTTATCTTGCTTGATGATGTCCTCGCTTGCTCACTCCAGCAATCTCTCGCTTCCTTCTTTAAGTTCCTGAAACAAGTAAACAACGACAACACACAAACATAATAATAGACAAATTGAGATTCAGCCTACTTAACGAGTCAAGAAGCATTAAGAAACGAATATGTAATGTTACAAAACATGTAGGAAATCAATTGATAGTTGCATATATTAATATCAAAGAGAGATTACAACCATTTGTCTTGGCATCACAGTCTTCCTCTGACAAGACTGGATTCCCACACACTTCTGCTACAACTCAATGATGGCTTCAAACAACAATAGTTTAAAGGCTCTTCCCTTTAGGATTCACTCCAAACCAAACAAACTTATCCCTCACACAACTAGATGGTTACAACTAGTAATAACTTGCTTGTCTAATCAAAATAGTATATTCACACTCAGCCAACACTCTAACTAGCTTGTGCTTGGGAAGAAGGGAGGTTTATATAGGAAATATGGATGGGATATGGAACCTCTTCTCATGGTAGGAGGACTTATCCCTTGAGGTAGTTCCATCATTATAGGGGAAAGGAACCCAAACTGTCATCCTCGACCCAATCCGGCCAAACCATTTACTAGACTTCCGTTACAGAGCTTCTAGAGCTGGAAGCTTCGGCTCTAATTTAAAAAAAGTTCCATAATAGGATTGGTGTGATTGGAACACAGCTCAGTCACATAGGTCGGTCTCTGCACATCGGCATGGGGGAGACAATGGCCATTAGCATCAGTCTTGTAAACTGGGCAAAACAAAAGTTTAAGGGGAAATGGTGGAAAAGGGAAATGATTTTCTCAGGAAGAGGGACATAATGGGAGTTTCTCCATGAAGGAAAAGCATGCAGGGTTCATTGTAGAGGTCCTCCAGGAATAAGGAATGGGGAGTACAGGGACAGTGACAAAATGTTGTGTAATAGATGCCTCCTAAAGAGTTAAGGTCGAGCTAGAGTGAGGGACGAAATGCTTTATGAATCAGTGCGGGGAACTGGTCTGTTGTCAGAAAACATGCAAGAAAGTACATATACATATACATAAACTGAGATCTCTTTCAAATGATACATGAATCGTGGCATGGACGTAGCCATCCAGAGAATTATCATGTAAATGGATCCAGGTATAGGGCGTAGCCATCCGTCAAAGAGGATCATAATGAAACCAAGGTATGGTCGCAGCCATCTAATAATGAGAAGGACCGCATATGATAACTCATGGTCTGATCTCAGCCAGCCATCTGAAAGAGACATGCATATCATCATAACCATGTCACATCACTTCGCAAACTGGACTTTTGTGATCTAAGTGCAGGGTCTTGCGCTCTAACACAACCTGATCAAAGTACAGATCCTAGCATACAAATAGATGTGTTGACGTCAAACATGCTAGAAAGTCACTTGATTACCAGTTAATGATATAAACTATTAACAAGTGTGAGAGAAACCACCAATAATGACAATGGCCCTCAATGTATTATCAACACAATTCACGGAATGTGAATACAGGAACTGAAGTTGATCACCCGTGAAATCATTTGATTGAAAGCTAATGATGTGAACTTGTCATCGAGCACGAAGAACTTGCCATTAGGGCATGCAAGCTCTAAGGTACTAGAAGGGAGTCTCTCGGTCAACTTCCCCGATAATGAGTTAAGGTCAACGGAAAGTGACTGTGGCGAGCGAGGGCCATAATGAATCCCACATCATTGACGCGAGACGAGAGGATGCAAAATGATTTTGGATGATACAGAGAATCAGAGGTAAGTGTAATTGCAGAAGGACAACTCTTGAACATATCAACGACACAACTTGAAGTTTGGCAGCTCTTAGATCCATGGGATCAATGGTCATAATGACATGGCAGAGATCAAATGGAAGGCAAAATCGAATGGCCCAAACCCAGGAAGGTCAATTATACAGAGTAGGATGTCCCAACCTGACATGAAGTAAAGAGTGTCATGTTCAAGAGTGAGCTGCTGACACAACTAATAGATTTCCAAATTCCCCCTGCCATCATTTCTGACAAGTACCCGAATTATTTTTTAATCACAATCTTGAAAGGGATAACATATGCTTGCACTGTAATTTCATCCTTCGAACGAATCTGACCTAGTAAGTTTAATGAGCCCCAGGAAGGAGAAGCTCATGTTTGTCATGGTGACAAATTCGATGTCGTTTAATAGTTTAATGAGTCTGACAAATGTGTGACTCGGTATCTTTTTCATGTTTATAGAGTTTGAAAAAGAAATGTAAAAGAAAACTCCACATGGTCCCTTTTCATACGTTTCTATCTCTTGAGCCCGAAAAGGTAGAAAATGATACTTGAAAGAACCGCTTGACCATTTCAGTCAAGGAGTACCTTTTTCGTAAACAGTGCATCCCAACCCAAAAAAGGGGTAAACTTATACTGGGTGCACAATGTTTTGCATCCATTAATGAGTTTGAAATGACAAGGGCTCGGCCATCTTTTCACTTTTAAAGGGTTGGAAAAGAGATGAAAATGGACCACCCATTTTATTTTCTTTGATGAGTCAAAAGGGAAAAACACTCGGCAACCTTTTCATATGAGTTTAACGAGTCGAGAAAAGAGCTGAAACATGACTCGTTCTAGAGGGACGAGTGGTATAAAGGGTATCAACTAGTTCTGGCAATGGAGGAACTACTCAAAACATGTAATGGTCAAAAGGCTGGCTAATAAGACCACTCATCGCTGCGGTCCCTCAGGAAAGGAAAAACAACCAAGTGAAAGAATATGATCGGCCAACGAGATGGTGGCAATGGAATGAAACAACCAAGGTTCATCTAGCAGAAATTGGTTGATAAAAAGGGAAATCACGGGATGTAAATCGGGCATGGGTTCATTTTTACACAAGTTTGAACCATGGAGAACTCTGCTTGGATGAAAAACTATGCTCGAATAAGTTCGCATGCCCCCAGCATAATGAATCAAATGAGGTACGTGCCCCCAAAGCTTCATGTCATTCAACTAGGTGAATGGAATGAAGGTTCACTTTCGAGATCCAGGAAAGACTCGACTGGGATTTTACGAGATCTTAATTAAAGACTCGATTTGGAAAAGGTTGTTGCTTCATTTCTTAACTAGTTTGACATAGTAAAATAACTATCCTCAATCCCTTGTTTCGTTTTTTAATGAGATTGACAAAAGACAAAGAACTATGCTCACGACTCCTTGTTTCATTTTTTAATGAGCTTGACACAAGAAAAGGAACTATTCTCATACCCTTTGTTTCATTTTTTAACGAGGTTGACACAAGACTAGGAACTATCCTCATGGCCCTTGTTTCATTTTTTTAACGAGGTTGATACAGGAAAAAACTATCCTCGGAACCTTGTTTCATTTTTTAATGAGCTTGACACAAGACAAAGAACTATGCTCACCCCTTGCTTCATTTTTTAACGAGCTTGACACAAGACAAGGAAATATTCTCATATCCTTTGTTTCAGTTTTTAACGAGGTTGACACAAGACTAGGAACTATCCTCACCCACTGTTTCATTTTTTAACGAGGTTGAAACAAAAAAATAATTGTCCTCGTAATATGATAATGGACCATAAGAGAACATGGCTCCCAAGAGGTCTTCACTAGATGGAAGAACCATGCTCTGGGAGGAATACATGTCATTTGGTACCAAAGACAGATCGGGTTCCAATGCCCCCAGTACATAATGTACAATACCATCTTTGTGATCATTAGCAGATGCAAAGATGGAAGAAGTAGCCACATAATTGACCTATGGCGGGGAAGGTACTTCTTTCAAACAAGATCCGATAGGGGATGATGGTTGCAAAGGAGACGTCTGGTGACCAATGAATGACAATTGATCAATGGTCACTATTCTCCCTTTGTGCGGAAAACAAACCACACGAAAAGTGAAGAAAAAAGAGCTCCCATGACATAAACATAGTCACGTCCAAGGAGAAGATTGCAATCTAACGGACCTTGGACTACCATCATGTCTATATAGACAGTCTTTCCTTCCAAAGTAATAGGGAACTTCAGAAGGATACCTAAGGTTTGATTGGTTCCTTCGTTGAAAGCCAACAAATTTTGGGTGACAGGCACAAGTTGTGGGGAACCCAAAGCTTGCCAAGTATTAGAAGACATGATGCTAATAGACGCACCTTCACCTATATAGTGCTAGGTACTACCAGATTATAGGCTTGTACTGTGATCTAAAAATGCACATAAGATGGGAGGTGGAAAGCAGTCAATGGACTCCAATCAAAAGAGACGACAAAACTACTTGGTGGGGGTATCATACGATTGCCCCCATGCTGTACAAGAATAGGAGAAGGACTCTCCTGAACATCCAGGATGGGAGGGTCACTCTTTGATTCATGAGAATCTAAGGAGATGAGAAGAACATGAGCAGTATGACCACAACTCTCTTTGGGAACAAAGTGAACAAGTGAAGGCGGAGCCAAGTCAACACTCTTTTCAACCAATGGTTGGTCGATAATAGACACAAAAGAGTCATGGTCAGGAAGAACAGGATGGGCAGGAGATGAATCTAAGTCAATCTCTTTACCAACCAGGAGAGGATTAGAAGAAAGCCTCTGATAACCAATAGGAAGTTGGGGTTGAGGAGCTGTAAGGTTTTCCAAAACTTTGGAATCTTTATCCATAAGAGGACAAAGGTGAAGAAGATGATCTCCTTCACATAATCTGTAGGGGAATATAATCTTTCCCTTCTTCTTACCATCATTAGCTGAAGGTGAAACATCGACATGATGTCCAGAGGTTGACGGGGATGGTCGGTTCGGGTTTTGAGACCATACCTCTAGGACTCTGGGAATGCCAGGATAGTCTCGAAGGAGATGGTCACCCTTACACAGCCTGCAAGGGAATTTTACCTTCCTTGGAGGATCAGAAGGTTTGTCAAGAGGAGGTACATTTGGAGTAACAACCGCACGGTTGACCTCTCACTTATCTGACTTCTTCTTATTTGTCTTCTTATTCTTCTTCTTAGCCTCCTGGTTATTGGATTTCAAACTTTCACAAGGTGAAGTAGAAG
The DNA here is from genome assembly GCA_031772625.1 of Pinus tabuliformis. Classification (NCBI taxonomy): domain Eukaryota; kingdom Viridiplantae; phylum Streptophyta; class Pinopsida; order Pinales; family Pinaceae; genus Pinus; species Pinus tabuliformis. The sequence continues at coordinate 93,669,423 of CM062812.1, forward strand.
AGGAAGAGGAAGAAATAGGGGAAGAAGGTGAGAATTCAACCTTAGAATCAATGTGATGTGATTCAAATGAAGGAGATGGAGAGGTAGGAGTTGGGATGCTCAGGACCACTGAGGTTGAAAATAACTAGATAGGTAAACCAATGGTTAACCCAGGGATGGACAACATTGCAATATAAGGAGCACCAACATTTCCAAAAGAAGGAAAAGAATCAGGATTCCCATCTGAGGGGAACCCTTGACTGGCAGACTCTAGGAATGTTTCTATTGGAATTGACCCTAAAGAATCACTAAGGAAGATAACTTTAACCAAGAATATTTCTTGGGCAGCCAATTTTAAGACGCTGAAACAAAACTTTTCCTTTCCATGTTTCAAGAGTCAAGAAAAGGGAAAAAGGTCACTCTGGCCGCTTTCAAAGTTAACAAGCTTGAAAGGACAAGTGATCGATGATATTTTCAAATTTAAAGAGCCAATAAAGATAAAAAATGACTACTCTGGATGATCTAGGTAAACATGATTACTAGGCAACCATGAATTGTGTTAGTTCCAGTCTTCGCAGCCTGTCACCAGGGATCAACATGAGCTCTTACTATGTCTGGTTTTGTTAGATGTTTTGCACATGATGTTCAGCACAAAACATGTCACAATTGTGTCCATCAGAAGAAGCTCAGAAAAATCTTTCCAACGGTATATCACACGCCTGTAACCGGTTCCTGGATTAGAAGAAATGAATGAGTGATTCTTGGTTATGCATGTTTTGAGGTCAGTTGCTGCACACAATGACAAGTTTAGTACAAAATCAGTTTCTAAAATAATGGTAAGGAATTTTTCAAAAGTGAAAGAGGTTTTTGTTTGTCACGTACTAAATAACAAAAACATCCTTCATTTTATGCACAGGTACTACTATGTGGGAGATATACAGTGATATTTGGAGCCTACATTAAAACAAAGCAAAATTTTCATATTTTTTACTGTTTTAGTCATTTTAGTGCGGGGCCATTTTACAACAGATGGAAAGTAATTTTACAAACCCAAGGAGGTTTTTGTTATGCATGAGCCATATAACAAAAATCTCTTTCTGTTTTTTCACAGGTTTCATGGATTGGGATATGTGACTAGATCTTTATAGCTCATTTTCACAGATTTAAATTTTTAATGATTTTCGGTTTTAGAGATGATTTTGTGGAACAGATTGCGAGCAACTGGAAACGAATTTCCCAAATTTGAGAGAGGTTTTTCTCCAGCATGACCTTATCTAATGAAGCCTATTTCATTTATCTAACAGGTGCTATGGTTTAGGAGATGCGAGTTCATCTTCAACACCTATTTCAGAAATTTGACCCAAGTTTAATGTAACTAATTCTATTTTGAAGAAAATGGTTGAGCTCAATCCCTTAGTACAGGGATGAGAAAATGTATAAATTTTATGAATTTCATAGTGTAGGGGTTGGATTTTGGTAGAAGGTTGGATACTGGGGATTGCTTGGCACTCTATTGTACATTTCATTTCTGCAATTTTGGCAAAGGAAAGACCAGGGTTTTGCAGCACTTGTTGGGATCCATGTGGCTCTATGTTTTGATGGTGTGTTTCTCTATGTATTTTTAAGTTCACTGATGTTTATGTGTATCATTTTCCCTTCTTTTTTCTTCTGCAATTAAACAAATGAGTGAGTAAGGTAGAATTCATTGGACTGCTATGCTCTGCCTTGATATTTTGTTTAATTCTACATGTTTTGATATGTTTGAGGAGGACTCTTGAGACCTTCTTGCCCTCCTTGGCTCCTCACCAGTCTGATCCACTCATTCATTCAAATCCAAAGCATTAAAACTACTGCCTATCTTGCCCCTACCTGAACTATGCAAAAATCTGGCCTCATCCCTGGACCCAAAATTTGCCTGTCCCTTTTTTCCAACAAAACCCCCAAAAACTCAAATCAAAACTTTGCACTTTCATACCTAGCCTAATATCAGTTGTTAAAACAGTCATCTCAAGCACCATCGATTATCTTTCGCTGATATTGATCCGAAGAGAGCCCTCTCCTGTCCTCGTAGGGCTAGCTACGAGGCTAAGCGTGGTTTGATGTGGACCTAGAACCTTGCCTTTTCAGCCTGAGGCAAATTTAGGCTCTAACATAGTGGCGACCATACTGGGGAAGAAAAGTTTATTTGTTTGTTAGCGTTCTTTGTTTTCTAGACTATAGACGGAGCCTGAAGTTAGCCAGGTAGCCTTCGAAACTCTCTTGCTTTGCATTAGCGAAAGTAGATAAAAGCTGCTTCAGTCAATCTCTGGTCTAGTCTTATGAACTGAACATCTGACTTGTAAATTGCCCCAGTACATGTATCAAGTTAGATCTGATTGTTGATGGTGGACAGCAGTCAGACACATATGAAGGGTGAAACATTCACCTAGCAAGTCTAACTCAATCCAGAGATTCTAGCACTCACTGATCCGTTCATGCACTAAAATAAAATGGTAGGGTATGTGGCAGACCCTATGTTTTTTGAAGCTTTAAAAGAAGTTAGAGATCAGTTAGGGGATTTTGAAAGTGATGAAGTATTTTTCATTGCCGTGCTTCAATGTTTGAGATCTCTGAAGTTTCCTCCTAAAGCTAAAACTAGTTTCTTTGAGTTAGTTGTTGAAAAATTTGAGAATGAGATTCAATATTTAAACGATCAGATCCAACCATATGAATTCCGAGATCCCAAAAAGTTTTTGGAAACTCTCCCTCCTTCAAAACAAGAAACAATAGAGCTACCTGTGGATGTTTGCATTGACAGTTTGTAGTTGGCAGTCTGTGTTGAGGAGTTAGGACAACAAACAGAGTCTGGTTTCTTAGATCCTATTGTCGCATATATGGAGTATTTTTTCAGTTTGAATGATAAGTCAGATTGTCTTTTACATAACTAGACTCGTTATGTGCATGTATGGCTGTCAGCATTTACATTTGTGTCCTGGTTGAAGCACTTCCAAGTAGCATCCTTGTCACAATTACTTGATTGGTTGATCTGGCATTACAGCGTTACTTGATCTATCAATTTTGCAGCAAAGTGGGTTAGATTTGTACATAAATAAGTTGCCCAAGGCAGCATTTCAGTTTTCGGTATTTGTTTATGTACAAGTTGCAATATGTATATCTTTTTGGATTGGTATGAGTGGTTTTGGGTTTGTAGTTGTTTGACCATCCATGCCCAATGGAAGAGGCATTGTCTACTTTTTAGAGATCTATAGTTCTTGGCACCTCCAAGGAGCTACCATCCCCATTGGAGCCAATGTTAGTTCCAGTCTTCGCAACCTGTCACCAGGGATCAACATGAGCTCTTACTATGTCTGGTTTTGTTAGATGTTTTGCACATGATGTTCAGCACAAAACATGTCACAAGTGTGTCCATTATAAGAATCTCGAAAAAATATTTCCAATGGTATATCACACTCCCGTAACCGGTTCCTGGATTAGAAGAAATGAATGAGTGATTCTTGGTTATGCATGTTTTGAGGTCAGTCGCTGCACACAATGACAAGTTTAGTAAAAAATCAGTTTCTGAAATAATGGTAAGGAATTTTTCAAAAGTGAAAGAGGTTTTTGTTCATAACATACTAAATAACAAAAACCTCCTTCATTTTATGCACAGGTGCTACTATGTGGGAGATATACAGTGATATTTGGAGCCTACATTAAAACAAAGCAAATTTTTCATATTTTTTACTGTTTTAGTCATTTTAGTGCGGGGCCATTTTACAACAGATGGAAAGTAATTTTGCAAAACCCAAGGAGGGTTTTGTTAAAAACGAGCCATATAACAAAAAAATCTTTCCTTTTTTTCACAGGTGTCATGGATTGGGATATGTGGCTAGATCTTTACAGCTCATTTTCACAGATTTAAATTTTTAATGATTTTCTGTTTTAGAGATGCTTTTGGGGAACCGATTGCGAGCAACTGGAAACGAATTTCCCAAATTTGAGAGATTTTTTTCTCCAGCATGGCCTTATCTACAAAAACCTCTTTCCATTTAGTAACAGGTACTATGGTTTAGGAGGTACGAGTTCATCTTCAACACCTATTTTCAGAAATTCGACCCAAGTTTAATGTAACTAATTCTATTTTGAAGAAAATGGTTGAGCTCAATCGCTTAGTACAAGGATGAGAAAATGTATATATTTTATGAATTTCATAGTGTAGGGGTTGGATTTTGGTAGAAGGTTGGATACTGGAGATTGCTTGGCACTCTATTGTACATTTCATTTCTACAATTTTGGCAAAGGAAAGACCAGGGTTTTGCAGCACTTGTTGGGATCCATGTGGCTCTATGTTTTGATGGTGTGTTTCTCTATGTATTTGTAAGTTCACTAATGTTTATGTGTATCATTTTCTCTTCTTTTGTCTTCTGCAATTAAACAAATGAGTGATTAAGGTAGAATTCATTGGACTGCTATGCTCTGCCTTGATATTTTGTTTAATTCTACATGTTTTGATCTGTTTGAGGAGGAATCTTGAGACCTTCTTTCCCTCATTGGCTCCTCACCAGTCTGATCCACTCATTCATTCAAATCCAAAGCATCAAAACTACTGCCTATCTTGCCCCTACCTAAACTCTGCAAAAAGCTGGCCTCATCCCCGGACCCAAAATTTGCCTGTCCCTTTTTTCCAACAAAACCCCCAAAAACGCAAATCAAAACTTTGCACTTTCATACCTAGCCTAATATCAGTTGTTAAAACAGTCATCTCAAGACCCATCAATTATCTTTCGCTGAGATTGACCCGGAGAGAGCCCTCTCCTGTCCGCGTAGGGCTAGCTACGAGGCTGAGCGTGGTTTGATGTGGACCTAGAACCTTGCCTTTTCAGCCTGAGGCAAATCTAGGCTCTAACAAATTGCAGAATACCTCCCGGTGAACTAAGAAGTGCGAGCAGGTAATCTCCTCGAATGTTATGTTCGGTGTATCACATTTGCAAGGCAGCTGACTCAGCTTCCTAAGGATAAAAGGATTGTAGCCTAGTGGGGTCTCCCGATATATACTCGACAGTACAGGGAGCACAAATCCATACTAGCATTGTCTAATGCCAAAGCTAATGACAACTGCTAGGTTTTAAGATGCCGGAACATGTCTCTAGCCTAGATCTCTAAATGTAAGTGTTAATTTTCAATTCTTCCTTAGGTTAATTCAATAAATTTTAACGGTTAATCTTGAATTAGGTTTTAGTTACAAGGCCCTACTGTTGTCATCTAACAAAACTCTTACATGCAGCTATATGAGAAAAGAGATCTTTGTCTTCAATGAAAGTTAACACTAATTGAGGGATAGAGAGCACACAATCAATGCAACAATCAAAGAATGAAAACTTTCACTAATACATATCCTAAATGCACTTAATCTTCCCTTAACAACAAAGGAAGTTTCATTTCATTTCCTATGCTTGTGATGATGCAATTCTAGCTTCTCAATGATGCTACTAATGCAATATTTTTGCTTAAGTAAACTAGAATGATGTTCTTATTTTCATAAAATGCAAAATGAATCTTTCACATAAATCACTTTAATGAAAATTTTCACAATTCCGAACAAACAAGCATCAATCAAATCCAAAGAATGATAAATGAAACCAAAAATAACTTCTTCCCTGAATCGTACCAACCAAACACATAAATGCTTCAATCAAGAAACCAAGCAATGTAATCTATACTTGGAAAGAGAAAAGAGACACTCAAAATAAGAGAACAAACGAGACTCTTTCACTCATTCAATTGAAAACAAAGCATCCTAGTCACTTCTGGGAGGAAGAAGAGATTCTGAGGGTCAAAACACACTGGCACTGGAGTGGGAGAAATTCTAATTTTTTCTTACCCCTGAGACCGGAGTGACTTTTGGGCCAAAAGTAGTGCCAATCGGCACGATTGAACAGTACTACAACTAGCGCTGATGGTTGATCAGCACAACTTTTTGGCCACAAAATAGTGCCTATCGAGGGATTCAAAGAAAAAATAAAAAAGAACTTCACACAAGGCCAGACTTAACACATCAGAGGGTGGGCTAAACTAATCAAGCACACAAGCAAGCTAAATGAAGCTTTCTAGTGAGGGAGAAGATGGTCCAAAAGGCTTACGGGGTCAAAACCGCAAGAGCAGAACACACTAGACAAGATTGGGGTCAAGCCCTAATCTACACTTATAGGCATTGACGCAACTGCCTAACTAACAAAAAACGCCAAAGGCTGGTCGGCATGACTGTTCCTCCACAATTTGCACTGGTCGGCGCGACTATCAGCGGATTAAATGTGTTGGCCGAGGCAACTAAGGAAAAAAAAAAGAAAAAAAAGAAACAGGGACCAGATCTGCTACTATGAATTTTAGACTTATGCCAGTAAGCAGGAGAAAAGAAACATATCCAAAGGGAAAATGTGAAACTAGGAAAGTTCTCATGAAATCATGAAATCCAAAACAAACAAAAGATGGGATCTCCCAAGCGGGGTCGCCAATTTGTGGTGAAGTAAAATTATAAGTGTGGAAACGAACAAATTCCTCTAGCCCGATAATGGGTCTAGCCACAACAGATACATTCTATGGAAGATTTCCTTAGATTAGAATCAATCACGAGGGCCTACCTCTTGGTCACTTATCCTACTTGATGATGTCCTTGCTTGCTCACTCCAGCAATCTCACGCTTCCTTCTTCAAGTTCCTGAAACCAGTAAACAACAATAGCACACAAACATAATAATAGAAAAATTGCAATTCAACCTACTTAACGAGTCAAGAAGCATTAAGACAAAAATATGTAATGTTACAAAACATGTAGGAAATCAATCAATAGTTGCATATATTAATATCAAAGAGAGATTACAACCATTCATCTTGACGTCACAATCTTCCTCTGACAAGGTCGGGTTCCCACGCACTTCTTCTAACACTCCATGATGGCTTCAAACAACAATAGTTTAAAGGCTCTTCTCTTTAGGCTTCACTCCAAACCAAACACACTTCTCCCTCACACAACTAGATGGCTACATTTAGTAATAACTTGCTTGTCTAATCAGAATAGTATACTCACACTTAGCCAACACTCTAACTAGCTTGTTCTTGGGAAGAAGGGAGGTTTACAAAGGAAATATCGATGGGAGATGGATCCTCTTCTCATGGGAGAAGGACTTATCCCTTGAGGTAGTTCCATCATTATAGGGGAAAGGAACCCAAACTATCATCCTCGACCCCATCTGGCAAAACCATTTACCAGAATTTCGTTACGGATCTTCTAGAGATGGAAGCTTTGGCTCTAATCTAAAAAACTTTCCATAATAGGACCGGTGTGACTGGAACATAGCTCAGTCGCACTGGTTGGCGCAGGGAATAGTTCTAATCTCTGCACATCGACACGGGGGAGACTAAGGTCATTAGCATCGCTCTTATAAACTGGGAAAAACAAAAGTTTAAGGGGAAATGGTGGAAAAGGGAAATGATCTGCTCATGAAGAGGGACATAATGGGAGTTTCTCCATGAAGGCAAAGCATGCGGGGTTCACTGTAAAGGTCCTCCAAGATCAAGGAACTGGGAGTACAGGGAGAGTGACAGTGAGTGGGTCTCTCCTTTGTTGTTGGTTCCAAAAGAAAATGGTAAGTGGAGGATTTTTGTCGATTATAGAGAGTTAAACAAAGCCACAAAGAAGGACCATTTCCCTCTACCTTTCATTAGCCAAGTGCTAGATAGCTTGGCATGGAAAAAGTTTTTCTCTTTCCTAGATGGATTCAATGGGTACAATCAAATCCAGATCGGCTCGGAAGACTAGGATAAAACCACCTTCACTTGTCCTTGGGGTACTTTTGCCTATAGGGTCCTTCCTTTTGGCCTATGCAATGCCCCTACCACTTTCCAGAGAGCAGTCCTGAGTATCTTTGTCTAGTTAGTCCATGATGCATTGGAGATTTATATGGATTATTTTACACCTTATGGATGTGATTTCCAAGAGGAATTGTCCAACTTAGGTAAGGTGTTGAATGAATGCATTTAAATGAACTTGTCTCTTAGTCCCAACAAATGTGAGTTCTTGATGACTACAGGGACTGTGTTAGGTCATTCTATATCCCAGCAAGGAATGAAGGTGGACCCAAACAAAATAGCTATCATCCAAAGGGTCCCACCTCAGCAAAAGCAGAGATATGTCAAAAGTTTCCTAGGGTTAGCTGGATACTATCGAATGTTTATAAAAGATTTCACCAAGTTAGCTTCTCCTTTATTTGGTTTGTTGGCCAAAGACTTTGAGTTTGTATGGTGAAAATCTGTCCAGAGGCCCTCGACACCCTAAAGGACAAGTTAACCACTACACCGATTCTCCGAGGCCCAAATTGGGCCCTTCCTTTTCATATACATGTTGATGCCTCACATAAAGCCATAGGAGTAGCTCTAGGCCAGATAGATGAAAAATTTCCTTATGTCATTTACTTTATCAGTAAGAATCTGTCAAAGGTCGAACTGAACTACACAGTGACCAAAAAGGAGCCCCTCGTTGTTGTGAATTCATTGAACACATTTAGGCATTACATTACAGGCTATCAAACATTTGTACATACATACCATGCTGCAATAAAATATTTAATGAATAAACTTGATGTGAATTCTCGGATTATTAGATGGTTACTTTTATTACAGCAGTTTGATCTAACCATTGTTGATAGCCTGGCAAGGAAAATGTTGTTGCATATTTTTTGTCCACGTTAACTTTGCCTACAGGTGAGGTAGGAATGGTTGATGATCCGTTACAGGATGAACACTTATTCGCCATTTCAGTTCTCTCTCCATGGTTTGTTGACATAGCAAACTATTTGGTATCTACACAGTTCCCACCGAATTCGTCCTCTAAAGAGAAAAGAAATATTGTGAGTAAGAGTGCCCCATTCACTTGGATTGGGGGCAACCTATTCAAACTAGGCCTGGATCAAATTCTGAGAAGATGTGTCAGGGAGGAGGAAGTCTTTGACATCCTTTTGACTTGTCATGATGGGCCTTGTGGAGGTCACTTGCAGCAAAGAGGACAACATTCAAGGTGTTACAAGCTGGTTATTATTGGTCCACTCTTCATCAGGATGTGAAAATATATACTAGTTAGTGTGATTGGTGCCAAAGGATGGGAAATCCTACTCCAAAGGATGAAATGCCTCTGCAATGTCGAGTGACTTTCAAGCCATTTGGCAAGTGGGGCATGGATTTCATTGGACCTATTAACCCTCCTTCCAAGAAAAAATAGTACATCATTATGTGCACTGACTATCTCACTAAGTGGGCTGAAATCAAGGCAATCAAAGCAACAAAAGAGGAGAAGGTGGCTGAGTTCTTAAGGGAAAATGTCTTTTACAAGTTTGGGTACCCTAGAGAACTAGTCACTGGTCAAGGCAGCCAATTTACATCCAACATGATTGAAGACTTGTTAAGCTAGCACAATCTCAAGCATAGGACCTCTACTCCCTATCACCCACAAGCTAATGGGCAAGTGGAGGTGAGAAATAGAGCACTGGAGGGTATTCTAACCAAAGTGGTTAGCAACAACATAAAATATTGGGCAGATAGACTAATTGAGGCCACCTGGGCCTACAATACCACCTGGAAGATGACCACTGGATTCACACCCTATGAGTTGGTATATGGAAAAAAGGCCTAGCTGTCCATTTAATTTGAGTACAATACATTGAGGATGGCAGCCCAACTAGATCTAGATCTCAGCAATGCACAAAAATAGAGATTGCTCCAGTTGAATGGGTTAGATGAGTTCAAAATGTAGGCCCTCCTACACAAAAAGGTAACTCAAATTCAAAGGAAGATTTGGCATGACAAGAACATCAAGGACAAGCAATTTCAAGAAGGTGATTGGGCTTTGTTATATGATTCCATATATAAAGTCTTCAAGGGCAAGTTAAGGACTAGATAGTTAGGGCCATATGTCATAGAGAAATGTCATGATAGTGGTTCAGTGCATATCAGAACCATAGATGTAGAGGCCATTCCTTTACTTGTTAATGGGAACAGATTGAAAGTTTACAAAAGGCCATTGTCAAAGAAGGAGTTCATTGATGGTATCAACAAAACAATGATGGTGGTGGAGTGAGTCTCAGCTCCTACCTCATCAAGTCCCTGAGGGAAAAAAAATAAGGAGACTTGGGTGAAAACTTCCATGAGGTGCCTGAGTTCCACTGTTGGGTTGAAAACCTCTTGAGGCAGCCCAATGATGTCAAAAAAAAAAGAGAGAAATAAAAAGATCCATGGGTGAAAATCTCTCTTGAGGCACCCAGGGCAAGCAGCTAGGATGAAAACCTCTTGGAGGTAGACTAGTTGTTTTTCAAAAAAATATAAATAAAAAAAGAGAAAAGAAAAATTATGATAATTTTGTTTGCAGGTCAACAGGAGGATGATCATAGCAACAATAGAGAATCAAAAGAGACATATTCAACTCATATGTGTATTTCTCCATTCTTTATCCTTCATCATTCCACCATTCCTTTAATTTTTTCACTCATTTGCCTCAATTTACAAGGGTTCTGGAAACCTACAGGATCAGTGGCTTGGGAATCCTAAAGGAAGTAACCCTAGGGCAAGGAAATGACTTTCCCGTGTCAAAGAAATAAATTCATACATCACCATCTCATTAACATACCTCTCTCGACCTTGATCACCCATGCATTCATAAAAAAATAAAATTAGTTTCAAAAAATTTACAGTTGTCAAAAAAAACATAGAGAAAAAGATGAAGACAGAGAGCAAGGGGACAACACCTAAAGGTTATTTTTTACCATTCAAAAACCCCTAGACCTCCTCTATGCCCATGCTAATCATCCTCAGGTCCTAGCAGTAAAATATGATTAAAAATTTTGAGGGATAAGCAACTACTGGACATCTTGTAGGGAATCCTATAGCAACTTATCCCACAAAACAAAAATCATAGGTTGCAACAAGTTTCAAGCATGGAGATCCAAAGGTAGAAGAAGATCCTCCAGAGCCTAGAAGCAGCAGTAGCATCATCATGATCAACACCAAGTACCTACACATCAAATAAAATCATCAAAGGATAATAAAAAAGGAGGAGAAATCACATGCAACCAACGCACAGGAAAGACCTCATTTCTTTAACAACTGCAGCAAGGTATTGTTACCACAGGCAAGTATCTCACTTCCACTCTCTCATTTGCATAATGTGATCAAAAGATGTAAAACTTGTGAACGAGTTGGTTTATAAGCGTAAGGTGGCCAGTTGACTTGGCCACCCTCGTTTAGTCAACGAGGAAGAAACAATTTGTCCTCACACACGTGGCAACAGTCAAGCCAAAGAAAAGGAGGATGAGGACGAAATCCGTTAATACTATGGATGCCAAAAGTGGGAGTTGATTATGAGGTGAAGAGAATGATGATGTGGTAGTGGGACCAATGGTCCAAAAATAGATATTCATACCTCGGCTGCCAGCACACCTCCTCACTTGAATCAACCATAAGAGGAAATAAACATTGATCCCAATGCATAAACACATTCACATTCTTGAGGCTCACACTAGAAAATTCGCTCTCGGCCCTCTATCAGTCTACAGGAGAGGTAAATTTCATTTTTTTCCTACACGGGACCACCTACAGAATCCTATAGGGAATCCTACAGGATCCCACAGGGATCCTACAGGATATAGTCAGGCAGTCTACAGGATTGGTAGTGAGCAATTTTAGAGGGAGAAAAACAGGGGTTCGCTACATCAAGCATTGTAAGGAGGTAGGCTCTACATTTCCTCCTATTTTTCCAAGTGAAAAGAACAAAAAATCCTCTATTTTGTTGAAATTGATTACGGTAAAAGGGAATTGTATCCACAGAAATTTCAGTTCAATTCCATCCTTCATTAAAATTTTGTATCAGACATATATACTCCTCCATCCATAAAAAAAATGATAGGGGGGTTTAATATAAGGGAGCCCATCAACACTATGAGGATTCACCAACACCCTCATGTGCTAGAAATATTCACAAGGCATAATTGGATGGGTTTCTTTGAGAAATTAAGCAGGTATGATGATGAAGTAGCAAAAGATTTTTCTCTTTCGCTCATTCCACTAACTAGGACCCATGCCATTGTTGTGGTGAGAGGAAACTCCATAGATCTCACCCCTGAACTCATAACCAGAATTACCACACTCCCCTTAGGAGTGCCTTACAGAAAGGAAGACAAGGGAAATAGCCAAACTGCAAAGAAGAATTCTGTTTAGAGGGAGAGGAGGCCATGGAAGACAAAAATAGAGTAAGAAGAGCAATCCTACCATACCCCTAAAATGAAATAAGCTACCACCTTATAAAATATATATCATGTGAAGGTAGGTATAGTGTGGTATATGGATACCACTTTAGGCTTCTTAAAGAATTGAGGTTTGGAGTAGATACACCTCCTCACCACAAACTCAGCATACCCTACTTCCATCTTCGATCACTGATATATATGAGCATGAAGGTGAAGGAAGGAAACTACCAACATCTGGCCCATCATGGGTTAATTAGACTCATCATAGAAGATGCCCTCCACAACCTTAGAATTCCTATCACATGGGTAATTTTCAGAGACATGTAGACAAAGGAGGATATAAAAGCCCTTGAATATGACAAGAGCCCTACTGCCAGTGAAGGGGATGAGGAAGAGACTGAAATAGATGAAGAAGAAGCAGAGAGGGAAGAAGAGGAAGAGAAAGAGAAGGAAAGTGGTGAAGAAACAGAAGAATATGCCAAGGAGGAAACTAGTGAACAAGGTGAGGAACTAGAGGGAGAGGAAGAGGAGAAAGACAAAGATAAAAAGGGCAATGAAAAAGAGGAAGCGGAAGAAAAGGAGGAGTCACCTAAGGTGTCTCTAGAACCCACTGAGAAAGAGGCATCAGCTTCCCTCACTGCCCTTAGCACCCGATCAAAAAAAAAAGAGGCAAAAGAGAGAGACAAACTCCTTTGTACTTTAGAACAAGAAAAGGTACAAGAATAAGGCAGGGAAAACCTCATACTCCCACCAAGGTTCCCATTGTTATTGAAGACTTGCCTAAATAGAAGGAGAATATGGATCCTCTTATACAAACTAAAGGATAAGGATCCTTAGGACAAACATCCCCTAAGTCTCCTATCACTTATGTGAGAAGGCATGTGACTAGATCTGCCTCATCCAAGGGAAAAGACATCCTACAGGATACATAGCAGGACCTACATGAAGCAGAGGAAATCCTACAGGGAAACTCTACTAAACCTACAAGAAACTCAAAAATTGGATAAGAAAGGGAGTATGCAGCAAGAAATAAAGAAGGAGGATCCAGAGTTAAGGGAACCTAGTCCTCAACCTAACCTTGACTCCTACTACAGATTTATTGAAGGGGGTAGGGTAATTACATAAAAAATTTCCATACCATTATTCTTTGAGCTTGAGAAAGAAAGAGAAAGAACACATAGATGGATGCAGATTGCCAAGTCCAAGGGAGTGGAGGACATAGGTCACATGGAGGAAAATCTCAAAGAGATGGGTAGAGAACTAAGCAACCTGAGGGATAGAGAGGCCATAATGAAAACTAAATTGGAGGTAGAAAATGCATGGTTGAAAGGACATCTGCAAGAAAAAGAGAATCAATTGGAAACTATGGCCAATCTATCTTTAGAGGCAATCCAGTCCAAGATTCCAGCTAAGTCCTGTGCATTATACCTTAAGGAACATTGACTGTAGTTCCAAATCAAGACCCTAGCATAGAGAGGCACTATGCCATTCCAGGATTATAGACAATTCATTGATCTTTGTGATCAAAGCACATTGGAGGATAGGGCTAAGATCTCTGAGTTCTACTTGCATAACGTGGCCTTGACAAATCAGAATGTATAGGACCCTAATGAAAAACTAGGGGATTTACAGTTGATGGCTTTGGCATCATGGATGAACCATGAGGAAGCAAGGGCTACAAAAATGAAGAAGATATTGGCAAGGGAATAAACAGAGCCTCTTGTGATAAGAGCTGAGCAGTCAAATCCAATGGCTGTCATCAGCACACATAATTTAATCGGAAATGTTCTTCAACTTGCACCCAGGTATCTTGTTGCCCAACAACAAGTAATTACACATTTTTAGGATATGTTCAGGCTGTTAGGAGATGATAGCATGAAATCTTTCCAAAGGATATGGAATACTTTTCCATACAGTTTGAAAATCAGAGAATACCATTCTCCTCAAAGAATGAGAGAAGCACTGAACATGACACCCATGTACAAGCAAACCATCCAAAGGCTCGAAGTCAATTGGATTGGCTTGAGACTCAATCCACCACTACTCTTACAGATTTTAGAAGGCATGAAGGAAGAGGAAGAAAGAAAGAAGTGGGAGGAGATAAAATGAAGGAAGGATTCTATGCAGGAGAAGAGGAGACCACAGCATAAGCATGGGATGTCAGGGAGGCCACTAGGGCTATGAAAGATATGGATATTGATTGAGTTGCTCAGAGACTAAGAAACACTTTCAGTAGGGGGCTGATGATAAGCCTCATCATTGGGTAACTATATGGACCTTAATTCACCTCCTAGCTTAGTCAAATCAAATATTCTCACAATTTATTACATGTTTTGATTCTATTTTGTTTAATGAGATGAGTCAAAGTGAGATATTATGCCTAGTGGACTAATGTGCATTGAATGCAGGTTTGTGAGAAAAAATCAGGGATTTTGCAAGATTAAAGGTTGAAACTCGAATGGGACAAGGAAGCGATATTGTAGGGGGTAAACCCTCCTCATTCACTCCTCCCTCATTCAAATATTCCTCCATCAATCACACTAGCTCGGAGTACAAGCAGCCAAGTCATGAAGATCAAAAGGCAACCAAGCAAGCGACAGTCAAAGAGTTAGTTTATCTCGAGTTTGGAAGTTGAGCCTCCTTAGATTTAAGGAAGTCATTGGGGACTTCAATTGTATAAATAAAGAGGTCTAGAGCCTCATTAGGATTCAAATTTTTGTTGTAAAAACACTAGTTAGTTTTTAGCTCCAAACTTGTGGAAGACATTGTTATGTAATTTTCTATTTTGATAATGAGAATGAGCTTCTTCTTGATCCAGTACTGAGTTAACTTAGAGGGTTGAAGCTCTTGGGTTAGGTCCCAACCCTAGTAGCAAAGGCTCCTCTTCTTGTATCTGTATGCTTTGATTGATTTCATAGATTCATGGTTAAATTGTCCTTAGAAGAATTTCATTGCAAGTAGTGTAGATTTGATTATTTTGCTTCCATTTGTGATTTACTTCAACAGTAGTTTAGAAGAGAAAAATATCCATCAAAAAGTTGTCAATAGGTGTTTTGGCCTCAATTCTCCCTTCAGGGATCATTATTTGAGGAAAGGACTCTTGTGCAGCCCTAAAAAGACAGAATTCTACTTTCTCATAGAATTTAGAGTTTTCTGTACTTAAGCCAGCATTTGATCAAGTTGCAAGAGGAGGACCTAGTCATCATTTCTTCCATCTTCAGCCTTATAGTATATCTCATCAATGATTCCATCTTATTCTGCAAGTTTTCCTCATGCATGAAGTAGACAACTAGCTCATTAAACTCTGTTTTCCTAGCTTATTGAAATTCTCCTTGTTTTCATGATTTTTGGGAAAATAACAATGTTTGATGCAGTGTAGGTGTTTCAAAAGTAAAGAGATATCTCATAGCTAGCAACCTTCTTCAAGCTTCATCCATCCATGATCATTCCTTGCTTTCACTAAGACCCTCACCAATTTCATCATTTTACAAGGAAACTTCTCCAAGCATGATTGAGCAAATCCAACCATCTCCCAACCTTGGTTTTGAGTGACCCTAGGAATTTTCTTGCTTCATTCCATCCACCAACCACCTTCCCTAAGCCTTCCATCTCCTTCATCACCCATTTGCTCTCGGCTGTATCCTGTAGGAATATAGGGAATCCTATAGGTTTTCCTATAGTGCCCTGTTTTGAGGCCGAATTGAGGGCAAGGCCTCTAGGAAGCTAGACAAGGTCACCTAAGGGTCTCTCAAACCTTCCAACCATCCACTAGCATTCCTAAGCCACCTGCCACATCGCCAAAAGAGATTGGTTTTCACACTCTTCCATAAAAAGGGATAAAAAGAAAAACATATTTAATCTAGTCATTTACATGCACAATAGTAATGTTTGATGTTTTGAACTTACATTCTTAGGACAATAGAATTTCATACATGTTAACTTAGCATTCTTTCTTAAGCATAGTCTCTTAGCAGTGAGTTAGAAAATGGTGTGATTTTAGCATTGGATTTCAGTCTTTTTCCTTATTGCACTAGACAAAATTTCTCTTAGAATAGATTTCTCTCTCCCTCATCAGTAATCAAGCTTATTATGAATCCATAGAAGTTTGGCTTGGAAAACCATAGTGGTCTCTCACCAAATGAATAGTGACAAAAGGGCAGAACCATCACTTTTAATTGTATATACAACATTGTCACCTCCAAGTTTGTACAAACCCCGTGTTAATAAAGTAAAGCTAGTAGCCCCAGGAGTTGCATCATTCTTGCTACAATACTGGTGCTCATCAACATCCATAATTATCCTCAGTGTTGCAGATAGTGAGTTATGGGGTAGTTTTGATGCTTGTTTGAGAGTTTGTTCGATTGTTATCATCTATTTTTTCTGTTTTATTGGGCTAGTTTTTCTTCCTTGTGTTAGTGTCAGTGCTTTCACAATGCCATCAGTGATCAAATTGCTCTTTTGCATTTCATATTAGGTGTCCCATTCTGATGATTTGCGCTCCATTAGGTCATGGATCAACTGATGGTAGGGTTTCATTTCATTTGTCTCTCATGCTATATACCTATTGACCTTATTTCACATATCGTTTCAGTCATTCATGGTCATTTCAGTTCATTTCATTTATAAAAACCAATCTTAGGGTTTAGTTTTACTAGGTCTTAGGGTTTTTCACCATGGTATTTCAAATAAATAATAAATGTCAGTAAACACATGATGAGGTTAACAAAATTTTTAAAAAAATTCAAAAGATCATAATTTCTTTCTTTGTAAGCTTAATAAAGCTCTTTAAGTTTTGAGGTAAAACAGAGCAGTTGTATTGTATTATTTCATTTCCATGTAATTTAATGTAATTTTATGGTTTTTATATGTAATAAATATTCATATGTTGCTCTTGGTCACTTGCTGACCTAGTCAACTCCTGCCACTACAAAAAGTTAAAGAGATCAGCATTAGTCCACCTGTTAAAAGCCAAAAGTCAAATATCAGCGAAAATAGAGTATTTCAGGAAAGCAAATAAACATTAGAAAGTGGGTTTTGATAAATGAAAAATCAAAGGGTTGAAAAGCTATAAAAGGTCATCCATATCTCTTGCCACCTCATTGTTGAAGTTTAGATTGCTAAATAGAGCCCAAAAAGTGATTTTTAGTTGTCATTGGGCAAAAGGAAGTAAGTCTTGGTGTTGTTGAAGAAAATCGCAGGAGTTGCACACCTATCACCTGGCGTTGTGCATTGGATTGGCGCTGCACACGTGGGAGCTCCTGCTAGTGTAAAATAACACTGGCGCTGCGCACCTATTGCAGGGCACTACGCACCTATTGAACACTCCCAAAACACTGTTAAACACTCAAAATCGCCTCAAACCTCCTTAAATCTTCAAAGCTCATCCCCTTACAAGTAAGTATTATTACCACTCTTGCTCAAAAAGAATTCTTGTACTTAGTTTGTGGAGATCTTGTCTCTTAAAAAATAAACCCTAGCTGTCATTAAACATTTCCACAGTCCACTGTTTATTTTCTGTTATTCCTTACTTTGCTGTTGTTCCCTAGAAAACCTAACCCCTACACAAGTTTCCCTAAAGATTATTCCCTTCATGTTTTCCCATTCCCACACAGAATACTCCCAAATCCTACTTACATACACAATCCCTGAAACCCTATATCCTATATACAAACCCTATTCACTCCCCTTATTCCCTAATTTCTCAAACCCTTCACTCCCTTAATCCCATTCATATCCCTATTTCATCTCACTCATTTTCCTTCTTTTTTAAATCTCTTCATACTCATCACTCACCTACACTACTCCTTCATTCCTCACCAGCATTTATAGTCATTAAAACCAATGGACAATGATTATGAAATTGGGGAAGAGACCCTCAGTGACAACTCTAGGGAAATAAATTTGCAGCAGAAGAGACCTCACAAAGGGGGAAAGATAACTAGGGAGGAGCCCATTAGTCTGAGAGAATTACTTGCTTGTCCACTTGACATCTCATGTTTCAAACATCAGTCTTGTCACGGTTTCTGTGAAATGGTGGAGATGGTCAAATTCCATCATGACTTAGCGAGGCTGTTTGTGACACACATGGACAATAATGAAGTAAAACTTGCTGGAATTGCCTTCACTCTGTCACCTGCTATTGTTTCAGAGGCTACAGGCATTCCAAATATAGGTGAAAAATGGAACAAAGGACAATACATTGACAGGGAATTCTATGAGCCTTACATCAAGGCTACATACCTTGGCAAACTGAAAAGAGTGTTTCCCTTCAAATTCTTGGAGGACAGGTTTGCCCCACTCATGAAGATCATCATTAAATATTTTACTTTTGAAGGTAGTTTTTCATGATTGTATTCCTACCACATTAGATTTTTGATGCATTTTACTAGAGTGAGAATGATGGATATTCATTACTTCATGTTTCGGAATATTGAAAAGATGGCACAGTATGTGAAGAAAAAGCCATATCCCCAACAACTGAATAGCATCTACCACTTCTCTGTGATCAAGATCATTGTCTTACATCAGTTGAATCTATTGAATATACCATGGGAAACCTTTATTTACCATGAGGTGTTCAAAGGCCCTCAAATATTTTCATCAGTTCATCAGGAGGAAGGTGAACCTTCAAGACATGAACAAGTCAAAGACGCTGAAACATTTGGAGTGCCAGTGTTTGTCACATATGAGAGAGGAAATAGGAGGTTTTTGTAGCTACCAGGCGAGTATTATCTCCACAAGGATTGGAAGGGGTCTCGCCTTCATCTATAGACCATAGGCAAATGCTATCTCCACCAAGAGTGGAAGGGGCTTTGCCTTCTTCTCCAGCGAAATAGGTACAGGTTGGGTAGCAAAAGAAGGGAAAAGATAAAGGAAAGAAAAAGATGCAAGAGGATGATCCTAGTGATGAGCAAGAGAGGGAATTTGACCTAGTTGATCATGAGGAGACACAGGGAATTGATGTCATTGATGTGGAAAGTACAAAGATAACTAAAGACATGATCATCAAGGAGCAAGAGGATGACATTCGAGCCTTGTCAGTCAATTTGGAAAGAGAAAAGTGGATCATAATTGCTTTGAGCAGGAAAACAAGCAATTAACTGACAAGCAAGTTATCATGGAATTGCAAATGATTAAAGAAGAGAGGCAAGAGCCAAAGAAGGCAGAGGTCAAGATGACCTCCATTGAGCAAGAAATTGAGAATGACTGAGAAACTTGATTAGAGAGGGTGAAAATTCACCTTGAGAAGCTACTTGAGAAGGCCAATAAAGAAAAGAAAATGCTTTGCCACATGGCCTACTACTATATGACTCGAAACACGATATGTAATATAAGGATAAGGAAGCTTAAGGCAAGACTGAGGAATACTTTGAGAAGAAAAAAGGAGCAAAGGAAATTGTAAATCCTAGCTGATGCCTCACTAGCTCATCAAAGTAGTGCTTGAGGGTGCCTTGTGCCAATTTTGGGAGATTTTTGATAAAATTTTACAATTTTCAAATTTTTAATTTTGAAACATAGGAAATCCCAATAGGTGGCACTGCGCTTTTGGTTGGAGCACTTTTTGGGAGAATGGTTTGCATATTTGGAATCAACATAAAAGAATAAGCAAACCCAAAACGTTTCATCAAATTTGGAGCAGATCTTGGTCACCTAAAGGCCAAAAAACCATCAAAAAATGATCTCTGCCACTTTTTGACACACAGGAAGCAGTCTTGGGAGATTCCATTTTTGAGGGGGCAAATGACATCCAAATTTAGACATTAAAGATGCTCTAGAAACTAGACAGGCAGACCTTTCCAACAAGCCATCTTGGGCTCACTTTGGTTAAATGGAAGGCCCCCAAAACTGGCTTGGAAAACGTGTTACACATAGGATCAAGGGTGTTGCGCATAGGATGAATTTTGCCAGTTTTGCTCAAAAATAAAAAATTCACCTAGTTTTTCTATAATTTGAATTTTTCTATCCTTTTGGATGAATCTATGAATGTAAATGATGCTATGGTATGTAAATGTAATTGCAAAATGACTCTTGAGGGTAGATTCATCATTTTGAGGTGGTTTGGAGTTGAATGAATCAATTTCCATGGTTTTAGAGGCAAGCTGTTCCATGCCTATATTCCTGTTCTTAGTTTAGATATGGTTGAAAGCACTCTTCTTCTTATGGATTCGACCCATGATGGCTAGCACAGGTGGTTTGTTGCCTATATTATGTACTTTCTTAGTCATTTGTAAAGGTTGGACTCTTGTGGATGCTTTGAGCTTCATTGTACATCACTACAGCAGTTTGGCAAGGAAATAAACCAGGTTTTATAGCTATTTTTGTGGGATTCTTGTGGTAATGTGTCTTGGCATTGTTTCTCCTTCTATCAATTGTTATTCTCATGTGTTATATGTTCCAGCATCTATTTCATTCTTCTTAACTAAACGAATCAATATATATAGGTAGAATACATTGATAACAATGATCTACCTTGGGAATACATTTAGTTTTTGATATTTTCAGCTGTTTGAAGAGGATTCATGGTCTCTGCATGACCTCCTCACCAGTCTTAGACCTACCACCTCACTTAATTCCAAGTGCTAAAACACCTACCTACCTCGCCCTACAGAACACCCTGCATTCCTGACTTCATTTCCTGGACCCAAGCTACCTGCTCCATTTGATCCAGCAACCAACCATCAAAATCAACTAAAAACCCTAGAACTACTATACCTAGCCTAAAATCTATATTCAAATCCGTCATCTCAATTGAGATTGACAAGGAGAGAGCCCTCTACCGACCTGGTAGGGTTAGCTACCAGGTTAAGCGTGGTTTGTGGTTATCCTAGGATTGCCTCCCTTCAGCCTAAGGTTGATCTAGGCTCTAACATAGTGGTGACTCCACTGGGGAATCGAAACATAAATCACCCCAGTGCAATTGAGAAGTTCTGAACTTTCGAATGATAAGTTTAGAATTCAGTAGGCTGAAAATTGGAAAGTTGTAAAGAAATATCAAAATCTTGAGAATTTCTTAACACACTGGCTTCAAGAATATACACCAGGTTCAATTCCGATCCTGATCCTCCTCCCATATTTGAAAATCCTAATCTCATTCCCAAGATCCTCAGACGAGAGAGTTTATCAAGTCCTAGACTGGTTTTCAGATCTCATTAATGCCCTGTGAAGTGGTCGTTCCTTGAAGATCTTCCTTTTGACGAACACATTGGCCTATCCTTGTTTAGAACGACATCAGACAGTGAATTAATAGACATAGTTGTAGACCCCGAATTCATCAAAGAGCTTGAAATTGAAAAGGCCAAATCGATAAGTAATCGTAATCTTCAAAATTCTCCTCAGTCATCCATCACTACTAATCAAATTCCTGAACTCTCTGATTCAACTTCAACATCTTTTGCCTCATTATCATTTCCTCATATTTCAGAGAATCATATGACACCACCATTCATACCTTCAATCCCTCAATAGCCTATCATTACCCCTCAAACACCCGTCACTTCCGCTACATCAACTCCTGATCTTGTCACAAATCCCTCAGTTACTTCATCACTAGTTTCAAATCCGCCTCGAGTCATGCCTACCAGATATGCACCTCTCGTACTGCCTCAGAATTTGGATGCTATGCCTGCTGATTATCAAAGTAAGATACCATTGTTCGATGCCACTCAAGGTATTATAGTGCAGCAGCATGTTGACAGGATGAATGACTTCTATGATCTCCATGAGGTAGATGAAGAAAATGTGACCATGATATTATTTGTGCAAAGTTTTGGAGGCGAGGCTCGAAAGTAGTTCAGAGCATTACCAGCGGGATCCATCAATACTTTGTCGATTCTACATAGACAATTCCTGGATAGATGGGAGGTA
Source organism: Pinus tabuliformis (assembly GCA_031772625.1). Lineage (NCBI taxonomy): Eukaryota > Viridiplantae > Streptophyta > Pinopsida > Pinales > Pinaceae > Pinus > Pinus tabuliformis. The sequence goes on from CM062812.1 coordinate 93,691,531, forward strand.
AAGAAAAATCCACTCCAAATTCTTTCTGAGTATGAAAATATAAAAAGGAACATAGGTGAAAGTGTCCAAGATTACTGTGTAAGGTTCAATACAATTTATAATGTTATTCCAATGGACATTAAGCCACCAATGGGGTTAGCACTGATCAAATTTCCCGATGGCTTCGATGCTGATATGGCATATCAGTTGCGAAAAAGAGATCCTAACACAGTTGAGGATATGCAGAATAACGCAGTAAGTGTAGAGGCAAATCTGCTGGCCAAGAGAGCAAGGATGAAGACTGAAAAGAAGGTGACTATAAAGGAAGAAGCATATTCTTCCGATGTTAAGGCAGATCATATACTTCGTAAAATTGAGAAGATGTTTGATCGGTTGACAATTGTGGATAAGCCTGACAACACAATCAGAAATCCAAACTTCAGAGGACAGCAGCAACCTCAGTTCAAGATCAAACAACGGGAGCAGAAAGCACAAGATCAGTCTTCACTGCAGCAAGTCAAAACACCTCTGTAGCAAAATTATGTACACATAATGGAAAGTGAGGATGATGATGATCCAGTGGTGGAGGCAAATCATTTCTTTACTGCTGATGGTTTGCCCATTTTTCTCATGGAAGATGAAGAATATTCAAAGGTTTCGAATGTTCAAACACATGAAGATTTCATACTAGCAAACGAATGAGTTTTAGAGGATGAATCAGATGATTATTAGAGGGGATATATGAATGCATTGACAGTGCAGCAGAAACAATACTCATTGAGAACCATAGATGTACCAGTCATCCCAGTCCAAAAGAGAAAAGAGGCACAACCCAAGAATGACTCCTCAAATATTCAGAAGAAAGGAAAGGAGCCTGCTGACACAACTTCCAGCAAAGGACCATCAGCAAATGAGAAGACCAATCAAAAAAGTGCAGCAAAGGAAAAGGTTGAAAATAAGGACTCTTCAGTCAAAGAGGTAGATAGAATTTCAGCTTTTAGTTTAGAAAATGAGATTGCTAAATTAAAGGTTTTGATTCCTTTGACTGAATTGAGGAAGAACAACAGTTCTAAAAACCAAGTGTCCAAAATTTTGAACATAGATCCTTTATCAGATATGGTTAATGTAGAAGATGATCACCCAGAGCTCATCTTTGGCCCAGCTTTAGAAGGTCAATCTGAGGACAGTGAAGTGCCTCCATTTTATATAAGCCCTAGATTGCATGAGTATGTCCTCCATAATGCCATGTTTGATTCCGAAGCCTCCCATAATCTGATGCCAAAAGCTATTATGGAGAAATTGGGCCTTGACATTACTCGTAAATATCATGACCTCTATTTTTTTGATTCCGATAGAGTTCGATGTATTGGTCTTATCAAAGACTTGGTGGTGTCTCTAGATCAAATCCCGACCAAGAATGTTCTCATGGATGTGGTTGTTGCAGACATTCCACCATGGCTTGGTTTGCTTTTGTCTAGATCATGGGGTGCAAACCGTAAAGGGACTTTACAACTAGATTTCTCCTATGCTACCATTCTCGTGTTTGGTCAATTGAGAAAATTATATAGGGAGAAGAAAATGAAGTACATGATCACAAGTAAGGAGAAACCACTCAATCATCCAATTAATGTTGTACATACAGATTTAGAATCATTTGTATAATATTCAAATAGTGGTTTGAATGATATTGATAGTCAATTAGTTGAAGTAGAAGATGTGCTAGAGATTTCAGAAAATTTCAAAGCAGTCCTTGATCAAGAAAGACAAAAACTTGCACGTACCTCTGAGCAGTCCACATTCCGATAGGAGCAGAAAGGTAATGAACAACATCAAATTGAAGATATCAGTTAAGGTAAGAAAGAAGATGAAATAGAATTTCAGCACTTAGAGGAAGAAGCAGGCCTATGGAGCATGGATTTTGACAGAGTTGTGGGTAAGGATGGTGCTGGCATTGGGATTTGGATCTGCAACCCTATTTTCCAGCCTAATAAAGTCCCTAGTAATGTTAGAATTTGTTCGTATAAATTGGCCTTTGATTGTTCTAACAATGAAGCTGAATATGAAGCGCTGATTGTAGGTTTGAAAATTCTCAAAAAGCTGAAAGCAAAAACAATATCAGTCTACGAGGATCCGGAGTTGATAATCAAACAAGTTAAGGGTGACTATCAAGACAAACATCCACAGATGACGGCCTACCATAATGTAGTTTTAGATATCCTAAGGATGTTTCAAGATTATACCTTGACATGTGTACCATGTGCACAAAATGTAATTGCAAATTCACTAGCTACTGCTGCTAGTAATTTGAAGATCCCGATGAATTCTAATAACAAGTTTGAGATCCATGTCAAGCATCGCGCAACTATTCCCTACAATCTAAGGTATTGGCAAATGTTTTGGGATGACAAGGAGATTAATAATTTCTTGCAAAATGAAGGCAACTACATGGATGCTTCCATAGATTGTGATCATGATGATGAGAACCAAAAATAGAAGTGAATCAGATGGAAATATTGTAGCTGAAGGACAATGTCATTCCTAAAGGTCTTATTCCTTTAGAGGAACTCTTCGATCAAGATGATGTGGCTAGGAAGCCAAGCTTGGTGCCAACAGAAAAGGGTGTCGAAGATGTGAATCTTGGAACAACCAAGAAGCCTAAATTTGTGAAGCTGTCAAAGACATTAGCTCCAAAGGTAAAGTCTAAATATGTCAAATTATTGTCCGAATTTTCTGATGTGTTTGCTTGGGATTATTCAGATTTAAAGGTGTATAATAAAGACATAATTCAGCAGACAATTCCCATCAAGCCAAATCAGAAGCCATTCCGTCAGAAGCTGAGAAGGATTAATCCCAAGTTGCTTCCTTCAATTGAAAAAGTGGTAAACCGATTGTACAAGGCTGGTATAATTGTCGCAATCATATTTTCTGATTGGATTTCGAACCTTTTTCCTGTGAGGAGAAGACCGGGGAGGTCATATTGTGCACTGATTTCAGAAATTTAAATAAAGTGTCATTGAAGGAAAATTACCCACTGCCAAAGATGGATCACATCCTCCAGAGAGCGGTTGGAGCATCGCGTATGTCGCTGCTTGATGGATATTCTAGATATAATCAGATTTTGGTGCATGAAGATGACCGTGAAAAAACTACATTCACCACCCCTTGGGGAAGATTCCATTATGCTAAAATGCTGTTTGGTTTGAAAAATGCTGGAGCCACATTTTAGCGTGCAATGGACATCACTTTTGCCAATGAAAAGGATGTATTTTTGGTTGTATATTTGGATGATTTGACAATGTTTTCAAATTCATATGATGAGCACCTTCACCATTTGTGGATTGTGTTTTAGCGATGTTGGAAATTTGGAATATCGCTCAATCTGAAGAAAAGTCTCTTTGTTATGGATGAAGGGAAGCTGCTTGGCCATATTATCTCGAAGGAAGGCATTCACATTGATCCATCAAGAGTAGAAGCAATTCAGAAGATAGATTTTCACCAAAACAAGAAGGAAATACAAGCATTCAATGGTAAGATGAATTTCTTATGAAGATTTGTACCTAATCTTGCTGAGCATTTGAGAGAAATTACTAATATGTTGAAGAAGGATAGCATGGTGAAATGGATGGAAGAAGAAATGAAATCATTTAATTTGGTAAAGTATGGCTTATCTTGAGCTCCAGTTTTGATTAGTCCCGATTATACTCAAGATTTCATTTTATTCTCATTTGCATCTGAGCTTACCATGGCAATAGTTTTAATGCAAAAGAGAGATCAAGTAGAAAATCCCATTGCATTCTTTAGCAGAACTATTAGGGATGTAGCCTTGAAGTACAACATAATTGAGAAGCAGGCTCTTGCTCTTGTCAAAGCCTTGAAGGACTTCCAAGTGTATATTATGCACTCTCACATCCTAGCATATGTTCCCAATGCAGTAGTTAAGGATGTGCTGATACAAACTGATCCGGAAGGAAGACAGGGAAAATGGATTGCAATAATGTTAGAATATGATTTGGAGATCAAACCTACAAAGTTGATCAAAGGACAAAGCCTGGTGAGGTTGATGGCGGAATCAAATTTGCATGCATTAGCTATCAATCTTATTACTACCATGTCTGAAGATGAAGAGGACAGCTCCCTGATTCAAGTGTCTGAAATTTTCATTCGGTCACCATGGTATTCAGATATTGTTTATGTACTTTAACACATTTCTCCGCCTCCAGAAATGTCAAAGAATAAAGGTAGAAATCTTAAACTAAAAGTTGCTAAATTCTGCATTTTGAATAATGTCGTTTATTGGAAGGACCCAGGTGGTGTTTTGCTAAACTGTTTAATTGAAGAGGAAGCTCGGCAGGTAATGAGTGACTTTCACAAGGGTGACTGTGGCGGTCACTTGTTTTGGAAGACAACGACAAACAAAATTTTGAGAGCGGGATATTACTACCCACCTTATTTTTAGATGTCTATAAAATGGTCATGAGTTGTCATGAGTGTCAGGTCTTTCAAGGGAAAAGAAAGTTGTTGCCTCTTCCTTTGAAACCGGTTGAAGTCAGCGCACCTTTTCAGCAGTGGGGACTCAATTTTATTGGTGAGATTCATCCAACATCCTCGGCTCAGCACAAGTGGATCCTAACAGCAACGTATTATTTTACCAAGTGGATTGAAGTAATCCCGACCAGACAGGCAACAGACACGGTAATCATTCAATTTTTGGAATCAAATATTTTATCTCCTTTTGGTTGTCCTAGTAAAATCATAACAGTTAATGCAACTTGTTAGACTCCGTCTTGCCAGTTTGCTGTCAGAGTCAAATTATCAAAGTTCATTTCTCGTTATGTACATTCATGTTTGATGTCTAGGTCAGCAAGGAGTTAATTTGGTATTTAGGGCTAGGTGCAAGTTATTGTTCTCAAGGTGCTTCATAATACCTGTGGGCCAGAGCAAGATTTCCAATAAGCTTCATTTCAAGATTTTCAGATTTTCATCATGTTCGAGGATATTTCTTTTTCAAAACTTTGTTTTGAAACGGAAATTTTCAGATTTTAATGTTTGTAATAAATCTATATTTTAGAGTCTCCTGCCTTGAAATATTTCAGAAGCAGCCTTGGTTATCTTTTCCTAAGCCAAGTGCCGGATCCCTGCAAAAGACAGCAAAGTTATCAGTCCAAAAACTCAAGAAAGCCAAAGGAAAAGCATTGTATTAAATGACCAAATATCAAAGTGCAGAAACATTATGAAAGTGGGTTATCAAATAAATTTGAAATTAAATTTGATTTGATGAGATATTTTCTTCATGTATAAAACATGGCAAACAAATTCATTTGCAAGAAATCCGCAAGGCAGAGGTCGAATTACAGATTTGGAAGGCCGAAATTATGTTTGCATATCCGTGGACAACGTTTGGAGGTGTGCACTATGCGTTTGGTCTGCGCGCTACGCACTCAGGTGGGCGCTACGCACTGGGCCTCACTGGCTAGTGTAAAAATACACAGGCGCTACGCACTCAGGTGTGCGCTACGCGTTGGGTTCGGGCGCTACGCACTCAGTCACAACACCAAAATTTTGTTGTCTTGCACCCAGTTTCGTATCAAATCGGCTCCATCGAATTGCAAGGACATTCAAGAAGGTGCACAAACATCAATGGTGGATGAAATTCGTCAAAGTCCAATTTTTGGGTCACAACTGTATGATTTCGAAGGAAAAGCGAGTATCTCTGTTTCTAGTCCAACAATTGTCTTTGCTTTTTCTCCTCCGTGACTGAAATGACCACAGCATAAGCCTTCTTGAGCCATTTTAAATCTCTAGCGTAGGCCAAGACACTTATCAGCTTGTTAACAAGAGACTTTCTTGGAAAATCTTCAAGTTGTTTGTAATTCTTGTAGCCCTTCAGAGCATCTTCGAGTCTCTGTTCATTTAGGGAATTTTCCAGTTCTTCCGCCAATATGACCGGGTTGCGAGCTTGCATCAAGATTCTAGGTGACCCTTCATTAGACGATGTACCCAGACAAGAGGCAAACTTGGGCTTGCTACAACAATGGTTTGAATAAATACCACTATTGTTTCCACAGTTATGTTGCTTTGCAACTCCAGCGGATTGATTGGACGAAGACTCAAGCAAGCATGAGATGAATTTTGACAAGAAATAAGGAAGAGCAGCAGTCGGCCTAGCCTCCTTCCTTTGGAGGGCTACAATGATTGTGGCTACCACACTAGGTTTTAAAATTGATTATGATAACTAGATGGTGAGGTCGAATTTTTCATAGCTTTGTGTAAAATCAGGTTTATTTTCTATAACAGAGAGGATAATATTGACCCGTTGCTTGAAATCTTTGAGTCACGGGACCTTTCGCTAAAACTTCCCATTCGTTTTCCTGTATTAGTTGCCTTGCGTGCAAGCAACCTGTACGAAGGAGGCTGTTCCAGTTGAATCTAATCTAATATCATAGAAAGGTTCCCAGCTAGTTGAATCCAGTATCAAGGAAGAGTTCCAGCCAGTTGAATTAAGTAACTGTTGAAGGGGACTGTACATCTCATAATCCAAGTGAGGGTGAAGAAATGAGAATGTTAACGAAGAAGGAACAGAAATTTGAAAAAGAGCGATCAGAGTTTGTGCAGTAGTTGCGGAACTCTGTTTGCTATTTTTATTAAAATTTGGTTTTATTTGGTAAAGGGAAATAAATAGTCCGAGAGCCAAAATTAGAGAGAAGGTATCCACAACAGCAGAGCGGTAAGATTGGGGGCCTATTTTTGTTTTCAGTTGTGATTCGGAAAGGTCTTCAGCTACGGTTTTCCGCCCTTTCATTGGTCATCAACAAACAAATACAACGATATTCCTTTTAGAGCAGAGTTTTCCTATTTTCATGATTATTGATGTAACAACGCCCTATTTTCATCGATCAGTTGAAACAGTGCCCTTGTTTTGGGTCAATTTGTTTTCTCCTAGTTGAGTTTTATTTAATGTATTAAAAATCACTTGTAGGGGAGTTTTTTGAGAGTTCTGGTAGAGGTGAAAGATGGAGTTTCATTGTACAGTTTTTGACAGGGATTTAATGGCAAAATACAGCTCTGACTCCTGAGATTCTTGTGGTGTGGATTTAGCATTTTGTCTTTTCTTATGTTTCATATGTAGCTTGTAATGTTTTACATTTCATTTCATAATCATTTTCTGTTGAATACTTTTAAATGAGAAAGGCAGAATCCAGTTTACTGCTCTGCCTTGGGAGGTATTCATTTTCTATGTTTTCTTCAGTTTGATAAGGATTCAACTATTGCCCTTGTCAACCTCGCAGCGGTCTTTCACTACATATAATTCCAATTTGATTGTTAAACTTCATGCTTATCTTGCCTCAGGAGATAATCTGCATTTTTCATTTAATCTCTACTCTTGTTGTCTTTGCCCCATGCAGCCCAGAAAACCCAATCATTTATCAAAAAACCCCTTTCTATCAATTTACTAGCCTAAAATCAGTTCCAGTTTGAAGTCATCTCGCATCCTATTGCTCATTTTCTCAAGATTGACTGGAGAGAGCCCTCTCCTGTCCTCGTAGGGCTAGCTACGAGGCTGAGCTTGGTTTGATGTTGCCTCGAGTTTTGCTTTCTTCAGCTTGAGGCAGATTCAAGCGCTAACACAACTGTGTTCAAATCCAATAAGATGATCGATTTTTGTAGCAAGTATAAGATTACCTTGGGTCACTCCATAGCATATTACCCGCAAGGTAATGGTCTGGCCGAATCATCTAATAAATCATTAGTGAATATCATAAAGAAGCTGTTGGAAACTAATAAGAAAGGCTAGCATAAGAAGTTAGTTAACGCTTTGTGGACCGACAGAGTGAGCCAAAAGAAGTCTATAGGTATGTCTCCGTTTGAAATTGTGTATGGTATTGATATAGTCTTTCCGACATCCTTGGCAGTCCCGGTTGTGAAACTTTTACAAGAAGCTGGTAGTGAGGAAGATGATTTTCAGCGAAGAATCAATCAGATGATACATTTATAGTAGAAAAGGGAGGAAGTCTTCCAAAATACTTTTAGATTACAAGAGAAGATCAAAAAAATTTATGATCAGAAAACTAAAGCAGATAAATTCCAGCTTGACGATGTGGTGTTACGGTGGGATGCGAGGAATGAAGATAAAGGCAAGCATGGCAAGTTTGAAAACTTGTGGAAGGGACCCTATAAGATTGCTACATACAGAGGGAAAAATGCATTTCTGCTCAAAGAGATGGATGGTCAAGATTGTTCAGGAGTGTTAAGAAATTTACTGCATAACATAAATAATTACTGAGAGGAATAAATATAAAAATATCCAGCAACAACCATAAACACATAAACACAAATCTTTATCCGGGAAAACCCCAAATCCGGGGAAAAACCCAACCTAATAAGATCTTATTAGCATTGGCAAAAACCTTGGCCAATCCAACCAAGTGAGCCTTCACCGCTCACCTCCAGGTCTTGCATTACAATGAAGTCCTTCCAACCTTTTATAAGCTCCATTACATATAATACCACAGGCAGAATACTATGGGTGCACAATACCATGTGCCCCAAAACCATCACTATTTAACCTGGTCAACTTTGACTCTATCCTGAGTCAAGTTTACCTAACAATTCCCCCCTTAAACTTGACTTGGGGTTCCTTGACTAACTCCAGCCAAACCTGCTAAGTGAGACAATCCCGCTCACTCTAGCTCTTACCCCCCCCCCCACCCCCCGAGTTTTTACCCGGGGTATTGTTAACCCGACATCCCCCCTGTCACCTAGGTCTAACCCAGACTTTACCGGTGATCACTGAGGGGTACACATGCCTTACCAGGTCTTACAGTAGTATGCCAATTTACATGTAGTAATTTTGACTTCATTAAAAAGATTTTTGTTTATTGCCACTGCGATTCCGATCCATCCTCTCTCAATTTGATTTGCTCAAAAACTTCTATCAAACCGCTCCAACTACGAGCCTGACGAGAACCTTGTAGATTCTAGCATCGGTGGCCTCACGTAGCAGAAAACGAACAATTTTCAAAGCCACATGAACAATTTTCTTCTGCTGACCTGCACGCAGCCCACGCCTACTCCATCTTTCAACACAACATAGAACACACAGGAAATATCCCTTATCGATTCCCTACGAAAAAAGCTCAGAACAAAATCAACCTTGAATTTTAATATTACCAAAGGTATCTCTCAATCTTCTTTAAATAGCCGTGTGATACTCCTATAGCAATAGGTGTCATATTTCATGATTGACTTGATGAGCTCTGTAATATGTTCATCCCTTTCCTTGTTGCAAAGGGTTTCCATATTATTAAAAAAAAACAAAAAACGTAAAAAATGTAAAGAGGGTATGCCCTAAAAGAAAAATCGGAGGGTAAAAAGAATAAAATGGTCAAAAAAGTGAAAGAAATGAACCCCAAATAAAGAAAGACCAAGAAAGTGTGCAAGTCCAAAATGCTAATACTTTTTCATTTTCTGCAAATAAAGCATTGTGTGCAGCTTATTAAATTCATGCCACAATTGATGAATGGCCAAACAGCGCAATCTTGGCTAGTTCATATTTGAATTTCTTGTTTTAGAGATAGGGAATAAAATCTGACCAAACTGTTTAATCTTGGAAGATAAGTAGATAGGTAGGGAAGAAAAGGAACTCAACAGTTTAATCTGAGCCCTTGGAAGTAATAAGGGCATACTTAGGTAGGCTTGCTATGAAAAGAAAAGAAAGGTTGATGAGGGTTTGCCAGTCTAAGTGCACCCAAGAAAGAAGAAAAAATGTTAGGCCAAGTAGGCAGGGTAGGTAGATTGGTGTTGCAGAATAATACTTGTGATGGATTATGTTTCTAAAACTGTGTGTTAACTTTCACTCCCATCACAAGTGCAAGGCAGATATTTTTTAATGCAGCTTAGGCAGGTTTCATGACTAACTCCCCTTCATAATTTTCCCTAAAAATAATTCACTAACTTCCCCAATGGTATTGAGATCTTCTTAATATCACTCGCAAGCCACTCCTTCCATTTCATAAACATTGCCTAAATGAATCCCTATTTTACTTAGGGAAATGGCAAGTATTCTCCATATAAACCCGTTTTTCCCACTACAGCCTAAGATTTTAACCATATAACTTAGCGCTTTCCACTTCAAAATTCATGTTAACTTTAACATATATTATTTAAATCCCACTTTATTTCCCAAATCCCCGTATTATGTAAAAATATAACAAAAAGCCCGAAATATTAATATTTTCCGCCCCCGGTTAAATATAGCCATAAACACTGTATAAATGAGGGATTAATGGTTTATCTGAAACCTATTAATAACCTCCCCACCACGTGCAATCATGGGTTAATTAGCCGCCCGGGTTAATTAAAACCAACCCCGATACCATTAAAAAACATTATTTATTTGTCTCAACCTCGCGAAATAACCTCCCGCCATCTCCATGCACCGTCCACCGTCCGGTCAACCCTCGCCCATCCGACGGTCCACATCCATTTCGCGAACCCCTCCATCACCAAGCGTTAACGTGCGGGGAACAGGTGGTTTTGCCGCCGTACCAAGGACATGTGTCGCACTCCTACTGTGATCGCTCGCCCTTCGCCCGAAACTGCCTAGCCCCAAAAGAGGTGCGGGCAAAACCGCTTATCACTGCTCCTGCTGACGTCATCTGCTGATGTTAGCTGTCCTCCACTGACGTCACCTCCACATCACCCGCCACGTCATTCGTACTTCTGCTTACATCATTCGCCCATTAAATCCAAAAAATCCCGCCAAGCTTACTTTTGTCCAATAAAATCGAAAAAGGGTCATTTTTGCTGTATTTCTCTGCGTATCGTGCTCCAGGCTTAAAAATTGACTGAGGTCACGTTTCCAGCTTCTGACCATAAAGGATCCATTGATGAGCTCCTCTGCCTATCAACCAACCCTCCGGTGTATGGTTTTCCTCCTCTTTTGATGCAGGTACCTGTAAAGTTTTCTCAATACATGGCTATTAGCGCATCAATTGCCATGACTTCTTAGCAATCTCCGCAAGAAGTTAGCGTACCAGCCACAGAAAGATCTCGATGTCATGGATCAAAAGGTGCAGAACACCCTCCAGTGTCCCAAAAATAGATGTTTATCCATAGTTACGCTGTTACCCTTGGACAAGGGATATTTTGGGCGAAATTCCAAACAGCAGTGAGCAGGGGAAAGTGCATTAAATAACATCAAAACAAAGTCAAAGAGTATCAGTTCAGCATTAAAGTCTATCAGATCAGAATTGAAGAATGTCAGAGCAGAATTAAAAGCAGCAGATCAGAATTAAATGTAGCAGTTAAGAACAGACAGTCGGCGCAGATCTACTACAGAAGACAGTTGCAAGCCGAACCCTAAAGGCCTGCTTCGAGCACAACATCAGCCAGCTGTTTCTATCTTCACTTGTGAACTATTTTAGGTTAAAACAGATATTATCTCACAGCTATTATGAGATATAGGGTGTACATATTTTTTTGTATAAAGGCCCCCTCCATTGAAGTTTGTGGTGTGTGGATTTCCTAGACGGTGCTGTAATACTAAAATTTTGGAATAAAGAGCTGTTGGAAACATCTATTGTCTGGCCTACTGGATGAAGAATTGAAGCAGAGGACTTGTCACAGAATTCTTGAATCAACCTCCGGATCAATAAGTCCCCTTTATCTTGTGTTTTACAGTTTCTGGTTTACTATATCATCTGTGTTTCATAATCTGGATGATAAAGAAAAATGTTGAATCAGAATTTGCTTGATTGCACTCTGTTTTCAGTCTTTATTATTCTCTATGTTTTCTTCAGAATTAGAATAAACAGTGAACTCTTAATTGCTCCTGTTTCCTGATTCTTTCATGTTGATTATTTGCTAAAGAATTCTTGACTGCTCTTTATCAGTAATCATCTATTTTCCCTCTTTCAATATGTTGAAGCATTCTTAACTGCCCTTCACCCATTTGAGTCCATTCCATCTGTTTTCAGTTCCTTATTTTGTTCCTTGTTTGACTATCTTGCTCTGTGAAGCCATCCTCTGTTAGAAACCAAATCCAGAAAGCCATCTTTTATGACTCCATAGCCCAATGGACTAAACTATTCTGTCCTGCCTCACTGTTCTATTGAATCTCACCACCCAAACTCAAAACAGAACCCTTGAACTTCATAACTAGCCTAATACCTTAAAAAACAAAGCTAAATCATAAAGAGACAACCCTCTCTGGATACAGATTGGCTAGATTCTGTATCTAAAAGATTGATCTGTGGTTACCTTGGCAGTATTCCCTTTCTTACAACTTTTGGAAAAAACCTGAGTGATAACATCATTGGCGACTCCACTGGGGACCTGAATAATTGTTTGTTACTATTGTTTACTGCATAAACTACAGACAGAGCCTGAAGCTAGCCAGGTAGCCTTTGAAATGCTTTTTCTTTGCAAATTGCAGAAGTAAATAAATGCTACTTCAATCTATCTCTGGTCTAGTTTATGCGTTGAACAGTTGGTTTCAAATACCTGATCAGTTCATTTTTCAAAAAGTCTCTAGGAAAGTTCAAAGCTCCCCCATCTAAAACTTCCTAGAAGTGACTGTTAAAGTTGTATTGTCAAAACTATTTCACAAAAAAAAAAAAAAACCAAAAACACACCTAGAAACTGGCTTCAGAAAGGATCCGTTACACCAGATCAAATCCTGATCTCAATCCCCCACCTGTGTTTGAAAATCCTAATCTGATTCCTAGGATTCTTAGAAGACAAGAGAGCCAAGGAAATTCTGCTAGTTCACACCCTAACAAACATTTGAAGAACTCCATTCAATATGAACTTACCTCTGAAAGAACACCAAACCTTTCTGTGATTACTGCAGCTTCTCCAAGTTCACTATCAGCACCTCAAGCCACCCTTTCCACTACACCATCTACAACACACATCCCCATTGTTATCTCCACTCCTCCAGTTGTCACATCTATTTCTGCAACCATGGCAAACTGATATACTCCCCTAAACTTACCTGCCAATCCAGGGGCTATGCCTCATGACTATCAAAGTAAAATCCCTTCTTTTGAAGGTACTGGCACTTACACAGCTCAATAAAATACCAATAAAATGACCAATTATTTTGAAAGTTATGAGATTGATGATGATGATGTTAGAATGAAAGTATTTGTTCAAAGTTTAACTGGAGATGTTAGAACCTGGTTTAGAGCCCTCCCTGCAAACAGTATCAATGACCCACAAGCTCTTTATCAGACCTTCTTGAACAGATGGGAAAAGAAGAAAGATCCTCTCCACATTTTATCAGAATATGAAAACCTAAGAAGAGGCACATAAGATACTGTCCAAGATTATTGTACCAGATTCAATAATGTCTACAATGCTATTCCTCAAAATCTTAGACCTCCTCCAGATTTGGCCTTGATTAAATTCCTTGATGCATTTGATTCTGATATGGCATACCAACTCAGGGAAAGAGCTCCTCGAAACTTAGAAGAGATGTAGAGTATAGCTGTCAATGTTGAGGCCAACCTGATATCTAAACGCTCTAGAGCCAGAGCTGAAAGGAGGACACCTTTCAAAGAAGAACCTTCTGCCTTTGAACAAAAATTAGATGCTATTATAAAGGAATGGACAGACTTGGAGATAGAGTAGAAACAATCGATAGAAAATCCCCTTGGGATGGTCAACCAAGCAATGCTGGGAGAAATCCAAATTTCAAGAAGAACCAAAATCCTAACACCGGGAAGACATGGCATGACCAAAATATTAGGCCCCCATTTCAAGATAATTATGCTGAAGCCTCAACTTTGATGAACCAACAGAAGACACTCAAATTAATCTAATGGGACTCAACAATGAACAACAAGTTTTCTTGACCCAAGAGGATCAAGAAGCTCACATTGTGAAACAATTCCAAACTCAGTCAGGTGAATCATTTGACTTTAGGGAGGGATATGACACAGCCATTTATGAAGTCCACAAACAATACAATCTGAGGAGCAGAAGAATAGATGTCCCTGAAATCAGCAAACAGAAAGATACCAAGAAACCTAACAAAGGTAAGATCAATAACCCCCCTGTACATATTCTTGCTAGAACAGATCCAAACCCTGATAATCCAATTGTTGAAGATATATCAGACAATCAGCCACCTAACAGACAACCTTCCACTGCTATTCCTTCTAAAGGAAAAGTAGGAGAGACTCTAGAACTTGATTTGGAAGGAACTTCAACCCATAATCCCACTCCTGAAGAGGAAAAAAACACAGAAAATTTAGCTGTCCAAAATACAAGAACTCAGACTGAAAAACCGTTCAATCTTGAGACAGAAGTAGGCAAACTAAAGATAATTGTTCCATTATCAGAATTAGCTAAACATGATGTCTACAGAAGTCAAATCAACAGATCACTCAAAATTCCTGTGAATGAAGATTCAGTAAATGTTTTTTATGACCAGCCTGAATTGATATTTGGCCCTGAAGAAAATGGAAAAACAGCAGAGGGAGAAGTTCCTCCTTTCTATGTGGGTTTAAACATACACGATAAAATACTTCATAATACCATGTTTGATTCTGGTGCTTCTCATAACTTAATGCCTAAATCTGTAATGGAAAGACTAGACCTTGACATCACCAGGCCTTATAAAGACCTTTTCTCTTTTGATTTAAGTCAGGTCAAATGTTTGGGTTTAATCAAAGACTTATGTGTGTCACTAGTCCAATATCCTGCCAAAACTATCCTGATGGACACAGTAGTAGCTAATATTCCACCAAAGAATGGCATGTTATTATCTAGATCTTGGGGTCCAAAGCTTCAAGGATCTCTACAGTTGGACATGTCTTACGCTACTATTTCAGTGTTTGGTCAACCCAAGAGACTATACAGAGAAACTTTAATGAAGTATGTAGTAAGTAGTCAAGAGAAACCTCAAAATTTCCCTATCTACTCAGTACATTCAGATATGGATTCTTTTATCCTTTACAATGTTGAAATTGATCCCCCACATGCAATAAAGGTTCTAACAGATGAAACAAAAAAAATTGCAAGTAAAATGTCTAGGGTTCGAATCCAAGAAATTGCTGAAAATCATGAAACATCAAACAAACCGGAAGAAAATAAAAAACCAGATCTCCCTCTTAAACAGATCCTGAAACTCCAGATCCTAATTTCAAACAGGAAATCCTTTGGTACTTAGAATTTGATGGTTCTGTGAACAAATTAGGAGCAGGGGTAGGAGTTTTGGTGCACAATGTTGAAAACAATCATGCTGAAGGCCATGCCTATAGGTTAAACTTTAGATGCACTAATAATATGGCTGAATATGAATCTCTGTTGCTAGGTCTTAAACTGATCAAGAAATTGGGAGCAACTAGAGTGTCAGTCCTAGGAGATTATGATTTAATCATTCAACAGATAAAAGGGAAGTTCTTGACAAATGATCCCAGATTGAGAGAGTACAGAGGAACAACTCTAGAGATCCTCAATACATTTCTAGAAACTCATCTTGCCAAAATCCCGAGAAAACACAACTTACAAGCTCATAGCCTAGCAATGTTTTCCAGCACCTGTAAATTACCATTTGAGCCAAATCATCAATTCACAGCTGAAATTAGACACAGGCTAGCGATACCTGATAATGCGAAGAACTAGTAAGTGTTTGACAGTGATAAACAGATCAACAATTTTTTAACCTTAGAAGGAGAATTTTCCAGCACTAACGTAGATGGAAATACAGTTAGTGAGTTTGATCCAGCAAATCAGATACAAACAGACATTTTAGTAGAAAATGCAACTCAAATGCTTTATCCAACGAAATTTACTAAAAAGGAAATACAAGATCTTAAAGAAACAAATGTTGATGAGATTATTGAAGGAGAATCTGAAATTATCAATTTGAAAGACAATCATTTGCCCAAAGGATTAACTCCTTTGGAAGATCTCTTTGATTTCAACAATATTCCAAAGAAACCCCAGATGGAACCTCCAAAAGCAAACATTGAAGACTACAACATAGGAACTAAAGAGAATCCAAAAATGGTAAAATTGTCTAAATCTTTGCCCCCTGATCAAAAGATTAAGTATGTTGAACTGATCAAATAATTTCAGGATGTTTTTGCCTGGAGCTATGAAGACCTGAAATCTTATGACACCTCTGTAATTCAACATACCATACCCCTCAAGAAAAATCAAAAACCATTCAAACAAAAGCTCAGAAGAATCAACCCTTTACTACTTCCTTTAATTAAAAAAGAAATCAAATGAATGCATGATGCAGGGATAATTGCTCCAATCAGATTTTTAGAGTGGGTGTCTAATTTAGTGCCTACCAGGAAGAAAACAGGAGAAATCAGATTATGTGTTGACTTAAGAAATGTAAACAAGGTTTCTTTGAAGGACAACTACCCTTTACCTAAGATGGATCATATCTTACAAAGAGTAGTAGGTGCTTCTAGGATTTCACTTTTGGATGGGTTTTCAGGTTTTAATCAGATTCTGGTTCATCCTGATGACCAAGAAAAGACTGCATTTACAACACCATGGGGTACATTCAAATATGTTAAAATTCCATTCAGACTTAAGAATGCAGGGGCAACCTTTCAACGAGCAATGGACATAGCTTTTGCAAAAGAAATTCACGATTTTCTGGTTGTATATCTAGATGACCTCACTGTGTTTTCTAGATCAGATCAACAACATTTAGATCATTTGAGACAAGTGTTTTTAAAATGCAGAAAGTATGGTATTTCATTAAATCCTAAAAAATCCTTGTTTGGTCTAGAAGAAGGCAAACTGTTAGGCCACATCATCTCCAAAGATGGCATCAGAATTGATCCTGCTAGAATAGAAGCTATTCTGCAAATACCCCACCCCAGAAGTGTCAAAGAGCTTCAAGCTTTCCTAGGGAAGATTAACTTTCTAAGAAGATTCATATCTAATTTGGTTGAATTAATTAGATTGCTGAAAAATATGTTAAGAAAGGATTCAAAGGTTAAATGGACAATAGAAGCCAAACAAGCATTTGAAGAAATTAAAATGGATTTGACCAGAACACCAGTCGTCACAAGTCCAAAGTTCGATAGAGACTTCATAATTTTCTCATTTGCATCAGAACACACTATAGCAGCTGTTTTACAACAGAAGGATGATCAAGGATGTGAAAAACCCATAGCCTTTTTTAGTAAAATACTTAGAGATGCACCTCTGAATTACAAAATCATGGAAAATAGGCTTATGCACTTGTGAAATCTATTCAAGACTTCAGGGTCTATATATTGTACTCCCATGTAGCAGCTTATGTGCCAAATGTTGTTGTCAAAGATATCTTGACTCAGGATGGAATTGAAGGCAAATGAGGTAAATGGATAGCTAAAATATTAGAGTATGATATTGAAATAAAACCTACAAAGATGATAAAAGGACAGGAATTGGCTAAATTTATGACTGAAACAAACTTTCAAGCCCTGGACATTAATGAACTGGATAACGAACAAAAGATGGCGACTCCACAAATCAGCCAAGACTTCTTAGAATCACCTTGGTATGCTGATATAATTCATGTATTATTAAACCTGCAGGCTCGTCCAGGGTTATCCAGAACAAAGAAAAGATTTTTAAAGATGAAAGCTTCAAAATTCTGTATTTTAGATAATGTTCTTTTTTCGAAAAATCATGAATGTATTCTATTAAATTGTTTAATAAAAGAAGAAGCTGACAAAGTTCTCAAAGAGTTTCATGTAGGGGACTGCGGTGGACACCTTTACTAGAAATCAACTGCAGACAAAATCCTAAGGGCTGGATTTTACTGGCCAACCTTGTTCGCTGATGTAAAGAAGTTTGTCACTGCTTGCCACAAATGCCAAATTTTTGAAGGCAAAAGGAAACTGTTACCCTTGCCCTTGAGACCAATTTCCACTAAAAAACCCTTTCAACAATGGGGTTTGGACTTCATTGGAGAAGTACACCCTCCCTCTTCTGGCCAACATAAATGGATTCTTACTGCCACAGACTATTTCACCAAATGGATAGAAGCCATTCCTTCTAGACAAGCAAATGATACAGTGATTATAGGATTCTTAGAAACCAACATATTGTCTAGATTTGGCTGCCCTGAAAATATCATAACCGATAATGCTGCTGCCTTCAAGTCCAAGAAAATGATAGATTACTGCAACAAATACCATATCACTTTAGGCCATTCCACAACCTATTACCCTCAAGGTAATGGTCTAGCTCAGTCTTCCAATAAAAGCCTGATCAATATTATTAAGAAATTGTTGGAGGAGAACAGGAAAAACTGGCACAAAAAGCTTACAAATGCACTATGGGCAGACAGACTTACTACAAAGAGATCCATTGGAACTAGCCCTTATGAATTAGTTTATGGCATGGAGGCTGTATTTCCTTCATCTTTAGGAGTTTCTGTAATGAAATTGTTGCAAGAAGCTCAGGTCGAACCCAATGACATTCAAAGGAGAATAAATCAGACCATCCATTTGTAGTACACTAGAGAAGAAGTGCACCAAAGATCCCGAGCTTTACAAGAAAAACTCAAGAAAATATTTGATAAAAGGACCAAAGAAGAATACTTCTACATTGGAGACAAAGTTCTAAAGTGGGATTCCAGGAGAGAAGGCAAGGGAAAACATGGGAAGTTTGACTTCCTGTGGAAAGGGCCATTTATCATCCATGCATTGCAAGGGAACAATACTTACTTTCTGAAGAGCCTGGATGGTACAAAAACAGAAGAAGGACCAGTGAATGGTCGAATGCTGAAACATTACTTTGATCCTGTTTTTTGATGTATTCTGACTCTTACATGTACATACTATATCTTTGATAATGTCACAAGTTTCAATTGGATAGTAACTTGTTGCAGTTGAGGCCCGAAGAGAAGGCCCTAAGCTTCACAGATGTGCTGTCATATATGCAAATAAAGCAACTAGCAAATGAAGATTTTATAACACAGTAAAAGTTACTCATAAGGCCATCTGACCTGCGATTCTTGACTTTCCACCAGGGAAAGCATTCCCCAAGTGGAGCCACTGTTATACTCCTATAGCAATAGGTGTCATATTTCACAATTGAATTGATGAGCTTTATAATATGTTCATCCCTTTCCTTGTTGCAAACGGTTTCCATATTATAAAAAAAAAATCAAAAAATGTAAAAAATGTAAAGAGGGTATGCCCTAAAAGAAAAATCAAATGGTAAAAAGAATAAAATGGTCAAAAAAGTGAAAGAAATGAACCCCAAATAAAGAAAGACCAGGAAAGTGTGCAAGTCCAAATTGCCACTACTTTTTCATTTTTTGCAAATAAAGCATTGTGTGCAGCTTTTTAAATTCATGCCACAATTGATGAATGGCCAAACAGCTCAATCTTGGCTAGTTCATATTTGAATTTCCTGTTTTAGAGATAGAGAATAAAATCTAACCAAACTGTTTAATTTTGGCAGATAAGTAGATAGGTAGAGAAGCAAAGGAGCTCAACAGTATAATCTGAGCCCTTGGAAGTAATAAGGGAAGACTTAGGTAGGCTTGCTATGAAAAGAAAAGAAAGCTTGATGAGGGATTTCCAGTCTAAGTGCACCTAAGATAGAAGAAAAAATGTTAGGCCAAGTAGGCAGGGTAGGTAGATTGGTGTTGCAGAATAATACTTGTGATGGATTATGTTTCTAAAAATGTGTGTTAACCTTCACTCCCATCACAAGTGCAAGGCAGATATTTTTTGATGCAGCTCAGGCAGGTTTCATGACTAACTCCCCTTCATACTTTTCCCTAAAAATCATTCACTAACTTCCCCAATGGTATTGAGATTTGCTTAATATCACTCGCAAGCCACTCCTTCCATTTCATAAACATTGCCTAAGTGAATCCCTATTTTACATAGGGAAATGGCAAGTTTTCTCCATATAAACCCCTTTTTCCCACTACAGCCTAAGATTTTAACCATATAACTTAGCGCTTTCCACTTCAAAATTCATATTAACTTTAACATATATTATTTAAATTCCACTTTATTTCCAAATCCCCGTATTATGTAAAAATATAATAAAAAGCCCCAAATATTAATATTTTCCACCCCCGGTTAAATATAGCCATAAACACTGTATAAATGAGGGATTAATGGTTTATCTGAAACCTATTAATAACCTCCCCACTACGTGCAATCATGGGTTAATT
Organism: Pinus tabuliformis; assembly: GCA_031772625.1. Classification (NCBI taxonomy): domain Eukaryota; kingdom Viridiplantae; phylum Streptophyta; class Pinopsida; order Pinales; family Pinaceae; genus Pinus; species Pinus tabuliformis. The sequence continues at coordinate 93,711,671 of CM062812.1, forward strand.
AGCCACCTGGGTTAATTAAAACCAACCCCGATACCATTAAAAAACATTGTTTATTTGTCTCAGCCCCGCGAAATAACCTCCCACCATCTCCATGGACCGTTCGTCATCCGATCAACCCTCGCCCATCCGACGGTCCTCATCCATTTTGCGACCCCCTCCATCGCTGAGTGTTAACGTGTGGGGAACCGATGGTTTTTCCGTTGTACCAAGGACATGCGTCGCACTCCCACTGTGATCGTCGCACTCCCGCTGTGATCGCTCGCCCTCCGCCCAGCCCCAAAAGCGGTGCGGGCAAAACCGCTTACCACCGCTCCCGTTGACATCATCTGCTGACATCAGTTGTCCTCCGTTGACGTCACCTCCACGTCACCCTCCATGTCATCCATACTTCTGCTTACATCATTTTCCCATTAAATCCCAAAATTCCTGCCAAGCTTACTTTTGTCCAATAAAACCGAAAAAGGGTCATTTTTGCTGTATTTCTCTACGTAGCGTGCTCCAGGCTTAAAAATCGACTGAGGTCACGTTTCCAACTTCCGACCAGAAAGGCTCCATCGATGAGCTCCTCCACCTATCAACCGACCCTCTAGTGTACGGTTTTCCTCTTCTTTTGACACAGGTACCTGTAAAGTTTTCTCAATACATGGCTATCAGTGTATCAATTGCTAGGACTTCTCAGCAATCTCCACAGGAAGTTAGCGTACTAGCCACAAAAATATCTCGATGTCATGGATTAAAAGGCGCAGAACACCCTCCAGTGTCCAAAAATAGGTGTTTACCCATAGTTACATTGTTACCCTTGGACAAGGGAGATTTTGGGCGAAATGCCAAACAGTGGTGAGCAGGGGAAAGTTCATTAAAGAGCATCAAAACAAAGTCAAAGAGTATCAGTTTAGCATTAAAGTGTATCAGATCAGAATTGAAGAATGTCAGAGCAGAATTAAAAGTAGCAGATCGAAATTAAATGTAGCAGTTAAGAACACGCAGTTGGCGCAGAGCTACTATAGAAGATAGCTGCAAGCCAAACCCTAAAGGCCTGCTTCGAGCACAACATCAGCCAGTTGTTTCTATCTTCACTTGTAAACTATTTTAGGTTAAAACTAGATATTATCTCACAGCTGTTATGAGATATAGGTTGTACATATTTTGTTGTATAAAGACCCCCTACATTGAAGTCTGTGGCGTGTGGACTTCCTAGACGGTGCTGTAATACTGAAATTTTGGAATAAAGAGTTGTTGGAAACATCTGTTGTTTGGCCTACTGGATGAAGAATTGAAGCAGAGGACTTGTCACAGAATTCTTGAATCAACCTCCAGATCAATAAGTCCCCTTTATCTTGTGTTTTATAGTTTCTGGTTTACTATATCATCTGTGTTTCATAATCTGAATGATAAAGAAAAAGGTTAAATCAAAATTTGCTTGATTGCACTCTGGGAAAAACCTGAGTGATAACAAGCTGCACGAATCCCGAACAATTCGTCAGCATGTTCCAAACTAGTAAATATCGTAAATGCACTGCAATCCCTAGCAGTTACGGCACTATCTTCCGCACATTCTCCTCGAGGTTCTTCCATGTACGATTGTTCCACCATTATTTTCCAGACCCAAATCGAGAGGAATATATATAAGAAATAACTAGCAACAACCATAAACACAAATGTTTATAAGGGAAAACCCCAAATCCGGGGAAAAACCCAACCTAATAAGATCTTATTAGCATTGGCCAGAACTCTGGCCAATCCGACCAAGTGAGCCTTCACCACTCACCTCCAGGTATTGCATTACAATGAAGTCCTTCCAACCTTTTATAAGCTCCATTACATATAATACCACGGGCAGAATACTATGGGTGCACAATACCATGTGCCCCAAAACCATCACTGTTTAACCTGGTCAACTTTGACTCTATCCTGAGTCAAGTTTACCTAACAAGGAGGACCAGTCAATGGTAGGCTCCTGAAGCGCTACTTCTTCTAAGGTGATTTCTGAAGTCATGATGTTAATCATTGTATATACCGTTTTCTTTTCACTGAAAGTGTTCAAAAGATACAATTCATTTCAGCTTGGGGCCTTAGCTGAAGGCTATAAAATTGAGTGTTTTGTATCGGTTTGAGTTTTGTATCAGTTTGAATTTTGTGTCAGTTTGAGTCTTGAGTCTATTTTATAGTCTCAATTTCAGTTTTCAAAGTGTATTAACTGTATTGCCCAGTGTAAGAGGTACTAGTCTACTTTTTCCAGAGATCTATGGTTCTTGGCACCTCAAAGGAGCTACCATCCCCATTGGAGCCAATGTTAGTGTCAGTGCTTTCACATTGCCATTAGTGATCAAATTTCTCTTTTGAATTTCATATTAGGTGTACCATTCTGATGAGTTGCACTCGATTAGGTCATGGATCAACTGATAGTAGGGTTTCATTTTATTTATCTCTCATGCTATATACCTGCTGACCTTATTTCACATATATTTTCAGTCATTCATGGTCATTTCAGTTCATTTCATTTATAAAAATCAGTCTTACGGTTTAGTTTCACTAGGTCTTAGGGTTTTTTGCCATGGTCATTCAAATGAATAATAAATGTTAGCAGACAAATGAGAAGGTTAACAAAATTAAAAAAAAAAATTCAAAAAATCATAATTTCTTTCTTTGTAAGCTTAATAAAGCTCTTTAACCTCAAAACAAAGGTTAACAAAATTAAAAAAAAAAATTCTAGAGATCATAATTTCTTTCTTTGTAAGCTTAATAAAGCTCTTTAACCTCAAAACTTGTTTTGAGGTAAAACAGGGCATTTGTATTGTATTATTTCATTTCCATGTAATTTAATGTAATTTTATGGTTTTTATATGTAATAAATATTCATATGCTGCTCTTGGTCACCTGCTGACCTGGTCAACTCCTACCACTGCAAAAAGTCAAAGAGATCAGCATCAGTCCACCTGTCAAAATCCAAAAGTCAAATATCAGCAAAAACAAAGTATTTCAGGAAAGCAAATAAACATTAGAAAGTGGGTTTTGATAAATGAAAAAATCAAAGGGTTGAAAATCTATAAAAGGTCGTCCATATCTCTTGCCACCTCATTGTTGAAGTTTAGATTGCTAAAGAGAGCCCAAAAAGCGATTTTTAGTTGTCATTGGGCAAAAGGAAGTAAGTCTTGGTGTTGTTGAAGAAAATCGCAGGCGTTGCGCACCTATCACCTGGCGTTGCGCATTGGATTGGCACTGCGCACCTAGGAGCTCTTGCTAGTGTAAAATAACACTGACACTGCGCACCTGTTGCCGGGCACTGTGCACCTGTTGAACACTCCCAAAACACTGCTAAACACTCAAAATCGCCTCAAGCCTCCTTAAATCTTCAAAGCTCATCCCCTTACAAGTAAGTATTATTGCCACTCTTGCTCAAAAAGAATTCTTGTACTTAGTTTGTGGAGAGCTTGTCTCTTAAAAAATAAACCCTCGCTGTCATTAAACATTTCCACAGTCCATTGTTTATTTGTTGTTATTCCTCACTTTGTTGTTGTTCCCTAAAAAACCTAACCCCTACACAAGTTTGCCTAAATATTATTCCCTTCATGTTTTCCCATTCCCACACACAATACTCCCAAACCCTACTTACATACACAATCCCTGAAACCCTATATCCTATATACAAACCCTATTCACTCCCCTTATTCCCTAATTCCTCAAACCCGTCACTCCCTTAATCCCATTCATATCCCTATTTCACCTCACTCATTTTCCTTCTTTTTGAAATCTCTTCATACTCATCACTCACCTACACTACTCCTTCATTCCTCACCAACATTTACAATCATTAAAACCAATGGACAATGATTATGAAATTGGGGAAGAGACCCTCAGTGACAGCTCTAGGGAAATAAATTTGCAGCAGAAGAGACCTCACAAAGGGGGAAAGATAACCAGGGAGGAGCCCATTAATCTAAGAGAATTACTTGCTTGTCCACTTGCCATCTCATGTTTCAAATATCAGTCTTGTTATGGTTTCTGTGAAATGATGGAGAGGGTCAAATTCCATCATGAATTAGTGAGGCTATTTGTGACACACCTGGACAATAATGAAGTAAAACTTGCTCTAATTACCTTCACTCTATCACCTGCTATTATTTCAGAGGCTACAAGCATTCCAAATATAGGTGAAAAATGGAACAAAGGACAGTACACTGACAGGGAATTCTATGAGCCTTACATCAAGGCTACATACCTTGGCAAACTGAAAAGAGTGTTTCCCTTCAAATTCTTGGAGGACAGGTTTGCCCTACTCATGAAGATCATCCTTAAATATTTTACTTGGGAAGGTAGGTGTTCACGGTTGTATGCCTACCACATTAGATTATTGATGCATTTTACTAGAGTGAGAATGATGGATATTCCTTACTTCATGTTCCGAAATATTGAAAAGATGGCACACTATGTGAAGAAAAATCCATATCCCTAACAACTGAATAGCATCTACCACTTCTCTATAATCAAGATCATTGTCTTACATTAGTTGAATCTACTGAATATATCATGGGAAACCTTTATTTCCCATGAGGTGTTCAAAGGCCCTCAAATATTTTCATCAGTTCATCAGGAGGAAGGTGAACCTTCAGGACATGAACAAGTCAAGGAAGCTGAAACTTTTGGAGTGCTAGTGTTTGTCACTTATGAGAGAGGCACTAGGAGGCTTTTTACAGCTGCTAGGCGAGTATTATCTCCACAAAGAGTGGAATGGGTCTTGCCTTCATCTACAGACCATAGGCAAATGCTATATCCACCAAGAGTGGAAGGGGATTTTCCTTCTTCTCCAGCTAAATAGGTACAGGTTGGGCAGCAACAGAAGGGTAGAGATAAAGGAAAGAAAAAGATGCAAGAGGATGATCCTAGTGATGAGCAAGAGAGGGACTTTGACCTAGTTGATCATGAGGAGACACAGGGAATTGATGTCATTGATGTGGAAAGTACAAAGATAACTAAAGACATGATCATCAAGGAGCAAGAGGATGACATTCGAGCCTTGTTAGTCAATTTGGAAAGAGCAAAGTGGCTCATCAATTACCTTGAGCAGGAAAACAAGCAATTAACTAACAAGCAAGTTATCATGGAATTGCAAATGATTAAAGAAGAGAGGTAAGAGGCAAAGAAGGAAAAGGTCAAGATGACCTCCATTGAGCAAGAAATTGAGAATGACCGAGAAACATGGTTAGAGAGGGTGAACATTTACCTTGAGAAGCTGCTTGAGAAGGCCAATAAAGAAAAGAAAATGCTTCATCACATGGCCTACCACTATATGACCCAGAACAAGATATGTAATATAAGGATAAGGAAGCTTAAGGCAAGACTGAGGAAGGCTTTGAGAAGCAAAAAGGAGCAAAACAAATTGGAAATCCTAGTTGATGCCTCATTAGCTCATCAAAGCAGTGCTTGAGGCTACCTTGTACCAATTTTGGGACAATTTTGATAACATTTTGCAATTTTCAAATTTTGAATTTTGAAACACAGGAAATCCCAATAGGTGGCGCTGCGCTTTTGATTGCAGCACTTTTTGGGAGAATGGTTTGCATTTTTGGAATCAGCATAAAAACATTAGAAAACCTAGAAAGTTTTATCAAATTTGGAGTAGATCTTGGTCACCTAAAGGCCAAAAAACCATCAAAAAATAACCTCTCTACCACTTTTTTGACACACAAGAAGCAATCTTGGGAGATTCCATTTTTGAGGGGGCAAATGACATCCAAATTCAGAAATGCAAGATGTTCCTGAAACTAGATAAACAAAACTTTCCAACAAGACATCTTGGGCTCAATTTGGTTAAGGGGAAGGCCCCAAAAACTGGCTTGGAAAAAGCGTTGCGCATAGGATCAGGGGTGCTATGCATAGGATGAATTTTGCTAGTTTTGCTCAAAAATCAAAATTTCTCCTAGTTTTTATATAATTTTAATTTTGCTCTCCTTTTGGATGAATTTTTGAATTTAAATTATGTTATGGTATGTAAATGTAATTGCAAAATGACTTTTGAGGTTAGATTCATCATTTTGAGGTGGTTTGGAGTTGAATGAATCAGTTTCCATGGTTTTAGAGGCAAGTTATTCCACTACCTATATTCATGTTCTTAGTTTAGATATGGTTGAAACCACTCCTCTTCTTATGGATTCGACCCCTGATGGCTAGCATAGGTGGTTTGGTGCCTATATTATGTACTTTCTTAGTCATTTGTAAAGGTTGGACTCTTGTGGATGCTTTGAGCTTCATTGTATATCACTACAACAGTTTGGCAAGGAAATAAATCATGTTTTGCAGCTATTTTTGTGGGATTCTTGTGGTAATGTGTCTTGGCATTGTTTCTCCTTCTGTCATTTGTTATTCTCATGTGTTATATGTTCCAGCATCTATTTCATTCTTCTTAATTAAATGAATCAAGATATATAGGTAGAATACATTGATAACAGTGCTCTACCTTGGGAATACATTTAGTTTTTCATGTTTTCAGCTATTTGAAGAGGATTCATGGTCTCTGCATGCCCTCCTCAACTCCTCACCAGTCTTAGACCTACCATCTCACTTAATTCCAAGTGCTAAAACACCTACCTACCTCGCCCTATAGAACACCCTACATTCCTGACTTCATTTCCTAGACCCAAGCTGTCTGCTCCAATTGATCCAGCAACCAACCATCAAAATCAACCAAAAACTGTAGAGCTACTATACCTAGCCTAAAATCTATATTCAAATCAGTCATCTCAATTGAGATTGACAAGGAGAGATCCCTCTCCCGACCTGGTAGGGCTAGCTACCAGGTTAAGCGTGGTTTGTGGTTATCCTAGGATTACCTCCCTTCAGCCTGAGGTCGATCTAGGCTCTAACACCTTGTCTGGCGTATTGGGTTGGGTATTCATCTACGTTCATCCCTGTGGTGTATTTAGCTCGACTTGGTGTTGGATATCGTCATTTCGTGCTCTGAAGGGTTTTTTTAGGTATATGCGTAATTTAATGAGCTTTTTGGTTGAATTCCTCTTGTTTTCTATAGGTTTAGGGATGTATAACCCCACGACAATGTGTGATGCCTATCTTGCAGGTCATTGTGAAATTTACAGTTGGAGCTATGGTTTTCTAGGGTTCCTGTGGCGTGTTGGCATGGAGGAAGTCGATGAGACAATGATTGGGAGGTAGTAAATTGTCCTACCAACCTATATACCTGTGTTTTTAAACACATCTAGTCGAAACGATTATTTTTCTTTTGTTCATTTTATCTGCCTGTGTTTTTAAACACGTTCAGCAATGTGGGTTTTAGGTTTTGTGTAATTTTGTGTACATTATTGTGGCCCTTATGGATATGTTGTTAGGGTTACATGTTGATATGTGTTTTTTGATATGTTTTTAGGGTTACATGTTGACACTCTAATTATTAATTAACAGTTTCGAGATCATTTGTTGATATGCTGTTAGGGTTTGGGAATTTTTGTTTAAAGAGCATTATGGGATTTTTTTGGTGCCAGTGTTATTAAATATTTGAAGGTTTTTTTGGTGCCAGTGTTGTTAAAGATGCCTTGAAAAATCTATGAGGTAAGTGTGTATGTAGGAAAAATCTACATTAGGAATTTGAATTTGAAACTAGTTAAGTTAAAATACTATTAAGGTCTGGTGTTCAAATCTTTTCTACGCTATTTTTATATTTGACTACAACTAGACTATCATATTAGCACATATTTTGGTTACTTCGGCATTGGGAACCAACTCTATCGAGGAATTATAACTATTTGTGACCCATGGGGGCTTAAAACTCACTGACCATAGGGCTCTCTTAGCTAGAAATTTTATCCTTCTTGTTACCAGTCAATTGATTGAATAACACTGATTGTAACTTGAAATAAGCTAGGCTTGAAGGGCCAATTGTTTCCTTTCTTTCCTTGAGGTAAGAAAAATGAATCCTTAGAAAATAGGCATTGGGCCTTTCATAAAATGGAATTGTGCATATCCTTGTTTCATTAAATGGAATTTTATAGATCCTTGTTTCATACAGGGCCTTTCAAATTGGCATGGATCCTTTATTTAGGAAATCTATGGAAGTTTTTCTCATAAAATGAAGTTATACAGATCTTCCACTGAAAATAAGAATTTTTTCTCATAAAATGGAATTGTATATATTTTTGACTGAAAATATTTAGGAAAGATACAAATCCTTATTTCATACTTTCACAGTCATAGCAACTGGCTAATAGGTAGTGAACCCATACCTCAAGAGGTAGTGAACCATAGGAATTCTCCTTTGAGTGATTAATTATTTTGATTGAATGTTAGAACTTTTTTTACTGATAAACAATACTATTTCTTAAGCTGTAGAGTTCAAGCCCTAGAGAAGTGGTGCCTTAAGCCTTCCATGTAACCTTCCATGTCAATTAGCCTATAGTCTATTCCAACAAACAAACATGGATTCAACTGGTTGGTTTTTCTTTAGGGAATGGGTGCTAAAGGTGAGGGGATCACCTCTTGAAATGGAAAAGGTAAACATAGAGATGATATATCATATAATATATAACAATTTCGAGAGTATTTGTTGATATGTTGTTAGGGTTTGGGTTTTTTTGTGGGTTTTTTCGGTGCCAGTGTTATTAAAGATGCCTTCAAAAACTGACAGGACACAATTTTGTATATTGTTGTGGCCCTTATGGTGACAAGACACAGTTTCGTATATAGTTGTGGCCCTTATGGATATGGTCTTAGGGTTACATGTTGATATGTGTTTGTTGATATGATGTTAGGGTTACATGTTGAAACTGTAATTGTTAAGTAACAGTTTGAAAAGTGTTTGTTGATATGTTGTTAGGGTTTGATTTTTTTTGTTTAAAGAGCACTATGGGTTTTTTTGGTGCTAGTGTTGTTTAATATGCCTTGAAAAACTAACATGACACAAATTTGTATATTTTGTGGCCTTGATGGTGACAGGACACAATTTTTTATATTGTTGTGGCCCTTATGGTGAGAGGACACAATTGTGTATATTGTTGTGGCCCTTATGGATTGCCATGACTTGTCATGATCTGATCTATGTATTTAAGCAATCATTGGGATTAATATTGAAAGGGTCAGTCTTCTTGAATACATTTTGACACTATAATTGTTAAGTAACAATTTGGAGAGAATTTGTTGATATGCTGTTAGGGTTTGTGAAAGTTGAGGGCATAATTGTTGCTAATATTCTAGGGTTTCATCACTTTGTTGATCAGAGATATGTTGCCTTCAATATACATTGTCTATGATGTTGGCCAGTGAGAATATGATGTTGGACTAGTGAGCTAGGGTTTCACGTTGTGATACAATGCTGCTAGAACTTAATGTTATTAATGAGTAGAGGTTTACTATTACTGATGTCATTGATACAATGAAAATATTTGATTGTTTGACCATGGTTTGCATTGTGATCTATGTTGTCCTTGATCTTCTGCCTAACCTAAAGATACTTTATTTTATGATTGAGGCAGGTTGCCATATCTGTAACATAATTTATATATATCTTAAATTATTATTATATATATATATATATATATATATATATATATATATATATATATATATATATATATATATATATATATATATATATATAATGCCATATCTGTAATGCATTTATATATATGTTAAACTATTAGATAGTTGGGGAAGTTGGATTATTTATTTACTATTAATGATGTAATTATTTGTTGTTAATTATTTGCAATGGTCATTGTGTAAGATAGTTTCTTTACCAATGGTATATTGTTTCCATTGTTTTATTTACTATTAATGGCGCAAATATTTGTGTAATTATCCTAAAAATAAATCAACACAAGAATATTGGCGTCCCTCCCCTAATTTGTTAACTTAGAATTATTTGATTACTTTATTTTTAGGTTTCCCATAAAGGAAATGGTCACTGTGTAAGATAGTTTCTTTATCAATGGTATAGTGACGCCATTTCTAAGTGTTTAGACTGGTGCATGATTATCCTAGTCATACTTGTTGTAGTTGTATCTTCACATTGAAATAGAAATAATTTTCAGATCAAAATTCCAATTCAAATTCAACAGAGTTCATATTCTTGAATTCAGTTGATCTACCTTTGTTCCTTGACCATCACAATTTCCATTAACAAACATTCCCAAATCAAGTAAAACTGGATGTAACTGTGTAGAAGAGAATGATATTTTTATCATTTACAATCCTTAATCTGATGAACAGGATAATCCTTAACTGTGTAGAAATTTAGATTCTACTATCAAACCAATCAACATATTGCATCCTTACAACATGGAATAAAAATACAGGTCTCCATCGCAAGGACTCCTCAACAAAATGGTGTGGTAGAAAGGATGATGTTATAGATCTAACCCAGAAATATATGAGAATACAAATAAACCCAATAAATAACAATATCTGAATATAGAAATGCTTCTTTATTAATCGAACCCTTAAGGTAGGGCAACACCATACATTCACTCCTTAAGGAAGGAGAACACTCCACAAGCCATATGCATGTTCATAGAATATACCTTGACATCTCTCAATGGGGAGTCTCTAGCCTCTATATAGACCTCATACATACAATACCATGGGTCATTACCATGGTTCCCTCAATACCATCTATCTAATGCCATGGGCTTATTACATTATTGCTAACTACTTGTGGTCCCTTACATGATATGGGTTAACCACCTTATTTATTACTATGGCCCATTCCATTATTACATTATTCCCTTGGGTACCTCCCTTTGTACCCCATATTATCCCCCCTAGGTATACTACATTACACCCCCCTTAACATGTTTCATCCCCGAAACATGGGAAGAACACAAATAATAAGATCTACTCAAAAGAGTAGTCCACTAGTACCATGCGCGTGCATCTAACCATCCAAGAGAAAGGTGAACCATCGATCCAGCTTGTGCCTCGCTTGCTTGAGATGGAAATTGACCCTGGCATCTCTTCTATGTTGATGTGTAGTAGGTGGATCTTCACTCCTCCCTATCTGTCATGTGGGGGTTTCTGTCCTTGTGGCTAATTCGTTGCCATCTTCGTTGTTTTCTTGTGGGTTGATGTGGGTGGTGATATGCTGAAGTGTTAACCAATGATGTATCTTTCTTTAACTCACCACCTAATGGAGCCTGATGGGTATCTGGTACATGTTGTGGTGTCTGTTGTTGTTTCTTATCTTCTAATATTACTTCAACCACTAAGTCCTCATCTGATGTAACATTTTCTGCTTCAGCCTCCTTGGACTCTACCTATTTTTCTGGTACCTGGTTTGATGTTTGTGTTTGGTTTTCGACCATCAATGGCTCATCATCTGATATGTCAGTCCCTGGAACATCTTCTGCTTCAGCCTCCTTGGACTCTACCTGTTTAGTGATGGAAATATCCTGTAACGTAATTTTCTTCTTTTTATACCAGAGCTTCAGGAATTTCTTCTGCACATTAATATTTATAGTACCCACAGATTCCATCTAAGGGTATCCCAAAACAACATCCTCATTAGCCATATTTGAAGTATAAAAATCAGAATGCAATACATACTTGTCCATAGAAATCTTCAAATCTTTATAAACTTGCACCTGCTTATTATTAACCTATGTGTGCTCCATGTGTTTTGTTGGCACTTGTAATTTTTTTGCCAAATTGACATTTATGAGATTTTGCTTGCAACTAGGATTTATGGACACAATGATCTTCTCCTTCTGAATGAATCCATGAACCTGCAGTAAGGAGATAGCAGTAGAAAATAACCCCTTACATGTCTCCTTCTCATGTTTTCTAGCATGAGACAATTTGTCTAAAAGGACTCTTTCCAATTCTTCATCTGAAATTTTGGACAACTGCTTGTTGGCATGTGAGTACCACCATCTGGCAGCCTCATCTTGGAAAGCAAGCGGTAAAAAAACCTTCCAATGTTTCCCATATGTAAACTTTCGATTCTGTATGAATTCTTCAATAGTAGGGCCATTATCTTTTCCTGTAAAAAACATCTTGCTAGACGGCACTAAAAAAATCACTTACTTGGCGAAAATTTAGAGTGTTCGCAGTTTAGTCAATATTGCTCAGAATCTTTATTATGACCAATTTTTAGAAATGGAATGACCATTCTACATCTACCCATGTGATAAAAATCCCAATCTAGGCACTAGAATTTCAGATCCACGCTGCAACTGTCCCGTCGTCACCAAAAATTCTAAAAAAAGAGCTGATTTTAAATCAGCAATATCTCCCTCATCCGGACTCCGATTCGACTGATTTTTTTTTTGAACTTGGGTATTTTTTCACAAGAAATCTTTATCTACAATTAAATTTTGTAGATTTTGCACCAGAATGTACAGATCTTCTCCGCAAACTCGCTGCCCCAAAAAATGTTTGCAACAACACTGATTTTAAATCAGTGAGATCTCCTTCATCTGGAATTCGATTCGACTGATATTTTTTTTTTAAATTGAGTATTTTTTCATCAAAAACCCAGATATGCAATTAGATTTTGCACATTTTGCACCAAAACGTACATATCTGATCTACAAACTCACTGACCCAAAAAAATTCCTGCAAAAATAAAAAATTCTCCACTTTGCCCAAGAAAGTTCTCTGATACCACTTGTTATAGATCTAACCCAGAAATATATGAGAATACAAATAAACCCAATAAATAAAAATATTTGAATATAGAAATGCTTCTTTATTAATCAAACCCTTAAGGTAGGGCAACACCATACATTCACTCCTTAAGGAAGGAGAACACTCCACAAGCCATATGCCTGTTCATACAATATACCTTGACATCTCTCAATGGGGAGTCTCTAGCCTCTATATAGGCCTCATACGTACAATACCATGGGTCATTACCATGGTTCCCTCAATACAATCGATCTAACACCATGGGCTTATTACATTATTGCCAACTACTTGTGGTCCCTTACATGATACGGGTTAACCACCTTATTTATTACTATGGCCCATTCCATTATTACATTATTCCCTTGCGTACCTCCCTTTGTACCCCATATTATCCCCCTTGGGTATACTACAGATGAATAGAATTGTTTAACGAATGGCTCGTGCTATGCTAGATGAATCTGGAACTACTGCAACCTTCTAGGGTGAAGCTGCATTTGTCGCCGTCACTATTCTCAACCAAGAAAATGTTTGGATAAACAACACTCAAACTCCATATGAACTTTGGTATGGTAAGCCTCCTATTGTAAAATACTTCAAAGTTTTTGGAAGCAAATGTTACATCAAAAGGACTGATGAAAAACTTGGTAAGTTTGAACCCAGAGCAGATGAAGGTATTCTTCTTGGCTACTCTTCCCGAAGTAAAGGATATAAATGTTACAATAAAAGACTTGGGAAAATTATTGAAAGTATTGATGTTGTGGTTGATGAAGCATGTAAAAATCCAAAATAGATAAAAAGCGAAGATTATGACAATGAAGAAGATGAGGATAATTATCCCACATCAAATCACATTGATTCTGAAAAAGAAACCAATGAAGCACTAGAAGAAGAGACAATGATAGAAGAAAAGACTCAGTTCAGGTATGTTCAGAAAAATCATCCAGAAACTCAAATATTAGGAGAAAAAGGGGCAGGTGTGTAGATTAGAAGAACCATTACCGAAGCTTTAAGCTATCTAGCATTACTATCTTCCACTGAACCTCAAAATGTAAATGAAACGTGGAGAGATGAATGTTGGGTCAATGCCATGAATGAAGAACTTGAGCAAATTGAAAAGAATAATACTTGGGAATTAGTTCCTAGACCTCATGATAAAAATGTCATAGGAACTAAATGGATATTCAAAAACAAGATGAAAAAAAATGGAGAAGTTATTAGAAACAAGGCCAGACTTGTTTGTAAAGGATATGCTCAACAAGAAGGTATAGATTTTGAAGAAACTTTTGCACCTGTTGCTAGACTTGAAGCTATCAGAATGTTTCTTTCTCTTTCTAGTTTTCAAAAATTCAAAGTATACCAAATAGATGTAAAATCTGTCTTTCTTAATGGAGACTTAGAAGAAGTCTATATTACACAACCAGAAGGATTCATTCTTGGAAATGATGCAAAACTTGTATGCAAACTTAGGAAAGCTCTCTATGGTCTAAAACAGGCTCCTAGGGCATGGTATTACCGTCTTGACAAATATCTCCACCAACAGGGATTTTCAAAGGGGTCAGCAAATAGTGATCTATATACAAAGATGGACACTGATAAATTGCTAATAATTGTTGTGTATGTTGATGATATCATTTTTGGTAGCAATAAAGAATCCATGAGTCAGAATTTTGCTTCAGTAATGCAGCAAGAATTTGAAATGTCCTTTCTTGGTGAGCTTACCTACTTTCTTGGTCTACAAGTTCAGCAAAATAAAGATGGTATTTTTCTCTCACAAACCAAATATCTCAAACAGATCCTAAAAAAGTACAGCATGGAAGATTCTAAACCAGTATGTACTCCAATGGTAATAGGATGTAGTTTCAGTCCAAATGACGAATCAGCAGTGGTACATCAACCAACTTACAGATCCATGATTGGCAATCTACTTTATCTAACAGGTACCCGACCGGACATCATGCATGCAGTGGGAATAGTTGGAAGATTTTAAGAAAATCCAAAGGAATCTCACCTTTAGGCAGTCAAAAGGATCTTCAAATATATTCAAGGAACACATAACTTTGGTTTGTGTATCCTAGAGATACATATATTACACTTCATGCATGTACAAATGCAGATTGGGAAGGAAGTGTTGATGACAGGAAAAGCACTAGTGGTGGTGCATTCTATATGGGTTCCAAGTTGGTGTCTTGGTTCAGCAAGAAACAAAGTTTAATTGCATTATCTACAACTAAAGCAGAATACGTGGCTGCTGTATCTTGTTGCACACAATTACTTTGTATGATGCAAACTTTGCAATATATTTAGATCACATGTACTCCACCCATCTCCATTCTATGTGATAATACAAGTGCGATCGGTATTTCAAAGAATCCAGTTATGCACTCCAAGACCAAGTACATACCCATCAAATATCATTTCCTATGAGAACAAGTGCTTGAAAAAAAGGTCAAATTGGAGTATGTTCCCGCCAAAGAACAGGTTGCTGATATATTCACTAAACCACTGCCTAGAGAGACATTTGAATATCTCAGACAGAAGTTAGGAGTAGTTGCTGCATCATCCTGCTGTTAAAATCCATTTTTTAAAGAAAGGTTGGTATACGCGAGTTTCATGAAGCGAAGTCACATACATACACTGGTTTTTGTGGATACATTCACGCATATGTCAGTCTGAAGAAAAGTAGTGGGCCAGACTAAGGAGAAGGGGGTCTGATATGATCTGACAGTAAACAGGTGGCACGGGTTCAGGGGGAGAACATGGTTGATGATAGTTTGGGAACTAATGATGGACATATAGAGGTTTCTGGTCTGGAAGATGATTGACAGATGCTGCTAATAGTGCAGATCATATGATAGTTGCTGATGACCATCATGGTCTTGTCTTAGATAGTTGGTCTCTGTTATATAAGTCATGTACATCTTTTTAATGTAAAGGTCATGAAAAGAACAAATTTGTAACCCCACTATGCATGGGATGGATGATGTAATGTCTATG
Organism: Pinus tabuliformis; assembly: GCA_031772625.1. Lineage (NCBI taxonomy): Eukaryota > Viridiplantae > Streptophyta > Pinopsida > Pinales > Pinaceae > Pinus > Pinus tabuliformis. The sequence continues at coordinate 93,727,292 of CM062812.1, forward strand.
TTTTGCCATGTATAAACATTTGGTATATCCCCACTTGGTTGGGAGATGGATGTATGTATGAGTCTTTGGTGATAGGAAGGTCATTTGTGATGTATGTATAGAGTCATGTTCTTCTTTTAGAACATCATTTTGACTTTGCTTATGCTTAGGGGGAGCATGGACTCGATCATTAGAGCTCAATCAGCACATTTCAGCATATCAGAGATTTCAGCATGCACTCAGGGGGAGCATGACCCTTTACCCTTGATGTCAAAGGGGGAGAGTGACTTGGTGTGGTTGTTGTTGCCATCAAGTCCAAAGGGGGAGATTGTTGGCATTATGATGTATGTGTTGTACTTGATGCCAACCCACTTATAGCAGAAAAACTCACTTGTATATGGTAACTAGATGAACTACAGAAGAGATATCAGATGTGACAAAATGCATGACAGTAGTGTTTACAGATGTGATGAAATACAGTTCAGCTTCAAGGAATCAGTTCAGAAAGCAACTCATTCAGATGATAGATCACAATACTACATGTTAACAGCATAGAGTTACAGATCAGACTCACAAAATGAAGAAAGAGAGGTATACACAGGCTCACCAGTGACCAAGCCACGTATACACACGAGTTAATAGAAAAAAAAGAGAGTATAACATACACATGCACTTTCACATAAAGGAAAGCGTGTATACCTTGGAAAACTAAGTTTTGGTCCAAAGTATTTGGTCCATGGTATTTTGATCCATGGTATTAGTCCATGGTATTGAGAAAGGCCTAAAACTATAAAAGGAGGAGAAGATCATTAGGCCAGGAAACTCAAGCATTGAATATTTGATGAAGAGTAAGATCTAGTATGCAGGTTATTGGGTTATGATGCATTGCTAGATCTGAACCAAGGATGAACCTTAGAGCTTGATGAAGGATAAGATCTAATGATGTATCAGGATCTTAAGGCTTGAATTGAATTATCTTTATGTGGTTTGATGCTTTATCTAAATAACTGGGCATGTTGTAAGTTTGTAAATATGATGATCTGGGTATGACTGAAGTCTGGAATTGTTGTAATATTTAAATATCATTTATATATCTGTACGCAGGTTCACTTTAGAAAAGGTGCGTATACACACTGGTTCTGCATATCAAAACAACAAATACATCATTTACAGATATGTACGCAGGTTCACCTTGAGGAAAGCATGTATGCATGCAGGTTTTACACATGGAAGTAGTGTATACCTTATAAAATATGTTTTAGTTGCTTCTGTTTGTTGTTGCAGTGTTTTGGGTTCTGGTTACTGTATTCTGGTGACAACATTCTAATTGATCAGATTGATGGAGTGATTGATTGATTCGGTTGTGGTTGGTTCAGAAGGAAATTGGTTGATGCATATATATTTGATCATTGAATGATGTTGTTGATGGATCCAGTTTGAAAATTTATGAAACGTGGTCCCTAGAAGAAAAGAGAAGGTTGTAGCCTTCTGTAGGCCGCACCTACGTACTAGTAAATATATCAGCTAGTACAAGAGCTAGGGGGTTGTAGCTCCCTTCCAGTAGAAGCTAGAGAACGAGAGAAGGTTGTAGCCTTCTGCAGGTAGAAGCCTGCATACTGGTATAAGACTGCACCAGTACAAAAATTGTAAACATAATATTCTTATTATTAAAAGAAGATAGAGACGATTGTAGCAGGTGGTTTTCACCCACATTAGGTTTCCACCTTATATCTTGGTGTTCATGTGTGTTTCTTATGTGTGATGACCTGTTCTGTTTTTACTGCACCTGGTTCCTATTTATATGGTTAATGAAGTTCTGATGCACTGATTAAAGATCCACATATGATGAATTAACTGAATCATAAGTTTGTTGGATATATGCTAGTTGCATTAAACACAGTTGCGTGTACATGCAAGTTCCCCTAACTGAAGTAGCGTATATGAATATGATTATGGAAATGAAAAATTGTTGATTTGCTAATACTGATTTACCCCCCCCTCCCCTCTCAGTATTATTTCCAACAATTGGTAACAGAGCAGGTCCTTCAGAAGAAGCTTGATCGCTTGAAGGAAGATCAATCATCATGAGTAATCAAGAAAGTGGAGGATCCAACAGACCACCAATATTTTATGGGAGCAACTTTGTTTATTGGAAGGTAAGAACCACAACCTATCTTAAATCTCTTGGAACAGATATCTGGGAAATCGTGGAAGGAGGATATACATTTCCATCAGTAATTCCTACAGATACAGCAGGTAAAAAACAATATGAAACCAATGCCAAGGCTGTCAATACATTATTGGGAAGTCTATCACAATCGGAGTTTGTCAAAGTTATGCAGCTCAAATCAGCCAAAGAAATATGGGACAAAATCGTTCTAAGCTATGAAGGAGACTCTTAGGTAAAACGTGCTAAACTGCAAACTCTCAGAATTCAATATGAAACTCTCAAGATACACAATGATGAAAGTATAGCTAGTTACTTATTATGTATAGATGAGATTGTTAATTGCATGAAGAATCTGGATGAAGAAATAAAGGAAGTTACCTTAGTTGAAAAAGTTTTAAAATCCTTATCTGCTAAATTTGAATCCAAAGTATCTGGCATAGAAGAAAAGCAGAAACTACATACTATTACTATGACACAGCTTCACGGAATCTTAAATTCCTTTGAAATGAGAAAAGAAGGTCCATTAGATATGAGAGAAGTTGCATTTAAAGCTTCAGCAAAAGGAAAATAAGTTCTCAATGAATCAGGACATATTTCAGAAGAAGAAGAGGAAGCAAAATTTGTCAAGAATCTTCAATGGGGGTTCAAAAGATTCAGAGATAAACTACCTTTTAAATGCTTTGCCTATGGCATAGTCAGTCATTATGCTACCAAATGTCCTCATAAATATAAATATGATAAAGGGAAGGAATCTGCAAAATGGAATAGAAAACAAAGTGTAAGTAAAACGAGCTACGATACTCATGAAGATAGCGATGGTTTATCAAATAGTGATGAAGATGAAAATAGTAATGACTGTAGACTTCTGATGGCTTATGAAGATGATGATTTTTTGGATTCTTTAGATGAAGATAACCTTTATGAAGAAATCTCTAAACTCAAAATCTATTTATAAGAAAAGAATATGATTATAGATACCTTGATGTACTAACTTGCTAAAAGAGAAAAACACAGTGAAAAGCTAGAATGTGAAATTGTGGGTCTAAGAAAGGATCTTGAGAAAAAAAAAGCTCTCAATCTTAGATTTGCTAAAGGATTAGAAACCTTAAATGAAATTATCAAAGTACAATGCTCTCCTCTAATAAAGATAGGTCTTGGATATACTGAAGAAACATCTCAATCACATAAGCCTTCAACCTCCACTAAAAGCTATCTGGATGCAGCAAAAAGCAGTGAATAGTTCGACAATCGTTAGCAAAGGCATAAAATAGATCATCAGGTGAACCAGGCTCAATTTACTTCAAGGATGAATATAAGTCACAATCAACCTTAGGTAAATCGTACTCAATTTGCTTCAAAGAATATCAATAGAAACTACAATCAACAGGTCAGTAGATTCGATAATCACAGGAACTTCTTTAATGGTCAATGTTTCTCATGTCATAATTTTGGACACAAAGTTGCTCAATGTGTTGCTTACAAAACTATCATGACTAGAGAAGCACGGAATCAAAGGAATGTGACAGGGATCAAGAAAAGTTCGTATAATAACTTTTCTCTTCTTGAAAATGAAATAGAATACTCAATCTATAACAACTTTAGCCATGAAGAATTTGAATGCAAGAGTAAAATTCGGCAAATATCTCAAAAGGAGAAAACTCCATTAAATCCAAAAATATGGAGAAAGAAAGAACCGCAAACAGAAAGATGTGGTATAGCCTTGTATGCAGAAGGACAAGAAAACCAGTGGTACATTGACAATGGATGCTCAAAACACATGACAGGTGACAGAGAAAAACTACACTCATATAATGCCTTAGAAAAGGAAAACAGTGTCTCATTTGGAAATGACACTCCTGCTGTTATGAAAGGTAAAGGTTTTGTTTTCTTGAAAGAAAAAGTTAAAGCTGGGAATGTTATGTATGTTGATGGCTTAAAGCATAATCTGTTGAGTGCGAGTCAAATGTGTGATCAAGGAAATGAAGTAGTGTTTCGATCAAATGGATGTGTTGTTCGTGAGCTTGATACAGGAGAAACCGTGATTAAAGGGACAAGAACTCCAAATAACCTATACATAATCAAGGGAGGACAACAACAGTGCTATCTAGACAAAAATGATGAAAACTGGTTATGGCACAGAAGATTGGGACATCTAAGCTTTTCTCAAATAAGAAAAGTGTGTAGATTCCAGGTTGTTCATGATCTTCCGAATATCAACATTCCTGAAAATACTATATGCAAATCTTGTCAATTCGGTAAGCAAACCAGATCTCAATTCATCGAAAAGGAATGGTTGGCTAGTAAGCCTCTTGAACTTGTTCATACTGATTTATGTGGTCCATCAAGGAAAAAGTCACCTCGAGGAGAAGAATACTTTATATTGTTTATTGATGATTTTTCCATATATGTGTTGGATAGGTCTTCTAAAGCATAAAGATGAAGCATTTGAAAATTTCAAATACTTCAAAGCTTTGGTTGAAAATGAATCAGATCGCAAAATCAAATGCCTCAAATCTGATCGAGGAGGGGAATTTACCTCGGATGAATTCTTTGACTTTTGCGAACAACATGGAATAAAAAGACAGTTCTCCATCGCAAGGACTTCTCAACAAAATGGAGTGGTAGAAAGGATGAACATAACTGTTCAACAAATGGCTCATGCTATGCTAGATGAATCTGGAACTCCTGCAACCTTCTGGGGTGAAGCTGCATTTGCCACTGTCACTATTCTCAACCAAGAAAATGTTCGGGTAAACAACACTCAAACTCCACCTGAAATTTGGTATGGTAAGACTCCTACTGTAAAATACTTCAAAGTTTTTGGAAGAAAATGTTACATCAAAAGGGCTGATGAAAAACTTGGTAAGTTTGAACCCAGAGCAGATGAAGGTAATCTCCTTGGCTACTCTTCCCAAAGTAAAGGATATAAATGTTACAATAAAAGACTTGGGAAATTATTGAAAGTATTGATGTTGTGGTTGATGAAGCATGCAAAAATCCAAAACAGATAAAAAATGAAGATTATGACAATGAAGAAGATGAGGATCATTATCCCACATCAAATCACATTGATTTTGAAGAAGAAACCAATGAAACACCAAAAGAAGAGATAACGATAGAAGAAAAGACTTCGTACAAGCATGTTCATAAAAATCATCCAGAAACTCAAATATTAGGAGAAAAAGGGACAGGTGTGCAGACTAGAAGAACCATTGCCGAAGCTTCAAGCTATCTAGCATTACTATCTTGCACTGAACCTCAAAATGTAAATGAAGTGTGGAGAGATGAATGTTGGGTGAAGGCCATGAATGAAGAACTTGAACAAATTGAAGATAATAATACTTGGGAATTAGTTCCTAGACCTCATGATAAAAATGTCATAGGAACCAAATGGGTATTCAAAAAAAAGTTGAATGAAAATGGAGAAGTTATTAGAAACAAGGCCATACTTGTTTGTGAAGGATATGCTCAACAAGAAGGTATAGATTTTGAAGAAGATTTTGCACATGTAGCTAGACTTGAAGCCATCAGAATGTTTCTTGCTCTTTCTAGTTTTCAAATATTCAAAGTATACCAAATGGATGTAAAATTTGCCTTTCTTAATGGAGACTTAGAAGAAGAAGTCTATATTGAACAACCAGAAGGATTCATTCTTGGAAATGATGCAAAACTTGTATGCAAACTCAGGAAAGCTCTCTATGGTCTAAAACATGCTCCAAAGGCATGGTATTACTGTCTTGACAAATATCTCCACCAACAGGGTTTTTCAAAGGGGTCAACAGATAGCAATCTATATACAAAGATGGACACTGATAAATTGCTAATAATTGTTGTGTATGTTGACGATATCATTTTTGGTAGCAATGAAGAATCCATGAGTCAGAATTTTTCTTCAGTAATGCAGCAAGAATTTGAAATGTCCTTTCTTGGTGAGCTTACCTACTTTCTTGGTCTACAAGTTCAGCAAAATAAAGACGATATTTTTCTCTCACAAACCAAATATCTCAAACAGATCCTGAAAAAGTATGGCATGGAAGATTCTAAACCAGTATGTACTCCAATGGTAACAGGATGTAGTCTCAGTTCAAATGACGAATCAGTAGCGGTACATCAACCAACTTACATATCCTTGATTGGCAGTCTTCCTTATCTAATAGGTACCCGACCGGACATCATGCATGCAGTGGGAATAGTTGGAAGATTCCAAGCAAATCCAAAGGAATCTTACCTTTAGGCAGCGAAAAGGATCTTCAAATATCTTCAAGGAACACAGAACTTTGGTTTATGTTATCCTAGAGATACAGATCTTACACTTCATGCATATACAGATGCAGATTGGGCAATAAGTGTTGATGACAGAAAAAGCACTAGATGTGGTGCATTCTATATGGGTTCCAGGTTGGTGTCTTGGTTCAGCAAGAAACAAAGTTCAATTGCATTATCTAAAGCTAAAGCAAAATATGTGGCTATTGCATCTTGCTACACACAATTACTTTGGATGATGCAACCTTGCAAGATATTTAGATCACATGTACTCCACCCATCTCCATTCTATGTGATAATACAAGTGCCATCAGTATTTCAAAGAATCTAGTTATGCACTCCAAGGCCAAGCACATACCCATCAAATATCATTTCCTACGAGAACAAGTGCTTGAACAAAAGGCCAAATTGGAGTATGTTCCCTCCAAAGAACAGGTTGTTGTTATATTCACTAAACCATTGCCCAGAGAGACATTTGAATATCTCAGACAGAAGCTGGGAGTAGTTGCTGCATCATCCTACTGTTAAAATCCATTTTTTAAAGAAATGTTGGTATACGAGAGTTTCATGAAGCGAAGTCGTGTACATATGCTGGTTTCTGTGGATACAGTCGTGTATATGTTGGTTTGAAGAAAAGCAGTGGGCCAGTCTCAGGAGAAAGGGGTCTGATATGATCTGACAGTAAACAGGTGGCACGGGTTTAGGGGGAGAACATGGTTGATGATAGTTTTGGAACTAATTATGGACATATACAGGTTGCTGGTTTGGATGCTGATTGACAGATGCTGCTAATGGTGCAGATCATATGATAGTTGTTGATGACCATCATGGTCTTGTTTTAGATAGTTGGTCTCTGTTATATAAGTCATGTACATCTTTTTAATGTAAAGGTCATGAAAAGACCAAATTTGTAACCCCACTATGCATGGGATGGATGATGTAATGTCTATGTTTTGCCACGTATAAAAATTTGGTATATCCCCACTTGGTTGGGAGATGGATGTATGTATGAGTCTTTGGTGATAGGAAGGTCATTTGTGATGTATCTATAGAGTCATGTTCTGTTGGGTGTGGAGCATGATTTTTTAGAGGTCTTTGTTTCAGCCAGATGTATACCCCAGGAAGATTGTACACCCCTCCATGTAGGGGGGTGCGGGGGGGACTTGTCCCCCGCGGGGGGGGGGGGCGATCCCCCCTGGTTGGGGGGTCCGAGGGCCAGCGGTCCCCCGACGGGGGTTTCGGGGGCAGCGCCCCCGAAGCTAAAAACAGATGTAAAATTGCCTTGTAAAAGTATAGTAATTTCTAGTCAATCTGGGCCATTCATTAGGCAGATGATATGATAGTAGAACTTATGTTTAGTTTAGGGTTTTTTGCCCTAGAAGGAAACCCCTCTCTTTGTATGAGGGCATTGTATTGAGGCTATGTAATAGATGTGTATTCTTCGAGCGAGAAACAGAGAGGTGAGACTGTGAGAGAAAACAGAGGATATTACAGTGGATCTGCTGTAGGTTGTGTCTTTTCATTTTGCTGGATAATAGAAAGGAAGGATTAGCTGTTCGAGGTGGACGTAGCCCAAACTGGGTGAACCACGTATATCTGTGTCTCTCTGGTTTTATGTGTTTGTGTTTTTCTACATATTATATGTTTTTCATTTCTCTGTCATATATAATATTTCTCTAACAACTGGTATCAGAGCCGAAGGTCTATTTGGTTGGTAAACTCACAGGAAACAAGGGTTCCTCATTCGAGTTGGAGAAATGGTGGAAGATGGTAAGTTTAGGGTTGAGAAATTTAACGGCCAAAACTTCTCACTGTGGAAGATGCAGATGGAAGATTATCTGTATCAGAAAGATCTGTACCTACCATTGGGTGGAAAAACAAAGATGCTGACGGGTATGACAGATGAAGAATGGAACCTTCTCGATAGAAAGGAACTTGGAACAGTACGGTTGTGCCTCGCAGCATTGGTCGCCTTCAAAATTTCGAAGGAAACAATGACAGAGGGTTTGATTAAGGTGTTGGAAAAACTATATGAAAAACCCTCAGCCTCAAACAAGGTATTTATTATGAAACGGTTATTTAATATGAAGATGTCAGAAGGTGGATCTGTTGCAGACCATTTAAATGATTTTAGTACTGTTACAAGTCAGTTAAGTTCTGTAGGGGTAAACTTTGATGATGAAGTTAGAGCTTTGTTATTCTTGTGCTCGTTGCCATAAAGTTGGAACGGTTTAGTAATGGCCATTAGTAACTCTGTTTCTGGATCTAGTACTTTAAAGTTTGATGATGTTGTTGGTGCTATCCTTAGCGAGGAAATGCAATGGAAAAGCTCCGGTGAGACATAAGGTAATGCTTTGAGTGCAGAGTCTAGGGGAAGAAAAATGGAAAGAGGAAAGAGCTCAAGATATCGCAGTAAATCAAGGAAAGGAAGATTCAAGTCCAGATCGGGGATAGTGTGCTGGAAATGTGGAAAGAAAGGACACCTAAAGAAAGACTATAGATCTCGGAAGGGAAAAGAAGAAGATGCACATCAAGAAAACAATCATGAAGCAAATGTGACAGGTGAGGTGTTACAAGATGCTTTGATTCTTTCTTTCGAAAATATTACTGATTCCTGGGTGGTAGATTTAGGGGCCTCATGCCATGCCACACCTGATAAGAAATACTTTCATGACTATGTTCAAGGAGATTTTGGACAAGTCCGTTTGGGTGGTGATAAACCCTGTAAAATTGTTGGAATGGGTAAGGTTCTTGTAAAACAGCAGAATGGAAACCAATGGCTACTAAAGGAGGTAAGGCATGTTCCAGATCTGAAGAAAAATCTGATTTCAACAGGGTAGTTAGGCGGTGAAGGTTGTGTGACAACTTTCACAGATAAAGCTTGGAAGGTCACCAAAGGAGCCCTCGTAATAGAAAAAGGCGAAAAGGTTGGTACATTCTATTTATGCAATGGTATTTCTAACTCTGTTAATGCTTTAACTTCCAAAGGAGAAGATGCAACATTATGGCATCATAGGCTCGAACACATGAGTGAGAACGGGATGAAGATTCTTCACTCAAGGAATTTGTTGCTGGGTTTGAAGAATGTTGATTTGGATTTATGTGAGAATTGCATTTATGGAAAATAGAAGAGAGTCAGATTTCTCAGAGTTGGGAAAGAAAAGAAGAGAAAAAAATTAGAGCTTGTGCATACAGATGTCTGGGGACTTGCTCAAGTATCATCTCTCGGTGGCTCTCATTATTATGTTACTTTTATTGATGATGCAACTAGAAAATCTTGGATTTATTGTATTCAAAATAAATCTGATGTATTTGATACTTTCAAGAAATGGAAAGCTTTGGTTGAGATTGAGACAGGAAAGAAATTGAAGTGTCTCAGATCATATAATGGAGGTGAATATTGCAGCAAAGAGTTTGATAGGTACTGTTCAGAGCATGGAATTCACAGAGAGAAGACAGTTCCAAGAACACCACAAGAAAATGGTGTGTCAGAAAGGATGAGCAGAACAATCATGGAGCGTGCAAGGTGCATGAGATTGCATGCAGGATTGCCTTTACAGTTTTGGGTAGATGCTGTAGATACTTCTGTTTATCTAATAAACAGAGGGCCTTCAAGTTCATTGGATGGTGGTGTTCCAGAGGAAGCATGGATAGGTAAAAAGGTAAACTACTCTTCTTTAAAGCCTTTTGGTTGTGAGGCTTTTGTCCATATTAATAAAGAAGATAGAACAAAGCTTGAGGCAAAATCAAAGAAATGTACCTTTATTAGATATGGTGTTAATGATTTTGGTTATCGCTTATATGATTATGAAAATCACAAAATCATTAGGAGCAGAGATGTAATATTCAATGAAAAGGTCTTGTATAAGAATCAGTTGCAGGAAAAGAAACAGGAAAAAGAAAACAAGGAATACACAGTTCTTGATAGGATCACTGAAAAAGTAAAGGTGACTAAAAATAACAATAATCATCAATCACAACAACAACAACCACAACAATAGCAACCACCACAACAGGAACAGGCACTCAAAACACTTGAAAGTGGTGTTAGAAGATCTACTAGGATAAGTATACCCCCTGAACGATACTCTCCTTCATTATATTATTTATTGTTGACTGATTCTAGTGAACCCAAATGTTATGAAGAAGCGATGCAGGTTGAAAGAAGAAAGAAGCGGGAGCTAACCATGGAAGAAGAAATGGACTCCTTAATGCAAAACCAGACTTGGGACTTAGTCAGGTTGCTTGCAGGTAAAACTACATTGCATAATAAATGGGTTTACAGGCTGAAGGAAGAAGATGGAGGAAAACAGAGGTACAAATCTAGACTTGTGGTGAAGGGGTTTGCACAGAAGAAAGGTATTGATTTTAATGAAATATTTTCTCCTATTGTTAAAATGACTTCAATCAGAACTATTTTAATTCTAATAGCAGTTGAATATTTGCATCTTGAGCAGTTAGATGTAAAGACAACCTTTCTCCATGGGGATTTGGAGGAAGAGATATATATGCAGCAACCACAAAGATATGAGGTAAAAGGGAAGGAGAAACTAGTGTGTAGGTTGAAGAGGAGCTTGTATGGCTTAAAACAAGCTCCAAGGCAGTGGTATCTAAAATTTGACAAATTTATGTCTGAACAAGGTTATACTAGATGTCACTCTGATCATTGTGTTTATCTGAAAAAAGCAAAATGATGGCAGCTATATTATATTGTTATTGTATGTAGATGACATGCTTGTTGCAGGTCTAACATGCATGAATTATATGTGCTCAAAAGAATATTGGCAAATTCATTTGCAATGAAGGATTTGGGAGCTGAAAAACAAATCCTTGGTATGAGAAAAACTGGAGACAGGAAAAATCACAAATTAACATTGTCTCAGAATTAGTACATACAAAAGGTGTTGAAAAGATTTAATATGCACAATGCAAAACTAGTTAGTACACCTTTTGCTAGCCATTTCAAACTTAGTAAGGAGATGTGCCCAAAGAACCATGAAGACATGGATTATATGTCTAAATTTCCATATGCATCAACAGTTGGAAGCTTAATGTATGCAATGGTCTACACAAGGCCTGATATTGCACATGCAGTGGGAGTTGTAAGCAGGTACATGAACAATCTAGGAAAAGAACATTGGATGGCAATGAAATGGATTCTCAGATATTTGAGAGGTACCACAAATCAAGCATTATGCTTTGGTGGTTCAAACATTTCTCTACAGGGATATGTTGATGCAGATATGGCAGGTGACAGAGATAATAGGAGGAGCACTATAGGATATGTATTTACTTTAGGTGGAACAACTGTCAGTTGGGTTTCAAAAATCCAAAGTGTTGTTGCACTTTCAAAAACAAAAGCAGAGTATGTTGCTGCTACAGAGGCTAGTAAAGAAATGATTTGGTTACAAAGGTTTATGGGTGAATTGGGTAAGAAGCATGATATGGGCACGTTATACAGTGATAACCAAAGTGCCATTCATCTTGCAAAGAACTTAGCATTTCATTCCAGGACTAAACACACACAGCTCAAGTACCATTTCATACGATCAGTGTTGGAAGATGGAGAGTTGAAGCCGAAAAGATACACACTAGCCAGAATCCTGCAGATATGCTAACAAAAGTTGTAACCAGGGAGAAACTGAGAATATGCTCAGTTTCAATTGGTCTTCAAGGATGACGATGAAGATGAGAGACAGCCAGGTCCAAAGAGGAGTCATTGTCTAGCAAATGAAGCAGCGGTGGAGTTGCTACAATCATTCTCCAAGTGGGAGATTGTTGGGTGTGGAGCATGATTTTTTAGAGGTCTTTGTTTCAGCCGGATGTATACCCAAGGAAGATTGTACACCCCTCCATGCAGGGTGGTACGGGGGGACTTGTCCCCCCCGCGGGGGTTTGGGGGGGTGGGGCGATCCCCCCCAGCTGGGGGGCCCAGGGGCCAGCGGTCCCCCGGTGGGGGTTTCAGGGGCAGCATCCCCGAAGCTAAAAACAGATGTAAAATTGCCTTGTAAAAGTATAGTAATTTCTAGTCAATCTGGGCCGTTCATTAGGCAGATGATCTGACGGTAGAACTTATGTTTAGTTTAGGGTTTTTTTCCCTAGAAGGCAACCCCTCTCTTTGTATGAGGGCATTGTATTGAGGCTGTGTAATAGATGTGTATTCTCTGAGCGAGAAACAGAGAGGTGAGACTGTGAGAGAAAACAGAGGATATTATAGCGGATCTGCTATAGGTTGTGTCTCTTCATTTTGCTAGATAATAGAAAGGAAGGACTAGCTGTTCGGGGTGGACGTAGCCCAAACTCGGTGAACCACGTATATCTGTGTCTCTCTGGTTTTATGTGTTTGTGTTTTTCTTAATATTATATGTCTTGCATTTCTCTGTCATATATAATATTTCTCTAACATGTTATTCTTTTAGAACATCTTTTTGACTTTTCTTATGCTCAGGGGGAGCATGACCCTTTGCCCTTGATGTCAAAGGGGGAGAGTGACTTGGTGTGGTTGTTGTTGCCATCAAGTCCAAAGGAGGAGAATGTTGGCATTATGATGTATGTGTTATACTTGATGGAAACCCACTTATAACATAAAGACCCACTTGTATATGGTAACTAGATGAACTACAGAAGTGATATCAGATGTGACAAAATGCATGAAAGTAGTGTTTACAGATGTGATGAAATGCAGGACAGCTTCAAGGAATTAGTTCAGAAAGCAACTCATTTAGATGACAGATCACAGTACTACAGGTTAACAGCACAAAGTTATAGATCAGACTCACAAAATGAAGAAAGAGAGGTATACGCAGGTTCACCATTGACCAAGCCACATATACACGCGGGTTAATAGAATAAAAGGAGTGTATAATGTACACACACACTTTCACAGAAAGGAAAGCGCGTATACCTTGGAAAATTAAGTTTTGGTCCGAAGTATTTGGTCCATGGTATTTTGATCCATGGTATTGGTCCATGGTATTTGATCTAAGGTATTGGTCCTAAGTGGTTTTGGTCCATGGTATTGAGAAAGGCCTAAAACTATAAAAGGAGGAGAAGATCATTAGGCCAGGAAACTCAAGCATTTAATATTTGATGAAGAGTGAGATCTAGTATGCAGGTTATTGGGTTATGGTGCATTGCTGGATCTGAACCAAGGATGAACCTTAGCGCTTGATGAAGAATAAGATCTAATGATGTATCAGGATCTTAAGGCTTGAATTGAATTATCTTTATGTGGTTTGATGCTTTATCTGAATAGCTGGCGCATGTTGTAAATCTGTAAATATGATGATCTGGGTATGACTGAAGTCTGGAATCGTTGTAATATTTAAATATCATTTATAGATCTGTACGCAGGTTCACTTTAGAAAAGGCGCATATACACACTGGTTCTACATATCAAAACAACGTATACATCATTTACAAATCTGTACGCAGGTTCGCCTTGAGGAAAGTGCGTATGCACGTAGGTTTTACACATGGAAGTAGTGTATACCTTATAAAATATGTTTTAGTTGCTTCTGTTTGCTGTTGCAGTGTTCTAGGTTCTAGTTACAGTATTCTGGTGACAATGTTCTAATTGATCAGATTGATGGAGTGATTGATTGATTCGGTTTTGGTTGGTTCAAAAGGAAATTGGTTGATGCAGATATATTTGATCATTGAATGATGTTGTTGATGGATCCAGTTTGAAATTTTATGAAACGTGGTCCCTAGAAGAAAAGAGAACATTGTAGCCTTCTGTAGGCCGGCACCTACCTACTAGTAAATATATTAGCTAGTACAAGAGCTAGGGGGTTGTAGCTCCCTTCCAGTAGAAGCTAGAGAATGAGAGAAGGTTATAGCCTTCTGCAGGTAGAAGCCTGCGTACTGGTATAAGACTGCACCAGTACAAAAATTGTAAACAGAATATTCTTATTATTAAAAGAAGACAGAGACAATTGCAGTAGGTGGTTTTCACCCACATTGGGTTTCCACGTTATATCTTGGTGTTCATGTGTGTTTCTTATGTGTGATGACCTATTCAATTTTCACTGCACCTGGTTACTGTTTATATGGTTAATGAAGTTCTGATGCACTGATTAAAGATCCACATATGATGAATTAACTGAATCATAAGTTTGTTGGATATACGCTAGTTGCATTAAACATAGTTGCATGTACATGCAAGTTCCCCTAACTGAAGTAGCGTATATGAATCTGATTATGGAAATGAAAAATTGTTGATTTGCTAATACTGATTCAGCCCCCCTCTCAGTATTATTTCCAACACAGAATTGGTAGGTGGTTCAGTGGGTGTGACAACCTCCATGATATTTATAATTGGTTCATGATTGAACTATGTCTCACTCACATGTTCATCATCATCATCATAAAAGTGCCCTTTAGAAAGGGACATTATACCTTCAACAGCATCAACATATTCTTGGGCATCAACATGGTCTTGTAAGCTCTTCACTTCTTGACCTTCCACATCAAATGCTTGGCTACAACCAATATCATTCATAAGAGAATCAACATTAAGTGGCCATATACTAGTCCTCCTAAATCCAACCTTGATATTAGAAGGTGTGAGAGCCCTTTTAAATTCTTTACTTGCAAGCTCATCTAGCTCAAACATTTTTACTTCCACCTCTGGATTCTCTTCCATCCCCAAAGCTCGCTCAACCCTAAAATAGTTCTTGAAATGCCTAAACACGTTGATATCAAAGGGTTACAATCTATGAGTGATATGAGCCAACAATGATAACGGGTCAATGCCCAAATTATTGGCCTCAATTTTCTGCACAACCATGTGGCCTCCATGGCCATCTAAAATCAGTAGGTGTATGTTTTTAGGTGAGACACCACCTGGTATAGATGCAACAAAGTGAGAAAGCCAATTCAGGAATAATTCCTTTGTCATCCATGCATGGGGATGTGTATCCATGCATGCACCTGGTTCACAATTATGTATATAGTTTTTTAGTTGACTTTTACCTTTGAATAGATAAAATCTTGGGATTGAAGAACCAATTGCATTGACACAACAAAGAATAGTGATCCAATTTCTGCTCTTAGGCACATTTCTGCTCCATCTCTTGGCAATTACCCGCATACCACAATTCCTTCCTGACTGTAAGCTTGTTTCATCATAGTTCCATATATGGTCTGGCGTGTATGAGTGTTGCTCATATGTAACAAAAGGAATGTTATAGAACTTGGACAAAATTGCAAGGCATAGATTTAAAGTCATGTCTTTATCAATGCCCTCAGCTATACATAGCACAAGGGTTGGATGCATTTTTTTAAGCCCACTCCACCATGATTTACCAGGAAAACTGGGGTTTGGCCTCCCCTAATAGATTTGAGCTACTGTGGATTTAAGTTGTATAAGCTCTGATCCATGTCCCAATTGGGCCATCTCCTTACACCAATCAACCACCTCATCCTCCTCCTCCTCTTTAGTCATAATTGTAACAGTCCCTCTACGTTTTGTATTAGTCAACCCATTTATCCAATAATGTATGTTAGAGGCAGCGATACCATGTTTTTTTTGTAGAGGTATGGATTAAATATCCCTTAAAATTGATGTCATCAATTGCAGCTAGCATGTCTTTCTTTGTCCAGCCTCTGATGGCATTGATTTTCTTTGTTGAAATTGCACCTTGCACTGTGGTTGAAGGTGGCTCTATGTTTGATGGTGGGATAACATGATCTACCACCATAGTATCCTTTTCAACGACTTTGTTGGGAGAATTGGGAGCATTCACATCACCCCCCTATCCTCATATGATGAAATGGATTGCAGTTGGGCTCCTCACCCCTCGCCTCCTCCCGTTCCTTATACGATTTGCAATAGAAACTCTTGGCATGGTTGCAATAATCTATATATTTAGCATGAAATTCTAATTTTAAAATATGGCATTAGAAAACAAGGTAATTCATTGGCCTTTGTAATTAATGAGAAACAACAATCATGCTTTATCTATATATTGTAACTTCAATCTTACATTTCCTTAACGTAAGCCTTACATGTGACTAAATACATCTCTGATATGAAACTCATAATTGGAAGGGTTTTAACACATAAAATTTTATTTTTCAAGGGACTTGGAATAATTAAATTCACACAAAGGAACAAGAAATCTAAAAAGAAACAGTGAGGATTCACACATAAAAAATTCTGTCTAGCTTTCTCTTACATGGTTGTGGGCTCTATTTGATTGATTTCTCTAGGCTATGAGGATCTTCTAAGGCATGTTGCATGTTATTGATGACTAGAGTGTAGTTTTTTAATCACTTGTAAGATTACTTCTCCTCAACAATGACCTATTGCAGACTGTCGAAAAAATATCAGGGGTGAAGCATTATTATTATAGTAGCCTGATATTAACTTGTAGGGGCTAGATTTGAGGTTATAGTGGCATTGAAATTGGTTACTAAACTAGATTCACACACAAAATTACTTTCTATCTTTCTCTTGCATGGTTGTGGGCTTTATTTGATTGATTTGTCTAGGTTGTGAGGATCTTCTAAGGTCTCTTACTTGTTATTGATGATCGAAGTGTATTTTTTGAATAACTTGTAAGATTACTTCTCCTCAACAGTGACCTATTGCAGACTGTTGAAAAATATCAGGTCTGAAGCATTGCTATTATAGTAGTCTGATATTAAATTGCAGGGGTCAGATTTGAGGTTACAGTGGCATTGAAATTGGTTACTAAACTAGATTCACACATAAAATTTATTTCTAGCTTTCTCTTGCATGGTTGTGGGATTTATTTGATTGATTTGTCTAGGTTGTGAGGATCTTCTAAGGCCTGTTGCATGTTATTGATTATTGGAGTGTATTTTTTCAATAACTTGTAAGCTTACTTCTCCTCAATAGTGACCTGTTTCAGACTATCGAAAAATATCAGGTTTGAAGCATTGCTATTATAGTAGTTTGATATTAAATTGCAGGGGTCGAATTTGAGGTTACAATGGCATTGACATTGGTTACTAAACTAGAAGGTATGGTTATTTTCATCTTGAGAATGATTTAAGGGTTGATCTCATCATTTAATTGATTGATATATACTTTCTAGTAAGCTACAGGAGTCCATATTTCATCGACAGTGTTACATTGAAGGACTAGTACTTTCTTGAGTTAGCATATTGGCATTGTTGTTGGATTTTCTTCCTAGCCTAGTCAAGGATAGGATAGCCTTCTTGGATACTAACTACCTCATTTCATCTCTCATCTGCGTCTTACTTCTCAGTGCTCGTCTAGAGACTATGGATGCTATATTTTATAGATTTGTAATCACAAAGGTTACTAAGTGTTCTATCTTCAAATCTTACTAAACCAATCTTGTTGAAAATGGACTGATATCATTGTTATAGTAGTATGATATTAAATTGCAGGGGTCGGATTTGAGGTTACAGTGGCATTTAAATTGGTTATTAAACTAGAAGGTATGGCTATTTGCATCTCGAGAATGATTTAAGGGGTGATCTCATCATTTAATTGACTAATATATACTTGTCAGTAAGCTACAATAGTCTATGTTTCATTGACAATGGTACATTGAAGGACTAGAACTTTCTTGAGTTAACATATTGGCATTGTTGTTGGCTTTTCTCCCTAGCCTATTTAAGGATATGATAGCCTTCTTAGATATTAACTACCTCATTGCACCTCTCATTTGTGTCTTACTATTCAGTGGTCCTATAGAGTCTTTGGATGTTATCTTTTATATATTTGTAATACATCCTTCAAGCAAGTTCATATCTAGTAGATAGAGACTCACACAAGGTTATTAGATTCTGAATAGATTGGGGTTCGAAATGACTCATTGTATTGAGTAACAATTTTAGGCTACAGTAGCATTGAAATTATTTAATAAACTAGAAGTTATGGTTATTTTCATCTTGAGAATGATTTAAGTGGTCCTCTAGAGTCTCTGGATGCTATATTTTATATATCTGTAATCCAGCCTTAAAGCGATTTCATATCTAATAGATAGAGACTGACACAAGGTTATTAGACTCTGAATGTATTGGGGTTCGAACAGACTCAGTGTGTTGAGTAATGAGCCTGAACGAATGGTAGTTATAACAGGCCCATATCGCCGAGGAAGGAATAGATTGATTGACACATGGAGAGTGAGGTGGGTTCAAATACAATATCATGCACCTTAAAGTGCATCTTGAGGAAAAAATGAAATAAATGTTTCTCTATTGCATCTCATTTGTCTAATTCCTTGTAGTTTTGCTCTTGCAATCTTGTAGTTATCTTGTCTTAATTGGATAATCTAATCATTAAAAGAGAATTTGTAATAAGCATATACAAGTGATAAATAGAAATTGGTATCGTTATTAATTTTAAAATGCTTCTCTAATCAGATCTTGTGATCTATTTAACAAGTGATATTGGCTATAATGGCTTAAATTTACCCTTGTTTCTCAATAAAAATAATGATAAAATAATCAATATGATAACATTATTCAACAAAAACAAACATGTATGTCTCCAACAGCTGATGAATAGAATGAATGTAACACCATGCACACACTCTATTTGTATGTCTCCAACAGTTGATGAATAGAATGAATGTAACAGTGTTTGAACACTCTTATTGTATGTCTCCAACAGCTGATGGGTAGAATGAATGTTTCAAATGAAAACCAATAAGGGTTGATGTTTTATATTTTTTTGATCTAGAATTTAATTGGTAGGGAATATTGGCATGGATTGCCATCTCCCAAATTCAAATTTGTGTTCTGGATTGGTTTGTACATTGATCAAATGGATGATAATCTTTCATGGTTGATCCTTGTGCTTTCATGTGTTTAATTCCTAAATTGAAAAGCCTAGTGTGTTTAATACTTGAATTGAAAGGGTTGGTGTCATTTATTGCATCCTCTAAACTAATTGTTGAATTGAATGGTGTCATTTATTATTTTCAATAGGTTGAATGGTAAAATGCATATGTAGATATGGTTGACACACATTTCACCTATTCTTGTGCAGGTATTACTAAGCAACGGGATATGTTGCTCAATTGGATATAAATGGATGATTGTTTGATGGGATAGGTGTACTCTTGGATAGAATTCAATGGAATGTTTTGTAGTTCATTTTGACTTAATTGGTAATTTAGAACTGGAGGCAGTTGGGACAATATGTCTTGTCAATTTATGATGTTAAGGCTTGGTGTTTGACAGTTGTTGGTCCAATCAATATATGGACCCATTTTGAACATAATTTAATAACTTATATAACTTAATATGAACTATTTATGTGCATCTTTTTAATGATTTATGATTATTTTTTGATGGATGTGTGGACCAATACTATAACTAGTAATGCTCCCTACACAATAATAGAAAGCTCTCCCCTAATAATGATAATTAAATAAGATCAACTTTTAAATACATATTTGATTTGTTATAGTATTTTTATGTGCAAATAATTTAGAAATGAATTTTTGTAATTCCTTTTAAATTTATGAATAAAAAATTATGAATTTTAAATTTATTATAAGTCATCTTAAATCATGATCAAAACATATTATTTAGGTTTATTATTTAGTAATCTCCTTTTTAATATTTATATAAGATATTTTATATTAAGTAATAAAACACAAAATAAATACACTTTAACACTGTATATTTTAGTCACGCTTTTAAAACAAATTATGTTTAAATTATGGAAAAAAATATAGTTAATAATAATTTAGAAAAATTGAAAATTTATTAAAATAAATTAAATAAAAATAAAACACTAGCATTAAACCCTTAATCCTTATAATCATTCTAGATATCTCTAAAAATAAATAACATATAACCAAATTCACTAATAAAAATACTATCTTAAAAAAGTTTTAAAGAAAAAATATAATCAATAAAAAATTGAATAAAATACCAACATTTAACCTTGTATATCTTAAATATCATCAAAATATATAATCAAATCAACTAATAAAAAAATTACCATGGGAAAATTTCAAATTTGTTCCACATGATGTTGACTTAAATATACACAAGAGTTGGAGTGCTTTCCTGTAAAGTGTCTCTTACAAGTCTATAACATTTAACCTTATAATCATCCTAAATGTCTCATAAAAATTAACAAAATAAAATCAAATCAACTAATAATAAAAATATCCTTAAAATCTCATAAATATAACAATATATAATCAAATCAACTAATAAAAAAATTACCACGAAATTTTTTCTAAATCGTTCCATGGGATGTTCTTTCCTGTAAAGTATCTCTTACAAATCTATAAAAATGAAGAAATTCGTTATCAATGAACAATTACTTTGAAGGTAGAAGTTTCAAGGAAAATACATTTATATTGTGATGGGACGTCAAATGTCGGTCCATCCATCATTCTGGGGACAATATTAATCTAGTTCCAAAAAATGAAGAAATTCGTTATCAATGAACAATTACTATGATGGTAGAAGTTTCAAGGTCAATACATTTATATTGTGATAGGACCTCAAATGTCGGTCCTTCCATCATTCTGGGGACAATATTAATCTAGTTCCAAAAAATGAAGAAATTCATTATCAATGAACAATTACTTTGAAGGTAGAAGTTTCAAGGTCAATACATTTATATTGTGATAGGACTTCACATGTCGGTCCTTCCATCATTCTGGGGACAATATTAATCTAGTTCTAGTGAGTAAAAAGAATGATGAAATTAGATTAGGTGTGGATTTTAGGAATTTGAATAATTTTTTTCTATAAGATAATTATACATTACTTAAGATAATTATATATTACCTAAGATAGATCAATTACTTCAAAAAGTTTGAAGAGCTTAGAGAATTTTTATGTTAGATAGTTTTTTTAGATGTAATCATATTATGGTTAGTCTAGAGGATAGAGAAAAAACTACATTTATAATTTTATGGGGAACATTTATGTATAATCGGATGATTTTTGGATTAATTAATGCTGGAGCCACATTTCAACAATCTATGGACCTTTCATTTGTAGGTAAGATCAACAAATTTGATGTTATTTATTTAGATGATTTAATTGTTTTTTTGAATTCTGATGAAAAGCATTTGAGAAAGGTTTTTGACAAGTGCAGGAAATTTGGGATTTCTCTTAATCCCAAGAAGTCTTTGTTTGCACTTCAAGAAGGAAAATTACTCGACCACATCATTTTCAAAGGACTGGTCATTGATCCTCAAAGAGTCTTAGCAATTCAAGCACTCATATTACCAAGGAACAAGAAGGAAGTTCAAGCTTTCCTTGGCAAAATCATTTTTTTAAGAAGATTTATCCCTAACTATGCCGAACTAGTTAAGGACATAACTGATATGCTTAAAAAGGATCATGAAATCAAATGGACTTTTCCTGCTAGGTATGAATTTGATCAGATTAAAGAGGCCATTGCAGAAACTCCCATCTTAGCCAATCCAGATTACTCCCAACCTTTCAGTGTACTTTCTTTTGCTTTTCAAACCACATTAGTTGTTGTTCTTTTGCAAAGGAACAAATATGGAGATGACAAACCCATTTCCTTTTTTAGCAAGGTTATGAGAGATTCTGAGCTAATGTATGACATCATTGAAAAACACGCCTACTCTTTAGTTCAATCTCTGGAAGCCCTTAGAGTCTATCTCCTACGCTCTTCTACCATTTCCTATGTACCTAATAGTGTTGTCAAAATTGTTCTAACTCAGCCTGACATTGATGGAAGGAGAGGGAGATGGATAACTAAAAATTTAGAGTATGATCTCATCATCAAGACTACCAAACTAGTAAAAGGTCAAGCCCTGGCCAAACTCCATGTTGAATCCAATTGCAAGATCTTAGGAATAAATTCTATTTTTGAAATCCCAGCTAAGAAGAATCCACAAGAACCTTCTAAGAGCCCAACTAAGAAGAATCCACAAGAACCTTTTAAGAGCCCAACTGGGAAGAATTGACAAGAACCTTCTCAAATCCCCATACAGGAGAATCCACAAGAACCTTCTGCATCATATAAGAAAAGTTTGATTCACACTAATGAAAAAAATTTGTTATCAGATTGATACTTTGACATTGTGAATTTTCTTAGAGAATTTGAATGTCCAGCTGAATTTACCAGAAATCAATGTAAAACAATGAAGTTGAAAGTTGTAAAGTATTGTATTGTGAATGCAAATTTGTACTAGAAGGATCCTCTTAATATCCTTTTACTTTGCCTAACAGAGAATGAAACAGAGGGGATCATTGATGAATTTCATGCAAGAATTTGTGGAGGCCGCTACGCTTGGAGGGCCATAGCATACAAGATCTTAAGGGCATGATTTTATTGGCCTACTCTTTTTGCACATGTAGGAGCAAAGGTTAGGATATGTACAAAGTCTCAAATGTTTGTTGGAAAGAAGATATTAGCAGTGCTTCCATAGGTTCCAGTCTTAATCTAGGTACCATTCCTTCAATGGGGATTAGATTTCATTGGTGAAATTCATCCTCCATCAAGCAGTCAACATAGATTGATATTGACTGCTACAGACTACTTCACCAAATGGGTAGAATCCATCCCAATTAGAAATGGAACTGATATTATTGTTATCAAGTTTATTGAAGAATATATATTGTCTAGATTTGGATGCCCCCAGCAAATAGTGACAGACAATGCACAAGCATTCAACAATACTAAGATGATTGATTTTTGTCAGAAATGTCATATCTTATTGCATCATTCTACACCATAGTATCCACAAGGAAATGCACTGGCAGAGTCCTCCAATAAAACTTTGGTTAAAGTAATAAATAAAACATTGGAGGATCATAAAAGGATTTGGGACATCCATCTTATTTATGTGCTTTGGGCCAACAGGATTTCACCCAAAAGATCAACTGGTAAGTCCCCTCTTCAGCTTGTTTATGGAAAAGAAGCAATATTTCTGACACGTTTAGCTTTTCCTTTTTTAAGGTTTTTGCAAGAGTCAAATGAAGAGACTGATAACTTATCTCGAAGAATAAATTAGATCATAGAATTGAATGAGGATAGAGATGAAGTACAGTACAAGATTAAGAAATATTAGAGTAAAATGAAAATCTTGTTGGATAGGAAAGCCGGGGAAAGAGATTTCAGGAAAGGTGAGTTGGTACTAAGATGGGATGCTAGGAGAGAAGAAAAAGGCGAACATGGCAAGTTTGACAACCTTTAGTTGGGACCTTTTAGTATTCTTGAGGTCAAGGGTAATAACACTTTCATTCTACAGAATTTGGAGGGAGAGTGTTGTAACATATTTTGGCACACTAAAGTATTTTATAAATGCAAAGGCTGCTAGTTTAAATGTGCCACAAACAAACATCAAATGTGTTTTCATGGCAGAGGAGTAAAAGTTTTTCACTTAGGTTTATATGTCAATTAGTTGATATTAATCCTATTTCTAATTTTTAAATCCTTATATCACCCCTCCGCTCACATTACTCTCCACCTTCATATCCTTAAGTATTAACACCCTCTTAGTGATCCAAAATGGATTTTTCCTCTAGATAAAAAGTCTTAAAATGCAGGTGAAAGTGGGCTCACATTGAAATGCTCATTAACATGAATCCAACGGTGTAAACAACGTGTAAATTTGAGTTTGGATGAAGAAATTAGAGCCAATTAAAGATTTAGGTCAAAAGTCAATGCCTACGTCAACACGACATGTGGAAAACTGGGAATGAGTCATAGGTTCTGGATGATGTCAGTGCAGAACGTGGCATGGCAATCTATGATTAGTTCACACCACAGTCGTTGGATCGTCCGATCAAAGGAGATCAACACATATCACGTCGAGACATGCAAGCAAGATAACCTTGAAAACAGACGCGATGTGGTTATTCAAAAGAAGTTAAACTTCTTTGAGTTATGGCAGGAAAGCGGTAAACGGTTTCTCTCATTCCTTAAAGGCTGGAAATGGTTTTTCAGAAATCTATGCGATTCCACTCAGCAGTCGACACGTAGCACACCAAAACAACATTTCTCATGTGCTTTCGGAGATTTTCTGCCGACCCCACTGGGTGTCCCGTCACTTCATTAAACTCCATTCACTTTCCTTCCATCCCTCGCATCTCCCTCCGAACCAATGGCCCATATTCCTCCTCGACCCTCCCTTGCTGCCCGGAGGTTATTAGTTGGGGGGGGGGGGTGTCTTCGAAATAGGTAGTTTTCTATACCGCCCACTTAAACAGCGTTATCCACTTTTTAGTGTTTCGGGACTTAAAATCCTGAAACTACTTACCGCCTCACTTTACCCCCGAATGCAATATAGCAAATATTTGTTTACCGCCCTTCCCACGTCATCGTCCACGTCTGCTCCCATGTCACTCCCTCTGTCTAATCAACCACTGCCACTTATCTCCTCCCGCCTCATCCCACTCCCACTTACCATTCCATCCCACACCTTATTTCTACGTCCACATCATCTCCTCCTTCCACATCATATGCCTGTCTCAAGGTCAGCATTTAAAAGTGTTTCAAGATTTGAAGGCAGCATCTCTGTATTCGAAGAACACCTAGCAATTCGTTGAGCATATTTTGGCATCGAAGACCAACAGAACACATCAAAGTAGCTCATAAGGTGACAGCGATGCCAATTTAATAATGGCACAGCTCCACAAGAGGATCCAATCATTAAAACGAATACAACAGAATAAGCACTAGCATTTCATTCGGTTATCTGTAATTGATATTAAAACAACTTTAGTAATTGTTATTTTAAGCTCTTCCATTCTATTTCTAATAAATCTTGCATTCTGTTGCAAGATATTTTTATGTAAACATTATAAATACTTCATCAATTGAAGTTATAAGTGTGGGCTTTTGATGCCAAAACTCTTAACTCTATAATAAAGCTTCCGTTGTAGTTTTTCTAATGAAAGCCTTATGGCTCTAGTTTTGACAGAATTTTGTGTTCCTAGTATGTTTTTCCAGTTTTTCATATCTTATTTCTACACATGATAAAATTGTTTATAGGAAGGTCTACAAAATCATTATCTTTAGAAAGATATTTTTTTATTGGACTGTTTGTTCGTCATAACTCCTCTTTAACTAGTTTTTGTTTTGTGCTTTTTGACAACCATTAAAAGAGATTAGCTTATTAGGCTATTTTTCTGAAGTAGCTCCTTTGAGAATTGGTTTCAGTCTGGCCATTCTGTTCCCTTTAAATATGTTTTGTTGGGCTGTAGAAATCTTCTACATCCATGCAAATCTTCCTAGTGGTCAACTAATCAATCTGGCTACTCAGTTATTAGGAATCTCGTTACATTCTTCTGCCAAATTCTTATACAAATCAAGTCGTTCTGACAGTCTGGAAGCTGACACTTTCAAAGGGAACCCTGTGAGAGAACCTTTAAATTATAAATAGGAACTGTCATTAATCGTCTAGCACCCCTAATTAAAACCATAAATCTGGTCATTGTGCTTCAAAGGTTGTTGTTCAGTGACAGGTGAACGGTGTTAAACAAAGCCTCATAACACTAATGGAGCCCCCTCTAGTTCAAGGGCCAGCTTGAGCCTAAAGGCTATTTGAGGTGGTTTCCTGGTGTAGTTTTTGCAGCGAAGGAGTGCCTATGGGAAACATGTACAACATTTGGCACCGCTACCGGGGATAGAAGTAAAAATCTTTCTCCAGGGAATGATAAAGTTTAGACCTATTTCTTGCTGGTGAACAAGGAATAGGAATTAGTATTTGTTGCATTATTTTCACCTGGCAACTCCACTTTGTCGAATGGTGATTCCACTGGATTATCGATCCCACTCTTGTTTTGAAATTTCAGCTGCCTTTACTGCTACGCAAGGTTTTTTGATACTTGTAGTAAGTAGCATATGTGTCTCCCTCTTAGCATTGGTCAGAAATCTAAAATGTCAGCAAAGGATGCAGCTTTTAAAGTACACCTATGAGTATAATTTTTCCATGGGATTTTATGTTCATATTGTATATATTCTTCAGATTTTCAGCTGCTGGCAATGTGATTTGTCATTAGATCCAATCCGCACTTGGTTACATTGCAAAATAGATTTCACCTAACAGTGTATTGTTTCGAGTTCAATTAGATAGAAGTGTGGGGATTGGATAGATATTCAGAATTTCAGTATGAGATAGATCAACGTGCTCATTGTTTAATGAATGGTGTGATTGGAGAGTATATGATAGATCAGCTTATATTTTCAGTCTTTAGAATTTTTCAGTTTTCAGAATCAAAAGAGTATCTGAATTAGTGCTGGCATGATCCGAATTGGATCCTTAAACTCTCTTAAAGTTACCCGAACTCTATAAAAACTCATGCTAAAGTTCAAAGTCTTATGGATGTTGAGCTTATTAGAAATAACCTCTAAACAATGGAAATTTGTGGTCAGCACGGAGCATCGAGGACCCTCGGTCAAGCGCGCAGATCGTTGGCCCATGGTAACCATGCGCTAGCACAAAATTGACAAATGGGAGGTCAAATCCTAAAACAGAGGCAGTTTCTGATACTCTAAGCACTAATCGCGTATCGCAGGGTGACCCCCTTAGCAAAGGAAAGCCCCCAAGTGCTCGGTCATGAGGAAAGCATAAAACCATACGGAAATCGCCGATTCTGTCAGAAGGAGTGTCCCACTCTAAAACTGGCAGGATATTGGAAGGGCTACAAGTGGTAAGCGGGTTCGACCGAGTCCCGCCCGTTGCCATACACTGGGTGACACGCGTCTGGTGGATGAGAGAGAAAACCGCTCACATCGGACGGGTAAATGTCATGCTACTTACCCACCCGATATGGACGAAGATGGCAGGATCTGGAGGCTCCAAATCAATGACGCAGAAATGATTCGATGGATGACTGGATTTGATGGGGAAATAGGTTGAGTCACATGAGATTTGAGGTCCGGTATGACTGATGAGTAGGAAGAGGAATCAATTTCATGAGAAATATTGGAGCAATGGAAATAACGACCGTTCAAAGGTAACTAACAATCAGTTCGTGAGGAAACAGGTGGCCACCTCTCTGTGAAGTGTTACACAGTGATGATGACATAGAGCAGGGGAATTCAAGCGGACAGGGGCAGGAGATCTAAGGAGCCGGGAAACGAAAATGAATAGTCAGGGAGTGGATTGGCTTTAAGTCATGAACAAAAAGAGAGAGAGGCGGGAAGAAAGAGAGAAAAGCAAAATTGCAAAGAACAAAGAAGTAGAGCTGACATGCAGAGCAAAGGCAGCATCAAGCAAACAGAGACAGAGAGAGTCTGAGAGTCTATGAACTCCAGAGAAGGCTTGAGAGGTTCAAGCAACTCTTCTGTGTATACCTGTCAGGTATTGAGTACCACATTGGACTCCTACCACTGAGACCAGTTGAGGTCGAGATTCAATAAGGAGAGTCTGTGTACTCTAGAGACTTGGGGAATCCAAGTACAATCCTACTGATCATCATCTGTTAAGTGAGACTCAAATTGACTTCATCATTGTAAAAAACTCTGCTTTTAAGACACAATAGAAAGGCCAACACTGAAGGTTGGACCAAGAGACGTAACCTAGGAGGATTGGGTGAACTCCTTATTAAGCTTGTTGTGTTTTATGTGTTTGCTCACTATATTTATCTTACTGTTTCAATGTCTGTGTATTTCACAATCATATCGATCCATTGCATAAAATAACATAGGCACACCCCAGCACTTGAGTCTGTAATACCTTCATTAATTCTCTGAGGTCACTTACGGGTGATTTTAGATCAAGTGGTATCAGATCTCCTAGGTTATTAAGGTTAGACAAGCTTGTGCTGGATTTTGTTGTTGAATGCTAACTAGATCAAAGCTCAAATTAGGAGAAGGAGAGTTGGTTGAGACTAACTTGGAAATTGGAAGAGTCTATTCCAAGAAGAAAATGTCAGAAGAAAATCCCTTGGAATCAGATCCCCAGTTCATGGATAGTTTTATGACCCTGAAGTCAATGGTGGAAGAAATGTATAGCGACTTTAGGAAACATAGAGATGAAGATTCGTCAAGCTCCAAACAAGACAAATTAGTAGAAGAATCTCTCCTCCATGACAACTCTAAAGGCAAAGGGAAAGAAGAAAAATTTCTCACACCTCCTAATAGCCCTGAAAGTAAAAGGAAGACATCTTTGATTAAATTATATGTTAAATTTGATTTACCAATATATGATGGAGAGTTGAATGCAGAATAGCTGGATAGTTGGATCAGACAGATTGATGTTTATTGTAGAGTGCAAAGCATTGACTCAGAAAAAAGTAAGATTCAGTTGGCCAGCCTACACCTTGTAGGCACTGCCTTGGTATGGTGGGACGGCGGGACACAAGCTGACATGAAGAAACATGGTAAGATTCTTTCTGTCTAGAGTGAATTTGTTTCTGCAATCAAAAAGCAGTTCTATCCACTAAGTTACATGCAGCAAGCCACGATGATCTGGAAAACCCTTCGCCAATTGAAAGGGCAAAGTGTACAAGGTTACACCCAAGAATTTAGGAAAAGAGTTTTGATTCTAGGAATTTCATTAGACTCACCTGAGACTCTGTTGAAGTGCATAGGTGGTCTACACAGCTACATGAGCCACACTATCCTCATGTTTAATCCCACTAGTATAGATAAGGTATCCATTCAGGCTAAACATCTCGAAGCTAGAGGTAAGAATGGGAACCCAAAAGTTGGGGGATCATCCCAACCCACTGCAAGCAAAAATAAGGAGAAAAGAAAACAGAAATGGAAAGAGAGGAAGACAAACACTGTACAAAAAAGCAAGTCTTCATGTGCTCACTATAAGAAGGATGGGCATGATGATGAGCACTGTTGGATTCTGCATCCAGAGCTAAGGCCTAAGAAGTTCGAGGGCAACAAGAAGAAGACTGCTGTAGCTATTCAAAAAGATTTGGGGTCAGACTCAGGAGATGAAGCAACAATCGTAGCCACGGGTATAAAAGGTAAAAATTCTGAAGCATCTATTAGTAATTCTGCACAATCTACTGATAATGAAGAAAATGAGAGAAAAATACATGAGCTTTTCCATATTCGAGTTGTTTCCAAACATCAAAAGATTGATACTTTGTTTGATAGTGGCTCACAAGTAAATTTAATTTTTGAAGCAATTGTAAAGAAGTTTGGATAACTGACTACACCTCACAAGAAGCCATATCCATTAGGTTGGTTATGTGATAAAGCACAACTACAAGTGACTAGACAATGTAAACTTAAGTTTTCTTTTGGGTCAGCATTTGTAGATGAGGTTGAGTTACATATAGTTCCTTTGGATATATGTGAAATTGTTTTAGGAAGTCCTTACTTGTATGATATAAAAGCTATTTTCTATAGAGCTGAGAACAAGTATCTACTCGTTAAAGATGGAATCGAATATATTGTAAGGGCTCATAAGCTCAAGAATAATTATAATCTCATAAACTTAGGGCAGATGAAACGAATTGTAAATTCATGCAAACAATTTTTACTGATGGTTGTAAAGGAAAAGAAACCTGATAAAACCAATGTATTTGAGGGCTATGATGCTAAACAACAAGCTGATTTAGAAAAAGTTGTTTCAGAATATGATATCTTGTTTCAAGAACCTAAAGGTCTACCACCCAAAAAATAAATAGTGCATGCTATTAATTTGCAGCAAGATGCTCCATTGCCTAACATCAGAACGTACAAGTTTTCTGCTTTAGAGAATGCATAAATCAAGAAGCAGGTGTAGGAGTTGCTCGAGAAGGGGCTCATCAAACCTAGCACATCACCATGTGGGTCTCCAATTGTCTTGGTGAGAAAGAAATATGGCTCTTGGAGAATGTGCATTGATTACCGAGCACTAAATCAGATAACGATAAAAAATCGTTATCCCCTTCCTCACATAGATGATCTATTAGATCAATTAAAAGACGTTGTTTATTTTTCCAAGTTAGACTTGCATAGTGGATATCGTCATGTCAGAGTTGCAGAGCAACATGCATGGAAGACTGCTTTCAAAACAAAGCAGGGATTGTATGAGTGGTTGGTTATGCCTTTTGGCTTAACTAATGCTCCTGCTACTTTCATGAGAGTAATGAATGATGTACTCAGACTGTTTCTTGATGATTTGGTTATTGTATATTTGGATGACATTCTTATATTCAACAAAACATGGGAAGAACATTTAAAGCACGTTAAGCAGACCCTAGATGTTTTGAAAAGAGAAAATCTTTATGTTAAACTCTCAAAATGTGAATTTGGCAAAACATCTTTGAATTATTTGGGACATATAATAGGGGGTGGTTAATTTAAGATAGATCCCTCTAAGGTTGTAGTCATTGTAAACTAGCCTAAATCCAAATCTGCTATAGAAGTTAGAAGCTTCTTAGGAGCAGTAGAATATTGAAGAAAACTCATTTCTAACTTTTCCTTAATTGCAGCTCCCTTACATGCTTTAACAGGATTGAACAAGGTGTTTCAGTGGGGAGGCAAACAATAGAGAGCCTTCGACACCTTAAAAGAAAATATTAGTACAACACCAGTACTAGCACTGCCCGATCTTCAAAGACCATTTGAGATTCAAATGGATGCCATTGACTATGATATGGGAGCAGTGTTGATACAGCACGCTAAACCCATATGTTATCATTCTGAGACATTTAATTCTGCAGTAGTTAACTATCCCACATATGATATAGAATTTTATGCATTAGTACAGAGTGTGAAAAAGTGGAAACATTATTTAATGGGCAAAGAGACAGTTATACCTACTGATCATCAATCGCTTCAATATCTACACTCCCAAACTAAGTTGAAACAATCAAGACATTATAGACGGATGGGTTTTCTACAACATTTTCATTTAGTCATCAAATATAAAAAGGGCATACACAATAAAGTTGCAGATATGTTGTCTAGACCAATTATAAATGCATCTACTATACTTAAGCATAATTTAGTATTGCATGAGAGCTACATTGAACAATATGCTCAAGATATAGATTTTAAAGATGTATATGCAGCTTTAAGTCAAGGCAAACGAGTAGAAGAATTAGATTATCATGTTAAGGACCAACTCTTGTATCATTTTGGGAAGCTATGCATTCCACAAACTGAAAGAGTGAAGATAATTCAAGAAGCACACACTTCTCTAATATCAAGTCACTTTGGTGTAAGTAAAACAGTTGCACAACTGCAAAGATTTCATTATTGGCCAAAAATGAATGAGACAGTTTCTAGATATGTAAGAGGATGTACCATGTGTGCTAAAAGCAAGCCCAACAATAGAAAACTAGGCTTGTACACTCCACTACCAGTTCTTTTGCATCCTTGGGAAAGTGTTTCCATGGACTTTGTTGGAGGACTGCCTAAATCTAGGAAAGGTCATGACTATTTATATGTTGTTGTGGATAGGTTCAACAAAATGTGTATTTTGATACCTTGTAACAAACAGATTACAACTAAACAAACTACAAAGTTGTTCTTTCAGCATGTATGGGTTCATTTCAGCTTACCCACTTCCATTATATCTGATCGAGACACCCGATTTGTTGGGGAGTTTTGGTTGAGTCTGTGGGAACTGATGGACACCAAACTGAAGAAGAGCACAGCCTTTCATCCACAGACAGATGGCCAAACAGAAGTGGTCAACAGGAAAGTGATCCAGCTGCTCAGACGCTATTGCAGCAAGCATCCTAAAATTTGGGATGAAAATTTATGTTATGTGCAACATGCTTACAATCGAGCTAAACATTTTTCTACACAGAGATCTCCTTTTAAGATTTGTTTTGGTTTCACACCAAGGTCTCCCTTGGATTTTGTCTTTGGTAAAGACATAATAGTTGATGGACATAGTGATGTGGACAAAGCAACCAAGTTCATTGAACAAATCCAAGAGATTCACTAAGCAGTACAGGAACAGTTGGAAAAGAGCCAAGCCAAATACAAGGCAAGGCATGACAAGCATCGGATGGAGCATACTTTCCAAGTTGGTGATCAAGTCTGGCTGTATATCAACAAAGACAGAATTCAAGGTGAAGGCAAAAAGCTAAAGCCAAAAAGGTATGGACCTTTCATGATACTTGAGAAAATTGGTGAGAATGCTTTTCACCTTGATTTACCAGCTTACATGCACATCTACTCAGTCATTAATGCAAACAGCTTGAGACTATTTGAACCTTCATTAATTGAAGATCCCGAAGAGCAGAGTCAATTGCCTTCCATTGATGATCGGTTACCTGAATATCTTAATGAATTGTACGAAGACACAGTTCTGGACAGGAAGGTGAGGACGACGCGCAGGGGAGATGTTGAGTACCTCAGGATTGGACTCAAGGGTTCAAAACTAAGCAGTTCAAAGTGGATAGAGATTACACAAGTGAGACAGTTATACCCTCACTTAGTCTATGCTTGAAAACCAACTTTTGGTGGTCCAAAAGCATTTTCAGTGGGAAGGGCGTGATCCGAATTAGATCCTTAAACTCTCTTAAAGTTACCTGAACTCTGTAAAAACTCATGCTTAAGTTCAAAGTCTTATGGATGTTGAGCTTATCAGAAATAACCTCTAAACAATGGCAATTTGTGGTTAGAATGGAGCAACGAGGACCCTCAGTCAAGCACACAGGCCGTTGGCCCATGGTAACCACGCGCTGACACAAAATTGACAAATGGGAGGTCAAATCCTGAAACATAGGCAGTTTTTGATACGCGATTAGTGTTAAGCGCTAATCGCATATTGCAGGGCGACCCCCTCAGCGAAGGAAAGCCCCCAAGCACTCGGTCATGAGGAAAGCATAAAACCATACGGAAATCGCCGATTCCGTCAGAAGGCGGGTCCCACGCTAAAACCGGCAGGATATCGGAAGGGCCACAAGTGGTAAGTGGGTTCGACTTAGTCCCGCCCGATGCCATACATAGGGTGACATGCATTCGACGGATGAGAGAGAAAAATGCTCACATTGGATGGGTAAAGGTCATGCTACTTACCCGCCCGATATGGACAGAGACCGTAGGAACTAGAGGCTCCAGATCAACAACGGAGAAATGATCCAATGGATGACTAGATTCGATAGGGAAATAGGTTGAGTCACATGAGATTTGAGGTCTGGTATGACGATGAGTTGGCATAGGAATCAGTTTCACTGGAAATCTTGGAGCAATGGAAATAACGACCATTCAAAGGTAACTGACACTCAGTTCGCGAGGAAATAGGTGGCCACCTCTTTGTGAAGTGTTACACAGTGATGATGACGCAGAGCAGGGGAATTCAAGTGGACAGAGGCAGGAGATCCAGGGAGCTGGGAAGCAGAAACAAACAGTCAGGGAGTGGATTAGCTTTAAGTCAAGAATAGAAAGAGAGAGAGGCACGCAGAAAGAGGGAGAAGAAAAATTGCAGAGAACAGAGAAGCTGAGTTGACCTGCAGAGCAAAGGCAGCATCGAGCAGACAGAGACAGAGAGAGTCCAGGAGTCTGTAAACTCCAAAGAAGGCTTGAGAGGGTTAAGCAACTCTTTTGTGTATACTTGTTAGGTATTGAGTACTAGATTGGACTCATACCACTGAGACCAATTGAGGTTGAGATTCAGTAAGGAGAGTATATGTACTCTAGAGATTTGGGGAATCCAAATACAATCCTACTGATCATCATCTGTTAAGTGAGACTAAATTGAGATCATCATTGTAAAAAACTATGCTTTTAAGACACAATAGAAAGGCCACCACTGAAGGCTGGACCAAGAGACGTAGCCTAGGAGGATTGGGTGAACTCCTTATTAAGCTTGTTGTGTTTTATGTGTTTGCTTACTGTATTTCTCTTACTGTTTCAGTGTCTGTGTATTTCACAATCTTATCGATCTGTTGCATAAAATAACATAGGCACACCCCAACACTTGAGTCTATAATACCTTCATTAATTCTCTAAGGTCACTTATGGGTGATATCAGATCATGGCATATGGTTGCATTTCATAGTTACAGGTTGTAGCCTGCACTAGCAGGCTATTGAAATGACAGGGTTGATCCAGGAGAGTTGGTTATGGCAGATGATGGTTGATAATTAGGTTTACAGTATGACTCCATGCCCAATGCTAAAGGCAACTAATATGCTTGTTCTCTGCATCCCACAGGGGAAGGCAGTCCCCATTGGAGCCGATGTTGTAACATATTTTGGCACACTAAATGAATTTATAAATGCACAGGCTGCTAGTTTAAATGTGCCACAAACAAACATCAAATGTGTTTTCATGCAGAGGAGTAAAAATTTTTCTCTTAGTTTTATATTTCAATTAGTTGATATTAATCCTATTTCTAAGTTTTAAATCCTTATATCACCCCTCCACTCACATTACTCTCAACCTTCATATCCCTAAGTATTAACACCCCTCTTAGTGATCCAAAATGGATTCATTTTTGCCTCCAGATCAAAAATCCTCAAATTTAGGTGAAAGTAGGCTCACGTTGAAGTGCTCATTAATAGGAATCAAACAGTGCAAACCGCGTGTAAATCCGAGTCCAAATGAAGAAATTAGAGCCAATTAAAGATTTAGGTCAAAAGTCAATGCCTACGTCAACTGGACACGTAGCAACCCAGGAATGAGTCACATTTTCTAGATGATATCAGCGCAAAAGATGACGTGCCAATCTATGATTGGTTCACCCCACAGTCGTTGGATTGTCCAATCAAAGGAGATCGACACATATCACGTCGAGACATGCAAGCAGGATAACCTTGAAAATGGACGCGATGTGGTTATTCAAAAGAAGTTAAACTTCTTTGAGTTCCGGCAAGAAAGCGGTAAATAGTTTCACACGCGTGCTAAAGGATGGAAATGGTTTTTCAGAAATCTATGCAATTCCACTCAGCAGTCAGCACGTAGCACACCAAAACAGCCTTTCTCGTGTGCTTTCAGAGATTTTCTGCTGGCCCCACTGGATATCCTGTCACTTCATTAAACTCCATTCACTTTCCTTCCATCCCTCACATATCCCTCCAATCCGACGGCCCATATTCCTCCTCAGTCCTCCCTTGCCGTCTGAAGGTTATTAGCTGGGAGGTCTGAAATAGGTAGTTTTCTATACCGCCCACTTAAGCAGCCTTATCCACTTTTTAGTGTTTCAGGACTTAATATCCTAAAACTACTTACCGCCTCACTTTATCCTCGAACGCGGTATAGTAAATAGCTATTTACCACCACTCCCACGTCATCGTCCTTGTCTGCTCTGATGTCACTCCCTCTGTCTAATCAACCACTGTCACTTATCTCCTCTTGCCTCATCCCACTCCTGCTTACCGTTCCATCCCACGCCTTCTTTCTGCATCCACATCATTTCCTCCCTCCACATAATATACATGTGTCAAGGTCAACAATTAAAATTATTTCAAGATTTGAAGGCAACATCCTTATATTCGAAGAACACCTAGCAATCAGTTGAGCATATTTTGGCATTGAAGATCAACAGAACACAACAAAGTAGCTCATAAGGTGACAGCGAGGCCAATTTAATAGCGACACAACTCCACAAGAGGATCCAATCATTAAAACGGATACAACAGAATAAGCACAAAAATTTCATTCGGTTATTTGTATTTGATTTTAAAACAACTTTAGTAATTTTTATTTTAAGCTCTTTTGTTCTATTTCTAATAAATCTTGCATTTTGTTGCAAGCTATTCTTATGTAAACATTATAAATACTTCATCAATTGAATTTATAAGTGTGGGCTTTTGATGCCAAAACTCTTAACTCTGTAATAAAGCTTATGTTGTAATTTTTCTAATGAAAGCCTTACGGCTCTAGTTTTGATAGAATTTTGTGTTTCAAGTATGTTTTTCCAGTTTTTCATATCTTATTTCTACACATGATAAAAGTGTTTATAGGAAGGTCTGCAAAATCATTATCTTTAGAAAGATATTTGTTTATTGGACTGTTTTTTCATCATAACTCCTCTTTAACTAGTTTTTGTCTTGTGCTTTCTGATAGCCATTAAAAGAGATTAGCTTATTAGGCTATTTGTCCGAAATAGCTCTTCTTAGAATTGGTTTCAGTCTGGCCATTTTGTTTCCCTCTAAATATTTTTTGTTGGGTTGTAGAAATCTTCTACACGCATCCAAATCTTCCTATTGGTCAAGTAATCAGTCTGGCTACTCAATTAGTAGGAATCTCCTTACATTCTTTTGCCAAATTCTTATACAAATCAAGTCGTTCTGTTAGGCTGGAAGCTGACACGTTCAAAGGGAACCCTGTGAGAGAACCTTTAAATTATAAATAGGAATTTTCATTGATCGTCTACCACCCCCAATTAAAACCATAAATATGGCCATTGTGCTTCAAAGGTTGTTGTTCAGTGACAGGTGAACAATGTTAAACAAAGCCTCATAACACTGAGGGAACCCCCTCTGGTTCAAGGGCCAGCTTGAGCCTAAAATCTGGTTGAGCTGGTTTCCTGGCGTAGTTTTTGCAGCCAAGGACTGCCTACGAGAAATAGGTACAACAAAGATGTTAAACACACATGGATAGTAAAGACAATAGGAAAGATAAATCATTCAGTACATTTTTTATTAACATGAGATGTACATTTATAATACAATGTTGTGACTCTTGGGTTTCAGATCCCAAGGTCTCTTGGACTGCTTAGTCTTTTCGGCTTCCACACTAACCCTTTAGGATTAGGTGTCCAACATTCCCCCCCTTAATCCGAAGGGTTATGTATGAGTCCAAGAAGAGAGCTGTAATACAAAATGTGCAAAAAATACATGGCAGCACTAGGCTGAATGTGCTCTATGAAATGTTGGTATAAAGGGCGGTGGTTTAAGGATGACCACCAACACTGGAATGCTTAGTGCAGTTCCCGGAACTCTTCCAAAACTGGCAAGAAACTGAAGTTTTCTGCTAGAGGAAGTGTTCTCAATCTGTGATGGTTTAAGGATGACCAACAACTCTGGAATGCTTAATGCAATTCCTGGAACTCTTCCAAAACTGGCAAGAAGCTGGAGTTTTCTGCTAGAGGAAGTGTTCTCAATCTGTGATGGTTTAAGGATGACCAACAACTCTACGATTCCTGGAACTCTTCCAAAACTGGCAAGAAGCTGGAGTCTTCTGCTAGAGGAAGTGTCCCAGATTGCCAACTGAAGGCATGTTCAGGCATCTTTTTCTCTGGCTACAACTCTGAAACTGGTGTGGCAGGTTGTGGCTCAGGCTCGCTTGATGTGACTTTGAAGCTTGTAGATGACCATCATTTCCCCCCCTGTCAGGTACAAGGTGAGAAGATGGAGAAGAATCAACTGCAAGACTGTTCAATATTCTGGAACAAGTTCTGACATGTGTTTGGAATATCTTCTTGGCTGTTGATGCCCATTGCCAAGAAGCGATCCATCCAAGATGAATCTTTGTTCTTGCAGGACGTTTATTTCTGAAGCATCTGTGTGAAGAATGGATAGTTTTATGACAGTGCTTACATGGATGAAGATCAAAACAGTGATCTTTCAGATGGCCAACTCGATCACAGTGTTGGCATTTCTCAATCTGTTGTTGTTGTTGCTGCTGTGGAAGAGGGGCAGAATCTGGAACAGATGGAGGTGAACTGTCATGAGGAGCAGGTGAACTGTCATGAATAAATCCAGCACTTTGAAACTGAATGGGCTTGGCATAGTCTGGAATATGAAAGGACAAGTCCTTGTCATATCCAAGACCAGTTTTGTGCTTGTTGTGGACAAGCTGTTCCCAAGGTCTGATGATGGGCTTGGGAAGTGCAGACTTAGTTTCTGCATCTGCATGTACAACTGCTGCTTTATTGGGCACTGGATCTGAATGAACTTGAACAATATTAACCTGTTGTTTATGGGAGTCTGCTTCATTGTTCTGAACAGAAACAGGTTCAGAATGATGACTCCTTTGTTTTAATTCTTCCTGTTGTAGCTTTGTCTCAAGCTGCAAAAACTCAATATTCTCTTGTACATTATACAAACAGGTTCTAATATCAACCAGAGAAGCTTTGCTTATTCTCACTGTATCATGATCTGAGGAATGTATGAGAGTTTTTAAGAACTCTAATATTTCAGTAATTCGAGGCATATTCTTCATTGTCAAAATTACACCCCTTTAAAAGACTGATTACAACTATGACTCAATGAGTAAAAGTAACACCATTCACAGTACAAAGACACAGAAAAATCCTTTGTAAATGTGCAGCAAATGAATCAAGGAACAGAAACTATAATGAGTTTTAAATGCAGTTCCACAACTGAGGCAGCAGCAACTGCAAACTTGCTTGGATCCTTCAAATACTCCTTCCCTTTTGAATCAGAAAACCTCTGCCGCTATTCTATATTTCACAGTTTCTTTCTATTGAGTACTTCATCATGTATTGAAATATATGAGAGCAACGCAGCTTACAAATTTGATCGAATTCTCCTACAATTCTACACAAGGAAACAGGGCACTCAGTAATGTTACCAACTGTGCCAGGACATCTGCTGGTTTTACTGTTAATTTTAGCAATCAGTATGAGACGAGCAAGGTCGGAGCCTAGGCCAAGTGTCTGTAAGCGTTGTTGAGCTACCAAACAGTGTGAGACCGCAATGCAAGACAGGCATTCAACACATTCAACTTTTCATTCAACATAATACTCAAAACTGATCAGCGTTAAAGAACACATATAAATATTTGGGCAGCGCTCTGAGTGTTAATGGACAACGCTCTGAGTGTAAGACCGCAATGTAAGACAGCACAAACATTCACCAGTGTGTTATACATGGACAACACAAAAATAACGCATATTGTAACAAACATTCAATGTGCAGTGCATCGGTTTCATCATTCCTCCTTCCTCGTTTCAACAAATTTCACCATGGCTCGATGTGCACCAGTCCAAAACCACCGTGCACTATATGAGCCACTGTGCACCCGTGACTTCAAGTGTTATCCATTGAGCGTGGAACTGATCCATGCATCACAGAATTATTTTCGCTTGTGCTGTAGTATATAAATGTGAAAATAAAGAACTGTCACTGACATAAACTAATCGAATCTCCCAAATACTGCGTGGCACTTTAGGATTCTAGACTGTATCATAGTATCACCATTTAGCACAGTATCACCATTATTACTTTGAAAAGGTGACTGCAAATTTATACTCCAATGCCAAGGAAAAAATAAAGGCAGTCACTCACACACAGGTTTATTTACACAACCTGCCACACTTTTTATTTTCACAGGTCATCTCAAAAACGAGCCCAAGTTGCTTGGCAGTAAGATTGACTTTGTAAACAAATTAACTTTAAATCTTCAACAGCAAAGAATTCACGGTGCCCTTAGATCGCTTAAACAACACTAGAAACTCACCGCACCAGTGCTCACGTCCACGTGTTTTTCTCCTTTTCTCTTCTGCTCCTGCAACAAATCGAACTTTTCTCTTCTCTCCTCTGGTGCAAGCAGCGGTTCTCTGTCAATCTAAGCATACATGGAGAAATCTAGCTCGTTTGCTGAAGCAGTGTGGACACTGCAGGACGTTTTCTTGGCTGCCAAGAAATTACTTTCAAAGGCTCGGTTATGACCCTTGCAGCGTCAGATAAATCTCGGCTATCTACAAACAATTCAGTGATGGCTGGGTGCTTCTCACAATACTTGAAGAGGCGCTCACCTCAATGGCATCAACGATAGGGCTCTGTCAGATATGGCATTCAACTGATACCAAGACCGGGCTCACAAATACGGCCAATAGAGCTGCAGAGAGTCCCAAACTTTTTGCTCCAGATTTAGTGGATGTTTTACCGAGAATGCAATTCTTTGAAGTTTGTAAACTTGAAGTTACTTGCAGCCAGGCTTGTTGTACCGTCTTCTTCCTCGATCTCTGTACAGTCGGATAGCGCTCCTGTGCTTAGACCGAACATAACAGTATACCAAAACAATGGTGCCGAGGATGCAAAGCCAAGCAATGCCACCGGAAAATTAAAGATGTCTAGTGAAGGATCGACCTCTGCGCCGTCGACTTATTTATATTGAACTCAACCAGTATCAGTAACTACTCTCTCATTGAAATATAACTTCAGGAAATACACAAAAAAATTTATACACCCATATTCATTTCAGGTATTTAGTAATTTGTGCAACACAGTGGATACACCCTCAAATAAATCTGCAATATCATGTCTGCTCCAGCATTAATTTATAGTGGCTGAACAAGCTACAGCAATTGGCAGAGGTCATTATTTCAACAGTATCACACATAAAGATTGACCCTGAGATAGCATGCAGTCCCTCAGTGAAGCTACAACAACGATAAAGATGGAAAATGACCTTCGTCGTCCTCAATACAGCTTCCAGAACTCGTGGTCATACACAGTAGCAGAGTACAACCTCTTAAGTATTTGTTTCATGACCAGATTATGAAGTACGACCTCCTTGTATAGTGCTTCATCCCTTACAGCCCATACGCTCAAGACATTGAGTAACACGCAGCCTAGGAGGAAGGGAAACTTGACCACAGTAAAAGATACTCCTAACCATGACTAAACATTAGAGCTGCCTCTCAAAAGGATAGCTCGAACCACCAGCATCTTCAGATATTCTCCACACAGTGACCAGCACCTTAAAAAACGAACTCAACTAAGGGACTCGATTGCCAAGGC
Organism: Pinus tabuliformis; assembly: GCA_031772625.1. Lineage (NCBI taxonomy): Eukaryota > Viridiplantae > Streptophyta > Pinopsida > Pinales > Pinaceae > Pinus > Pinus tabuliformis. The sequence continues at coordinate 93,768,228 of CM062812.1, forward strand.
TCAAAATTTGAGCTTGTGTGCTCAGACTTTCATGAAGTTCTTCTACCTTACTATTAAAACATTTTTTTTTTCTTGCGATTCTGATTAAAAACAATGTAACGCCAAAACGTACAGGTAGGTCTCGTGAAGAAACTTCGGCTTCTAACGGGTGTCTTTATCTCCGGCAGTAAATGGACTGACAAAAAACGTTTAATGTCATGATCACCACAAGGCCGTTGAATGTCAGAAATCACCCTACTCGACACTCTCATGCAATCCAGGCAGGCTGTATTTGACCCGTTTTCAGTGCTTCTGACAAACTCAGCGCTTTTTAAAAAATGTTTATAAACAGTCACGACAGCCAACGCTTCTTTTACAGAACAGTAAAGAGCGCAGGCATAATTTGAAGGACAGAGGGCATAAGTAACGCACAAGGGAGAGCGCAGGTATAATTTCAAGGTTCAGACAGAGAGTCTTAAAATAGCTAGAGTCAGCGGATTTCTGGCAAACAATGAATTAATGGAGCTTTATAGGTAATGGGCAGAGGTGCAGGACTGACATGCACATAACAGGCCACAGAAAAACAAGCGGCTCTGATACCATGTTAAACACACATGGATAGTAAAGACAATAGGAAAGATAAATCATTCAGTACATTTTTTATTAACAGGAGATGTACATTTATAATACAATGTTGTGACTCTTGGGTTTCAGATCCCAAGGTCTCTTGGACTGCTTAGTCTTTTCGACTTCCACACTAACCCTTTAGGATTAGGTGTCCAACAAAAGAGTATTCATCATTGCCTATCAATGGGAAGTACTTGCAGCACTATATTCAGTATTGAGAGGTTTCCATTCATTCACCATTTTATTTTACCAGAGAGTTTTATTTTACATGCAGTGTGTATTTGTTTCAACAGAAGACCCCATTAGCCTGAGGAGAAGGCAAATGGATATGCAAGTTCTCTGCATCTTGTAGGAGGAAGTAGTCCCCAGTTGGAGCCGATGTTGTAACATGCTTTATTTTTTATAAGTTAGTTGTTATTTTATAAAAGAGGGTATGAAAAAATAAAGGAAAAATGAAAATATGAAAAAATAGAAAATAAAAAAGAGAGAGATTAAATAGAACCCCATCAAAAAAAAATCAAAAGATTTTATAAGTGTGCTTGTTTAAATGCCACTTCATGAATAGATTCCATTTCTAATAATAAAGGTTTGTGTGTAGCTTGTTTTTATGCCACAACATTTTCTTCTGATCTGAATCAAATTGTTTAATCCTGATCAGATCATTTAAATTTTTGTTCTAGACTAGAGAATAAATTCAAGCAAACAGTTATATCTTGGTTGAAAATTAGAATTTTGAACAGATTAGGACAAATAAAATGCATAATATTCTTAAAACTTAGCCTAAATTGGTTTGGAATAGGATTAGATTAGTTAAATTGTTTATTAAGGGCGGCTAGTATAAACGCGCCCTAGTTAGATTAATTTTCATTATTGTTTAATTACGTTGTTAAAAGGGGTGATTAATATTTGTAAATAAACACATTTTATGCTTTTTAATGAAATTTATATACGACAAAATGATTTTTTCGGCAAGTGATAAAGCTTGTGCAAATATTGACGGTCACCGGCCTTCCTACCCAGATCAACAGGGGGAAGAATCTTCGCACCCCATTGCTAAGAAATGAGATAACGATAGGGGAGGGGGGGTTGTGTGGTGCGAAAAAATGTTTTGCCCGCACAGGCCCCTTGAGTACGTGGTGCTCCCTTAACCATTCACACCCCCCTCGCTCCAAATCACTTACCACTACCCCCTCCTCCGAAATCTACCATCCACGCTCTCGTGATTCCCGATACCACGCCAATGGTTACTCCTCCTGCGTCATTCTCCTTCGATCACTCCATGCCACGTGCCCTTTCCCGATATCTCATAACCGTTCCCGCGTATCCATTGTCGCTATTAATGCCTTCCCGTTGCTACTCTTCCTTCCCTTTAATGCATTAATTTCTTGATTAGCCGATCAGCAACGACCTCTTGCTATAACGATGTTATGAAAGCAGCTCACAAAAAGATAGAAAAGATAGATGAACGCCTTAGAAATAAGCCTCTTCGAGGGGGCAGCCTCCTTTACATTACACAAATGAATAATTCTTGGATGATACAAATGACAAGACCTCCTTTCTATATATAAGAGTCTAAGGGGTCATAATATAATCAGAGCCGACATAACAATAATAATCTAAGGGCACACTAATAACAATAGTGGGCTTCTATGGGGCACAATAATAACAATATGGGGACTACATGGGCACAACAATATAATAAGGGGGTTTTACTAATAACAATAAAGGGTTACACTAGTAGTATAGGGACCTAACATGCCCCTCTCCTTCAAAAAGTGTTGTCCTCAACGCTTGAGTAGTTCTTGATGCTTCAGTATAAAATTCTTTTCCTCCCATGTGGAATCTTCAGTGAGTAAGTTATTCCACTTGATGAGATACTCTGAAATTAATCGATTTCGTAGATGTTGGTTCTTATTTCTATGACTGCTCGAGGTTCCAATATGATTTTTCCTTCCTCCTCAAGTTCTAGCAATATTGTTTGAACTGGGATCTTTTGCAACTTTTGAATGAGTGGTGACACTTCTTCATCCTTCTTCCATTCATCCCTTGCTTCATTTATCCAATCTGGTTGGATAATAGAAATAACACAAAACAATGCTTCCACATCCTCATCCCTTCGTGAGAGTGCATCTGCAACAACATTTGGCTTCCTGTTTTTGTAGATGATTTCAAAATCATAACCCAACATATTTGTGACACATTTTTTCTTTTCTTCTAAAGATAATCTTTGTTCTAAAATGTATTTCAGACTATCATGATCCAATTTTACCTTGAAGTGTCTTCCCATTAGGTAAGGTCGCCATTTCCTAAGTGCATGTAGTATTGCCAACATTTCCTTCTCATCAATATCTTGCTTGAGATGTAGCTGTAAAAATACCCAATCGCCTACATCAAAACTTCTTTCATTGCAATGTTGATCTACCTCTTGTTTCATTCGATTTTGCACCAAAGTGGTGTTATCCTTTAAAAGTTTGAGAACTTGTTGTTGATACTTGATTTGATCTTTCACTGCTTGAACCTTTTTCTCCTTGATATGTCCTTCTATCTTGAGAGTTTGAGTGGTAATTTCTTCCAATGCATTACAAGATATGGTCGGATTCATTTCTTGATGCTCGATGTGACATTTCACTTCTTGAACATTTTTCTTCTTGATATGTCCTTCTATCTTGATAGTTTAAGGAGTGGTAATTTCGGCCAATGCATTACAATATATGCTAGGATTCATTTCTTCTTTCTCAATGTGATCTTTCACTTCTTGAACCTTTTTTCTTCTCGATATGTCCTTCTATCTTGAGAGTTTGAGGAGTGGTAACTATTTCCAATTCTTTACAAGATATGGTCGGATTCATTTCTTCTTTCTCTGGGGTTGGTTCCTGGTGTATATCCTCTTCTTTTGATGTTTCTTGATCCTTTTCTTCCTCTTCTTTATAATCTATGTAAAATAATTTCTTCTCAGCACACTTAACCTTTAGTGTATTTTCTATCACAATTGTAACAGAGCCCTTTTTCTCTTTTCTCTTCCAGTTGTTGCAGTGTAAACTTTGTAGGTTGTGGAAGGCTAGGAGAAAAAACACTTCCATAATTCAGGTTCCCAAAGACATCAAATTATCATTTTATTCTTTAGAATATCATTTACCCTTATATTCAATTTTTTGAAATCCTTAATGTGCTCTGCCATTGAACCCTTTTGTTTGAGATTTATCAATTGGCTAAAGAAGGTGTTACTCTTTGTATCCTCATAATTTGCTATCATTCTTCCGTGAAAATTGACCACATGACAAGTGCTCTACGAGAACACAACCCTTTATACCATAAAAATTGTTCCAGTTCTAAATATGAAGATGCAATACATACCTTTTGTAACAGTTTCACCTCATGTAGATCAAAATATTGCTCCATCTATAGTATCCAATTTATTGGATCCTTGCCATCAAACTTCCTCATATTACCTTTTCTTGATTTTAGGATCTCGATCTTGAAACTATTGTAACTCTCTAATTTTGGATCTCCAAGTTCTGAAATTTTTTTCTATAGTAGCCCTCTGAGTCCTCTTTCTAACCCCGAAAATTTGATCAAGATTGGATTCTGTAAGGAAGCGTTATGTCAAATCTCCGACGATGACCCAATTATAGAATGGTTCAGTAGATCGAACTTGTACGAAGTGCCTCATGTCACTGTTTCAATCTTAGGACCTAAAAACGATACACAGAAAACTACAGTCCATCTTGTTTCTAAAACTTCTTATGAAATTTCAATTTGATGCTCAGAGAGAAAGTTATGACGATTTTCCCAAGGTCACCTGTTTAGGATGTAATTCAGGAGCCTGTTTGAGATGAAATTCTGGAGCTTGCAAAAAACTTCCTCAAATCATATCTCTGAAAATATAGCAAGACAAGATCTCAAATTTGGACACACGGTTCAGACCAATTTATTCTCAAATGGTTTTTTTTTTTTAGCTTTTGAAACTTCATAGCAAAAAAGTTATAGCGAAAATGCCATGATGACTTGTTTGGAGCAGCGAAACCCTAGAATCCATAACTCTGATACCAAATATTATGAAACCATCTCACAAAAAGATAAAAAATATAGATGAGCGCCTTATAAATAAGCCTCTTCGAGGGGGAAACCTCCTTTAAATTACACAAATGAACAATTCTTGGATGATACAAATGACAAGACCTCCTTTCTATATATAGGAGTCTAAGGGGTCATAATATAATCAAAGTCGACATAACAATAATAATCTAAGGGTACACTAATAAAAATAGTGGGCTTCTATGGGGCACAATAATAACAATATGGGGACTACATGGGCACAACAATATAATAAGGGGGTTGTACTAATAACAATAAAGGGTTACACTAGTAGTATAGGGACCTAACAAATGGTAGTCTTAATTCCTCAGAAAGACATAATCACTCAGTTCTCAGCACCTAGAACAATTAGACAAGGTATGAGGTCTGTCAAAGATAATATTGATAGACATCAACTTAAAGGAGTTTATAAAATAGATTGTTCATGTGGAAAAAGTTACATTGGTGAAACAGGTCACTCCTTGCAAACAAGACTGAAGGAACATGTAGCTGATATTAGGAATGATAGGTCTCATACTTCGGCCCTGGCAGACCATTCCTCTAAAACTAAGCACCATCTCTATTTGGAAAAAGCCTCAATTGTCGCAAGAGAAGAACATCATCATAGGCGAAAGATTAGAAAGGCTCTTAAGATTATGAAACATCCACATAATCTCAACAGGGACAATGGTATCGAGATCAGCAGTAGTTGGTTTCCCTTAATCAAAGAAATTAAGACCACCAATACATCCTAGGTGTAACACTCAGTAGGTAGCTATCTCCCTTCCCTATCCATCTTAGGTTAAAATTAGCAAAATATTAGTTTTATTAGTTTTATTACTATTATTGTTACTCTTAATAATCAATCTCACGATAATAATAATTAATATTTAATTATAATAATTATTAATCAATTAAACTATTAGTAAGAATTAGTAGTGAATATTTATAACATTTACTACTAATTATTAATTATGACTATTAATTGTTAGTATTATCATTAATTCATATTAAGAATCATTTATATTAAGATTAAAAATTAAGAATAAATCCAATTAATTAATTAACCTCTAAATTATTAGTCAAAAATCGCATTAATATTCATTATAATTAATAAATTGATTATAATAATTATTCATAATAATAATAGTTGTTATAACATTTATTATTAACATCTATTATTTATAAATAACTAATAAAAAAAATTATAATATCTATTAAAACTATTAATAAAAATTAGTAGTGAATATTTATAATATTTATTACTAATTATTAATTATTATTATTATAAATTAATACTATTAATTATTATTAAAATTATCACTATTAATTATTATTATTACTATTAATTAAATATGAGTATTATTATTAATTTATACTAAGAATTATTTATATTTAGATCAAGATTAAGAATAGTTCTATTAATCATATAATTAATCTCTTGATAATTAAATTTAATAATAAATAGTTTGTAATAATTATTATTTTAATATTCTCCAATTAATTAATTAACTTCTAAATTAAAATCATCATAAAATAAAAATGATAGGAATTAAAATAAAAACTTAATTTAATAAAAAACACCTTAAAATATGGATAATAATAATTATTAAGCAACCGACCTTCATCTCTTCCTTAAATCAAAACAACTCACCTCATAACTATTTAAAACTCTAATTTAGCTCTTCTACTATCAACATTCAGAATTAGTCCTGATGATCGATCCCTGTTGGGATTTGAAACGTTGACAGAATATGGTTATTACTGTGGGTTCTCCGATAACTAACTCAGAAGTCTTAATTCCTTATAAATATTCATCTCCCTCGTTACATCTGTCTTTCTTCTACTATTCTTTCATTGTTTCTGTTCACTTTTCTTTTATGCAAATTCTCAATTAAGACGAGCCTGTAACTGGAAGTATCCTCTTAGCTACCTCTGCACCGTTCTGTCATTCAAAATTACATCTCTGTTATATCATGGCCCCCAAGAAAAATAACATGATGACTCACTTAGAGACCAAGTGTCAAACTTTGAAGACTTATGTCCAAAGGTTTCATTTTAAATGTAATTTACTGAATCAGAGAGGATTGCCAGGATTAGTGGCCCTAAATGACAGGATGATCAGTCTGGAAGAATACTTCTAGAAGCTTTATACCATATCCACTGATAAATCAAACTTTGCAGGTATAAAGGGGCATATTACAGGGAAACAAGCATTAGAAGCTTTTAGATTTTTATTTAACTATTAAGCATGAAATTAAACATATTTTTGTAAATAAGCCCACTTTAGAGAAATACATCGAGGTTGATGAAGTCTATAGAAAATTGGTAAATCTTGCCATACCAAGTGAAGATTGATGGGATCACTTGTGTGAATTTATTGAGCAACTTTCATCAACAACTGAAGGACAATTGGGTAGCACTTTTTGGGGACCACATCATAAACATATTCCTAAAGGATAGTGTCAGCACTTAGCAGTTTTGAAATTCATACAATTTTGTACTATTTTTGTAATTTGGTTTTGAAAACATCTAGTAGAAAATTTTGTATAAATAACTCCTCCTTCGAGTTATTAAGGGTTGAACCCTTGGATAAGCATTGAGAACATAATTGTAACCGAGCTGGATATTTTGCAAAGTTAATGAAAGGATTATGAATTTGCCTACTATAGTTCTGTGTTCTTGTAAGGTTTCATATGTGCTTATTTCATTATGTATTTCTTCATATATTTGAGTCTTTATCCAGAGATCTAGGTAAGATCGTATTGAGTATCAGTGAGTCTTAAATCCCCTGTGAAGTTATCAGTAATGACTAGGGACTAGCTTATAAGACTATTTGTTATTATAAACCCCCCTATATCAATTAATTGTGACACAAATCTGCATTTGTTTGAATATATTTTGTTCTACAGGAAACGTTGTTTGCCTATATTCTTCACTTATAACCAATCAAATCTGTTGTCTGAATATTTAGCAAGTTATACTTCATCAATATTATGATATTTCATTTACTTTAAATCAATTTAACTATAGCTAGATAAATAAAAGCCCTTTCATTTAGCTTAGTATTTGTTAAGGCTTAAGCACCTATTTTCAATAATTCATATCATTGGTCATCCATAAATTTAAAATCCAGCAAAACATTTTAGATGCTCTCGCATGACTAACTGACCTAGAGTCATCCCATAGGACAACATCAGGCTGGCGTTATTTCCGGGGAATGAAAAATGAACTATTTTCCCTGGAACAACGATTAAAAACTTTTTCTTTAAGGTGAATAAAGAAAATCATTCACCTGGGGACTCCACTAGACCAAGTTGGCTCCTTCAAAACATACTAGATCTCACTCTGACTCTCAAATTATATCTCCTTTATTTGATCTTGAGATACTGGTGAGAGAGGCCTTGTTTAGAAGGATACTTGAAGCTTCTGCTTATTCTTCTGTACCATTACAACCTGAAGATATTCAAGCTTCTGATCCCTTTAGCTCTGTTCCATCCCAATTAGATTTGGCTGATATAACACCTAGGGTTTTAGAACTTTTATCTAAAGGAGTTGATCTGCAATCAACTCTCTTAGTGCAATCTTTGGAATATTACAAACTTCCTGAAACATTTTCAGATTCTCCCAAGTCAGAGGAAGAACTATATGTACATTTACCGGAGCTAAAACCAACTGATTTTATCTCCCCCACTCATTATACATTCCCATCCACTTTTGGCCAACCTGAAGAAACCTTCTCTGTATATTCAAACCCATTGTTTGAAAGTAAAGAGGTTCAGAAGTTAGTAATAAAAACACCTTTGAAAACTTTTAGGTCTCCTCCTCTTCCCCATTCTCCTCCTCCCAGCTTTACACCTCCATCTTCACCCACTGCTTCACCACCTACCTCATCATCCTCCACTACATCATCTCTAACTTCTTCTACTGAATCGTCTTCTTCTTCATCTTTACATATGGAATTTTGTTGGGCATGGAATCCCCCCAAGGCATGTTTTGGGGCTTAAAGCCCAAGTTTTGACCAAATCCTTTGTAAAAGCTTGGCGAAATTGTGGGCGTGGAGCATGAAGTCATAATAGAGTCATCGGGTTGTCTGCCCTTGTTTTTGTAAAGTAATGTCGGCTTGATAGACCTACCCATGGTCCGCGGACCATGCGATTGTATAATAGAGTGAGGCTCTAACTGTAGAAGATAGCACATAGCTAATAGAATGGAAGCATGATGAGTCTAAGGGACTAAGTAGAAGTGTAAAGTGTGTCGATTGGGTCGTAGAGTAGGAGAAGGCTCTGCAGTTGAGTACACAGAGGCCTAGTAGTTCGCAGTTGAGTGCACGGGCCCCTGCAGCTGAGTGCGCAGGGTAGGTCAAGTCTGTAACCATTGGAAGAATTAATAAAGAGAAGTTTACCATATTCCTGTGTATCTTTTCCTGTTTTAATGTATGATTGGGTATAAATTGCAAGTGTACTATTTATTTTCTGTGAGAACTCATATGAATGTGTTGTATAAATAAATATAATGTAAGACATCCATTTACGCGAAGATAATTGACTGGCATAGGAAGATGAGTAAGATCTCGAGTGCGACTTAGGGGAATAGCGCAGAGTGGAAGCCCCACAACCCCTAGTTAGGGTTGCGCGAAGGAAAGTATATTAGGGCACGAAGGCCTGGGAAGTGCACGAAGCAACCCACACGAAGGGACTAACAGTTGGACCAAATCAAACCCTCAGACATCTCAAGGGTGTGGAAACCTGGTTCCAGCACCCCCCCATACTACTTCGGGTGAGACCTCAGTTTGCGCTCCGGAGACTGTTGCTGAAAGGGCCAATAGTATAGGGATTTGTTTGGCTAATTAACTCTGAACCTGGGTCAGGCCCCAACAAGCCAACAAATAGTTCCATTGTCGGGATCGGGATCTACATAGAGATGTCTAAAGTTGTATCACTAGAATCTGACAAAGAAAGGAATTGAAGATTGGTTGAACAGAAATATTCACGAGTTCACGAAACAGTAAAATAGGATTCCACGACTATCAATGGAAGAGTGGTTAGACTGCTACTTATATATAGAGAACTATGAAAATTTTCTTCGCATCTTTCCCCACTGAGCTATACGAGTGGATCACGAAACTAGCAGATAGCTAAGGAAGGTGTAAGCTCGATAGACCTATTGTGTCGACTCCATAATTGGTGTACATATTGGAAGCATAAGAGGATAAGATCGCGTGCGTTGTTGATCACTGGCTTGATCGAATCATAGGAGGATTCATCACCGAGTTCGCGGTAGATACTTCAGTCAGCTATAGTGAGGCAGAACGACGCTTCCTCAAAGGGCCGTGAGGTAAGTACGTTAAATCTTTGAACACTTGGATTAAAATGCTACTGTGTGAAAAACAGGTTATGTGAATAAATTGATGTTTGGGGCTACACGAAGTGGGAGAATCTACAGAAACGAAGGTAGTATAGAACTAGAAACTAGCCCCTTGATTTCACCTCCGTGAGGGGGCGAAGAAGAGCTCACGAAGGTCTCACCAAGAAGTGCGATCAATTTGATAAGGCAGAGAATTCCGCGCATACCACCCCCACCCACACCACTGCCAGTTTCACCATCTTCACCCCCATCTTCGCCCATACCACCTCTGCCACCATCACGAAGTAATATGGCGAGAACGATAAAGTTGCCAGTGTTCAAGGGAGTAGGGAATGAGGATCTGGACCAGTTTTAGTTCATGATAAAAGTTGTATGGGAAACGGAGGGAGTCACTGATGACAATATAAGGAAGGCAATGTTGGTCAGCGCTTTGTAGGATCATGCACTGACGTGGTACATTAAGCATTACAATGACAATCTGAATGCGAGGATCGCAGATATCCAAGTTGTGCTAAACAAAGAATTTAGTAAGCCAAAGTCGAAGGCACAGTCGATAATTGGGTTTAAGGAAATCAAAATGCTACAAGGCAAGACCCCTTGGGAGCTGGATCAGAGACTGAAGTGCACAATTTATGAAGCTAACATGACGTTGACGGATGGACAACACTGTGAATGGTTTGTAGCATCGTTAACGTCGCATCTAAGGAATGCGTTGTCACAACAGAGGCTAACAACTCAGGCCAAGGCCTTGGAGGTTGCAATGAGATTGCACGAGACCCTGATACAGGATCCCAACCTAGGAGTTTAGCAGATTCATGCGCAGTTGAAAAACTTGTGCCTTGAGATGCAGAGTTTAAAACAAGACAGGATAGTTTGCCCAGAAGTGCATGAGGTATGGTGCGTAAAGTGCAAGGGTAAGGGACATGACAAAGACCACTGCCCAGTGTTTGCAAATTACCTCGCAGGAGGAGGGCCAATGCCATTGAGACCGGAGGCACAAGAAGGACCAAGCGCAACACCTGCATTATGGTGCATGATTGGTCAGATAGGAGGAAAGACTGCTACAGACAACTACCACTTATTACAAAATTACACACATAATTCACAACAGTTGTTCTGTAATTTCTATAGATCAGCAGACCATGATGAGTGCACCTGTAGAAGTTATGAGCTGATGATAGATCAGAGTCCTACCTACAGAGTTCAGGCTGAAACACGGCCCCTTGATCAGAATGCAGGGATGGCGCAAACCGGATTTCAGGGGTGCAAACGAGGCCGAGGTGGAGGAGGACCGGGAAGAGGCCGCAGACAACTAAGATGTTACAATTGCGGAGGGTTGGGACATTATGCCCGCGATTGTACGAATCCAACACGACCATCATGCTTGTATTGTACATTGTTTGATCATGAGATGGAGGATTGTCCCACACTAACAACAAGGTTACGCGATAAAGGAGCACTCCAACCTCCCCCAACTCAAAACCTGCAAATGATGAGGTTTGTGCCGTGCAAGGAAGACCCTAATGGGAATATTGTGCTCTGAAGTGGAATTATGACAGGGTATGACAAAGGTAAGCAGCCCGAAGAAAGTACTTGGGTTCACAAGGCTCCAACGAAGGAACCAGAGTTTGATTTGGAGTGCGCTAAGGAAACCTTCATGGAAGCCAAGAACAACTTCGTTGATGCCTCCACTTCAGGAAGGAAAGACAGACCGAAGCCAGAATTGGACCCATTAATGCTCACCACATTCTTGGAAACATGCATGAAGTTGCTACGTGACAACAAGGCTATAAAGGGGCTACAGGAACTCATAAATAGATGCACTAGGACTGTGCCAGGGGAACTGCAGGTAGTCTAGAAGCTTGGTAAGCACACAACATGAACAGGAAGGGAGATGAGATTGACCGCGCAGATTGGGGAATATGAGATGGGCCAAGTGATTCTAGATCTAGGATCAGACACGAACATCCTACTAAAGCAAACATGTGAGCGCATGGGAAGGCATACAGTGCAATGATCTCCTATCCAACTGCGAATGGTGAACAAGCAAAAGATCCTACCTATGGGGAGATTGCAGGGAATCACAGTAGATATCGAAGGAGCAAGTGTGCTAGAAGATTTCGAGGTGATAGAGATTGTTGATGACAACAATCCCTACCCTACACTATTAGGAATAGATTGGGCCACTGACATGAATGGGGTGATAAATCTGAAGAAGCACAAGATGATTTTTGAAAATAAGACTCTGCACATAGTTGTAACTTTAGACCCTACAGAAGGATCGCGCTTCACAGAGCCGGTGCGTGACTACGACACCGATGATGACTTGGACTACATCTACAAGATAACCGCGCGAGAGCAAGACTGAGTGAATCTAACCACGGATGGATGAATATCATCGGAGTGCGAAAGCTTGTGCACATCGGATTCAGACGAGGAAATAGAACGATGGCAGAACTGGTTACACGAGGAACCATGTTGAACTGTAACATGATAACGAGATTGTTGCACTGTGTATCGACGGAGGTAAGGGATCTGCCTACGTATGATGGGTTAAGTGAAGTAGATGACTTCTTGAACAGATTTGAATGTGATGTGCCGGAACAAGAACGTTTCAAAGATTTGAAATGCGTACTGTGTGCTATGCCCACGAAGTGGTGGGGTATGCACCAAAGAAGTTTTGAGGACTGGTGCGAATGTAGAAGGATGATACGCATGCGGTTTGGGAAGCCTCAGATGCAATTAATAGACAAGATTGCTGGACGAAATGGTCTGCACGCCCACCTATCCAGATGGATGCAGGCATATGGTGCCAAACCTACATGGATGTACACAGTCTTTACGTTAGGAGACATAGTCAGTAAGCAGGTGTGGGCAAGGCCATGGCATGAACAACCCCTTTAGTTGGAACCACAGAGTATGGAAAGACCAAGTGCGCAGAAGGTTATCCACACAGAATCCTTTAACAAAGTATGTGAAGCGATTAACAAGGTCCACAATGCAAAGCGTACTCACTGGGACCTGCACGTACCAGTGGTTCTATGGGCTTATAGGACCATGTGCAAGAACCTGACGGCGCAGGCACCTCCAAGGCTAGAGTATGAAGTGAACGTTGTAATCCCCATAGCACATGAAATACCTAGTCCACACATGAGAGCACTAGTAGATACGACGGTTTGCGGAACCTTGGAAGAAGAAATCCAACAAGGAAATTTTAGGCTCCAAGAACTTGGGAAAGATAGGGTGTGATTAAGGGCGAAAGGTGCTCTGGTAGAAGCAGAAGTAAAAAAGTTGGAGGATGAGATAAAGGAAGATTTTCTCGATAAGAAGACCAGGGTGATAAAACAAGGTGTGCACAATCAGGCTAATAAGTTTGAGGACTATTGTCATGAATTGATCAGTCTGACGCCTTGGCTTGGACCACCCATTACTAAGCGAATCCACTAGGGAGGCGCGCAGTAGAGGATAAAGTGTGCGACGTTGCTAGTAACAATAAAAGGTGGGTATTTTCTAGGAAAAGTGATGGATGACCAGATGAAACCCTATATAGGTGGAGCGGCCACCTGACTAGCCGAGGGAAGTACAGTCTTATCACTCCAGGCAGTTGAAAGGAGGCACGGGACTATAAACTACTTTGCTTGGGAGCTGCACGATGTTGGAGCTGCGTGCAGAACCAAAGAGTCACAAGGTCCATGACCGCGCAAGGAGGGCTGCACTGTCACATGGGTTAGCCTGAATGTGACCGTTGGAGTCACTATTCACGATGGGATGCTTGACTTGAGACCAAATGGAGTGGGCAGCACGCATTTAAGATGCAATTTATGGGTAAGATTTGGGAAAATCTCTCGCCAAGGGAGCATTAATGAACCGGATTTGGGGGGAATGGTCGAATTCAAATTCAAAAGGCCTTATAAATTACAAAGGGTTTCCTAGCAAACAAAATTTGGTCATTTGCGAATCGAGCAATTGTATACCCCACATAGCTTGAGCAGAGCACTGCTTGACCTGTGCAGAACGTTCATTGAGCCCCTGAGTACGGGAGTGATAGCTTTCTGGTCAGACACGATGGCAGCATCTGAGGAAGTTATGGAAATCATAGAGATGACCACCGAAGAGGCTGCGTAGGCCCTGACTGTGGGAGATGCCCCTGAAGGCACCAGGTTTGTGGCAAAAATCCCTAAATCACCGCGCATGCCAAGACCAAATAAAGAAAAACAGGCGATGGTTCCCATACGTGTGTCCCCGCGAAACCCGTTGTGCACCAGGCTAACAATGGAGGAGAAGGGGAAAGTCGTTAACATAGAAATCGACGAGGAGGAGGAAGAACTGAAGGACATTATCATTGAAGAAGACAAGGACGAAGGCATGGAGGAGGAAACTGAGCCTACACACCCTCCAACAAAGCTTCCTGCCTATATCCCCCTGCAGAAGGGGAAGGCTAAAGTGCCCAAGGATCTTGACAAGAGCAAGAGCTCTCTCTCAGACCCCGCTCATCCCAGACAAAATCATTTTTGAGGGCACGCACTTGGGATGGGTGCCTAGCTTAAAATTTGAAGATTGGGACCTCGCTAACCACGAGAGGTTCCCTCACCTAGAGACTGCACATCTCATGAAGCCTAATCAGAACACCGCGGCAGGGGTTACCAAATTAGAGCCGCGAAAGTGGTTGCGTGAAGTGGAAAAGACAGGGATACTTAACCTACTCTAGGTGCCGAATTTCCACCGTGCCCCAATAACAACTTTCGTCATCAGGCAGTTGCTCTGCCTGGTGCATGGTGGGTGTTTATGCCTAGAGGAGCCCATCCCCATCATGGGCCACTTGATTCACCACATTACCCGACTTCCATATAAAGGAGAGGACCCCGCAACTATCTTGGAGGGAAAAAGTAGTGACCTGGCCATCACAGAGGCCATGAAGAAGAAGCATAAATTGGAAAATAAGAAGAGGGGCTACGCCATATCCAACATCAACGACAAAGAAGTAAGAGTGGTGATGCAAATACTGGTAGGTAAGGTTATGTGCAAGTGTCGTGCGGACGAGGTACCCGTGCCGGTGGTAGCACTTGCTAAGTAGTTCATGGAGGGGGACCAGTTTAACTAGTCTGAGTTCATCTGCAAGGAATTCTCAGAGAATTGTTGTGAGGCTTAGGAACAAGGAAAAATGTTCCACTATGCATGGCTTTTGCTGTCCATAGTGCTCATGGTAGGGGAATTGATGGAGGATAGCCAGTTCCCCACAATTGACAAGATTGGCTAGAGGCCGCGAAGTATGCTTCACTCTGGGCCACAAAGGATGCAAACCGAATCCACGACTGTAAGATATTTTAGGTGTTCATGGAGATGAAACTTAGAATGGGGATCAATCACAAGCCGTAGTTATCACCCACTGTCTACAACAACCTGCAAAGTTTTGTAGATTTTGAAGTAGACCTCCACAACATATACTTCATAGCATGCAAGGACCTGGCTAAGCAATGGACAAAGCTACCCTTTGTAGCCACGGATGATGTAATCTTTAATGTATTGGAGACATGGCCGCTGGAGTGGTGCGCTCTAGAAATTGCGGTAATGGACAAGTCTGCGGTGCAAAGGAAGAAAGAGAAGGCAAAACTGTGCATGGCGCAGTCGACAGAGAGAAGGAAGGAGGCAGCAGTCGTAGAAGCACAAGAGGTGCAGGACGCTGCACAAATAGTAGCTGAACAGAACAAGGGACAACAGCAGTAGCAGAAGCGTAGGATGTAGCCGTGAAGGCATTCGAGGGCCAAAAGTCGCCTTCACATGGGTAGGAAGCAGAGGAAGAGGAGGGAGGCACAGACCCATAAACCGCATCAACACAGTTGAAGCCCCAGCACCCGACCGAGCGGACAAGGCCGTGCAAGAAGGTCAAGGCATTGAAGTTGTCTATTGACCCGATCACCCTTACCGAGGGTGATCTGCATGACATCGGCGAGACAGTGTGCGATGTCACCTCTGAGGCCCTCCAGAATTTTGTGTTGGAGAACCAGATTGTGTTCGGGGCCCTTAGAGTGTAGCTACAGGAGTTGCAGATGTGCACTCCTCAAGTTGGTACCCTTTAGACCAGCCTCACAGTAGGGACAACTATAGTGGAACAGATGTTGCGCACTCCAGTGATAAATACCATAGTGCTATCGAAAGGGGCACTGGGGACAACCAATGAAGCCGAAAAGCATACGATTAGCGCACTGAAGGGTATTGCAGTCAACATGGTTGCACTCCCACGGGAGACATTATATGTTTTGTAGGATGGGATTACTGCAAAACTACGGGCTTAGGAGAGTCATGGATTACAAGTACTATGAAAGTAGAAGATCAACATGGAACAGTTGAGCTTGCAGCGTGACGAAGTGGTGTCATAGAATCGGCAGCTGGTATAGGTACTAGATGAAGCTTGTCAAAGCATCGCTGAGCTCGCCATCCCAGCAGACACACTAGCAGAGGAGCGCATCTACAGGCTAGCAGCAGGGGTGCGCGAGGCGTGGGAGGAAATGACAACTAGAGATGAACCTTTAGATCGAAAAGTTGCAGTTGAAGGTGCAGTCATCCACCCCTCCAGAAATAAGAGAACAACGCGTCAGCGCTATTATAGCGGGACTGGACAAGATTGGCAGTGCAATGAGGGATTGCACCCGAATATTGGAGGAGTCATTTGAGGTCCTCACAAGCCTACAGGAGGACCCCAACATCCAGCACTTAAAAACAGAGGCATGAGAACTCCAATGGCAGCATGACAACATCAAAGGAATTGTGCATACTGTGGCCCTCTCTTAGAGGCTCGCGCGGATGCAACAGGCCAGAGCACTGAAAGAATAGGTGGATGCAGCATAGCATAAAGAAGCAGTCCTGAAGGCTCACGTTCAACCTTGGATCGATGAGGCCTTCACCATCACAACAGAAATTGAAGGCAAGCTCGCACAAATGTAGGGGACACAGGCACAGATGTAGGGAAGCAGTTCTGACACCGTGGTCTCAGAACAATGCATAGAGGAGATCCAGCAGGCAGCTGCTCAGTGTGTTGCCAACATTGCAGCAGTTCGGACAGCGTTGGAGGGACTCCACGCAAAGATCTCTGTGCCGACAATGTGACTCGAGGGTGAGTCATGATGTTTGTGTTGGGGGCCTGTTGGGCATGGAATCTCCCCAAGGCATGTTTTGGGACTTAAAGCCCAAGTTTTGACCAAGTCCTTTGTAAAAGCTCCGTGAAATTGTGGGTGCAGAGTGCGAAGTCATAATAGAGTCACAGGGTTGTCTGCCCTTGTTTATGTAAAGTAATTTCAGCTTGATAGACCTACCCATGTTCCGCGGACCATGGGATTGTATAAATAAAGCGAGGCTCTATGTGTAGAAGATAGCACATAGCTAATAGAATGGAAGCATGATGAGTCTAAGAGATTGAGTCGAAGTATAAAGTGTGTTGATTGGGTCGTAGAGTAGGAGAAGGCTTCGCAGCTAAGTGCGTAGAGGCCTAGTAGTCCGCAGCTGAGTACGTGGACCCCTACAGCTGAGTGCGTAGGGCAGGTCGAGTCTGTAACCATTGGAAGAATTAATAAAGAGAAGTTTGCCATATTTCTGTGTATCTTTTCCTGTTTTAATGTGTGATTGCGTATAAATTGCAAGTGTACTGTTTATTTGCTGCACAAACTCATATGAATGTGTTGTATAAATAAATATAATGTAAGACATCCATTTACACGAATATAATTGACTGGCATAGGAAGATAAGTAATATCTCAGGTGCGATTTAGGGGAATAGCACAGATCACTGCTCCAGCAGCGTGGAAGCACCACAACCCCTGGTTAGGGCTACGCGAAGGCAAGTATATCAGGGCGTGAAGGCCTGGGAAGTGCACGAAGAAACCCACACGAAGGGACTAATAGTTGGATGGAATCAAACCCTCAGACATCTCAAGGGTGTCTGTAGAAGATCATCTAGCTGCATTCCTATATTTTCTCCTATAATATGAATATAGAGCATGAGGATGTATATATGCATTTATTTTTTCATTCTTTAGAGGGAAATGTTAGTATATGCTTTGGGCAACTGAGGGTTAATTCAATTCAGTCCTAGAATGATTTAACTACTATATTCAAGAATCAGTGGGGTGTCAAAAATTTGGCAGTTTACTACCTTTCTGAGTTTGAAGAGCTTAAAAGGAACCATGGATAACCTATGGCAGATTTCATTAAATGAATTAATAAACTTTACCACAAGATGCCCCCTGATTGTAAACCTCCTGTTGCAGCAGAAAAGGTTAGTTTTTCCAAATTCTTTGATGATGACTTTGTAGTCATGCTGAGGGAAAGGATATCTCCTACCCTTTAGGATATGCAAACTAATGCTATAAAAGTTGAGGCTAATATATCAGCTTCATCTAAACTCAAAGCCAAGGCTGAAAAGGCTGAAAGAAAAATGAAGGCTAAGGAGGAAGGATCTTCCTCAAATACCAACAATGATGATAAAAAAATATATGAGATAACATCATTACTTAGAAACCTATCTAATAGGATTCATAAAATTGAAACTCCTCCTAGAACCATACAACAAATTGTTGTTAGACCATAGAATCAGTTTAGAAGAGCCTCTCAAACTCAAATTTTACAGAGGCCTAACACTAATCAACAGATCCAACCTCCTCTGATGATTGATGCCAAACAAATAGATGATATTGGTCCTCTAATTTCCAAAGATATAAATAATTTTGATTCTTCATCTATACATAATGCTATTGTTCCTCACCCTTCAAATCAGTCTTCACAAAATCAAGAAGACAATCAAATTTCTAAATACCAGGCCTTCTCTGAATTCCTAATTGGTGAATTGAACATAAGATATGATCTTAGACCTAGGGCAAGGCCTGGTAGACCTCCAAAAGGTCCCATTCAAAATGAACCTTAGATAAAATTTGTTGAACCCCAAACAACTATAATTCAACCATTAAATCAAACAGGTGAAACAAATCAAATTGATAAAATTGTTTTGACAACCTTTAATGTTGAAAGAGAAGTGGAAAGGGTTAAAATACCAATTCCCCTAGATCAATTGTCAAAAAATCCGGAATATAAGAACCAAGTTTGAAAATGGATTCAGTCATCCAGTGTGGATGTTGAAGGCGATGTGATAAGCCTGTAGGATGAAAACCCTCAGTAGTATTTGGTCCCAGCTCTGACATGATAGATGAGAATGTTCCACCGTTTTATGTGACTATGAAAATTCATGATTTCCTGCTATATAATTGTATGCTATATTCTGGGGCTTCCCATAATCTAATGCCTAAAGTGATCATGGACTAGTGGCAATTAGAAGTCACTAGAACTTACCATGATCTTTACCCTTTTGACTCCAATAAAGTTTCTTTTCTTGGGCTCATTAAAGATTTGGTAGTAACCTTAGCTCAGATGCATGTCAAAAGTGTGGTTTTAGACATAGTAGTCACTGACATCCCTCCAAAACTTGGCATGCTACTGTCAAGATCTTGGTGTGCTAAACTAGGAGGGAGCATGCAAATGGATATATCTTATGCCATTATTCTAGTGTATGGGGGTGAGCATCTCAGGCTATATAGAGAGGTTGGATTTATGAACACTATTTGTAGAGTTGATCAGGCTAGGAATCATCCTATTTATGATGTTGACCAAGACTTTGGTTGTTTTGAACTATCAGTAAATAATTCTCAAAATACTCAAATTACTATTGAAGATATTGTTGATCAACCTAAAACCATTGAAACTGATATTTGGAAAATGTACTTTGATGGTTCTTTCTCAAAGGAAGGAGCAGAAGCTGGAATTGTATTAATTTCTCCAGATAAAGAAAACATTACCCAATCATACAAACTTGAATTTGATGTAATCAATGATGTAACAGAGTATGAAGTTTTTTTGCGAGGATTGGAGTTAGCAAGAAGTCTTAAGGTGAAAAACTTAAGTGTATACAGTGATTCTAAACTTGTTGTTAGACAAGTTAGGAATCAATGTCAAAATAAGCACACAGGATTGAGATCTTATAGGAATGAAGTTTTGGATTCAGTTGAAAATTTCTTTTCTGCATTCAATATTACTATTATTCCTAGAGATCAAAACATGCATGAAGATTCCTTGGATGTTTCTGCAAGTTCGTTTAAAATCCCTGATAAAATGCTTGTCTAGTATCAAATTCAAGTCAAGTATAGACCATCTATTCCTGACAATCTTAAGTATTGGAATTTCTTTTATGATGACGAGCAACTAGAGTCATTTTTGCAAGTCATAGATGGATTCTCAAACATGCAAGTTGAGGAAGAACCACTTGATAATATTGAAATTGACAATGAAAATAAAACACTACAATTTGATTCTACAATTGTTGATCATAACATTATCCAATTCTCTAACAATTTTATTCCAAAAGGGTTAATCCCTCTTGAGCAGCTCTTTGATTATAATGATGTTCCCAAAAATCCACTTTCTGATTCACCCGATGAAAATATTGAAATTTATCCATTACCTAAGATGGATCAATTACTTCAGAAAGTTTCAGGAGCCTAGAGAATTTCCATGTTAGATGGATTTTCTGGATATAATTAGAGTAAGCTTAGTCGAGAGGATAGAGAAAAAACTACATTTACAACTCCATGGGGCACATTTATGTATAATCAGATGCGTTTTTGGTTAACTAATGTTGGAGGCACATTTTAACGTGCTATGGACCTTTAATTTGTAGGTAAGATCAACAGATTTGATGTTATTTATTTATATTATTTAACTATTTTTTCCAATTCCGATGAAAAACATTTGAAGCATTTGAGAAAGGTTTTTGACAAGTGTAGGAAATTTGGGATTTCTCTTAATCCCAAGAACTCTTTGTTTGCACTTCAAGAAGGAAAATTTCTCAACCACGTCATTTCCAAAGAAGGAGTAGTTATTGATCCTAAAAGAGTCTCATCAATTCAAGCACTCATATTACCAAGGAACAAGAAGGAAGTTCAAGATTTCCTTGGAAAAATTGTTTTTTAAGAAGATTTATCCCTAACTATGCTGAAATAGTTAAGGACATAACTAATATGCTGAAAAAGAATCATGAAATCAAATGGACTTTTCCTGCTAGGTATGCATTTGATCAGATTAAAAAGGCCATTACAAAAACTTCCATCTTAGCCAGTCAAGATTACTCCCAACCTTTCAGTGCATTTTCTTTTGCTTCTGAAACCACATTAGCTGTTGTTCTTTTGCAAAGGAACAAAGATGGAGATGACCAACCCATTTCCTTTTTTAGCAAGGTTATGAGAGATGTTGAGCTAAAGTATGACATCATTGAAAAACATGCCTACTCTTTAGTTCAAGTTTTGAAAGCCTTTAGAGTCTATCTCCTACACTCTTCTATCATTGCCTGTGTACCTAATAGTGTTGTCAAAATTGTTCTAACTCAACCTGACACTGATGGAAGGAGAGGGAGATGGATAACTAAAATTTTAGAGTGTGAGTTCATCATCAAGACTACCAAACTAGTAAAAGGTCAAGGCCTAGCCAAACTCCTTGTTGAATCCAATTGTGAGATATTAGGAATATATTCTGTTTTTGACATCCCAGCTGAGAAGAATCCATAAGAAACTTCTAAGAGCCCAACTGAAAAGAATCCACAAGAACTTTCTGAGAGCCCAACTGAGAAGAATCTGCAAGAACATTCTGAAATCTCCATACAGGAGAATCCACAAGAATCTTTTGCATCATATCAAACAATTTTGATTCACATTAATGAAAAACAATTGTTATTAGATTGGTACTTTGACATTGTGAATTTTCTTAGAGAATTTGAATATCCAGCTGAATTTACCAGAAATCGATGTAAAACACTGAAATTAAAAGTTGTAAAGTGTTGTATTGTGAATGCAAAATTGTACAGGAAGGATCCTCTTAATATCCTTTTACTTTACCTAACAGAGAATGAAACAGAGGGGATCATTGATGAATTTCATGCAAGAATTTGTGGAGGCCACTATGCTTGGAGGGCCACAGCATATAAGATCTTAAGGGAAGGATTTTATTGGCCTACTCTTTTTGCAAAGGTACGAGCAACAGTTAGGAGCTGTACACAATCCAAAATGTTTGTTGGAAAGCAGAGATTAGCATCTCTTTCATTGGTTCTAGTCTTAATCCAGGCACCATTCCTTCAAAAGGGATTGGATTTCATTGGTGAAATTCATCCTCCATTAAGAAGTCAACACAGATGGATATTGACTGCTACAGACTACTTTACCAAATGGGTAGAAGCCATCCTAGTCAGAAATGGAACTGATATTGTTGTTATCAAGTTTATTGAAGAATATATATTGTCTACATTTAGATGCCCCAAGAAAATAGTGACAGACAATGCACAAGCACTCAATAGTACTAAGATGATTGAGTTTCGTCACAAATATCAGATCTTGTTGCATCATTCTACACCATATTATCCATAGGGAAATGGACTGGTAGAGTCCTCAAATAAAAGTTAGTCTAGAGTAATAAATGAAACATTGGAGGATCATAAAAGGAGTTGGGATAGTCATCTTATTTATGCGCTTTGGGCCAACAGGATTTCACCCAAAAGATCAACAGGTAAATCCCCTTTTCAGCATGTTTATGTTAAAGAAGAAATATTTCCCACACATTTAGCTTGTCTTTTTTTTAAGTTTTTGCAAGAGTCAAATGAAGAGATTGGTGACTTCTCTCAAAGAATAAATTAGATCATAGAATTGAATGAGGATAGAGATGAAGTACAGTACAAGATTAAGAAATATCAGAGTAAAATGAAAATCTTGTTTGATAGGAAAGCCAGGGAAAGAGATTACAGGAAAGGTGATTTGGTACTAAGATGGGATGCTAGGAGAGAAGACAAAGGAAAACATGGAAATTTTGACAACCTTTGGTTGGGACCTTTTAGTATTGTTCAGGTCAAGGGTAATAACACTTTCATTCTGCAGAATTTGGAGAGAGAGTATTCGTCATTGCCTCTCAATGGGAAGTACTTGAAGCACTATATTTAGTATTGAGAGGTTTCCATTCATTCACCAATGTATTTTACTAGAGAGTTTTATTTTACATCCAGTGTCTATTGTTTCAACAAAAGACCCCATTAGCCCGAGGAGAAGGCACATGGATTTGCAAGTTCTCTACATCCTGTAGGAGGAAGCAACTCCTAGTTAGAGCTGATGTTGTAACATGCTTTATTTTTGATAAGTTAGTTGTTATTTTATTAAAGAGGGTATGAAAAAATAAAGGAAAAATGAAAATATGAAAAAATAAAAAATAAAAAAAGAGAGATGAAATAGAACCCCATCAAAAGAAAATCAAAATATTTGTATAAGTGTGCTTGTTTAAATGCCACTTCATGAATAAATTCCATTTGTAATAATAAAGGTCTGTGTGCATCTTTTTTTTATGCCACAACCTTTTCTTTTGATCTGAATCAAACTGTTTAATATTAATCAGATCATTTAAATTTTTGTTTTAGACTAGAGAATAAATTCAACCAAACCATTTAATCTTGGTTGAAAATTAGAATTTTGAATAGATCAGGACAAATAAAATGCATAATATGCTTAAAAATTGGCCTAAAGTTGGTTTGGATTAGGTTTAGATTAGTTAAATTGTTTATTAAGGACAACTACTATAAATGCGCCCTAGTTAGATTAATTTTCATTATTGTTTAATTACCTTGTTAAAAGGGGTGATTAATATTTGTAAATAAACACATTTTATGCTTTTTAACCAAATTTATATATGACAAAATGATTTTGTCCGCAAGTGATAAAGCTCATGCAAAGATCAACGGTCGGCGGCCTTCCCACCCAGATCAATGAGGGGAAGCCTCTTCGCATCCCCTCACCACGAAATGAGATAATGGCGGGGGGGGGTGTGCGAAAAAATGTTTTGCCTGCGTGGGCCCCTTGTGTACATGGTACTCCCTCAACAATTCACACCCCCCCCCCACTCCAAACCACTTACCACTACCCCCTCCTTTGAAATTCGCCATTCACACTCCTATGCTTCCTGATACCGTGCCAATGGTCACTCCTCTTGCGCCATCCTCCTCCAATCACTCCATGCCACGTGCCCTCACCTTATATCTCCTAACCATTCCCGCATATCCATTGTCGCTATTAATTCCTTCTCGTTGCTGCTCTTTCTTCCCTTTAATGCATTAATTTCTTGATTAGCAGATCAACAGTGGCCTCTTCCTGTAACAATAGTCTTAATTCCTTATAAATATTCATCTCCTCCATTACATCTTCCTTTCTTCTAGTGTTCTTTCAATGTTTCTGTTCACTGTACTTTTTTGTAAATTCTCTGTTAAGTCGAGCCTGTAACTGGAAGTATCCTCTTAGCTACCTCTGCACCTTTCTGTCATTCAACATTACAACATTGTTATATCATGGCCCCCAAGAAAAATAACATGATGACTCCGTTAGATACTAAGTGTCAAACCTTGAATACTTATGTCCAAAGGTTTCATTTTAAATTTAATTTACTGAATCAGAGAGGACTGCTAGGATTAGTGACCCTAAATGACAGGATGATCATTTTGCAAGAATACTTAGAGAAGCTTTATACCATAGCCACTGATAAATCAAACTTTGCAGGTATAAAGGGGCATATTACAGGGAAGCAAGCATTAGATGATTTAGATTATGATTGACTATTAAGCATGAAATTAAACATCTTTTTGTCCCACTTTCGAGAAATACACCGAGCTTGATGAAGTCTACAGAAAATTGGTAAATCTTGTCATACCAAGTGAAGACCGATGGGATCACTTGTGTGAAGTTATTGAGTAACTTTCATCAACAACTGAAGGACAACTGGGCAACATGTTTTAGGGACCACATCATAAACAGATTCCTAAAGGATAGTGCCATCACTTAGCAGTTTTGAAATTCCTCCAATTTTGTATTATTTTTGTAATTTTGTTTTGAAAATATCTAGTAGAACATTTTGTATAAATATCTCCTCCTTCAGCTTATTAAGGGTTGAACCCTTGGATGACCATTGAGAACATAATTGTAACCGAGCTGGAGATTTGCAAAGTTAAAGAAAGGATTATGAATTTTCTTACTATAGTTCTGTCTTCTTGTAATTTTTCATATGTGCTTATTTCATTATGTATTTCTTCATATATTTAAGTCTTTATGCAGAGATCTAGGTAAGATCATACTAAGTATCAGTCAGTCTTAAATACCCTATGAAGTTATCAGTAATAACTAGGGACTAGATTATAAGACTATTTGTTATTATAAACCCCCCTATATCAATTAATTGTCACACAAATATGCATTCGTTTGAATATATTTTTTTTCTAGAGGAAACATTGTTTTCCTGTATTCTTCGCTTATAACCAGTCAAATATTATGTTTGAATATTTAGCAACTTATACTTCATCAATATTCTAGTATTTCATTTACTTTAAATCAATTTAACTATAGCTATACAAATAACAACCCTTCTATTTAGCTTAGTAATTGTTAAGGCTTAAGCACCTATTTTCATAATTCATATCAGTGGTCATCCATAAATTTAAAAACCAACAAAACATTTTAGATGCTCTAGCATGACTAACTAACCTAGAGTCATCTCATAGGACAACATCAGACTGGAATTGTTGTTGGGGAATGAAAAATGAACTATTTTCCCTGGGACAACGATTAAATTTTTTTCCTTTAAGGTGAATAAAGAAATTGTAGGTTAAAAATAATTCACCTGGCAACTCCACTAGACCAAGAAGGCTCCTTCAAAACATACAGGAACTCACTCTGACTCTCAATTTATATCTCCTTTATCTGATCTTGAGAGATTGCTGAGAGAGTCCTCGTTTAGAAGGAGATTTGAAGCTTCTGCTTCTTCTCCTGTACCATTACAACCTGAAGATATTCCATCTTCTGATCCCTTTATCTATGTTCCATTCGAATTAGATTTTGCTGATATAACAACTAGGGTTTTAGAACTTTTATCTAAAGGAGTTGATCTGCAGTTAGCTCTCTTAGTCCAATCTTTGGAATCTTACAAACTTCCTAATATATTTTCAAATTCTCCCAAGTTAGAGGAAGAACTAGATGTAGATTTACTGGAGCTAAAACCAACTGATTTTATCTCCCCCACTCATTATACATTCCCATCCACTTATGCCCAACCTGAAGAAACCTTCTCTGTATATTCAAACCCGTTGTTTGAAAGTAAAGAGCAGGTTGAAATAGAGGTTCAGAAGTTAGTAATAAAAACACCTTTGAAAACTTTTAGGTATCCACCTCATTCCCATTCTCCTCCTCCCACCTTTACCCCTCCATCTTCACCCACTGCTTCACCACTTGCCTCATCATCCTCCACTACATCATCTCCAACTTCTTCTATTGAATCATCTTCTTCTTTATCTTTAGATATAGCATTTCGTCCTATAATCCAAGCTAGTCTTCCCAACCAGTTAAAATTTTTTCTTGATGGGTATCTGAAACACCTGCTCAGGTTTACTGGTGAAATTGGCTTGTCTATAGAAGATCATCTAGCTGCATTACTAGATTTTGTAGATAATATGAATATAGATCATGACGATGTATATATGTGTTTATTTGTTCATTATTTAGAGGGAAATGTTAGGATATGTTTTAGGCAACTGAGGGTTGATTCAATTTAGTCCTGGAATGATTTAACTACTATATTCAAGAATCAGTGGGGTGTCAAAAATGATGTAGTTTACCGCCTTTCTGAGTTTGAAGAGCTTAAAAGGAACCATGGAGAACCCGTGGCAGATTTCATTAAACAATTTAGTAAACTTTACCACAAGATGCCTCTTGATTGTAAACCTCCTGTTGCAGAAGCAAAGGTTAGGTTTTCCAAAGCCTTTGATGATGACCTTGCAGTCATGCTAAGGGAAAGGATATCTCTAACCCTTTAGGATATGCAAACTAATGCTATAGAAGTTGAGGCTAATAGATCAACTTCATCTAAACTCAAAGCCAAGGATGAAAATGTTGAAAGAAAAATGAAGGCTAAGGAGGAAGGATCTTCCTCAAATACCAACAATGATGATAAAAAAATAGATGAGATAACATAATTACTTAGAAACCTATCTAATAGGGTTTCTAAAATTGAAACTCAACCTAGAACCATACAACAAATTGTTGTTAGACCACAAAATCAATTTAGAAGAGCCTCTCAAAAATAAAATTTTACAGAGGCCTAACACTGATCAATAGATCCAACCTCCTCTAATGATTGAAGACCAACAACCAGATGATATTGGTCCTCTAATTTCTGAAGATATAAATAATTTTGATTCTTCATGTGTACATAATTCTATTACTCCTCGCCCTTTAAATCAGTCTTCCCAAAATCAAGAAGACAATCAAATTTCTAAATACCAGGCCTTCTCTGAATTCCTAATTGGTGAATTGAATAGAAGATACAATCTTAGACCTAGGGTAGGGCCTGGTAGACCTCCAAAAGGTCCCATTGAAAATGAACCTCAGATAAAATATGTTGAAACCTAAACAACTATCATTCAGCCATTAAATCAAACAGGTGAAACAAGTCAAATTGATAAAATTGTTTTGCCAACCTTTAATGTTGAAAGAGAATTGGAAAGGGTTAAAATACCACTTCCCCTAGTTGAACTATCAAAAAATCCAGGGTATAAGAAACAAATTTGAAAATGGATTCAGTCATCGAGTGTGGATGTTGAAGGGTATGTGATAAACCTGTAGGACAAAAAAACCCTCAGTAGTTTTTGGTCCTAGCTCTGACATGATAGATGAGAATATGCCACCATTTTATAAGACTCTAAAAATTCATGATTTCCTACTATATAGTTGTATGCTAGATTCTAGGGCTTTCCATAATCTAATGCGTAAAGTGATCATTGACCAGTTGCAATTAGAAGTCACTAGAACTTACCACGATCTTTACACTTTTGACTCCAAGAAAGTTCCTCGTTTCGGACTCATTAAAGATTTGGTAGTAACCTTAGCTCAGATCCCTATCAAAAGTGTGGTTTTAGACATAGTAGTCACTAACATCCCTCCAAAACTTGGCATGCTATTGTTAAGATCTTGTTGTGCTAAACTAGGAGAGAGTCTAGAAATGGATATGTCTTATGTGATTATTCCAATGTATGGGTGAGGATCACAGGCTATATAGAGAGGTTAGAGTTATGAACATTATTTGTAGAGCTGATCAGGCTAGGAATCATCCTATTTATGTTGTTGACCAAGACTTTGGGTGTTTTGAACTATCTATAAATAATTCTCAAAATAATCAACTTATTATTGAATATATTGTTGATCAACCTAAACCATTGAAAATGATATTTGAAAAATGTACTTTGATGGTTCTTGCTCAAAGGAAGGAGCAGGAGCTGGAATTATATTAATTTCTCCAGATAAAGAAAACATTACCCAATCATACAAACTTGAATTCGATGTAACCAATAATGTAATAGACTATGAAGCTTTTATGCTAGGATTGGAGTTATCAAGAAGTCTTAGGGTGCATAATTTAAGTGTATACAGTGATTTTGAACTTATTGTCAAACAAGTTAGGAATCAGTGTCAAAATATGCACCCAAGATTGAGATCTTATAGGAATGAAGTTTGGGATTTAGTTGAAAATTTCTTTTTACATTCAATATTATTGTTATTCCTAGAGATCAAAAATGCATGTAGATTTCCTGCTTATTTCTTCAAGTTCATTTAAAATCCCTAATAAAATTCTTGTCGAGTATCAAATTCAAGTCAAGTATAAACCATCTATTCTTGAAAATCTTAAGTACTGGAAATTTTTTGATGATGACGAGCAACTAAAATCATTTTTGCAAGTCATAGATGGATTCTAAAACATGCAAGTTGAGGAAGAACCACTTGATAATCTTGAAATTGACAATGAAAATCAAACACCACAATTTGATTCTACAATTCTCGATCATAGCATTATCCAATTCTCTAACAATTTTATTCCAAAAGGGTTAATCCCTCTTGATATGCTCTTTGATCATAATGATGTTCCCAAAAATCCACTTTCTGATTCACTTGATGAGAATATTGAAATTTATAACATTGGAAACTCTAAAGAGATCAAAAACGTTAAACTTCTTGCATCCCTATCAATGGAAGCCAAAGACAAATATTTAGTCCTCCTTAAAGCATACAAAGATGTTTTTTCCTGGTCTTATAATGAATTAAAAACATATGATACATCCCTTATTGAACACAAAAATCTATTAAAACCAGAGGCAAAACCTTTCAAACAAAAATTGAGGAGGATTAATCTTGTCCTTCTTCCTGTAATTGAAAAAGAACTAAAGAAGATATGGGATGCTAAAATAATCCTTCCATTAAGATACTCAGATTGGGTAGCCAATCTAGTTCCAGTGAGAAAAAAGAATGGTGAAATTAGATTATGTGTGGATTTTAGGAATTTGAATAAATCTTCTCTGAAGGACAATTATCCATTACCTAAGATGGATCAATTACTTTAGAAAGTTTCAGGAGCCCAAAGAATTTCCATGTTAGATGGCTTTTCTAAATATAATTAGATTATGGTTAGTGTAGATGATAGAGAAAAAATTGCATTTATAACTCCATGGGGCACATTTATGTATATAATCGGATGCCTTTTGGGTTAACTAATGTTGGAGCCACATTTCAATGTGCTATAGACCTTGCATTTGTAGGTAAGATCAACAAATTTGTTGTTATTTATTTAGATGATTTAATTATTTTTTCCAATTCTGAAGAAAAGCATTTGAAGCATTTGAGAAAGGTTTTTTACAGGTGCAGGAAATTTGGGATTTCTCTTAATCCCAACAAGTCTTTGTTTGCACTTTAAGAAGGAAAATTGCTCAGCCACATCATTTTGAAGGAAGGAGTAGTCATTGATCCTAAAGGAGTCTCAGTAATTCAGGCACTCATATTACCAAGGAAAAAGGAGAAAGTTCAAGCTTTCCTTGGCAAAATTAATTTTTTAAGAAGATTTATCCCTAACTATGTTGAAATAGTTAAGGACATAATTGATATGCTGAAAAAGAATCATGAAATCAAATGGACTTTTCCTACTAGGTATGCATTCAGTCAGATTAAAAAGGCCATTGCAGAAGCCCCCATCTTAGCCAATCCAGATTACTCCCAACCTTTTAGTGTCTTTTATTTTGCTTCTGAAACCACATTAGTTGTTGTTCTTTTGCAAAGGAACAAAAATGGAGATGACCAACCCATTTCCTTTTTTATCAAGGTTATGAGAGATGCTAAGCTAAAGTATAAAATCATTGAAAAACAAGCCTACTCTTTAGCTCAAGCTTTGAAAGCCTTTAGATTCTATCTCCTCCACTCTTCTATCATTTCCTATGTACCTAATAGTGTTGTCAAAATTGTTCTAACTCATCCTGACACTAATGGAAGGAGAGGGAGATGGATAGCTAAAATTTTATAGTATGATCTCATCATCAAGACTACCAAACTAGTGAAAGGTCAACGCCTGACCAAACTCCTTGCTAAATCCAATTGCAAGATTTTAGGAATAAATTATGTTTTTGACATCCCAGCTGAGAAGAATCCACAAGAACCTTCTGCATCAGATCTAACAATTTTGATTCACATTAATGAAAAAATTTTGTTATTAGATTGGTACTTTGACATTGTAAATTTTCTTAGAGAATTTGAATGTCCAGTTGAATTTAAAAGAAATCAATGTAAAACATTGAAATTGAAAGTTGTAAATTACTGTACTGTGAATGAAAATTTGTACAGGAAGGATCCTCTTAATATCCTTTTACGTTTCCTAAAAGAGAATGAAATAGAGGGGATCATTGATGAATTTCATGCAGGAATTTATGGAGGACAATATGCTTCGAGGGCCACCACATACAAGATGTTAAGGGTGGTATTTTATTGGCCTACTCTTTTTGCACAAGTAGGAGCAAAGGTTAGGAACTGTAAACAATGTCAAGTGTTTGTCGTAAATCAGAGATTAGAAAATCTTCCATTGGTTCCAGTCTTAATCCAGACACCATTCCTTCAATGGGGATTGGATTTCATTGGTGAAATTCATCCTCCATAAAGTAGTAAGCACATATGGATATTGACTACTAAAGACTACTTTACGAAATGGGTAGAAGCCATCCTAGTCAGAAATGGAACTGATATTGTTGTTATCAAGTTTATTGAAGAATATATATTGTCTAGATTTGGATGCCCCCAGCAAATAGTGACAGACAATGCACAAGAATTTAGCAGTACTAAGATGATTGAGTTCTGTCAAAAATATCAAATCTTGTTGCATCATTCTACACCATATTATCCACAGGGAAATGGACTGGCAGTGATCTAAAAAGATCATAAGTTAAAAACTGATGTAGAATTGATTACATTCTAACATTAGGAAGAGGATCTTTAGGCACAAACTGTAATTCATGTTGTATTCCCTGCTTATGAGTAAGATGTTTGGTTTTACATAGAACTAGAATAGTTTATATCTCTTTAATCAAACTATATTTAAGTTGAGTCTCATAAACTAAACAAATATCATGTTGATTTTTATGTTGTTCCTTTACACACATAATTACAAATCTTTTATTTGAACTTATTAATCACTTCATCTGATTAGCATTAATATTCAAATTATTTTTACTTTGATGTGCCCTGACAATAAATTCAACTCCATCTTTCTTAAGGTGATATTTTTGTTCTCTCCTATAAAATACTACATCACGATCATAAAGATAAGGACTTCCTAAGACAACTCCACATATGTCTACTGGAACCACATCTAATTCCACTTCATCAATGTAATTAGCTGTAATGGCAAATCTTAATCTACACTGTTTGGTGACTTTTATCTGAGTTGATTTATTTAGCCATGTTAATGGGTAAGGTCTTGGATGATTCTATGTTTCCAAACCCAAACTCTTAACTAAATATTCAAATATTAAATTCGCCTGTGATCCACCGTCAAACATTTGATCTATCTTTGTGTGCTTAGAAGTTATCCTTATGTTAAACAATTCAACTCTTTATCTTCATTTGAAGGCTTTATGTTTGATGAAGATACAATATTTTTTGAACTTGAACAAGTGTCAAACGTTTTACCTGTCGTAACCATAGCAGTTATCCTCCTTTCATCACCTGAATCTAAACCTAGATCTTGTTGGACTGCTGCAATTTCCTTCTTTTCATCCTTCTCCTTAAGGAACTTTTTGGGCTTAAGTTCTGGATGAAGTTTCCAACACTTCGATTTATCATGACTGATTCTCTGGTAATGAGAACAAGTAGGTATTTCCTTCTGAGCTATCACTGATTTCTTTCTCTTTGAATTGTTCTTCCCCTTACTATCATTGGAATGTTTGATTTCCAACTCTTTGAATGATTGCGATGAAAACTTGAATGGTTTGCCACCCGATTCAATATGTATGGCCTGAACACACACTTCATCAAAATCATCAAGATTAAACAAAGTCTGCTGCAAATATGAATGTAAACTGCCGATGTATTTTAACAAAGTTTCACGTGTATCCAATGAAATACCAAGCGCCAATGCTTTCTTTCTGAACTCCTGAGTAAACTCCCGAACACTCTACCCTTTACCTTGCCTCAGATGCTGTCAATGAATAACAGCTTGTTGCATATATCCTAAAGGATAGAATTGTTTCCTAAGAGAATTTAAAAACTTATACCATGAAGATATGACTTTTCCTCTATGCTTTCCATCTATCTGAGTTTTACTTTCCCACTAGATTAAAGTTTTCCCCCCATTCTAAGTTTAGCTAACTGAATTTTCCTTTTTTCGTTAGAGATGTTCTAAATGCGACAATACACTTCTAACTTCTTAATCCAGTTATCTAGATTTTCAGGATTCATTTTGCCATCATAAATAGGTAACTCAAATTTTACATCAACTTTCAAAGGAGATGTTTTCTTAGGTTTCTTATCTGTTTCAAATTATGCACTGGAAGAAGAAGAAGAATAAGATGATGATGGAGATGATGGAGGTGAAGGTGGTTTATCAGCCTTGCCTTTACCTTTGTCCTTCTTCGATGTCTTTGAAGAAGAAGTTACATCTCTCACCTTCTTGTCTTCGTGTGGTTCTCCCAACATCTGTTGCATAGTCGAGAATGCTTGTTGAAACTGTTCATCACTCATCTTATTTTTAATGTTCCCACCTGCATCATATCATGTCATGGTCGACTGATGAACAACTCAT
This sequence comes from Pinus tabuliformis, assembly GCA_031772625.1. Lineage (NCBI taxonomy): Eukaryota > Viridiplantae > Streptophyta > Pinopsida > Pinales > Pinaceae > Pinus > Pinus tabuliformis. The sequence goes on from CM062812.1 coordinate 93,801,486, forward strand.
TGCTTTCCAATCTCCAGATCAATCTGCTCAAGGATTCATTCTCCGCGTTGTGACTTTGACCTAGTTAACATTCAATGGAAAATTATACAAACACAACCTACTCTGATACCAACTTATATGATCTGAAATTATCATAAGTTAAAAACTAATGTAGAATTGATTAGCCATTAACGAATTGATTGTTAACTGAAAGTGCGGAAATCGAGAGAACTGCTTGAGGAAAAGACTTTCCGAAAGCTGATAAAACATAAGTACAATGCAAAACAGAAGTGAAAACAATAAAAAATACAGTGATACCAAACAACAAAGTTGATTACGGAGTTCATCCCTGATGGACTACGTCTTTGGGTCCGCTTTCAATATGGGCGATTGGTTTATTAGGATTGAAAACAAGGAGTTCGATTACACAGAGAATAGACCAAACTGAATGTGCACACAGACACTTCTGATCACTATTAAAAGGAAGCTCTCTGAACCATATTTCCAATGCCTATCATGGTTCCCAATTCTGACTCCTGATGCTCCTGTTACACCTAAACCAAAACAACCTCTCACTTCCAGAATCTGCATACAGAAAGTCCAAAACCACTATAATCTCTTCCATGGACAAAACATCCTCTTATAGGCCTTCAGGTACATTCAAACCTCCTCAAGCTGAATTTGGAATGCACAAGCTGCAATCTGGGTGGATTTTAGTTTTGGTCTAGTTGTGAAAGGACACCTAGGTGAGAGGTTACATGGTCCTCAAATTAACATAACCACAACTTTAATTACAAAACCCACAAATAGACTTTGGTTATCCAAAACCCGCTAGCGGTCAGGTTAACCGGGCAGAGGCGTGCTAACAGTGCATGTGCACAGGCATTATAACCCCGGTTAGCTCACCGATAGTTTCGCTACCAGCTGACGGTACTCCAATGGTTCCGGTTTACATAACTCAAATCTATTCACACGTCCGCTGTCTCCTGCACGGTTTCGGTTTGCGGTTACAGTGAACTTTGACCACGTTCACATGTTACAACCATCCACAGTAAATGTTGTAGTCAGGATTGATGCTGACAGTTAACTCCTTGTCTGCTCACATATCCCAACCCACGTGGTTTCCAAACTTGGAGGTTAACATACTCCATTGTGGTTACATTAATGTTGCGGTGAGCTCTATTCACATGACTAGTATTCTCTGACACGGTTTCATCTGGCGGTTTAGGATTGTGTTAAATTTTTATAATGTTTTCACATGGTCAAGGGTTATAGAACTTAGGAAATTAGGTTTTCAAACATGTTTTAATGCATTGTTGAACACATAGATTGGTAATGTATTGAAGTCCGATAGTCATAGAAATTTAGGGTTTAGGTCTTTTGATGAATTTGTATTGAAATATGGTTATGGTTTAGATTTTAGGATAGGCTTAATGCATTTTGTTTTTAATACATTTGTGAATGTTGCATTTAGGTTCTAGGTTTAGGTTTTAATACATAGTTGTAATGTAATGTGATATACCATGTTCGATAGGTTTGATAGGTTTAGGGTTATGTGTATTAGGTTTTAGGATTACATTATTTTGTTTTTAAAAAACCCATGTACAACACATTGTCTCAATGTGACATAAAACCCAAATACATATCGTCAACAAAGCTTCTTTTGTGACGATATCACATGACGACAAACCATATCAAACCCCTACAATGGACGACACACCCATGTCGATGCTCATCCCTGGCAGAACTATCGATGAGCACTTTTCGACAACTAGATACAAAACCATCACCATGAAAACCATGAACCATAACAATATTTTCAAGTGTGAACGACACCAGACTGAATTTGTTGATGACGACACTGAACACTGATAAAGACCTGTGCATCTGATCTGACGAGATCCTCCTGGATCAGAAAGAGTCCTCAAATAAAAGTTTGGTTAAAGTTATAAAGAAAACATTGGAGGATCATAAAAGGAGTTCGCACAATCATCTTATTTATGGACTTTGGGCCAACAAGATTTCACCCAAAAGATCAACAGGTAAATCCCCTTTTCAAATTGTTTATGGAAAAGAAGAAATATTTCCCACACATTTAGCTTTTCATGTTTTAAAGTTTTTTCAAGAGTCAAATGAAGAGACTGATGACTTATCTTGAAGAATAAATCATATCATAGAATTGAATGAGGATAGAGATGAAGTACAGTACAAGCTTAAGAAATATCAGAGTAAAATGAATTCTAGTTTGATAGGAAAGCTAGGCAAAGAGATTTCAGGCAAGGTGATTTGGTACTGAGATGGGATGCTAGGAGAGAAGACAAAGGCAAACATGGCAAGTTTGAAAACCTTTGGTTGGGACCTTTAGTATTGCAGAGGTCAAGGATGCAAGTTTGAAAACCTTTGGTTGGGACCTTTAGTATTGCAGAGGTCAAGGATGCAAGTTTGAAAACCTTTGGTTGGGACCTTTAGTATTGCAGAGGTCAAGGATAATAACACTTTTATTCTGTAGAATTTTGAGGGAGAGTATTATTCATTGCATGTCAATGGGAAATACTTGAAGCAGTATATTCAGTATTGAGAGGTTTCCATTCATTCACCATTTTATTTTACCAAAGAGTTTTATTTTACATGCAGTGTGTATTTGTTTAATAGAAGACCCCGATAGCCCGAGGAGAAGGCACATGGATCTGCAAGTTCTCTGCATCATGCAAGAGGAAGTAGTCCCCAGTTGGAGCTAATGTTGTAAAATGATTTATTTTTGATAAGTTAGTTGTTATTTTATAAAATAGGGTATGAAAAAATAAAGGAAAAATGAAAATATGAAAAAATAGAAAATAAAAAAAAGAGAGATGAAATAGAACCTCGTCAAACGAAAATCAAATGATTTGTATAGGTGTTCTTGTTTAAATGCCACTTCATGAATAAATTACATTTGTAATAATAAAGGTCTCTATGAAGCTGGTTTTTATGCCACAGCCTTCTGATCTGAATCAAACTGGTTAATCTTGATCGGATCATTTAAATTTTTGTTCTCAACTAGAGAATAAATTCAACCAAATAGTTTAATCTTGGTTGAAAATTAGAATTTTGAATAGATTAGGACAAATAAAAGGCCTAATATGCTTAAAAATTGGCCTAAAGTTGGTTTGGATTAGGTTTAGAGTAGTTAAATTGTTTATTAAGGGAAACTAGTCTAAGCGCGCCCTAGTTAGATTAATTTTCATTATCATTTAATTACCTTGTTAAAAGGGGTGATTAATATATGTAAATAAACACATTTTATGTTTTTTAACCAAAGTTATATACGACAAAATGATTTTGTCAAAAAGTGATAAAGATCGTGCAAAGATCGACAGTCGTCGGCCTTCCTGCCTAGATCAACAGCGAGAAACCTGTTTGTACCCCCTCGCTATGAAATGAGATAATGGCAAGGGGGGCGGTGCGAAAAAAGGTTTTGCCTGCATGGGCCCCTCGCGTATGTGGTGCTCCCTCAACACTTCATATCCACCTCACTCCAAATGACTTACCACTACCCCCCATCCGAAATATTCCATCAACACTCCCGCCCTTCCCGATACCGTACCAATGGTCACTCCTCCCACGCCATCCTCCTCCAATCACTACATGCCACATGCCCTCGTCTGATATCTCCTAAATGTTCCCGCATATCCGTTGTCTTTATTAATTCCTTATTGTTGCTGTTCTTCCTTCCCATCAATGCATTAATTTTTTGATTAAACGATTAGCAATGGCTTCTTGATGTAACGGTAGTCTTAATTCCTTATAAATATTCATCTCCCCCATTACATCTACCTTTCTTCTATTGTTCTTTCACTATTTGTGTTCATTTTTCTTTTTTGAAAATTCTTTATTCAGGTGAGCCTGCAACTGGAAGTATCCTCTTAGCTACCTCTGCACCTTTTTGTCATTCAACATTATAGATCTATTATATCATGGCCCCCAAGAAAAATAACTTGATGACTTAGTTAGAGACTAAGTGTCAAACCTTGAAGACTTCTATCCAAATGTTTCATTTTAAATTTAATTTACTGAATCAGAGAGGACTTCCAGGATTTGCGGCCCTAAATGACAAGATGATCAGTCTGGAATAATATTGCCAGAAGATCTATACCATGTAGCCACTGATAAATCAAACTTTACAGGTATAAATGGGCATATTACAGGGAAACAAGAATTAGAAGCTTTAGAATTTGATTTGAATATTAAGCATTAAATTAAACATCTTTTTGTAAATAAGCCCACTTTGAGAAATACACCAAGGTTGATGAAGTGTACAAAAAATTGGTAAATCTTTCCATACCAAGTGAAGACCGATGGGATCACTTGTGTAAAGTTCTTGAGTAACTTTCATCAACAACTAAAGGAAAACTGGGCAAAACTTTTTGGGGACCACATCATCAATAGATTCCTAAAGGATTCTTCTACTCGGGGTGCACTACCAACAAAGTATTTATGGATTCTTCTAGTTGGGAATTACGAAAAGGCTTCCACATGGACAGGTTTAGTGGAGAAAACACGTTGTCGAATGACAAATTGGGTGTTTCGAACCTTCAATTTCCAAAACATGCTTGTATTAACGAAAGTGGTTTTCCAGGCACTTCCAAATTATCAATTATCACTCATGCCCATCCCAAGAAATGCCTTCCATGTAATGGGTCTTAGTTTTATTGGTTAGTCGTTTCCTTGAATCTCTTGCCTAAATCCTTCATTGTTAATGAAGCTAATGCTTTTATTTTTACAGTTGACCAAGGTCCATTGTTTTTCTAACAAATCCATCATTATAATTATATCATATGATCCTAAGGGCAAGACATTCAACTCAATACTTATTGGTTGACCAACTATTTCGAGATGGAAGTTTTCTACTTTGGCTAACACTGTTCTTTTTTCTCCAGTAGCTTGCAACATTAACCAATGGTTCTTGAATATGTTTTTTTGTAAATGACATGCCTCCATTATTTTAGGGCTAATATAACTCAACCTTTCCCTAGGATCCATTATAATAGACACAAGGCAGTTAGAGATTACCTTACTTTCAAAGTCTATCATTGTTAGTTGATACTCTGCTTGATGGTCCTCTAGGACAACATTGATTTTCGGTATACTTCGTGCCATCTCACCAACTGTTGATGCTTCTTGAATATTTGCAATTGGTTATGTTTTGAATCAGTGAGGATAATTCTTATAATATTGGGGTTCCCCACAACCCCAACATTGTAGTGGGGGTATTTGTTGTTGACTGACCTCTGGTTTTCTTGAGATTTCAGTTTGTTTCTTATCATTATGTAATCGAAGTTTCTGCAGATTATTCCAAATTGGTTTATTTTCTTGACTTTTATGTGTTCTTTTGATACTGGCATCCTTTACACTTTTACTATTTTGAAAGCTTTTATGTCCTTTCTAGTTTGACCAACTCTTACCCCCTTTATCCTTTCTACCTCATCTACTGATAACATATCTGCGCCTTCTGAATGGCTTTGTCCATTGTTTTGGGATTATCAAAGTCTAGGTGTTCTTTCATAAATGTAGACAAACTACTCACAAAATGTTGTACCTTAACTTTCTCTTCACGTATATAGGGTACATATCTTAGCAAGGATGTAAATTTAGTCACAAATTCATATAAATAAGTTGTTTTGGTTTGAGATCGTGAAAATATTTCACATTATCGTCATAAAATTATTCAGTCAAATATTTTTCCTTGACATATTTCTGAAAGTTCTCCCAAGTTACTTCTTCCTCCTCCACTCCATGGACAACCTTGAATTCTTCCCACCACAAAGTGGCCTTTCCTTGCAGCGAATAAATTTCCAATCAATCCTTCATACTGTCATTATTTTCATTAATTTGAAAACATTTGTTCATATTTATTAACCAGGATTTCACCACTTCCTCTAGCTCATTGTCAAACGTCGGGGATTTAATTTTCTTGAATTCACCTTGAAATTTTGTCTTCTGTCATATGACTATCGTCTAATCTGATACATTTCCATACTCTTCCTCATTCTCATCTATGTCTCCCGTCATCCTCTAGATATGCCTTCTTTTTTAAACAATTGGTTCTCCTTATCTAAAGGCTTCTACTCTATTTGTTACCGGGAAAAGTGTCTATTTAGAACTGCTCTATCCCACTAAGGTGTGACAGCTGCCTTAGAAACAAACAGAGAAAAACTACTTTTGTATTTCCTTTATGAACTATAGACAGAGAGGAATAGAAAGAACCAACCTGTGTCTTGCGTTAATCCTTTGATCCAATCCCTCTCTTCCTTGATATCTTCCAGCTCCTTGCTCCCTTACTTGCCTAGCTTCACCAAGTACCTGTAAGATCATAGAAGAAGAAAACTATACAAAGACATGGATCTATATTCATAAATAGCTTAGGATCAGATTTAATCTAACCATACAAATGTAACAAGCATCAACGATACAAAAGCATGGAGGAGAAACTCAAATAGTTTTTATTGATATACAAGAAAATCCAGGAGGAGTTACAACCGATGATTCCTGACCCAGCATCAACCTCCCAGCAAAGAAGTCCCTTCTTCGCCCCCAACAAAGCATAGATCACCCAATTCTCTAATATGTATCTCAAAACCAACAGCAATTCCGTACAATGTGCAAAATTCCAGCCTCTGGATCTCTGGGATGAGGGATCCATATATAGATGTATGCAAGGAGGATGAGTCAACTTGTGATTTGATTAGTGTCTTCTCTCTGTCAGTTCTTGCTTCCACTTGGAGACTGAAAGCCTCTTACTCATCCTTGGTCGAATTCAGTGAGGCAAGTGTCATAGGAGAACATTCTGGAAGCTTCCATTGTCTTTCCACCTCGCGGAATGGCACTGCCATTTGTCATTTCTCGCTCAACGCACCCTCATAGTGCATTTGGGTGCATTGCAATGCACCTAGCTAGTGTGTTTAGGTGCTATGCAATGCAGCTAGCCAGTGGAGCAGCTGAAATGATCCTGTTTTGACTTATTCTGAGCAGTTTCTGGTGGAGAACTTCTGGGAGAAGCTGTAATTTGTTGACCTTGTTCCTTTAGGGGTTGGAACAACACTTTTAGGGACTTAGGAGCCCTTGGTTTATGGACATTTCATGCTTGGAGCTGCAAGGCACAAAAATGTCTATAATAGTTGCCCCCTAAATTATGAGGCCGTTCATCGGGTGAAATGATTTATTATGAGGATCCGAAGTTCTTTCAATGCTGGGAGGAGACCTGTAATAAGATACAATACAATACATTATCTTCATACTATTTTTCATGATCTAGCTGAGGCGGGCATTCCCATGCTCAGCTTTATAAATTCATTTTCATGTACATAGGACAAACAATCGTCTGATTGTAGACTGATGATTCTGATAGAGCCACCATCCTTTTGGTAGGATGATTATCTATGTTGCAATGTTGTACATTTAATGTCTTTATTTCCCTGAATATATATCGCAGCCCGGATGGATGAAACTAGATCCGGGGTCTTCAATCTTGTCCGATCTTCACTCGAAGTACAAGTCGATCCATGTGAGAAATGTTTTGAAGTCGAACATGGAAAGACATCGCTTGATTACCAGTCAATGATGTAAACTATTAACAAGCGCGAGAGGAATCACCGATAATGATAATGACCCTCAAGGTACTACAGTACAATTCACGTGGTGTGAATAAAGGACTTGGCGTCGAACACCACGCAAAATCTTTCGGTCGAAGGCCATTGATGTAAACCTGTCGTCGTAAGTGAGAAACTTGCCATTAAGGCATGCAAGCTTCAAAGTACTGAATGGGGTGTTCCTAGACCAACTTCTTGGATAATGAGCTGATGTCGACAAGAAGTGATATGTCAAAGGAGGGCCTTAATGAATCCCACATCAATGACACAGAACGGAGCAAATGATTTGGATGGAGGTGAAAACAATCTGATGATATACGGTTCAGGGTGGCGGTCATGAAAGAATGGAGTATAATGTATGGTAGTGGGTGAGACACAGGTGAATTCACTGAATGAATTCTCTTGAACATATCGGCGACACTGATGTGATGGATTGGTAGCATTAACCCCAAATGTGGATGGTATGGCATGACCATGGTGAACCGGTGAATTCACTGGTCATGGAGCGTGCTACCAATAAAGTTTCTTTGAGTTTTCTTCCCAGTCATTGCTAACCAGTACCTCTTTATTTTTGTCAAGCTTGAGGAGGATAACATATGCTTGTTCTATAATTTGCCCTTCGGGCAAACCCATTGCTATGTTTTAACGAGCCTAGCGATAGTGAAACTCGTTCTCGTCAAAAGACAAGTTTGTCGCTATTAATCTTTTTAATGAGTTTAACGACAAAGATAACTCGGTCCTTTTCATTTTTAGATAGTCTGAAAAGGTACGTAAAGGTAACTCCAAAATTCCTTTTTCGTCATCTAATCCCTTAAGTCCGAAAAAGTATAAAACAATACAGAAGGGATGAATTTTCGATAGTTTTAACGAGCCGAACAAAACAAGTGCTCGATCTTTTTGTGTAATAATCCCTCAGGTCCAAAAAGATTAAAATCTAGAGGAGGGATAGCACTTCCTATCCCTTTAACGAGCTGGAAGGCCAAGGACTCGGCAATCTTTTCATATTTTACGAGTCAGTTGAAAAGAGCTTAAAGGAGACTCGTCTTTTGAGGAACGAGTGATAAAACGGGTAGCAGTTGATTCCAGGTAAGGTTTGGAATTTTCCAATCACGGCAGTGTCACAAGGATGGCTAGTGAAATCATTCTTCGCAGCTGTTCCTCAAAATGGGTAAACAATCAAGTGGAGGTGAATGATCGGCCAATGAAAAAGTGGAGGTGACGGTGCAAACACGACCAAGGCTTTAATGGCTGAAGTACTACATTCACGGTGGTTATTTACCGGGGAATAGTTCATTTTTAACGAGCTTAAATGCGAGTGGAAACACTTGCTCGGTGCGGGTTTATTTTTTAACGAGCTTGAACCTTGCAGTAACACTGCTCGATATAGATGGTCTTGTTTTGATTTTACCATAAATAGCTTTGTCCTTTCAAAGATCGTACTGTATTTTCAACTGCTTCATCAAACTAGTCAGAAATGAACAATATTTGCTTGAAAACGAGTTAAAACGCTAATACTTTACTTTGAACTATGTAAATGTAATGAAAAAGTGTTTTTTACCTCTCATTTTACCATTTCATTTGAACTTGGTTTGTTGGAGCTTTGGAGGTGCTTTTCCCCCTCGATTTTCATCAGTTGATTTCGGGAGATTCTGTGGACGATTCTCGGCACCGTCTGGACCAGGTAGGAGCTAACCCTGAGCTCTTTCATTTCATGGTTTCCATTCTGCATTTTGAGCTTGATTCCTAGCCTTTCTGAGCCACTGGGGTTTAAGGAACTCGTTCTGCCATCAACGCACCCTCAGTGTATCGAAACCTGCGTTGAATGTTGGCCTGTCTAAAGGATATCTGACATTCAACGCACCTAGAACACTGCTGCAGGTGCGTTGGGTGCAAAAAGGGAATTTGATGCACAATTTTTTATGAAATTTTTGCCTGTTTCTCACCAAAATCAGGACCTAACTCTTCTCTTGTTTGTTTTTTAGAGATCTTTGGAGTAAGATGACCATTACATGGCGAGAACGTGAGCATGAAGAAGAGGACATGGTTGCCCTACATGATCCAGTTACATTGAACGCGCTGCGGAATTGTGGCTTGCTGAAGTTCTTCCGCATTTCCAGCATGAGATAGCAGATCAACTTACTGCAGTATTTGCTCGATGCTTGGGATCCTACCAATCAGGTTTTCCAGATCAGGGGAAAATCTATCCCCTTGACTGCAGTAGACATCTATTTCTTGACTGGCTTGTCGAGGCGGGGTGCCCCCATCTCTTTGTCAGGTTCGGCTCGAGGAGGCGATTCTGTGAGAGATTATGTCCGTGGGTACTGCAGAGAAGGATCTAAGCCGAGTAAAGACGGCAAGATTATTATCCGTGATGTCACTGACAGGTCCCTTAGGACTATTCTGTTTACCTTTGTTAGGATGGCCGGTAGTGCGTCTCTTCATGTAGCCAATCGATCTTATATGCAGCATGCCTTGGAATGCCTCCAACCGAAGGTGTTCAACTGGTGCGACGCAGTAATTCTTGTGATGAAAGAACAGTTGACCAAGATAAAGAACGAGAGGTTGAAGAACTTTGGGTATGCTTTTATTTTGACCGCCTTTGCCTTGGAGAAGATACCACTGATGCAGCCACAGTACATTGCACTCGATTTACCTTCTCCTACTGAACCACGTATGCAGAGATGGGTTGACCATATGTCTAGGCATGCTGGCCAGTCTCAGATTTCATTTTCTGATACCTTCTTCAGGTGGTTTGATCGTCAGGAGATGGTTTATTCTGAGTATCCATACGCTGGCATGGACTTCCGGGGTGATCCAGATTTAGTACTGCCGGATGGAGAGTAGTGGGGCGCTATTGGTAAAATCTCTGACCATATTGCTGTTTACTGTTTTTGTTTATAATGTCCTTGTGCTTTATTCTATCAAGACTCTGATCAAACTCATGTGTACATGCAGATGTTGGTCCTGTTCATCCAGCAGTTCGCCTGAGAGTACCAGCTGTTGTCCCATTAGGAGAGGCCGCCGGAAGGGCTATTCTTCGCGACCTCGATGTGGCCGAGACTCTCACAGCTTTGCAGGAGCAGGTTGAGGGCCTCACTCTCGATATACCAGATGTGAGGACTGACGAGCTACTTTTGCGGTTACAGTGGCATACTACTGGTGTGCCCAGACGATGGACTCGTCTCCTACGCATGATCGCACAGGCTGTGACTTGCTATCATGAGCATCATTAGACTAGGGTGCCCCCTAGCATTTTGAGTTTTTGGGTCGCGTGACCGATTTTGTCTTGGTTACAGAACATTATGTGTAAACCATAAATAGCTATATATATTTTTGATTTTCGGAGTTTTATTTTGGTTGAGCTACATGATCCACATGCAAAACATTGATGATGTGTTTCTTTTTATAAATGTTGCAAATGTTTATCTAACACATAGTTTGCTAATGAGTCGGTTAATGTGTTTAAGTTTCTGGAAATATGTTGATATTGAATAAGATCAAATTGTCTTTCCAAAATCTTAACCCTTAGGAACATGCGATAAATAGCTGGGTTTCGGACGGAATATATACCATTGAGTTGTAGTATTACGAGTTGTGAGTCTAGCCTGACAATTAGTCCGTGTATACCATGAGTGATGGCATCAGAGAGAAGTTCTATCAACGCGCTATACTCAACGATGTTATTCGTTGATCGACCAATACATACACCTCTGAAACTTACTAACTTGCTGCTCCGTCCGCATATCCAACACATGTCTCCAATAGGTTTGACATCTGCAATAAAAGTAAAAAGTGGATTACTCGACCAAAACAAACACTTTAGCGAAAACAAAAATATAACAAAAGCATATTGGTTACTATTTATGCATAGTAACGCTTGAGGTACAACCCATTACAAGGTTGCGCCAGTGGAATTCCGTCATAATCCATTAACTCGTAGGCTCCTTTTGCTAATACTCGCTTAACAATATAGGGGCCCATCCATAAAGACTTAAATTTACCTGCTCCCAATTTATCGGATTCTTGGTCATAAAGCAAGACCAAGTCACCTTCTTAGAAGACACGGGGTTTGACATTTTTGTCGAACTGCACCTTGACTCGTTTCTTATGGGCTTCGTTAGCTAAAGCGGCGTCACGACGGGTTTCATCCAATTGGATTAATTCCAAGAAACGAGCCTCTTCTTATGAAGTTCCGGGGAGGACATCAATTGCGAGTTTGAGAGACGAGATTTCACACTGGATCGGTAAGACTGCTTCCAGGCCATATACCAGTTGGAAGGGTGTGAACCCGATTGCATTCCTTACCGATGTTCGGTAAGCCCACAAGGCTGAGTACAGGATTAGGTGCCACCTTCTTTTGTGAACTCCGATCATCCTTTGCAGCATGCGTTTCAGGACCTTGTTGATCGCTTCAACTTGTCCATTGGCTTGCGGATAATACGGAGTAGAGTTGTCGTGAGACAACCCTAGTTTGGCAGCTAATTCGACCATCATGTGATTGCAAAAATGTGATCCATGATCTGTGACTATAGCCTGTGGTATGCCGAATCTGGCGACTACATGATTGAAAAAGAAGAGGGCAGCTGTTTCACCAGTATTATCTAATGTAGGCATCGCCTCGGCCCATTTGGTAAAATAGTCAACTGCGACTATGATATACCCATGCCCCCCGGTCGAGGTGGGGTTACATGTCATGAAATCGATGCCCCATTTGGCGAATGGCCCAACAGCAACTATTGGCTGTAAAGGTGTGGGTGGTCTTCTGGTTTTGCTATCGAAAATTTGACAAGCATGGCAACTTCTGATTGCAGTTATGCAATCTTTGAACATTGTTGGCCAGAAGTATCCTACTCGTAAAAAAATTTGTGCTGTAGCATATCCAGATTGATGGCCCCCACACGCGCCTGAATGACACTCATTCAGGACCTTTTCGGCCTCCTCATGAGTGAGGCACCTTCTCAGCACTGTATCGATACCGCGACGGTAAAGTGTATCACCGACGATCATATAGTCTTTTGCTTGGTATCGAATACGTTTTTGTTCAGAGTGGGAGGTGTTTGGCCTAAATTTTTGGGTTTGGAGATAAATGATTATGTCTCCATACCACTCATTGCTTGTAGATATCAGAAACAAACTTTCATCCACGATTGATTCTTCGGATGTTTCATCGTTGGACGACGATGGGAGATCGCATAATAATTCTGCGAAAACTAGAGCTTTCTTTGACTTGGATTTTACAAATTCCAAGTCAAACTCTTGTAGGATTGCTATCCATTTTGAGTATTTTCCCCCCAGTAACTGTCGCGACAATATATAAGTCATGGGGTTGCAATCTGACAGAATGGTAGTTTTCCGAAAGAGGACATAGTGTCGAAATCTTTGTATCTCTTGAACAGCTGCAAGCGCTAGTTTTTCAATGTAAGAATATTTGCTTTCTGTATCATTTAAGTTTTTACTTAAATAATATATAGGATGCTCAATTCCATCGACTTCTTGAACTAAAACCATTGCGATGGTCGTATCTGTTGCAGCCAGATACAGGTTAAAATCTCTTTGATAATCAGGGGCGTACATTAATTATGCTTTCGTCAGGGAATCTTTTAAAGCATCAAAGGAAGCTTGCGCAACCTGATCCCAGACAAAGGGTACCTCCTTTTTCAAAAGACGTGTATAACCTTTAGCAAGTTCGGCGTAATTTGGAATGAACCTCCTTAGAAAGTTTGCTTTCCCTTGGAGTTTCTGAATCTGAAGCAAATTCGAAGGTGGAGGCAAATTTATGATTGCCTGGACCTTACAGGGGTCGAGACGAATCCCATCCTTGGAGACTACAAAGCCAAGTAAATGACCAGAACTGACACAAAATACACATTTGTACGGATTGAGTCGTATCTTGTAGTGTCGGCAACGTAGAAAAATCGCTCTTAAATGCTGCGGATGATCAGTCCGCTTTCGCGAATGAGCCGGAAGGTCGTCGAGGTATGGTTGAACGATGTTTTTGATGTCATGGAAGGCATAATTCATTGCCCTCTGAAACGTCGCCCCTGCGTTCTTTAAACCAAAGGGTAATTTTCGATATGCGAATGTGCCCCACGGACAAATAAATGCAGTCTTTGACTGGTCCTGTGGGCGGATATTTATTTGATTATACTCGGAGAATCCATCCATGAATGAAAAGATTTCGCATCCGGCGCATTCATCAATTATCTCGTCAATGAAGGGTGTATGGTAGTTGTCTTTTGGACAAGCTTGATTTACATCCCTATAATCGACGCACACTCTAATTGTCCCTTGTTTTTTCATAACAGGGACGATATTCGATACCTAATCGGTTAGAGGAACCGGGTAGATGAAACCAGCATGGAGAAGTTTATCAACTTCTGCTTTAATGGCAGCGGCTTTCTTGGGGTGCACCTGCCTTAGCCGTTGTCGTATTGGTTTGACATCTGGATACATCTTAATTTCGTGTTCAACGATACTCGAGTCAATGCCTGGCATTTCACTATATGACCAAGCAAAGACATCTCTGAATTCACGAAAAAGAGCGTTATATATTTCCAGTCCTGAAGGAGAACAACATTTGCCAACATAAATATTATCTACAACATCTGTTTTGGTCGAGATATTTATGGCTATAGTCTCTTCAATGTTGGACAAGTTTCGCTCGGAATCCACCGTATTTACAGTATTTGATAGAAAATCAAAGACTGAAGGATGATAAAGGTCATTTTGAGTATCTTCTCCACAATCCGGAAGAAGAGAACGATGGTGGGAATCATTCCATGGTGCTCCTTCAATTACCATAGATTGGACAATTCCTTCGTCGGTGACATGCACTCGCGACCAAGGATCTAAAGGAGTACCATATTCTCTAGACCTATCTATCCAAACGCTTGATGAGCGTTGATTTGGGTTTGCCTCCCATGCTAGGAATATTGATTGCTATAATATTTCCGTTGGGCTTGGGGGCAAAACCACTGCATGATCCATGTCGATATCGTTTTCTGAGATCTTTGTAGAAGATATCATGTTGCAGGTTCCTATCGTTGCTACTTCCGCCAGATTGATTGGAGGTGGAAGAGCGAAAGTTCCCATTAGTATAGGATCTTTTAGTAGGCCTACTCCGATATTCTGAAGTGAATGGGGGCTTCCATGGATCATGGGAATGCTTCCAGTAACTTGAGAACCATTGGGGAGGAAGTTTTTCTAATCGACGATTGTAATCCCTCCTTGAAAGGGAAATGCAATCTTTCTAAAATAGGTCGACACAACAGCTGCCATGGCATAAATCCATGGTCTTCCTAGTAGGATGTTGTAATCAAGATTCCCATCGATGACTTCAACATCTATTTCTATCGTTTTCCCTCCTAGTTCAACTTTCAAGTTATTTAGGATACCGTATGGGGTATATGTCCTTCCGTTGAATGCTTTTAATGTCGTCGCAGACCGCGACAAGGTTGGAGATCCTAAAGTTTTCCAGCAACTCATTGACATAATACATGTAGATGCCCCCTCATCAATAATTGTTCGATGAACAGTTTTGTTGAGGGCTTTCACTTGAACAAGGAAAGCTAGTTGAGCTGGTAACTGAGGATCGTATCCTTTGTGGTCGAAGGATACAAGATTGGAATCCTTTGGATCAATCCCACCAATGGCCGATAATAAAGCCTGCCTTTGGGATGGGCAATTTTGTAGTACTTCAAGAGTCGACATAGCGGATGGCGATTGGGCCAAATCTTCCACTATGTTATAATGCTGTGCCGCTCTAGCGCGGGGATTAAATGTCGACTTGTGTACTACTCCCTTCGGCGGTTTTATTGTCAATTCAGGGATGGTGGGTGGTACAACTTCTGTCGAAGTTGTTGTCGAACTACTTGGTTGATCTTTATCCTTGTTGTTCGACAGCTGCGGATTCCCATAATCTTTGTTCCTTGTCGATATCAACGCATCATTTTGCTATTTTGAAACCGACAACATTAACACTTGAGACGGGGAAGCATTTCCACTTTCAACCAGATTTGTTCCTGGATTTGGAAACGGATCAGTTAACACTGCTGAGGTTTTTGAATTCTTGAATAATTTCTTAAGCTCAGCTCTGTGTGGACATTCTGCGGTCCAGTGATCCTCATCGCATATAAAGCACGGAGTTTTTGGTTTCCTATTTCCAGGAGGGTTGGAAGAAGATTTTTCAGGTGATGATTCCTCCTATTTCTTCTTCTTCCCTTTGCCTTTCTTCTTGCTTCCTAGTTGTTTGGTTTATTTGCCCTTATCTGTCGATACGGCATTTACTTCCGAAGCAAGAAGTTCGTCTTTTGCATTTTGACCTGAAATCTTACGGGCCTTTTTGGATGTAGCCTTTGTCGACTTCGTGTCTGTCGTGCCAATCACGCCATCGCCGACATGAGAGTCATTGTTCGATTTAGGAGGAGGAGGAATTGAAAATTCCGGTCTAGGGGCGTCAGGTATTTTGTCGTAGAGCGTGCCGGACTAAGTGTAAATCAAGTCCAGATATTGTGCACGAGCGATAACTTGCTCTTCTGTTATGACTCCCCCCTTTGCCACATCTTCCGTGATGGAAGGCAGTAATGACTTGATAAACCATTCAGCTAAGAGCTGATCGGGGATGTACGTTTTTACCATCCTACGACGACGTCGCCACTCATGTATATGATCAGATATGTGAGTGGCCGTTGTCTGTTTGAAGTTGGTGAGAAGTTCTGTCCCCGTTTCGTACCTTATCAGTAATTTAAAATGGGTTAAAAAGGTTGTGGCTAAGGTACTGAAGTTGTCGAACGAAGCTCTAGGCAATTCAATGTACCATTTTGTTGCTGGACCCGTTAACGTCCTCTGAAAGAGGCGAAGTCTTATCGAATCATCATTTAGGGTGTTTGATGAACACCATAGATGAAAGGTCATCACGTGATTCGATGGATCTTCACCCAGATTTCCATTAAATTTAGGAATATCTGATGGAAGTTTATGCGGAATCGCTGGCCACCAAGGGGCGTAAGCAATTGGATCGTTTGTTAACTGATTTAAATCTGGTAACTCTAAGGTTGCTACGAAGGGTAACGGTTGATTCAGGTTAGGTGAAGCATACCCAGGATATGATGGAATCGCCTGAGCAGTTGGTCTTTGCATACCGGCATAATGCATTTGATGCTGGTATGTTTGGTAAGGTTGGTGGACTTGACCATTGTAAAATGGTTGATTTTGACCGTTTTGAATGTACGGTTGTCCACTGTTCGCAAAGATTTGCTGCTTAGAACCTTGGTATACTTGTTGGAATTGTGGTTGTTGGTATTGCACCAGCCATGGTTGCGAAGCCATGTGCTGTTGCCCGATACTAACCGTTTGACCAAGGTGAGGGGTAATTGTACCCGTCTGGACCTGTGTCGCCCCACTAGTTGGCGATTGTGGTTGAGTCGCAGGGTCAAGGGGTTGTTGCATTACAACCTGAGAAACCTGAGGTTGGCATACAACAGGAAGCGCTTGAACTTGCGACACCGTCACAATAGCTGGCATAGTCGGGATGTTCGACATAGGTACGCATTGTTGCATCGAATACACAACTCTTGGTTGTTGAGGTAGTGTAGGTACCCAACCACTTGAGGTAATTCCAGTATAACCTGAATACTGTTGTGAACTCCCGTATGGATATCCTCCCGGAGGGGGTAATGAAAGGGCATACTGCCCCCCATACGGTGGTAATCCAGAACTCAAGGGAATTGTTTGCCCTTGGGGACCGGACTGCCCAAATTGACCCCCAAATGGATCAATTTGTTGAGACTCAACATAAGAGATTCTGGATATTATTCCGGATGAAAAAACAGGAACGGACCATACTGTCGAAGTAGCCCCTAAGTGGGCTCCTTCTAGTGGTTGAGAGCTAGTCGGTACAGATGGTATGCCGGCGAACATTGTCGGAGTGATAGCAGGGAGTTCTGCCGTCGCTGTGTCAGATGACACAGTCCTCGATGTTGACGGTTGTTCAGACATTTGTAGTCTATCCAAAATATTACCTAGCGATTCTACAGGAACTTCCGCTGGTGGTAGACTAACTTCCAATGTCGAAGGATATAGAGTGATCCCGACTCCAAAGTGCGTTGGAGTATTTGTTTGAGGATCTTCTACAATTTCTTCTATTGCAATCAGACCAGGTGGAAGGGGAAGACTGTCAGGTCCGTAAAATATTTCTGGTGCTGAAGAAGCAGCGACAGATGTTTGAAGAGTAAGACTCTCCGAACCGGTTGTAGATGGAACTGGTTCGGTAACACAAGTGTTTATTCTCAAACTAGGATCAGTATTACTATCCTTCTGTGGCTGTTGAACTTCTTCTGTAGAGGCAGCGATTCCAGAAATGTTTGGAGTAACCAGAGTCTCTGATGTCGTTGGAACACTTGTTCTAACTTTGGTAGGAGATTTGGAACCGGTTAAACGAGTTCGCTTTGTCCGTACTGGTTTCGATTCCGGAGACAAAGACGGTTGACTCGTAAGCCTCCGCGAACGACGGGGTTTCAATTGACTTTCTTCCACGATTGCGGATTACTCGATCAACTAAAAGAAAGGGAAGTTATGTTTCTGAATTAAACGAATTTTAGACGCTTTTGACACAACTTGTTTTTTCAGTTTTTAAGAGTTGAGAAAAAACAAAAGATGACTCTAGTCTCCTTCGATTTTTAATGAGCCTGAAGTGACAAGTGCTCAGATGGACCTTTTCCGTTAAGGAGTCTGAAAAGGAACGAAAGGGACTGCTCTGGAGATCTAGGTAGAGGGAGTACCAAACCAATCGCAAAACTGCAAAATACTTTTTACGGTATGGCAGTCAATCTTCCCGAATGCTGTGTTCGGTGCATTGCGATCAGTAGGGCGGCCGACACGGCTTCCTATGGATAAAGTATTTAAGCCTATAGGGGTCTCCCAATATATACTCGACGGTACGTGGGAGCACAAGTCCGTACTGGCACTTATCGTCTCAAAGTGGAGGAATCACCCAACCATCAATGAGGACAACAGTTACCAGGCTTTACGATGCCGGAATACGTCTCTAGCCTAGACCTCTAAATGTTGTGCATTAAGTTCCAAAGCGTTGTTAGGTTCATTGAATTTATTTTAAGTTGATATTTCTTATGAAGTTTGCCTTTTGGGTTCACCACGAGATGTAGATGTAATTCCTAAAATGCAATCTAAAGATGATAAACAAACTTTTATCTCTTTTCAGCAATGAAAATCCTAGCTACTAGGGGAAAAGAAAGACACAATATTTTCGCAAAGAGCACACTGTAAATGCACTTTCCTAAATCAAGCCAAACAGACTGTCAATATGCAAATGCACATGCATGTATTTGTTTTTCACTTTCTTAGTATTGATGCTAAAAAGAAAGTTGATGTACAAATCTGAATTTGCTTTCAAGCGACAAACACAAACAAGCTTCTTTTCGAAATCTAAAGGTAGAGATGATTACGACACTTTATGATTTTGAAATAAATACTCGTTTCGACACTAGAAAGTCACAAATTCAAACCAAAGGCAAAAGTAAAAGCATAATCGACCATCAACAGAAAATAAACTTTCTCCTAAGATCAAAATCGACACTTGCGACAGATCTAAATCAAAAGACGACAGTACGATTATTATACTTTTGCAATGGAAAACTGTAAATGACTCAACAAACACATAAAAACATCTACAGTTCTTTTGTACAAATGAGGCGGAATATCAGTAAGGAAAAGGGGTCTGAAACAGTCATATACTAATCACAGGCTACAAAATACAAAGACAAAACTGGAAAGAATGAAGCAAAGAACCTCAGCTACACAGGGCTAGGCTGATCAGCGCACCTGTTACACAGAGAAACTGCATTGCAGCGCAGGTTGCCCTCTCAGGAAGTGCGTTGAAATGCAGAACCTCTTCACAGTGCCTGCACTGGGGCAGAAACGAGAATTCTATCCAGGTTCTGGGTCACAGTTTGCAGTTTAATCTTTGGTTTTTGGCCGAGTGAAAGCAATCAGTAATGCACAATCAAAGGTAGATCTAAGGAGGGTCTAAGAGCTATCACAAGGGCAATCAGATAGTCTATGAATCAGCTATTCAAATCATAAACAGATCCAGTGAATGGATTAAAGCAACAGATGTCTACTTTGCATTTGTTAATGGCAAATGCAGTTCGATTGCTACTTATAAGTTTATGAAATAAACAACAAGAGATACACAAACAAACTAATTAGACAATCTCCCCAGCGGAGTCGCCATTTTGTTACCGGGAAAAGTGTCTATTTAGAACTGCTCTATCCCACTAAGGTGTGACAGCTGCCTTAGAAACAAACAGAGAAAAACTGCTTTTGTATTTCCTTTATGAACTATAGACAAAGAGGAATAGAAAGAACCAACCTGTGTCTTGCGCTAATCCTTTGATCCAATCCCTCTCTTCCTTGACAGCTTCCAGCTCCTTGCTCCCTTACTTGCCCAGCTTCACCAAGTACCTGTAAGATCACAGAATAAGAAAACTATACAAAGACATGGATCTATATTCATAAACAGCTTAGGATCAAATTTAAGCTAACCATACAAATGTAACAAGCATCAATGATACAAAAGCATGGAGGAGAAACTTAAATAGTTTTTATTGAAATACAACAATATCCAGGAGGAGTTACAACCGATGATTCCTGACCCAACATCAACCTCCCAGCAAAGAAGTCCCTTCTTCACCCCCAACAAAGCATAGATCACCCAATTCTTTGATATGTATCTCAAAACCAACAACAATTCCTTACAATGTGCAAAATTCCAGCCTCTGGATCTCTGGGATGAGGGATCCATATATAGATGTATGCAAGGAGGATGAGTCAGCTTGTGATTTGATTAGTGTCTTCTCTCTGTCAGTTCTTGCTTCCACTTGGAGACTGAAAGCCTCTTACTCATCCTTGGTCGAATTCAGTGAGGCAACTGTCATAGGAGAAGATTCTGGAAGCTTCCATTGTCTTTCCACCTCGCGGAATGGCACTGCCATTTGTCATTTCTCGCTCAACGCACCCTCATAATGCATTTGGGTGCGTTGCAACGCACCTAGCTAGTGTGTTTAGGTGCTATGCAACGCAGCTAGCCAGTGGAGCAGCTGAAATGATCCTGTTTTGACTTATTCTGAGCAGTTTCTGGTGGAGAACTTCTGGGAGAAGCTGTAATTTGTTGACCTTGTTCCTTTAGGGGTTGGAACAACACTTTTAGGGACTTAGGAGCCCTTGGTTTATGGAAATTTCATGCTTGGAGCTGCAAGGCACAAAAATGTCTATAACACTATTCCCATTATTATGACTTCGATTAGAATTCCTATGGTTCTTCCTCTTTGTAAGTGTTTTCATGATTTTTTCTTGACCATGAATCTACCTCTCATTATCCTTCCTTAACCTTATCATTTTTGTCTTCAACCATTGTATTCTCTCCATTAGCATGGCAATATTATTTCGGGATTCTTCACCTAATTGGATCCAAACTCTTGGATTTGATTCTATATATGGGATAGGTTTAGGTCCTACTGGTGGTCTCCTAGGTGGTACAGTCCCTGAACCACTTCCTCTCCTCATGTTGCTTCCCTCTTTCTCTTTGTGAAAAAATAAATAATTTGTTATTGGTTGCATGTATTAGGCCATAGTGTAGTAACTTGATGCTTTGATACCACTTGTAATATTCATCGTCCAAAAAAAAAAAAAAAAACCTAGAATATATTCTATCAGTACAGTTACTTTATGGAACTCATATGTATAGCTATAAGATACGTGTCCAGAATAATTTTCTTTTTCATTTATTTTTTCATGAAGAAAATTACTTGATATTCATTGCTTATAATAGTTTCATCACCAATGAATTATGACCTAAAGTTATTGTGTAATTTTATGGATTTGGTACTTCTAGTTGAAGCATTCCTTTCTAATATAATTTTTGCTCTTAATTTTTATGTTTATATGGTTTAAAGGGCTATCTGTCACCTTAATATATTACTCCATGAGCAACACATGTTGATTCCACAACATTTCATTAGGGTTGAACGCTCAACTGGTTCCAAACATTCACAATGCCACCTTTGAATTAAGGGAGAAGTGGTTGGTCTTGACTCCGACCCACAGAAGGTTGTACATCGTCGATGATGAGGGTTTCAATCGGATGGTGGAGATTTGCACTGAGAAGCTAAGGGGTAACTACCCCTTCCCTAGTTGTCACACCATCCAGTCTTAGGTTCTCATGAAGATTACCTCTATCTAGGGATTCCACTGACCTACCAACTCAAGAATCCCCTATTGGAAATGTCTTGCCTTAACTCAATCAGTGTCTTGTTAAGATACTAGTTTTATTTCCTCAATTCTTTCTCTCAGATGCCTCCAATTTTCCTCTTCCTTCATTGGCTTCTTTTTCCAACATAGGTTTTTCTCTGGGGAAGGAAACAATTGTCTCTAACTATATGGTAAATGAAATTTCCACTTAGTGGCTCCTACCATAATTTCCTTGGCTACCCTAACTAACTTGTCAACCAAAATTCAAAGTTAATTTTTAAATATTAAAGTCAATACTAGTTTTCTCGTTCAGCCCATAGTTAATTATGTTCTGGCAGTAAAAGTAACTTGTGAAATATTGGCGCGATGATGTGAAGTTCAGTTTGTGAGCTCGATTTGTAGGATCTCCAGTATGCACTTACTCAAATAGAAGAAAATAGATTCTCCTTCCTACCTACCTATTATAAGGAAAACATCACACCTTCCTTCCCTGTGCCACTATTGGCCATCTCTAACAACATCACACGCAAGCCGAGCATAACAAATCGCTCAAAAGCGACGATATGTTAGTGAAAATTGAGCCGAACATAGAAAAATCAACCACAAAATGACAGGTTGTGCATGACGAGGATACAACTGAAAGGTATAATTCAAGGACATTGTTCTCCAATCCAAATCATATTAAACATCAAGCCTTCAAGCCATAGTTAGGTGTCATAAGTCAACAATGCATGAAAAAAAACCTCCATTATTAGATAGATCCCTTAGAAGCATCATCATCTAGCCAAGGCTTAAAACATCAGAGGTTATCCAGAAAATCCATCAAGGTAAATTCAATAAGAAGTAACTCTTAATGTCATATAAGATCCCCCAACTTGTGAAATATTATGGTTCATCCCATAGTCAATTATGTTCTGGCAGTAAAAGTAACTTGTGAAATATTTACAAATGAGAGACAGATATTACATTGCTAGTTGTTTCTAATCACGGGTTTGACTCTCTTCGATTGCCTTGGGGCGAGGACCCATAATCAAGTCGACAGTTTAATCGTTTACCATACATGAATGTGGGTAAGTAATCTATTATTTATGTGTTTTCATTTCAAGTAAAAAAAAAAAACATTTCATTGGTTTATTAATTAGGATAAGAATATGCAATTATTTCCATGTTTAATATGGAGTGTAACTTTAAATCTATACATCTTAGGGAATGATAGATTTAGATAAAATAGATTTACATTGGTATTAATAAATATTAAGAATAAACTTAATTACAATATAACAAATAGAGAATTTAATATAAATTGTGAATGATGCATGTGGAAAACTACCAAGCATATATTTCCAAATTGAAATTTTCATATTACTAAGATAGCTAGGAAAGCAAGGTACACATTCTTTCCAGAAGACATGTTCAAATTATCAATAATACACATTCTCAATATATATGCCCCCTATTAGGACATGAACGTTCTTTTGAGAAAAATTGGTGGACTCGAGGATCTTGGTCCAGGATTCCCTCATATTAGCCGGGGATCTAAATCTCACTATCAAAATGGATGAGATTTTTTTTTTTTGGGGGGGGGGGGGGGGGGGGGGGGGGGGGGGGGGGGGGGGGGGGGGGGTCTGGAAAATTGGATCCCATTGCAGATCAATTAAAATATATCATTGCAGACTAAAATTTAATGGATATTTGCCCTCCTATAATTTCTCCCACATGGGATAATGGAAGGATGTGGGATGGTCAGGTTACCAAAAGACTAGATAGATTTTTATTACATCATCACATGATTGAGAGGTTGGGTGTCATCCAATCAGGGATCATCAACACTTTTATCTTTGACCATAGGCCCATTATATTAAAATGGAATAGGTATGATCTCAGAATGGGGGTGTCATTCAAATTCAACTAGGTGTGGTTGGAGGACCCATATTTTGACACACTGGTGAAGGGATTCTGGAAACGTTACAGGTCACATGACATCTCTCCAATGGAGATAATGTTGGAGAAGCTATGGGCCCTCAAGGGGGTGGTTAATAGATGGGAATGTAACAAGAAAACCTAAATGAAGATGGACCTATAGGATATCTCATCTATGTTGGACAGATTGAGTGTATAACTTCAATTGGGCAATCCTTCTGGGGCACTGAGGGTAATCATCAGTTTGCTAGAAAAAAAATTCAAACTATCCTACACATATCGGAGGTAACATGGCGACTAAAGAGTGGGGCTATATGGATTTAGGAGGGGGATCATAATACAAAATTTTTCCACAGATATGCCAACCACAAAAGGAAGATTAACACCATCTGGGATATGATGAACTCAGAGGGGAACCAGATTCACACACTACAGGATATACAAAGGTAGGCAGTCAATCATTTTGAAAGGGCATACAGATGTAGGGAGGCAGACTATGTTGTGGACCAGATTTGGGGAGTGGGTCTATACCCCACTATGTTTGATGCCGACACAAATGAGGCAGTTTATAAGAGCGTTACGGAGGAGGAAATACTGGAAGTGCTCAGATCCTTTAGTAGGGACAAATTCCCGGGCCCGGATGGATGGAATGTCGAGCTCTTTATACATTTTTTTGATATTTTACAAGAGGACCTCCTGGCGATGGTGGAAGAATATCAACTTTAGGGTTTTATCCTTCAACATATTAATTCAACTTGCATAGCACTCATTCTGAAGAGGAGACTCACTGAAACCTTCATGGATTACTAAGCCATCTCTTTGTGTAATCTCATTTGTAAGATAATATCCAAGATTATTGCGGGTAGAATCAAGCATACTCTATCAAAATTTGTATCCCCCAAGCAATTTGGTTTTCTACAGGATAGATATATCCATGATGTTGTGCCTACTGCACATGAGTGCTTCCATACTATTCACACAAAAAAGCTCAATGTGGCTATTATGAAGGTGGACTTGCAGAAGGCATATCACTGCCTGGACTGGGGCTATCTACTAATGGTGTTACATAAAATTCACCTACAGTCCAAAAACACTGAGTGGATCATGGCATGTGTTTCAAATGTTCGTTATGCAGTGATCATCAATGGATACCCCACTCAGCTTTTTGGGGCGAGCCACGGACTGAGACAAGGGTGCTCCCTTTCCCCATTTCTATTCATCTTAGCAATGGATGAACTTAGTCTACATATAAAAAGGGTTGTGGCAGAGGGGGAGTTTTGGACTCTAGTACTGGGTCGTAATATCAGGATCTCACATAGTTTTTTGGTTAATGATGTTCTTATTATGGGCATGATTACTAGAATTACTTAGTTGGCCTTATACCATATTTTCTTCAAGTTTGGAAATGCCACCAGACTTTTCATGAATCATCAAAAGTCCATAATTTATATGACAGGGGTAATGTGGAGGATATTACATATATCAAAATATTATTCGGAGTGGATGCTGATAGCATGGAGGGTGGTATGAAATATCTTGGTTTTCATATCAAGCCAAATAAATACAGAATTAATGATTGGATGTGGCTGGTGGATCACTTTTACAATAAGATTTCTAGGTGGGAGCACAGATGTCTATCACTGGGTGGGTGCCTCACACTCACACAATTGATCATCACACACCTTGTGGTATATTGGGCACATCTCTCCTGCCTCACGGGTACTATCATCTCAAAACTAAACAAAATAATGGTAAATTTCATTTGGTTGAGATCGATCACTGAACACAAATATCATATGTCTAATATGGCTTCCATTTCCTTACCAAAAGACATGGGAAGTTGGGGGTTACCATACTTGAGGCGTTTTGGGTGGGCCTTGCTGCAAAAAACCCTTTAGAGAGGCATATTCGGAACTGACATCTAGGCGAATATTATAAGGCATAAATACCTCAAAGGAAAGGATTTTACTACCTGGATGCGTAGGGAGCTCATTGGAATACTTTTGGGGTCTGCCATGTGGCTCAGTTTAAACAAAATCCTACATAGTTTTCTATAATGCATATGTTGGACTTTTGGTTCTCGGCATAAGATTCTAATTGGACCGTATCATATCTTGGGAATGGGACTGGATTTCCACCCCTCGGATAGGCTCATACATTGCATCAATGACACGGGGATTTTTTTCCTGGAACCAAGCCATTAGACAGCGGCATGGAGATATCCCTATCTAGAAGGGGGCAAGGGAGATAGGCCTGGGGGGTCTAGAGGTGCTGGAATGGGAGAATATCAAGTACGAAATGAGGCTGATAAGAGTCTCTAGAGAGGAGGAAGGTGATCGGATTGGATGGCTTGGAAAGATGAAGTGAGGCGATGTTTCAGCTGCAGATTGTTATAAATCCTTGTGCTACATTGATCATAATATTATTGAGGTATGTTGGTTCTATAAATTTCGGAAAACCAGAATACCTATCAAAATCATTTTATTTCTTTGGCTTGTTTGGAAAAACAAGAACTTGACCTGGGAAAATATTCAAAAGAGAAATTAGAAAGGGCCTAGTGTATGTTTATTATGCAAGGAGGTGAAAGATAATGTCCATTTATTTCTTAAATGCCCCATCTCTCTGTAGAAATGGCGAGAGGTTTTTGATCATATCAATTTCCCCATAAAATGATATGATAATATCACAGACTGTCTGATCTGGTGGAGTAAAAAATGCCCCTAGTGGAGAAGCATCCCTTTATCTAGTTTTTGGGAAATCTAGAGATGACGCAATGGAATAATTTTTGAAGGTATAATGGGAGATTGACCATGTGTGATTGACTACATACTTGGTTGGTACACTACTGCACTGACCAACACCATAAGACCCACTCAGTCGACTAAATGGAAGACTGGCCCTGGGAATACATACCCAGCTGGATTTTTTGATGGTACGACATAGGGGGGCGATTGTGGATGTGAGTTTTGGATTGTTATCTCTACAGAACAAGAATTCTGGGTTCACTGGGGAGCTGACAGAGACACTAATATGAAGGCAGAGGCTATGGCATTATGGATACTACTATGGTTCACATCATTCCTGAACATCCCCACTATTCACATATATGGGGACTCATAGACCATCATTAATCATGTTTAGGGTAGCATGTATATCAGACAACCACAACTACATGGATGGCTCAAGAAAATTAAGACCCTTTGGAGGTCTTTCAGGAACCCCACTATTCATCATAATGGCAGACTTTAATCAAAACACAAACAAGATATCCAAGATGGGATTACTGGATCCACTGGATGGTATGCACATTGAGATTCAGATGGGTTGATCCATATTGGATGTTGGTGTTTTACGTCTCCCGAGATAGCAACCTCTCAGCAATGGCATTTTTTTTAACATGTTCTATGTTTGGCTATCTCTGCTCCCAAGGTGGACTGATATGGTTTTTATGGATAAGAAGTTTATTTGATAGATGCACTATGCTTTTTTGGATACTATACCTACTTTTGATGTTTTATTTGGGCAAATATGGGACTATATGTTTTTGTTAGACTAGACTATATGTATATGGTTTCTATGTACACTTATGGTTTATATCCAAGATATATATATTGTTTTTTTATTAATACAAAAAAACATTTTTTTTTTACTGAATAAAAAAAACAAAACAAAACTTAATAAACTAACACCATACAAAATAGAAATGACATAATTCCACACATTAAATAATTACATAGTGTTCAAATAAAATTCAATGATAAAAATAATATAATTTTTCTTATCGCCCTTTTACACTACATTCATAAAAACTAAATTTATAAAAAATATGAATAAATTTAATTACAATATAAAGAATAAAGAACTTAATTTAAAATTTGAATAATAAATTATATAATTCAAATTCTTGGTGTTACAAATGTGGCAAATTATCAAGTGTAGATTAAGATTTCTTCATAAGTTATAAAAACAAATCAAGTGTAGATTAAGATTTCTTCATAAGTTATAAAAACAACCTAATGAAAAAAAATTACATGACATTGAAGAAATAACTAACTAAAAAATCATCACATTACTCTTCCATATAGCATGTTCAATTGATATAGAAGATATATGGCATGTTCAATTGATATAAAAGATGTAGAAGAAGTTAATGCACAACTTTTAATATTAAATAATTACATAATATTCATCCAGAATTCAAAGATAAACAATAATATAGTTTCACTAATTAATTAACCACAACAAAAAGAACATTACACTAATCAAATATATATGACTTCATTCTTCTCCACAACATTAATAAAAACGAGATTTCTATGTTCCGTGGCTATGTGCCATGTGACTGCCATGCAAGGAAAATTTTAAGGATGGAAAATTTTCTTGAAGTTTAAAACATTGGCGAATCTCACTAATCCCTAATATGCAAATTATAAATGTTTATTAATATATTTGTAAAATTAATCAAATTTATAATTATTTTATATATAGTCTCTATATAATGTTGGCGATTTTTAAGGTAAAATAATTTTATATTCTAAAATTTGGGCGAATCGTCTTTTATAAAATTGGAAATTGGCGAATCTTTTTTGTGGAAAAATCATGGAAAATTAGCCCACTGGGCGAACATTAGCCCCTAAAATTTTCCATGCTGCCATGTGGCATGTTCAATTGATATAGAAGAGATTAATGCACCACTCTTAATATTAAATAATTATATAATATTCATCCAGAATTTAAAAATAAACAATAACATAATTTCACTAATTAATTAAAAATAACAAAAAAAAAAAAACATTACAATAATCAAATACATATGAATTCAGTGTTCTCCACAACATTAATAACAACGAGATTTCTATGTTCCATGGCTATGTGACCTTTTTTATCAACCCGTCTTGTTCTTATACTTTATCTTAGAATATGTATACAATGGTGACTTCTATGTTCCATGGCTATGTGACTGCTTTTATCAACTTGTCATGTTCTTATACTTTATCTTAGAATATGTATACAACTTGAAACCAGTTCAAAATTTTATAATACATTTATTAAATAACTATAATAATTACTATTTTCCATTTAAAGATATTTGTGTATAATAATATAATTATTTGTTTTGCAAAAAAATTAATAATTTTATATTAATAAAATTATAAAATAAAAATGAAAAACAAAATTATAAAATAAAAAGTAAAAATAAAAAATTAGTCGGGAAAAAGTAAACACATATGAAATTTATATAGTACTAACATATAATTATGATAATTTTTAATTTACCAAACATAAATTTATTATACAAAATTGTTGTGTTAGTTAATATTGAGAACGTGTTGTCAGACGAGGAGGTAACTCCTCAAGTGTGATCATATTATTCATTCAGGTTGTTCATTATTATATACAATAGGGAGTGATTGTTCAGTTCATCTCCTGATGACTCTTAATTTCCTTTATTATGTATTTACACTAATTACAGTTGTTCACTCAATCCCTATGATTAGGTGTCAACATTCCCCCCTTAATCTGAAGGGATGTTGGTGAGTCCAAGCATCGTTCTGAATTTTTCAAGCTTCTCTCTTCCAAGCACTTTGGTGGAGATGTCTGCAATTTGCTCATTAGTGGAACAATGGCAAAGATAGATTGTTTTGGCCTCAACATGATGTCGAATCAGACGATATTTTGTATTGATGTGCTTCGTTTGATCATGGAACTTTGGGTCCTTGGCCAACTTTATTGCCGAGGTGTTGTCAACCATGAGTGGAGTTGATTGTACTTGTTTTACCTGCAAATCTTCTAGAATTTTCCTGAGCCACACAATTTATTTTGTTGCCTCAGCCGCTGCCACATATTCTACCTCTGTTGTGGAATCTATTGGAACTAATTGTTTGTGTGATCTACAAGAGACAGCTCCTGATCCAAGACTCATAGCATAACTTGAAGTAGATACCTCAATTTCTTTGTCTCCATCGAAGTCTGAACCAAAGTATCCAATTAGGTTGAAGTCGCCCACCTGTGTATACTTGATTCCAAAGTCTTGAGTTCCCTTCAAGTACTTTAGAACTCTTTTTCCAGCAGACCAATGTCCTTCACAAGACTTTTTCATAAATATGGAGAGGATTCCAACAACAAACGAAATGTCTGGTCTAGTAGTAGTTAGGTAGTTGAGACTTCCTACAAGCTATCTATACTTTGTTGCATCCTCAATTTATTTTCTTTCAATGGATGTGAGCTTTAAGTTTGGTTCCATTGGAGTAGTCATAGGATTGCATTCAGTCATGCCAAACCTGTTCAACATATCTCCAATGTACTTCTTTTGAGAAAGGAATATGGACTTCGGATGTTGAGTTACTGCAATACCAAGATAGTAATGAACATAGCCCAAATCATTCATTTCAAAATCTTTCCTTAATTCCTTCTTTATGAATGCAATGTATCTCATTGTTCCCTGTCATCAAAATATCATCTACATATACCACAAGATATACAACCGTTTTTCCAACCTTCTTGACAAACAAAGTTGCATCATCAAGATCATAATGTTTGAAATTGAGTTTCAGAAGATGCTCAGTTAGTTTTTCATACTGGGATCGTGGTGCTTGTTTGAGGCCATACAAGGATTTCACAAGTTTGCATACTTTATGTGTAGGTTTTAACCCCGTATATAAATTACCTGCATACGAATTCTAAAACATAGAAAATAAACAATTCGAGAGCATAACACATAAAACACATATACACAGAGATTTTCCCCTGGATCCCAAAACCGGGACTAGAGCTTGATTTTTCATTATGTTCCTTTCAATATTACAATACATATTTATACATGCCGAAGCATCCAATACCATGGACCAAAAACCATCGCGTCCAAAACCATGAACCGAAAAACATAGGTAGGTCCGCCCAACCTAATATAGGGTCCAAAAAAAATTTTCCTGGGGCCCTGCCTCGGACCCCGTAGAGGTGGCCTACCCGCCTCCCTCGAACCCCCTGTGACCCCCCCGCTGCGCAATCAGCACAACGAAGGGGGGCTCCACCCCCCCTCTAACCCCCCAGTTCACTACATAGGTTAGTCGTGGAAAGAATATAACACAACCCAACATTATGTCCATGTCCTTTTACAGCAAATCCTTCAGGCTGGGACATAAAAACATTCTCTTTTAGATCTCCATTCAAGAAAGTAGTTTTTACATCCATTTGATGGACTTTACAACTGTTCTGAACCACTAGGGAAAAGAGTGTCTGGATGGTAGCCCATTTTGCTGTGGGGGCAAAATTCTCCTCATAATCGACCCCTTCCTTCTGTGTAAAACTTTTTGCCACAACCCTGACTTTGTGCCTGTCAAGTGAGCCATTAGCTTTATACTTGTTCTTATAGACCCACTTGCAGCCAATTGGTTTGGTTCCCAATGGAGGATCAACCAGCTTCCAAGCGCCATTCTTTATCAAGACATCATAGTCCTTTTGCATTACTTCTTTCCATTCATCATGAGAAGCAGCTTCTTTGAAGGAAGTTGGTTCAAAATCTGTAGACAAATTCAATTCACAATCATAGGAAACATCCATATCAACAGGTGAATCAGAGTCATCTACATCACCTCCATTTTGCTGGGTTGAATTTCTAGTTCCTATCTTTCCAACCTCATTAGGGTGAACACTTTCAAGAGTCTTTGTTAGCCACTTTGGGGGACCTTTCTAAGATGGTCGAAGCTGCTCCATTGATTGAGTTGGGACTGAATCAAGATTGAGTCTCCCAATTCTGTCAATCACATCACTCAAAGTATCATCTGTTGTTGGAGTTTCATGCGGGGGAGAGTGTGCTTTAGAAGAAGATTCCATAGGTTGATCTAGTATAGGAATCCCCCCTTCAAGATGTGGAATCTGATTATCAAATTCTTGAAATGTTTTTGCATTTGTGAATCTATCCAAGTGATCAAGTTGCTGCTCAACAACATTGTCAGTTTTGGATGATTCAAGAAATATTACATCTCTAGATACAATAAACTTTTTATTGACTTAATCCTAGAGAAGATATGCTTTGGGGGTGTTTGAATACCCCAGGAAGATACACTTACAATTTCTTGCACCAAGTTTGTTTCTATGTACCTTTGGTATCAAGGCATAACATGTGGAACCAAAGACCCTGAGATGCTTTACCGAAGGAATGTGCACATACCACATTTCATAAGGAGTCTTGTTTTTAATAGCATTATATGGACATCTATTCTTTACATATAAAATAATAGAACTGCCTCAGCCTAAAACATCATTTTTATATTTTTGAAAAACATCATGGAGTGCACCATATTTAAGATTGTCCTATTCATTCTTTCAGCTACTCCATTCTGTTGGGGATTATAAGGCACAATTGTTTGATGTTTGATCCCATGTTGGCGAAGATAGTTTTCAAATTTATTTGAAGTGTATTCTTTTCCATTATCAATGCGAATAGAGCCAATATGAGATTGTGCATCATTTTCAATCCATGTATGAAAGCCCTTGAATGTTTGAAAAGCATCAGATTTGTTCTTCAATAAATAAACCCAACACATTCTGGTGTAGTCATCAATAAATGTCATCATATATTTATTTCCATTTATAGAAGGAACAAGCATTGGACCACATAATTATGAATGAATGAGTTCAAGTTTTCTATGTTCTCTGGACTATGAATCATGAAAACACTGTTTTCTATGCTTTCCTAGAATGCAAGCATCACATTGCTTAAGATTCCTAGGAATTGTAGGCAAACCAGTAACACCATTTTTTCTTCAACAAGCGGAGGTTGTCATAACTCAAGTGTCCAAATCTAGCATGCCATAATAAACTTGATGGAAATGTACCTTCTTCATAGTGAGATTTGTATGAAAAATTTTGTGCACGAGTAGAGGTACCCTACAACTTGAGAAGCCTTTCTTCTTCTATCCCCGTCATGACAAGTGAGTTGTCTGATGCTTTTCTCACCTCAATCTTGCCATCAAACATATGAATGGAGTGTCCATGTTG
Source organism: Pinus tabuliformis (assembly GCA_031772625.1). Lineage (NCBI taxonomy): Eukaryota > Viridiplantae > Streptophyta > Pinopsida > Pinales > Pinaceae > Pinus > Pinus tabuliformis. Next base: position 93,834,275 of record CM062812.1, read on the forward strand.
GCGGATGTGGACCAGGGACAGCAAGTTTCTCCTCAGCTATGGGAGATATAAAACATGATGCAGAAGAAAGTCTAGATGACCAGGCAATTTAAGCTTAATTGTACCAAGCCTTGATGGCTTGAGTTTTGATTTGTCTGCAAAGTATATTGCTCCATCAACATTGTCAGTAAATTCTTCAAAAAAATCTCTTATAAAATTCATGTGGCAATTTGCTCCTGAATCAAGCAACCAATCATTTTTCCAAGAAGCAAGTGAAGCATTAAATAAGTCTTCATTTACTCCAATATTAAAATGTGCCACAACATAGTGAGCAATTCAGGTGCTTTACCTTTCTCTTTATCATTAGTTTTACCTTTGGGTTGGTTTCTTTCATGCTCAATTATGTTCCAAGGAAACCTGCATTTGGATGCATCATGTGATCCATCTATTTTGTAGCATATGTAGTGCAAATCTAACTTTATCCTTGAGAGTGTCTTCCCCCCCCTACCTCTAAAATATCTTCCTCTTCCTCTTCAACCACCTCTTCCTCTCAAAGAATCTTGAGCAAGATTCTTTTCTTTATGTGCAAGGCACACAGCCTCTTCATAAGACTGAGGAGTTGGCTTCTTCCCAAAAGATTTCTCTCTTTCAACAATTTTCTTCACAAGGGAGTCAAAGGTAATATCTTTGTGGTTTCCATTTGCTTACAATGACTCAAGATAATTTGAGTAAGAGGGATAAAGTGCCTTGAGAAAAGCTATCAGAGGAATGTCCAGTTCAACATTAGTGACTTTGATATCATGCATAATAGATTTTACTTCTGATGCAAGAGCAAGAGGATCATCATTTTGTAATTCAAGGGTGAACAATTTAATCATGAGTTGGACAACTTCAAGTGCAGAGTGTGAGTCATAAAGTTCATTCAATTTTTGTAAGGCTTCAAAAGAATTTGAAAATGGTGAAAGATGGCAACTCACCTCTTCATTTACTGATGCTGCAAACAATGCATAACCCTTGTTGTTCTTAGTTTCCCAAATGACGAATTCCTTGTCTGAGGTAGGTTGTTCTAAATCTTTGTCTCCGTCTCCAACACAAACTCCTTGCCACAACTCATTATAAATGAGAGTGTGTTTGATTTTCTGCAACCATTCAGGATAGTTCTCCTTCCCGATGAAAACCACTCCCACAATAGATATCAATGAATGCATTTCGAAAATGTGTATTGTGTAATTCGATTGTTGGTTAACTTTGTAACCAATCAATTGTACTTCAATCCAGTTCTATACGTGGATTTTCCCTTGAGGGTCCCGCTTATCTGACCAATCATTTTCAGTCCCTTCATTGACTTCACCTTTTTTCAAGCACTACAATCTGCACTGTTGATCTCACTTCTCCAGATCCAACGAATATCACGTCCAACAAAACCAAAAGGAATTAAACTCCAGTTCATAACCTTATCACGTCCATTTCTGACATTAACCTACACGCACTTTTGGAAGCAATATGCACTCGATCAATCAACCAACGAACGGTATTTATGGCTGGAACTCAACGAGGTTTTAATCCCGTTGTATAAAACCTTATCGCATCCGAAATTTAAATTAACTCACATGCATCTTCCAACGCAATCACTGTCAAATCTGACACGGCTAATGGAATGGCTATCACATCACCGGCTCGCCAACTAGATTGGCTGATCTCCACTGTCGATCAATCCTTCTTGATCTAATGGCTATCGCGTAATCTCGTGTGAAATCATGCACGATACATAACAGGTCGAGAGTGTGCGAGAAAAGTGGTTACTCGTGCTACGTGTCACCCGCTAAGGTTAATGGCGTGAATTTTTGGAATTTCATTGTTGGGCATGGAATCCCCCCACGGCATGTTTTGGGGCTCAAAGCTCAAGTTTTGAGTTGATATTATTGTAAAGCTCCACGAATTGCGGGTACGAAATGTATGTTAGAGTCATAGGGTTTTTCGCCCTAGTTTTGAATGTAATGTCGGCCTACCCATGGTTCACGGACCATGGGATTGTATAAATAGGGAGAAGCTCTAAGTGTAAAAGAAATTTAGAAGAGCGAAGTAGGATATATAAGCACAGAGGGATATATAAGCACAGAGCAAGTGTCTAAGTGTATCTTGGCTCGTAGAGTAGGAGACCTAGTTATCCGCAGCTAAGTGCGCGGACCCCTGCAGCTGAGTGCGCAGGGCAGAATAGAGTCTATAACCAAAGGAAGAGAATAATAAAGAGAAGTGTTATCTGAATTCCATGTATCTGTTCTGGAGTTATTACATGTTTGATATCAATTGCTAATGTACTGTTTATTTACTGCATGCACTTGTATGAATGATTTATATTGTTAAGTATAACTGAAAGATACAAATAAGCTAAGTTAATAAAAAAACATTGGATTACTAGTAAGGACTTGGGTAATAACACTCTTCGGCCCCTAAGTAGGGCTGTGTGAAGGTAGCACCACAGGTTGCGAGGTATGGGTAAGTGCGCGTAGCGACATGTGCACAGGGTCGAATCGCAAACCACTCGAAACCATCAGACATCTCCAAGGTGCAGAAACCTGGTTATAGCACCCTCCCATTGATCTAGGTGGATCTTCAGATACAATGGCATGGAAAATATCAAAATTCAAAGTGGCAGAAAAACAAGCATCCTGACTTCAGATCGAAGTGCTCGTCACCCTGATTCCAACGGTGTGAACGGCACTCCAATCCGAGTCTGGATGATGAAGTTGTGGCAGAAAGAAGGTTTCCTTGTTCCTTCAGAAAATGAGGCTTTTTCTTATAAAAATGGCTTTAAGTCTTATGAAGGCAAATCGCAATCGGAGAAGTCAACAGGGTGGAATTAAGGAGGTGCAACAGAACCCCCGATCATCGATCTCTGACTAAATCACAATAGGGACAGGAAATAGGCGATATTGGGATGGAGCGGTCAGAACCGGGTAGAGCCGACTTGCGATTGCGATCGGCAGAACCAAAACCTCGGGTCATTGTATAAGCGGGATGCCGATGCAATCGGTCGATGCCGATATCGGCGATCGGCGATCGGTGGTCGGCAATCTCTACTAACGGGACTATTGATAGAGCGATGTGCCGATTGTGATATGGGGCCAGACCCGATGGATCTATGAGCCCGATTTGATAAACTTTGAGATCCAGTTTTTAAGGGTTTGGTCAGAATTATTAGTGTTTGATGGGTTTTTGTGTATTATCATTTTAAACGATAAAATACCTATTTTAATGGTTTTGTTGTGTCCGCCGACCCTTCCATTTAAACAACCTCTATTATAACCAAAACAACTCTGATTTTTAAGCAGCATTGTGCTATAAAGCCCAAGGCACGCAATAGTGTATGGGGGAGAGGATTTTTCAGCACACAATTCGAGGCAGCAGCTTTTAGGAGGGCCGATTGATCAGTTTGCCTGAATTATGCGAATTTTATATGGTTTTTTCCCCTCTCGACGCCTCGGACGCAGTGGTGTTGTCCATTTCCTCCATCCGAGGTATCCATTTCACAACCATTTTCTAGAATGGCAGTATAAGCCTCTTTTTTATGTAGCTGGTGAATGTAGTTCTCTTCTTTTCATGCCATTTAATATATAAAGGCCTCCCCATTGATCGAGCAAGGCCCAGAGATGTAGTCCAAGTTGGACAAACTTCGTTATCAAGTCTTGTTGTCTTCTTGTTGTGCCTTTTATGTGTTTCCTTCTTCCTTTCTTGTATGCACATTAATTTCTCTGTTAAGCTGCAATCTACACGTGATTCTTTTCATGCATATATAAGCAAAAGATACCTGGATCACCCATACTACTTTGGGTGAGACCTTAGTCCGTGCTCCATGGACTGTTGTCGAAAGGGCCAGTAGTACCGGGATTTGTTTGGCTAAATCACCTCTGAACTAAGGAACAAAAGCAACGTCGAACTGACCAGTATGTGGGCTCTGTTTCCAGGGCAATATATCCAATGATGAAAGGAACCAAATCCCCTGCATTTGGGCCTAGAGAAACTATGACTGAATCTGCTACTAGATATGGAATCGGGCGGGGTAATGGCTCCGGAACTAGGGAATATAAAACAAGCGTTGCTCACTTTGTTGTAGATTCAAGGTAAACCTTAACTTATACTAAAAGAGTGGTGGGACTGCTTCTTAAACTAACAAAGATGTTGGGCGGACTATAGCTACTCGATTCGATAAACTGAGTCAATTGATGGTTCTGAAAGATGGTTATTCCACTATATAACTATATAAACGGGTCATGGATTTGGAACCACACGAAGGGAAGCTACAGGGCAAGGCTATGGCTTTACAACTGAATCTTTATCTGGGTTTATAGGCTCTCAATCTCCAATGGGATATGGCCTTGGAACAAGATTTTTACAGGGTAGTGGCCCTTAAACTTCTACCTTTACCCTTGCTTCTATTGTTCTTACCATTGCAGCAGATTTACTGGTAGAAGTGCGGATCCACAGTTTGGAAATCAGAGTCCGCGAGGCCAAGGAAGAAACAACAAAGGTGCAGCTGGAGTTGAATCTCCAGATCGTCGAGCTGCGGTTGAAGGTGTAGCCTTCCACTCCCTCAGAAATCAGAGAATAGCGCGCTAGCGCTATTGCAGTAGGGTTGGAAGAAATTGGAGGTGCAGTGCGCGTCTATACCGACATGTTGGAACAGGCACTTGAGGTCCTCACGACTTTGTAGGAGGACCCCAACATCCAGCGGCTGGAGACAGAGGTGATCAAACTCCAGCAGCAGTATGACAATGTCAGAGGGACTTCGCAGACAGTAGTCCTCACTCAACGGCTTGCGAGGATGCAACAAGCCAGGGCATTAAAGGAGCAGGTGGATGCAGTGCGCCATAAAGAAGAAGTTCTCAAAGCACACATTCAACCATGGATTGACGAGGCCTTCACAATCATGGCAAATATCGAAGGGAAGTTGGCACACATACAGGGGATGCACGCACAAATGCAGGAAAGTGCACCAGCCACAGAGGTTTCAGAAGAACCGATGTAGCAAGTTCAACAAGTAGCAACTTAGTGTGCTGTAGACATCAGTACCGTTCAAGAAGAGTTGGAGGGACTCCGTGCCAAGATCACTGCACCTACATAGTGACTCGAGGGCGAGTCACGATGTTTGTGTTGGGGGCCTGTTGGGCATGGAATCCCCCCACGACATGTTTTGGGGCTCAAAGCCCAAGTTTTTAGTTGATATTGTTGTAAAGCTTCGTGAATTGCGAGCGCGAAATGTATGTTAGATTCATAAGGTTGTCCGCCCTAGTTTTGAATGTAATGTCGGCCTACCCATGGTTCGCGGACCATGGGATTGTATAAATAAAGCGAAGCTCTAAGTATAAAAGAAAGTTAGAAGAGCGAAGTAGGATATATAAGCACAGAGCAAGTGTCTAAGTGTATCTTGGTTCGTAGAGTAGGAGAAGACTCTATAGCTGAGTGCGCAAAAGCCCAGTTGTCTGCAGCTGAGTGTGCGAACCCCTGTAGCTGAGTGCGCAGGGCGGAATAGAGTTTGTAATCGAAGGAAGAGAATGATAAAGAGAAGTGTTATCTGAATTCTGTGTATCTATTCTGGAGTTATTACATGTTTGATATCAATAGCTAATGTACTGTTTATTTACTATACACACTTGTATGAATGATTTATATTGTTAAGTATAAATGAAAGCATACAAATAAGCTAAGTTAATCAACTAACATTGGATTACTAGTAAGGACTTGGGTAATAACACTGTTCGGCCCCCGAGTAGGGCTACACAAACGCAGCATCGCAGGTTGCGAGGTACGGTAAGTGCACATAGTGACGTGCGCATAGGGTCGAACCCCGGACCACTCGAAACCATCAAACATCTCCAGGGTGCAGAAACCTAGTTCTAACACACTCCCATACTACTTCGAGCCAGACCTCAATCCACGCTCCACGGACTGTTGCCGAAAGGGCCAGTAGTACTGGGATTTGTTTGGATAAATCACCTTTGAACCTGGGTCAGGCCCCAACAAGCCAACATCCTCTTATACCCTTTAGGGCATGCGAGATACCGCTTACACTTATCAATACCACCCATGTGCTTAATTCATATAAAGATGCTTAAGAAAAGGTTTAGCACTTAAACTTGATATTAACGCTTAAATGCTTAAACTCATTATTAATGCTTAAACTCAATATTTAGCGCTTAACACTAATTGAAGGTGATTTATAAATAAAATGTATGAACAGAGAAAAAATACCCAATAACCAACCGAACGTCTGCCACAGTTTCCAGAGAGGGGCAACAATTGCGAGAGAGGGGAAAACCTGTAGAACGATTATCAAATTCTTGAGATAGGCACACCTGTGGTCAGTTCTACAAAATAGATAGAACATAGGCAGAAGGGAGTTACAAACTAGAGAGGGAAGCCAAAAATGGCACTGGCTCTGATAGCATGTCAGACCAAGAGGTAACTCCTCAAATGTAATAGTATTATTCATTCAGGTTGTTCATTATTATATACAATAGGGAGTGACTGTTTAGTTCATCTCCCAATGACTCTTCATTTCCTTTATTATGTATTTACACTAATTACAGTTGTTCACCCAATCCCTATGATTAGGTGTCAACAATTGTCAACATTTAAATTTGTAAAAACTGCGAGTTCTATGGATTTGGTTAATGACAATAGCGGTGTAATTGGTTTTCATAACTTTCTCCACCAAAATACATTGATATGTCGATTTGTTCATTTTTTATTGAAAATTATAATGACAAGTAAAATTTTGTTGACTTTTTCGTTGAATTTCATGAAGTAGATTGCCTAGTAACGTAACCAGAAGCGGCAGCAGGAGCGTAAGAGAACAAAAGAGAACTCGATGCAACAAGAAAACGAAATTACAACTTTAGCACTATGCTGTGAATTTACTTTCACGGACATTACAGAGAATCTGCAACTATTTGCCTGCCATAACAAGGCGCTGAAATAAATATAAGAGAAACAAAAATGTATTGTTTTTGAGTTTTTGAAGAAGAGGAAAGCGCGCCTATTTTCAAATTTTCATTTTCCCACGCTCAATTTAAAAACATAGAACATTGTGTCATGTATGGTGCATGCCATCACTTTTGCCTAGAGGCTTTAAAATTGACGCCCGTATGGATGTTTTTCCATTTTTTTACTCGTGAAATACTCGTTATTTCAAAATAAACATGGAATTTTTGACTGGTTAATAATTTTTAAAAATGTCATAATGACGAGTGTATTAAAAAATAGCAAGTTTCAAATTTTTACACATATAAATATATATATATATATATATATATATATATATATATATATATAAACGCCTTCATCTTTGTACCAAGCAGAATCTGCATACAAATTTTGTTGTAACTGACCCTGGTTCATTATCATAAAGTCTCTTAATGTAGATGAATCCATGGCAGATGGAATGCCATCAGAGAAAACGAGCACAAGCTTTTCATGATGACTTCAACGATGTAACCTAGGATGAATAAACTAGGGTGATCAGAAGAAAATGCTTTTTCACACATGTTGCCTATCAAATTTGGGAGTCCTTTTTCTATCTGGCCGGTTAGGGCAGGGGTTTTTCCATCATGGTCACAGGTCAAGGTATGCCCCAGTCTAATAAACAGGTATATAGGTTTTCATCCAGGCTCCCATAGCTCCCAATATATTATGCCTTAACTTAGATACTGGCTTGTCTTGGTTAGGTCTTGGTAAGAATAAAGTGCCTAAAAATAGATCCAGGAGAGCCACGTCTAGCTAGGAAAGCCATGACTCCCTTGAAGGTATAATCCCAATTGAATAGCCAAGTGTCCTTGTCTGTAGCGAACTTGGCATCCATCCATTTCATTCCTTCTAACTTCATTATTTCTGGCCAGCTAGGTCTATATCTGTTTTCCACTGCGTCCCCATAAGGAAATAAAAATCAGTTTGTAGTTGGTTGTGCTTGATTAGACTTTAGAAAGGAAACATGCATGGAGGAATCGTTGAATGGATGGCAGTGAGAATCAACAAGGGAGGGAATGGGTTCATTAAACCTTAGAAGAAGAAAATGATGAGGAAAGTGATGAATAACACTTGGTATTTCTGGATTTGATGGTGGATTGCCACTTACAGACTATGGTCATTTAAAGCACAAAATTTCTCTCCAGAAATAATTTATTTCCCAAATCTCTATTTTGTGCGTGAGTATTGATCCTTTGCCCTCACTTCAGTGCGCCGACCATTTCAAGAAACGAAACCTGGTTCGTGGACACCATACACTTCGGAGCCAAGGTCATTGCTGCTACCCAAGGACCAACTCTACCACGGAATTTCCCATGTTTAGGTTCTCCTCTGGTTTTTCCCACATAAGTTTTTCATGAATTTTCCACAGGATTTTAGTGTATTTATCAGAAAATATGTTACCACACAAAATGCAAAATTTCATTGTATTTGTAGGAAAATTTCCAAACACAAATTAATCATTGAAGGACAAGTCTAACAGTTTTACAACTTGGATTTTCTTTGACAATAATTATCAGAGAAATTCTACTATATAAATTTTTTATGGAATTTTTTCATTCTATTATATGATTTTTTGAATTAATCGGAGAAAGAAAGTTTAAATTTTATACAATTGAATGTTTATGTGATTTCATTTTGTTAGGTTTGGATATTTATATGATTTCATTCTATCATGTTTGGATGTTTAACTTTTCACAGAAAAGTCTAATTATTTGCTTGAGGGAAATGTCATTTCTTAGAAAATTATGTTATAGATGCCATAATACCTCGTGATTTTTTAGAGTATTTTCTCACAATACAGGGCATATCTATAATAGCATATTTGCATGTGCTAAGAACAAAAATAAGTGAACGAATAACTTCTACCAATTATGAAAAAATAAGAAAATTAGAACTTAATATTTTGAATGTATTATGTCGTGAATTCATTCTTTATAAAAGTTATTACAATTGGTAGTTTATAATTATAAATTTTCATTTTTGGACTCAATGCAGGGAACACTGCGGGCATATTTGATGAGGCTGTTGAATATGTGAAAACCTTTTCAGGTATGTAGTTTGTCTTTGTTTTTCGATTTTTATATATATCTTTATTTTGACAATTACCCTTTTTTTTTTTGGTGAAACTGTTTAAAATTTAGTGCTTTTACATGATGATATTGAATGTAATTTTTGAGCATTTACATAGTTCATGCACATTATATTTTATGTTTGAAATTTATTTCACAAATATTGTTTTCTAATTAGATTGGTATTAAAGTTATTTAAATGGAAAACATGATATGATATGTGTATTTCAATTTCTGTAAATTAAATTTTATTGTCTAATTTAATTGCAATAATATCTACATTCATTATTTTCATGTAAGAGCAATTATGAATATAATTTACAAAGATTAAGAAAAACTGGTAAAAATTAATATTAAAAATCATATAAAGGCACTGTAAAAATAAAACCCCCGCATAACATGCACAGATACCAAACGGAAAAGGTAGGAGGAGGCGTTGGCAGAAACGGATTGGGTCATCCGAGGCTGGACGAATCCGCAAATCGAAGTGAATCTATAGTGTTGCCGCGCAACCCAAGTCATGAGACAAATGCGCGACTAACACATCAGCCTCGACAACTGCGCAACTCCAATTTACAGTGCCTATAGTCTTCAATGGACCGAAGTAAAGGGAATTGTGTAGGATTTAATGTCATTTTTAAAGGGAATTGTGCAGGATTGTCTTTTTTAAAAGCAAATGGTGCGATAAAAAAAGGCGAAGCCACCCGGCTGGTTCGCGGAATTAAAACTCACGGTATTCCAAGTTATGGGCGTAGTTGACTATGCTGTTTAATTGGCCTGTTGACTATAAAGTCTAATTCTCTCCAATGACATCATCTTCTTCTTTGAGGAACGGAGCGGAGCAGAGCAGAGCATCATGGCACGTCGTAGTCTTCGCACCAATTCGATGCCTCTTTTAATCTCTTTTAAAAGCAAATGGTACGATAAAAACGGGCGAAGCCACCCCGCTGGTCCCTGAAATTAAAATTCACGGTATTCCAAGTTGCGGGCGTAGTAAGTCAATCGAAGTCTAATTGGCTACCCCATTCTCTCCACCTATTGAAAATTGAAAATTCAAATATTGAAAATTCAAATATCAAATATTGAAAATTCCAAGGTGCGAGTCATTATTTTTCTAAAGTACAATCATTGCCTGTACTGATTTATTAAAAAAATGGAATATAGTGCTTTAATATTCAATTTATATTTTGATTATTTTTTTCAATGGCGTGATGGGTTTCGATTTGGATTTACTAATAGCATGACAATTGTTAACCACAATCTATGGAAGAGTATGCCCGCGGTAACTGCAATGTGCAAAGCAGAGCAGAGTGTCACAGTACATCATTGCCTTCTTACCAATTCGATGTCTTTCACTGTTTATCAACTTTGTTTTCTTCTTGCATCTGCCCTTCTCCTCTTCCTCCTCTGCTTCACAACATCATGTACCGGCAGTCGCTACGAAGATTGTTATTGGGGTACATGTGGGAGCTTTGAATTCCGCTACCCTTTTGGGAAAATTAACAGCGGCTGTGGTGATCCTAAGTTTCAGCTAAACTGTAGTTTGGATAGCAATCCTTTGCTTTTACTCAATGGAGACGAGTATCTCATCTTGCAGCCGACAGTCTTGGATAGCACTAGATTTTATAATAATAGAATGACAATTGTTAACTACAATCTATGGAAGAGTATGCCTGGGGGTAATTGCAATCCTGTGGGTAACTACTCTCAATTTTGGTGGCCCGACTCTCAATTTCGTATAGCCCATGGATACACCAATCTCACGCTTTGGGGGCAATGCAATGAAAGTATTAAAGGGCATCAGGGCCGTTTATGTGGCGCTGATTGGTACGTCATTCCCAACCCAGAATCTGGGAGACGATTCTGCCAAAGCAACATTCAACTGCCAGTTAGTAACAACTTCTCATTCCAGCGGAATGAGGATCTGAGAACACGCCTCTCAGCAGGTTTTGAAATAACATGGTATGCCGACACGAAGAGAAACCGAAGCTGTGGCGCTTGTAAGACCAGTGGTGGGAGTTGTGGTTATAACATTTCAGAACCAAGTAAAACATTTATTTGCTATTGTAGTATTGGTACTTTTCCTGAACCCCTTCTCCCAATTCAATTGCCACAATCTGTAAAGATGTATTAAATGTTCCTTCCATTCTGGACTCTTGAACCCGCAGATATATGTGCTTGTGTTTCCCGATATTGTTCATTCTGTTTGCAAAAACTATGGATTGTTGCTTTTACTCATAATAGTTGTTATGGCCGCTTTGCAGGTCATAAAAGCAGGCTTGCCATTGTAATAGGTAGCTATAATTTCTTCCCATTGAAAATCATTGTGAACTTGTATCTTGTAATTTCCACTGTTCATTTCCACTGTTAATCAACATCACATTCATATCGATCTCTGTATTTCACTGCAGGTTGCACCATTGGAGGAGTTGCGCTGACAACAATAGCAGTGCTGTTCTTAATGTTTTATGCCAAGAAGAGAAGGCCTACTCCTGGTACCTCTACTTCAAGGGTGGAGAAATTCCTAAAGGAAAATGCTTATGAAATGCCAATGCCAACCAGATATTCACTTTCTCACCTCAAGAAGATCACAGACAACTTTGCTGAAAAGTTGGGAGAAGGAGGGTTTGGTGTGGTCTATAAAGGAATGCTTCGGAACGGCGCTCTAGTGGCTGTAAAGATTCTTGATAGGCATATTGAGACCCAATTCATGAATGAGGTTGCTACCATTGGACGTGTCCATCACGTCAATCTGGTTCGTCTGTTGGGGTACTGTTTTGAAAACCCTATAAGCGCACTCGTATATGAATACATGCCCAATGGATCTCTGGATAAAATTTTGTTTGCCCGGAAAGAGAAGCGCCAAGTGTTAAGGTGGGAACAATTGTATTCGATTGTTTTGGGTGCGGCCCGTGGAATTGCATATCTACACCATGATTGCGAGAAGCGCATCATACACTTCGACATCAAACCTCACAATATATTGCTGGACGCCGACTTCACCCCTAAAATTGCTGATTTCGGTCTCGCAAAACTTTGTGGAAAGGGAGACGATCATATTTCTATAACAGCAACGAGAGGGACGCCGGGATATGTTGCGCCGGAGTTGTGCTACAGTGATGCCGGTCCTGTTACAGATAAATCAGATGTCTATAGTTTCGGAATGCTGTTGCTAGAGATTGTTGGGGGCAGAAAGAATATTGATGTGCAGGTTAGCCGGTCCAGTCAATTATACTTTCCTGAATTGGCTTTCAAACGGATTGAGAGTGGTGAGTTGGGGATGAGGTTGAGAGGAGGAGAAATGGAATGCGCAGATGAGGAGAAGGCGAGAAGACTCACAAAAGTTGGATTGTGGTGCATTCAATATAACTCTGCAGATCGTCCTTGCATGATGAGGGTTGTGCAAATGTTAGAAAAAAATGGAGATGACGTCGCCAATCCTCCGTCGCCCTTCAATTCCTCGGCCACACCTGAAAATGCTGTACTGCCATTCACGGTAAATTCTTCTTCAATTGAGATTACTTTATAGATTTATGTCTTTGATTGTCTTTATTTGAACCAGTCTCTGGATTTGCCCCGGTCTCCACACAATACATTTGTGGATGAGTCGACGACTACTATGAAGTGTTAAGAACCTAACTCGGTGATTGCTCCAACCGGTGAATCTCTCTTACCGAAGTTTGGGCCATTAAATTTCTAAAAGTATGTTTTGCGCATCATGATCTTCTGTCAGTTGGTCACATCAAGATCAAGATCAGTGAGGCTAATTTACATTTCCATTTAATTATGATACAGATGTTATAACTTATCGCTTTCAATTATTATTTTGTTTATAGAAGTATATTTTCCACATCTTCCGATTGTGTCAATTGCTCACATCAACTTTAATCCTGAGGTAAATCTATACTTTAAATGGTATCATTTTAAGTGTAACATTATCATTAAATGTTATCACTTTAAATTTAACATTATCAGTGTGTTGTGTTTAAGTTTATATACTTATTGATATCTTAGGGTATGAGCTTGTTTCTCAAGTGTGGTATTTTTAGATTTATTTATTTATTGATTTATTTAATGTGAATTATGAGTGAATTAGTCTCACTAAATTATAATAAAAATAAATAAATTTTAAAATATTATATATTTATAGTTAATTTACTAATTAATAATAAAATTTACAAATACTTATTATAACTTTAATAATATTTATTTTAATTTTAACTTATTGAAAAATAATTAATTAAATTTTTATAATATGGTTTTTGTAAATCTATTGTAATTTTATAAATATAATGATATAATATTTATTATAAAATTTATTTTCTTATTTTTATTTTATTGAATAAATTTGAGTTTAAAGTCCTCAATATCTTTATATTTCAAATCTTTATTATAATTTTATAATTTATCAAATTACCTTTCATTTAAAATAAAAACCTAAAATGCTTTATACTTTATTTTATTTGAAACAAAAAGTGAAATAACCATTTAAATTAGCTAAAACAAGTAATTGATATATTTTTTAGTAATATTATTAAAATGATGTGATTTGAGTTTAGAATAATAATGATGATCAAATAAAATTAACTTTTTATATATATTTGATTTATCATTTATTTTTATAAATAAATAATTTAGAAAAAAATTATAAGTAATAAATTTCAATTTTATTATAAATTTTAGTAAGTTAAATATATATATATATATATATATATATATATATATATATATATAATAAATTATAAGGGGAATAAAGAGGGGCAGAATTCATAGGAAGATGTATTTACGATCTCTCTACGGGACTAATTTAGGCTGATGTATTTACCATCTGTATGTGGTAATAATTTACGATCTTGGTAATAATTTATGATCACTGCGGTCATAATTTACGATCTCTCTATGGTAATAATTCACGATCTATATGCAGTAATAGAAAAACAATCTGGGGCACGTGCGTCATTGGTCCGGCTTGCTGATATCAGGTACACACATTCCTTATATTTTTCTAATACATATCTGCTCCTATATTTTCAAGTATGAATAATTCACCACAATTACCAAAAATTACCAAAGGTAGACCTAGCACAGTTTCTCTACAGAGCCTCTATGAGTATATAGAGTCTTTAGAGAAACGTAGAGAAAAAATAGAAGTCAAGCTACAAACAGAGTTAGCAGCCATGCTAGAAAATAAATTCACATCTCTTGAAGACAAGATCCAAAAACAAATAGAAAATAAAATAGAACTATTGGAGAATAAGATGGAGGCAATGGAGACTAGGTTGCAGGTTATAGAAAAACAAAACCAAGATATGAACCAAACATCCCAACAAGTAGATGTTGATACTTTAGAGAGTCTTAAAATGAAGGACATGATTAAAGAGCTAGAAGAAAAATTTAATAGCTGCCTCACCCTAAATAGTGTGGCAGGTAAATTAGATATCAAACCAATTAAAGATGAAATGAAAAAATTGATAGAATTAGACCATGAGCATAACAAAAGGGCCTTGAACCTTATAATCTTCGGTTTGAAAGAGGAGGTAGACGAGGATACTTTAGCCATAGCCCAGACAGAATTACATAACATATTACAAATTGAAACAACGTGTCTCACAGAAGCAACAAGGTTGGGGAAACTAACTGAGAATAAAGGAAGGCTGATCTGAATAAAGGTGAGCTCTACTGACCATAAGTATGACATACTTAGTAAAACCTCAAGTCTAAAAGGAATGGGAATATTTATAAATGAAGATCTCATTCCAGAAGATCAAGCAGAATTGAGAAAGGAGGTTCAAAAGGTAAAGGAAGCTAGGAAGGAAGGAAAATGGGCAATAATCAGAAATAGAAAAGCCGTTATTTGAGATAGAAACCAAAAAGATAATAATAAATAGCAATTCAACATGCTCCGGATTTTTTCTTAGAACTATCGGGGCTTTCCATGGAACAAAGGCCCCAATATAAGTTGGATCTCGAATGATGTTGATATTATTTTGCTTGTTGAAACTTGGGAGCATGAAGAATCTAGGGTCCCTAACATAGATGGCTTTACATTATGGTCTACTTGGAATAAGCGATCCTCCCGTAGAGGCATTGGGGGTATAGCTTGTTACATTAAGAAGAACATCTCTCCCCATGCTAGGATTTATAAAAACGACCCTTACAACCAATATAGTTGGATAGAAATTACTGACATTTATGATAAAAAGACCTACATAGCAATCTGTTATTCCCCCCCATCAATTCTAACTTCTATAAGAAAAAGAATCTAGATAAAAATAGTCCTTACAATGGTTTAGAGAATGATATTTCTAACCTAAGGAATGAAGGAAATATCCTTTTAATGGGTGAATTTAATGCTCGAACTTCAAGCAACCAAGCTATTCTTCTAAGAAATCATTCCAACCCTAATCCTCTTTGGTTAGACGAAGACCTTCCTCTGGCTAACCGGTACAAAAGGAGCTCTGAAGACCTCGGGGAGAATTTGTTTGGGTCAGAGCTAGTCAAGCTCTGTAGTGCTCAAGATCTCATAATTTGCAATGGTCTAAAGAAGTGGCCCAATTCTAGCCAGATGACCTGCATCCATGGGCTTGGTAGCAGCGTGGTAGACTATGTTATCTCTAATCTCCCTCTATACAACGAAATAACAAATTTTGACATCTTAAACGACCACGAGCCTGACTCTGATCATAGGCCTTTACTTATAACTCTCAATTTTGTCATGCATAGAGATCCCATAGAAGATAATCCTTATAGACAAAAGAAGTTAATCTTTGATAGAAATTAAAAAGATCTCTTTCTAAATGAATTAAAAACTAATTTGCTTCCTTTATCTATATAGACAACATAGAAGATCTCTATCATAATTTTACTACAATCTTCTCGTATTCTATTAACAAGTTCTCAATTGAAGTTTCAAGTAATAAAAGAAATAGAAAAACCAACCCATGGTATGACAAAGACTGTAAAAGTGCGAGGAGAGCAATTAAGGAAGTTGTTGATGAATCTCTTAAAATTTGCAAGATAAAAATATACAATTCCCTAACTAAAAGGAAAAAAAGGCAGTATATTCGTAAAAGACAAGAGAATCTCTTACACCTCTCTAAGGTAACTCCTAAGAAATTTTGGAGGCAGATTCTTACTAGGAAAACTAAAGATAATAATAAGATTACTTTACACGACTGGAATTCCTATCTTAAAAAGCTTTATGAATCTCCAAATGTCATGGATAACTTTGAAACCCTACTCACAACGAAAGAAGTTTTCTCATTGACATTGATTTTGGGGTTAATCGCTTGGCTAATGGGAAAGCTAAGGACTCAACAAAAAACCACCTCATTACGCTTAGGATCATTGTGGAGGAATGTCACAATGATAAATCCAATCTCTTTTGTTGCTTTGTGGACTTTAGAAAGGCTTTTGATACGGTTCCTAGAAACAACCTTTGGAACAAATTAGAAGAGCTAAAGGTTCCTTTTGAATTGAGAGCTGCCGCTATAAGGTTATACGAGAATGTAATTGCCAAGTTAAAGAGCAATGAGGGGTGGTCAAAAGGTATTAAGTGTAATATCATAGTTAAACAAGGTTTCCCCCTCTCCCCTACCCTATTTGGCATTTACATCGACAAGCTAGAAGGTTGTTTAGAGGAAGCAGGATGTGCTGGCACGATCTTAGCTGGGATAGTCATCATCCTTCTTCTCTACGCTGACGATATTGTTCTTCTCGCAAGGTTCCCATCTAATCTTCATAAGCAACTTATACTTCTTAAGGATTTCTGCTCTACCATGGGTATGATTGTTAACACTGACAAAACAAAAGTTATGATTATCAAATCCAAGAAGGACACTTACGCTAATTTTATGTATGACAATAGTAACTTGAAGGAAGTGTCTTCCTACAAGTACCTATGAATTGATATTCATCATAAGCTCAACTTGAACTATAGCATTGAGAAAAGGATTAATGGGGGATGGAAAGCTTATTTTGGTCTTGAAAATAATTGTAAAACGACAAATCTCGTAATGTGGGATAGAAAGAAGTTCCTCTTTGAAACTTTAGTCACTCCGGTTATCTTATATGGATGTGAGGTTTGGGGTTGTAGCATCTCCAGAGAATCCCGGAGAAAGATTGAGCAAATACAAAACCGTTTTATAACGTATAACCTCAAAATTAAAAGCAATACACCCTATCCTATTCTCCTTATAGAAGTGGGTCTTTCCCCTATCGAGAACCTAGCTATGACTAGGCTTCTATTGTACAAGCAAAAAATCAATAACATAGGAGACCATAGACTTCCTAAGCTAGCTTTGAATTCCAGTCAAAACCACCTAAGGCTCAAATGAGGTTGGTATAAAGACACCAGGGCCTGGTTAAACCATTGGGAGATCGATGAGAATGTTGCATTGTAAAACATTAATAACATTAAAAATATTGTTACTTCTAAGTTCAAAGAAAAAATGTGGTGTGAGAAAGATTTAGCAGCGAAAAGAAAATTAAGATATTATAAGGAGGTCATCAACCCCACCCTATAAGATCAAAAGTATCTCTCTGTTTTAACTAGCTCAAAGAAGAAAATTAATATAGCCAAGATTAGAACAAACTCTCATGATCTCCATAGTGAAACGGGTCGTTGGGTAGTTCCTAAAACACCATGGATGGAAAGGTTCTGTCATCTCTATGAGAATTCGAACATCGAGGATGAAAATCACTTCCTCTTAGAGTGCCCCGCTTACAACCACATTAGATCTCAGTTTCAAAATATTTGTTGCAATACTAACCTTCCTAGCCTTTTACGTTGTCAAAATTACAGTGAGCTCGAGAGGCTTCTCTCCAAGCTTTTTGAGCATAGGAATAAAATCTTAAATCAAACTAAATAATTCATTTCTTTAGGTCCAATAGACCAAAGTTTGGTCTCAGTGGACGTTAACCACCACCACCACCACCATCATCATCATCATCATCATATATATATATATATATATATATATATATATATATATATATATATATATATATAATCATAATTTTAGGTATCTCGAAAAGAATAAGAACACAACCAGATTAATAAAAAGCGAAGAATAAGAACACACAACCAAATGAATTAATAAAAACATTAGTGTGAACAAAGTTTTAAATCCTTGTAAAGGTTGTTGATGTTGAGTATGGCTCGAGTAAACACAAATCATGAAGTTGGAGTGCTTTCAAGTAAAGAATCTTCTACAATTCTATTAAAAAGGAAGAAGTTGGTCATAATGAGCAATTCCTTTTTTAGGAGAAGTTGTTTCCAAGGTCAATATAAATACTCTCCAAATTTCGTTCCTTGTATAATACTTTTTTTGCTAAAGCAAGAGACGTGCCTTCCAGGGAAAATTTTAAGAACCCCCCCTAAATTTATATGTATAATAAATGGGCGAATCTCCATGGTATATAGGAAAAATGGAAGTTGATTTTATCAATAATATAATATGTATATATAATTTTTTGGCGAATCTCTCACCAGGCATGGCGAATATTTTACTCAATTATAAAATATTGTAAGATCTTGGCGAGTCTTTCACTAAATAATAAAACTTTGTAAGGTCCTAGTGAATCTTAGCATTGTGAACTCTTAGAGAATTTTTTGAAAAGGTATAAAACCATATATGACAAGAGCCACATGGTGGCAATATCACTGTTTTTTTTCACATTTCCACGACATGGAACTTGTTTATAAAATTATAAAAAAGCCAACCAAGTCCCTTATAATATGCAGGTAAGCTTATAATAGAGTCTGATACATCTACTATGCTTGTCTTCATTCAAGTGTCATAGCTGCTATACTTAACACTGTGAATCACAACTCTCTTAGAACTCAACTCTATAGTGTAATTAAAACCTTTGGAAAATGAATCTGACAACTCTATAAAAAGGATTAGTGAAATAGAAGCTTTTGTGAATGAGCCCACTAATTATCACTGCTAAACAATCAATCTAGACTATGAAGTCTTCCATCTTGATCACAATCGTGCTCATGATCAAGGGATTGCGACCACCTAGCCTGACATAATGGCCATCATAGCTTCCAATAATCAACAACTACCTTGCAAGGACATCCTAGCTCATGTCTCATGAATTTTATTCATCAATCTTAACTAATATAAATCTTATAAAGATAATATTAGAATCCTCTCCGGATTCACTGTTAATACAAGGCTAAAGGAAATTTTCTAGCTCAAGGCACTAGCCAATGCCAACTTCGGTATTTGTGACCCCTTTGTGGGGATGCACCTACCCTGCCCCATTGGGTTTCTGCCTTGTAACATAGTTCAAGGATCACAAGACTTTCCAATCTTCCTACTCCATTAGACACACTTTATATCCTATACATAGTGAATGGAAAAGAAGCATTATAGAACACACAATTTCACAGAAGAAAGAAAAATCTTAGCCAGTTCAATATCAAAATCTTAACCACTGATTAATAAAGAATAACAAGTAGTGTAATGAATTGTTCCGAGTTATTTATTTACAAGCTGTAAAGAATGTAGTGGAATGGAAAATATTACTTAGGCAACCCTTCAATATTTTCTACTAATATGTCTATGCATGTACATATGAAATTAAGAGCATTGTTGAATACAAAGTTTCCTTTTCTCTTGCCTCCATTTTGACAAATCAGTGTGAAATCAGTGTCACTTTGAATCTCCTTTCCTGTGTGAATGTTTTGACAAATCAATGTGAAATCAAAGTCACTTTGAATTTCCTTTCCTGCGAGGGATCACATTTACAGTTGATTAGTAAAATATAATCTATTATATATTATATTCAAGAAACTGACTGCAATCTACAGTGGAAACGAGACCTCAATTCTTATTCTAAATTTGAATATCTCAGGACAACATAAGAGATAAAAATGCATATGGCCTTAGTAGCTAGAAAACAATCACTCCATCATTACAAGACCACCTAGATTTCAGCACTTAATCTAAATAATGACACTAGTTGTAGTGCTTATTTTCATTAACACCATGGAAAAGCAACAACAATGTTTCAAATCACACTTACTAGAAATGTTGTAACGTTCTGAGAATATTTAATGATAGCAGCTGAACCTCATAGCTATGGTGGGGAAACTAGGGAACCCAAATATTGGAAGATATCTCATACCAAATCTTAGAAAAAAATAAAAAAGGGAAAAAATCAAAATCTATAAATCAAGCAATGAATTGTTTACAAATCAAATACAATTCCTTTAACTAACAGTTAAATTGTGGTGATATATTTAAATATTTAGTAAGAGGGTAACTTCAAACCATGGAATATTACCTTTGTCATTACTGTCATCCCTCAATGACTGAGATTACAAATCAATACTTATGGAAAGATTGTAAGAAATTCTGTGAAATAGTAAAGCGTAACCTCTATTTTCAAGCAAAAAAATCAAGACATTGTTACATCAAGAGCCATAATTGATACATAATCAATGAATCAAGTCCTTGTATGGCACAAGCTTGTTTCACAACCTCTATTTTCTCAATAACAAAATCAAGACATTGTATGTGGTTTTTACCAAAAGGAAACTGCGTTCTAATTTGGAAGAGGATCTTATCAAAAGACATGGATTTATTCAAAGCTACAAAGCCTAATGGGTTACTGGAAAATAAGTTGGAATATGGGATCATGATACTTAAATTGAAAAAATATGCTTTCCTTTTAGAAACATTACAGTTATACAATGCTTTTTGAAAGCATTAGAATTTGAAATTGAGCCTTTCTATCAAGACAAATTTTCATTAACAGAATGTACTTTCCTACCTGAAACGTTGTAAATATCCAAGAAAAACTTGAAAAGCATAAGAGAACTTAGCATAATGTACTTTCTTTCCTTCCTCAACATTCTTGAAGAGTTGAGGTTCTCCAAGTCATCAAGTAACTTTTGAAGGAAATGACAGTTAGTAATAGTCCAATTCACAACTAAAGATGTGTCACAAATACGAGGGGGCATCTCCTCCAAATCACAAAAGTTCTCCAGGTTAAAATCTAGCATTATTGGAAGCTTAATGCTCGACTGGTTGTTATTGAACCCAGACATTTTTCCATTCTTCACTAAAAGCTTAAAGATAGCTTCTCTAAGTTCTACATGACTTTACTATGCTCTTGAAGTGGGGGCACATGCAGGCTCTCCAAGTGAATAGTCTTAAACTAAGTGAAGATAAGGTCGATAGATCATTCAGTGTGGATCTCTTTAACCCATAATTGAATATTATGTCTCTCTTGAACCCATAATTGAATACTATTAGGACTTTCAAATTTTTCATGGAACTCAAAAATGTTGGAAGAAAGTATTTGCTTCCAAAAAGAGTAAAACTGAAGCCTCTGCTTGAGGACAATTGATGTCACACCACTAACACTTCTCCATGGAATCTATATAGGTAAACCACAAATCCAGAATTCCATTAGAATATTGCATTTATTGAATACACAAATGAAATCATTTCATTTCTTTAAAATATCTTTTGAAATCAAAATTACCGAAATTACATATCGATAACCTAGTGGGTGTAGGATAAAATTCACCTGTGTCATTCACAGAAAGCTTGAGAAAAAATCTAATACTATATATAAAACCAAGAAAAATTCAAATTCATCACTTCTAGGGACCTCGTAACCACCCTGCCAATACACAAGTATGTTCGTGTTTGTAGTTAGAAAAATTACCCAAATTACAATCTTTTTACTCCAGCATATGTTGGAAAGTTATAGAAGGATGACTAGTGCAATCAATCCATTCCTTTTAGCCTTGGATTTGTTTCATGTCCAATGTCTATGCTTTAACCATTCACCTTAAGATGTTTTTACAATATAATTTCCTAAGTCTATTTAATATCTTCATTATCATAAAAACCAACCTATATCCATGTTAACTCCACATCTACCACTCTTAGGGGGATGAAATCTATTTATCCCTTTGAGCACTTGGTAGACCCAGAATTAAGATGGATCTAAGATGATAGAATTTCCCCTTTAAATAGTCTATGCTCACATGAATACCATGGGTCAATACCATGGGTTATCATAAACCTGGAGCTTAAAAATTACTATTAGTAATTTATAAAAATTAATAAAATTAATAGTTGAATTTTATTTTATTTTTTATTTTAACCAAGCTAAAATGTTTAACATACAATAAATTACAACATCCATTTTTACTCTTGATCCACCAGGCCTCGAGAGGGATCAAATATTTTTTCACTCTATGCTAGTTTGCATATCACGATATTTGATACCTCTCGGGGGTTAGTAGATCCAAAGTAAATATGGATCTATGCTGGTTTAATTCCCCCATTTAAATAGGCTACATTCTTGGTGAATACCATGGGTCAATACCATGTGCCATTTTGGTGAATACCATGGGTCAATACCATGTGCCATTTTTATTTTTATTAATACTAATATTAGGGTTAATAATGTTTTTTTGCATGGTATTAATAACAATCTAGTCCATGGTATTTGTCCCATAGTATTTTGCCCATAGGTTTCACCTAAATATAACGCATTTTTTGAGTGTTCGTAAATATAAGGTGACTTATGGAGTAAATATTAAAAAATGTTTTATTTGTTTACCATACCTCTCGTTTATTTATATTTTTATTAATTTACCGTACCTCTTTTACAAATATGGTATTTGGCCCATAGGATTCACTTAAATAAAACCTCTTTCTTGAGCCTTCATAAATAGAACTAGGATTATGGACTAAATATAAAAAGAGGTTTTATTTATTTACCATACGTCTAGTTTATTTATATTTTTATTTATTTACCATACCTTTTGAGTAAGTATAAAAAGACGTTTTATTTATTTACCATACCTCCACTTTACTTATATTTTTATTTGTTTACACCCTTGCATGTATATAAGGTGACTTATGGAGTAAATATAAAAAATGTTTTATTTTTTTACCATACCTCTCATTTATTTATATTTTTATTAATTTACCATACCTCTTTTATAAATATGGTATTTGGCTCATAGGATTCACTTAAATAAAACCTATTCTTGAAAATGGGCGAATGGATTCACTTAAATAAAACCTATTCTTGAAAATGGGCGAATGGAAGGTTGTAACTCCTAGTTTCAAGGGCTAAATTTACTTTTTTTACCCTCTCCCTTAAAATAAGGTGGGCTATTTGAGGTGATTTGTAAAAATGTGCTATGATACAAAATATTCGCCCACTAAAAATTTAGAAACCCCTTAATTTCGCCAAAGGGCGAACATTCACCCCTAAAATTTTCTATGGTGCCTTCTTATCATTAGATCAAATAAAAAATTACAATATGAACATACTCCTTCACTCTATAGGTCACAGGCCAAAGAAAAGTGCATATCTAAAGCCTATCCCTCCGTTTCCCAAAAATTACCGTCCCAACCCTTTTTGAAACCAACCACGTTAACTCATTGAGCATCTCAGGTGCTAAGAGCCCTGCCCATGTGCAACTACATATACAATACCCTGCCTAACCTTCAATCGCTGCCGTTCGATCTTTTCTTTGATCTAACAGCCGAGATATCTCTCACACCAAGAAGAAGTAAGCAGAATAACCCTCGGGCCCCACCAAACTGCTCGCTCGATCCAGAGCGTTGATCTGCCCTACTTCATCAGACAGCTGAGCCGAAAATCGCATGCCGAAGATGTCGACCTTTAGTGAGCGATGAGTGTGGTTTTTGGACCAGGCCCTCCTCCACGTGTCATGCTCTGAATGGCATCACTGCCAAAAATCTGAAACCACCTTTATCATGAAAGCGGTGCGATCGTTTCTAAACCACTCCGGTGGCGGTTTTAAATTCTGCCCCTTAAAAATTAGGTGATGCGGAAGCTTTAGCTGCTGTTTTCTTCGGTCTGAGAAACTCTGTCACCCGTCACTGAGAAACTCTGTCGCCCGTCAGCTTTACTGCTAACCTTGGCTTACCTTCCATCATATACCTTTTTGTCCAACCTTGTGAAGCCCTCTGACCTCTGTCCATTACTAGTTGGATTCTATCGTTTTGCTCCTATACCCTTCTTTGTCCTCCTCTGCCTGGTTATGATAGAGTGTTTTCAGGTTGCTTTGTGCCATTGTGTTCCACCCCCTTAAAATTGCGCTGTCCTTGCAGCTGACACCTTGGTTGGCTAGAATGTCTGCCAATTTGTTGGCTTTTCTCCTCACATGAATGAATCTGAGAGTACTTAGTTCGTGTAGATGTGCTTGAATTCTATGGAGGACTCGAGTTAACCTCCAGTGTTTTGTGACCTTTTCCGACCCTGTTCCATTACTGATTCACTTGGCTGCGTTTATGACTAACTCTGAATCCGCTTCTATTATGACATTTTGGCAATTGTTCTGTATCAAAAATTCTAAGCATTATTCCAATGCCATTAGTTCTGCCATGTTGTTAGTGGCTTTTCCTAAGTGTCCACGGAAGAGGGAGATTATGCTACCTGTATCATCCCTAAGAACTCCCCCAAAGCCAGCCTCCCCCGCGTTGCCTTTAGAAGCTCCATCAATGTTGTACTTTAAAAAACCTTCAGGGGGAGGAAGCCAGAACTCCTCCACCTTATCTCTCATGCTTGTTTTCCTATCTAGACCTTGAGGAATAAGCCCCTGCATGTCTAACTACTGGAGGATTCTTAACTCTTCAACTGAGGGAAGATTTTTGGGGAGATTCCTAACTGAGGTACCAACTGTCTCCTTAAGTTGTTTTAAGATCAACTCCACCAGGCTAAGTGAGGCAGTTTTTACCTCTTTGAATATTCTTTTGTTCCTTTCTTTCCACACATTCCATATAATGAAACTTGGTAAGAGATCCCAAGCAGAATTGAGAACTTCATTTTCCGAATAATTATTCCTCTAATTGTTTAGAGTGTTAGTAATACTTTCTTTGTCTCTATCAGACTGATTGAAGATGTTGGTAAAAAAATCCCATATCCTGGCGGTGAAAATACAGCTATTGAGAAGATGCGCGATAGTCTCCTCTTGGGTCTCACAGAGATGACATTTGGAGGGTCCCAGCATACCCCTTTTTTTAAGGTTGTCCCAGGCTAAAATTTTCCTGTGGTGAACTAACCACATGAAGAGTTTGATTTTCATCTAGCCTTTGTGCCTCCAAAGCTTCTTCCAAGTTTTATTTGGAGCTTGGGGTTCCAGATCAAGGAGAAAACCTTTAGCTTCCTTGATATTAAAGTTGCCCTCTTTGTTGTTACCCCATCTCAGTTGGTCCTGCCCTTCAGTTACTAAAATTATTCTCTGATCCAACATTCTCTTAAGGGACGTTGCTTTACTGTTGTGGGTCCTGTCCTCTCTGCTCTCTATTTTTTTCCAAGTTCTCCACTTTCCTACATTATGTGGATTCTCCCAAAAGTCTTTCACCTTTACTAATCTTTGTTTGTCTATCTCATGCTTGAGGCCTAAAAATTCTTCCTTCAGTATATTAGGTTCTTGTTGCCATTTGTCCTCCCAAAAAAGTGCCAGATCTCCCTCTCTGATTTCCCAGAAACTGTTTTTTTGAACCACTTCTCTGTTCTCCCAGGCCTTGTTCCATATGGGGGAGCCTTTCATTGTTCCTGTCATACGTATGATATCAGAAGCCAGCTAGGCCTTGGCATATTTTTCCTTCCAGATGCTTGCCCATTGAGCTTTAGGATCCTTAACCCACCTCCACCAAAGTTTGGCTCCTAGAGCCTTGCTGAGAATCTCTAGATTGTCCAAACCTAGGCCTCCTTGGTTCTTGGGTTTAAAAATCTTTTCCCATGAGACTAACGCCCATTTTTTCCTAGTTTCCTCTTTGCCCCATAGAAAATCTCATTGAATATTCCGAAATTTCTGCAAGAACCCTATTGGAGTTGGGAGGGCTGATAGCATAAAGATTGGGATGGCTTGGAGTACTGCTTTAGTAAGAACCAGTCTACCAGCTAAATTTAAAGATCTGTTTGTCCATTTCCTGACCTTGTCTTGCATTTTAGTTGCTAATGGATCCCATATACTCTTGTGTCGGGGTTTAGCTGTAAGAGGAACTCCCAAATACTTAGAGGGAAGGGATTCTCTTTGAAAGCCTAAAATTATGGAGACATTTCTCTTGATGGCAATATGAGTGTTAAAGAAAAAGTTTTTTGATTTGGAAAGGCTTACTTCCATACCTGTAGCCTTAGCGAAGTCATTCAAAATTTGTTTGTAAGCAAGTGCTTCTTTAACTGTGGGAATTCCCTATAACATGGTATCATCTACAAATTGTTGATGAGTCAGAACTTTCCCATTCTCCGAAAGTTGGAGTCCTTGAATTCTTCCCATTACTCTTGCATACTTTATGGACTGCCCCAGCCCTTCCATCATGAGGATGAAGGGAAAAGGAGAGAGCGGATCTCCCTGTCTAAGTCCCCTGGAAGGGAGAAAAAGTTCAGAAGGAGAGCCATTCACTAGAATTGAAAAGTTGGATGAAGTCACTAGGGCCATGACCCATCTGACCCAATTATGATCAAAACCAAACGTTATGAGCACTTTTCTGATGCATATCCAATTCACTTTGTCATATGCTTTGGCTATGTCCAGTTGCATGATCATACCCGCTCTCTTGTTGCTTGTTAACGTGTGAACCACCTCGTGAGCTTGAATTATGTTGTCCATAATTTGTCTTCCTTCTACGTACCCAGTTTGTTCCCCAGAGACTAGCGTGGGCAGCAGGGGTTTGAGTCTGTTAGCCACAACCTTGGAAATTATCTTGTAGACAACATTGCATAAAGCGATGGGCCTATATCTCTTTGGCATTTGAGCATTATCCTGTTTTGGAATAAGGGCAATAAAGGAGGTATTGAGAGCTTTCATAATGGTCTTGTTCCGCCTGGAGTCTTCTACTGTCTCTACAATATCCCTTTTAACAATGTTCCAGCAGGATTTGAAGAAATCCACATTGAATCCATCCAGACCTGGTGCCTTACCATTTTTCATTTCCTTGAGGACCTCATTGACCTCCCTTTCAGTTACAGGTCTGTTGAGATTACAATTATCCTCTCTGGATACCAGTTTAGGTATATGTTTAATTAAGCCCATAATGAAAGGTTCTCTTCCTGAAAAGTTTTCCTTGGTAATGTCCTGAAAGTGCTTTACTAACACTGCATCTATCTCCTCATTGATGAATTTTGCCATTCTCATCCTTGATCGAAGAGATTCTGTTGTGAGTTATGTTTGCAATGGTAGATCTGTGGAAAAATTTAGTATTATGTTCTCCTTCTTTTAGCCATAGAACCCTAGATTTTTGTTTCCAAAAAATTTCTTCTTTTTTACACAGCATTTCCCATTCTTGGTGATATTTCTCTGCTTGATCATTTTCGTCTTTATCAAAGCCATCCTTGATCAAAGCTTGATTGAGCTCTAGGATTTTGTTTTCCAAAATTTTCTTACTTGTGAAAATATTGCCAAATTCCTTCTGGTTCCATTCCTTTAGCTTCAGCTTGATGTGTTTTAATCTTTTATGTAGCAGGAACATAGATGATCCCTGAATCTGCAAGTCTTCATCCCACCATTTTCCACTGTTTCTGATGAATTCTGGGTGTGAAAGCCATATATTTTCAAACCTGAACGGTTTGTTTCTTGGGGTGCCAATGCCCTTGATCTCCATTTGAATCGGCCAGTGATCTGAGCCTCCAAAAGGAAGAATACCTGCTATTATTTCCTTGTCTAGAAGCATGAGCTCTTCAGAGATCATGAATCTTTCTAGCTTGGAAGCTACCTGGGAATCCCCTCCTCTTTTGTTGTTCCATGTGCATAGACCATTGTTTGTCTCAATGTCCACCAGCTTCATGTTTTTTGAAAAACTTTGGAAAGCTGAGGAATCTTTGTTTAGTGCTCTTATACCCCCTTTTTTCTCCGAGAGGGATCTAATCATGTTGAAATCTCCTCCTATAACCCATGGTAGCCTTGCAAATCTATTCCGAAGGTCCACTAAGGAATCAATAAACCTGATTTTGTCATCTAACCTTTGAGGGCCATAAACATTCATTACTATATAAGTGTCCCTGTCTCCTACAGGCTGTATAACAACAGATAAATAATTCCTTGATGCCTCCGCATCAATAATACCTATTTTTTGGGGATTCCAGAGGGTGAGGATACCCCCTACTGTATTTTCTGCTTTGATTTCTATAAACTCATATCTACTGAGCCACTTACTATGGATTTGTCTTAAATTTTGAATGGAGCATTTCGTTTCTTGGACAAAAATTATATCCGGAGCTTCTTGTTTCATTCTATTATTCAGCATTCTCTGTTTTCTCTTGCTGCCTAGACCTCTGATGTTCCAAGTTGTAAACTTCATAATTACAGATTGGTAAAGGAGTAATTGGTTAGATCTTTCATCTTACCTGAGTCTGTCATGAGCTTTCCACATTCTATTAATAGCTCGTTCTGCTTTTTTCTACCCCTTTTTTTCCCTGGGTTTCTCAGAGCTAATTCTGGAGAAGCTTTTACTGCTTTCATTCCATGGTTGCCCTGTCTTTCAATGTTGTTTTCTTTTGCCAAGCCCTTTGCCTGCGTTTTCCATAAGAATAACTGCTTTATTTGATTGCATTCTTCTTGTGGTAGAGATTCTACCCCACCAATTGTTCCCTTACTCAAGAACCCTTCTAGATCTAGGTTTTCTCTATCAAGAATCTCTTGTAACTCATTGTCTTCCATTTCCATCTCGCTCTGGGTCATTTCCTGATCCATTTCCGTCTCTGGTTCACTCATCATGATCCCTTTCTGTTTTTCATTTACCTGTTCCTGATCATGTTCTTCTTCCTTCTCCTTCCCTCTTAGAAGGTGCCCGTGTTCATGACATTTTTGACATCTAAATGGAATATGCTCGTAGTCAACCATCTGCACCCATTCCTCATCATAAAATTCCAATATGACCTCGTCTAGAAGTGCTCCAGATAGATCCATCTCTACACAAATCCTAGCAAAGGAGGTATATTTTCCCCTTCTTGTGGCTTCAGAAGTTTTGACATACCTCCCTAATTTATTGCCTATGGCTGTTAATGATTCTATTTGCCAATAATCCAGAGGTAGCGAATAGAGTCTTACCCAAACTGGGACTGAGGTAAAGGTTTCCCGCTCTGGCACGAAGTTCATCATCCAAGGCTGCATATAGAGCCCTGCTACTACATAGAAGTAGGACCCGCCTTCAAACACTCTATCTTTGTCCTCAATATTTGGAAACACCACAGTGAAAAATCCTTTGGATCCTAGATGAAGATCAATGCTTCCTTTAGGCTTCCAATGGTATCTGATCCATGTTTGTAAAGCCTTTTCAATGGGCCATAGACCCATGAATTTGCATATGATTGCATAAGTCTGCATGTGCTCCCTGTGGGCCTGCAGCTCTGGGTTATTTAAGATTACTCTGGGAGTGATTTCAGCTTTGGGCTTGCACGGTCCCTTGTGTTTCTTGTCTTTTGTTCCCTGTTTTTTGTCATTTTCCTCCTTGTCTTTTGTGTAATCATTCACCTTCTCCTTCTTACTTTCTGTTTCCTCTTCCCTATTTTTTCCTCCTTCCTTAGCGATACCTCTGTCTGATTCCGGAGGTTTCTTGCCCTTGTTGGCCACTGCCTCCTTGTAGGAGGGAGTGGAGCTCCCTCCTTTGCATCCATCAATGGAGAAAATCCCGCGCAGAAACCCTCAACCCTGGTCTTCCCTTCTTCTGTTCCTAGATCAAAATTCTCTGGAACTCTCGAGGAAAATTGCTTTCTTGGATAATACTAACCATCACTATGATTTTTCATAGAAACAATCTCCTTTCGATATAATATGTTTGAGTGACAAGTCATTGATGCCTTCCACTAAAATCCAATTTTATGAATCAATCTATCTGCAAACACTAATTACATGTTCAATTTGGAGTCTTCTATAAGTTTTCTCACTACCACTCTATCTTTTCTCCATAAATTTCAATATCATAAGCGAGTATGTTAATGATTTTCCATGTAGGTATATCCCCTCTCTAGGAGATTTACCTTGTAGCTTTTTTTATAAAAGAAAAAACTTCAATAATCTAGTTTCACATGCTATCGCTGTCACCACTTTGTACGCTATATATAAATATATAAAATTTCCAAATTATATAATTCATATAGTTTTGAAAATATTTATTTATAGTTTTTAATATATAATATAATTTATTTAAAATAATAATATTTAAATATATGTTTATGACTTTTGATTATCTATATATTACTGTGTAAAATATAGATAATATTAGAAAATTTAAATTTAAAAATAAATTGCGTTGTCCTAAAAGTTTTGGATTAAAAAAAAAATGAAATATAAGTTGATTAACCATAAACTAAAAAATAAAAAATAAAAATTATCTTTTTGCTTTCACTAATTAAAAAAAAAATTACATTGCTAAATTAAAAATAAAATTTTACTAGTTTTATGGTCAAACTATATATTGGATAGTTCCCAAAACATCTTAGGATGAAAAAAATTGTTATCTTTGTGACACTAGGAGGATTAAGAAGAAAAACACTTCCTCTTAGAATATTCAACATACATCCAAAACAATTTGAAAAGCTTCTCTTAACACTTTTCGAACACAAAAATAAAATTTTAAGAAATTTAAGTAATTCCTTACCTTTTAAAGGTTCAATAGACAAAATTTGATAGCAATGGAAATTAATCATCATCATCATCATCATATTAATTAGGAGTGCCTATTTTGGAATAGGGATTGCAAAATTTTAATTTAATTATCAATAATTATTAGGTGGATGGTAGGGATTAAAACTCCATGAAATATTCTAGAATATTCATAATAGTATACACAAATCAATGGTTGATATTTATGTCCAAAGTTGTTATGTTCTTTTAACTCTTTTAATTAAATTGATTAACTGAAAAAATGTCATATGGACAAGTGTCATATGGAGCAGGTTATGACTTTTTGTGCATGTGGTATTGATAAGACATGGTATTGGCCCATGATATTGTAACAAAGCCTATTCATAGCTTAAGAATATCCATGGTAAAGTGGAGGCAAATTTCCATGATTAAGAATCTTGTTCCATGTTTTTTTAAGTGTATCTATATTTAACTTATATATAAATTATTTTAATAATAATAATAATAAAGTTATAATTTAGTTAGTTTTATGTTTCTTTTTTAATTTTAGAAAGATGAGATGTATCATGAAATTACCTATTTTTGCTGCTTATTATGGATTGATGCTATCATCGCGACCATTTAATCTATATGGTTTTGCTTCTATTATCTATATAACAAGTTACAATCATAAGTTATAGAATATATAATCTAGAGATCACTATTTTGGTGTCAACTTAACTTCAAGCCTCCCCATGAATGATAAAAGCTCTTTCATAGATCAATGTGCAAAGGCATTCTTCCCACTTGACATTAATTCTAGAAATTACAATAGATCAATGGTACATGGCCACATTATGTTCATATTATAGATGGATGGAATATGAGCACAATCGAAGCGGAAAATCCATAGTGTTATATTCCATAATATGTTAAAGGTGCCAAAGCCTGTCATAACTCAATGGCCAACCAATAGTGAGGACAACCATCATTGGATAATATTCATGAATGCAAGTTATCTCATCACTATGGTTCAAGGAAAATCATGCCTCTTGAAATGACCCACTAGTTGTTCTTAAGGGTGGTAGAGTTCCACTCCTACCCAATTCCTCTAGGTCTTAGGTCATTAATCCATTTGTTTATGTTTGATTAAGAGAAGCTCTTAACCAATTAAGAACAATTTTAAGTCTTAGTACAAGACCATATTCAATGAATTATATCATTTTAAAAATAACATAAAAGAATATTATAAAAGTAATCATTAAATGACATGTAGATCAAAATATGCTTTATGGGTTGAACTTTACAATTGTTTTTGTGAATATGATGATTGAATATTTAGAAAATGCTAATGGAACTGCTTCCAAATTCTCATTTTCAAATTAGAAGTTTCCAAAATGTTCATATGATATCAAAACCATTCCAAGTCAATTGAAAATGGTAAACAATGTCAACCCCACAATAAATGCAATAAATGAAATCTAGGTTGGGATATACACTGTTGTATCTTTTTAGACCCAATGGTGTATATCCCAACCTATATCACATTTATTTCATAATTGAGATCCAATGGTGTATATCCCAACCTATATCGCACTATTGTGTGGTGAATATTGTTTACTATCAAAACTATTTTTACCCATTTACAAAATTCCCCAAAAAGGAAAACACAAAAATGTCAAAAATAAGTTTCAAAGTGGTTGGAACTATTCTTCTCATAGCCCTAGGAGGACCCACAAGGGTTATGGTGCATTATGGACCTCTAAGTGTGCAACACCAACATATTCCTCCCAACAATATCCCCACTTTAGTTATGGTAAACTTGGACTACACAGCTGTGACATGTCTCTACTTCTTTTGAAGTTATATCATTAACATAATTTTATACTTAACCAAGTTTACAATTACATATGCATACAAAATAATGCAAGAGTCAAAAATACATAAGTGGGTGGTGCAAAACATGTCTAACACTTGGAAACGTTTTATATACCATCATAGATCTATCTTAAATACAGATCTAACATGAGTCGAGAGGGATTACATTTCTTCATGTGCAAACTTCTTTAGAGTGCAAATACAAAGTGCAATTTTTCATTGTTTAAATTGTATTTTTGAATGTTATATAGAGTATGTATAGGACATAATAAAAATTTTAACCATAAAAAAATAATCCATGATATATACATAATTGATTTATTATAGCTGACATTATTTTTCTATTTAGAGCATAATTTATTTTTATTTTAAAGAGGCACGTGTCAATTCGATGGACAGACAGATGGGAAAACTTACACATCCCCCTCATACTGGGTTATAGAATGAGCTTCTCGGCTCAACAAGAATGAGAAAAAACTTTACATCAACTTTTCCCACTTGGCCTTAAAACTCTCTGACATTCAACCGATTATAGGGCTCAGTTTCTCATCTAAAAACTTTGTCTAGACTTTTCTTATTCACTTATCAAAAAAATTTGCCAAAATTTAGTTCCCATGTTGGGTATGTGTTATATTATTTCCATGACTAGAGGGAGTCACTGTACGTTGTTCTAGGCGCAGCGGGGGGGTCACCGGGGGGGTGGGCGAAAGAGGGATCTAGGGCAATGCCCCAAGAATTATTTTTTATGTGAACCCAATAATAGTTGGGTGGACTTACCCATGGTTTTTTGCATGGGTTTTTCACATGGTTTTGGGCATGATGTTTTTCTTCCCATGGTATTTTGTAGATCCGATCAGGGGAACTCTAGTTATGTTATAATCCAGGGTTTATGGATTGGGGTTTATGAATGCTTTGACATTTATATATTTGTATTGTAACCTTGAAAGGAATATAATGAAAAATCAATCTAGTATTCCCAGTTTTGGGATCTAGGGGAAATTCTTTGTGTATATTCATTTTTTTTTCTCATCGTTCTTTAGTTTTATGTTTGAAGAATTTGTTTACAGGTAATTTTTGTACAAGGTTAAAACCTACCTTTCGTATCAGAGTTGTTTCAGCTTCAAGGGGATGCCTTTATTTTCGAGGGGTTTTGCTTCGACCTATGGTAGACCCTGTTCAGTGGGAGATCTGTGGGATCAATTCTTGCAGTGAAAGAAGATGGTGAACAGTGGAAAGATAGAGATCGAGAAATTCAATGGACAAAGTTTTGATTTGTGGAAGCTCAAGATGGAGGATATATTTGTGGATAAAGATCAGTGGATCATGGTAGATATAAGTACTAAACCAACGACAATGTTAGCATAAGACTAGGTGAAGTTGGATCAGAAGGAAAAGAGCAGAATACATTTGTGTATCTCAGATTTAGTATTGTTGAATGTATCTAGGGAAGCTACGATGAAGACTTTGTGGGACAAGTTAGGAACTTTGTTCCAATCTAAGTCTCTCATAAATAAATTGTTCCTATGGAAAAAGTTACATAACCTTAATATGAAGGATGGTAAGCCATTTGTTATTTATTGATATAAAAATTCTAGATGAAGATAAGTGCATCAGTTTGTTGTGTTCTATACCAGATTCATGGGATATTTTGGTTGCTACTAGGTAGCAATACAGTTACCTTGAATTTAGATGAAATAGTTGCATCCTTATTGTTGGAGGAGATTAGTCAGAAAAATATAGAGAGTCAGAATGGAGATGCCTTGTCTGTATGAGGATGGTCCCAGAATAGAAACAAAAATAAGTCCTCGAGTGGGAGATCTAAATCTAGAGGGAGATCTAAATATCCAGGGAAACCTGTAAAGGTGTGCTGGAAATGCGGAAAGGAAGGGCACTACAAAAAGGGTTATAGATCTAAAGTCCTTGAGAAAGGAAAGGGATATGATTATGCTTTTTCTGCAGAGGAGAAAACCACCTCATATGAACGTGGGGATGTGTACTTAGATTCTTCTTCAAGTATACATGTAGATCATGAGGCATGGTTCATTGACTCAGGTGCATCCTTTCACTTCACTCCCCATAGGAATTAGTTTTGTGAGTACAAGAAATATGATGGTGTTGATGTCTTCTTAGTCAAGTTAAATTTGCAAGGTGGAAGGATTAGAACACTTCTTGGTGTTCTATATATTCTTACATTCACTAGAAATCTAATTTTTGTAAGCAAGATGGATGATGTAGGTGTAAAAATAGTGTTCGATAAAGATACCTGCAAGATGGTTTGGGGAGCACTGGTATTGATGCGAGGAATTCAGATTGGAAATTTGTACAAGATTCTAGGTAGCATTGTTGATCTAAGGGATTAGTAAAGTGCTCAAAACTGATGCCAAATCTTGGAACTCGATGACCTAAATCCAATGCAACTTGAATTTCTCAAACAAATATCGTATTCTCCCAATATCACGTTCTAATTTTTTTCCCAAATCGATAAAAAAATTGCAGGTTGGGTGCAGGATTTTTGATTGGGTTCTTCATATGCCGACTGGACAGGGTGACTGGGCAAGCTGACTGTACCTCGTGGGCCAATGGTAGGCTACCAAGTGGCCTCACATGAATGGGTGATTTTTGGGCGCATTTAATTGGTGGTTGGAGTTTTTAAGTGGACCAATGGTGGGATGCCACGAGGCCCAATCATGCGTAGCCACATGGAACCTAGGTACAGTGAAAAATTTGGCGTCAGTCGACCAGAGGACCGAATGGATTCGAACATGAGACCACTGAACCAACAATACAATGCCTTACTGCTAGGTCGCAAGGTGGAACTTAACATACATAGTGGCAAAATTCTATTTATGTTTTCTGCAATTGGAAGTTCAGGGAAGCGGTCAGGGCTAAGCCCTGGCCCCCGATCACCTTACCACCCAGGATATGGTAAGCAAATGGGAGCTAAGGGAATGGGCTTAGCCTCGGCCCAAGGTTTTGGAACCCATATGAATTACCTGTTGGAAATAATACTGAGATGGGGGTGAATCAGTATTAGCAAGTCAATAATTTTTCATTTCCATAATCAGATTCATATATGCTACTTCAGTTAATGGAACTCGTGTGTATACGCAACTGTGTTTAAGGTAACTAGCGTATATCCTGCAGACTTATGATTCAGTTGATTCATCATATGTTGATCTTTAATCAATGCATCGAAACCATATAAACAATAACAAGGTGCAGTAAAAACAGAACAGACAATCACACACAAGAACACAATATATAAGGTGGAAACCCAATGTGGGTGAAAACCACCTACTGCAATCGTCTCTATCTTCTTTCTAAACTAGAAACTTCTTTTTACAATTTTTGTACTGGTGCAATCTTATACCAGTACGTAGGCTTCTACCTGCAGAAGGCTACAACCTTCTCTCATTCTCCAGCTTCTCCTGGAAGGGAGCTACAACCCCCTAGCTCTTGTACTAGATGATATGTTTACTAGTACGTAGGTGCCAACCTACAGAAGGCTACAACCTTCTCTTTTCTTCCAGGGACCACGTTTCATAAATTTTCAGACTGGATCCATCAATAGCATCATTCAATCATCAAATATATCTGCATCAACCAATCTCCTTTGCACAACTAAATCAACCAATAACTTTGACTACCCTTTAGAATGCTGTAACCGGAATACAGTAACCAGAACCCAAGCCAAAACCTAGAAGACTGCAATAGCAAACAGAAGCAGCTAAAACATGAGGTATACGCTACTTCAATGTGTCGAACCTATGTGCATATGCTCTTTTCTCAAGGCGAACCTGCGTATAGATCTGCAAATCAAATTTAAGATGTATATGCTGTTTTGATATGCAGAACTAGCGTGTGTACGTGCCTTTTCTAAATTGAACCTGCGTACAGATCTATAAATGATGATTTAAACTTTACAACAATTTCAGACTTCAGTTATACCCAGATCATCATATTTACATACTACAACATGCACCAGTTATTCAGATAAATTATCAAAACCACATAAAGATACTTCACTTCAAGCCTTAAGATCTTGACCCATCATTAGATCTTATCCTTCATTAAGCACTAAGGTTCATCCTTGGTTTAGATCCAGCTATGCACCATAACCCAATAACTTTCTCTTCATCAGATATTCAATACTTGAGTACTTTTGCCTAAAGATCTTCTCCTCCTTTTATAGTCTTAGGCCTTACTCAATACTATGGACCAAAACCACTTAGGACCAATACCTTGGACCAAATACCTAGGGTCAACACTTCAGACCAGATACCTTGGACCAATACCATGGATCAAAATACCATGGACCAAATACCACGAATCAAAACTTAGTTTTCCAACATGTACGCGCCTTTCCTTCTGTGAAAGTGCATGTGTACATTATACGCTCCTTTTGGTCTGCTAACCCGTGTGTACACTCGACTTGGTTAATGGGGAACCTTTGTATACCTCTCTTTCTTCATTCGGTGAGTCTGAACTGTGATCTGTCATTTGAGTGAGTTGCCATCAAGGACAACACCTGTGTCATAGTGCCAAATCTATGTCATAATGCCAATAATCTCCCCCTTTGTCATCAAGGGCAAAGGGTTATGCTCCCCCTGAGTACATGCTGAATTCTCTGATATGCTAAAGTGTGTTGATTGAGCTCCATGATCGAGTCCATGCTCCCCCCTGAATATAAGCAAGCTCTGCAAAAAGATGTTCTAAGAGGAGAAAATGACTCTATACATACATCATAAATGACCTTCCTATCACCAATGACTCATACATACATCCATCTCCCAACCAAGTGGGGATATACCAAGTTTGACTCAACCACCCAACTAAGTAGGGTAACAAAATAGGTCGTTTCATGACCTTTACATTAAAAGATATACATGACATATATAACAGAGACCAAATATCTGAGACAAGACCATGATAGTCATCAGCAACTATCATCAGCAGCATCTGTCAATCAGCATCTAGACCAACAACCATGATCTCCCCCTGAACCTGTTCCACCTGAATCAAAAACAACGGTGTGAATTTGTACCAAGATCTTCTAAGATAATGTCAACAATGCATTATTAGAAGTATATGCTCCCCCTGAACCATATCAGACTCCTTTCATCCTGAGTTTGGCCCACTGCTTTTCTTCAAATCAACATATATGCGACTATATCCATAGAAACCAGCGTATGTACACGACTACGCTTCATGCAACTCACGTATAACCACCTTTCTGTGAAATAGATAAGCTTTAACAGCAAGATGATGCATCAACTACTCCCATCTTCTGTCTGAGATATTCAAATGTCTCTCTGGGCAGTGGTTTGGTGAATATGTCAGCAACCTATTCTTTGGAGGGAACATACTCCAATTTGACCTTTTGTTCAAGCACTTGTTCACGTAGAAAATGATATTTGATGGGTATGTGCTTGGTCTTGGAATGCATGACTGGATTCTTTGAAATACTGATGGCACTTGCATTATCACATAGAATGGATATGGGTGGAGTACATGTGATCTGAATGTCCTGTAATGTTTGCATGATCCAAAGGAGTTGTGTGAAACAATATGCAGCAGCCACATATTCTGCTTCAGCTGTAGATAATGCAATTGAACTTTGTTTCTTGCTGAACCAAGATACTAATCTGGAACCCATATAGAATGCACCACCACTAGTGCTTTTTCTGTCATCAATGCTTCCTACCCAATCTGCATCTATATATGCATGAAGTGTAAGATCTGTATCTCTAGGATACCATAAACCAAAATTCTGTGTTCCTTGAAAATATTTGAAAATCCTTTTGACTTCCTGAAGGTGTGATTCCTTTGGATTTGCTTGGAATCTTCCAACTATTCCCACCACATGCATGATGTCTGGTCGGGTACCTATTAGATAAAGCAGATTGCCAATCATGGATCTATAGGTTGGTTGATGTATTGCTGCTGATTCATCATTTGAGCTGAGACTGCATCCTATTACCATTGGGGTACATACTGGTTTAGAATATTCCATGCCATATTTTTTCAAGATCTGCTTGAGATATTTGGTTTGTGACAGAAAAATACCATCTTTATTTTGTTTAACTTGTAGACCAAGAAAATATGTAAGCTCATCAAGCAGGGACATTTCAAATTCTTGCTGCATTATCAAAGAAAAATTTTGATTCGTGGCTTCTTCATTTCTACCAAAAATGATATCATCAACATACACAACAAGTATTAGCAATCTATTATTGTCAATCTTTGTATATAGATTGCTATCAGCTGGTCCTTTTGAAAAACCTTGTTGATGGAGATATTTGTCAAGACGGTAATACCAGGCCCTTAGAGCTTGTTTTAGACCATAGAGAGCCTTTCTAAGTCTGCATACAAGTTTTTCATCATTTCTAAGAATGAATCCATCTGGTTGCTCAATATAGACTTCTTCTTCTAAGCCTCCATTAAGAAAAGCAGATTTTACATCCATTTGGTATACTTTGAATTTTTGAAAACTAGAAAGAGCAAGGAACATTCTTATGGCTTCAAGTCTAGCAACAGGTGCAAAAGTTTCTTCAAAATCTATACCTTCTTGTTGAGCATATCCTTTACAAACAAGTCTGGCTTTGTTTCTAATAACTTCTCCATTTTAATTTAGCTTGTTTTTGAATATCCATTTAGTTCCTACAATATTCTTATCATGA
Organism: Pinus tabuliformis; assembly: GCA_031772625.1. Taxonomy (NCBI): domain Eukaryota; kingdom Viridiplantae; phylum Streptophyta; class Pinopsida; order Pinales; family Pinaceae; genus Pinus; species Pinus tabuliformis. The sequence continues at coordinate 93,873,484 of CM062812.1, forward strand.
GGTCTAGGAACTAATTCCCAAGTATTATTCTTTTCAGTTTGCTCAAGTTCTTCATTCATGGCCTTGATCCAACATTCATCTTTGCATGCTTCATTTATTTTGAGGTTCGGTGGAGGAAAGCAATGCTAGATAGCTTGAAACTTTTGTAATAGTTCTTCTTGTCTATACACCTGCCTCTTTCTGTCCCAAAATTTGAGTCTCTGGATGATTTTTCTGAACATACCTGGATGGAGTCTTTTCTTCTATCATTATCTGTTCTTCTGGTGCTTCATTGGTTTCTTCTTCAGAATTAGTCTGATTTGATGTGGGAGGATAATCCTCATCTTCTTCACAATCTTCAGTTTTTTCTTGCTTTGGATTTTTGCATGCTTCATCAACCACAACATCAATACTTTCAATAATTTTCCCAAGTCTTTTATTATAACATTTATATCCTTTGCTTTGGGAAGAGTAACTAAGGAGAATGCCTTCATCTGCTCTGGGTTCAAACTTACCAAGTTTTTCATCAGTCCTTTTGTTGTAACATTTGCTTCCAAAAACTTTGAAGTATTTTACAATAGGAGCTTTACCATACCAAAGATCATGTGGAGTTTGAGTGTTGTTTACTCGAACATTTGCATGGTTGAGAGTAGTGACAGCAGCAAATGTAACTTCACCCCAGAAGGTTGCAGGAGTTCCAGACTCATCTAGCATAGCACGAGCCATTTGTTGAACAATTATGTTCATCCTTTCTACCACTCCATTTTGCTGAGGAGTCCTTGCAGTGGAGAATTGCCTTTTTATTCCATGTTCTTCACAAAAGTCAAAGAATTCGTTCGAGGTAAATTCCCCTCCTCGATCAGATCTGAGGCATTTGATTTTGCGATTTGATTCATTTTCAACCAAGGCTTTTAAGGCTTTGAATTTTTCAAATGCTTCATCTTTATGCTTTAGAAGTCCTATCCAACACATTCTGGAAAAATCATCAATGAACAATATGAAGTATTCTTCTCCACGAGGTGACTTTTTCCTTGATGGTCCACATAAATTAGTATGAACAAGTTCAAGAGGTTTACTAGCTGATCCTTCCTTTTCAGGGAAGTGCGCTCTGGTTTGCTTACCAAATTGACATGATTTTCATATTGTCTTTTCTGGGATGCTGATATCAGGAAGGTCACGAACAGCCTGGAATCTGCATGCTTTTCTTATTTGAGAGAAGCTTAGATGCCCCAATCTTTTGTGCCATAGCCAGTGTTCATCATTTTTGCTTAGATAGCACTGTTGTTTTCCTCCCTTGAGTATGTATAAGTTGTTTGGAGTTATTATACCTTTGATCACGGTCTATCCTGTATCAAGATCATGAACAACACATCCATTTGATCGAAATACTACTTCATTTCCTTGATCACACATTTGACTGACACTCAACAGGTTATGCTTTAGACCATTAACATACATAACATTCCCAGCTTTAACTTTTTCTTTTAAGAGAACATAACCTTTACCTTTTATGACAGCAGGTGTGTCATTTCCAAATGAGTCCTTTTCTAAGGCATTATATGACTGAAGTTTTTCTTTGTCTCCTGTCATGTGTTTTGAGCATCCATTGTCGATGTACCATTGATTTTCTTGTCCTTCTACATGCAAGGCTATACCACATCTTTCTGTTTGCAGTTCTTTCTTTATCCATATTTTGGGACTTAGTTAAGTTTGCTCCTTCTGAGATGTTTACCGAAATTTACTCTTGCATTTAGATTCTTCATGACCAAAGTTGTTGCAGATAGAGCATTCTATTTCATTTTCAAGAAGAGAAAAGTTATTGTAGGTCCGTTTCATGATCTCTGTCACATTCCTTTGATTTCGTGCTTCTCTAGTCATGATAGTCTTATAAGCAACACGTTGAGTAGTTTTGTGTCCAAAGTTATGACATGAAAAGCATTGGACATTAAAGAAGTTCCTGCGATTATCGAATCTACTGACCCGGTGATTGTAGTTTCTATTGATATTCATTCTTGAAATAGATAGAGTATGATTTACCTGAGGTTGGTTGTAGCTTCTGTTCATCCTTGAAGTAAATTGAGCCTGATTTACCTGGTGAGTTGATTTATGCCTTTGCTGACGATTGTCAAACTGTTCATTGCTATTTGCTGCATCAAGATAGATTTTAGTGGAGGTTGACGGCTTCTGTGCTTGAGATGCTTATTCAGTATATCCAAGACCTGTCTTTATCAGAGGAGAACACTGCACTTTGATCATTTCATTTAAGGTTTCTAATCCTTTAACAAATCTAATATTGAGAGCATTTGTTTTCTCAATATCCTTTCTTAGACCCACAATTTCACATTCTAGTTTTTCATTGTATTTTTCTCTTTCAACAAGTTGGAATGTCAAAGTATCTATAATCATATTCTTTTCTTCTAAAAAAATTTTGAGTTTAGAGATTTCTTCATAAAGGTCATCTTCATCTAAAGCATCCAAGAAATCATCATCTTCAAAAGCCATCAGAAGTCTATGGTCATTACTATTTTCATCTTCATCACTAATCGATAAACCATCGCTATCTTCATGCGCATAGTAGCTCTTCTTACTTACACTTTGTTTTCTATTCCATTTTGTTGATTCCTTACCTTTATCAAGCTTATCTTTACAAGTACATTTGGCAACATAATGACCAACTCTTCCACAAGCAAAATATTTGAAAGGTAGTTTACCTCTGAATCTTCCAGAACCCGTTGAAGGTTCTTGACAAAGTTTGCTTCTTCCTCTCCTCCTGAAATATGTCCTGATTCATTGAGTTCTTCTCTTCCCGAAGCTTTAAATGTGGCTTCTCTCATATTTGATGGACCTCCTTTTCTCATCTCGAAAGTAGTCAAGATTCCATGCAGTTGTGTCATAGTAATGGTATGAAGATCCTGCTTTTCTTCTATGGCAGATACTTTTGATTCAAACTTAGTAGACAGGGATCTTAAAACCTTTTCAACTAAGGTAACTTCTTTTATCTCTTCACCCAAATTCTTCATGCAATTAACAATCTCATCTATACGTAAGAAGTAACTAGCTATACTTTCATCAATGTGGATTTTGAGAATTTCATATTGAATTCTGAGAGTTTGCCGTTTTGCACGTTTTACCTGATTGTCTTCTTCATAGCTTAGAACGATCTTGTCCCATATTTCTTTGGCGGATTTGAGTTGTATAACTTTGACAAATTTTGATTGTGACAGACTCCCCAATAAAGTATTGACAACCTTAGAATTGGTTTCATATTGCTTTTTCCCTGCCGCATCTATAGGAATTGCTGATGGAAATGTATATCCTCCTTCCACGATTTCCCAGACATCTGTTCCAAGAGATTGAAGATAGGTTGTGGTTCTTACCTTCCAATAAACAAAGTTGCTCCCATCAAAGATTGGTGGTTTGATGGATCCCTCTCTTTTGTGGTTACTCATGATGATGGATCTTCCTTCAAGCGATCAAGCTTCTTCTGAAGGACCTGCTCTGATACCAATTGTTGGAAATAATAATGAGAGGGGGGGTGAATCAGTATTAGCAATTCAATAATTTTTCATTTCCATAATCAGATTCATATACGCTACTTAAGTTAATGGAACTCGTGTGTATACACAACTGTGTTTAAGGTAACTAGCATATATCTTGCAGACTTATGATTTAGTTAATTCATCATATGTTGATCTTTAATCACTGCATCAGAACCATATAAACAGTAACAAGGTGCAGAACAGACAATAATACACAAGAACACAAGATATAAGGTGGAAACCCAATGTGGGTGAAAACCACCTACTGCAATCATCTCTATCTTCTTTTTAAATTAGAAACTTCTTTTTACAATTTTTGTACTGGTGCAGTCTTATACCAGTACGCAGGCTTCTACCTGCAGAAGGCTACAACCTTCTCTTGTTCTCCAGCTTCTCTTGGAAGGGAGCTACAACCCCCTAGCTCTTGTACTGGCTGATATGTTTACTAGTACGTAGCTGCCAGCCCACAGAAGGCTACAACCTTCTCTTTTCTTCCATGGACCACGTTTCATAAATTTTCAGACTGGATCCATCAATAACATCATTCAATCATCAAATATATCTACATCAACCAATCTCCTTTGCACAACTGAAGCAACCAATCACTTTGACAACCCTTCAGAATGCTGTAACCAGAACACAGTAACCAGAACCCAAGCTAGAACCCAGAACACTGCAGCTAAAACATGAGGTATACGCTACTTCAATGTGTCAAACCTGCGTGCATATGCTCTTTTCTCAAGACGAACCTGCGTACAGATCTGCAAATCAAATTTAAGATGTATACATTGTTTTGATATGCAAAACCAGTGTGTATACACGCCTTTTCTAAAGTGAACCTACGTACAGATCTGTAAATGATGATTTAAACTTTACAACAATTTCAGACTTCAGTTATACCTAGATCATCATATTTATAGACTACAACATGCGCCAGTTATTCAGATAAATGATCAAAACCACATAAAGATACTTCACTTCAAGCCTTAAGATCTTGACCCATCATTAGATCTTATCCTTCATCAAGCGCTAAGGTTCATCCTTGGTTCAGATCCAGCTATGCACCATAACCCAATAACTTTCTCTTCATCACATATTCAATACTTGAGTACTTATGCCTAAAGATCTTCTCCTCCTTTTATAGTCATAGGTCTTACTCAATACTATGGACCAAAACCACTTAGGACCAATACCTTGGACCAAATACCTGGGGTCAACACTTCGGACCAGATACCTTGGACCAATACCATGGATCAAAATACCATGGACCAAATACCACGAACCAAAACGTAGTTTTCCAACATATATGTGCCTTTCCTTCTGTGAAAGTGCGTGTGTATGTTATACGCTCCTTTTGGTCTGCTAACCCGCGTGTACACGTGGCTTGGTCAATGGGAAACCTGCGTATACCTCTCTTTCTTCATTCTGTGAGTCTGAACTGTGATCTGTCATCTGAGTGAGTTGCCATCAAGGACAACACCTGTGTCATAGTGCCAAATCTATGTCATAATGCCAACATTACCATCAAACCAGAGCATTAATAGTTGAGGGGGAGCTTGGGACAAATGCAGAGAATATGGGAATAACGACGGGTTCAATGTACCATGGAGCCGAATGCCGACGGACTGGGGGGCTATGCCGACGGGGGCGAGAGGTTAGCCCTAGCCCCCATGCGCATAGCCCCATGTGGCCCAAGTTTTCCACCATAGGGGGTCATTGGGCATTTCAATGACCCAACAAACTACACTCGAATAGGCAGCAATATCGTTGGCATCGGGCGAAATTGGCACCCAGTGGGTGGTGGAATTGTGGAATTCGTAGAACAGTTAGTAGACCAGTATAGTTTGTAGAGGAGTTAGTAGAAAAACTTCTCTAGAGCATAACTTCTTTGGTTTTTGGCCAAATTAAGCCCAACAAGAGCCCAGATTGGGGTTTTTTACAGTTTTGGAGCAATTAGAGACATAATTTTTACATTCTAAGCACTGTAAATCTATGGAAACACAAATTTTAGCACTTAATGAAAGAGGCCTAACATTGAAAGCTGGACTAGGAGATGTAGCCCAAAAGAGGGGTGAACTTATTTCTCATTTTGTTGCATTGTGTTTCTAATATGGTATATTTGTATTTGTTTTTATGATGTTAACTAAGTTTTAAAACCATTATTTTATGTACTTTTGCAAAGTGATCCATTTCCTAAAAGACATAAAAAATTTACTTGCAAATTTTCCCATCACCTTCAAGTTTGCATTACAAATCAGTTTGGTATCAGAGCTCAAGGTTATTTTGAAGGTTTGATTTTGTTTGAAAGTGTTTTCTGATGATTACAAGGTTGAATCTCAAAAGAGGATAAGGATAACTTGTGGATCCAAGGTCTAAAATTGTTTCAAGGAGAACACACATATCTCAAGCTTCACCGGTCATGGTACATGAAGAAGGTTGTGGAGGGATGTCTGAAGATGAGAGAACTCTTAGAAAATATTTCTTTGAAATGTCTAAAATGGTAAAATTTCTTTATGAGGAGAGGAACTCAAGGTTGCAAGGAGAGATCTCAAAACCTCTGAAAGGGAATGGAGGGAATGGTGACAAGCCACCACCTTCACTCCATCTTCATCCTCATCATCATCATCTTCTTCTTCTACCCCTTCACAAACACCTCCAAATTCTTCAAAAGGACATGGTAAAACTCCTTTGTTAAAGCTTGACATAAAATTTGAATTTCCTTTTTACAATGGAGAGGTAAATGTTGAGAAATTAGGTAATTGGTTCATCAAATTGAAATGTATTGTAGGATACAAAGAATCAAAGATGATGAAACCAAAATTCAACTTTCTTCTCTTACGTTGGAAAGTGCAACACTCATTTGGTTGGAGGCCAAAACTCAAGAGGACATGAAGAAAAGTGGTAAGGTTTTATCCTCTTGGAATGATTTTGTTGTTGCAATAAGAAGACAATTTTATCCATTAGCATGCATGCAAAAGGCTATAATGGATTGGCATAACTTTAGACAAGCTAAGGGTCAAAATGTGCAAAGCTATACTCAAGAATTTAGGAAAATATATTTAATTTTGGGTATAGATTTATCCTCTCAAGACACTATACTAAAATACATTGGAGGTTTGCATAGTTACTTGAGAAACACAATTCTCATGTTTAACCCTACAAATCTAGACGAAGTTTACGTAGAAGCAACTAATTTAGAAGCAAGAGGGAAGAATGTTTATGAAGAAACTAGTGAGAAGCCATTTAAGTCTGGAGACAAACGAAAAGGGAAGTTCAAAGGAAAGGATAAAAAGAATGCTTCAGTCAAGAAGGAGGGAGAAAAACTCACATGTAAACATTGTTCAAAATAAGGCCATAATGAATACCACTGTTGGAAACTTCATCCTGAGATGAGACCCAAAATGTTTAACAACAAAGGGAAACAAAAGATTGTTGCAACTACTCAACATGATTTAGGATTTGGTTCCGGGGATAAAAGAAAGATCACAACCATGGGATTTAAAGGTAAGGACACTATTGCAAGTACTATTTCTTCAAATAGCCTCAATGAAACTCAACATGAAAAAGAAAGAATAGAGCTTTTCCACATTACAGTCATTTCAAAACATACCAAGATAGATACTTTGTGTGATAGTGGATCACAAGAAAACCTTATTTCAGAAGACATTGTTAAGAAATTAAAATTGGAGACCATTCCTCATCCTAAAATGTAAACTAAAATTTGCCATCACTGCAAACTTTATAGATGAGGTAGAGCTTGATGTAATTCCACTTGACATTGTGGTATTGTTTTGGGAAGTCCATATCTATATGATAGGAGAGCCATCTTTCATCACCATGAGAAGAAATATCACTTGTTTAAAAATGGGATTGAGTACATTGTTAGAACACATATCAAGAAGTTGAATTTATCACTTGTGAATGTTGAACAAATGAAGAGGCTTATTAATGCTAGTAAGAATGTTTTACTCTTGATGATCAAACCCAAAGAGAATGTTGAAAATGAAGCCTTCCAAGGATGTGATGCAAAGTTAAAATATAATTTGATTGAGGTTGTTAACACTCATGATGAGATGTTTCACGAACCTGAAGGATTGCCTCCTCGGCCACACGTGAAAATGATGTACTGCCATCCACAGTAAATTCTTCTTCAATTGAAATTACTTTATATATTTCTATCTTTGATTGTCTTACTTAAACCAATTTCTGGATTTTCCTCGGACTCCACACAATAACTTTGTGAATGAGTCGATGACTACCATGAAGTGTTAATACCTTAGCTCGGTGATTGTTCCAAGAGGTGAATCTCTCTTACTGAAGTTTGGGCCATTAGATTTATTAAAGTATGTTTTGCGCATCATGATCTTGTGTGAGTTTCTCACATCAAGATCAAGATCAATGAGGCTAATTTACATTTACAATCTATTATGATAAAGACGTTATAACTTATCACTTTAACATTATTATTTTAGATATCATTTTTGGGATTCAACCACGTTAAGTAAGTCATTCACATATGACCATTTCCATGAGAGGTAGTCGTAAGTGACTAATTTCTCATGATTTGAATAGTTCGCTTAGCACTCATTGCATCGGGTGATGCTCACAGGGGTGAAGAAGTGGGATTGAAACTGGTGAAATAAATCACATAGCATCAATCATCACTTCCGGGGCTTGCACCCGGTAATTAGGACTTCCCGGGAGGTCACCCATCCGAGATCGCCTTTGGCTCAAGCGTGCTTAACTGTGGAGTTTTCCCCACAATCAAGCCCACTTAGCTTGCTACCCCATTTGCAAAACCTTAGCAAGTATTGTGCCTCATGAACCATTCAAGTAGAGATCCCTTCACTCTTTTTTAATTTAAGTATAGGGGGTTTAGGCAGTGCATTATATTTTGTTTATAAATGTATATTTTCCACATCTTCAGCATGTGTCAATGACTCACATCAACATCAACCCTCAGGTAAATTTACACTTAAAATGGTATCATTTTTAAATTTAATATTATCATTAAATGTTATCGCTTTAAATTTAACATTATCATTGTGTGTTGTGTTTGAGTGTATATACTCATTCATATTTAGGGTGTGACCTTGTTTTAGTTGGTAAATTTATTAAATTATAATAAAGGAAAAAATTGAAAATTTTCAAGTGTGGTATTTTTATATTTATTGGTTTATTTGAAGTAAATTGTGATCGAGTTAGAGTCACTAAATTATTATAAAAACAAATAAATTTTAAAATATTATATATTTATAGCTAATTTACTAATTAATAATAAAAATTACAAATATTTATTTTAATTTTAACTTATTGTAAAATAATTAATTATATTTTTATAATATGGTTTTTTAAATATATTATAATTTTATAAAAATAATGATATAATATTTATTATAAATTTCATTTTCTTATTTTTCTTTTATTAAATAAATTTAAGTTTAAAATCCTCAACTCAATATCTGGACATTTCAAATTTTTATTATAATTTTATAATTTATCAAATTAAATTTCATACATCAAAAGTTTAATAGTTTATTTTAATTTATATTATAAAAAAAAAATTATTAAAAATTTTCAATTCTATTTAAATCTCTAATATAAAAATATTTCAAAATTTTATAATTTATCAAATTAAATTTCATAAATAAAAAGCTTTATACTTTATTATTCTCTGCCGGGGCAGGGTAATAACCCATTCAGAATGCGGTTTGATTGAGACATTAAATTTCAATTGACCCAAAATTAAAAATCCATTTATAACTTTATATATATATATATATATATATAATATTTTATTTTATTTTTTAAAAATGTGATTGGCCGTCATCCTGCAGTTGCACGCTGTCATCGTGCAGCTCATTCTTAATTAAGCGCTTCAGATACCATCGGATCCTTGATTTCGTTATCGCATTTTGGGTGTGGAATCACATTTTTTTTTATTCTCTATTTCACATGTACGATCCTAACATATCCACAGCTAGAAATTTCGCCAATTGGTAGGCCATGACTGTAAGGATTCGTTATGTCAACAGCGTTGTCCAGCGGATTGGCCATGCAGGGTCGCATACCACCAGTTCCAAGACTCTTAGATTCTTAATTGGAATCCACGAAGATATGTAGTAATCCGAACTCTATATTTGAAACCACGAAAGTAGGGAGAGAATTGACTATATTTTCCAAACAATCCGCTGGAGCTCTCAGTTGCTGCAAACCACTCATATCAGCGATACGATCTTTAAACTCCGAAAGGATTTGGGACGATTCGCCAGATCCTAAATTGTTACAGTGAAGTAGTTAAAAGAGAATATTGACATCTTTGCGAAGATCAGGAAATCGCAACTCTAAAGACACGATTCTCTAACCATAAATTTCAGAACACCTACTGTGGATGGAGTCGACACATAACGAAAGAGGATATCAGTTGGGCGCCAAAGACGACGCGGGTATTCAGAAAGCTCCGCCAATTCTTTAGTACCCATGTCTTGGAGATGATCGTGGTGCATTCTTAAACAATTTACTTTGTCGAACATAACCGTTGCGCCTGGCATGACTAAGTCTGTCAATGAACTGGATCTTGAATGTGAGCATTCTTTAACAATTTACTTCGTCGAACGTAACCGTTGGGCCGTATTCTTCTATGATTGAAGGACTGAGAGTGGAGTCTACTACGAACTATTTGGCTTTGTCCATCAGAATATATATATGTTATTGTATTATTATTTAATTTATTATATAAATAATTTAAAAATTTATTTCTAAATTATTTGTTTATAAAAATATTATGATAAATTAAATATATATTAAAAAGTTAATTTTACTTTATTGTCACCATAATTATTATAAACTCAAATCATATGGCTAAAAAATATGCCAATTACTTAATTACTTGTTTTACCTAATTTAAATGGTTATCTATTTTTATATTAGAGATTTAAATAGAATGTGTATATATATATAATCCTAATTTTATTGAAGAAAAAATATATTGAAATTCAACTAAACTAATCGAACGCCAAGAATAAAACACACAACCAAATGAATTAATAAAAATGTTATTGTGAACAAAGTTTTAAATCCTTGTAAAGGTTGTTGAGGTTGAGTATGGCTCAAGTAAACACAACTCATGAAGTTGATGTGCTTTTCAGTAAATAGTCTTTTACAATTCTATAAAAAAGGAAGAAGTTGGTTATAATGACCAATTCCTTTTTAGGAGTTGTTTTCAAGTTAATAAAAATATTCTCTTCTAAAAAAAGGAAGAAGTTGGTCGTAATGAGCAATTTCTTTCTAGGAGTTGTTTATGAGGTCAATATAAATATTCCCCAAATGTCATTCCTTGGATAATACTAATCATCATTGTGATTTTTCATAGAAACAGTCTCATTTTGATATAATATGTTTGAGTGACAAGTCATTGATGCCTACATTAGTTAGGTCAAATGGCATTCTAGCATACATAAATGTACCCCAAGGAGTTGTGAATGTTGTTCTTTTCCTATCTTTTGGACTTACTAAGATCTGGTTGTATCCAGAAAATCCATCCAACATTGAAATTCTATTGGAGCCTGAAAATTTTTGGAGCAATTTATCCATCTTGGGCAATGGATAATTGTCCTTTAAAGATAGTTTGTTTAAGTTTGTAAAGTCTACACACAATCTTATTTCAACATTTTTCTTTCTAGTAAGAACTAGATTTGCTATCCAATCAGAGTATCTTAGAGGAACAATAATTTTGGCATCCAACAATTTTTTAAGGTCTTTTTTAATAGGTGGAAGCAAAACTAGATTTATTCTTCTCAATTTATGTTTGAAAGGTTTAACTTCTAGTTTGAGAGGAATTTTATGTTCAATAAAAGTTGTGTCATAGGTTTTAAGCTTGTCATATGACCAGGAAAAGACATCCTTATAATGTTTGAGAAGATTAACATATTTTTCTTTTGTCTCTTTAGGTAATGATGCTGAAATTTTTACATTTTTGATTTCTTCATTGGTTCCAATATTACAATCTTCAACATCCTCTTATTGTGAACTTGATAATGAAGTTTTTGAGACATCATTATTGTCAAAATGTTTTTTAAGAGGAATTAAACCTTTTGGAATGTAATTATTAGGAAACTGAATGATATTATGATAAGCTATTTTATGATTTAATTGTGAATTTTCATTTTCATTATTTGACTTATGGTCGATGATTTGTTCTTCTTCAATTTGTAGAGATGAAAATTCATAATTGTTTGCAAGAAAATATTTAATTGCTCATCATCTTCATAAACTTGCCAATGTTTAATATTATCAGAGATGGAAGGTGTATGCTTAACTTGAATTTGATATTGCAATTGCATTGGATCGGGAATTTTGAAAGAGCTAGTAGAGACTACTAAAGATTATGCATAAACGTTTTCATCTCTAGGGATTGTTGTAATGTTAAAAGCTTGAAAGTAATTATCCACAGAATCCCATAACTCATTTCAATAAGATCTAAGCCTAGGATGTTTTTCTTGGCATAGATTTCTTACTTGTTTTACAATTAATTCTGAGTAACTTAATACACTTGAGTTTTTGGACTTTCAAAATTTTAGTTAACTCTAATCCTAAAAGTAAGGCTTCATATTCTGCTACATTGTTTGTAACACCAAAGTATGACTTTAAAGATTGAGTTAAATTTTCTTTATCTAAAGAGATTGGTACAATTCCAGCTCCAACTCCATCTTTGGAAAAGGCTTCATCAAAGTGTAACTTCCAAACATCAGTTTTTATACATTTGGGTTTATTCACAGTCTGTTCAATGCTAAGGTGAGAATTTTGAAGATCATTAGTTGATAAAGTGAAACATCCAAAATCTTGATCAAAAACATAAATAGGATGATTTATCGCTTGATCAGCTTTACAAACAGTATTAATAAATCTCACCTCTCTATATAATCTAAGATGTTCTCCCCCATAAACAAGAATCGTAGCAAAAGACATATCCATTTGCAGATTTCCCCCTAATTTGACACAACAAGATCTGGATAATAACATTCCAAATTTTGGGGAAATATCTGTAACAACAATATCTAAAACTACGCTCTTAACAGGGATCTGAACTAGAGTTACAACTAAATCCTTAATTAATCCAAGATAAGGTACCTTCTTTGAATCAAAGGTATATAAATCATGATAAGGTCTTATGATCTGTAATTGAAGTTGGTCCATAACTGCTTTAGGCATTAGATTAAGAGAGGCCCTAGAATCTAACATGCAGTTATATAAGAGAAAATCATGAATCTTCAAAGTAACATAGAAGGGAAGGACATTTTCACCAATCATATCAGAACTAGGACAAAAAACCACTAAAGTTTTTTCGTCTTGTAAACTAATCACATCTCTCTCAACATCAATACTTGAGGATTGAATCCATTTTGGCACTTGATTATTTTAACCTAGGTTTTTGGCAAGTTCAAATAATGGAATGGGAATCTTAACTCTCTCTAATTCTTTCTCCACATTAAAAGTTGTTGGAACAATATTTTCATATGTGTCATGCTCATTTGGTTGATTTAATGGTTGAATCATTTTTGTTTTTGTTTTAGTTGTTTTGACTGGAGATTCATTACTAGTGACAGTTTTAGCTAGTCTACCAAGTCCTCATCTTGGTCTCAAGTCATATCTTTTGTTTAATTCTGCAATAATAAATTTAGAAAAGGCCTGATATTAGAAACTTGGGAAGTCTCTTGATTTTGAGCTAAAGGTTGATCATGAGAAACTGGAACTATAGCATTTTGTAATGAAGTATCATCAAAATAATTGACATCATTTGTAACTAAAGTACTAGTCTCTTCAGGTTCCTGATCATCAATCATTAGTGGGGGTTGAATTTTTTTATCAGTATTAGGTCTTTGCAATATTTGAGGTTGAAAAGGTCTTTTATCTTGAACTTGAGGCCTATTTGATGTTGGTTGAACTACTCTAGGTTGTGCTTCCATTTTTGAAATTCTATTAGAAATATTTCTTAGTAAAGAGGTAATTTGATCTATTTTATGATCTTCACTTTTATTTTTAGAAGAAGCAGTACCTTCCTCTCTAGCTTTCATCTTTCTCTTAGCTTTTTCTGCCTTTGCTTTAAGTTTGGTTGATGTTATTCTTTTTGCCTCAACTTCAATGGCATTGGTTTGCATGTCTACTAGGGTGAAAGATGCTCTTTTTCTAAGCATAACAACAAAATAATCATCAAAACCCTTAGAAAATCTAACTTTAGTTGCAACCACTGGTGGTTTACAATCTAGTGGTATTTTATTATAAATTTTATTAAATCATTTTATAAAATCAGCCAAAGTTTCACTCGGATTCCTTTTTATGTCATCAAATTCTATAAGACAGTAAAAAGGATCCTTTTTAAATCCCCATTGGTTTTTGAGGATAATAATCATTCATTCCAGGTAGGAATAGAATGAGCTCGTAATTGTCTAAAACTACTTCTAACATTTCCCTCAAGAGATTGGACAAATAACCTCATGTACACATCTTCATGCTCTACGTTCATATTATTAGCAAAGTCCAAAAAGGCAGCTAAATGATCCTCCATAGAAAAACCAATTCCCGCATTAAACCTAGGTAAGTGCTTTAAATATCCATCTAGAAAATTGTTAAGCTGGCCACGAAGGAATAATGCTACATAACGAGCCTAAATGATAGGTTGAAAACGAGCCATTTGATTAGGTGAGGATAATGAGGATGAAGATGAACTTTGTGTAGAAGGAGAAGGTGAAGATGAAGCTGAACTTATGGGAGATGAAGGAGGTGAAGATGATTTAGTAGAATTTCTAGAAGTTTTTAGTAGTGGTGTTTGTATAACTAACTTTTGCACTTTTGGACCAAATTTTCCTTCACTTTCAAATAAAGGATTAGTATAAATAGAGAAGCTATCTTCAGGTTTAGCAAAGCTAGATGGATATGTGTGAATGACAAAAGAAATGAAATCACTAGGTTTTAATTCAGGTAATTCTAAACCTAATTCTGCTTCTGATTTTGGAGATTCTGAAAGAGTTTCAGGAATTTGATAAGATTCTAATTGATAAAAAAGAATAGTTGACTGCAAATATACCCCTTTAGATAAAAGTTCTAACACTTTTGGTGGTAGATCTAATAGTTCAAGAGGAATTGGGACAGGTCTAAAAGGATCATTTTCTGAAACAATTTCTGGTGGAATTGATATAGGAGCAGGGGTAGAGGCTTCTAATCTTCGTCTTAAAGACAAAACTATCACAAGTCTCTCAGATATGATAATGGAGAATAAATTTGAGGGTCTGAGAGAGACATGTTGTGCTTGCGCGAAGCCAGTTTTATTTTGTGGAATCACGGGGTGAAATTTTTTAAACTACTAACCTTTTATTCACCATTAAAGGGAAAGCCTAATTGTTGTCCCACGGAAAAATAATTCAAAATTTTTCATTTCCCAGCAACGACGCCAATCTGATGTTGTACTTATGTAGATAATTCTAGGTTAAGGAATTATGCCAGAACATCTAAAATGTTTTGTTTGTTTTGGATTCATGGATGACCAATGCTCTAAACTATTAAACATGGGCGATTTCTTAAATACTTAGGATATATTAGAAGGGTTGACTCTTCACCTTTAAAAAAAATTAGCTTTGAAGAGATGTGTAAGGTTGAACTTTAGAAAATATATGATTCATTAAATCTTCAAATAGAGTATTTAAATAGTCATACACAGATGATGCATGTAAAATCCTTTTACAACCAAACAAAATATATTTAAATTTTAAAGGGAAGTGACAATTAAAAGATTTAGAGGATTTAATTTAAATAGAAAGCTCAATTAACTAATCTCTGTAATTGATTATAACTTCATGGGTGATTTCAGATAGGTTGAGATTCAATCTTATCTTACCCAAAATTCCCATTAATTTCAAACATATGTATATTTAGACAAAATGGAAATATAAATAACATAGAAGTACTCACAAGAACACAAGTTGTTTCAAAATGAATCGAGAATCCTTTATTATTTTCAGAAAATAACTTCATAGGATTACAAGTCTGCTCAAGAGTTTATCACAATGGTTCAACCCTTTATACTTTGATTTACAAAGTATTTATACAACTTTCCTAAAAATATCAAGATTTAAATATCAAGATTTATTTACAAATATCTCAAAACTGTTTTACAAAAATAGAACTACAAAATAGGAAAACAAAACTGCTTAGGCTGTTGAAAATAGCAACAAGAAATGCTAAAAATAGCATTCAGGATATTCCAATTTTAATTTGTCCTTGAATTAAAATTCGAATTTAGTCTCACCAACTGCTTGAAAAATAATTAATTAATTAATTCATCTTCAGTTAATTAGTTGGAGAAATTCAAGCTAGAAGTCTTTGTGAAGTCATGCAACAGTTATCCCTTAAATTAAGGATATTATCCCTTAGTTAAGGAGATAAGGATGAGTTGTATTTGAGTTGTAATTAGTTAGCTCAGTTAACTGAGTTAAGTCCAATTAAACTAGTTCCAAACAGTTTGAGGAACTAATTGTGAGTTCAGTCAATTAATGAATGCATGCATCAAACTAGTGTACTCCAGATAACTAAGGATTGTGTCATAAATAACTCATGCATGTCTATTCAGACAAAGACCCAGTTGAGATTAAAGACAGGGGCATGTTACTATTAGTTGGAAGAATTTTCCTATAAAGGAAACTCATCCATGCAAAAGGAACAAGGTTCCTTGAGGATTGCGTAGTTCTGACAGTTTGTTGGAGCAGTGTGTGAGATCAGTGTTACACTGGGTAACAGCTGGATCGCCCAGGAGAAATAGCGCAAGTAAATAGGAGGCTTGGATGGCAGAGGAGAAGGCTTCTGAGAAGCCTAGATTACTTGTGAGCATCCAGGAGGATTGTACTGAGAGCTGGCTAGTTGTGAGAGCTAAAGCTTTGTGTAATCTTGATGTAATTCCACATTGTATGATAATACAGATAGTGGGGTTTTTAGCTAAGGTTTTCCCCAAAGTATTCTTCTGTGTTTCATGTGTATTGATTCTTCTTCTCTGTTATATGTGTTCTGTTTGAAATTTCTCAAATCGATTAAGCTTCCGCAAAGTTTGATTGTAGAAGTAGATCAAGTATTTTGTTTTAGTTACATTGCATTATCACGTTTATCTACAATGAGAATTTCTACATGGTATCAAAGCTAGCTGATCTATAGAGAAATTTATACATGGTATCAGAGAAAAGGTGATTAAAGCAGTAAACAATATACAGAGAGGAGAATTCGAAGTTTGAAGTTCAGGATTGCAGGTGCAAATCGAATTCATCTCATACTTCAAGTTGGTCAATAGCGTTCTATGGCTTCAGACTCGAGTATACCTTAGATGGCAGCTCAAATTACATAGCATGGAAAGATCGCATGGAAGCAGTATTAGAAGACAATAATTTGAAGGATTTCATTGATCAAGAAATCCCCAAGCCAACTGCAGCTAATGCACAAGAGTTGGCTAAATGGAGGAAGTGTGTGGCGTGTTAACACCCAGGTTGTTCCCTATGACTCCCAAGGGAATACGGCCGGGGTAACCACTAACCAATCTTTGGATCACTGTTTCTAGCCAAACTATGATCAGAGAGGGCTCTCTCTTTATGATTTGTCTCTATTATGATGGTGTTTTAGGCTAGATATTATGCTCAGGTTTTGTTTATGTTTTTGGTTGAAGGATTTCTTTCAAATCTTATGATATAGTGTTTAGATAGTGAAATACCATTGGGCAATGGAGTCTGGAGTTGTGAAATGATTTGATATGCTGGACTGGTGGTGTTCAAACTGCAAGGCCTATTGTGTATTTTAGACAAACAAAATTAAATGAAATGGTGATGTATGTCAACCAACAGAAAGCAATTAAGAATTTTCCATTAAGTTGGTGAGGTGAAAGTGAGGACACTGCACAGGAGCAAAACTTGAATTCCTGTGACAATGGCCACTGTGAAAGGTGTACTCTGAAAGTGTAGAAACTAAGAATTACACTTATCTAGATTACACCTTTCACAGTGGCCATTGTCACAGGAATTCAAGTTTTGCTCCTGTGCAGTGTCCTCACTTTCACCTCACCAACTTAATGGAAAATTCTTAATTGCTTTCTGTTGGTTGACATACATCACCATTTCATTTAATTTTGTTTGTCTAAAATACACAATAGGCCTTGCAGTTTGAACACCACCAGTCCAGCATATCAAATCATTTCACAACTCCAGACTCCATTGCCCAATGGTATTTCACTATCTAAACACTATATCATAAGATTTGAAAGAAATCCTTCAACCAAAAACATAAACAAAACCTGAGCATAATATCTAGCCTAAAACACCATCATAATAGAGACAAATCATAAAGAGAGAGCCCTCTTTGATCACAGTTTGGCTAGAAACAGTGATCCAAAGATTGGTTAGTGGTTACCCCGGCCGTATTCCCTTGGGAGTCATAGGGAACAACCTGGGTGTTAACATAATTGGCGACTCCACTGGGGATCTGCTTAAGATTTTTAATTACTGTATATCTTCCATAAGCTACTATCAAGCCTGAAATAAGTCAAGAGGCCTTAAATCTGTTTCTGTATATCATTCACAGTTTTAGGGAAGAGCTGTTTTGGGAATCTTCATCTTAGCTTTGAGAATATATAGCCATTTCAAAGTCTTCATCCAGTCCTTTCAGATATAAACAAATAAAATCTCTTACAAAGTCCTAAAAAACAGTTAGAAGCTGGCTCCTACGAAAAATCTACGGCACACTAGGGCAAATCCTGACCCCAATCCACCCATCATTGTTAATAATCCAAATACCATCCCTAGAAACATTAGGAGGCAGCAAAGGCATGAGCAACCTGCAGATTTGACCCCAGAGTCAGATCATCCTAGCCTCATCCCCACCCCATGCAAAGTTCTTTTTCGGTCCACCCCTAGTTCCCCTAGTTCACCATCAACATCTCAAACTCCTCCTCTCACATCTTCATCCACTACACATACTCCTTTAACCAATATCCCATTAGCTACTCCTCTTATTAACCCCGTTATACCAGTGATCCCTGTTATCCCGTTTGTTCCTGTCAACCCTCTAAACCCTATGAATATGGCTAACAGGTATGCACCTCTGCAAATACCAGCTAATGCTGCAGCTTTACCCCAAGACTACCAAACCAAAATCTCATATTTTGACTCCAATGGCCCCTTGACAGCTGTTCAACATGCTAAGAAAATGCAAGACCACTTTGAAACCTATGAAATAGATGACGACAGTGTCAGAATGAGGATGTTTGTTCAAAGCCTAACTGGGGATGTAAGAACTTGGTTTAGATCCCTGAATGCAAACTCCATTACAACTCCTGATGAATTGTATCAAGCCTTCACTAATAGATGGGAAAAGAAGAAAGATCCTCTGCACATACTAGGGGAATATGATACTATCAAAAGAGGTCCCCAAGAGACTGTTTTGGAGTATTGTGCAAGATTTAACAATGTATATAACGCAATTCCACAAAATCTAAGACCTCCTCCTGATCTAGCTTTGTACAAATTCCCTGATGGTTTTGACCCTGACATGGCCTATCAGCTGAAAGAAAGAGATCCTCAATCTCTTGCAGAAGCCCAAAGGGTTGCTGTCACAGTGGAAGCCAACCTGATTGCCAAAAGAAACAGGGCAAGGTTGGAAAAGAGAACTGCCTTCAAAGAAGAACCAACTGCCTTCGATCAGAAGCTGGATGCAATACTCAGTGGCATGAAAAGATTGGGTGATAGGGTAGAATCAGTTGAAAGAAAATCATCATGGGAACCACCTCAAAACAACCCTCCTAGGAATCCAAATTTTAGGAGAACTCAAAACCCAGGCATGGGTAAAACCAGTGCTGAGCAGGACATAAGACCTCCTTTCCAAGAAAATTATGCGGAAACTTCCACATCAGCAGAACCCAATGAGGACCCTGAGATTAACTTGATGGGTCTAGATGGTGAGAGTCAAGTGTTCTTAACACAAGAGGATCATGAGGATGATGAAATCAAACTGTTCCAAACTAAATCAGGTGAATCCTTTGACTTCAAGCAAGGCTATGACACTGCTGTTTATGAAGTCCATAAACAATACAAGCTGAGGAGCAGAACTGTGAATGTTAACCAGCCTGAAAAGAAAAAGGACAATCAGCAGCCTGAAAAGGTTATGGTCACACAACCTAGTGACAAACTGAATTCACCTACCGAAGAAGTGATTGTTGAAGAAATCACTGAGCCACTGTCCTTAAGACAGCAGTCTCTAGACACTTTACCTTCTCATCCCAATCTTACTCCTCAAGAGATGAGTAAAAAGGATAAATCTCAAAGTCAAAACAAAAATCAAGAAGAAGATGTAATAAACAAGGAAAGAACTGTCACCTATAACCCCAAGACCCAATCTGAAAAACCTTTTGATTTTGAAACAGAAATTGGCAAAATAAAAATAGCTATTCCTCTCTTGGAATTAGCCAAGCATGACAGCTACAAATTGCAAATCAAAAGGTCCCTTCAACTCACCAGCAACAAAGATGATGTCAATGTACTGGATGACACCCCAGAACTCCTGTTCGGCCCAGAAGTGGATGGAAAAACAGTAGTCGTAGGGGTATTGCCTTTTTATGTCAGTTTACATATTCATGATAAAATACTACATAATGCAATGTTTGATTCAGGTGCCTCTCACAATCTTATGCCAAAAGCAGTCATGGAGAGATTAAATTTAGACATAACAAGACCATACAAGGATCTCTTTTCCTTTGACTCTAGTCAAGTCAAGTGTCTAGGTCTCATAAAAGACTTATGTGTGTCTCTAGTTCAATATCCAAACAAGACAATCCTAATGGATGTGGTAGTTGCTGATATCCCACCTAAGTATGGAATGCTGTTGTCAAGATCATGGGGCGCCAAACTCCAAGGTTCCTTACAATTAGACATGTCATATGCCACCATCTCTGTGTTTGGGCAACCAAAAAGACTGTATAGAGAAACACTAATGAAGTACATGGTCAGCAGTGAAGAAAAACCTCAAAATTTTCCTATATATGCTGTCCATTCAGACATAGACTCATACATTCTCTTCAATGATACAACCACTCTCTCAAAAGGTGCAGTTGAAACCAAGATATTCATATAGGAGGAAGATGCAAATGAGAGTAGTATCACTCATGAAACAACAGTCAATCAAACATTTGATAGTGTTGCTGCCTTAATTGTCAAGAACACCCAATTAAATGATGAAACTGTCCTAGAAAACAAGCTAGAGAAGAAATCTCAACTTCTGCTTACTTTACCAGTCCATGAAAAGGTCACCAAATCTCCTTCCCAACAGGACATTCTATGGTTCCTTGAATTTGATGGCTCAGTCAACAAGTTAGGGGCAGGAGCTAGAATTTGGATACACAATGAAGAAAATGGTCATGCAGAGGGCAGAGCTTACATATTGAATTTCAGATGTACTAACAACATGGCAGAATATGAAGCTCTTCTACTAGGCCTCAAGTTAGTAAAATTCTTACAAGCTGCCAGGGTTTCAATCATGGGTGATTCAGATTTAGTTATCCAACAAGTGAAAGGAAACTTTGTCACTAATGACAAAAGACTAAGGACTTATAGAGCTGCTGTTGCTGAGATACTAAACTTTTTCTCTGAATTTCAGATTACTAAAATTCCCAGAACCCAAAATCTACATGCTCATAGTCTAGCCACCTTTGCAAGTACCTGCAAGCTTCCCTTTGAGCCCCACCACTGTTTCACAGCTGAAGTAAAACACAGACCCTCCATACCAAACAACATCAATGATTGGCAAGTATTTGAGAATGACAAGCAAATAAACCGATTTTTAACTCTACAGCAAGAATTTGCAGGATTAAATATTGACATTGAGACAACAAGTCAATCACAAATACTTAATGGAGCAAGTCCATCACAAATACAGTTTCAACAGACTGCTCAGCCAATATCACCTAGGACTGCAAAGCAAATGCTGAATCCAACTATTTTCAATATAGAAAACATCCAGCAAATTCAACGAGTTGACTGGGAAGAGGGAGTGTCCAATGCTGAAACTGAAATCATTGAGCTGAAAGACAATTTTCTACCAACAGGCCTAACCCCACTAGAAGATATTTTTGATTCAAATGATATTCCCAGAAAACCAAAAATGCAGCCCCTAAATGCAGCCATTGAAGAATGTAACATAGGTACAATTGACAAACCCAAAATAATCAAATTGTCTGCGTCTTTGCCTCCTGATCAAAAGCCTAAATACATTGACCTTTTTAAAGAGTTCCAGGATGTCTTTGCATGGAGTTATGAGGACCTAAAGTCCTATGACACCTCTGTTATCCAACATACTATCCCTCTTAAGCCTGATCAAAAACCCTTTAAACAAAAACTGAGGAGAATCAATCCTATGCTTCTCCCAGCAATGGAACAAGAGGTACAAAAAATGTTCAAAGCAGGCATCATAGCACCAATCCGATTCTCTGAATGGATTTCCAACTTAGTCCCTACAAGAAAGAAGACAGGTGAGATTAGGCTATGTGTGGACTTAAGAAATCTAAACCAAGTATCCTTAAAGGACAACTACCCCTTACCCAAGATGGACCACATTCTTCAAAGAGTGGTAGGGGCCTCAAGGATCTCATTACTGGATGGGTTCTCAGGCTTCAACCAGATCTTAGTTCACCCTGATGATCAGGACAAAACAACATTTACAACCCCATGGGGAACCTTCAAATACGTAAAGATGCCTTTTGGATTGAAAAATGCAGGGGCAACTTTTCAAAGAGCAATGGATATTGCTTTTGCCAAAGAGATTCATGACTTTCTGGTCATTTACCTAGATGACCTCACACCTTTTTCAAAATCTGACCAAGAACATCTGAAACATTTAAGACAGATCTTCCTAAAATGCAGAAAATATGGAATCTCCTTGAATCCGAAGAAGTCCCTCTTTGGTTTAGAAGAAGGCAAGCTCCTAGGACACATCATCTCAAAGGATGGCATAAGAATTGACCCAGATAGGATACAAGCTATCCTGCAAATGCCTCACCCAAGAAATGTCAAAGAATTACAAGGATTCTTGGGAAAAATCAACTTCTTGAGAAGGTTTATCCCAAACTTAGCAGAGCTAATCAGATTATTGAACAACATGCTGAAAAAAGATTCAAAGGTGAAGTGGACTGTTGAAGCCAATCAAGCATTTGAAGGTATAAAATTGGCCCTTACCCAGACCCCAGTCTTGACCAATCCTCAGTTTGACAGAGAATTTATTATTTTCTCTTTTGCTTCCCAACATACTATTGCTGCTGTTTTATTACAAAAGGATGACCAAGGAATTGAGAAGCCAATTGCTTTCTTTAGCAAAGCTCTCAGAGATGCACCTTTGAAGTATCAAATCATGGAAAAGCAAGCTTATGCTTTGGTCAAAGCTATCAAGGACTTTAGGATTTATATCCTTTATTCCCATGTCAAAGCATATGTGCCAAGTCCTATTGTCAAAGACATTCTCACCCAAGAAAATTTAGAAGGCAGAAGAGGAAAATGGATTGCCAACATTTTGGAATTTGACATTGAAATAAAACCTACAAAACTAATAAAAGGGCAAGGCTTGGCCAAATTAATGACATAAACAAATTTTCAAGCCTTGAACATCAATCAGCTGGACAGTGAAACAGAGCTGGCGACTCCAAAGATCAATGAAGCCTTTGAACAATCCCCCTGGTATTCTGATATCTGTTATGTGTTACAAAACCTGTGTGCTCCCCCAGGACTGTCCAAAACTAAGTGTAGGTTCTTAAAAATGAAAACATCAAGATTTTGTGTCATGGATGGAAATTTGCTTTGGAAAAACCATGAAGGGATATTGCTGCATTGTTTAATTGAAAATGAAACTAACAATATTATGCAAGAGTTTCATGCAGGAGACTGTGGTGGACACTTGTAATGGAAGTCCACTGTGGACAAAATACTGAGGGCTGGATACTACTGGCCCACCATGTTCTCTGATGTCAAGAGATTTATTACATCATGTCATAAATGCCAAGTGTTTGAGGGAAAGAGACAACTGCTGCCACTTCCTTTAAGGCCTATTGCAACAGAAAGACCTTTTCAATAATGGGGATTGGATTTCATTGGGGAAATCCATCCCTCATCTTCAGGCCAACATAGATGGATTTTAACAGCCACAGACTACTTCACCAAATGGATTGAAGCTGCCCCATGCAGACAAGCAAATGACTCAATAATCATTCAGTTTTTGGAGAACAATATATTGGCTAGATTTGGCTGTCCTGATAAAATAATAACAGACAATGCTGCTGCTTTCAGATCCAAGAAAATGGTGAATTTCTGCCACAAATTTCAAATTACTTTGGGCCATTCCACTGCATACTATCCCCAAGGAAATGGCCTAGCTGAATCATCAAACAAGAGCCTAGTGAACATCATAAAAAAGGTGTTGGAAGAAAATAAAAAGAATTGGCATAAGAAACTAGTCAATGCCTTATGGGCAGATAGACTAACAACCAAGAGATCAATTGGGACCAGCCCATATGAGTTGGTTTATGGACTAGAGGCCAAATTTCCTTCATCAATAGGAGTGCCTGTTATGAAGCTTCTTCAAGAAAACCAAGCTGAACCAAATGACATGCAAAGAAGAATCAATCAGATAATTTGTTTGCAGCAAACTAGAGACCAAGTTTTCAGCAGAGTTCAAGTTCTACAAGAGAAATTAAAGAAGGCCTTTGATAAAAGAACTAAGGCAGAAGATTTCAGTGTGGGAGACAAAGTTCTCAAGTGGGATGCAAGAAGAGAGGAGAAGGGAAAACATGGAAAATTTGATTCCCTTTGGAGAGGACCATTTGCTGTCCAAGCAGTACAAGGAAACAACACTTACTTCCTTAAGAGTCTAAATGAAACTGATTTGGATGAAGGTCCTGTGAATGGCAGGATGCTGAAGCACTATTTTGAATATCACCCATAAGTGCGGCCTAAGGTTCCCTTGTATATATTCAGATGTATATATTGTTTTCTGTTTAGATTGTAAAAATGCAGTTTTTGAAGAATATTGACTATTAGCAAAAGACACATAGAATCAGAGGTCCACCAAGAAGATAAGCACACAATTTGGCATTTCAAAGCAGCACACTTCAAGTTTGGGATAAAACATGTCAAGGGCCAAGGAAATCTGACCTGCTGTTCTTGGTCTTTCAAGTGAAAAACCATCCCCATGTGGAGCCACTGTTGGATACCTATACCAATAGGTTTCATATTTCATGATTGACAAGGGAAAGTCCAAATATGCTCAGCTTTGACTACACAAAGATCCCATATTTCCTAGAAAAAACAAGGTGTGTAAAGAGCTTCTCCTTGTTTTAGTTTTGATGGTCTTGATTCAAAATTCTGATGGATGATCCAACAGTTTAATCTGGATCATGCCATGCTTTCAATTTTCAGTTGTAGATTAGAGAAAGAAGTCTGTCCAAACTGTTTAATCTTGGCAGACAAGTAGATCAGGTAGAGAAGTTAAGGTTCCCAACTGCTTAATCTGGGACCTTGGAAGCAATAAGGGTAGAAATAGACAGAAAGACAAAAGAAAAGCCAAAGAAAATAAAAGGCAAGTAAGGGTTTGCAAGCCTAAATGCACCCTCCAAGAAGAAACAAAAAATGCTAGGCAAAGTAGTTGGGTAAGTAGATGGGGTTGCAGAAATGATATCTATTTCAGATTGGATGATCAAGATAAGAGAGGAAAAGTAAAGAAGCATGTCTAACCCCCCACTTCCCCCTTTCATGTCATTTACTAACATCCCCTTCGAGTTAACATTCATGGAAGTATTTGTGGTAATGTGATTGAGTTTTTATCTTTAGAAGCCACATTTCTTGTCTAAAAATTCTTTTCATTTTGATCTACTCTCTCAACTAAGCAAGCTTCAAATACACTTAGTGTTTTCCCCCTTCATTCATTCTCTATCCATATTAACCCCAACTTTACTATGTAAATCCCTTATATTACCTTCTCCCCTACTAGTATTAACACCATGGTGTATAAACCCCAAATTTTGTATAAATACCCACCCCTTGGTATTATAGCCAATAAGTCCCGTGTCAGGGATCAAGTGACACCTGGTCAGCTTGATAAACCTAAGCCCAAAACCCCTTTCCCTTTCACAAATCTATTTTCCCACTTTTAACCCCCATTTACACATAAAAAGCCTTGTTTATACCCTTACCCGCTTCAAATAGCTAAAAACATGGAAAACCCACTTTTCCCCTTTACCTAAAGTCCAAAGGGCGGGCGCATTTCCACAGAAAATTCCCGAAAACCCACTATACCAAAGTTTTCCGCCCATACAAAGATCCCCAGAATAATTATTAAAATAATCCCCACCCCTCCCTTTACCTGTCGATCCCTTCGTCCTCCCGATGACCGTCCGATCAAATAACCGAAGATCCAACGGCTCTCAAGGCTTCGGACTCTTTCCGACGACCGTTGATTACCCGCCCTATCCCCCTATCACATCAACCCTCCGATAACCGTCCGATCATGCCCCCCAGATCTGACGGCCATCACTGCATCGGAGCAGATCCTTTGTCCGGACGATATCTTCCGATGGCCGTATTGTTGGCTACGTCATGCGGTAGCCACGCGTCCCCTCCACGGCTCATCGGAGGTACAACTGACTCTTACCGCCACCGTACTGTAAGCGGTGCGATATGAAACCACCTCCGGTTTCCGGTTTCCCCATTCCATTCGCATTACCTCAGCACCACGTCATTCCACCGTCACCCCACGTCACTGCCACTTATGCCGTCGCGTCAGCCTCCCGCTCAACCATTGGCTGACCTATCCTGCCACCTCACCATCCCCGTGGCCCAATCAGAGCCCGCCACCTGGCCTGATGACGTCATGCTGACGTCATCTGACTCTGACCCCACCTGTGACGTCATGCTGACGTGAGCACAAAAACGCGCCAAAATCACTAAAATCCATATTTAGACCGAAAATTTCGCGTTTTTTGCTATTTTTGGCAAAAAGCTGCACTGTTTGTTCTGCATGCAATTTACGTATAAAACTTGCACCAGCCTGCTGAGGAAATTCCGAGACCGCCAGAGCGTCCATCACTCGCGCATTAGCAGCATTAAGCCGACGAAATTCACCAGGTATTCTCCATTTTTCACTCTGCAAATCCATTTTTCCGTGAATTCCGGGTATAGCCTGTGAGCAGACCTTAAAACGCCAATTTCACCATTAAACTCCACTTTACTAGCATTCATACCAAACAAGTGCTGCCACTACATGTTTAGGAGGCCACATTGGGCAAATTTAGTGAAAATTCCACGTTGGTTCG
Organism: Pinus tabuliformis; assembly: GCA_031772625.1. Lineage (NCBI taxonomy): Eukaryota > Viridiplantae > Streptophyta > Pinopsida > Pinales > Pinaceae > Pinus > Pinus tabuliformis. The sequence continues at coordinate 93,900,370 of CM062812.1, forward strand.
CGCAAACGTGAACCAGCTACCTGCAAAAAACAAATTCACCACTAAACAAACTCTGCTTAAGTCTGCTGCTGTCCTATTTTGTTCAAAAGCAGTATTGCAATTGCTGCAACCTTTCCCATTCACTCTTTGTCCTTATAAATTCCCATTTTCCTCAGAAGAAGCTCCTTTTGTGTTACTCTGCATAGTAACACCAGCCCCTAAAGAACAGAATCCTAAAAGAACCATGGATCCCCCTATGGCTCCCATAGTGCTAAATGTTCAACCTCTGAATGCCCCTCAAAAGAATTTGAAATGGCAAGCCTTGGCAGATATGGATTACCAAATTGAAGAAGAGAAGCTTATGAGCAGCAAATTCCACCTTCATCTGTTGAATGAATTAAAAGCCAAGCATGAAAATGGGACAGATATACTGGGCTTATGGGACTCTTTTCTCCCTATTTTTAAGCTCCCTCAGGTCAACCAGTTCCCTGAGCTAATCCACCTCTGTGCTGAACAATATGATGTTTCTCAGCGAGCTGTTCTTGACCCATCTGGTGCAGTACTTTTCTATGTTACCCCTCAAGCTATCAGAGACATGCTTTGCTTCAACCCTCAAAAGAAGTTGGTTCCTTTATCACTGGTAAATCTGATAAAACAAGGGGATAAACTCATAGATGCTCAAATTGTTAAATTCAATCAATTATACATCAAAACTAACATTGTAATGGGCCCTCCAATTCTTCATGTATACCTCAATGAGCTGGGCAGAGACCTTGCAGATATGATTTCTCCCATCTTGGGATATAGTTCAGTCGAGCATATCGATACAACTGTGCTGGTATTGATGCTTATGTTTGCTCCTGGCAAGTCACCAATCTGCTATGACTACGCAACCTACATATCAGACAAGATTCATGAGCAATTGATGAATTTAAGGAGAGATAGGGTGTTCAGATACACCTCCTACATTTACCATCTGATCTTGTATCATCAACATGAGAAATTTCACTTTTCAATCAAAAGAATGGATGCCCAAGGCAATCCCAGATCAGTGGTCTACTGGTCATCTGTCTTCCACATTAGACCTGAGTCTCCATACACTTACTGTGAATTCATGGATCTGTTCATCCATCCAACTATGGCAATGCTGATGAGCTCACCTCCTCCGAGACTCACTGATGACATGCAGAGAATTCTTCAGCTGTCCAAATCTTATAGCATTGGGGATTGGTACTTCTACCAAAACCACACTGTCATCAGGATATATGGGTGTGATCTACCTCCTTTCAAATTACCCAAGTATGTGCCTATGAGGTTATTTGCCCTAGAGTACTTTAGGCAATTTGGCAGAGTTGATGTGCTTCATTTTTCAGGAAAAGGTAAAAAGGCACAGTTGAAAGTCAAAAGCCAACTTGGCCATTTTATTTATAATGAGAGGGAACAAGGATGGAGGGAAGCAGAGGGAATGCTTGAGGCCCTTGGCCTGCAAACCAGTTTCATATGGGTACCCTATGACCCTAATCATTTCATATCCACAAGGAGGCTCAAATACAAGTTATCTGCCTACGATCACCATAGCATCCCCCACATTGAAAAATATGCAAACCAAGATAAATGGAGGAGAGGGACCTTAGAAGAACCCTTGTCACAAGAAGAGCTGAACAAAAGGGCACTAAGGAATCTAAAGAAGTTGGCTGACCTTGAGCTTTGTCCACAGGTATTCACACTTCCAAGTACACAAACGGGAGTAGTTGAATCCTCCTCAACTGCCAAGCAGCAAAACACCAAGGCAACTGAGAATATATCCAGCAGTGGCAAAGAAAAGGAGATGGAGACAGAGCAAACAGATAAACAAGAGCAGCAGCAGGCAGAGTTACAACAGCAAGCAGAAGGGCTGCAGCAAGGGCAACAAGAAGAGTCAGAACAGCAAGAGCAACAACATCAAGAAGAACAAAGGCAGGAGCAGCCTGCCCAGCAAAAAGAAACAGTGGAAACTCCTCAGACCACTGAAAGAACGGTGCCTACAAGGCAAGAGACTACCTTTGATGCCTCGGTCCTCCAAACCCCTCAAAAGGAGGATACATTTGTTTTTAGAAAAAGGGATAGAGAAACTCCCCTGACATCATCTATAAACCAGGGAGAGAAAAGGCAGAGATTAAATGATTTTCCAGAGGAGGACATAGCAATAAGACAGGCATTGGGCATGGGCCCACCCAGCAGAGAAGCTTCAGCAAGTTCCTTCCAGCAGGAACAGGACAGGACCATGGGAGGGGAGGTCAGCTCCTCCAGCCAACAAAAAGAGGGAAGCATCAAACAACAATTTATAGACATTAAAAGGAGGAATGATCCTATTAAAATACAGTTGTACAATCACCTACTAAACATGGCTCCTACCAATCAGCAAAGACTTATGTCTGCCTTTGATGTAGGTGAAGGCAAAATGATCATGAGTCATTTTATGCCCACAGCTCTGCATCCCCAATCTGCCTCAGATTACCTCAGGACCAACCTGGAGGTCATGGCCAAAGACATACACCCAATGGACAAAATTGAACTACATAAACAAACTGGTGAGATGGTGTATGCCTCCTTAGCAGAGGAAACATTGGAAAATTATAAGCTAAAGAGCACCCTCAATGCCACAACCTCTCAACTGGAATTGGAGAAGGCATCATCCCAGGCAAAGGACAACAAAATAAAGTCCCTGGAAGACATAATCATTGAAATTGGGCATGATCCCAAAGATATTTCTGGGATACAGGAAATTTTGAAGTTGAGGGATGCTGACATGGCTGCCATGAGGAAGAAAATCAAACTCCCTGCCACCATGCACCCTCAGACAGATGAGGTAGCCCAACAAAGGCAGGAGAAGGACACCACAGATTTGTTGATCTCCATTTATAAACAGCTTATTCAAGCACAAGACAAGCTAGGAGAATCAAAGGCTGCAAAGGCAGCATTGCAGGCAGCATTAAAACAAAGAGAAGAGGGTCAGACCTCTCAACCTCCTCCTCAGGTCATCAATCTTGAGGAAACTGCTCCTATCACTGCCCCTCCTCCTCAACAGACTGAACAAACAGCAACATCTACTTCAGCAGCGCCAACAACTACAGAGCAGGCCCAAAGCCTAGATATGCAAAAGCTGAAGAACGAAATCCAAGTCCTGGAAGCTCAAATGTTGGAGCTCAACTCAGCCAAAGAATCTTTGGCTAAAATCAATGATAGATATGATAAATCCAAACAGACTGTGGCAGAGAAGGACAGGGAGGTGAAAGCCCTCAAAAACAAAATAAAAGAGCTAGAGAATGAGCTCAAGTTAGACAAAGTGGTGGCAGAACTGAAAATAGTACTATGGGCTAACATTGGTCGATCCATAAATGAGCAGTGGCCATATATTGAGACAATCCATGAGCAGCTGGAGCTTATCCCAAAGGCACAGAGGGAGATCCACAGAGCAAGAACTCAATTGGGCAATATGCCTGAAGTGGCCACTAGAATGATCAATGTACTTAATCATAAAACAAGTTCTCAGTTAGCCATCATGGGAATTACAAACCGGACTGATACTGTCCAACTAATCAAGAGGGTTCTTACTCTTAGAAATCTGGTACAGACACTGGAAAGAAGAACCCAGGACATGCAGACTGAGGTGAACAGATTCTTAGAAAAATTTCAAGTGTTAGAGAGCAGAGGACTCCCTGGCTTACTGAACAATGCAGGGAGATTGTTCACACATGACCAATATGCTAAAAAGGTCAATACATTTGCCACTAACCATATCAGTGATAAGCCCAACACCTCAGAGGAAACAGGGCCAGCCACAGGACAGTCTCTTTACAGCAGAGTTGAGAATCTGTTTTTTATAATGAATGAGATCAATCACTTGTTTGGGGTGGCTCCCAATTTCTTCAAGTACACAGAGGCAGAGGAGACAATGGATGCTATTCTCAGGCATCAGCTCCCTACGCAAGAATGCTGGACAAGCGCAATACAGAAGATTTTATAAACAGGGAGTCACTTAACAAATTTTGTTTCTTAAAATATCAGTTATCATACAAAGCAAAATTTAACAAAATCAGCATGCACAACGGATTAAAGCTGAGCCAACTCAGCAGAGGGATCAGCCAACAAAGCAGAAATAGAAGACTACAGGTGGCAGGGCCGAGAAAATACAGCGCAGCAAGAAATAAAGGCGCAGTTATCAACATTAAAGCTAAGCATTGCAACCGACTCAATGACCTCCAAAGGTCAAATTACCCTCTGACAGACATAAAGAGCATTCATGCTGCATTAAAAGCTACAATAACTTCTTCTCTACTTTCTGAGCAAATTTGTGAAGATATTTTCTCTCTCGGATGACTCAATGCCTGAGATATTTTGTGTACGCTTTCCTATAAAGTCCCCTTCGCATAAGATTGCAAGGGTGGTTGTTGATTTCTCCTGAAGAAATTCTTATGCTGTAATCCTTTCAGAAGTTTAATAAAGAAAGTGATGGAATTTCTTGGATTTCTGAGCTGTTGAATGCGTTTTGGTGTATGTTGATGACTACTGGATTCCTGTGTATTTCACCATACAATAAGTTTCTGTACCTCTCTCTGTCTATTAGTTGTTTTGTTAAAATCCATACGTATTATCTGATTTTCTATACTAAGCAACAAGGAAGAAGAATAACTTTCATGATTTATTCTCTGAATACCCTGAGTTCAATCTGTGTTGTTTATGAATGTTTTCTTCAGCTGTAATCTAGATAAGTGTAATTCTTAGTTGCTACACTTTCAGAGTACACCTTTCACAGTGGCCATTGTCACAGGAATTCAAGTTTTGCTCCTGTGCAGTGTCCTCACTTTCACCTCACCAACTTAATGGAAAATTCTTAATTGCTTTCTGTTGGTTGACATACATCACCATTTCATTTAATTTTGTTTGTCTAAAATACACAATAGGCCTTGCAGTTTGAACACCACCAGTCCAGCATATCAAATCATTTCACAACTCCAGACTCCATTGCCCAATGGTATTTCACTATCTAAACACTATATCATAAGATTTGAAAGAAATCCTTCAACCAAAAACATAAACAAAACCTGAGCATAATATCTAGCCTAAAACACCATCATAATAGAGACAAATCATAAAGAGAGAGCCCTCTCTGATCACAGTTTGGCTAGAAACAGTGATCCAAAGATTGGTTAGTGGTTACCCCGGCCGTATTCCCTTGGGAGTCATAGGGAACAACCTGGGTGTTAACATGGCGAGGGACAGACAGATCATCCTTGAGGGAGTTGGAGACCATATTGTCTCGAGTCTCCATGGGAAGGATACTCCATATTCAATGTGGAAGACATTGAAGGACCTCTATCAGAACAGTAGCAACTAGAGGAAATTGGCGCTCAAGGACAAGCTTCTAAGAATCAAGATGGAGAGTGGTGATACTCTTTCCACATATCTGAACAAGCTCACCACCTGTAGAGATGAGCTTGGAAGTGTGGGAATAACTATTTCCGATGATGATATGGTGAGCCTTGCTCTCCTCAGTCTTCCAAAGAGCTAGCATAGATACGAGGAGTTTGTGAATGGAAGGGAGAAACTACCGAATTGGGAATGACTGTGGTCGGATCTCATGCAGGAGGAGATCAGGAGGATCACACAAGATCGTTCTTCATCCAAGGGGGATGAAGAAAATATGGCCTTAGCGAGTAAGGCAAGGAAAGGGAAGGAGAAGGATTCACATCCCAAATCGAATTCTTCTCTTGGAGGGAAGAAGGTTAACAAGTCTAAAGTGAGATGATTTAATTGTCATGAGATGGGTCATTATGCGACTACTTGCCCATTGAAGAAGTCCAAGAAGGGATCCTCGGATGGATCAAAAGGTAAGGCATTAGCCTCTCAGTTCAAGATGGACTTCACCCTCATCGCATGCATGGTGTCATCGATGATGCATTGTGGTTGGTTTCTTGACAGTGGAGCCTCATTCCACATGACCAGTGATAAAAGTTTATTCAGTACCTTGGAGGAGAAAGACCTCAAGATACTCATAGAGATGGTCACTGATGATGAAAGGTATAATGTTTTAGGAGTGGGCACTATTTCTTTTTAGAGGGAGCAGGTAGCTTATATCACCTTGACAGATGTGAAGTATGTGCTTGGACTGAAGAAGAACTTGGTATCAATTGTGATGTTGGAGGACAAAAGCTACGATGTTTTCTTCAGTAAGGGAAACATTTTATTTTAGACACATCACCATGGGATAGGTGAAATAGATTGGTTCATGGGTACAGAACCTGTATGCTCTTGAGGTTCAAGATGCATGCAAAGCCTTGAGGAGCAAGGCAAATGTTAGAGACTTGGTGATTGAGAGGGAGAGTAAATTACCTCTCAACATACAGCACCAGAAGAAGTCTCAGACAATTGTGGAGGAGCCACAATTGGAGAAGTTAGAAAAGGGATCACATGCAACCATACCTCCAGGTGTGAGGTGGGTTAATGTGGAGTGATAGTCCCAAGAAGGCTGAAATTGGCTAGGGTCCATTGAGAGGTTTTATCTCATGGATCGTACCTTGCTACGGGAGCCCAAAGTACATAGTAGCGGGAGGAATCATTGGGATTGATGCAGTCAAAGATCAGAGTGACAGAGGCTACATCAGTCAAATACTGAAGAGTGCAGAGAAGGATTGACAACAGTGCAGAAATGCAGAGTTAGCAGAAGCACAGAGTTTTCAGTCGACAGAGGCAATAGCAATCAGAGACTTTGATGACAGATGCATCATACTTATTCAGGTTGGATATTTTTTGTTTCTGGAGTTGTTGGAGCAACAACACTAGGGAGAAGTGTTGCATGCAGAACATTCTGAAGGTTCATGATCGGGATTGAGTTGAATTCCTTTCTTGTTGAGAGTGAGTGTTGAAAATAACAATAAGAAATGATAAAAATAACATTCATAATATTCCAATTTTAATTTGTCCTTGAATTAAAATTGGGAATTAAAATTTGAATTTAGTCTCACCAGCTGTTTGAAAAATAATTAATTAATTCATCTTGAGTTAATTAGTTGGAGAAATTCAAGCTAGAAGTCTTTGTGAATCCATGCAAAAGTTATCCCTTAAATTAAGGATATCATCCCTCAGTTAAGGAGATAAGGATGAGTTGTATTTGAGTCGTAATTAGTTAGCTCAATTAACTGAGTTAAGTCCAGTTAAATTAGTTCCAAAAAGTTTGAAGAACTAATTGTGAGTTCAGTCAGCTAATGCATGCATGCATCAAACTAGTGTACTCCAGATAACTGAGGACTGTCTCATAAATAACTCATGCATGTTTGTTCAGAGAAAGACCCAGTTGAGATTAAAGACATGGATAGGTTACTATCAGTTGACAGAATTTTCCTATAAAGGAAACTCATCCATGCAAAAGGAACAAGGTTCCTTGAGGATTGCGTAGTTTTGACAGTGTGTTCGAGCAGTGTGTGAGATCAGTGTTACACTGGGTAACATTTGGATCACCTAGGAGAAATAGCGCAAGAAAATAGGTGGCTTGGAGGGCAGAGGAGAAGGCTTGTGAGAAGCCTAGATTACCTGTGAGCATCTAGGAGGATTGTATTGAGAGCTAGCTAGCTGTGAGAGCTAAAGCTTTGTGTAATCTTGATGTATTTCCACCTTGTATGATAATACAGATAGTGGGGTTTTTAGCTGAGTCTTTCCCTAGAGTATTATTCTGTGTTTCATGTGTATTGATTCTTCTTCTCTGTTATATGTGTTCTATTTGATCTTGCTCAAATCGAGTAAGCTTCTGCAAAGTCTGATTGTAGAAGTAGATCAAGTATTTTGCTTTAGTTACATTGCATTATTAGGTTTCTCTACAGTGAGAATTTCGACATGGTATCAAAGCTAGCTGATCTATAGAGAAATTTCTACATAGGAATCTCGGCATTGAATTTGAGGCTTCTAGTGATGACTAGGGTGAAAATATTGTTGTTTTGTTTCTCTTGATATTTGTTTGTCCTTTTGTTCCTACAAACCTGCATCTTGCTGCTGAAACCCTGTTGTCTACTGCTAGAAATCTGTTGTATGTTGAGTCAATGAGCTGGCATATCTTTTCCCATCCTTCTTCCTTTGGAATGGAATATTTGATTAAATTTCTATATGTTTCATCCACTTCAGTGTATTTCTGAAAAGTGGGTTTGAATGCGAACAAATGTTTGATTTCAAGTTTAATCAATAAATCAAAACTCAAACCTTCAATAAAGGTTTTTCCTGTAATAGTCCCCTTAATCTTACAAGTATGGATTTTTTTGTAGCTATAGCATGCAGCCTGTGTTGGTATTCTTCAAGGGGAACCAGGTTGTCTGCCATTCCTCTTAAACCTGAAAGTCCTTTTTGATGTATAATATGAAATGTTTTGTGGAAATTCTGAATACTAGCTTCTATATTATTGCATTTATTTTCTAGTTGCAGCATTAGATTCCTTTTAGTGAGACTTACTTCCAAAATAGTTTCAGTTCTATCCTCAATTTCATATTCTTCCAGCTCTTCCCTTTTTTTTGAATTCATAATTCTAATCAATGCTTTTGCCTCTCCTGGTTTTTGACCCAGGTCTTTCTTTACTTCTGCAATTACTTCCTTTGATTTTTCCAATAGTTCCTCCTGCTCAAAAATAATTTCAAATAAAGGCCACAAATTATTCAAAGACTCATTAATATGTAGCAAGATGTTTTCTTTGGCCTGTTCAATGGTTTGAGCAATAGTAGACTCATTTTCTAGAGTCTTTATTCTATGATTTAGTTTATGAGTTTTTTGAAGCTCTGCTAAGTCAACATTATCAAATTTTAACTTTTTCTCTTGGAGATTGTTGAGTTGAGCCTTCAACTTTTCAATTTCTTGACCTTTTATGGATAAGTCTCCCATTACTTTAACTAAGTCAGTTGTTGAGTCCGTTGACTATGTTTCCACTGCTATAGTTGCTGCGATAGAAGTCCCTGCAATAGGAGTTGTTGATGTACCTGTAATAGAAGTTGTTGCTATAGGAATAATTGTTGCCACATCTGCTTGTCATCCTTTTTCCTTTAATAAAATTTCTAGTTCAGTCTCCATCCTTTGTATCTGTAGATTTTGTTCCATAATAATTTTGAACATTCTTTCTTTTTATTTTTCTGACTCACCAACTTCTTTGATCTATGGACCTTCAGTAGTAGGGAGTTTTAACTGTTTCCTCAATGATTGAATATCAACATTTTCCCTCTTAATCATTTGCTCGACAGCTTTAGCATTACTGGGATCATATCCCAATTTGACTACCAGATCTTCTAAGGAATTTATCTTGGTATCTTTGGCCAGTGATGATATATTTTCTAGCTTTAGCTGGGACTAAATGTTATTCACTGAAACCCGCAACTTAGATGTTTCCATTACTGAACTAGTCAAGGTGGAGTAAATAATTTCTCCAGCTTGCTTATGTAGATCAATCTGGTCAATAGGATGGATATGTTTAGTGTCGAAAGAAAAAATAGATTGTTTGTAATCTTTTGTAGTTTTTGGAAAATGAACTTTAGGCTCTAGAAGGGCCATTTGAAACTTTCCTTTTTCAGTATCTAATTTTGAGAGAAACCTGTGCTGGGAAGATGAAGTTTGCTTCCATAATTCTGAATAAGTGGTGGCCTTTAGTGCCTCATTTTTCTTCTTAATTTACTTGTATCTAGCAAAGATACTTGGTTCTGTTGTAGTATGATCTATCTATTTTGTCTGGACTAATTCTAATGGGTCTTGAATGACTAAAGATACTGGATAGATTGAGAAAATTTATTCAATCCTTGGAAATATCTCAGCATAAGGACTTTTTAAAACTAATGTGGTATGTTCTTATGAACTCTCTTCCTGAAATGGCTCTTCGAGAGGGTTATTTTTCTTCTTCTTGTACATTATGAAGTCTGTCTGCTGAATTTCTGAAACTAGAGGGGAAATACTTTCCCTTGTCCTCTTGTAATGCTTTTCATGTGGCACTAGAGTTTGTGAAGTTGTAGAAATGAAAACTTGCTCTTCTGCTTCCTACAATGTATTTTCCTGCCACTCCTCCTAGTTCATGTATTGTTCAATCTCTGGTCTAGGAGTATGTGCATAAGGAGTAGTTTTCTATTATACCCTTATCTTAGAAACAATCCCCAAGGGATCATAAGACTAGGTAAAACTTAATTTGAATTTCATTTGTTTCAGAAGGAGATCTACTTCTTTTGCTACTGCTTTGGTATTACAAACAAAGGGTCCAATCTGAGCCTTTAACTTAAACTGGGGCTTATTTTTAGCTGATACAAAGTGAATCTTATCCATATTCATCATCTTCCTTATATACTCTAATGCAAAAATCATAATTGACACAAACTTAGGCGATTTATATGGATGAAGCTCACATCCATATACTCTCATCTCTTTGTAGTTTTGATACAAATATCAATCTCCAACCTTTGTTTACTTGTTGAGGTGTAGAATTTTCTTGATTTCAGTGGGAATCCTAGGAACGAAATCGCTATTGAGAAAATATGAAACCATATATATAAACTGATTGGTGTAATTACTGAATGAAAATTCATTGGTGTTCTTCCTTACCAAGGAAGTCCAATGAATTATAGATTGAGGATTACCCTTCTCATCTAATTTTTTTAATTGAAATTGGAATTTATTTGCTTGGTGAAATAAGAATAGGTATACAAAAACTCACTGATATTTGAAATATCCTTCTGTTGAAAAGTTCAAGAACTGATCATGTATTTCCTTAGACAAAAATTCATTGTAATTGAAGATCATCGAGGGTTTTTCACCTAGTGAAAACACTGACAAAAATCGTAAATTGGTAGTATGTAGGGATATTGGTTCTAAGTACTCTATTCTTGCCTAAAGGTTTGTTTATTTTTATAATTGTGGTTCCTTGGTTTACAGTTACAAATTCATATTTAAATCATTGTTTGTATAACATAGCACTCGAAATTGATTCATTTTCAAAGAGTTCTATAATACATTGTGATTGGTTAGCAAGTGTTCATGGTATTTCAAGTGGATTAGTACAAGAAAATTTGCTGAAAATTGGATTGGTATCTTGTTGTTGTTCTTTCAAAACTTGGAATTTAATTTGAGATTGGTTTTATTTCCCTCCTTTTGCAAATATTTATTAAAGATTAAAAGCACCTTCAGATCTTTGGTTTGGGGCATTTTCTAATTTGGAGAAGTAGGACAGAGGATTGTTTTATTTCTTTATGTAAGCTTAGATATTTGATTTCTACACCAGGAGCACCATACTTTTCTTTTGGAAGCACAAGGAGAGTGAAAAATTGTAGTAGTGCAGGAACAATTTTGTGCAGATTTTCAAAGCACTCTTTTGACATTGTATGATCGAAGCCTGTGTTTTATTAAATTTTGGTTATTTTCCTAGCCTGTAGACTCAATTTTAATTAATGATTTGATGGGTGAACTTGTTAATGCCTAAGTTGATTAGTTTTTTTATTTCGTGCTAATAGAGCTACCAAAATATTAGTGCAAGAATTGAGCTAGGGTTTGCTTCCAATTGTTGATATATTTGAGGATTGGTGTTTATGATTTCATTTCTAGATATTACTTTTGAGTGTAAGACTAAAGAAATGATTAACTAGTGCCAGAACTCAAGGTGTGAGCAGTTTTTAGGAAAATTAGGGTTTTTTTTTGTAGGTTCCCAAAGTCTTTCTATGGCATTTCCAGTGTTGCATATCGAAGTACAGGGACCCTAAATTGACATTAAGTGTTGGTCCATTAATATACCCTATATTGAACCCGACAAGATGGAAAAAGGAATCCATGTATACATCATACATGCTGAGAGACCATAATGATTTTGAAAAGGAACATTCTTATTCTCATGGAAATCGAGACTAGAGAGATATGTCAACATGACTAAATGAGAGATATTTATGTATCTACTCAATATGTGGAGATGTTTATAGTGAAAAAAAAAGAACAATGTTGAGAATTGATTTGCATTATGTAGTATATGAAAGGAGAATGCAATTTGCATCTCATGTGGGGTTTAAACCTACATGCACTTGTATGAAAACGATTGCAACAACATGAATTCTATAGGGTTTGAAGGAGATATGTTAGATTGAGTATGGGAGCCTACTCTTTCAATGCCTATATTTTGTAGATGAAGTCATGCCTTCTATTTAGAAATATTGCCAAGCATTGAGTTTTTTGCAATTCAAGTGGAGATTCTCTTGGAAAGAGGTGAGAGGTTGATTTAAATGCATGGTAGTGGTTGTGGACATGAGCGAGAAGAGTATGCATGCACTGGAATGGGCTCTGGATAACATCAAAGTTTTCCCTCGTAATGGTGATAAGGAAGTGGGGAAAGTTTGGTGTACTTCATGTCTAGTCCCCACCTTCTATTTATACATGTATAAACTCTGGATCAATCCCCTTCAACATATCCAGTGATGTTGAGGTGCTAGCATTCACAATAGCTAAAGAAGCCCACCATAAGCATATTATTGAATCTATAATGACACATATAGAAGGCATATGGACTGAGAGAAATGTGGAGGTATTGAAAGTGGTTGTCATAGGTGAACTGAAGGAGCTCATTTGTGAGACAATTTCAAATTCAAAAGGAGATATTTTGGTTGTGGATAGTGTGACATTGTACGGCGGGTGACGTCAGCATGACGTCAACAGGACGACATGGCAGGATGACGTCATCATGTACGGATGGTGACGTGGTAGGTACGGTGGCAGGGATACGTGGCAGTGACGTGGTAGGAGGCCACGTAGGCAGGTGACTCGACATGTGACTGGACAGGGGGGGTGACATAAGCGGCAACTGTGCAGGGGGTGACATGGGATGTGACGTCACGGGCGGTAAGCGGTTTTGTGGCGCACCGCTTATGGACAACGGTGGTTTCAGGGGAGAGGGCTCCGCCACAGCCCAACGCTTGACGCGTGGCGGGAGGTACGGCGGTAATACCGCCCATCTCCCAGACGCTAAACGTCGGGCAGGTCGGGGATGGGACGGCCCGCCCACCGTTGATCTGTGGGGCGGGCGATCCAACGGCTGGCGGGGAGTGTGATATGATGGAGGGATAAGGGGCGACATATGCGCGGGAATATTCCTTTAATATTTGCGCGGGTGGGTTTAAACTTAGGGAATGGGGTTTTTATGTGTTAAAAAGGCGCGGTTTGATACATTTACATTCGGACTTAGGGACAAGGGTGGAATATGGGTTTTTTGACAAGCGGGGTTAATATTTTATGTACAGAACGTAGGGAACAAGTGCAAAAATGGGTTTTTTAAGGTTTTTGAGGGGTTTTTGGGCTAGGGGAGAGGTTACTAGTTGACCAAATGTCAAACTAGCTCCTTAATGACTCGGATGGGCTAAAGACAGCCCCAGATGGACTGTGATTTCCCGGACTCAGTAGAATTATGGCTATAATGCCCGGGAGAGAGTATTTACATAAGGGAGTTTTATATACATGATTTGAATAGAGGAAGGGAAAAACTGATAGGGAGTTATATAATAAAGTTAGTAGTTAATATGGAGATGAACAGAGGGCGCTAAGGTATGAGACCTTAGGCTTTGTTGGGAAAAGAAGGCTCACAGAAGATGAGTGAGCAATCCTTGGGTGAAGCAGACCTCACCAAGGCGAATGTCATGGAAACGATGAAACTGAGAGGCTCAAGCAAATCTTGACCTCTTGGGGGATGTTAGTAAGTGACTTGGGGGGAAATGAGAAGAAGGGGAGGTTAGTGAATTCCAGCTTGAGTACCTCCTTTGAAATAAAACTGCCTGATAACTGTGATCTGAAAAGATAAGACATTGCGAGACACAAAATTTATCATCAGTCATCATTCTGCCACCAAACAGCTACCTACCCAGCCTATTGTCCTAACATTTTTTCTTATTTTTTGAGTAGGGTGCACTTAGACTTGTAGACCCGGAATTACAATTTTTCTTTTGAATGTTTCCTATCTAAATCTGCACTTATTTCTGCCAGGGCCCAGATTAAATAGTTGGGTCCCTTTGGTTCTCTACCTATCTACAAATCTGACCAAGATTAAACTGTTTGGACAGATGCATTCTCTATATTCTACAACAAGAAATTGAAACCTAGGGAGACCAAGATTAGACTGTTTGGAACTCCCTTAAATTATAGCTCTTCAAAACTGGAACAACTCATCAAAATGGGACCTCAGCAGTGGCATTTGGACTAGCACACTCTCATGGTATCTTCTGGAAATATGGAACACTGCAGCTTGCCAAGTATGACATATTTGGCATGTAAAAATGTCAATCATGAAAAATGAAACCTTGTTGCAATAGGAGGCTAACAGTGGTTCCACTTGGGGATGGCGTTTCCTTGTGAAAAGTCAAGAACAGCAGGTCAAACTGCCTTGATCTTCTGTTTGTTGCTGTGGACTGGGAAATTCTTCTTTGTTCTGGCTGTTGAAAAAACGTAAAGCTTTGAACTATAGACAACCTCCTCCCCAACTGAGTTACTGTGAATTGTACAGCATCGCCTGCTTTCTTCTGCGTGCTTGATCTCTTATGTATAATGCTGCTGGAACATGCCTTTTAAAACAGTTTAGGGACACGGATCAAGCTGTTGTGTTTGTCTTGCTTTTTCTTAGAGCAAGGTGCTGGTATGAACTGAAAATCTTGCTCTGTTTTGATACTCTTGAGACTGGAAAATTTGCATTGGCTGCGTCCTCACCGAATTTACTGTTATTCCTCAAACAATCGGCCAGTTTATACAAAATAAAAACTGAGTGCTGGTTTTTACAAATAAAATTTGTACAAAGATATTTGTAGGAATTTACAGGGTAAGTTCCTCAGAAAGAATACCAAAAGGACACCGCTCACAACCAGATCATAGATCAATACACCAGCATTTTTGACGTGGTTAAAACCCTCAAAGAGGGAAACAGTCCACGGCCTGTCCCAACGTGGGTACTACAGGCAATTTATTAATCAAAGAATGAAAATTTACATAAGCTTCTCTCATGCACAGATTACCCGAACAATGACCCTCCATGCGCTTTAAATAGAACTCATGGACCAATCGGGTGTCAAGCCACGGATCAAGTGTCGGTAATACCGAGGAGAGAGTGAACCGTCGGATCACTACATATCGTGACCGTCGAATTGTAAGTTACAAAATGTACAATGGTAAAGAAACACACTTTATCTAACTCTATACCTAACTCTACACTAGACCAAGTTGAACTTAACTATATCCTATGTGTCGGAATATCCTAACAATATTTACAGAATTTTCATTGTTTCAACAACAAGGATCATGATAATGTTTTAACATCCTGCCATTCACGGGGCCTTCTTCAACAGTGCTGTCCTCCATAGATCTGAGAAAATAAGTGTTGCTTCCCTGAACAACGGAAATTACAAATGGACCTTTCCATAGAAAATCAAACTTGGCATGTTTGCTCTTGTCTTCTCTTCTTGAGTCCCACTTCAGAACTCTGTCACCAATACTGAAATCTTCAGCTTTAGCCCTCTTATCAAACATCCTTTTGAGCTTTTCTTGCAAAATTTGAGCTCTGTCATAAACTTGTTCTCTAGTTTGCTGAAGGTGAATTGTCTGATTAATCCTTCTTTGAATGTCATTTGGTTCAGCCTGAATCTCTTGTAACAGCTTGATAGTAGGAATGCCCAGGGATGAAGGAAACCTACCCTCCATGCCATATACTAGCTCATAAGGGCTCATCCCAATGGATCTTTGCTTGAAAGTTTGTCTGCCCATAGGGAATTTACCATCTTTTTGTGCCATTTCTTCTTGTTTTCTTCTAGCACCTTCTTTATGATGTTAATGAGGTTCTTGTTTGAAGATTCTTCCAATCCATTACGTTGAGGGTAATAAGCTGTGGAGTGGCCCAAGGTAATATGAAATATGTGGCAAAAATTGATCATCTTTTTGGATTTAAAGGCAGTGACATTGTCAGTGATGATTTTCTTAGGGCAGCCAAATCTAGAAAGGATATTACACTCAAGGAATTGGATAATGATGGTATCATTGGCTTGTCTACAGGAAATGGCTTCAACCCACTTAGTGAAACAGTCGGTGGCTATTAGGATCCATTTGTGCTAGCCTGAGGAAGAGGGATGGATTTCTCCAATGAAGTCAAGACCCCATTGTTGAAAAGGTTTTTCGGTGGAGATTGGTTTAAGGGGTAGGGGCAACAATTTTCTCTTGCCTTCAAAAATTTGGCATTTTTGACATGATATAGAAAACTTTTTTACATATGCGAAAAGAGTGGGCCAATAGAAACCAACCCTTAGAATTTTATCAGCAGTGGACTTCCAGTAGAGATGTCCTCCACAATCACCTGCATGGAATTATTTCATGACATTGTTAGTTTCATTCACGGTTAAACAATTAAGCAATATACCTTCATGATTTTTCCAAAATAAAGCACCATCTATAACACAAAACTTTAAAGCCTTCATTTTCAAAAATCTTTTCTTGGTTCTGGATAATCCTGGGGGAGCACACAGGTTTGACAATGCAAAGCATATATCAGTGTACCATGGGGATTGTAAAAATATTTCACTGATCTGTGGAGTCGCCAGCTCCGGTTCATTGTCCAGCTGGTTTATGTCTAAGGCCTGAAAGTTTGCTTCGGACATCAGTTTAGCTAGACCTTGTCCCTTTATCAACTTGGTTGGTTTTATTTCTATGTCATATTCAAGGATGTTTGCAATCCACTTACCTCTTTTTCCTTCTGGTCCGTCTTGGGTCAATATGTCTTTTACAGCAATGTGTGGGACATAGGCAATCACATGTGAATATAAAATGTACACTCTAAAATCCTTGATGGCCTTAACAAGTGCGTAGGCTTGTTTTTCCATGATTGGGTATTTCAACGGGGCGTCTCTTAAAGCTTTGCTAAAAAAAACGATTGGTTTTTCAGCTCCCTGTTCATCCTTTTGCAGAAGGACAACGACTATTGTATGCTCTGATGCAAACGAAAATATGATAAAGTCTTTGTCAAATTGTGGACTAGTTAGGACAGGGGTTTGGGTTAAGGCGGATTTGATACTCTCAAATGCTTGCTTGTCTTCCAGGGACCATCTTACCTTGGCATCCTTCTTTAACATGTTGCTTAACAGTCTTATTAATTCAACCAAATTTCGAATGAATCTTCTCAAAAAGTTGATTTTCCCAAGGAATGCTTGTAGCTCTTTTATGTTTCTGGGGTATGGAATTTGGAGGATGGCCTGTATTCTCTCAGGATCAATTCTGATCCCATCCTTTGATATGGTGTGGCCAAGTAATTTGCCTTCTTCAAGGCCAAACAGAGACTTCTTGGGGTTCAAGGAAATGCCATATTTCCTGAATGTCATGAAAATTTGCCTAAGATGCTTGAGGTGTTCTTCATCAGATTTGGAAAATGGGGTTAAGTCATCAAGGTAGACAACTAGGAATTCATGTATTTCTTTGGCGAAAGCAATATCCATTGCACGTTGAAAGGTAGCACCAGCGTTTTGAAGTCCGAATGGCATCTTTACATACTTAAATGTTCCCCAGGGTGTGGTAAAAGTTGTTTTGTCTTGGTCATCTGGGTGAACAAGTATTTGGTTGAAACCTGAAAAACCATCTAGTAAAGAGATTCTAGATGATCCCACTACTCTCTGCAATATGTGGTCCATTTTGGGCAAAGGATAGTGGTCTTTTAAGGAGACTTGGTTTAAGTTTCTAAGGTCTACACAAAGCCTGATTTCACCTGTCTTTTTTCTTGTAGGGACAAGATTGGATACCCATTCGGAAAATCTGATGGGTGCTATAATGCCTGCTTCAAACATCCTCTTTACTTCTTTCTCAATCGGGGGAAGAAGCATGGGGTTAATTCTTCTAAGTTTTTGCTTGAAGGGTTTCTGGTTTGGTTTTAAAGGAATGGTGTGCTGAATCACTGATGTATCATAGGATTTTAAATCCTCATAGCTCCAAGCAAATATATCTTGGAATTCTTTGAATAAATCAATGTACTTGGGTTTTTGATCAGGTGGTAGATTTTTGGACAGTTTGATCATTTTCGGATTTTCTGGTGTCCCGATGTTGTGTTCTTCTATCTCAGTGTTTATGGGCTGCAATTTTGGTTTTCTGAGAACGTCATTAGAGTCAAACATGTCTTCTAGCGGGGTTAGACCAGCAGGCAAAAAATTGTCTTTTAGCTCAATGATTTCTGCCTCTGTTTTGTCTATTTCTTCTAATTGTTTTCGTTTCAGTTGTTCTATGTTTTCATTGTCAAAAATAGTTGGTTTCAAGATCTGTTCGGCTGTTGCAATTGTTACAGCCTGCTGATTTTGATTTGTTTGCTGTTCTGGGTCTGTCATCGCATCCATGTCAATGTCGATACTCGAAAACTCATGCTCAAGGGTGAGGAAATTATTAATCTGGGCATCATTTTCGAATACTTGCCAGTCTTTAACGTTATTTGGGACTGCGGGCCTATGTTTTATTTTAGTTGTGAAGTGATGGTTTGGGTCAAAGGGAAGCTTGCATGTACTAGCAAAGGTGGCTAGGCTGTGCACATGAATGTTGTGATTTCTGGAAATCTTGTCAAGCTTGAATTCAGTGAATGTCTGGAGTATGTTAGTAGCAGCAGTCCTATAGGCTCTCATTCTATTGCCATTGGTAACAAAATTACCTTTCATCTGTTGTATAACTAGGTCAGAGTCACCTAAGATAGACACTTTTAAAGCTCCTAGAGTTTTTAGCAGTCTAAGGCCTAAAAGAAGAGCCTCATACTCTGCCATGTTATTTGTACATTTGAAGTTCAGTCTGTAGGCATGTCCCTTTGCATGGTTGTTATATTTGTTGTGAATCCAAGCACCTGCCCCTGCTCCTAACTTGTTAACAGAGCCATCAAACTCTAGGTACCATGTGATTTCTTGTTTATGGTCAGTATCAAGAGTTTGAGCTGTTTCAGGATTGGGCGGATTTAAAATTTCTGTTTGGGGAACTTCTTTTGGTAGGCTGGTTGCATCAGTTGCTGTGACAGTTTCGTGGGTATGTGCGACCGACTCTTCGTTGATGTGTGCTTGTTGCTCTAGAGTGAAGGACTCATTACCAATTGAAACATTTGTATCATCATTAAACAATATAAATGAATCCATATCAGAGTGGATTGAGTAAATGGGAAAATTTTCAGGCTTACTTTCACTACTCACTACATACTTCATGAGCATTTCTCTGTACAGTCTCTTTGGTTGCCCAAAGACTGAAATAGTAGCATAGGAAAGGTCTAATTGAAGGGATCCTTGGAGCTTTTCTCCCCATGATCTTGACAGGAGCATACCGTACTTTGGTGGAATGTCAACAACCACTACATCCATGAGGATGGTTTTGTTGGGATATTCGACTAAGGAGACACACAAATCTTTTATGAGGCCTAAGCATTTCACTTGACTTGAGTCAAATGAGTACAAATCTTTGTAAGGTCTTGTAACGTCAAGATTCGGTTTTTCCATAACTGCTTTGGGCATAAGATTATGCGATGCCCCTGAGTCAAACATAGCATTGTGTAAAACTTTATCATGTATGTGCAAGCTGACATAAAAGGGTGGGACAGGTCCATGGGTTGATTTTCCATTAACTTCTGGGCCAAATAGCAGCTCTGGGGTGTCATCTAAAACATTTACATCATCCTTATTTTCTGGGATTTGAAGTGACCTTTGAATTTGTTGCCTATATACATCGTTTTTTGCAAGTTCAGATAGAGGGATGGCTATCTTGAGTTTTCCTATTTCTGCCTCTAAGTTAAAGGGCTTTTCTAGTGGAGTTTTTCTGTTGATAATGGCAGTTTTTTCTTTTTCATTTGCATTCTCGGCAATCTGGTCTCGCTATCAGTGTTATGTGAAATTTCTGCTTGCTGTTTTGCATTTTCAGGAGTGCTTTGTGGGATGCTGTTTGAATTGTCTTTTGAAGGGGGAGGTGGCAGAGGCTGCTCAACAGAAGGTTGAATGTCTGTTATATCTTCTACAGTCACTTGATGTGGGTTTGGGACAGTCATATCAGCTGGTTCTGTTACAACAACTTTGTTTTTAGCCTTGTTGGGCTGTTTACCTTCCTTTGTCTTACTAGGCTCAGAGATGTCAATGGTCCTAGTTCTGAGCTTATACTGTTTGTGTACTTCATACACAGCAGTATCATAACCCTATTTGAAATCAAAAGACTCACCAGTTTTAGTCTGAAATTGATTACAGTCATGTTCGTTTTGGTCTTCTTGTGTCAGGAAAGTTTGATGCTCACCCTTTAGATCCATTAAGTTCATGTGAGAGTCATCTATAGGTTCACTTGAAGTGGAACATTCAACATAGTTGTCTTGAAATGGGTGTCTTATATCATGGTCTTGGTTAGGCCTACCAGCATTTGTGTTCTGTGTCTTTCTGAAATTTGGGTTTTTTATAGTGTTGGACTGCTGTCCTTCCCATGATGTTTTTCTCTCAACATGTTCTACTCTTTCTCATAGTCTTTGCAGGCCATTGATAATAGCATCAAGCTTCTGGTCAAAGGCTGAGGGTTCTTCTTTAAAGGTGGTTCTTCTTTCCATTCTCGCTCTGTTTCTCTTGGCAATTAAGTTAGCCTCTATGGTAACAACAACCTTTTGCGTGTCTTCAAGAGTTGCAGGGGCTCTTTCTTTCAACTGATATGCCATATCAGGGTCAAAACCATCCGGAAATTTATATAAAGCAAGGTCAGGTGGAGGTCTTAAGTTCTATGGTATTGCGTTATATACGTTATTGAATCTTGCACAGTACTCCAAAACAGTATCTTGAGGGCCTCTTTTGATTGTATCGTATTCGGCCAGTACGTGCAAGGGGTCTTTCTTTTTCTCCCATCTGTTGGTAAAGGATTGATAGAGCTCATCTGGGGTGGTTATGGAATTTGCGGCAAGAGATCGGAACCAAGTTATAACATCACCTGTCAGACTCTGAACAAAAATTCTCATTCTTACACTATCATCATCTATTTCATAGTTTTTGAAATAATCTTACATCTTTTTCGTATGCTGAATGGCTGTGAAAGGACCGGTGCTGTCAAAATATGTGATTTTAGATTGGTACTCTTGAGGTAAAGCCCCAGCATTGGCAGGTAATTGCAGGGGTGCATATCTATTAGCCATATTGGCAGGTATAAGTGGAACAACGGGGATAAGTGGAACAACTGGAGTAACAGGGATAACAGGAGTAACTGGGATGTTAAAAACAACAGTAGTGTTAGGATGTGCAGAGGATGAAGGTGTGGAAGGGGTACTACGGGATGTAGATGATGAACTGATTGAAATAGGGGATGAACGGAACAAAACCTTGACAGGAGTCGGAAAACCGCTAGGGTATGTTGTTTCAGGGCTCAAATCAGCGGAATTTTCCTGTTTTTCTTGCTTCCTAATGATTTTGGGGATTATGTTAGGGTTTTCAAAAACAGCTGGAGGGTTGGGGTCTGGATTTGACCTTGTATATCGTGGATTTTTCTTGGGAGCCAGCTTCCGAATTGTTTTTTGGGTATTTTTCCTAGGAATGTTTTTGTAATCGACAAGGGACTAATTAAAATATGGGACAACTTGTTTGTAACTTAAAACTAGCATGAAGATTGACTGAAGCAACATTCATTTACTCCTGTTAATGCAAAGCAAGAAACAGTCTCAAAGGCTACCTGGCTGACATTCAGGCTTCATCTGTAGTTTTAAGAGATAAACAGCAGTTGAAAGGTTTGATTTATGGTCTCGGTAGAGCTTTCTTTCCATCACTTAGACCTGAAAAATTGTTTCCTGCGCAGCTGTCTTGATCCATTTTCCCTCTGTTGTGACCAAGTGAAAGCACCAGCAGTCACACTCCTTGAATCCACGCCCAATGATTTGAAACTTCCAGACTATGCCTTGCCTCTCTGTCTGAAAACATCAATTTTCCCACCAAAAAACAAAACAAAAATCCTCTGAACTCGAGACCTAGCCTAAAATCCTTTTCAACAAAGCTAAATCTTTAAAGAGAGAGCCCTCTCTGATTGCAAGTTGGCTAGAACCTGCAGTCCAAAGTTGGTCTGTGGTTACCTTGGCCGTATCCTTTTCCAGAGCTTTAAGGACAACCTGAGTGATAACAGATAGTCATAATTTTCGCACAATCAAGAGGTTGTTTATTGGAAATGTGAGTAACTATTGCATTAAAAATTTCAAATATCTTATAACCATTGTGAAAATGGTTCCCAGTTTACTAAAGTGTGGTACTTGAAGATGGGAATTTATTTTAGCATATTTTACACACATGATGCTTTAGGAAGGATAAGGGAAACGGAGATACAAATCCCTCATTGGAGTCATAGTAATATTGTATTGAATTTATATATTGATCTTAGGTAACTCAATATGTAGGTGTAGTTATTTTGTTAGAATTAGCTACTATAATAATTGATAGATGAAGTAAGGGTATCTAAGATGAAGATTGAACCAAGATGGAAATTGAGATTTCCAGTGTGTGAGTGATTGTAGAAGAAGATTATATTCCTGTTATATATGTCATTATCTCTCTTTGATGTAATGTTGCAAGGTTTTGTGATGTAAACATCATTCTTACGTCTACTTTCCAAAGAAGCATTGTAGACAAAAATGAGTTTTAGCTGTGTTCTTGCTCCGTGAACTAGGTTTTGAATGTTGCACTATGAATCCTCATTGGCATGGGCAAAGAATGTAAGAATGAGATCAATACATCTCGTATCTAGACTGATTTCCAAGATACTTAGCAAGTATAGTGGATGGCATCCATATATCCTGTTAGATGGAAGTATGTACATAAAGTGACTAGTTAATCAGTCTTCATGGTCAAATTGATGTTAAACCCTAGAGTATGATAGGTTCTTAATTAATTCGAGGTGTCAATGGTATGATTGGTTTCAAACCGATACATGATTATAGTTATTCAAATGAAGGGAGGAGCATGGACACCTATTGAGGTGGAAGTGAGTTACATTCTTCTAGCTTGAGAAAACCAAGTGTTGAATGGAAGTTGATTTTTTGGAGTTGAATGATGAGATTGAAGAAAGAAGGACAAAGAGGTCCTCGATACAACATATGACATTTCCTATGGAATATTTATGGTAGAAAATGATGTTGGTTGTGGCAATATCAAAGGTTAATTAGTCTTGGACAAACAAAGGTAAGATTGTGTTGTGCGTTGAATAAAAACAAACTCATGACCATATTATAATGTGAATCACACATTTGTGTTTTTAAGCAAGTCTATGTGTCATGTTTTGACTTGATGTAATGGTCCTTGAAATGTATGTATCTAGTATCTCCATGAGTGGAGCCTTTTGTACCTAAGTCAATGTTGATGTAAGTCTAATGAGGCATGTGTACCCCCATGTAGTTTTTTGTAATCTAAAACCACTTTGTAGTCTAGTTTTGTGCTAAACTAGAAACCAAATGATAGAGGAAAGTTTATGATTAACAAGAAACAATTGATATGTTGTTCGTTGTAAATAGAAACCATGTGAGAATGTGATGAAGAAACAAAATTTTATGAGAGATAGAGAACATATGGACAGGGAATCTTGTAGAATGTTTTTGTTCCTTGGGAGTATGATGTAGTAACATCAAAATCATGGTTGAGGGTAAGCCAAGAAAACCTAGGGGATGGTTGAGGTTAAACCAAGAAAACCCAGAGTGTGGTTATGGGTAGCTAAGAGAACGTAGGACAATGATGACGGTGATGTAGGAGAAGTTAAAGGTATAAGTACATGTATGAATATATGTGATGGAATGATGTTTGAATGAAACATGTACATGAAGGGCATCCCAATAGACTGACATATGCAGTGTTTGGTCACCCATTCATTCTGGTGGATATTTATTCCTTTTTCTAGGTGTCAACATCTTAATAATGTTTATAAATGCCAAGTTGGACTATAGATAGGCTTCATTGATCAAGAGGTCCTTTAATTGATAGTGGATCATGTGTTGTAAAGGAGAACATATTAGTGAAGACCTCAATTTATTGAGCTTAAGACAAGTAGTCACTAAGGGGGATTGCTAGAGTATGTAACTCCTACTTGTCATAGGTGTGACCATAGGCTGAAGAAGGATCATGTTCCAAGTATTTAGGGAGTTGGTTAGATCTTGTTGGCTTGAGAGATATTTGCTCAACTAGATGCTTCCTAGATTAGTGTGACGTTGAGATATTTTCTCAATTGATTGACTACCAGATATAGCATACATGTATTATATTTGTAAATATTGGATGTGAATTAATAGAGTGCTTATGCATTTCTAAATAGAAGAGAAAACTATGTAAAGAGAAAAGTGGAAGAATGTAAAGGAATAAAAATATAGAAAAAAACATAACGAGAATGAAATGAATGTGGGAATTTAGAAAAATAGTGTTTTGTACAATAAAATATAAGAACATAGCAAAAGATATAATAAATATAGATTTTATTATAAGAAGGTGAAATTAAAGAGAAATAATTTTAGACTATTTTTTTTGCTTCACTTAAAAGAAAATAAACTCTCCACAAAAAAATAAGACTTACATGTTATTGTTGAATATAGAAAATTGTCACTATACATAAATGAAGATGTTGAAATATTGAAGTAATTTTTTAGTAAATGAGAATAATTAAGTACAAATCTAAATATGAAATTAATACCTTAAAGCAACATTATAATAAGAGACTAGCCCTATCACTATAAAAATAAAAATAAAAATAGAAATAAATATAAAAATTGAAATTCACTCGTTTATTAAAATCAATGTATTGATTTTATTTTAAATACATTAATAAAATAATCGAAAAGAAAATAAGTAACATTTATTTTTAGTTCCAAGAATATTATCTAAAAGTTAGATAAGAGATTTTGTCCCCGCAGATCTTGTGTTCCATGACCATGTTTCAATTCCATTAAAAATTATTCAAGGTAGTTAAGATTACTCCGGAGCTATTATCGTTTGAGTGAACTTTCTATCGGTAGATTTTATGCGGATTCGACACTGTTTATGCGGCTTCAATGTTTCTATTTGATCACTTGACTTGATTTTCGAATTTAATTAATGTTTTGAGGAGAAAAGTAGAAAAGTACACGGTGTAAGAATTGGGAACACATACTTTTAACCTATCACTCGTGGATAGGTAGGAATTTCAAATAATATCAAATCTTTAAGTACCTGTTAAATTTGATGGTTTGAGTAATTCTAATATTTATTTCAAATTTTTTAATATAAAATGTTAATAATTTGTAAAAACTTTTGATTATATTTGACAAGCAAATCATCCTGACAAAATTTGATGGTTTGAGCCATTCTAATATTTATTTCAATTTTTTTAATATAAAATGTTAATAATTTGTAAAAACTTTTGATTGTATTTGACAGGTAAATCACCTAGTGACAAGTAATTTGTTTGTCAAATTCCATCTCTGCTCGCGGGGACCCCTCTCGCTGGTTTAGTAGGCCTTGGTACTCGGTAAATGAATACTTCTGAGCCTCAAAAACTAAGTGAAGTTAGTGCTGATAGAATCAATATTTCTAAACCTTCAAAGTAATAATTTTTTTTCACGATTTTCATAAATTCATAAATTCAAACTTCAAGGTAATAATTTTTTTGTGATTTTCTCAGCTTTCTAATGTGCCACCGAGGTTCCAGTACTTTATAAATTCAAACTTCAAGGTAATAGTTTTTTTTTCGCGATTTTCTCGGCTTTCTAAATCCGGCCGGGCAATACTGAAAATGAAAAATAGAAAATGTACATCTTGGGTTTTTTGTCATCCACCAAAAATTTAACTATGAACTCAATTTACCCTACCCACCATGTATTGATGCGATGCGTGAAGTGAATGTCCGAACCATACTTGAGGGTCGAACGTGGGAATTAGAATTTGGTAACTATGGTGTGAGGGTCTAATGTCTTTTCCTGAAAAGATATAGCAAATCGCGCGATGAATGGGAGAAACCACCCCGTTGTTTCGTGGAATTAAAAATCACGGCATTCCAGCTTATGCGCACAGTCAGTCAACCAAAGTCTAATGCGCACGTTGATTATGTCGTCTTCTGCACCGCAATTCCATGTCATTCATTCCAAAGTCTAATCATCCTGTTGACTATGCCGTGTTCTACACTCCAATTCCAACCCCACTCACTCCAATGTCATATTCTTCTTTTCTTCGAGGAACACCCTGCTACTAGGTTTCTCATGCCCAAGAGCAGAGCAAAGCATAGCATCATGGTACTCCATCGTCATCTCAGTGTCTGTCAACTTTGTTTTCTTATTCTCCTCCTCTACTTCACAACATCATGTACTGACAGTGGTTACGATGAATGCTACTGGGGTACATGTGGGAGCTTTGAATTGGGCTACCCTTTTGGGAAACTTAACAGTGGTTGTGGTGATCCTCAATTTCAACTAAACTGTAGCTTGGAAAGATATCCTTTGCTTAATATCGATGGAGACAAGTATCTCATCATGTAGTCGATAACATTGGATAGTACTAGACTTTATAATAATAGAATGACAATTGTTAACTACAATCTATGGAAGAGTATGACGGGGGGTAATTGCAATCCTTTAGGTAACTACACTCAATTTTGGTGGTCCACCTCTCATTTTAGTATAGTTCCTGGATACACCAATCTCACACTCTGGGGACACTGCAATGAAAGTATTAAAGGGCATAAGTATCAGAGAACAAAATCCACACAAAAACTTGATCGGTTCATTACTAATCATGGCAATTTATACACATTTCTAGCTACGGTTGAACAATTATTGCGTCGGATGATACTGACACTAGCCAGCTGTTGAACAGTGATTGGCGCCATCTGAACAATGAGCGGCGTCGTTCGTGATTAATTCCTGACACCTCCCCTTAATCACGATCTACATGTTAACTTGCCTGCTGGTCTAAGTCTCAGCTAGGCTTACAACATAATTTGGATTTTCTACAATGCACAACTTACTTCTACACATTTCAAATTTAGCCTTTCCAAGAGGCTTGGTGAATATGTCAGCCACATTTTCATTTGTATTACAATATGATAAGTCAATTTATTTTGATTGCAATTTTTCTCTTACAAAATGATGTTGTGTGTCAATGTGTTTTGTCCTTGCATGATATATAGGATTGTTTGCCAATTTGATAGTGCTTTGATTGTCACATATGATTACTGTAGGTGCTTGTTGTGTTTCTCCAACATCTTCAAGTATCCTTCTAAGCCATATTACTTCACAGGTAGCACTGCATAATGCTTTATACTCAGCTTTAGTGGATGACAATGAAACAGTTGGTTGTTTCTTACTGCTCCATGATATTGGTCCTGAACCAATATTGAACATGTATCCAGTAGTAGATTTCCTATCATCTAGATTTCCTGCCCAGTCAGAATCAGAATAACCTGCCAATTCAACATCAAATTCATCAGTATACATAATACCAAAATTAAGTGCTCCTTTCAGATATCGAAGGACTTTCTTTGTTGCTTTCCCATGGCTTTCACAAGGCTTAGCCATGAACTGACTAAGTATGTTGACAGAATATGCTATAGCTGGCCTGGTAGTGGTGAGATAGTTCAAACTTCCCATCAGTTGACGGTACATAGTTCCATTCACCTCTTTGGTTCCATCATCACTACACAATTTAACATTTTGTTCTAAAGGAGTAGATGTTGCCTTGCATTCAATCATATTGAATCTTTTAAGGATTTCCCTTGTATATTTGCTTTGTCTAATTAGTGTCTTACCAGATTCCCTCCAAACTTAGAAACCTAAACAATAATGCAATTCACCAAGATCCTTCATCTCAAATACATGTGACAACTGATTTTTAATTTCTTCAATCAACTTGCATGCATTTCCTGTTATGATAAGATCATCAACATGTAAAGATATTAAAGCAACATTCTTGCCTTCATCTTACTTGATGTACAAGTTAGGATCATTTTTGCTTCTCATAAAAGAAAGATCAATTTTCACATACCATGATCTTGGTGCTTGTTTCAAACCATATAAATCTTTCTTTAACCTGAAAACCAAAGGCTCATGTCCTTGTTTTACAAACCCTTCAGGCTGAACCAAATAAACTTCTTCTTTTAACTCACCATTCAAAAATGTAGATTTGACATCTAACTGATGCATTTTCCAATTATGTTTTGTAGCTAATGCAATCATGATTCTAATTGTGTTCAACTTAGCTACAGGTGCAAAAGTATCTTCATAATCAATTCCCTCCTTTTGTGAATATGCTTTTGCAACCAATCTAGCTTTATGTTTATCAATACTTCCATCAACATTAAACTTGGATTTATAAAGCCATTTTCATCCTATGGGAACTTTGTTTTTAGGCAATTCTATTAATTCCCATGTGTCATTCTTCATTATAGAGTTATATTCTTCATTCATTACATCTCTCCATTACTCATATTCTTTAGCTTCCTCATAGCTTGAAGGTTCTACAACATTCATAACAAGAGACATTAATGCATAATATTTATACCTTACAGGTACCTGACTTTGACGTGATGACCTTCTTGGAGTTTTACTGCTTTCATCTTTCTTTCTACTTTGCGGAGTCTCCTCTCCTCTTCTTGGAGTGTCATGACTGCTTGATGCTCCTTGCTCTTGAACTTGTACCTGTCCTTGTGCTTGTTCTCATTCTTGTTCAACACTTGTATCTAATTTGACATAATCATTAGTATCATGCCATACACCAGTATTATTCATTCTATCACCTTCATTTGCATTCTCATGAAACACCACATCCCTACTTGCAAGCAATCTATGAGTACTGGGATCAAACAACTTGTATGCTTTCTAATCATCACAATAACCAATAAATATGCACTTAATTGACTTTGCATCAAGTTTTCTTCTTTTATCTTTTGGAATATGAGCAAATGCCTTGCAACCAAAAACTCTTAAATGACTCACTTTTAGTTTGTACCCATAAAATGCTTCAAAAGGTGTTTTAAGCTCTAAACTTTTGGTTGGACTCCTATTTTTCAAATAAACAACGGTATTAATAGCTTCAACCCAAAAACCATTAGAGATATTTTTACCTTGAAGCATACTATGTGCACATTCAACTAATGTTCTGTTTTTCCTCTCAGCAACTCCATTTTGCTGAGGTGTATGTGGCACTGTAAATTGTTGCAGAATCCCATTGCTTTTACAATATTGATTAAATTCTCTTGATTTGTATTCTCCCCCCTGATCAGATCTCAAAATTTTTGATGTAATTACTAGTTTGTTTTCCACCATACTCTTAAACTCTTTAAATTACTCAAAAACATCACTCTTCTTTCTTATGAAATAAACCCATGTATACCGATGTATCATCAAAAAAAATAAGAAAATACCATGCTCCACCAATAGATCTAGTTTGCATAGGTCCACATACATCAGTATGAGTTAATTCAAGTATTTCCCTTTGCCTTTTTTCTTTATGTATAGGAAATTCCTCCCTATGTTGCTTGCCAAGTACATATGCTTCACATTCAACATGATCATTCTTCAAGATAGGAATACCTTCAAAAATTGTGTTCTTTTGAAGTAGCATTAAATCTTTGTGATTTAGATGTCCATACCTTTGATGCCATAGATCTACTGTTGATATTGTTGTAGATGCCAACACTTGATGACTTTTCCTCGTCACATCCAACTTATACAAGCCTCCAACTCTGGTACTTGTGGCAATAACCTTGTACTGATCTTCAATGTCTTTCACCACACACTATGATTTAACAAATTCCACCTTCAAATCTTGGTTAGCAATAGTAGAAACAAAAATTAAATTCTTTTTGATACCAGGAACATACATCACATTATGGATATGTCTCTCTTGTCCATTAAGAAAATTCACACCTATTACACCATAGCCTTGAACTTTAAGTGATCTGTTATCTCCTAGATAAACATATGTTCCATCAATGTTTTCATAATATTCATCAAACCACTCCTTATTACAAGACATATGGAGTGATGCACTGGAATCAATGAACCAAGCATTCACATCATCATTTTCCACAGACAATGCAGCATCAGAAACAAACAATTTAAGATTTTTAAAACCATCACTGATTGAGGTATGTTTTTCCACAAAATTTCCAGTATGCCTTCTTTGCCTAGAGTCATTATATTTCCTTTTATAGAAATCTTTAGAATGATGCCCAGGTTTGCCACAATAATAACAATCATCATTTCTCTTATCATGGATTGGAAATTTAGACTGTTTCATACCTTTCTATTTTGCTTGAAACTTGCCTGCTTTGTTCTTGTCCCATGGCTTCCCTCTGTATGGATATTTTCCCTTGGCTACCAATGCCAAATATGAACTACTAGAGCCCAAATTAAAGCTCTTCATCCTCTCCTCCTCTTGTAGAAGAATTCTTGTCAATTCATCAAAAGTAGGGGGTTTCTCCCTAGCTGAAAGACTTGAAACAAAAATTTGATAATCTTGCACTAAGCCATTTAATGTGATGGTGACTAAGTCAGTACTAGACACCTTTTCACTAATATCTCCTAACTTATAACTTAAATCTTTGACACGAGATATGAAATTGCTTATTATTTCATTTGCTTCCATTTTTAGAGATAAAAGCTTAGTCTTCAAAAACAAGATCCGGTTTGTATTTGTTATTTCATACAAACCCTTCAGCGTATTCCATGTTTCTTTTGATGTCTTGCAATCTCTTATGTGAGGAATAATGTTGTCCTTTACGGACATACGCAACAACACCTTTGATTTCGTCTCCCTTCTCTCCCAATCTGGAATAGAAGCTGCAACAGTGGGTTTGGGCTCATCCCACTCACAATGGACCACAAATTATAATCTTCTAAAATAGTCAGCAACTTGAATTTCCAATTGACATAATTTCCTCCATCAAGTTTGGTGGATTCATTCAAATAAGTATAAGGCAACAAATTTGACATGATGGAAAATTTTTTTCTCCAATCAACAAAATGCCACCAAATATAAATCCAAGTGCACCCAATTTCATCAAATCCTAGAAAACTTTCACCACACATGCACCATAAAAATCTTTACTAACTCCTTTTCACTATTAAAAATTTCCATTTTTTTTTTTTTTGCACCACATTAAACAAATACTAAAAACCTTATCACCCCATTATAATATTCTCATTAAAAATAAAAACCCCTTTTTAAATTTAGTCTCAACACTTACAATAAAGCAAATCTTTTAAAAACTTCTCCCAACAAAAAACAAACCAAACTTGATTTGCTTTGTTTTAAAATAGGTAAAAAATGGCTGAAACCTTTTAACTCAAATCACTTTCATGATTTTCAAGCAACATGAAAATTCTTCACTTCAATGTTGCAGCCACTACGATATTTGCAACACAACAAATATTAGAAACAACACCCAACGACAATCAGATTCACTTATAGCAAGCCTGACACTTGCAACTTTCACCTCAGACAGCAAAAATCCACAGGATTAGCATCCGTTGCACTAATATAACATGCTATCACTGCAACCTCCTCTACGTCTTCAAATGCACATGGTTTCTACTCTCCAAGAATGAGACTTCACAGTTTCTTTAGCCCCAAACACACGCTTATTGAAACTTATGGCATCCACAGCACGCACCAGCCATCGCCATCCACTCACCAATAGCCACCACCACGCTTGTCCATGTTGCACTCAACAGTGTCGACAAGTCACACAAACAACACAATACTGGGTCAAACAATGTAAACTTTGAAACGGGAACTGATACTGTTACCCGTTTCGTAGAGATAGCTAAAAAGTGACCTGATTTTGAAAATGGGTGATGCAGAACGCACATGTTTTTTCTAGAGCATAGTTTTTGGCACTTTAGTTTTTTTTATGTACATCACGTTTTAGAATGGTAGTGATTTTCATGCTGATTTTAAAAAGTGAGCATTCTGCATCACACTCCTTTTTTAAAAGCCCTGTTTTTTGGCTTTAAATTTTTTAATGTATAAAATGTAAATAATTATTTAGTAAATTTGATAATTTTTGAAGTGGTCGTTTTCTTCACATTTTCTTGTTTTTTATTATAATTAAAAAAAAAAAAAATTCGTGAGGTTTTTACTGTTTTGCATTTGTAAATTAGAAGGTCAATATTTAGACTTTTCGATATTCTACATATTTATACATCCTTAATTAATTTTTCAATCGACATGAAATAATTGTTTCTAAAAAACAATATTTTTTAACAATGGACATAAAAATAACCATTTTTAACATAAATATAACTAAAAAACTACACGTTTTGATAATTTTTTGTTAGAATTGACATGTCAAAATCACAATTTTTATACGATAATTTTAACTAAAAATGGTTAAAGAATAGCTTTTTCTATGAATTTCATGTCAAAAAAATAATAAAAATCACTTTTTTTTACAAAAAATAATGATTAACTTAAAAATCAATGCAAAAATCACATATTACCAATATTGAACGTATAACAACCCTAATTGAGTGTTTATTCTTCTCATAAAATGTCAAAGTCAAAACATTGCAAAGCTTGATTTACAAGCATAACTTAAATTTAATCAACAATGTCACGTAATCCAAACTCTTCGTCCTCTAGAGTTTCATCATTGTCCTCTTCCACAATATTTTCTGTTTCATTTTGCTCATTTTCCTCTTCTAATGGGTCTTTGATGTCTGCAAAACTCCCAATGTATGTCTTTCCAAACATTCCATGTAATGGTGGTTGGGGTTCCTTTGCCTTTTTTGCCACACGTGATTCACTAAAGTCCCCTTTCTTCAACCCAATTTCTTGCATTGCATCTGGAAGAAATTGAAGAGCATTAATTCTTTGCTGAATGAAATTGCATTGTACTGGATCTTTTTCAATTGCAATGCAATTTCTTCCTTTTTGAAGGCAACATGCTAGTCTTGTACCTAATTTTCAAGCACAAAAGAAATAATGAACTAAATTAGTACAACGACATATTAATTAAAAAAATAACATATTCAAATTCAATTCCATATAATAAAACTTACCTGAGCCAGAAAATAAATCCAAAACCCAATCTCCTTCATTTGAACAAATGTCTATAAGATAGTTAATCAATAACTGTGGTTTTTGATAAATGTTAACTATCTCTCCTTTTGCTTCTTTGTCTTCATATGCTAGTTTTCTCACAACAGCATCATAACTCAGTATTTGGCTATGACTCTTTCTGTCTACCCGATTAAAAATCATAGACATATGGCTATCATCTTTTGCCCAACTATCAATATGAATGAACTCACAATCATTTATAAATTGTTGATCTTAATTGTGAAGAAGATTTGACTTTTCCCTGTAACATGAAATAGTAAAAGTTAAATTAACTTGTACATAAATAAATTTTTCAACATTAATCAAATATACATTTTAAACGTCTTACCATGTAAGCTGCATCCTTGAATTTGTTTTCCCCTTGAAGATTGACAATATCATTGCCAATTGTGTGTCT
The DNA here is from genome assembly GCA_031772625.1 of Pinus tabuliformis. NCBI lineage: Eukaryota > Viridiplantae > Streptophyta > Pinopsida > Pinales > Pinaceae > Pinus > Pinus tabuliformis. Next base: position 93,933,808 of record CM062812.1, read on the forward strand.
AAATGAAATGTCACAAATCTCCATAATGGTGATGACGTGACTTCTACAAATCCCGCAACCACTTTACTAAAAGCTTGATAAGTATAAGGGTCACTATCATAGTCAATGTTTGGAATATTGAAACCATGGGGAATATCTGCAATGACTAGGGCATAATCCCTTTTAGGTATGAGTTTAGCAATGTCTTCACAGTCGCCTTATATTACTTGATATTGAATAGTGTCTAGCCCATTCCAAATGAAATGATTAAGAGTTGGATCAAGTTGAATATCCTTAATACGTTGCTTCCTCAGTCTTTCAATCTTTATCTTTTCGATAAAGGTTTTGAAACTATCTGGCACTCCATTATCATCCTTCCTCATCTTTTATAAAATAAACAAATATATGTGTAAGTTATAAATTAAAAATAGTACACAGGCGAATAAAAATGAATGTATAAATCAAGATACCTTTTTAAATGGAAGATAAAAAAATTTTAATGTTGATGTAGAACTTGAATCTGGATAGTTGCGTACGACATCATCCCAACTATCTTCATTCAACAATCTAACCATTTGTTCTTGAATTTTCATGTAAACTTTGTGACTGCATAGATAAAGTAACAAAAAGTTAATATAATGATATGTATAACAAATACTACCAAGAACAACATGTTTTATTTAAAATATAATTATAATCTAGAAATAAATAAAAATATTTCAAGAAACTTACTTTTGAAATTCTTCAGACATTTCCTCCAATGATAATTCCCCTGACCTCACACGAGATAATATTGTTTTGACAAATTTCTCATCTTTCACTCCTTGCATCGCCTTCCAAGGTGTGATAGTCATATCGTCTGGAAGATGCTTCATTTCAAGAGCTAATTTACTGTTGCCACATATGAATGGCTTAGACTTTTTGACCTTCCGGTTTTTAATGGCAATAATCGCCCTGCCGGCAAGGCGAGGGCGCGGGCGGCCTGGGTGGTGCCTGCACGAGGGGTGCGCACTCGTGTAGGCGCCACCCGGGCCGCCCGCGCCCTCGCCCGGCAGGCAGGGTTGCCCTGGGCATGGGCGGCCCGGGTGGCGCCTACACGGGGGGGCGCCCTCGTGCAAGCGCCACCCGGGCCGCCCGCGCCGTCGCCCAGCAGGCAGGGCGATTCCGGGAATCGCCCTGCCTGTCGGGCGAGGGCGCGGGCGGCCCGGGTGTCGCCTGCACGGCGGCGCCCCCCACGTGAAGGCGCCACCCGGGCCCTCGCCCGGCAGGTGGGGTCACCCTGCCTGCCGGGCGAGGGCGCGGGCGGCCCGGGTGGCGCCTGCACGGGGGGGGAGCCCTCGTGCAGGCGCCACCCGGTTCTCCCGCGCCCTTGCCCGGCAGGCAGGGTCACCCTGCCTGCCGGGCGATTCCAGGAATCGCCTTGCCTACCGGGCGAGGGCGCGGGCGGCCCGGGTGGCGCCTGCACGAGGGGGGGGCGCCCTCGTGCAGGCGCGACCCGGGACGCCCGCGCCCTCGCCCGGCAGGCAGGTTCGACTTGCCTGCCGGCCGAGGGCGCAGGCGGCCCCGGTGGCGCTTGCACGAGGTTGGGCGCCCTCGTGCAGGCGCCACACGGGCCGCCCGCGCCCTCGCCCGGCAGGCAGGGTCGCCCTGCCTGCAGGGCGAGGGCGCGGGCGGCCCGGGTGGCGCCTGCATGAGGGGGGGCACCCTCGTGCAGGCGCCACCCGGGCCGCCCGTGCCCTCGCCCGACAGGCAGGGCGATTCCAGGAATCGCCCTGCCTGCCGGGCGAGGGTGTGGGCGGCCCGAGTGGCGCCTGCACGAGGGCGCCCAACCTCGTGCAGGCACCACCGGGGATGCCCGCGCCATAGCCCGGCAGGCAGGTCGACCCTGCCTGCCGGGCAAGGGCGCGGACGGCCCGGGTGGCGCCTGCACGAGGGCGCCCCCCCTGTGCAGGCGCCACCCGGGCCGCCCGCGCCCTCGCCCGGCAGGCAAGGCGATTCTTGGAATCGCCCTGCCGGCCGGGCGAGGGCGCGGGCGGCCCGGGTGGCGCCTGCACGAGGGTGCCCCCCCTCGTGCAGGCGCCACCCGGGCCGCCCACGCCCTCGCCCTGTAGGCAGGGCGACCCTGCCTGCCGGGCGAGGGCGCGGGCGGCCCGAGTGGCGCCTGCACGAGAGCGCCCCCCTCGTGCAGGCGCCACCCGGGCAGCCCGCGCCCTCGCCCGGCCGGCAGGGCGATTCCAGGAATCGCCCTGCCTGCTGGGCGAGGGCGCGGGCGGCCCGGGTGGCGCCTGCACGAGGGCGCCCAACCTCGTGCAGGCGCCACCGGGGCCGCCCGCGCCCTCGCCCGACAGGCAGGTCGACCCTGCCTGCCGGGCGAGGGCGCGGGCGGCCCGGGTGGCGCCTGGACGGGGGGGGGGGGGGCCTCGTGCAGGCGTTACCCGGGCCGCCCGCGCCCTCGCCCGGCAGGCAAGGCGATTCCTGGAATCGCCCTGCCGGCCGGGCGAGGGCGCGGGCGCCCCGTGTGGTGCCTGCACGAGGGCGCCCCCCCATGCAGGCGCCACCGGGGCCACCCGTGCCCTCGCCCAGCAGGCAGGACGATTCCGGGAATCGCCCTGCCTGCCGGGCGAGGGCGCGGGCGGCGCGGGTGGTGCCTGCACGAGGGCGCCCCCCCTCGTGCAGGCGCCACCAAGGCCGCCCGTGCCCTCGCCCGGCAGACAGGGCGATTCCAGGAATCGCCCTGCCTGCCTTGCGAGGGCGCGGGCGGCCCGGGTGGCGCCTGTAGGAGGGGGCCCCACCTTGTGCAAGCGCCACCCGGGCCGCCCGCGCCCTTGCCAGCCAGGCAGGGTCGCCCTGCCTGCCAGGCGAGGGCGCGGGCGGCCCGGCTGGCGCCTGCATGAGGGCGGCCCCCCCGTGCAGGCGCCACCCGGGCCGTCCGCGCCCTCACACGGCAGGCAGGGCGCCCCCCCCGTGCAGGCGCCACCCGGGCCGCCCGCGCCCGACAGGCAGGGCGATTCCGAGAATCGCCCTGCCTGCCGGGAGAGGGCGCTGCCCAATCGCCCTGCCTGCCGGGCGAGGGCGCGGGCAGCCCGGGTGGCGCCTGCACGAGGGGCGCCACCCGGGCCACCCGCGCCCTCGCCCGGTAGGCAGGGCGATTCCGGGAATCGCCCTGCCTACAGGGCGAGGGCGCGGGCAGCCCGGGTGGCGCCTGCACGAGGGCGCCCCCCCTCGCGCAGGCACTACCCGGGCCACCGGCGCCCTCGCCCGGCAGGCAGGGCGATTCAGGGAATCGCCTTGCCTGCCGGGCAAGGGCGCGGGTGGCCCGGGGGGCGCCTGCACGAGGTTGGGCGCCCAACCTCGTGCAAGCGCCACCCTAGCCGCCCGCGCCCTCGCCCGGCAGGCAGGGCGATTCCCGGCAGGCAGGGCGATTCCGGGAATCGCCCTGCCTGCCGGGCGAGGGCGAGGGCGGCCCGGGTGGCGCCTGCACGAGGGGCCCCCCCCCGTGCAGGCGCCACCCGGGCCGCACGCGCCCTCGCCCGGTAGGCATGGTCGCCCTGCCTGCCGGGCGAGGGCGTGGGCGGCCCAGGTGGCGCCTGCACGAGGGGGGGCGCCCTCGTGCAGGCGCCACCCGGGCCGCCCGCGCCCTTCGCCCGGCAGGCAGGGCGATTCCCGGGAATCGCCCTGCCTGCCAGGCGAGGGCGCGGGCGGCCCGGGGAGCGCCTGCACTAGGGCGCCCAACCTCGTGCAGGCGCCACTCGTCCCGCCCGTGCCCTCCCCCGGCAGGCAGGGCGATTCCGGGAATCGCCCTGCCTGCCGGGCGAGGGCGCGGGCGACCCGGGTGGCGCCTGCACGAGGGCGCCCAACCTCGTGTAGGCGCCACCCGGGCCGCCCAAGCCCTCGCTCGGCAGGCAGGGCGATTCCCAGAATCGCCCTGCCTGCTAGGCGAGGGCGCGGGCGACTCGGGTGGCGCCTACACGAGGGCGCCCTAGTGCAGGCGCCACCCGGACCGCCCTCGCCCTCGCCCGGCAGGCACAGCGATTCCGGGAATCGCCCTGCCTGCCAGGCGAGGGCACGGGCGGCCCGGTTGGCGCCTGCCCGACGGCGCCCCCCCTCGTGCAGGCGCCACCCGGGCCGCCCGTGCCCTCGCCCGGCAGGCAGGGCGATTCCGGGAATCTCCCTGCCTTCCGGGCAAGGGCGCGGGCGGCCCGGGTGGCGCCTGCACGGGGGGGGGCCGCCCTCGTGCAGGCGCCACCCGGGCCGCCCGCGCCCTCGTCTGGCAGGCAGGGCGATTCCCGAAATCGCCCTGCCTGCCGAGCGAGGGCGCGGGCGGCCCGGGTGGCGCCTGCATGAGGGCGGGTGAGGCGGGCGGGGAGAGGGAGGGTGAGGCGGGCGGGTGAGGCGGGCGGGCGGGTGAGGAGGTCAGGTGAGGGCGCGGGCGCGGGCGGCTGGGGTGGCGCCTGCACGAGGTTGGGCGCCCAACCTCGCGCAGGCGCCCCCCGGGCCGCCCGCGCCCTTGCCCGGCAGGCAAGGCGATTCCCTGAATCGCCCTGCCTGCCAGGCGAGGGCGCCGGCGGCCCGGGTAGTGCCTGCGCGAGGGGGGGCGCCCTCGTGCAGGCGCCACCCGGGCTGCCCGCGCCCTCGCCCTGTAGGCAGGGCGATTCCCGGAATCGCCCTGCCTGCCGGGCGAGGGCGCGGGCGGCCCGGGTGGCGCCCCTCATGCAGGCGCCACCCGGGCTGCCCGCGCCCTCGCCCGGCAGGCAGGGCGATTCTCAGAATCGCCCTGCCTGCCGGGCGAGGGCGCGGGCGGCCCGGGTGGGGCCTGCACGGGGGGGGCGCCCTGCCTGCCGGGTGAGGGCGCGGACGGCCCGGGTGGCGCCTGCACGGGTGGGGCGCCCTCATGCAGGCGCCAGCCGGGCCGCCCGCGCCCTCGCATGGCAGGCAGGGCGACCCTACCTGGCTGGCATGGGCGCGGGCGGCCCGGGTGGCGCTTGCACAAGGTGGGGCGCCCTCCTACAGGCGCCACCCGGGCCGCCCGCGCCCTCGCAAGGCAGGCAGGGCGATTCCCGGAATCGTCCTACCTGCCGGGCGAGGGCGCGGGCGGCCCTGGTGGCGCCTGCACGAGGGGGGCCGCCCTGCCGGCCGGGCGAGGGCGCGTGCGGCCCGGGTGGCGCCTGCACGAGGGTGCCCCCCCTCGTGCAGGCGCCACCCGGGCCGCCCACGCCCTCGCCCTGCAGGCAGGGCGACCCTGCCTGTCGGGCAAGGGCGCGGGTGGCCCGTGTGGCGCCTGCACGAGAGCGCCCCCCTCGTGCAGGCGCCACCCGGGCCGCCTGCGCCCTCGCCCAGCCGGCAGGGCGATTCCAGGAATCGCCCTGCCTGCCGGGCGAGGGCGCGGGCGGCCCGGGTCGCGCCTGCACGAGGGCGCCCAACCTCGTGCAGGCGCCACCGGGGCCGCCCGCGCCCTCGCCCGACAGGCAGGTCGACCCTGCCTGCCGAGCGAGGGCGCGGGCGGCCCGGGTGGCGCCTGCACGGGGGGGGCCCCCCTCGTGCAGCCGCCACCCGGGCCGCCCGCACCCTCGCCCGGCAAGCAAGGCGATTCCTGGAATCACCCTGCTGGCCGGGCGAGGTGGCGGACGGCCCGTGTGGTGCCTGCACGAGGGCGCCCCCCCGTGCAGGCGCCACCCGGGCCGCCCGCGCCCTCGCCCAGCAGGCAGGACGATTCCGGGAATCGCCGTGCCTGCCGGACGAGGGCGCGGGCGGTGCGGGTGGCGCCTGCACGAGGGCGCCCCCTCTCGTGCAGGCGCCACCAGGGCCGCCCGCGCCCTCGCCCAGCAGGCAGGGCGATTCCGGGAATCGCCCTGCCTGCCTTGCGAGGGCGCGGGCGGCCTGGGTGGCGCCTGTAGGAGGGCGCCCCACCTTGTGCAAGCGCCACCCGGGCCGCCCGCGCCCTTGCCAGCCAGGCAGGGTCGCCCTGCCTGCCAGGCGAGGGCGCGGGCTGCCCAGCTGGCGCCTGCATGAGGGCGCCCCCCCCGTGCAGGCGCCACCCGGGCCGTCCGCGCCCTCACCCGGCAGGCAGGGCGCCAGCCCCGTGCAGGCGCCACCCGGGCCGCCCGCGCCCTCTCCCGGCAGGCAGGGCGATTCCGAGAATCGCCCTGCCTGCCATGCGAGGGCGCGGGCACCCGGGTGGCGCCTGCACGAGGGGCGCCACCTGGGCCGCCCGCGCCCTCGCCCGGCAGGCAGGGCGATTCCCGGGCGAGGGTGCGGGCAGCCCGGGTGGCGCCTGCACGAGGGCGCCCCCCCTCGCGCAGGCACTACCCGGGCCGCCGGCGCCCTCGCCCGGCAGGCAGGGCGATTCAGGGAATCGCCTTGCCTGTCGGGCAAGGGCGCAGGCGGCCTGGGGGGCGCCTGCACGAGGTTGGGCGCCCAACCTCGTGCAGGCGCCACCCCAGCCGCCCGTGCCCTCGCCCGGCAGGCAGGGCGATTCCGGGAATCGCCCTGCCTGCCGGGCGAGGGCGCGGGCGGCCCGGGTGGCGCCTGCACGAGGGCGCCCCCCCCGTGCAGGCGCCACCCGGGCCGCACGCGCCCTCGCCCGGTAGGCAGGGTCGCCGTGCCTGCCGGGCGAGGGCACGGGTGGCCCGGGTGGCGCCTGCACGAGGGGGGGCGCCCTCGTGCAGGCGCCACCCGGGCTGCCCGCGTCCTCTCCCGGCAGGCAAGACCCCCCCTCGTGCAGGCGCCACCCGGGCCGCCCGCGCCCTTCGCCCGGCAGGCAGGGCGATTCCCGGGAATCGCCCTGCCTGCCAGGCGAGGGCGCGGGCGGCCCGGGGGGCGCCTGCACTAGGGCGCCCAACCTCGTGCAGGCGCCACCCGGCCCGCCCGCGCCCTCGCCCGGCAGGCAGGGCGATTCCGGGAATCGCCCTGCCTGCCGGGCGAGGGCGCGGGCGACCCGGGTGGCGCCTGCACGAGGGCGCCCAACCTCGTGTAGGCGCCACCTGGGCCGCCCGTGCCCTCGCCCGGCAGGCAGGGCGATTCCCAGAATCGCCCTGCCTGCCGGGCGAGGGCGCGGGCGGCTCGGGTGGCGCCTACACGAGGGCGCCCTAGTGCAGGCGCCACCCGGACCGCCCTCGCCCTCGCCCGGCAGGCACAGCGATTCCGGGAATCACCCTGCCTGCCGGGCGAGGGCACGGGCGGCCCGGTTGGCGCCTACACGACGGCGCCCCCCCTCGTGCAGGCGCCACCCGGGCCACCCGCGCCCTCGCCCGGCAGGCAGGGCGATTCCGGGAATCTCCCTGCCTGCCGGGCAAGGGCGCGGGCGGCCCGGGTGGCGCCTACACAGGGGGGGCCGCCCTCGTGCAGGCGCCACCCGGGCCGCCCGCGCCCTCGTCCGGCAGGCAGGGCGATTCCCGAAATCGCCCTGCCTGCTGGGCGATGGCGCGGGCGGCCCGGGTGGCGCCTGCATGAGGGCGGGTGAGGCGGGCGGGGAGAGGGAGGGTGAGGCGGGCGGGTGAGGCGGGCGGGCGGGTGAGGAGGGCAGGTGAGGCGGTCGGGCGGAGGGCGGGTGAGGCCGAGGGCGGAGGGTGGGTGAGGCGGGCGGGCGGAGGACGGGTGAGGCCGAGGGCAGAGGGTTGGTGAGGCGGGCAGGCGGAGGGCGGGTGAGGCAGTCGGGTGGGCGAGTGAGGGTGCCCGGGGGTGGGTCAGGCGGGCGGTTGAGGGCGCCCGCGGGCGGGTGGGGCGGGCGGGTGACGGCGCCCGCGGGTGCGGCGGGCGGGCGCGTGAGGGCGCCCGCGGGTGGGGCGGGTGGGCGGGCGGGAGTGGCGGGGGCGGTCGCGGGCGGGTGTTGCGGGCGGGGGCGGGTTGGGCGGGCGGGTCAGGGCGCCTGCGGGCGGGTCGGGCGGGCGGGTCAGGGCGCCCGTGCCGTGCGGGCGGGCGGGTGAGGGCACCCGGGGGTGGGTGGGCCGTGCGGGTGAGGGCGCCCGGGGGTGGGTGGCCCACCTGAAGGGGTGAGGTGCCCGGGTGAGGGCGCCGGGAGGGGTTGGGCGGGCGGGTGAGAGCGCCCGGGCCGGGCGAGCGGGTGAGCGGGGCGTGGGTGGTTTGACCGGAGGGGTGGGGCAGGCGGGTTAGGGCGCCCGGGCCGAGCCGGGCAGGCGGGTGAGGGGGGACGGGGTGTGTGGGCCGGGCGGGTGAGGGGGCCCGAGCCGGGCAAGCGGGTGAGGGGGGACTGTCAGGGCGCCCGGAGGGGTCGGGCAAGCGGGTGAGGGGGGCCGCTGTTAAGGCGCCTGGAGGGGCCAGGCGGGCGGGCGAGGGGGGGTGTGGAGCACCCACTGGTGTTAAGAAAATGAGGTTGATCGGGCCCACCATGCTCACGATTTTTCATGAAACTAATTTAATATGAAAGTTTTCAAGAAAAAAATTTAACTTACCTTTTAATTGCGAGAATTCTTCGTTGATTATGTTGTTGATAGCGATTTAGCTGCTCCACAAATTCACGACCTCTTTCAACGATTTTCAGAAAGCCTGGATGTGATGTTAGTAATAGTGATAATGAAATTTTAATATGTAAGTGAAGTTACAAGGATGTTTTACTGTACGGTTAATATGGGATAATTTGTTTTACAATATTATAAAGTGAATATTATTGATTTGTTTTACAACAGGTTGAATGTGGGATAATTTGTTTTAAAATATTTTAAAGTGAATATTGTAGTATTGGAAAGCGAATATTATATGGTTTAACTATTATAATAATTGTAGAAGTTGTAGTGTACAATTTTAATTATGATTTCATAAAAAAAATTAGTTTACATTTTCCAATAAATTGTAGAACAAAGTAATAAAGGTAAATAAATTTAACAGATTTTTTGGAGGGAAATATTTTCGCGAAACTTTTTGGAGGGAAATATTTTCGCGAAATTTTTTGGAGGGAAAATTTTTGGAGGGAAAATTTCATTCTTTAAGCTATATAATATCTTTAGGAGACTCTCCATTTGTATCATTCAACATCTTCTATTTGAAAGGGATGGATTGTTCTGATAGTGAAGTTTTGATTTATACACCATCAACTTCTGCATCGCGTAACAACTCTATTCATATTGATGAACATAGCGGGAATTCTTCCACTATGAATAGAAAGTCACTTCTTCCACTTAGTCCTGATTCTAAGGACTATGATAGTAGCACTGATGAAAGAGGGGATGGAGAATTTCAAATAAATAAAGAGTCACAGATTCCACTTAGTCCTACTTCTAAGGACTATGAAAGCCGCAGTGATGAAGAGCATGATGGTGAAGTTCAAAAGAACAGTGTCACGATGTCCACTTAGTCCTAATTCTGAGGACTATGAGAGCAGCATTTTTGAAGAGCATGATGGTGAAGTTCAAAAGAATGGAGGGTCATGGTGTCCACTTAGTCCTAATTCTGAGGACTATGAGAGCAGCATTTTTGACGAGCATGATGGTGAAGTTCAAAAGAATGGAGTGTCACGGTGTCCACTTAGTCCTAATTCCGAGGACTATGAGAGCAGCAGTTTTGAAGAGCATAATGGTGAAGTTCAAAAGAAGGGAGTGTCACGGTGTCCACTTAGTCCTAATTCTGAGGACTATGAGAGCAGCAGTTTTGAAAAGCATAATGGTGAAGTTCAAAAGAAGGGAGTGTCACGGTGTCCACTTAGTCCTAATTCTGAGGACTATGAGAGCAGCAGTTTTGAAGCGCATGATGGCAAATTTCAAAAGAATGGAGTGTCACGGTGTCCACTTAGTCCTAATTCTGAAGACTATGAGAGCAGCAGTGATGAAAAGCATGATGTTGATTTTCAAAAGTATGGAGTGTCAAAGTGTCCACTTAGTCCTAATTCTAAGGACTATGAGAGCAGTAGTGATGAAAAGCATGATGTTGATTTTCAAAAGTATGGAGTGTCAAAGAGTCCATTTAGTCCTAATTCTAAGGACTATGAGAGCAGTAGTGATGAAAAGCATGATGTTGATTTTCAAAAGTATGGAGTGTCACGGTGTCCAGTTAGTCCAAATTCTAAGGACTATCAGAGCAGCAGTGATGAAGAGTGGGATGATGAAATTCAAAAGATTGGAGTACCACAGTGTCCACTTAGTCCTAATTCTGCGGACTATGAGAGCAATAGTTATGAAGAGCGTGATGATGAATTTCAAAATAATGGAGTGTCACTGTGTCCTCTTAGTCCTAATTCTGCGGACTATGAGAGCAGCAGTGATGAAGGACAGGATGATGCACTTAGTCCTAATTCTAATGAGTATAAAGGTAGCAGTGACAAAGGACAGGATGTAGCATCTTCAATAAGTAAGTCACATTTTCAACGTAGTCCTAATTCTATGGACTATGAGAGTAGCACTGGCAATGCATATGAGGAAGAATATTCATTAAACATCGAGTTAGATTTTCCATTCAGTCTGAATTCTAAGGACTACGACAGTAGCACTGAAGAAGCAGAAGATGAAGAATATCCTCCAAGTCAATATTTGAAAAGCAAGGATGATCATAGTGTGGATAACGTTCCTCTTAATGATGATGAAAAGCCTTATACAAATGATGGAGATGTTGCCAAGAAACATTGTATCAAGGAGTAGGAGCAGACCTTTTCGTATCAATGCAAGTTGTTCTAGTTATACAAGGGGTAGAGCAGAATATCTGACGAGAAGAAGTTCTATTAGTGCTCTCATTTCAAGTGAATGTTGCCAAAAAGATTGCTTGAAACATATGGATTTCAAATTTACATTAGAAAGAAGGAAGAGATATTTGTCAATGAATAAAAGCATGCAAAATTCATATTTAGTTGGGTGCATGCAATCTACATTGTCAGGTTATGATTATCATATTGGGACTTTTTTTATCTATAGAAAAGGTTTCAAAATGTTTCATTCGATTGGGAATTTTCGTCTCTCGAGAATTCAAGAAAATTTGGAAAAGGATCCCACATTTTATTCAGAAGTACGTCATAAAAGACAGTTTGGTCCATTATCAAATACTGCAATGTCATGGATGAAAGATTTCTTTTCAAAGCATGGAGAGTGTATGCCAAATGGAGAGACAATACATATTCCAGATAATTTTTCAAGACGAGAAATCTACAACTTATACAAAGAATATGCAGAAGGTGCTGAGGGACATCGCCAGTTTATTACATATCAATATTTTGTGAAGGTATGGAAGAAAGAATTCAACAATGTCCGTATTCCTAAGAAGACAAGGATGGGGATTTGCAGTACATGTGCTTATCTTAAATCAAAAAGGGACAAAAGTGAAGGCTCAGAAAGAGGTAAGCGTTTATAACTTTAACTTTTAAAATTGTATAGTCATCAACTATGAAAACATATTTCTTAATGAATCTCTTTTATGTTGTGTAGATTTAATTGTCAAACAACTTCAGGAGCATCGCGAACAACAAACAAACGAAAGGAAGAAGTTGTACAAGCATCGAAAAAAGTGCTATGATAATCCGAATAAATATTTGGGTTTGATAATTGATGGTATGGACCAGAAGAAAACACTTTTACCACATTTTGTTCGCACACCCAAAAATTTACAGGAGGAAAACTTTATTCAATTTCTCTTGGTCGGTCGTATGGTCTTCAATGGGAAAATGTTGCCAAGGGTGTACTTCACAGCTCCAAATATTCATAATGATGCAAATCTGACCATAACTATAATTCATGATGTGATTTGTCATTGGTCTGGTAATCTTCCTGAAGTTTTGTATCTACAATTGGACAACACTTGCCGTGAAAACAAAAATCAGGTTGTTTTTGGATATCTAAACATGCTTGTTGAATTGGGAATTTTTCATAAGGTAAAGGTTGGTTTCCTTGTTTTTGGGCACACTCATGACCATATTGATCAGATGTTCAGCCGTTTTTCAGTCACATTGAGGAGGAAGGAAGTTGGTAGCTTGCCATCACTAATTGAATGTATTAAGAAATCATACATGCCAGAGCCTACTTTTGATGTGTTGGAAGAAACTATTGACATGCGAAGGTTTATTCTGGGATCATATGGTGAGGGGAGATGCATTGAACAACTTACTGACATTAGCTTCCAACATCAATTTCGTATCGAAAAAATTGATGGGAAAACACTAATATGGGGCAAGAAGTATTCAACTACTACAGAATGGGCACCGTCATCAGGATTGCAATTTTTGAAGTTCATTCCAGATCATCCAATATTTGCATCAAAAATATTGTTATTACAATCAGTTGGTGAAGTTCAGAATGCACGTAGACAGAACAGGGCTATAAATTATTCTGATTGCCTGGAAGAAATTAAAAAATGTATTAGATATACATATGAGTACTTTGACATTGCTGATTCAGTTTGGTGGGAGTCGTTTTTCAATAATCAAAGTGATATCATTTCGACAACAATAAATGAAGATATACCTTTGAAAAATCCTTTTATTTGGCCACATAATGTGTCGAATGAACATGAGGAAGTAAACATTGTTGAACAGCAACAATCTCAAGGTATTATTAATTCTTCACAGGCAGAGGAAAGAGAGATGTATATTGGTTCCAGAAGATCTCGTGCACAACGTGAAGCCATGGAAGACCTTTATAGGGGTTCAGTACAGGATATTAAGGAGGGTTGCATGATTGCAGTGCTAGCAGATGGAGATCCCAATGGCTATTCATTTTGGGTTGCTAAAGTTATAAAGGTCTTTACAGAAAATGAGGATGTTACAAGTGTTGAAGTACATTGGTATGCCACAAATACACACCCATTCAATGGTGTGTATAAGCCAGAGATGGTAGTTGACAAAAAAAATGGTGGAAAAAGAAAAAGAAAGGGTACCAATGTAAATCGCCGCCGCACAGACATATTAAAATTGGAGGATGTAGACATACTTGTTTATGACTTCAATTTAACAAAGAGAGGAACTCTTCGCTTCAAGACGATAGAGATTCTGAAAAGGTTGTTACCAGAAGGAACAATGTTAACATGGGAGTCACCTGAAACCAGTCGTAGATCTAGAAGAATTTTGAAACCTGAAATGTTGGGCATGCATGTGGACTCAGATGGGGCACTAGTTGATGAAAGAGAAGAATATGGAACATCTTCGTCAGCATCCAGTCACTCATCTGAAGATGTGAATTCTGATGGTGTGCCAGAAAACATGAGTGATTTTGAATAGTTGTTTAAGACAGTTTATATAACTGATGTATGCATCGTATCTTCAAATAAAATTAATGTTTTCCATATGGTGTTAAATGAGAAGTTATGAGGCATTTTTATGTTGTTGGATTATATGTCTTAGTTATGATAAATTTTATTGTTTAAAATATCTACAATGCAATATTAAATTAGAGATATAAAATATGTTTTATTCAATATACAAATAATGACTTTTGAATGCATTTAGTGATGTAATTTGTTCATAATGTCATGGTTTTTTTTATTTTATAGTTGAAAAAATTTCAATTTTTTTTGTATCTAGCATGTTATGGTTGAAAACATGTTAAATTTATACTTAGGAAAGAAAAATGATATTCTGCCAAAAACATTAGTGTGTTTTTTCCCGCATAAACAACTTTGTTTGACACATAGAAATTTGGTTTTATTAGCATTTTTTTTAAATACTGAAAATTGACCCTAAAAAAAAAATCATTGTTCCAGTGTCATCAGTTTCATTTTGAAGCTATATTTTGCACGAAAATTTCATAGTAAATTTTGTAGTCACTGCCAATTTTAAAACATGTTCAAAATTGACGCCTAAAAAAAAAAACATCGTTCCAGTATACACACTTTTCGTTTTGAGCACTGTTTTTGAAGTTTTTTTGGGGTTTTTTGGCCAGAGTTCCCGTTTTGAGTTTATAGTTCCCGTTTCAAAGTTTACATTGTTGTCACCAAAAAAAACGCAGTACCTACCAAACTGTGGCTTCAAACAACACTCCACCTGAGCTTAATCGACTATGGCCAAACACAGCTCTCAATCTTCAGCAGCCACAGCCGAAACCCTCAACTCTTATACCATATCAGAGAATAAAATCCACACAAAAACTTGATCGGTTCATTACTAATCATGGAAATTTATACACATTTCTAGCTACCGATGAACAATTATTGCGTCGGATGATACCAACACTAGCCGACTGTTGAACAGTGATTAGCGCCATCTGAACAGTGAGTGGTGTCATTCATGATTAATTCTTGACAAGCGTCGTTTATGTGGCGTTGATTGGTACTTCATTTTCAATCCAGAATCTGGGAAACGATTCTGCCAGAGCAATTTTCGATTGCCAGTGAGTAGCAACTTCTCATTCCAACAAAATGAGGATTTGAGAACACGGCTTTGGGCTAGTTTTGAAATAACATGGTATGCCGACAGGAAGAGAAACTGAAGCTGTGATGCTCGTAAGAATAGTGGCGGTAGTTGTGGTTATAACATTTCAGAATCAACTAGTTTTCTTTTCTATTGTCCCGATGGCACCTCGCATCCAGAGATATGCCCCACCAATAGTATTGGTACTTTTCTTGAACCCCTTCTCCCAATTCGATTACAAGACCCAATGCTTAAATTATCACCAACTATAAAAATGTTTTAAATGTTCCCTCCATTCTGCACTCTTGAACCCATGGACATATATGCATGTTTTTCCCTATATTGTCAAGTATTCCTCCCCTTTGCAGAAATTATGGATCATTTCTTTAACTCATAATAGTTGTTATGGCCGCGTTGGAGGTCATAAAAATAGGCTCGCCATTATAATAGGTAGCTATGATTTCTTCCAATTGAAAATCATTGTGAACTTGTATCTTGTAATTTCCACCATTAATCAACATCACATTCATATTGATCTTTGTATTACACTGCAGGTTGCATCACTGGAGGAGTTGCGCTGACAACAATAGTAGTGTTGTTCTTAATGTTTTATGTCAAGAACAGAAGACCTACTCCTAGTACCTCTACTTCAAGGGTGGAGAAATTCCTAAAGGAAAATGCTTATGAAATGCCAATGCCAACCAAATATTCACACTCTCACCTCAAGAAGATCACAAACAACTTTGCAAAAAAGTTGGGAGAAGGAGGGTTTGGTGTGGTGTATAAAGGAATGCTTCGGAATGACGCTCTAGTGGCTGTTAAGCTTCTTGATCGGCACAAGCATACCAAGACCCAATTCATGAATGAGGTTGCTACCATTGTACGGGTCCATCACGTCAATCTGGTTCGTCTGTTGGGGTACTGTTTTGAAAACCCTATAAGCGCACTCGTATATGAATACATGCCCAATGGACCTTTGGATAAAATTTTGTTTGCTCAGAAAAAGAAGGGGCAAGTGTTAAGGTGGGAGCAGTCGTATTCGATTGCTTTGGGTGTGGCCCGTGGAATTGCATATTTACACCATGATTGCGAAAAGCGTACATACACTTCGACATCAAACCTCACAATATATAGCTAGATGCCGACTTCACCCCTAAAATTGTTGATCCCGGTCAAGCAAAACTTTGTGGAAATGGAGATGATCATATTTCTATGACAACAATGAGAGGGACGTCGGGATATGTTGCGCTGGAGTTGTGCCATAGTGATGCTAGTCCTGTTACAGATAAACCAGATGTCTATAGTTTCGGAATGTGATGCAAGAGCATCCAACTAAGGGAGGTCCTCACTGGAGTATCTGTATTTGCAGACCGGAAGGAGTTTCAGTTAGTTTTTTTTTAAGTTCCATTTAAATTTCTAGTTAACAACATTTAGGACTTTACACTAAGTTTAACGATGTTCCAACCCACTATTTATTTTTATTTACTGTTCTTTTTATTTTTAATTTTTTGTTTCAAATTAACTTTAGAATACAAACAAAGATGAAAAGTTATCAATGAATAACTAAAATGTAACTACTGGCAGTTTAAATAATTGTACAGTGATCTTTAAGGGAGGAAAAATCCATTGTAATCATCCATCATAGTACTGAATAAAAAGAAGCACACAATCATTTTGAGAAGAAAGAAAATATGAGTTCATATATTGCAGCCTAAAGTTATTTCTTTTTTCCTCCAAACTTAATTACTTAAGTTCATCTACCCATTTCCTAACAATGACAGAGAGCAAGAAATTATCACAGAGGCAAGAAGAAAACGCAGTCGAGTTCCATAAATCAACAGGGAGGGTTTGCAGAAGAGTCTAGCACAACAAGCATCTACCGATAGAAACAAACTTGTATTGTTCACATTTACTATTTTCTTTTCAAAATCTCAGTGTATATATAAATTTACAGTCCAAGATACAGATAAGATACAAGCCGAACAATGTAATAGAGGCCATCCATAACAGTTCCGAACTTAATTACGAGTTCGTAAGTTAACCACAGAGTCGACATAATTACAAATTCATAAGTTAACAGCCCGGAGGCATAAATACACAAAACCATGAAACAATGAGGCCAAAGCCACAACCCTCGACAACAGACCAGGTAAAGACTACAAACAACAAACACTTCGAAATAGACAAACAGAGAAACGATGAGGCATGACCCTACCCAATACAAGAGCGTAGGTGTTGGGGCAAGAGACCAGTGGCCGTCGAGCCAAGTTATTCACCTGCAGTGGCCACCACACAAGGCCATAAGAACCCAAGAAATAGAATCATAAAAAGAAACTAAAAACAAGGATGAGGTTTTAAAGAGAGCTCACTTACCAGAGGATCCTAGCCTTGCAAATGGAGGAAGGAAGCCGCGGACCAAGGTCACAGTTGCCAGAGCACCCACTGCTCACAAGGAGCGAGAAGCATTAGTAACAGTAGCAAATGAAGTGGAACCATAAAGCATGGAAGGAGAGCTTACCTCTGTTCGAATGCCCGATGAGAGCTGAGAGTTGAGCCACCCCATGACCATGACCTGCAACAAAACATCAAGCTTACAGTCAAACAGTGAAGTGAAAGCCTTGAAGATAAAAGTATAAATCGAAGCCACACAACGACAAACAAATTTACAGAACCGAGGAAACCTAGGAGTATAGCCGAAGTAGCACCCACAAAGCCATAAGGTAGGTGGCCAACTACAGGAACCACAATCATAACTAAGGCTGAACAGACGAAAACCAAAGACAAAGACCAGGTGTCAAAGACCCGAAACTTCAGAACTGTCCTCAAAACAGGAAACATTACCAGAGCTTACAAATAGAAACCCTCATGGAGAACCATCCCCAGAATAGGATAACCGCCTCATGGAGTAGCAACCAGAACCTAGTAGCAGAGACCTCACCTCGATGGAGCAGCAGAGCACCGGAATGGCAACCGAATGAGAAAGGTTAGGGTTTCTTTGGCATAGTGAAGAGGCGGGAGAAGTGAGGCTTGCGGACAGGATAGTTGTCCTCACAACATTAACTCACCAGTACTACGCCATAAAATCAATCAACCATTAAATCATACACGCAGTCACACAATAATTATATGACATAAGTAATTAGGGCTGGTCCCATCAATTTTTGGTATCAAATCAGGTTAGGGTTAATTTTTTTTTTACAAAATGGAAGTCAGAAGAAGAGGTCATGGTAGAGCTATTCGAAGAGTAGTAAATGAAGGATTGAGAGAAGAGATTAGGATCCTGAGTGCCCATTTGGCAGCAGTAGAAGCAGGGAGGAGAAGGGATCTGGAAGAAGGGGATGAGAGTGAGGAAGAAGCTGCAGTTACGACAGATGGATCAGATGAGGAAGGACCTGAAATCAAATTTTTAAGGTTGGTTTTATTGGCTACCAGTAAGCCAAAGCCTGAGATTTCAAACTATGATGGTAGTTTGTCCACAGAAGTGTTGTTGGACTGGATCAGTGAGTTAGACAAATACTTTGAATGTGAGGAGATCAGCGAAGATAGAAAAGTTAAATTCGCTGCCACAAAGTTGAAAGGACATGCAACCTTATGGTGGGACAATGTCCAAGCAGAGAGGAGAAGATCAAATAAGCCACCCATTAAAAAGTGGACCATAATGGTCGCCAAAATGAAGGGTAAGCTTTTGCCCAAAGATTACTAGATTTCTATGTATCAGCAGGCACAAAATTTGAAACAGAGAGGAATGACTGTGAAAGAATATACCGAAGAATTTTATTGGGTGAATCTGAGAGTAGGTTACGTTGAAGACACCCCAGAAAAAACAACAAGGTTTGTAAATGGCCTAAGGCTGGAGATATTGGAAGAGATAAGTATTATTTCTCCGAAAACCATAGAGGAAGCATACCAGAGTGCCTCGAAGGCAGAAGAAAAGATCACTAGGAAGCAAAATGCCAGAAGAGGATGTGGATCTGGCAGAGGGAAAGGACAATCCTTTGGCAGAGGTAGCACTGCCAACAATAGTGAAGAAGGCAGCAATTCAAAAACCTCATGGACAGCAGAAAAGGAAGGTAGCACTAGGGGAGGAAGGCCATACCAACGAGGAAGGGGTAATGGCAGAGGTATAGGAGCTTCCTACCAGTGTTACAAGTGCCACAAGTGGGGGCACAAGTCCTTTGAGTGCCCTGAAGGTGAACAGGCTGGACAAAGAGGAGCATATGTTGCTCAAACAGAGGAAGTAGAGGCACCACCCCAAGAGGTAGAGAATGTACCAGAGACAGGAAAGGCCTTAGTCTTAAATAAGGTACTGCTAAAACCGGCAAAGGAGACAGCTAAGCAAACCCAGAGAAAGGCATTATTACGGACTGTGTGTAAGTCACATGGAAAATGCTGCAAGTTGATTATAGACAGTGGAACCACTAATAATCTTGTTGCTACAGAGATGGTGGAGAAATTGGGTTTGAAAAGGTTAAAGCACCCAACTCCCTATAAGGTGTCTTGGTTACAGAAAGGACATCGACTGCTAGTTGACGAGTAGTGTGAGGTGGAATTCCATATTTTCAAGTATAGGGACAAAGTGACTTGTGATATCATGCTTATGGATGTGTGTCATATTCTGCTAGGTAGACCATGGCAGTATGACCAAAAAGTTGTTCATGACAGAAAACCAAACTGCTACAAGTTTGTCAAGGATGGGATTAAGCATACACTAGTACCCATCAAGGAAGAAGAAACAACAGAGACTAGTGGCACAAAAGCATTGTTGATGGGGGGGAAATAATTTTTAAAACAGATTGAAGATAATGAGATAAAGTATGCCATTGTAACGAGACCAAGAGCAGTGTTGTTGCATACTGAAATTTCTGACTTACCTGAAGAAATCCAGGATTTGTTACAGGAATTCAGCGACATTGTGGTGGATGATTTACCGGATAAGTTACCACCAAACCGAGGTATCAGTCATCACATAGATTTCATCCCTGGAGCTATTTTACCAAACAAAGCTACTTACCAGATGAGTCCTAAGGAAAATGAAGAGATCAAGAAGCAGGTACAGGAATTGTTGGACAAAGGATTGATACGAGAAAGTTTAAGTCCCTGTGCAGTTTCGACAGTTTTAGCTCCCAAGAAAGGAGGTGAGTGGCATATGTGTACTAATTCAAGAGCAATAAATAAAATTACTATCAGGTACAGGTTTCCATTTCCATGAATGGATGACATGATGGACTACTTGAGTGGAGAAGCATATTTTTCAAAAATAGATCTAAAGAGCGGATACTACTAGATTAGAATAAGAGAAGGGGATGAATGGAAAACAGCTTTCAAAACCAATGAAGGTTTGTATGAATGGCTGGTGATGCCATTTGGGCTGAGTAACTCCCCTAGCACTTTCATGCGCCTAATGAACAAGATGTTGAAGGAGTTCATTGGAAAATTTGTGATTGTATATCTTGATGATATACTGATTTTTAGTAAGACCAAGGAAGAATTTTTCGACACGTTAGATATGTTTGGAGAAGTTACAGCAAAATAAGTTGCTGATAAATTTTAAAAAATGTTCTTTCTTTCAGAAGGAATTAGTCTATTTGGGTTTTTTGATTTCAGAAAATGAGATGAAAATGGACCCAGAAAAAGTTGTAGCCATAATCAGCTGGCCATCCCCTAAGAGTCTATTCGAAGTTTGGAGTTTTCACGGGTTGGAAAGTTCTTATCATAAGTTTATAAAGAATTTTAGTGGAATTTGTGCACCCATGTTGGATACCATCAGAAATGAAAGTCATCCTTTCCATTAGACTGAAGCTGCAGAGAAAAGTTTCTAGATATTGAAGAAGAAGATTACTGAAAGGCCAATTTTGAGATTGCCTGATTTTAACAAACTTTTCCAAGTTCGTTGTGATGCCAGTGGTACAGCCATTGGAGCCATACTCAGCCAGGAAGACAAACCAATAGCTTACTTCAGTGAAAAATTAAATGAAAGTAGGCAAAAATACATGTCTTATGACAAGGAGTTTTATGGCGTCATCCAAGCATTGAAGCATTGAACACATTATTTGTTGGGTAATGAGTTTGTCTTATTTTCTGATAATTCTACATTACAGTATGCTATGCAACAGCATAAACTGAATCATAAACACACAAAATGGGTTGAGTACTTGCAAAGTTTTACATTCGTATTGAAGCATATCAGTGGTCAAGCCAACAAGGTAGCAGATGCACTAAGCAGAAGAGTTTTACTCTTACAGGAGAGCACGATAAAAGTGTTGGGTTTTGAACACCTGAGGACTTGTATCAAACCGATGCAGATTTCAAGGAGGCTTATGAAGCCTACCAAAATCCCTTGTTGAGGAATAATAGTCCATGGCTGGACTATGATGTATAGGAGGAGCTGCTATTCAAGGGAGGACAACTGTGTATTCCAGAATGTTCGATGAGGGAGAACATCATCCGGGAAAAACATAGTGGATGTCTAGCTAGACATTTCAACATTGATAAGACCTTGGATCAGCTCAGTCATTTTTACTACTGGCCGAAGATGCGAAGATGTGTGCAACGATATGTAACTAGGTGTAAAGTGTGTCAGTTGGCGAAAGGGCACAATCAGAACACAGGGTTGTATACACCCTTGCCTATTCCAAACAGACGTGGGACTCAGTCAGTCTAGACTTTGTCTTGGGTCTGCCAAAAACATAGCGGGGTTTTGACTCCATCATGGTGGTGGTGGACCGTTTCTCCAAGATGGCACACTTCATCCCTTGCAGGAAAACCAGTGACACCACCCATGTAGCACACTTGTTTTCCACTAAACTTGTCAGACTGCATGACATACCCAAGTCCATTATTTACGATAGGGATGTGAAATTCACAGGACATTTCTGACGCACCTTGTGGAAAAAGTTGAACACAAAGTTAAACTTCATCTCCGCTTATCACCCACAGACTGATGGGTAGACGGAGGTGGTGAATAGGAGTTTAGGAAACTTGCTACGGAGTCTACTTGGGGAAAATTCACGAATGTGGGATTGTGTACTTGCCCAAGCGGAATTTTCTTACAACGATTCACCAAACTGAA
Organism: Pinus tabuliformis; assembly: GCA_031772625.1. Taxonomy (NCBI): domain Eukaryota; kingdom Viridiplantae; phylum Streptophyta; class Pinopsida; order Pinales; family Pinaceae; genus Pinus; species Pinus tabuliformis. The sequence goes on from CM062812.1 coordinate 93,955,128, forward strand.
GCATGAGAAGTAGCCCTTTCCAGATCTTGTATGGAATGCATCCTCAAGGAGTGCATGAGTTACGAGATTTGGGACAGTTAGAAAGAAAGAGTGCTCACGGGAAAGATTTTGCAAGAGCAATTAACGACCTACATGAGTAGGTGAAGTCAAAATTACAGGGCAGAAATCAAAGGTACAAATAGAAAGCAGATCTAAAAAGACGGGAGGTACAATTTAACGTATGGGATCAAGTCCCAGCGCATCTGCACAGAGAAAGATTCCCTAAGGGAGAATACAATAAGTTAAAGTTTAAGAAAATTGGACCTTGCAAAATTCTGCGTAAGTTTTCTGCAAATGCCTATGAGCTGCAATTGCCTCTAGGTATAGGAATATCACCCATCTTTAATGTGGCTTATTTATTCCCATATGCTGCTAGTCTTGAAGGGGACAGTTCAGCACAGTAAAATCGGGATACCCAGGAAGAGAGTAGTTCGTAGATGAGACAAATGCCTTCAACTCAACCACTTGAGATCGAAGGAATCCTCGATACACAGGTAGCCAGGCAGACTTGAAGAAAGGAGTACCTACAGTACCTCATCAAGTGGAAGAACCGTCCCATTAAGGATAGTTCGTGGCTTGACGCAGGTCAGATACAACGTGTAGGGTATTCTATCGAGGAGCTCATGGAACGGAGCCATGAATTTTTATCTACCCTGGAAACTGGATGCAGGAGCATCCAACTAAGGGAGGTCATGGCTAGAGTATTTGTCTTTGCAGACCAGAAGGAATTCCAGTTAGTTTCTTTTAAGTTCCATTTAAATTTCTAGTTAACAACATTTAGAACTTTACACGAAGTTTAAGGTTGTTCCAGCCCACTGTTTATTTTTATTTACTGTCCTTTTTATTTTTAATTTGTTGTTTCAAATTAACTTTAGAATACAGACAAATATGAATAGTTATCAATGAATAACTAAAATGAAACTACTGACAGTTTAAATAACTGTACAGTGATCTTTAAGAAGGAAGGAAAAAGCCACTGTAATCATTTATCATAGTATTGAATAAAAATAAGCACACAATCATTTTGAGAATCAAGAAAATCTAAGTTCATATATTGCAGCCTAAATTTATTTCCTTTTTCCTCCAAACTTAATTAATTAAGTTCATCTACCCATTTCCCAACAGTGACAAGGAGTGAGAAATTATCACAGAGGCAAGAAGAAAACGCAGTCGAGTTCCATAAATCAACAGGGAGGGTTTGCAGAAGAGTCGAGCACAACAACCATCTAGAGGTACCAACAAACTTGTATCATTCAAATTTATTAGTTTCTTTTCAAAATATTTGTGTATATATAAATTTACAGTCCAAGTTACAGACAAGCAACAGGCCGAACAATGAAACAGAGGCCATCCATAACAATGCCGAACTTAATTATGAGTTCGTAAGTTAACCACGGAGCCGACATAATTACAAATTCATAAGTTAATAGCCCCGAGGCATAAATACACAGAACCATGAAACAGTGAGGCCGAAGCCACAACTCTCGACAATAGACCAATTAAAGAATACAAACAACGAACACTTCGAAACAGACAGACACAGAAATGATGAGGCACGACCCTACCAGATACAAGAGCATAGGTTTCAGGGCAAGAGACCAGTGATCGACGAGCCCAGTTATTCACCTGCAGTGGCCACCAAACAAGGTTGTAAGAACCCAAGAAATATAATCATAAAAAGAAACTAAAAACAGGGAGGAGGGTTTAAAGAGAGCTCACTTACGAGAGGAGCCGAGCCTTGCAAACGGAGGAAGGAAGCCACAGACCAAGGTCACAGTCGCCAAAGCGCCCATTGCTCACAAGGAGCGAGAAGCATTAGTAACAGTAGCAAATGAAGAAGAACCATAAAGCATGGAAGGAGAGCTTACCTCTGTTTGAATGTCGGATGAGAATTGAGAGTTGAGCCACCACACGACCATGACCTGCAACAAAACGTCAAGCTTACAATCAAACAATGAAGAGAAAGCCTTGAAGACAAAAGTATAAATCAAAGCCATACAATGAAAAACAAATTTACAGAGTCGAGGCAACCCAGGAGTATAGCCGAAGTAGACCCTGCAGAGCCACAAGGTAGGCGGCCAACTATAGGAACCACAATCATAACTAGGGCTGAACAGATGGAAACCAAAGACAAAGACCAGGGGTCCTAAATGCGAAACTTCAGAACCGTCCTCAAAACAGGAAAGATTGCCAGAGCTTGCAAACAAAAACCCTCACAGAGAACCATCCCCAGAACATGATAACCGCCTCGTGGAGCAGCAGCCAGAACCCGGTAGCAGAGACCTAAACTCGACGGAGCAGTAGAGCATCGGAACAACAACTAAATGACAAAGGTTAGGGTTTCTTTGGCATAGTGAAGAGGCGGGAGAAGTGAGGCCCGTGGACAGGACAGTTGTACTCACAACATTAACTCACCAATATCGTGCCATAAAATCAATCAACCATAAAATCATACACGCAATCACACAATAATTATATGTCGTAAGTGATTAGGGCTGGTCCCATCAGAATGCTGTTGCTAGAGATTGTTGGGGGTAGAAAGAATATTGATGTGTAGGTTAGCCGGTCCAGTCAATTATACTTTCCTGAATTGGCTTTCAAGTTGATTGAGAGTGGTGAGTTGGGGATGAGGTTGAGAGGAGGAGAAATGGAATGTGGAGATGAGGAGAAGGTGAGAAGACTCACAAAAGTTGGATTGTGGTGCATTCAATATAACTCTGCAGATCGTCCTTGCATGATGAGGGTTGTGCACATGCTAGAAGGAAATGGAGATGACTTCGCCAATCCTCCGCCGCCCTTCATTTCCTCGGCCACACCTGAAAATGTTGTACTACCATCCACGATAAATTCTTCTTCACTTGAGATTACTTTATAGCTTTCTATCTTTGATTCTCTTTACTTAAACCAGTTTCTAGATTTGCCCGGACTCCACACAATACCTTTGTGAATGAGTCAATGACTACCATGAAGTGTTAAGACCCTAACTCGGTGATGACTACCATGAAGTGTTAAGACCCTAACTCAGTGATTGCTCCAAACGTTGAATCTCTCTTACCGAAGTTTGGGCCATTAAATTTATAAAAGTATGTTTTACACATCATGATTTTGTGTCCATTGCTCACATCAAGATCAGTGAGGTGAATTTACATTTACATTCTATCATGATAAAGACGTTATAACTTATCACTTTAACATTATTATTTTGTTTATAAAGGTATATTTTCCACATCTTCATTTTGTATCAATTGCTCACAACAAGGTCAACCCTGAGGTATTTTAGGGTGTGACCTTGTTTTGGTGGGTAAATTTATTAAATTATAATAATAAAAAATGAAAATTTTCTGGTGTGGTATTTTTTTTTGTAAGCTTAAGTAGAGCCTCCTTTTCTATTTATATAAAAGAAAACTGAAACCACATACAGTTAATAGGTGGCCTCAACTTTCCCATTGGGAAACCAAGTTTGTTGGCCACCTATGCATATTATAAGCCATCCAAAAATGATAAGTTATCAGTCTTTCTACCCAAGTGATATATACATAACTATTTAAAAACCAGTCTATAGTATTAGATCCCATAAGCATGCATGTAAAAGAAAACTAGCCACTAAAAAACAAAAACCTGAGGTCATTGTGCTCAACTATTCTTTGAGGTCTTCCAGTTCTGACTCAATTGTTGTTGGACCTTCAGCTGAATCTCCAGGTGTTGTTGTCATTTCAATAATACATGGAATGTGTCGTTGTATACGGTCCAATCTTATGTCCTGCCTGCAGAGCTAGAATTGGATAGTTTGCAAGTCATTTTTATAGTCTGGCATGTGATGATCAGAGCCATCCCCATGGACACTTGTTCCATTGCTTTTCCTACTAGTATTTTCATGAGCCAGTACAGATGCAAGGTCTGTTTGAATTGGGATAGTCTCCCTTTGGTGTTCCTAGGATATGGAATGTGGTCTTTCCATTCCTCCAATTTGTCCTCGGAGTCCTCTTCCATAATTCTTTCCTCCATTTCTCCTATAATTTTTCGGATCCCTGCATTCGTTCCTTCCTTATATGCTTTTGTTGCCTCCCTGGCAGTCTCGTCCAGGGGTCTTCTTCCTCTCCTATGTTCTGAGGTTCCAATGTTCTTTGAATGAGGACTAGATTTTCCTCGTCCTCTGTGACCTCTTCCTTTGGCTAGACGCGCATGTCGTCGGTGTTTGCTACATGTTCACAGTGATCACAATTCAATGTCAGGATAAAACATCCATTACCCATCCAAATGCCAATTGCCTTATGGGGTTTCTATTCTCCATCACTGCCTCCCCTCTGCCTACACTGCGTTTCTCCCAGGCATTCAAGTGAACTAGGGGTGCTCTTCACCTTCTCCCTACTCACCCTAACCTGCCTCTCGGTCGGACACATAGTATCTATCTCTCCTCCACTATCCCTTCCTCCCACATTGAGGTCCCTTAGGGTAAACCATTCCCTATGCGACCTCGATATAGCGAACAAAGGGATCTTCACGCTGGGACTCTCCTCCCTCCCCCTGCCCTGCTTGCTAATGCCACTCCCTCCCCTTGTAGCACTACCTCCTCTACATGTCACCCATTCCTTGCTTAGCTTCCTACCCAGCTTCCCCTCCCAGGCTTGCTCTTCTTTGCTACCATAACTCCCCGTATCTACCCAGAGATTTGGCCTGAGGAACTTCTTCGGACCCTTAGTACTCCATTCCACCTGGATAAAATCCTCTCTAGCCTCACTAGCCTTAGCCGTGAGCAAAATGCGCCACTCCCTATTATCTTCTATGCCCTCAAGCCTGGCTAGCATCGACGCAAAGCTACCGGGCCACTCTTCCTCACTGCTTTTTCTCTTTATACGCAGCATAACCTTTCTCCATGGAATTTCCTTCCCAACCTAGCACAAATTCCTTCCCCCACTCGACATACTGGACTTTCCTTCGCGAATTACAGAAAGAAAACAGTTAACGTACCTGTTAGCTCTACTACAAGCTTCAGCAGTTGAAGGTCAATTTTCGGTTTGGTGATGGGTTTATGCCGAAAGGGAGTGCACTGCAGTCTTTTTACATTCCTCCTTCAGTTTCCTCACACCCCTTAAACCTTCCGCTGTCTCTATTTTTCCTCTGAAAATCTCTCTGCCCCACTTAATCTCTTGTATTATGCTAGTTCTAAAACTCTGCGTAATCCTGTTTTCCTGACCCCGAGCGCTAAGCTGTGGTCACCATGTGACCTGATCATATGACTCTGTGCTCTCTTTTAAACCCCGCCTTGATCTCCACCATCGATCGCCCATGATCCGACGGTCTCTGCTATGTTTACCGTATGATTAAACCCTGCGCACTTTCCTCGTCATCTGACCGTCCGTCGCATGATCGAACGGTAATCACATCCCCCGATCACGCGACTTGCCTGCCTGTTAACCTGTGGGGGCAGTGGCTTTCGTGTGCCACGCATCGTAATATTATGGGATCACGCCTGCACATATGGAAACCGCCCGCCTCTGATAGGTGATGCGAGGAAACCACCTACTGCCCGAAACCACCATACCAACCGTTTAAACCTCGCTCACCTTTCGCACCTGTTCACCATCAAATCTACTCAACTGCAATCCGATGGCTGACAATTGTCTTCACCTATCTACCTCCTGATTCCTCCCGCCAACGATCTCCGTCGTTCATTTGCTTGATCCAACGGATGTTGTTTGTTCCCTAATCTGCTCATGCCTCCACCATTCTGCCTATGCTCATTGCTTGCTCTGTGCTCCCGAAACACGAAGATGGTTGGCTACCAGTCCCTGTACTACCTATATTAAATCCTCAGCTACCACATTCAAGGAACAACATGGCTAAGGACAAAGAGGACACTCTTGAGAAGTTCAACCATTTATCAGTGATGGAGCATGTTCCATATTGTACTTCATCTGCCTGAGAAGGACTGTAGAGCACCAGAAAAGGTCGATTTTGTTCATTAAAGCACTCAGACTGCAACATAGGCCCATTTCAGATTGTAAATGTTGTTGGCGGTCCATTATGACCCCTCCACGCATAGTTTAGTAGACTATTTTTGTAAACCAACCTTTATATATATCCAGAAGATAGAATGTAATAGGTTGATGAATGTTATTTTGTTGTAAGCTTCAACTTCTGGAGACTGTAACTAATATGATACCTGTAGCGTCTGGTCTTCATTTTTAGCTAATGCAAGCTTCTTTTTCTATTAATTTCTCACTTTCCACTTCTTCTTCTTTCTTCCAGGCTGTGCCTGTTATGCATTTATTAGAGGGGCTGTCATCCCACTTCTGTGTTTGAATCTAGCATGTATCATTGAATTTGTATGCAGGTTTCTATTATTTTAATGCCAGAGAGCTGTCATCCTGTCTGTGTATTAGGAAATAGATTTACAGACCTTTTAATTGGTTGCAGCTGGCCATCACAGGGTCCTGTGCATCTGCTGGTGTGATTGGTATTCTCCATTATCACATTTTCCTTAAACTGTGAGTAATTGTTGGTCTAAAGCCTTGTAGTTTGTGGGTCTTCACCCATGTCTGGGGTTAAGCATAGTAGAAGTGGTTATCTGGCTTGAATATGCAGCGTTTCTTTCATTCATCCACCATTTTCCAACATTTTTGTTGAGTTTGTAATGTTCCCGAGCATCTCTGATATACAACCGAGGAGAGTTTCTTGGGGTGATAACGGTACCCATGGTTGCTATGCCTGCTTGGTGAATGCGAGTATGGCTCGTCCTCTGCTCTCGTTCTCTCGCTACCCTACAATCTCGCCATCCTCCCTTATCTACGCTCCCTCTCATACTCTGCCTTATCTACCTACCGTCCCATCCACCTTACGCCACCGTCCTTACCACCTCTCCTCTCACCTACGTACCAAATGCCACTTCTCCCTTCTGACATCGCTGAAGACATGCAAGACTCCACCATGCCCTTTGGTATAATCGTGTGGGCAGTGGTAGGTAGTCTTTTTGCCTCATGGCCTTTGACATCTATACTTATTTTGATTAGCCACTCCGTCACCCCGATCGGGGGTTTGTTATGATCATTATCATTGCGTCTGGTCATAATAGTCATCTTGGGCTACTATTTCTCTTAGCAGGTCCATTCTTGTATCCCTTGGTTGCATAGGCCATTTTCTTTCCATGTGTCCTCCTTGTTGATTACACCCCCAGTTGGCCAGGAAATCAGCCGCTTTATTCCCTTCTCTTTTTACATGCTTGATTATCATATAGTCAATCCGTTTCATTATTTCTCCCAGTTCTTGGATGAGGCTTGTTGTTCTCTAGCTTTTGCTTAGCTTGTCCCATGCCTTTCCATTGTAAAGTTTCCTCATCATGTTGATTACCAGTAATGAATCCCCTTCAACTTCCAGTTGTTTATACCCGAGCTTGATAGCTATTCTCATGCCTTGTCGTACTGCCACGAGTTCTACTTCATTGTTACTCATCATGCCGCAATGTGTCCCCATCTCAATATATCAGGTCCTGTTCTAATAGATATCTTTCTTGTTCTCATTTCTTTTACATAGAACTCTCTCTGTTCTTCTTCTATATTTTGACCCCATTCTTCTAGGTTTTTCCAAACTCTCCAATTCTCCTCATTGTGGTCTTCTTTCCAGAACTCATCTACTTGATTTAGGCCTACATCTTTTGAGAACTGTAGAAGATTTTTGAGTTATTGCTTTCCATTTAATTTTTCTCGTTTTTGCCAAGCCTCATCCCAAAACTTTGTTGTTTTTCCATTTCGTATTTCCCAGAAAGCATGGTTTGTGATTATGTCCCTATTCTGGCTTGCTAAGTTCGAAATGGTAGATCCTCTTGGTGGGTCTACATACAGTAATATATCCTCTACTCTCCCTGGCATGTTATACTGCCTCATCCATATTTGTTTCCAGAGGTATCCTCCTCCTGCCATCCATCTCCACCACAACTTGGCTCCCATAATTTGATTGATGAGGTATGGATCCCTCAGTCCCAGACCCCCTTACTCTTTTTTTCTGCTAAATCCTTGCCATTAAATCAAAGCCCATTTTTTCTATTGTTGAGGTCCTCCCCATATGAATTTCTTAAATATTTCCACCATTTTAGAACATGCCCCTTTCGGGGCTACCATCCCAGATAGTTAGTAAATCGGTATTGATTATAGGACTGCTTTTACCAGGACTACTCTTCCTACAAGGTTTAGAGATCTGAAAGACCAGTTGGCTAGCCTTCCTAGGATCTTCTGGATAGTCTGCTGCCAATTTTCCATCTTGAGAGAATTGATTTCCAAGGGTATTCCTGTATACTTGGTGGGTAACTCTCCTACCATGAATCCCAAAATTCTCACGCAGTAAGTTTTTACATTACCAGTTGTTTTTAAGAAGTAAGTGCATGATTTCTCCTTGATAATTTGAGTGCCTGAGGCTTCCATGAAGAGATCAAGGATGTCTTTCATCCTTTTGACTTCCCTAAGAGATATAGAACAGAATAGCATGATATCATCCACGAACTGCTAGTGGGTTATCGGGAGATCATTCCCCCAAACCCTTATCCCTTTGATTCTGTCTTCCTATGCTTCCTTTTTGATATACCTTCCTAGCCCATCTACAACGATAATGAAGAGGAAGGGGGATAAGGGATCCACTTGCCTAAGACCTCTAGTGGCGTTGAAGGTGGATGACGAGGTTCCATTTAAGAGAATTGCGAAGACCGGGGTGGATATCATCGCCAAGATCGATTCTATCCATATGTTACAGAAACCAAAGGCCTCCAAAACTTTCCTTGGATACTCCCAATTTAATCTATCATAGGCTTTGGATAGATCCACTTTAATCATCATTCCGGCCATCTTTTTTTTATTTTAGCGAGTGCACCACTTCTTGGGATACTATCAGTCCATCTAAGATCTCTCTACCCTCCACAAAACCTATTTGTTATGGGGATATAATACTAGGCAAAATCTGTTTCAATCTTTTAACTATCAGAGTGGAAATAATTTTATAAATAACATTACAAAGGGCAATAGGTCTAAAGCCTTGCGAATCATCTGACTTGGAGGTTTTAGGGATGAGAGAGAGGAGGGTGGCATTTAAACCTGGACATACCTTTTGATTTCTTTTGGATTCTTCCACCACCTCCACGATGTCATTGCCTATGAACTTCCATGCAGCTTGATAGAATTCTGCCATAAAGCCATTCAGTCCCAAGGCCTTATTTTTCTTCAGTCCTTTCACCACTTTGTCGACCTCCTCTATCATAGCTGCTCTCATTAAAGTAAGGTTTTTACCTCTGGTGATCATATTGGGGATCTGGTTGCATATTCTGCGAGCTGCTTCTTGCCTTTCCTCCTGTGGTTCCATTAGAAGATCTTTGAAATGTCTGACCAGGGTTTCCTCCATATCCTCATGCTGAGTTTGTTGGACTCCTTCTTCATTTTTCAGGGAAAAAATTTTATTTCTCTATCTGAGCTGTACCATTGCCTTATGGAAAAATTTGGTGTTCCTTTCTCCCTACCTTAAATAGTTCACTCTTGACTTTTTTCGCCATAATATTTCTTCCTGTTTCCTTCTTTCCTCTATTTGGCTAACTAGTCTTCCTTCTTCTACTGCTAATTCTTCACTTCACCCTTCCCTTATAATTTCTTGTTGTATTGCCATCATCCTTTGATTTAACTGCTGTTGGTCCTGTATTATGTTTCCAAATTCCTCTTGGTTCCACTTCTTGATTTTTTGCCTCATTTCCTGTAACTTAAGCTGGAACATTTGCATTCCATTTCTTCCCTTTTGTTCACTTTGCTTCCACCAATCCTCTACCTTGTTTATAAACTTAGGGTCTTTGAGCTAGAAAGCCTCAAATTGGAATGGATGATTTTTAGGATTGGCTTTGAGATCAATCTCTAATCTAACCAGCCAGTGGTCTGACCCCATCCCAGGTAATATCATCGCTTCCACAAAAATGTCTCTACTCATAATCTGCTCCGATATTAGGAATTTGTCTAACCTTGAGGCAATTTGATGCTTCCCTCTTCTTTTGTTATTCCAGGTGTGTATCCCATTATTAGTTAGGATATCCACTAGCCTCTGATCATTTATGGTATCTGCAAACAATTCCATATCTCCATCTATTCTTCTCACACCTCCTCTTTTTTCATTCAAGGATGTAATCATGTTGAAATCCCCTCCTATAATCCATGGTGTATCTTGGTACAAACCTCGCACATTTACTAAGTTTCAGATGAAAGTCCTTCTTTCTCCTAGGATATGAGGACCGCAGACCCCAGAGAGGAGAATGCATTCTTTGGATCCAATATTTCTAAATTTTCCAAAGAGGATTCTTGGCATACCTACCCATTCTTCAAATCTTACTTCTTCAGGGTTCCAAAGTATGGCCAAACTTCCTGCACTTCCTATAGCATCTTGTCCTACTATCTCGTACCCGGGCTTGAAGTTTCCCATGATCTCCTTCAATTTTAGTTCACTGATCTTGGTTTCTTGAAGTAACATCACACTAGGTTTATCTTTCCTCAGTCTTTCTTTGAGATATCTCTGTTTCCCTTTACTGTTTAGACCTCTTATGTTCCAGGTCGTGATTATCATTTCAACAGTTTCTATGGTTGGTGGAATACCTCTGATAATGGCACCACTCTTCCTGAGTTAACAAGCATTTCTCCCACCATTTGGATGGATTCACTCATGGGTCTTCTTCCCATTTTTTTCCCTCCTTTGCCTGGTGCTCCTGCTTCCTGACCCTATCCCCCCTGTGATCCTAGATGCTCGGGTTGACTTATCATGATCGTTCCTAGTTTCATTTATATTGTTCAAACATTTTTTTGTATAGCTGTTTTTGGTCTTCTGGGATGAACCTCTCATCTAAGTGTCTCCATTCATGTAGCAATCTCTTCATCACTTGTTCCTCTTCGCTAAAATTTTCTTTCTGTGGGTCTATATCCATCTGGATTTGTTGCATTTGCATTTTATTTACTTCCCCTTCATTTCCTTCCACTGTTTTGATCGGTTCTTACTTTTTCCCTTTGTCTTTCTGTATTGGCTCTATTGGTTCGTCACTGCTCTCCTCATTGATCTCTTCCATTTCCTCTTCCTGTAGCACAGCGAATTTGTTCTGATTTTCTTGTTCCTTCTCTTTCTGTGGGTTCTTATGGTTACTCATCAATTTTTGGGTCCTTTTCCTCCTGTGGACCTCTTGAAATCCCCCTTCCACTTCCTTTCCAGATCCTTCTTCCTTCTTGCTTCCTTGAGTGTGCTCCAGGAAGTTCTGAGGGAAAAATCTGAATAGATGCCCATATTCATGGCATCTCCGACACCTGAAGGGTATGTGCTCATAATCTAGAGGTTTTTGCCAGATTTCATCATGATATTCTACTTCTATGCAATCAGGGAGAGGTTCTGTAATTTCCATATAAACACAAATCCGGGAATAAGAAGTGTACCTTCCTTTTCTTGTTGTGTCAGTCACCTTGACGAAGGTCCCAATCAAGTTACCTATTCCTTCCAGGATTTCCGGGTCCCAGAAATCCATTGGGAGGCCAAACAGGCGAACCCAGATTGGCACAGCCAGCATTTTTTCCTGATCTGGGTTATAACATTCTTCCCAGTGGTGCATAAATAAACCATCATTATTGAATAAATAAGGACCATCTTCAAATACATTCTCTTTGTCTTCTAGGTTAGAGAATACGATTGAAAAGAAGCCTTTCGCTCCTAGTTTCAAGTCTATGTGACCTTTCGGTTGCCAACGCTGCTGTATCCATTTAACCAATTCCTTCTCTGTAGGCCAGGCCCCTATGAATTTGCAGATCAGCGCATGATCTTTCATAAACCCTCTATATTCCTCTAGTTTGTTGTTGGGGATGACAAACCTTGGTTTTTTTGCTGCTCTAGGCAGGCATTTTCCTCCTAGACCAGCGTGCGAGCACGCTCCCATGACCGGTGCGTCCTTGCCCCTTTTTCCCTGACTTCTCATAGTTCCATTTCTGCTTGCTTCTCCCGCCGTCACATTCTTGTAGGAGGGGCTCGCTCCCCGCCCTGTGAGGCTTATCATTCTTCCGTCAGTCTGCATCTGCCCCAGTCGATCTTGCTCTATGACTTGTGACAATGCTCTCTTGTCCTAATTTGCTGTGGTCTCCCCTGCCCTTTGTCACTGTTGCAGGCTTACCAGGCACAAACCCTGCATCAAACCCTAGCCCGTGACTCTTCCTCCATTGTCTAAATTTGATTGTTAAGAAGACCTTCTAGTGTGGTATTTTTATATTTTTATATTTATTGATTTACTTAAAGTGAATTGTGATTGAGTTAGACTCACTAAATTATGATAAAAATAAATAAATTTTAAAATATTGTATATTTATAGTTAATTTACTAATTAATAATAAAAATTACAAGTACTTATTATAATTATAATTATATTTATTTTAATTTTAACTTATTGTAAAATAATAAATTAAATTTTTATAATGTGATTTTTTAAATCTAATATAATTTTATAAACATAATGATATAATATTTATTATAAATTTCATTTTTTATTTTTATTTTATTAAATAAATTTAAGTTTAAAATCCTCAACTCAATATCTTGACATTTCAAATTTTATTATAATTTTATAATTTATCAAATTAAATTTCATACCTAAAAAGTTTAATATTTTATTTTGATTTATATTATAAAAAAAATCTTATTAAAATTTTTTAGTTTTATTTAAATCTCTAATATAAAATAATTTCAAAATTTTATTATAATTTTATAATTTATTAAATTAAATTTCATACATAGAAAATTTTATACTTTATTTTAATTTGTATTATAAAAAAATTCTTATTAAATTTTTTCCATTCTATTTAAATCTCTAATATAAAAATAGATAGTTAAAACAAAAATTGAAATAACCATTTAAATTAGCTAAAACAAGTAATTAACATATTTTTTAGCCATATTATTTGAGTTTATAATAATAATGGTGACATAATATGAGTTTATAATAATAATAGTGACAATCAAGTAAAATTAACGTTTTAATATATATTTGATTTATCATAATATTTTTATAAACAAATAATTTAGAAATAAAATTTTAAATTCTTTATATAATAAATTTTAATAATAATAAAATAATATTAATATATATCTATATATCTATATATATATATATATATATATATATATATAATATATTATATATATATATATATATATATATATATATAATCCTAATTTTATTAAAGGAAAAAGATATTGACATTCAACCAAATTAATAGAATGCGAAGAATAAAAACACAACCAAATGAATTAATAAAAATGTTATTGTGAGCAATGTTTTAAATCCTTGTAAAGGTTGTTGACGTTGAGTATGGCTCAAGTAAACACAACTCATGAAGTTGGTGTGCTTTTTAGTAAAGAGTCTTACACAATCCTATAAAAAGGAAGAAGTTGGTTAAGCAATTCCTTTTTAGGAGTTGTTTCCAAAGTTAATATAAATATTCTCTTTTATAAAAAAGAAAGAACTTGGTTATAATGAGAAATTTCTTTCTAGGAGTTGTTTCCAAGGTCAATATAAATATTCTCCAAATGTCATTCCTTGGATAATATTAATCATCATTGTGATTTTTCATAGAAACGGTCGATATAATATGTTTGAGTGACAAGTCGTTGATGCCTTCCACTAAAATCCAAATTTCTAAATTAATCTATCTACAAACTGTAACATCCCCTTGAAAAAAAGAAGTTATAAATAATAATTACTTTAGTTAAAAGACGTGAAAAGTTGTCACTTTGGAAAGTCCAATGATAAGTGGGAATTATCTGATTTTTATTTTAATAATAATTTGTGTTTTAATGATGCAGGAATTATGAATAACTTATTTGGAAATTATGCTTAAAGTGTACTTCATTTGTCAAGGTAGTTAATTAGTTATGGGTTAGGGGGTTACTTGGCCATAATTTTTCTTTTGGAATAAAACAAAAAATAAGGAAACCAATAGGGTATGATGTACTTGAGCAATCAAGAAAGGAGAAGACTCCAAGAGTAATTGTGCTAAGAAACCATGCTGAAATGTCCAACGAATTCAGGCATCAGGAAAGGCCAAACTAAGTCTTTTGAGGACCAGATAGTCTCAGAGGCTAATTGTGCAGAATATACTAACATTCTTTTTATGAGGATAGCACGAGGGGAGACACAATGTGTACTAGTCTCATGGTTGTGAGGACAAAGAATTCTTTCCAAGAGTTACAGATTTGGATCAAAGTTGAAGGAAAACAAGAAGAACAGATGAGTACCTATAACTTGAATTGTTTCAATAATCAATGTAAGAATCAAGAAAGTAAGTTATGATAGTAGAATTATAATAAATATTTGATATGTCTAAGGATGAACATTAGCATGATAACCTTGAATTGTATAGATGAACCCTTAATAATTTGTCTCCATTATCGTAGAAATTTAATTACATTGTTTTTTTGTGGCAATGGGTATGCAACCCTTATTAAAGGTTATCAAAATATTTTTATCTGTAGTTGTGTTGGTTTCCTTGCTTAGCCAGGAATGGCCAAGCATGGGTTTCCTCGCTTAGCCAGGAATGGTTGAGCATGGAAATAGTCCCTCACAGTTAATAGAATGATGCACAACAAATATTTGTAGTTGTACACTTTAACATATAAAATCAAGAAAATAGTTGTTATACAATCCAAAAACTCTTGTGCAAAATGTAAAGACATCAAAGACCATCAAATGATAAACTAGAAATGGTGCAACAAGTAATTTCTGAACAAAATGATAATAAAGTCGTAGCCCAGTACTACTAACAGAACCCACACTTATGAATCAATATAAACCTTAGAATCTAGGAAGATTTGTTGGTTAAAAACTTTCCTGAAACTAACTATATAAATCCTAGATACAATATTCTAATGCAGTCATCGCATGCCATTGAGTGTAAACCGAGAAAATTGTACAACAAAAAAGATATGGAAAATTACAGATGTAGTAACATTATGATATACATTGTAACTAACCCATATTCATAACAATAAGTGAGATAACTTTGTAAGTTAACTATCATTACTAGAAAACCAAATAAGCAATTCCTTACAAATTCATTGGTAGCCCTCATCCTTAAACATTAACCAGATGTACAACCAATAAAAGTATAGAGAGAAAGAAAAGACCAGTTCCAATTCGATACAAAATTCAAAATGAAATATAGAGTCCTCAATTCTCAGTTCAGGGATCGAAACCCACTTGTAATGTAACAAAAATTAACAAACAATATGCAGGGTAATATCCCAGAAACCACAACAAGACCTTATACAATGTTTTCCACATATTGTCGACGTATCATAAAATCCTTGACATAGAGGGGGAAATGTACCTGGAACAAGGAGAGAAAGAATAGTAAGTCGGCAAATTTCTAGTATTGTCAGCGAAGAACGTAGGAAAGAAAAATGGTTGCCTGCAAACATGCACAACAAGTTACTAAGGATTTAACTGGTTAAGGTAATGAACTGTAGAATTCAAGGAAAATATTGTACCTGTATGATTCCATACATCCTCCTAAGGCTGAGTGTGTTGGGTCCCTATAATACTAGTGATTACCCCATTACTATTGTAGTTATACCCCTTATTTATATTTTTGTGCCCCTATTACCCCCATATTGTTATTTCTGTGCCCCATAGAATCCCTCTATTGTTATTTTCGTGGCTTTATATTATTATTGTTAGGTCGGCTGGATTATATTGTGACTCCTTAGACTCCTATATATAGAAAGGAGGTTTTGTCATTTGTATCATCCAAGAATTGTTCATTTATGTAATGTAAAGGAGGTTGCCCCCTCGAAGAGGCTGAATTCTAAGGCATTGATCTATCTTTTCTATCTTTTCTTGAGCTGGTTTCATAACATTTGGTATCAGAGCTTTGGATGCTAGGGTTTCGCTGCTCCAAACAGGTCATCGTGGCATTTTCGCTATAACTTTTTTTCTGTGACGTTTCAGAAGTCGCAAAAAAAAACCCATTTGAGAAGAAATCGTGCTGAATCTTGGGTCTGAATTTTAGAGCTTTTCGCGTGATATTTGCGGAGATATGATCTGAGGAAGTTGGTCTTTTTGCAGACTCCTGAATTACATTCAAAACAGTTGACGTGGGGAAAATCGTCATAACTTTCTCTCTGGGGATCAGATTGAAATTTTGTAAGAAGGTACAGAAAGAGCACAGACTGTAGTTTCTTGTGTGTGTGTTTCAGATTCAAAGGTTGAAACAGTAAATCGTGGCACGTCGTACAAGTTCGCTCTACTGAACCAGTCTAAAAGCAAGTCACTGTGGGAGATTTCACATAACTCTTCCTTGGAGAATCCAATTTGGCTCAGACTTGTGGCATTAGAAAGAGGACGCAGAAGGCTACCACAAGTAGCAATTTTAGAACTGGATGATCTGAAATTACAGAGATACATCAGATTCAATATCAGGCTTCTATAAAGTGAAAAAAGTTGTGTAGTTTTTTTTTAAATTTTTGTGTAAGCTTGGTTTAACAGAATTCAAAGGGCATAGTAAAGTATTATTATCGGTAATTGATGCCCCGAGGAAAGAAAATGCAAACACCTAGTAAGGAACCTGAAAGCTCTAGCATGACTCATGAAGAAGAGGAAGAAATGCTACATGATATATCAAAATTACAAGAACAAGTGCAACAAATGTCACGCTCACAAAAGCTAACAGAAGCTAAGATAAGTGGCGTGGAATCTAACATAAATGGCGTGGAATCTAAGATAAAGGGCATGGAAGCTAAGATGGATGATTCGAAGATAGATTTGAACAGAGACATGGCAGATTTGAAGATAGATTTGAAGACAGACATGGAAGAATTGAAGAAGTTGCTACAAGAAAGGGTCACTAATGGTGAAAAGGTAGTAAAGGAAACTCATGATGAGAACAAAAGAAATGTTAATCATGATTCCATAGATGCTAATGTTGGATCGAAGAATCACCATATTCCAAAAATCGATATGAGGAAGTTTGATGGCAAGGATCCCGCCACATGGATATTACAGATGGAGCAATTCTTCGATCTCAATAATGTGCAAAACGCACAAAAGGTACGTATGGAAACTGTATATTTGGAACCAAATCAGTTTGTATGGTATCAATGGCTTTGCTCTCGTAAACAATTTATCACTTGGGCAATTTTTACGGAAGAATTGATAGCACATTATGAAGATACAAAAAGCAACACTTTTTTTAGCCAATTGATAAGTCTCAAACAAAAGGGTTCAGTAATGGAGCACATTGAGGAGTTCCAAAAATTGAACATAAGGGTAAAAGATATTCCAGAGGAGCATAGGATTGATGTGTTCATAAGGTCTTTAAAGGATAATATCCAACATGATGTTCGCCTTTGGGAACCTGATTCATTAGAGAAGGCATTCAAGTTAGCAAGAAAAATGGAAAGCAAAATTATGGCAACCAGGAAGCATACCACTCACAACTATAAAGACGGAAGTGTTGTTGCCCCTAGTCTTCCACAACCTATAAGGTTGACACCACAACAATTGGAAGAAAAAAGAGCAAAAGGGCTTTGTTACAGTTGTGATAGCAAATACACTAAAGGTCATAAGTGTGTTGAGAAGAAATTATTCTACATAGATTGTGAAGAGGAAGAAGAAAAGGAGCAAGAAAGGTCAAAAGAAGAAGATATACTCCAAGAACAAAGCCTAGATGAAGAACAAATAAATCCGACCATATCTTGTAATGCATTGGCGGGAATTACCACTCCTCAAACCATCAAGATAGAAGGACAAATCAAGAAGAAAAAGGTAATAGTGTTGATTGATTCAGGAAGCACCCACAATTTTATTCATTGTAGGGTAGCAAAAGAATTGAATTGCTTCCTATATCCAGCACCAGAGTGTCAAGTGATGATTGCAAATGGAGGAACAATAAATTTCTCTGGAAAGTGCCATAATATCAAGCTATCCATGGGAGAATATGTATTGACTAGCCCAATGCTTTCCATTCCAATGGGAGGTGCTGATGTTGTACTAGGAGTCCAATGGCTACAATCCTTGGGTACAATAGCTTTTAATTTTCAAGAACTTTTCATCAAATTTTCTACGGAAGGAAAGGAAGTTGAATTAAGGGGTATTGCAGGGAAACCAGGAAAGATAATCAGCTCTAATGGTATGACAAAGCTTCTAAAAAAGGAGCAAAGAGGTGTAATTGCACAATTATGCTCGCTAGATGTTTCCACATTGGAATCATCTATTTCTCCAGATCTCCAAAAAGTCCTGGACAATCATTCCAAGGTATTTGAGACTCCCAAGGGTCTCCCACCTATGCGTGATCATGATCATGCTATTCATCTGATTCCAGGAAGTGTTCCTCCAAACATCAGGCCGTACAGATATCCCTATGTCCAAAAAAGTGAAATTGAACGTATGGTTGCAGAAATGCTAGAGGCTGGTATAATTCAACCGAGTCAAAGTTCTTTCTCAGCTCCAGTAGTATTGGTGCACAAGAAGGATGGATCATGGCGCATGTGTCCGGATTATAGGGAGCTCAACAAGCTCACTATTAAAGATAAGTTCCCCATTCCTGTTATTGATGAATTACTGATGAATTGCATGGATCAATTTACTTCACCAAGTTGGATCTTCGTTTGGGATATCATCAAATCAGAATGAAGATTGAAGACATTCCGAAAACGACATTTAGAACTCATGAGGGTCATTATGAATTTTTGGTCATGCCTTTTGGCCTTACCAATGCACCTTCAACATTTCAAGGTTTGATGAATTCAATTTTCAAACCATTCCTTAGAAAATTTGTGTTAGTATTTTTTGATGATATACTAATCTACAGCAAGTCTTGGAAGGATCATGTTGAACATGTTGACAGGGTGCTACAACTATTGGAGGAGAAACAATTATATGCAAAAAGATCCAAATGTTTCTTTGGAGTCCAGGAGGTGGAATATTTGGGTCATATTGTATCTCATGAAGGAGTTAAGGTAGACCCTAGCAAAATTAAAGCCATTAAGGAATGGAAAATCCCACATCCATAAAGCATCTGCGAGGATTTCTTGGGTTGACAGGGTATTATCGCAAGTTTGTTAAGAATTATGGGAGAATAGCAGCACCTCTAACAACATTATTGAAGAAAGATTCATTTTCATGGACTCCAGAAGCAACAAAGGCCTTTGAACATCTTAAAGAGGCAATGTGCCAAGCACCGGTCTTAGCTACACCGGACTTCACAAAAACCTTTATTGTGGAATGTGATGCTTCAGGAAATGGAATTGGTGTTGTTCTAATGCAAGATGAAAGACCCATTGCTTTTGAAAGTCGTCCAATCAAGGGAAAGTTTTTAAGCAAAGCTATTTATGAGAAGGAAATGTTGGCAATACTCCATGCACTTAAGAAATGGCGACCCTACCTAATGGGAAGACACTTCAAGGTAAAAACAGATCATGATAGCCTTAAATACTTTTTAGAACAAAGATTATCCTCTGAAGAGCAACAAAAGTGGGTCACAAAGATGTTGGGTTATGACTTTGAAATCATCTACAAAAAAGGGAAGCAAAATGTGGTGGCAGATGCACTCTCAAGAAAGGATGAGGATGTGGAAGCATTGTTGTGTGCCATTTCTATTATCCAACCAGATTGGATAAACAAAGCAAGGGAGGAATGGAAGAATGACGAAGAAGTGTGGGCACTTATTCGAAAGCTACAACAAGATTCCAGTACTTCTGATACATTTAGCTGGAAAAATGATTCGTTATGGTACAAAGATCGCTTATACCTCTGTAAGAATTCCCAGCTAAAACAAAAGATTCTTATGGAATTGCACACTTCTCCCTTAGGAGGGCACTCAGGATTTTTAAAAACTTACCACAAGGTTAAGAAGGAATTTTTTTGGGATGGCCTTAAATCAGATATTCAAAAGTTTGTGGCGGAATGTTTGGTTTTCCAGCAAAATAAAGTTGAAACAATTAAGACACCGGGTCTATTACAACCTTTATCCATTCCAAGCCAACGTTGGGAAGAGGTTTCAATGGATTTTATCACAGGTTTACCCAAGTCTGAGGGAAAGAGTGTCATCATGGTGGTAGTTGACAGACTTACCAAGTATGCACACTTTTGTGCATTATCACATCCATTTAAAGCCAGTACAGTTTCTACTGCATTTATGGAAACAGTTCAAAAGCTACATGGAAACCCAAAGATTATTGTAAGTGACAGAGATCCCATTTTCACTGGAAATTTTTGGACAAAATTATTTTCTTGTCTTGGTACTCAGTTAGCTCATAGCTCATCTTATCATCCTCAATCTGATGGGCAAACTGAGATAGTAAACAAATGTTTGGAAGGATATCTTCGTTGCTTTGTATCTGATAAACAGACACAATGGGTCAAATGGTTGCCTCTGGCTGAATGGTGGTATAACACTTCCTTCCATACAGCAACAAAAATGACCCCATTTATGGCACTTTATGGGTATCAACCACCATCCATCACATCATATTTAAGAGAAAATTCTAAGGTTCAGGCAGTGGAACATCACATCGAACATCAACAACAAGTCCTCCAACTCTTAAAGGATAACCTCGTGTTGGCACAAAATAGAATGAAACAACAGGCAGATCAACATCGCAGTGAAAGAAGTTTTGATGTAGGTGATTGGGTATTCCTACGGCTACAACCATATAAGCAAATGTCCCTAAAGCAAGCTAAGAAGGATAATAAATTATCACCAAAGTATTATGGTTCGTACAAGGTGTTGCAAAAGATTGGTACTATGGCATACAAATTGGAGCTTCCTGCAGCTTCTCGATTGCACCCAGTTTTCCATGTTTCATGTTTAAAGAAGGTTATAGGTGACAAGCTCCCAATTCAAACAATATTGCTAGAACTTGACGAGGAAGGAAAAATTATATTGGAACGAGAAGCAGTCACAAAAACAAGAACTCGACAGCTACGGAATCGATCAATTTCAGAGTATCTTATCAAGTGGAAGAACTTATCCGCTGAAGATTCCACATGGGAGGATGAGAATTTTATGCAGAAGTATCCAGAACTACTCAAGCGTTGAGGACAACACTTTTTGAAGGAGAGGGGCATGTTGGGTCCCTATAATACTAGTGATTACCCCATTACTATTGTAGTTATACCCCTTATTTATATTGTTGTGCCCCTATTACCCCCATATTGTTATTTCTGTGCCCCATAGAATCCCTCTATTGTTATTTTCGTGGCTTTATATTATTATTGTTAGGTCGGCTGGATTATATTGTGACTCCTTAGACTCCTATATATAGAAAGGAGGTTTTTTCATTTGTATCATCCAAGAATTGTTCATTTATGTAATGTAAAGGAGGTTGCCCCCTCGAAGAGGCTGAATTCTAAGGCTTTGATCTATCTTTTATATCTTTTCTTGAGCTGGTTTCATAACAGAGTGGAATACCTATCAATGAATTTGATCAATGCCTATTCAGAAATGATGTTAACCCAAGAGCCTTCAGTGAGACAAAATCATTACTTTAAGAATCACAATTGACTTAACCCTCGTCGGATGCGGCTTCAGACAATAGTTGCAGACAATCATTATGAACCTACAGGTCAAAGGAAAAATGAAGATTGGAGTTAACAAAAAAACCCCAGCTTAAACCCCAAACATGCAAAAGAGTAGAAAGGGTAAGAAAATACCAATTTTTTTGAAACATAGACTTAAACCTTGTGCACCAATGCCAATGGAGACCCTCTGTGGTCAAAGGTTCATGCAAAAACTTGGCAACGAGGTTCTGGAAGAAGCAGTCACAAAACCCTACCAGGCAGGTAGCAAATGAGCTAACGATGGAGAAATTCAGGGTGTTTTTTACCCGAGCTTGATCTAAACCATCGTAGTCGTTGATCAAGCATCTTTGTTCCACACCATAGATACACCCAAATTTCCAAGTGATTGCCAAGTGTAGGGTAGAGATGAGGGTGAAGCTTCCATAGAAATCCTTGAACCTTATGTGATACAGCTAAGGTGGGTTAAAACTTAAATGTTAGTATAATCGAAGGCGATATTAAAATTCATATTATAAAGAAACTTTAAGCCTTGCTCATCGGGATCACTTAAACCTTTATGCACATTAATTGTGAAGCAATATCGTAATAAATGTATCTGAGGAAATTCAAATGAATGTGTAGGTGTATAAAGTGTATTCATTTATATATTTCTGAAAATTCATATACATGACGGCTATATAAAGTAAGAACTCAATATGTAATTTTTTTTTTAATTATTATGTTGTAATTAAATGTGGAATGCCTATAGATGTGACAAGTGGTATCAGAGCCATGGTTGCAAAGTTGTGGCCTCTGGATTACTAAGGGAATAATAGTCATTGTGATGTTCGCAAAGTGAGAGAAGAAGAATTATGAGGAGAACAAGATTTATACCTGGAAGACCTACGATGGAGGTAGGATCAACACCCTTTCGGGAAACTAATCTAGAAATGTGGGTGTAGTTGGGAGAAGAATCAAGCACTACTAGTGCTACTATACTAGAAATTGAGCAAGAGCTGAAGAATGAAATGGCCAGTTTATGAGTTGATAATGAAATGTTAATGTAGGAGAAAGAAAAAATTATGAAAAGTATGTCTAACAATCAAATCAACGACAAACCATTCCTAGTCCAGACGAAGAAAATGTGATTGGAAATCAGGAGAAAAGGGGCGGAAATCTAGAATTAGAAGGAGATCAAGAAAATCAGGAGGAATAATCAGACAATATATCAGATCGTAAACAACACAAGAGACAAAAGATTGAACTATAGGGATAATTTAAAAATATAAAGCCACCGACGTTTGATGGCGAATAGGAGGAGGTTGTTGAAGCTTGGCTTATCAATATGAATAAATAATTTCAATTTAATGAATATGATCATAATTTAAAAGCTTTGTTGGAAAATCTATAAGTTACAAGGAAAATACACATTATGGTGGGCAGAAGTGAAAACAATACGCAAAATTAATGAATAGAGTATGACTTAGAAAATTCATAAACATTTTAAAGACAAGTATTTAAGTGAAAGATTTTATGATGAAAAAACGAAGGAATTTCATTACCTTCGGCTAAGGACAGTTAAAAATGGATGAATTCATAACCAAATTCACATATTTTTTATGCCATGTTCCTTACATTTGTGAGGATAAGGCCAAGGTTTAGTGATTTATTAGCAGTTTGCTTGCATTTATGAAAGAGCCCCTGAAGTTTGACAATCTGAAAACTATGGATGAAGTTATAAGGAAGGCACACATATGTTATCATCAAATAAAACAAAAAGGAGATTGAGAAAAAATGTGTACTGAGAAGAAAGGGTCTAAGTTTTCGCAAGGTACTAAAGGAAATAAACCCATGAATGTTAAGGGACCTTATAAAAACCAGCAAGGCCAAAATGTCAATAAGACTTAGTAAAGGTTCAGATTGACCAATCAATCAAAAGCTAATAAACAATCAAATAAAACTGAAATGGAACCAACGATTGGAGTTCTCGTACAATGTTGGGGATGTGGGGTGCCAAATTACATTAAGAATTGTCCTTATCGCAAGGGGATAGAGAAGGTTGCATGGATTTAGGAAGCATTGACCGTGGGGGAAGTGGCAATGAGTTTACCCAGAATTAATGTAGCTTTAGAAGATCATCAAGTTGAATATCAACCAACTATGGTGGAGTTCAAAGGTAATATATTTGGCTACCCTGTATCTATTTTGATTGATCCAGGAGCCAGTTTGAGTTATGTGATCCCCAAAGTGGTAGAAAAATGTAGTCTGCAAGCAGTTAAATTTAAACATCCCTGGTTGGTGCAACTGGCCACAGGGGCTAAAAGAAGAGTGGTAGCTAAGGTCAACAACTTCCCCATGGAGTTGACAGGTTAGCCAATTATGGCAGATATGAATATTTTACCCCTTGGATCTTATGATGTTTTAATAGGCATGGATTGGCTAGAGAGTCACTAGTCCCTCGTCAATTCTAAAGATAAAACTATTAATTATTTAACTGAAAAAGAACTGAGACAAGAGATTTAGGGAGTGAATAGACCCCTAAAATTAAGACCAATAACTGCTTCCCGGTTGGTGAAATGTATTTGGAAAGGATGTCAGATCTATGCGGTGCAAGTAGGATATATAAATTCAAAATAAAAGATTGTACAAGACTTTCTAGATGTTTTTCTTGAAGATATTCATGGATTGCCCCGAAAACGAGATATAGACTTTACTATTGAATTAGTCTCTGGGTCTACTCAGGTGTCTCGAACACCTTATCGTATGAGCATTACCAGAATTAACAAAACTAAAAATGCAATCAAAATAATTATTAGATAAACAGTACATTCACCCTAGTGTATCACCCTGGGGAGCCCCTGTACTCTTCGTAAAGATGAAGGATGGAACTTTATGGTTGTGTATTGATTACTGTCATTTAAATAAGCTAACAGTCAAGAAAACATACACCTTACCTCGTATTGATGACCTATTTGATCAAGTGAAAGGGGCTACCATATCCTCTAAGAGTGACCTTCATTTGGGTTACCATCAAATAAGAATAAAAGATGAAGATGTATTAAAAACGTCCTTTAGGACGCACTATGGCCATTACGAATTTGTTGTCTTTCCCTTTGGGCTGACTAACTCCCCAGCCACTTTTAGGTGTCTTATGAACAATACATTTCATCAATATTTCGATAATTTTGTGTTCACATTTATTGATGACATACCAGTGTATTCCAAAAACATGGAGGAGCACAAAGAACATTTTCTGATTGTTTTACAAACTTTAAGGGAACACCCGCTATATGAAAAATATAACAAATGTAATTTCTTTAAAGAACAAATTCTGTATTTAGGACATGTCATAACCAAGGATGGAATTGCGGTAGACCCAGATAAAATAAAAACCATAATGGAATGACTAATTCTGAAAAACATGGCTAACATGAGATCATTTATGGGGCTGGTTGGATACTATAGAAGATTTGTTGAAGGATTTTCCAAAGTAGCATACCCCATTGCCTCCTTGAAGAAAAAGGGAAGAACCTTCAAGTGGATAGTTGAGTGTCAAAATAGTTTTGACTGATTGAAACAATTTCTTATTACTGCTCCTATTCTAAGCATTACAGATTTAGATAAGGAATTTTTTGTCTGCACAGATGCTAGTAAGGAAGGCGTAGGGGGAGAATTAATGCATGAAAGTCGGGTTACAGCTTATGAGTCAAGGACGTTGAAGGAGCATGAGTAGAAATACTCATATTATGACTTAGATTTAACAATAATAATACATGCCCTCAAGATGTAGCCACAGTATTTATTGAGAAAGACATTTTTAATAATAAGAAATCAAAATAGTTTAACTAAATATTTTAAGAAACCTACTTTAAATGCTTGGTAGGATCATTGGGTCACTTTTCTGAGTGAATTTGATTTTGAAATTAAACATTTAAAGGGAAAAGAAAACTAGGTAGAAAATTTCTTGAGACAGAAATTGAATTGTATTTATGAACTTTCATTTATTAGAGTTGAGACTACTTTTAAGGAACATATCAAAGAGGTTTCCCAAAGAGACCCTGAATACCTATTTTTATGGAAGCAAGCTCAAATCATGAACAACAGTGAGCAACATTTAGGATTCAGATAAGTGATGAAAATATTTTAATTTATCGAAATAGGTTGTATTTCCCTAATTATAAAAGTGTTAAACAATTGATTCTTGATGAATATCATAAAAACCCTTATGTGGCTCATCCTTGGTATCAAAAATTAATTATTGCATTAAAAAAAAGAATATTTTTGGCCTGGAATGAAGAAATAGGTGGCTGATTATTTGGCTTACTTCTTAGAATGCCAGCAGGTAAAGACTAAACACTAGCATCCATACGGGTTGCTTCACCCACTCCCTATTCTGGAATGGAAGTGGGAGACTATCACAATTGATTTTATTACTGATTTACCCAAGACTAAGAAACAAAATGACTCTATAATGGTGGTTGCAGACAAACTCAACAAATATGATCATTTTATTCCTATTCAATCTACTTTTAAAACAGTTCAAATTGCTAAAATATTTATGAAAGAAATTTTTAGCTTGCATGGAATACCTAAAGTGATAATTTCAGATAGGGATGTGAAGTTTGTGTCTGCATTTTGGAAACCCCTCTTCGAGGGCTTAGGCACAAAAATATAGTTTAGTACGGCCTATCACCCTCAAATGGATGGGAAAATCAAAAGGGTAAATCAAGTGGTTGAAGACATTTTAAGGATATACATAATGTAGCAACCATCTAAGTGGGAGGAAAACCATCTCAGTGGGAGGGCTACATACATTTAGTTGAATTTTTTTACAACTATAGTTATCATGCCTCCTTGAAAATGAGCCCCTTCGAGGTACTATATGGACGTAGATGTAAAACACCCATAAATTGGGGAGGTCTTGAAGGCAAGTTGATGTTGGGACCTAACATATTAAAATAAATGGAGGTAGTGAAAAGGGTAAGGCTGAATTTAAAGGCCGCATAGGATCAACAAAAGACTTATGCTGACAAGAAACACAACTATTGAGGATTCCAAGTTGAAGACCATGTATATGTATGTCTAAAGCCCAATAAAAGCACCTTACAATGGGCAAGTTATCCTAAGATAACATCCCCATACTATGTTCCTTTCCATATTTTAGCCTAAGTTGGGCCAATAGCTTATCATCTGGCCTTGCTAAGCCATATATGTGTGCATAATGTTTTTCGTGTTTATGTATTAAATAAATACATATCTAATCCTAAGAATATAATCAATTAGAAAGATATATAGGTAACTTAGGAAGAAATTATATATATATAGATATATATATATATATATATATATATATATATATATATATATATATATATATATATATATATATATATATATATATATATATCTGTGTGTGTGTGTGTGGATAGCTATTTTTTTTTTTTAACTTCATAGGAAATGAAGATTCTGACAAATATTTTGACATTGTGTATGTAGGTTGAGGCAGACGATGAATTCTTAATTGAGCTCCTACACATACTCGATCAAAGAGAAGTAATATTGCATATTCAAGTTATCACCCAGGTTAAAGTGCAATGGCAACACTTTAGCCCAAAAGAGGCCACCTATGAGGATGAAAAACTTATGAGAGAAGCTTACACAATCATGTTCTAGCAACGTGAAAAAACTTTGGGAAAATGTTTGATTTAAGGGGGGCATATTTAGCATCCCTTGGAAAAAAAAAGTTTAAATAATAGTTACTTTAGTTAAAAGACATGACAAGTTGTCAGACTTTGGAAAGTCCAATGGTAAGTGGTAATTATTTGATTTTTATTTCAATAATAATTTATGTTCTAATGATGCAAGAATTATGAATAAATCATTTGCAAATTATGACTAAATTGTACCTCACTTGTCAAGGTGGTTAGTTAGTTATGGGTTAGGCAGTTAACTACCCATAACCTCTCCTTTGGAATAAAACAAAAAAAGGAAACCAAATGGGTATGATGTACCTGAGGAATCCATAAAGGAGAAGGTTGCAAGAGTAGCTATGCTAAGAAACTATGTTGAAATGTTAGATGGATTTAGGCATCAGGAAAGGTTGGACTAAGTCTGGTGAGGACCAGATAGTCTCACAAGATGATTGTGCATAATATACTAACACCCTGCTTGTGATGATAGCACGGGGGGAGACACAATGTTTACTGGTCTCGTGGTTGGGAGGACAAGGCATTATTTCCAATAGTTACAGATTTGGATCAAAGTTGAAGGAAAACAAGCAGAACATATGAGTACATATAAGTTGAATTGTTTCAATAATCATTGTAAGAATTAGGAAATTAAGTTATGATACTAGAATAATAGTAAATAGATGATGTGTTGAAGGATGAAAACTGGCATGACAGCCTTGAATTGTATAGATGAACCCTTAGTAATTTGTCTCCATTATTGTAGAAAATTAATTACATTGTTTTCCGTGGAAATGGGTATGCAACCCTTATTAAAGGTTATAATAAAAATAGTTATCTATAGTTGGGTTGGTTTCCTCACTTAGTCAGTTGGGTTGGTTTCCTCACTTAGTCAGGAATGGCCAAGCATGGAAACAATCCATGACAGTTAATAAAATGACCCACAAAAAATATTTGTAGTCGTACACTTAAACTAAGAAAATTAGACAAAAAGCTGTTATACAATCCAAAAACTCCCGTGTAGAACGTAAAGACCTCAAAGACTATCAAATGATAAACTCAAAATGATGCAGCAAGTAATTTATGAACAAAATGATAATAGGGTTGTAGGCCAGTCCTACTAATAGAACCTGAACTTATGAATCAATATAAACGTTAGAATCTAGAAAGATTTGTTGGTTAAAACCTGCCTGGAACTAACTGTATAAATCCTAGATACAATACTCTAATATAGTCATTGCATGCCATCAATTGTAAGCCGAGAAAATTGTACAGCATAAAAGATATGGAAAATTACAAACGCGTTAACATTATGATACATTGTAACTAACCCATATCCATAACAATAAGCGAGACAACTTTGTAAGTTAACTATCATTACTAGCAAACCAGATAAGTAGTTCACTACAAATTCATTGCTAACCCTCGACCTTATGCATTAACCAAATGTAGATCCAATAAAAGTACAAAGAGAAAGAAAATACTAGTTCCAGTTTGAAAAGATACCAAGGAAGAAATCTTATGAATGACCATGGGAAGTGATGAATCCTTGGAAGATTATGAAGAGAGGTTCCAGCTCAGTTACAAAAGGGCTAGGTGTACACTTGACACTGAATCTTTGAAGTTGGTTCTGCTCAGGGGAATTCTGGAAGACCTTCTAGACACCCTCCATTTATTGGCTAGGGGAGACATCTACCAACTACCTTATAAGGACATAAAGATTGTCTTTAGAAATCATTCTGGAGTAGCAAGAAAGAGAGGTAAGGGGAGTCAACCCATAGCCAGTACCTTCTCATCCAATTCATCCATCAACGGTGAACTTGGAAACATGCTAGAAGACTTTAAGAGTGAGATGCTGCAGACTCTTGCCATGCAAATGGTTACCTTGCATATCAAAAGGAAACAAGAGGAAGCAGAGAGGGCTTTGGCCATTTTTTGTCCTAGGTTCACCAGGAGGCATCATAGGAACGAATGTCCATTGAACTCTATAGAGGTTTGTTCAGTCTGTGAAGAAGATCATTCCACAAATAAGTGCCCTTCCTTGCCCAGACTTAAAGTTGTATACCAGGGGGGCAAAGGAGCCATTGAACCACTCTATTTCATGAACCAGAGGAGACCGCATGGACCTAGACCATACCAGCAGAGGATGCAAGGGACATCCCAGGCATACTACAAC
The DNA here is from genome assembly GCA_031772625.1 of Pinus tabuliformis. Lineage (NCBI taxonomy): Eukaryota > Viridiplantae > Streptophyta > Pinopsida > Pinales > Pinaceae > Pinus > Pinus tabuliformis. The sequence continues at coordinate 93,984,562 of CM062812.1, forward strand.
CCCAACCAAGTCACTCTCATACCTTCTTGGGGCCCTCCTGCTCATCCTTCTGGGTCCACGCCTCCTCCTTGGTCCCATCCATCTCAGTATCATGCCCAACTAGCCGCTCATTCATTTCAATGCTATGCTCAGCCACAACCTTAATGGAATGCAACTCATCAGGGGTGGAGGCCCCAGTACAACTCTCCTCCTGCTCTTTTTCCTCCACCACCTGCTCAACCACAACCATTACCTCCTGCTCCACCAAGGGAAACCCAAATGCCTGCCTAGCTGAACCTGAACTCGAACAACAAACAGGCTCAACAAGTATATAGTGGGGAACCATCATGCCCAACTTATGCTGTGGAGATTCAGGAGATTAACCTGGGATTTGGGAAGGTTATCCCAGATAGCCAGCCTCCCCCTAGGGAGGTTGAGGAAGATAAAGAGGAAATTGAACCTAAATCAGTTCCACCCTTTCCTGCGAGACTATCCGAGACAACACAACCTAACCTAGAAGAAACTGAACTTCTAGGAGAAGTGAAACAGTTATGTGTGAAGATACCACTTCTCCAAGCCATAAAAGATGTGCCTATCTATAATAGTTTGATCAAAGAGAAGTGCTTTAGGTATCCAGGAAGGCACAAGAGAGATGCCCCAACCATCAATGCCATAGGACAACTGTCTGACCTGATGTTGGGGTAGGTAATCTGTCTGAAATATCTGGACCCTGGAAGCCTAGTAGTTGATGTCCACATCAATGGCACCATGATCCCACATACCTTGATTGATCTGGGAGATGCCATTAATGTGATGAAAAGGGACACCATGCTCAAACTTAACCTCCAGGGCTCCTTGAGGAAGACCACGACAGTACTGCATCCAGCAGACCGCTCCACCGTGACCCCTGAGGGGATTGTGGAAGATTTGATGGTCTCCATTGATTCTTGGGAGTACCCTGTTGATTTCTTGGTTCTCCAGCCAAAGGCAAAGCTCACTAGGTATCCTCTCATCCTGGGAAGACCCTGGTTGGCTACTGTCGATGCCTATATCAACTATCGAGCTGAGAACATGACCATCAAGAATGGGCATATGTCCAAGCAGTTAGTCCTTGTTACACAGTAATTTGTCATTGTCTCCCTGTCAGTCACCCTACTATGTCAGGAGTTCACAATAATCAAGTTCATGCCTTTTGAACTGGCCAAAAACCCACTTTCCTAAAGTTTTCCTCATCAGCGCGTCTGTTTCTAAAATACCCGTGATGACTGGCGCTTCATAACAGACCGTGTGCGCTGCCAGCGCGGAAGCACACGACTTTCCCGCGCTGATCGAATTTCATGACCAACGCAGCCTCTGTTTGTATTTACCCGCGCTGACATGGCCCTTTCCATTATGTTTTTGCGACGTTAGCGCGCCAGACCAGTTATGCACTCGCGCTAATCCAGTTTGGGCGAATTTGTTCCAACAGCCAGCCTTCCAGATAACTCCAGACCTGGTTGTTGGCTTTGTGAGTATCGCCTCCCTTCTATGGCATGTCTGTTCGACCCTTTGCAACTACTTCCCTTGAAGATAAGCTCATCCTTCCACCATTCAAGGAGACTCCCTCTCCTATATAAACCTCTACCATTGCCATGAGCAGCTAGTTTTGGAATAGCTTGGATTGTGTGGAGCTTATAGTGCTCAGATTGCTGCTACTATAGGTAGTTGCTGTGATAAGTGTGAAAGTGTTTGATAGCTTAGGGAAGGTTGTGTTGTGTTTCTTGTGTGAAAGAGAGAGTTTCTTGTCTTGGGAGAATCATTTCCAAAGGTGAATGCTTAAGAGACTTGCTGACTGGCCCCTCCTGAGAAGGATATCGACGTCAGAACATTTGGTTGTACTCTTCTCTGATTTTGATTAATAATAGATGACTACTATTATTGTTCCATTCTCATTTGTCTCTACAATGGTTAATGTGAATTACATCCTTTCTGACTGATGTATGGTTTCTTTTATTAGATTTCACACTTGTGTTTGTTTCCTCTTCGTGTGTGCAGGTATCTATTCGCGGAGATCGCGGAGGATCGTGACCAGCCAGAGCGAAGGAGCGAAGGTGGCGTCTCTTCATCAAACAACAGCGCTGGAATCCAAGTAGGTGCTCTTTGCCTACCTTTTAATTGCAATTAGGAACTTGCATAGTAGCATTGACTGATTGTTGCTAGACCCACTCTGGGCTAGTAGGGATCACCTCTATCCGTAGAGGGGATTTTCCTCTCCAACAATTTGGCGACTCTGCTGGGGAATTCAGCCTTTTGTCTCTTGTGTCCATTTTTGTGTTTGAATTTGATTGTTCTCTCTTTTCGAGTTTGGGGATTAGTTCTTTGTTTTTAGACTTCCTGGGTCAGTCTGGGAGGTGTATGAATTGTTTAAAGAGTTCTGGCCTTGGTTTGGGAGTTCTTGGCTTGTTTTTTGCCTTTTTTTTAACCTCGGCGCGGTTTATATCAAAACAGTTGCGCTGACAGCGCTTAGCTGTTTCTTTAAACCTGTTGTCATCGCGCTTGTACGTAAAACAGTCGCGACGGTTCTGAAATTGAACCAGCGCGCTTAGTCCGTGTCCTTCCGCGCTGGCAGCGCCAAGTTGCTACGCGTGACCTAGTTTCAGCGCACAGTTGCTGAACGCTACCCGCGCTGATCCTGTAAAATTGAAATTGTCTCAATTTTACCTCCTGAACCTGTTGGTTTGGCTATCTCCAGCTCTTTCTACTTGGTTTGTGACTTGATATTCATTGTTTGGACTGTTGCACACTTGCTTGCAAAGCCTTGTCGAACGAATTTCATTTTTGCGCCCCGTGACCTAGTGCCATCGTCCGGTTTCCACTGGACCAACCTTGTTTTGTTCGCTTGTTCGCTTGTTCGCAAAAGTTCGTTACTACTTTCCTTTGCTACTGCGTAAACCTTCCTTTTCGTTTTCTTTGCTTGGTTGTTTAGGTGATTGTCCTCGAACCAGCCCTTCGGTTGTTTCAGCTACTCTTCGCCACCCAGACATAGATTACAATTGCTTGGGTTCAACCAGCTCTTTTCACGCTTGTTGTGTGTTCCATTGAGTGATTTTTGTTTTCTTTGGTCGGTGTTGCTGTCTCTCAAAATTCATTGCAAGTGCATTATGTCATTGAAAAGAGAATCGAACTAAAATCTTTTGCATTCAATATTTAATCAAAGGAAAGAGCATTTTTGTTGATTTGCATTATCAAAAGAAAAGTCTAATTTCTTTGTCATTAGCTGCATGAGATTGTTTGATTGATTGATTTCGTTTTGTTTGATTGAAAGCTCTTAACCTTCTCATAGTTAGAATTCATCGAACGAAATGATGTTCTTTGGCATATAGCTTGCATCTAGGTAATTGTGAGAGATCATACGGTAGGACCTGAAATCGAAACTTAATTTCAAGATCAACCATAAAATGAACTGAATTAACCTAAAAACGCATTGGAACTAAACGCAAATATCTAGAGGTCTAGGTTAGAGACGTGTTTCGGCGTCTTTAAACATAGTCACTATTGTTTCACATTACGGTTGGGTGATTCCTCCTTCTGTGACTCGATAGTGGTCTAACACGGACTGTGCTCCCACGTACCGTCGCGTATATAGGGAGACCCCACTAGGCTTTTATCCTTTATCCATAGGAAGCCGAGTCTGCCGCCTTGTGAACCGTAACGCACCGAACATAGCATTCGGGAAGATTGACTGCAGTACGGAAAGTCATTGGCTCTCACATGATTGCTAAGGTGTATAAGCAGTTTTATGGGTCGCTTGGTAAACCCTTTACCTAGAGTCTCCAGAGCAGTCACTTTTGATCCTTTTCGGACTCCCTAAAAGAAAAGGTGCCTGTGAGCGTCTTGTCACTTCGTGCTCATTAAACATTCGAAGGAGACTGGAGTCATCGTTTCGTCCTTTTCTCGTCTCTTGAAACATGAAAAGGTCAAGTTTGGTTCCTGTGTCTTAAAAATTTATTCGGCCACGATAACATTACCTGGTTAGATATCTTGTGTTAGCTTGGATAGTTTTCTTTTTGTTTGCCATGGCAACTTTTCCAGGGTTCACCAACCCAAGTTCCCCTCCTGACGGGAGTCCTGGTCATTTCCCTCCTCTCGGGAATGTTGGTGCTCCTTATATGGCAACGTTATCCCTTCCAGGGTTAACTGTCGGGTTGCCTGTTTGGTTGTTTTCAACCTCTTTGGTCCCTACCGTGTCGGCTGTTAGTCCATCAGTCCCTCCACCTGAACAACATCATGTTGATCCTAAGGTGGACCTCTCTCCTTCGACGCCTACTTCTACGTCTTCCTCTTGTACTTCGCCTGGTGAAAGTCTCGATTCGACTAACCAGGTGGCTAAGAAGAAGAAGAAGAAGACCAAGAAGAAGAAGTCTCCTAAGGGAAAGGCTACAAGTATAACTCTTGCTCCTCCGAGTACACCTGAAGTCGGGCCACCTTCTGCTCCCCCGCGGAAGGTTAGTTTTCCTTGTCGATTATGCAAGGAGGACCATCTTCTTCGCGATTGTCCTGGGATTCCCAGGGTACTAGAATTATGGTCTCGTGATCCGGCCCACCCCTCATCGTCCTCTGAAGCTCACGACGATGCTACCTTGTTAGTTGGGAATGGTAAGGGAAAAGGGAAGATTCGAATCCCTTGTAGACTTTGTGAAGGCAATCATCCCCTTCACCTTTGTCCACTCATGGATAAAGCCTCCAGTGTCTTGGAAAGTCTCCCAGCTCCCTCACCCCAACTACCTGTTGGATATCAACGTCTTTCTGCAGCTGCAGATCATTCGCCTCCCGACAATGAGATTGGTTCACATTCTTCTCTTGTCCAGGCCCCTCTTCCCGAACCCGGCCATGTCCAGCCTCTTCCAGACCAACCATTGGTCGGAACGAGTGTCGATTCGAGTCCGTCGCTCGCTCACTTTGTTTCGGAAGAGAATCATGCTCACGTTCTTCTTGTCTCTTCAGATTCTCCGAAGTCCCAAAATGACTCTCCTAACCCAGCTGCTCCCGAAGGTTCTCCTTCGTTCCCTTTAGCACTTGGGGGCAATCATACGATTCCCCCTCCAAGTAGTCTGGTCGCTTCCTTTGATTGGAATCGCTTGATCCCCGGTCACCTTCCATCCCATGTGCCCTTCCAGGTTACGGTACTTGCTTGTGATAAGGCAGTACCTGGCACTCTTCTGGATGAAGGTGCGTCGGTCAGTCTTATGCCGTACACTACTTGGCAAGCTTTAGGTTCCCCGCAGCTCGGGCCGGTCACCCAGAATCTGTTGGCCTTCGACGGAGGAGCCTGTCCGTCTCTAGGAGTTCTCCCGAAGTTCCCTATTACTTTGGGAGGAAAAACCGTCTATATAGACGTCTTGGTTACCCAAGGTGTTTTAGACTTTAGTCTTCTCCTTGGTCGCGACTATGTTTACGCCATGGGGGCACTTATTTCTTCGCTTTTCTGTGTGGTTTGCTTTCCACACGATGGAAGAATTGTGACTATCGATCAATTGTCGTTCGTTAGTCACCCGATGCCTCCTGCGCAGTTGTCGCCCCCTCCTAGTTTTTATCCACTAGTTGTATCTGCCCCGCCGCAGATCAACTACGTGGCCACCTACCCCGTGCCTATATCCAGTGATGACACCGTCGTGCATAGTGTCCTGGGGGCATTGGGCCCTGACTTCCAAGATGTTTCCCTTCCATCGGGAGTGGCAATCTTGGAAGCCCCGACTTCATGTTCATTATGATGAAGTTCGGTCGGAGCATAGTTCACTTTCCTATGTCAAGCTCCCTAAAAAATGAAATTGGGTCTGGTTGGAGCATAGTTCCTTTCCGGTGTCAAGCTCCTTAAAAAATGAAACTAGGCTTGGTCGGAGCATAGTTCCTTTCCTGTGTCAAGCTCCTTAAAAAATGAAACTAGGCTTGGTCGGAGCATAGTTCCTTTCCTGTGTCAAGCTCCTTAAAAAATGAAACTGGATCAGTCCCGAGGATAGTTCTGATCTTGTGTCGACCTTGTTAAAAAACGAAACAAGGAGTTGAGCATAGTTCCTAATCTTGTGTCAAGCTCATTAAAAGATGAAACAAGGGTTACGAGGATAGTTCTTTTACTGTGTCAACCTCATTAAAAAATGAAAAAACCCCTTTTCCCAATTGAGTCTTTGATTAAGATCTCGTGAAATCCAAGTCGAGTCTTTCCAAGCTCTCAAAGGTGAATCTTCATTCCATCCACTGTGTTGAATGCAATGAAGCTTGGGGGGCATGTACCTCATTTTGCGTCATTATGCTGGGGGCATGCGAACTCATAACAAGCATAGTTTTCGTTTCAAGCTTGTGTAAACATGAAACCAAACCCAAGCAAAGTTCTCCATGGTTCAAGCTTGTGTAAAAATGAACCCATACTCGATTTACATCTCGTGATTGCCATTTTTATCCGCTGAATTCTGCTAGATGAGCCTTGGTTGTTTCATTCCATTGCTACCATCTCTTTGGCCGATCATATGCTCTCACTTGGTTGTTTATACTTTCCCGAGGAACCGCAGAGATGAGTGGTTTTATTAGCCAGCCTCTTGACCATTACATGTTTTGAGCAGTTCCACCATTACCGGAACCAGTTGCTACCCTTTATACCACTCGTTCCTCTAGGACGAGTCTCCTTTAAGCTCTTCTCTGACTCGTAAAAAATGAAAAGATTGCCGAGTATTTTCCCTTTCTGACTCGTTAAAGAGAATAAAAATGGAGGTCTACTTTCAGCTCTTTTCTGACCGTTTAAAGATGAAAATATTGCCGAGTCCCCCTCTCGACTCGTTAAAGAAATGAGAGGCGGTCGCCTTTAAAGCTCTTTTTTCGACCGTTTAAACTCAAAAAGATTGCCGGGTGTTTGTCGTTTCGAACTCGTCATTGGCTCCAAAACGACGTACTTCTGACCGTTTTTTACTGTTTCGGGTCGAAGTCACTATTCACGAAAAGTACTCCTCGATCATACTGGTCGGGCGGTTCTTTCGAGCATTGTTTTATACTTTTTCGGGCTCGAGAGACACAACTTTACGAAAAAGGACCCCCCTAGAGTTTCCTTTTACGCTGTCTTTTCATACTCTCTAAACAAGAAAAGACGCTGAGTTTCTCCTTTGTCAGGCTCGTTAAACACTTAATGACATCGGGAATCGTCAAAATGACACTCTCCAAGCATATGCTATCCCCGTCAAGCTTTTCATCCAAAAATAACCAGGGTACCTGCCAGAAATGGTGGGGAAAATGGAACTGTAATAATTGTCGTGTCGGCAGTATGTCGCTCTTGAACATGGCACTGGTCTGCATTTGTGTCAGGTGGGATTTTCTCATTTTGTTTCACAGTTGACCTCCGTGGGTGCGGGTTATCCTATTTGACCTCTCATTTGCTCATTGCCTCGTCATCATACCCTCTGCTCATTTGATGTCAAATACTGCCAAATCCACTGTCGTGCCGCCGATATGTTCAAGAGAAGTTGACCTCTGCAACAGTGCAACCTCATCTGCTATCTCACACAAATTATCTTACCTCTGTCTCGTGTCAATGATGTGGGAAACATTATGGCCCACCTTCGATCAAGGTCACTTCCTGTCGACTTCAACTCATTATCCAGGAAGGTGACTTAGAGACTCCCTTCAGGTGCCTTAGAGCCTGCATGCCTCAATGGCAGGTTCTTCGTGTTCGACGCGAGGTTTTCATCATTGGCCTCCGATCGAATGATTCTGCGGGTGTTCGACACCAGCTCATTGATTCACACGCTGCAGATTGTGCCTATAGTACCTTGAGGACCATTGTCATTATTGGTGGTACCTCTCGCGTCCGTTAACAGTTCTCATCATTGACTGGTAATCATACGATGTCCATGCATGTTCGACTTCAGCTCATGTATTCACATGCTTGGACTTGTACTTTGTTCGGGTCGGGACGGAGCGCAAGACCTTGGATCTCTGTCTGTTATGGTCCAGGTTGCGATTTTGTGGATGATCATTACATAACTCATTGATGGATGGCTGCGCCCATACCTGAGTCTTCATGGATGGCTGCGACCATACCTTATCATTATTCTGGTCTCTTTAGCTGGGTGGCTACGTCCATTCCACAGACCTTTTCGCATGTCTTTCGGATGGCTGCGCCCATGCCTAGACTGCATGTACTTGATTATCAGAGATATTCGGTCCTTCCTGGTGGTTTTCCAGTTCGGCGAGTTTTGTAAAGCATTTCACCCCTCCCGCTCTCTCGGTCTTCATGCTTTAGGGGGCATCTATTACATAGTAATTTGTCACTGTCTCCCTGTCAGTCACCCTACTGTGTCAGGAGTTCACAATAATCAAGTTCATGCCTTCTGAACTGGCCAAAAACCCACTTTCCTAAAGTTTTCCTCATCAGCGCGTCTGTTTCTAAAATACCCGCGATGACTGGCGCTTCATAACAGACCGCGTGCGCTGCCAGCGCGGAAGCACACGACTTTCCCGCGCTGATCGAATTTCATGACCAGCGCAGCCTCTGTTTGTATTTACCCGCGCTGACATGGCCCTTTCCATTATGTCTTTGCGACGTCAGCGCGCCAGACCAGTTATGCACCCGCGCTGATCCAGTTTGGGCGAATTTGTTCCAACAGCCAGCCTTCCAGATAACTCCAGACCTGGTTGTTGGCTTTGTGAGTATCGCCTCCCTTCTATGGCATGTCTGTTCGACCCTTTGCAACTACTTCCCTTGAAGATAAGCTCATCCTTCCACCATTCAAGGAGACTCCCTCTCCTATATAAACGTCTACCATTGCCATGAGCAGCTAGTTTTGGAATAGCTTGGATTGTGTGGAGCTTATAGTGCTCAGATTGCTGCTACTATAGGTAGTTGCTGTGATAAGTGTGAAAGTGTTTGATAGCTTAGGGAAGGTTGTGTTGTGTTGCTTGTGTGAAAGAGAGAGTTTCTTGTCTTGGGAGAATCATTTCCAAAGGTGAATGCTTAAGAGACTTGCTGACTGGCCCCTCCTGAGAAGGATATCGACGTCAGAACATTTGGTTGTACTCTTCTCTGATTTTGATTAATAATAGATGACTACTATTATTGTTCCATTCTCATTTGTCTCTACAATGGTTAATGTGAATTACATCCTTTCTGACTGATGTATGGTTGCTTTTATTAGATTTCACGCTTGTGTTTGTTTCCTCTTCGTGTGTGCAGGTATCTATTCGCGGAGATCGCGGAGGATCGTGACCAGCCAGAGCGAAGGAGCGAAGGTGGCGTCTCTTCATCAAACAACAGCGCTGGAATCCAAGTAGGTGCTCTTTTCCTACCTTTTAATTGCAATTAGGAACTTGCATAGTAGCATTGACTGATTGTTGCTAGACCCACTCTGGGCTAGTAGGGATCGCCTCTATCCGTAGAGGGGATTTGCCTCTCCAACAGTCCTATACCCTCCTACCCAACCCTTGCTAGAACACAATCTACCTCTCTGGTTGGAGGAGGAGGATGAGGATGAAGTCTATTTTGCACCACTTTGTGCATTAGAAACCACCATGGGGGGAAACTGTAAGATGAGGATAATATCATTGAAAATTTAATTCATAATACACCCCCTAGTACCTTGCCATTAGAGGACATAGTGAAAGAAACCAAAAACAATCCCTTAACTGATCTCTGTGTAGCCGACCTGACCTCTCTCTGTGTTAAGAATATAGGGTTCAGCCTAGAAAGAACCTTGAAAATCAATTCATTCCTATCCACTTCCCAGGAGGATCTGTGCAGCTTATTGAGAAAACACACAGATGTCTTCACCTGGAGTTATAAGGAGATGAAGGGAGTGCACCCTTCAGTATGTACTCATCATATATACATTAAGGAAGATTGCAAACCAGTCAGGCAGCCTCAAAAGAGGATGAACCTAGCTCTTAAAGACATTGTTAAGCAAGAATTGCAAAAATTACTTGATGCAGGATTCATCTACCCCATCTCTGACAGTGAATGGGTCTCTCCTTTGGTACTAGTGCCAAAGAAAAATGGTAAGTGGAGGATTTGTGTCCATTATAGGTAACTGAACAAAGCCACTAAAAATACCATTTTCCTTTGCCTTTCATAGATCAAGTGTTAGATGGTCTGGTGGGGAAAAAGTTTTTCTCCTTCCGTGATGGGTTTAGCGGGTACAATCAGATTAAAATCAGCCTGAAAGACCAAGATAATACCACTTTTACTTGTCCTTAAGGTACCTTTGCATATCGGGTCTTTACTTTTGGTTTATGCAATGCTCCAACCACTTTCTAGAGAGCAGTATTGAGTATATTTTCTGAACTGGTTCATGATGCAGTGGAAATATATATGGATGATTTTACTCCTTATGGTTCTAACTTTCAGTAAGCTTTATCTAACCTAGGAAAAGTCTTGGACAAGTGTATTGAAATGAACCTGTCCCTCAGTCCGGAAAAATGTGAAGTTTTTATGGCTGAAGGGACCATGCTAGGTCATGCAATATCTCAACAAGGATTGTAGGTGGACCCCAAAAAAGTTGCCATTATCCAAAGGGTCCCACCTCCTCAAAAGGTGAGAGATGTATGAAGTTTCCTAGGCTTAGCTGGATATTGTATAAGATTCATTAAATATTTCAGTAAGTTAGCCTCTCCATTTTTTGGTCTTTTAGGAAAAGATGTCGAGTTCATATGGACTGAAAACTGTCAAGAAGCCCTAGATACCTTGAAGAGAAAACTTGCGACTGCCCCAATTTTGAGAGGCCCAAACTGGGCCCTACCTTTCCACATTCACATATATGGCTCAAACAAAGCAATAGGAACAACCTTAGGACAAATTGATGAAAAGTTACCTTATGCCATATACTTTATAAGTAAGAATTTGTCAAAGGCCGAGTTAAACTACATAGTAACCGAGAAGGAACTCCTAGCTGTAGTGCATTCCTTGAACAAATCTAGACATTACATCACAGGATATCATACCTTTGTACACATTGATCATGCTGCAATTATGTATTTAATGAACAAACCAGATATAAATGCTCGCATTATTAGATGGTTTCTTTTGCTGCAGCAGTTTGATTTGACCATTATTGATAAGCCTAGTAAAGAAAATGTTGTTGCTAACTTTTTGTCTAGAGTAAATTTTCCTGCAGGAGAAGAAGGAATGGTGGATGATCAAATGCCAGATGAACACCTATTTGCTATCTCAGTACTCTCTCCATGGTTTGCTAATATAGCAAATTACTTGGTTTCAGCATAGTTCCCACCACACCTGTCCTCAAAATAGAAAAGCAAGATCGTGAGGAAAATCGCCCCTTTCACCTCGATTGGGAGCAATCTCTTCAAACTTGGCCTAGATCAGATCTTGAGAAGATGTGTCTGGGAGGAGGAAGTTTTTGACATTCTCCTGACATGTCATGACGGGCCTTGTGGAAGCCATTTTGCAACAAAGAGGATTTCCTTCAAAATATTGCAGGTAGGCTACTATTGGCCCACTCTTCATCAAAATGTGAGGAGATATACCAGCCAATGTGATCGGTGTCAAAGGTTGGGGAAACCTACTGCAAAGGATGAGATGCCCATGCAACCTCAAGTGACCTTTGAGCCATTTGAGAAGTGGGGCATGGACTTTGTGGGTCCCATCAACCCTCCTTCAAAACAAAAGCAATACATCACTGTGTGCACCGATTATTTGACAAAATGGGCAGAAACAAAAGTAATCAAAGCAACAACAAAGGAAAAAGTAGTTGAGTTTCTAAGAGAAAACATATTCTATAAGTTTGGGTATCCAAGAGAACTGATCATAGATCAACGCAGTCAGTTCACTTCCAATTTGATTGAAGACCTGCTCACATATCATAAAATCAAGCACAGGACTTCCACCCCTTACCATCCACAAGGCAATGGGCAGGTGGAAGTCACTAACAGAGCTTTGGAAGGAATTATGACCAAGGTAGTGAGAAGCAGTAGAAAAGATTGGATGGATAGACTAGTTGAGGCCACCTGGGCCTACAACACAACATGGAAGACCACCATAGGGTTCACACCCTATGAAATGGTCTATGGGAAGAAGGCTTTGCTATCCATAGAATTTCAATACAATACACTAACGATGGAAACTCAGCTGGACCTAGACCTCAGCCATGCACAGAGGGAAATACTACTCCAGCTCAATGGATTGGATGAACAAATATTGCAGACCCTTCTCCACACAGAGGTACTTCACCTTCAGAGGAAGATATGGCATGAGAGAAATATCAAGGAGAATCAATTCCAAGAGGGAAATTGGGCACTACTCTATGACTCAAGGTATAAAGACTTCAAAGGCAAGTTGAGGACAAGATGGCTAGGACCCTACATTGTGCAAAAATGCAATGACAATGGTTTAGTTCTAATCAGAACCATTGATGAGGAAGCCATCCCCATGCTTGTCAATAGACATAGGTTGAAAATTTACAAGAAGCCCCTCTCCAAGTGAGAGTTCATTGAAGATCTAAATAAGACAATAATGGTAGTGGAACAGGTCTTAACCTTCACTTCACCCACTCACTGAAGAAGCAAAAAAAAAGGACTCAGGTGAAAACCTCCATGAGGCGCTTGAGTCCCATCATTGGGTTGAAAACCTATTTTGAGGCAGCCCAGTGATGACAAAAAAAAGAGAGAATAAGATCGGTGAAAACCTCCTTTGGAGGTACCTAGGGTAGGTGATTAGGGTGAAAACTTCCTTGAGGCACCCTAGTTTTCTTTCAAAAAAAAGAGAGAGAGAGAAAAATGAAAAAAGAGAGAAGAAAAAACAGAGAAAAGAAGAAAAATAAAGTTGACTTTTAATGTGCATTGCAGGTTACAGGTGGACCACAGGGAGCAAGAGAAGATGTCACAGAGCCCATTTCAACTCCTCCACACTCTTCTCCATCATTTATGACCTTACTTTCATCCCATTGTGTTTTTTTCCTGAAACTTGGTATTCTACAGGAGGCCCTATGTGTTCTATAGGAGGTTCCTGTAGAAATCACAAAGAGCCAGAAATGGTTCCAAAGAGCAGAGTGAGGGGCTAGGAGATTTCATGAAGATCATGTAGACCCTCCTATAGTTATCCACCCTCCTTGCCACCCATCCCATACCTACACCACCTCATCATCATCGATTTCTTTCCTTCCTGTTGAAAAACACAGAAACCAGTTTTTTTACAAAAAAACCAAAAAATAAAGAGAGCAGCACCTCCAAATCTCACCTGCAGCTTACCAAGTACCTCTCCATCTCCATCAACATCTTTGGTGTCATCCTCACAGCTCCCAGCACAAAAATCAGCTAAAAATTTTAAAGGGAGAAGCAGCTACAGGAGCTCCTGTAGGAATTCCTATAGCAGCTGATCCCCTTAAAATCAAACCAAAACAGCAAAAGGGAGTGCAAGCATGGGATTGAAGGGTACATCTGAACCTAGATCTAGCTAGAGGATACCTACACAAAGCAAACAAGACACACTTCAGAAAGCAGAGAGCATGCAGAAAATGAAATACAGGCATGCAATAACTGAAACACCAACATGCAACAACAAAAGGAAGCAAAATGCCTCACAGCACATAAATTTGACCCACAAGTAAGTAACTAACCCTCTCCTCTGTTGCATCTGTGTAATTGGAAAATATGCATAAGCGAATGAGATGGTTAGGGTTGAACGAGAAAAGGTGGCCAGTTAACTCGCCACCCTCATCCAGTTGAATGTGCTCATTCGGAGATGCCACCACACGTGTGCCTAGTCAACTCACAGAAAAATATAAAGGACAGGTAGTGGAGGGTATGCAAACTCCGATGCAATGATGGGAAGTGATTGTGTGAAAGATCCATGATGACAAGGCAGTGGGGACCAACAGTCCAAATATGGCAACATACATTTTTGCTAGCTCACTCTATCACCGGAAATATCTAAAAGAAGAAATAAGTATTCCTCCTCGAAACTCCTTCACCACATTTTATTTCATTTCACCCTTTTCCACTTAGCTGCAGCAAGCTCTTTGTCACCACCATAGCCTCGAAACCATTGTTCTCCATTGCTTTCATCCATCCTCCTGCTATCATCGTTCTACAAGAGTAGTAACAGGTTCTACAGGAGCACCTACAACCAGTTCTACAGGAGGGGCAGTAAGCAGTTTTAAGGAGAAAACACGGGATTTTTACTCGATTTCTAGCTTGAAGAGGTAGGTCCTGTGCATACCTACTTTTATTATCAATATGTGCAAGGAATGATATAATTTTAAGGAGGAATTTAGTCCATAGGAGAAGAGGAATTCCATTAAAAAAAATCTGCCTGTTTTCTTAAAAAAAAACACAATTTTTCTCTATTTTCCTGTTTCTTCAAAATTCTTGTCTCCATCTATACCTTGGGTGTTCAAAAGGGGTATAAGCACAATGATAGGGGGATTCATGAATAAGGATCCCACAAATATAGCCAGGCCCCATGAACATCTCGAAGTAGTAGCCATTTTCACCAGAGCAAATTGGATGCCATTTTTTGAGAAATTTCGAGGGTTTGATGAAGAAGTGGCCCAGGAGTTTGCGCTTTCTTTAGTCCCTCACTCAAGGACCCATGTCACTGTTACTTTTAGAGGTCTCTCCATGGAAATCACCCTATAATTTATCAGTAGGGTTACCACCCTTCCTCTTGGATTACCTTGGAGCAAAGATGAAAATCCAATTGGACAATCTACCAAGAAAAACTTCTTCCAACCCAATGAACATCCTATAGAAGACAAAAATGGCATTATAAGGACAAGCATACCTTACCCCTGGGATGAGGTCAATTACCAAATTATCAAATATATTTCCTGTGAAGGGAGGTATATCATAGTTTATGGCTACCATTTTAGACTTCCCCATGAGCTGAGATATGGCATGGACACTCCAACACCTCAGAAACTTAGCATCCCCTATTTTCTCCTGCAGTCCCTCATAGACTCCAGCATTAAGTTGAAGGCAGGAGGTCCAGATCAGTTGGCTCACCATGGGTTAATTAAAATGTTAGTGGAAGAAGCCCTCCATACCTTCACAATCCCCATAACATGGGAAATATTCAGAAACATGATAGAAGAAGATGATATAAAGGCCCTCACATATGATCTCAGTACTTCTAATAGTGAGGAGGAAGAGTAGAAAAGGGGAGAAGGGGAGGAAACTGAGGAACAAGAAGGGGAGAATGATGAAACCAAAGCAGAAAAGGAGGAAACCAAAATAGAGGAGGAAGAAACCAAAACATAACAAAAGGAAACAAAACCAACAAAGACAGAGAAAAAGACAGAAGTATCTCATAAGACCTTAGAGAGAGAGGCAACAGCTACCCTCACTGCCCTCAACACCCCAATTAAACCAAGAAAAAAGAGGAAGAGGCAGACATCAATGTATTTCAGGGCTCAGAAAGCACAAGGATAAAAACAGGAAAACCACAACCATCTTCAACAGTGCCCATTATAATTGAACATTCACCCACTGTCAAAGGGGAAGAATCTCCCACTAAAATACCCATCACATATGAAATAGGAACTCCCAAATCTTCCACCTTGAAGGAAAGAGTGTAACTACAAGACTCAAAAATAGTTCTGGAGGAGGCACAAACTGTTCTACAGGAGGCCCTGACAAAGCTACAGGAGACCGAAAAACTTGAGAAAAGGGTAGAAGAACAGCCAAACGGGAAGGAGGAAGCTACAAAGCCACAAGAACCTGACCCCCAGCCTAGTTTGGGCTCTTACTACAATCTTCTTGAGGGGGGAAGAATCATTCCACAAAAATTTGCAATCCCACTTTTCTTTGAGTTGGAGAAAGAAAGAATAAGGAGCCATAGATGGATGCAAATCGCCAAATCCAAGGGCATAGAGGATATTGGCCACATGGAGAACAAGCTTAGAGAAATGGGCAGGGAGTTAAGTGTTGTAATACATAGAGAGGAAATCACAAGAACTCACTTGGAAACAGAAAATGAGTTGCTAAGAAGATAGCTGCAAGAAAAAGAGACAAAATTGGCATGCATGGCCAGCTGGTCTGTGGAGGCATTGCAGTGCAGAACACCAGAAAAATCATATGGATTATACCTCAGGGAACAATGCCTACATTTTCATATTAAGACTTTGGCACAGAGAGGCAGAATGCCTTTTCAAGATTACAGACAGTTCATGGACCTATGTGACAAAAGCTCTTCAGAAGACAAGGAAAAAATAACAAATTTCTATTTGCATAACATGGCCCTCATATACATGAATGTGTGGGGCCCCAATGCTAGGCTAGGGTACCTACAACTAATGGCCATGGCATCATGGATGAATCATGAGGCATTAAGGGCAACAGAGATAAGGAAGTTGATGATAAAGGAGCAGAATGAGCCCTTAATGATCAGAGCTTAGCCATCAGACCCCATGGCTCTCATCAGCACACACCAATTGCTTGCAAATAATCCTCAAATTGTCCCTAAGTATATCAATGATTAGGCTCAGGCCATTGCACATTTTGAGGATATGGAAAGATTACTTGGCGATGACTGTATTCATGCTTGTATGAGGAGGTGGAACACACTACCAAAAATTTTGCAGATCAGGGAGTGTCACTCCCCAATAAGGATGAAAGAAGCATTAAGGAGAGTGCCACTGTACAAGCACTCTATGCATAATTTGAAGGTCAATTAGATTGGCCTCAAATTGAGTCCCCCACTACTGCTAGGCCTACTAGAAGGTAGAAAAGAGGAATAAGAGAAACAACAGTGGGAAGAGGTGGACAGAAAGGCAGGATTCTATGACAAAGAAGAGGACCTCACATCAGAAGCATGGGATGTCCGGGAGGCCATCAGGGCCATCAAAGATGAGGAGATGGATAAAGTTGCTTAGAGGATGAGCAACACCTTTAGTAGGGGGCTGATGATGAGCCCCATAAATGGGTAATTATATGGGCTTATTTTGCCTCCTAAAATAGTTTAATTAACCATTCTCTTAGCTTATTGCATGTTTTTTTATTATATTTATGCTTATGGAGTGAGTTGGGTTGGTCATTATGCCTTGGAGTCTAATATGTGTTTAATGAAGATTTTTGTTCAAATTTTGGAAATAAAGTCAAAGATTTAATGGAAAATTGGTAGAAATAATTCAAAGTAGACAAGGAAGAGGATTTATAGGAGGGTATCCCCCTCATTTATGACTCCCCACTTCGAATTCTCCATCATGTAGCTCAGAGCACATACAGCCACTTCAATGCAGTAGGAGGCAACCAAGCAAGTGGAGGATAACTTCTGTTTAAATCAAGTCTTGGGAGCCAAGCCTCCCTGATTTTAAGGAAGCTGTTGGGAGCTTCAGTTGTATAAGTAGAGAGACCTAGGGCCTCATTACGAAGTTAGTCAAATTTTTTAATTTTTGTTGTAGCTTTGCTCTGCTCAACTTCGAGCTTACTTTTGTTGACAATTTCATGTAATCCTATTGTTATTTTGATAATAAAGATGAGATCCTTTTTGAGATAGCACTGAGTTACCTCAGAGGGCTGAAGCTCTTGGGTTAGGGCCCAATCCAAACAGCCAAGCTCCTCTTGTTTTGTATTTATATGTTTTGTTTCAGTTTATGAATTAGTTGTTGTTAGATAAATTTCTTTCTTGGTTAAGAATAGGTTGCTTTTGGTGATGTTTCCATTTCAGTTTTCTGTAGCAGGTTGAATAGTGATAGGAAAAAGATACAAAAAGGCCATCAATAGAGCCTTGGCCTCATTTCCTCCCTTTGGGACCATGAACTGAGGACAAGACCCTCTTGCTGCCACACAAAACACAGATTTGCCTTCTCCATAAGATTTCTAGTGTTGCAGTTTTTTAGAAGGTTAATGCTTTGCTGTAGATCTCTTTCACCATACTCATTTTTGTCTTTCAAATAAATTTCCTTCCATGCTTTCTTTCCATGTAGCATTTCTCAGCATTTACTTTCCTAGATCAAAGTTTAGTTTAGCTTGATGCAAAATTCTATTTTTTTTATGTACTTAGTTTCTTTGCTTGCTTAAACTCATTGTTTGATTTTTAGTTCTCTTGTAGCGAATATATTCTCACAAAAATTCAGCCAATCAGCCATCACCACCTCTCTTTTATCTGCGTTCCACAGGTCGCCCAAAGTACCTCACAAATATGCCTTAATTTTCTGCACTTTTCCCATAAATTTTCCTCTCTTTCCTTGAACAAATCCGACCATCTTTCTCTCTCCTAATAATTCTTGATGGACCCTAGACACCTTAACACATAATCCTAGCCTTCAACTACCCCTTTCCACCCACTTTCCCACATTCAAAACTGCTCTCGGCACCCTCCTGTACACCTCCTGTAGATCCCCTGCAGCCTCCTATAGATTTTCCTGTATGCTTCTTTTTGAAGTCTGATTGCGGGAAAAGCCTCTAGAAGGCCACCTGAGACCTCCTAGAACCCATACACACCATCCTACACCTTCTCAAGTCCCGAAACCGCCCTCCATCACCACCTAATCACTACCACATTCACAAACAAATAAATTACATGCATGACAATTTCACATAAAAATCCAAAAAGATGTTTTTTTCCTCATTTCCTTCTAGAAATAGTTTGAGTAGATGTTGTTTATTTCCTTGAGTAGGTAATGCCATTTATTTCATAGTTTTTATCTTTCTTTCTGCAAAAGTAGGATTAGTTGCTTAAGTATGGTTTGCTAGGTTTACTTTACATCTCAGTCTTCTTTTCCTTTCTGCAAGTAGAGTAGCCTTTCTATAGTAAGCTTTCCTTTCTTTCATCACATATAGAGCTTCTTCTGGAATTCAAAGAAGTTGGCTTGAGCTCCTAGTGATCTTGCGCCATCTGACCAAGTGACAGCCTGCAGTAAGAACTAGTACTTGTGCATATAGCACCATCACTTCCAAGTTTTTTACGAACTACCAACTTCATAAGAGTAGAGTAGGAAGCCCAGGAGTTGCAACATTATTGCTACAATACTCGTGCTCACCATACATAACTCAAGATAAACTTTAAAATGAACTCAATTAAGCTAAGGCACATTTGAAACCTAACGATCACATCTAGAAGGTCTATGCTAGAGATGTGTTCCAACGTCATTAAACCTAGCATTTGTCATTAGCTTCAGCACTAGACAACGCTAGTATAGATTTGTGCTCCCCGTACCATCAAGTATATAATGGGAGACTCATCTAGGTTGAAATCCTTTATCCATAGGAAGCCGAGTCGGTCTCTTTGCAAACGTGATACACTGAACACAACATTCAGGGAGATTTCCTACCTGTACTTCTCGGTTCACCGGGAGACACTTTGCAGTTCATGGTTGCCTGGTAATCCTTTTTACCTAGATCATCCAAAGTAGTCATTTCATCTTTTTGAATCATTAAAATTAAAAGATCATTCGAGTGCCTGTCCCTTCGAGCTCATTTCCAATCGAAAGGGATAGAGTCATCTTTGCTTCTTTCTCAACTCTCAAAACATGAAAGAGCACCAGTTTATCTATGCGTCTTAAAAAATTGATTGCCCACGATCTTATAACATCATGTTAGTTTTTTCTAGACCAAATCATGATTTTTCCCTAAAGAGCATTTTAAATCCTTGAAGTTTATCACTCTCTTTTCCTGTTAACTAAGACAAGGTCATTGTGGTTGAACCATTTGGTTCACCTAGTTCCTCTTCCTCTCCTCCGTCTTAAAGATTGTTTGAGGAGACTTTTCCTACATTACCAGAGTCACTCGAGGACCAAGGTGTTGAACTTGGTATCATTCTAAGCATTCAACCTTTGTCATCTCATCCTCCGCCTTCTTCAGATACTAGGTCACCAGCTGATATTGGCCCGGAATCTTTGGAAAATCCCATCCAAACTCCTGAGGGGGAAGAGTAGCAAGGGTGAGAAGGGGAGGAAACTGAGGAACAAGAAGGGGAGAAAGATGAAACCAAAGCAGAAAAGGAGGAAACCAAAATAGAGGAGGAAGAAACCAAAACATAACAAAAGGAAACAAAACCAACAAAGACAGAGAAAAAGACAGAAGTATCTCATAAGACCCTAGAGAGAGAGGCAGCAGCTACCCTCACTGCCCTCAACACCCCAATTAAACCAAGAAAAAAGAGGAAGAGGCAGACATCAATGTATTTCGGGGCTCAGAAAGCACAAGGATAAAAATAGGAAAACCACAGCCATCTTCAACAGTGCCCATTATAATTGAACATTCACCCACTGTCAAAGGGGAAGAATATTCCTCTAAAATACCCATCACATATGAAATAGGAACTCCCAAATCTTCCACCTTGAAGGAAAGAGTGCAACTACAAGACTCAAAAATAGTTCTAGAGGAGGCACAGACTGTTCTACAGGAGACCCTGACAAAGCTACAGGAGACCGAAAAACTTGAGAAAAGGGTAAAAGAACAGCCAAACGGGAAGGAGGAAGCTACAAAGCCACAAGAACCTGACCCCTAGCCTAGTTTGGGCTCTTACTACAATCTTCTTGAGGGGGGAAGAATCATTCCACAAAAATTTGCAATCCCACTTTTCTTTGAGTTGGAGAAAGAAAGAATAAGGAGCCATAGATGGATGCAAATCGTCAAATCCAAGGGCATAGAGGATATTGGTCACATGGAGAACAAGCTTAGAGAAATGGGCAGGGAGTTAAGTGTTGTAATACGTAGAGAGGCAATCACAAGAACTCACTTGGAAACAAAAAATGAGTTGCTAAGAAGACAGCTGCAAGAAAAAGAGACAAAATTGGCATGCATGGCCAGCTGGTCTGTGGAGGCATTGCAGTGCAGAACACCAGAAAAATCATATGGATTATACCTCAAGGACCAATGCCTACATTTCCATATTAATACTTTGGCACAGAGAGGCACAATGCCTTTTCAGGATTACAGACAGTTCATGGACCTATTTGACAAAAGCTCTTCAGAAGACAAGGAAAAAATAACAAATTTCTATTTGCATAACATGGCCCTCATATACATGAATGTGTGGGGCCCCAATGCTAGGCTAGGGTACCTACAACTAATGGCCATGGCATCATGGATGAATCATGAGGCATTAAGGGCAACAGAGATAAGGAAGTTGATGATAAAGGAGCAGAATGAGCCCTTAATGATCAGAGCTTAGCCATCAGACCCCATGGCTCTCATCAGCACACACCAATTGCTTGCAAATAATCCTCAAATTGTCCCTAAGTATATCAATGATTAGGCTCAGGCCATTGCACATTTTGAGGATATGGAAAGATTACTTGGCGATGACTGTATTCATGCTTGTATGAGGAGGTGGAACACACTACCAAAAATTTTGCAGATCAGGGAGTGTCACTCCCCAATAAGGATGAAAGAAGCATTAAGGAGAGTGCCACTGTACAAGCACTCTATGCATAATTTGAAGGTCAATTAGATTGGCCTCAAATTGAGTCCCCCACTACTGCTAGGCCTACTAGAAGGTAGAAAAGAGGAATAAGAGAAACAACAGTGGGAAGAGGTGGACAGAAAGGCAGGATTCTATGACAAAGAAGAGGACCTCACATCAGAAGCATGGGATGTCCGGGAGGCCATCAGGGCCATCAAAGATGAGGAGATGGATAAAGTTGCTTAGAGGATGAGCAACACCTTTAGTAGGGGGCTGATGATGAGCCCCATAAATGGGTAATTATATGGGCTTATTTTGCCTCCTAAAATAGTTTAATTAACCATTCTCTTAGCTTATTGCATGCTTTTTTATTATATTTATGCTTATGGAGTGAGTTGGGTTGGTCATTATGCCTTGGAGTCTAATATGTGTTTAATGAAGATTTTTGTTCAAATTTTGGAAATAAAGTCAAAGATTTAATGGAAAATTGGTAGAAATAATTCAAAGTAGACAAGGAAGAGGATTTATAGGAGGGTATCCCCCTCATTTATGACTCCCCACTTCGAATTCTCCATCATGTAGCTCAGAGCACAAATAGCCACTTCAATACAGTAGGAGGCAACCAAGCAAGTGGAGGATAACTTCTGTTTAAATCAAGTCTTGGTAGCCAAGCCTCCCTGATTTTAAGGAAGCTGTTGGGAGCTTCAGTTGTATAAGTAGAGAGGCCTAGGGCCTCATTACGAAGTTAGTCAAATTTTTTAATTTTTGTTGTAGCTTTGCTCTGCTCAACTTCGAGCTTACTTTTGTTGACAATTTCATGTAATCCTATTGTTATTTTGATAATAAAGATGAGATCCTTTTTGAGATAGCACTGAGTTACCTCAGAGGGCTGAAGCTCTTGGGTTAGGGCCCAATCCAAACAGCCAAGCTCCTCTTGTTTTGTATTTATATGTTTTGTTTCAGTTTATGAATTAGTTGTTGTTAGATAAATTTCTTTCTTGGTTAAGAATAGGTTGCTTTTGGTGATTTAGAAGGTTGTTTCCATTTTAGTTTTCTGTAGCAGGTTGAATAGTGATAGGAAAAAGATACAAAAAGGCCATCAATAGAGCCTTGGCCTCATTTCCTCCCTGTGGGACCATGAACTGAGGACAAGACCCTCTTGCTGCCACAAAAAACACAGATTTGCCTTCTCCATAGGATTTCTAGTGTTGGAGTTTGTTAGAAGGTTAATGCTTTGCTGTAGATCTCTTTCACCATACTCATTTTTGTCTTTCAAATAAATTTCCTTCCATGCTTTCTTTCCATGTAGCATTTCTCAGCATTTACTTTCCTAGATCAAAGTTTAGTTTAGCTTGATGCAAAATTCTGTTTTTTTTATGTACTTAGTTTCTTTGCTTGCTTAATCTCATTGTTTGATTTTTAGTTCTCTTGCAGCGAATATCTTCTCACAAAAATTCAGCCAATCAGCCATCACCACCTCTCTTTTATCTACGTTCCACAGGTCGCCCAAAGTACCTCACAAATATGCCTTAATTTTCTGCACTTTTCCCATAAACTTTCCTCTCTTTCCTTGAACAAATCCGACCATCTTTCTCTCTCCTAATCATTCTAGATGGACCCTAGACACCTTAACACATAATCCTAGCCTTCAACTACCCCTTTCCACCCACTTTCCCACATTCAAAACTGCTCTCGGCACCCTCCTGTACACCTCCTGTAGATCCCCTGCAGCCTCCTATAGATTTTCCTGTAGGCTTCTTTTTGAAGTCTGATTGCGGGAAAAGCCTCTAGAAGGCCACCTGAGACCTCCTAGAACCCATACACACCATCCTACACCTTCTCAAGTCCCGAAACCGCCCTCCATCACCACCTAATCACTACCACATTCACAAACAAATAAATTACATGCATGACAATTTCACATAAAAATCCAAAAAGATGTTTTTTTCCTCATTTCCTTCTAGAAATAGTTTGAGTAGATGTTGTTTACTTCCTTGAGTAGGTAATGCCATTTATTTCATAGTTTTTATCTTTCTTTCTGCAAAAGTAGGATTAGTTGCTTAAGTATGGTTTGCTAGGTTTACTTTACATCTCAGTCTTCTTTTCCTTTCTGCAAGTAGAGTAGCCTTTGTATAGTAATCTTTCCTTTCTTTGATCACATATAGAGCTTCTTCTGGAATTCAAAGAAGTTGGCTTGAGCTCCTAGTGATCTTGCGCCATCTGACCAAGTGACAGCCTGCAGTAAGAACTAGTACTTGTGCATATAGCACCATCGCTTCCAAGTTTTTTACGAACTACCGACTTCATAAGAGTAGAGTAGGAAGCCCAGGAGTTGCAAAATTATTGCTACAATACTCGTGCTCACCATACATAACTCAAGATAAACTTTAAAATGAACTCAATTAAGCTAAGGCACATTTGAAACCTAACGATCAGATCTAGAAGGTCTATGCTAGAGACGTGTTCCAACGTCATTAAACCTAGCATTTGTCATTAGCTTCAGCACTAGACAACGCTAGTATAGATTTGTGCTCCCCGTACCATCAAGTATATAATGGGAGACTCATCTAGGTTGCAATCCTTTATCCATAGGAAGCCGAGTCGGTCTCTTTGCAAACGTGATACATTGAACAGAACATTCAGGGAGATTTCCTACCTGTACTTCTCGGTTCACCGGGAGGCATCCTGCAGTTCATGGTTGCCTGGTAATCCTTTTTACCTAGATCATCCAAAGTAGTCATTTCATCTTTTTGAATCATTAAAATTAAAAGATCATTCGAGTGCCTGTCCCTTCGAGCTCATTTCCAATCGAAAGTGATAGAGTCATCTTTGCTTCTTTCTCAACTCTCAAAACATGAAAGAGCACCAGTTTATTTATGCGTCTTAAAAAATTGATTGCCCACGATCTTATAACATCATGTTAGTTTTTTCTAGACCAAATCATGATTTTTCCCTAAAGAACATTTTAAATCCTTGAAGTTTATCACTCTCTTTTCCTGTTAACTAAGACAATGTCATTGTGGTTGAACCATTTGGTTCACCTAGTTCCTCTTCCTCTCCTCCATCTTAAAGATTGTCTGAGGAGACTTTTCCTGCATTACCAGAGTCACTCGAGGGCCAAGGTGTTGAACTTGGTATCATTCTAAGCATTCAACCTTTTTCATCTCATCCTCCGCCTTCTTCAGATACTAGGTCACCTGCTAATATTGGCCCGGAATCTTTGGAAAATCCCGTCCAAACTCCTGAGAGCTCGCCAACTACTAGCGGTCAGCTTGGACTGGCTATATATCCTCTTAATTTTCTATTCGACCCTGTTGTTATATCACTGCAGCATTCATACAGTCCGTACGATCAGCCAGGTGTTCTTTTGGAATTATCCCCTCATACCTCTTCGGTCATTCGCCGTCATTTGTTCCCAGCTATGGAACCCAAAGGCGATGCTCCAGTTACCTCTCCAGATGAGTCAGAAGTTTCTAATCCACACACTTTCGTGGAGGAAGAACGTCAATTTCCTCCTGAAGTTTTCCCCTATACAGGGAGCATTCCCATCAGTGTGTATCAGGACTTTTCGCCTAATTATGTGACGTTGGAACAATTGGTCTCAGGTACACCTAGTGCCTCATCACTTTACCATAACCTTGTTTGGGAGTTTGGCTCTAGCCTACTATAGGTCCCTTCATTGTGAATCTGACCTCCCAATAGGTCGTTACCTCAGTCTCGGTGAAACCCACCGTTCTGAACCCTCTTGTACCATTTGTCCCAGTCACCCATCCAGTTCAACTGGCGGTCTCAAAAAATGTTACTTTTGGTTCTTCAATCCCTCCAGTAAGTGGCCAAGCTGTGCCACTGCCTGGGGGGCAGAATTTCAGTGTTTCTATGGTGTCAGGCACCACTAATGTGAGTATCTCATAGGCTCACATGGTTTGCATGAACCAACCTTCTTCTGGCATTCTCCAAAACCCTGTTGGTCCTGCTGGATCAAGCAATTTCCAGTACCAACAGGTTCAAAATTCCCTTCGTCCATCTAGGTCAAAAAATTTCCAGTATCAACAGCCTTATGAGGCTCAGGTTCAGTACCAAACTCCTTATGTTCCATATGGTTCTCAAGGAATGGTCAATATGCCTTACATCCTTCAGTCTAGGCAATACGTTCAGCCTGGCTCATCCAATTTTCACGGTGGCTATGGCCAGATTCAGTTCGTAAATTTTCCGAGCACTGTTCAAGTACCCTTGCAATAGAAAGGACAGCCTCTGCAGCAAGAAGGGAAACCTTTGTTGCAACAAGGGTCGTTCACGCAACAACAAGGGTAGATGATACCACAACAAGGTCAACTGCAACAACTCTAGGGGTAACCCTCACAACCATTGCAACAAACCATGCAGCAACAGATGCAGTATGCTCCGCAAAACCTCTCAGCCGATGTCTTTGTAGGGCCAACCTCTACAACCCCAAGGACATCTTTTGCAGCCGCAAGGTAAATCCTTGCAACAATAGGGCCAACCTGGGCAACAACAACCCTTATATACATATTAATAGGGTCAACCCTTACAAGGTCAAGGCCAGGGTCAAGTCTTGAAGCAGGAGGCCCAAAATCCTAATTTCCTAGGGCAACAGGTCCAGAATCGCTATGTCCAAGGGCGGCAGGTCTAGAATCCCTATGTCTAAGGGCAGCAAGTGTATAATACTTATGTCCAAGGACAACATGTCCAAAATCCTCTTGTTTAGGGGCAACAGGTTCAAAACCCATATGTTCAGGGACAACAGGTACAATATGCATATGTCTAAGGTCAATAGGCTCAATAACCTCTCAACTGTATGTTGCATATCAACAACCTATGACCAAACAGTTCCAAGGTGTTCAAGGTCAAGATCCTCCCTATGGCCAAGGTAACCCACAATGGGGGAATCAATTTCCATATGGCCAAAATCCCCCACTATGGGGCCAAAATCCTTACCAGTAGGGATGGGCTCCTCCAATTGGACCCACTTATCGGCGTCCAATGCCTTTTAATACTCAGTTGTCGTTCTTGGACACACTAGAGTTGATAGATGTCTCTCGCCTTACGAATGATCCAATTTTTCATTTGCCATACTGGCCTCTGGTTCCGTCCAAGATCTCGAGCGATTGTCCTAAGTTTGATGGGAAAGAAAAAGAAGATCCTCAAGCCCATGTGATGACATATCACCTCTGGTGCTCTTCAAATTCTTACGTTGATGATTCTATTCATCTCCGTCTTTTCCAACGAACCCTCACAGGTGTTGCAGCCAAGTGGTACATCGAGCTTCCTCAAAGTACTTACCATGACTTCAACTCTTTAGCCATGGCTTTCCTCACGCATTTCCAGTTGCCAGTTCGCTATGAAACTGGCACCTATTTTCTCACATTGCTTAAGCAAGATACTACGACACACATCTCCGATCACATCCATGAATGGAGATGTAGACATTGCCTGATCAAATTCGATATTTTTGAACAGTTGCTCACCGAATGGTTTACCAAGTCACTAATCGCTCCAATTGTTTGCGGTATAGCTATGGGTGGATACGTTACGAAAGAACTAGCCATTGCTCGAGCCCGGTACTTAGATCTTGTTTACTCTTAGTCTAGCACTTTGTATGAGTTATTACCCGATGCTCCATGGCCATCATCCAATCCCATGGCATCGAAGTCACAAGCTACACCTCCTATTGATGGAGTAATTGGCTTAGTGTCCCAGACCCCTGCTAAATCTTCTTCCAAATAGAAGTTGGTCTCAAACACTGCTTCCAATAGTTCCCCCCAGAATCCACCTAGCCCTAGTAAAATCTCATAGGTCCATGTTGTCCAGTGTACCACAGCGGACAAATCCTCGAAAGGTAAGAAGAAAGGAAAAGGCAAGGGTAAAGCCGATGCCCCAAAACAATGTCCTCCTAAGTCATCTTCTGGTGATTCTTCACAACGGAAGCCTAAGTATATGTGCCTCATTTGCAAGGAGGATCACTATACCAAGGATTGTCCCTGAAGGTCTGAAGTTAGTCATTTTCTCAAAGGGACCCCAGTTGTCCTGAAAGAGCCATTTCCATCTCAACAGACTCAAATGGTAGACCAACCTCAACCATCTGCTTCCTCAGGATCTGAAGTGTTCATGATGAGTACGCCTATTAATGTGGCTACTAGATCAAAAGATTACCAAACTCTTGCTCTGAGAGCCAGGAAAGAGATAAATTCCACCCCTTCTTCTCCTACCCCGAGTTCTGGCCCTCTTCATATTGAGCGCCCTAACCTAGATTCCACTATTCGACCACCCTCTCGAGGTGTGCAAAGGAAATCCTCATACAATCCCAATGCTCGATTCACTCAGCACTATAATATTGTTGAGGATTTGGCTCAGGCGTCGTCAGCTATGTCAAATCTCGAGGTGTTCCAAAGTTGTCCGTCTCAGCAAAAATCTTTGCTATCAGCTATTGGGGGTATTGATCCTACCGATTCTAATTTGATATGTTTTGATCTAGAGAACCACGTTCTGCACCTGCCTCATCAGATTTAATTTCCCATTCAGGTAATCATCAATGAGAAAACCATTCATAGGACTATCATCGATGAAGGTGCTTCTACCTACATCATGTCAATTTCCTTTGGAAGCTTTCGATTGGCGCGATTCACGACCCTTTGGTGTCTTACGTAACCTTTCCATTACTTTGGAGGGAAAGATAGTACAAGCCGAGGTAGAGATTGGTGATGCTAATCTCAATTATAATCTTCTACTCGGACGAATCTGGACCCATGCCATGCATGTTGTAGCCTCCTCCCTATTCCGCGTGATTCATTTTCCCCATCAAGGGAAGATCGTCACTGTCGACGAGTTGTCCTCCTGCCTCTTCCTCTTTGAATGGAAATGTTTAGTATGTTAAGTACATTGGTGCTCCTTATGAGAGTGTGGGGGTGGGTATTTTTAAATATTCTGCCTTGATGGGAATTTTTTAACTCCCACCTCCGCATGTTGTCTTTGTCAACATGATCATGGTCAAATCGAATCCTTGGGTCATACCTTACCAAATCTTGTTGATACCTGGGGCGAGGTTATGCCACTTAGCCCTATCGAAATAAATTACGTGGAGATTGTTTCAGCCTCAAGTTCCGTATCCTCTGATTCTCCTATTTTGAGGACTTCTCTCGATACGTATTCTCAATCCCCATGGCTTGGTGCTTCAGAATCTCCTGATCCCTTAGCTGAGACTTTTCTTGCTAACGAAAGTATCATGGAAGTAATGTCTCTCAAGGAACCAATTTGGAATGATATTCATCATCGTTCATCGTTCCTGCCTTGCCCGATGGTCAGGGAAAATTTTAAGGATGGAAATTTATCTTAAAGTTTAGAAACCTTGGCGAATCCCACTAGTCCATCATATGGAATCTATAAAATGTTTTGAGATATTTTTGTAAAAATATTCAAATTTATAATATTTTTATATAGTCTATATATAATTTTTTGGCTATTTTTAGGGTAAAATAATTTCACTCTATAAAATTTGGGCAAATCATTTTTACAAAAAAAATGGAAATTAGCAAATCTTTTTTTGGAAAAGGTATAGAAGATTAGCCCATGGGCGAATATTAGCCGCTAAAATTTTCCTTGTCGGCGGTCACGTCTACCGGTTTTGAAGAGTTCTCTTCTCAGTTTCCTTCCCTCCCACTTCTAGCACCGATCTTGACTCATGAAGTATGGTCGGAAGAAATTTGGGTAATATTACCCAAACGATGCCAATTGATATTTCTATCAAGCCTAGTATCATTGAACATGTCCATATCAGGGTAACTTGTTCTCCGGATGAGATCAAGACCTATACTCGTCTGTTTCAAGAATTTTGTGATGTGTTCACGTGGTCATACGAAGAAATGACTGACATTGATCCTAGCATCATTGTGCATGAAATACCAATTTATCCTCACGCGCAGCCTGTTCACCAACGACTCTGCCTAGTGCACCCTAGGAAAGTCACCCACTATCAAGGATGAAGTTGAAAAAATTCTCAATTCTAGATTCATCTATCTGATCCCTCTTATAGATCGGGTATCAAAAATTGTCCCGGTGACAAAGAAACAAGGCACAATCCGCGTTTTCGTTGATTACCGTGATCTCAATCGTGTTTGTCCTAAGGATAACTACCTTACTCCCTTCATTGATCAGATCATTGATGAATGTACTGGGAGAAAAATATTTTCCTTTATGGACATTTTTTCTAGTTACAACCAGATTAAGATTGCATCGGCTTATCAAGAAAAGACCGCTTTTATCTGTCTGCGGGGTACTTTCGCGTACAAAAAGCTCCCTTTCGGCTTCAAAAATGCTGGGGCTACATTTCAGTGTGAAATGTCCTATGCATTTCACGATATTCACAAATTCGTTCAGCCTTACTTGGATGACCTTATCACTCATTCTCGTAAGTGCCAAGATCACCCTGACCATCTTTGGATGATTTTTCTTCACTGTAGACACTACAACATTCGATTAAACCTGCATAAGTGTGTTTTCTGCATTGACTCTAGACAACTCCTCATATTTATCATTTCTAAGGACGATATCCGCCTTGATCCACTTAAATTCGAGCCCATGGTAAATTTACCCCCTCGATCTTCATTACACCAACTTCAGAGCGTGCAAGGAAAGGAAAATTTCCTTTGTCGTTTCATACCCAATTATGTTGGGCTAGCTTCAGGATTTACCTGGTTGCTCAAACAAGGAACGCCCTTTGTTTGGGATGAGGTTTCCCAAAAGTATTTCGATGACCTCAAGGTTGTCCTCGTAAATGATCCTTTGTTGCATCCCCCAGATTATCATTGAGATTACTTCCTTTACCTAGCTGCAGCCCCTAACACCATTGCTATCATATTGGTCCAAGAAAATGACGAAGGCAATGAACATGTTATCTACTACCTTAGTCGTAATCTCCTTGACACCAAAACGTGTTATGCCCATGTCGAGAAGTTGGCTTTGGTTGTTGTATAGGTTGTTCAACACTTTCGACACTAAATTCTCTTACGCACTACTACTGTGTTAAAATTGGAAACTAGGGCCAAACTTCATGTGGGTCATCTTATTGATGGCTGATAATATTTTTATTAGATTCTTTTCATCGAGAAGTGTAGGATTGATCTAAATATCATCCGATTCCGATAAGTATTTATGAAGTTATGAATTTATTTATGTTATGGACAAATTGTTAAAGTCGGCCAGCAACTTACGTAGGCTTAGAAGCCCAACAATCATGTCTATTCAACCTCTACGTTTTAGTATAAATAGAATAGGACTTCAAGTAATTTCTACACACACTTGGATCTCTTCCTCTCTCTACTTTTCTTTGGGTTTTAGTAGGAGGAGAGATCATAAGGTGAAGCCGATGGTGCCAGTGATGCCGATGATGCCGGTGAAGCAGATGATGACGGTGATATCGATGGTGTCGGTGAAGCCGATGATGCCGATGAAGCCGGTGATGCCGATGATGCCATTGATATCGATGATGATGATGTCAGTGAAGTCGATGATGCCAGTGAAGCTGATGATGCCGATGATGCCGATGATGCCGGTGAAGCCAATGGTGCTGGTGATGCCACTGATCTAGGGTTTGCTGCTGCTGATGTAAATCAGATTTATGTACTATTTCTCTCTGCTGAATTATTGAAGATAAAAGAAGATTTGATCAAAGGGTTCCCCATATTGGGGTTTGTCCCTGGCTAGCTGCCACATCTTGTGTCTCTTCTCTTGGCTTGTTTTTTTTTTATCATTTAATGTTCTATTTGAACTTTACTTATGTACATGTGATTGCTAATCTGTGGATAATAATAAGAAAGATAGGTAAACTTCTCTAAGCATAGAACATACCATAATTTAACATACTGTGATTTCCAACTTCAACCCCATGACCTACATCCTAACTCATCAGTTACTGGGTGGAAGGTGTTCTAAATGGATCGTCACCCTGCAAGAATTCGATTTGGTTTTTACAACTCCCAAATCTAAGAAGTCACTAATTTTCACCGAGTTGATTTGTTCCCTTCCTTCTACGTCTCTCCCCACTGGTGCAGATGAACATCTCCCGAACGAGACTCTTTTCTTGATTAGCACCCTTGACCCATGGTACGATGATATCATTGTGTATCTCTAGACGTCCACGTTCCAATCTGTGTTGACTGAGGATGATCGCCGACAGATTCAGCATCACTCCCAACCCTACCATATTATTGGTGATATTATATACCGTGTCGGTGTCGATTCAGTTCTTCACCGATGCCTTACTCTCGAGGAGACTAAGAGAGATCTCAATGACTGCCATTCTGGGGCCTGTGGTGGTCATATGTCTGGCTATGCTACCGCACAAAAAATCCTTCACGCTGGTTATTTATGGCTGTCCATTTTCAAGGAATGCGTCCTTGTTGTTCACAAGTGCCATGAATGCCAAATTTACCAATGCAAGATGCATGCCCCACCCGCTCACCTACACCCCGTCATTATCGTTTGTCCTTTTTCCAAATGAGGCATTTACTATATGACATGTAACCCTCATTCGGCCGGGGGGCATGGTTATATTATCGTTTTTGTGGATTATCTCACCAAATGGGCCGAAGCGATACCTACATACTCTGCAGACGGTAAAACAGTGGCTCAATTTCTTTTCAATCACGTTATTTCCAAGTTCATCGTACCTCAAGCCATTGTGACATACCATGGCTCCCATTTCTGAGATTACATGATGGCTGAGCTGATCTCTATGTTGGGTTTGTGCCACGATGGCTCAACCCCATATTACCTTCAAGCCAACGGTCAAGTTGAAGCTGTGAAAAATGTTTAGGTTACAATGCTTCAGCGCACTATTGGGATGCACAAGCAAAATTGCAATTTCATGCTCTTCTCATCTCTGTGGGCTTACCGAACCTCGACCAAGGACACAAATGGTTTCACACCATTCCAGCTTGTCTACAGTCTGGAAGCAACGTTACTGATTAAATGTGAAATTCCTTCACTCAAGCTAGTTGTCGAACTTCTCCCTGAAACATCACCTCAGGAAGAGCACCTATTATATTTAGAATGGCTGCTTTGGTCATCGAAGCACAAAAGAAGTGAGTCAAGTCCCATTTTGATCAGTCGGTCTCCCCCCCGCACATTCTCTGAGGGTGATTTGGTTTTACTATACGATCAAGCTAATCATAAGCTGGGGCATGCAAGTTCAAGCCCATGTGTCATGGGCCCTACATTGCAAAACGTGTTTTGCAAAACGGGGCCTATGAGCTTATTCATTATGAAGGCAATCCTTTGGACAAGCCCCGAAATGAGCTTTATCACAAGAAGTACTAGGCTTAAGTCATCTTGCATGGTTACTTGTGCACATTACTGTGTCATTCATTTTTGTGTTGTGTAGTTTGGTGTGTTATTTTTCAAACAACTTTCCTATTTACTATGTTTTCCCTGCTTTGCAGATGTTTATGACTCCTCACATCGGTTTCGCTCATGGTGCTTGCCATAGTACTCGTAATCTATCCTCTATGGCATGATATATTTATGACCCTCACGGTGAGTTGATTGACCTTAAAGGTATTTGTTTAGGTCACACAACTAATAACATTGTTGAATACAGTGCAATCATCGAACTGTTGTCAAAAGCAATTTCTCTTGACATTCACAAGTTGGTTGTCACCCTAGATTCACAACTTGTTGTCCTTCAACTCAACGGGCAATATTCCATCAGAAACCCTTAGATATTGAGAATGTATATCTATATTCATCTACTGGAAATGAATTTTGATTACATTACATATCATCATATTCCTAGATGCATCAATACATTGATAGATGCATTAGCTAATTATGTATTGGATAGACATTTACGAAACATGTGAAAAGCCAAAACAAATCATTTGTACCATAGTAAGCAAGGAAATACAACTATATATATATATATATATATATATATGGTGATAATGTTTGATACGTCGAAACCCCAAAAAATAATATGTGTGTTCAAATAACATCGAAGGCTCGCAGGCCTCATATATCTGTGGCACGCAGACCTCAAAAATGTAAAATGCTGGTCATAGGAACTAATCAGCGTGGTGATCATGGTAGCATGAAATGGCTCGTGCAACATGAGTTAGCAATTGGTGAATCTGGTACGATACTCCCACCGTGTGTCTATTGTATTGGCGAGGAATGTCTCCCACCTGAGCATACTCTGGGATACCACGAGTCAACGCCTCAAGGTTCCTCGTGATCTCCTCCTCTTTGTCACTCCCCTCTTGATAAGGAGTGACATCAAACTGGCAGGTGACAGACCTAGCTATTGGGGACATCCCAGCAGGATGCTCTGGTCCAACATCTGCATTCATAAAATGAAATGTTATAAACACATATATACCAAAAGCAATTAAAAAATCACAAAATTAGAAATTTATTTTTTACCTTCATCGTCGAAATCCTCTTCATCTGGCAGTGGCATGTCCGGATCTCCACAGAAGTCAGTACCACTATATGGCCAATCCTCCACGATGATCAATTGTCATCGTAGCCATGAAAAGAAGGCAGACCTGTAAGACATATGCTGGCCCCCAGTGATCCTAGGCATCAAACGACTCCAACGGGTCATTTGTGGGTCTCGTAGCATCGGAGGATCTACCTCAATCAGCTGGTATTGGAACGGTGGCACCCATTCCAAGAAAAAGGTCACTAGAACGGATCTAAAGCAAAATTTCTTCAAATTCCCCGCCTTAGATTTTGTCAGTTGGACTTTTATGTTGATCTTCATGGCTTCCGTCCAATTGAAGATCGTTGGTGTTGTACTGTCGATGGCATATAGAAATTTCAACTTATTAGTCTTATGCGCTACTTGGGACCCCGCCACTCTATTGATAGTCAACATTAGCACTCCCAGTGTCAGATCTCTTATGGTGGAAATCTCAATCTTTCCGCTCTTGGATTTGAGGGCTTCAGGGCAATGTTCAGGAACCAGCATGGATATGCTTTCCCCAATCGGTCGTGACCCATATAGGTTGACTGGTTCCCCTCTCTAGGACAATCTTGTGATGAAATATATGTCTAAAGTTTCTAACTCCAGCTCCTGGCCACCAATGATGAATATTTCCTGATTTATGTCCCAAAGACTAATTAGGTATCGAAGTAGCATAGGATGGGCCTGCATCCCTTGTGTGAGAAGGAACTTGAGGATCCCACAGTTCCTCAAAGCGTTCAAGCAATTTGG
The DNA here is from genome assembly GCA_031772625.1 of Pinus tabuliformis. Classification (NCBI taxonomy): domain Eukaryota; kingdom Viridiplantae; phylum Streptophyta; class Pinopsida; order Pinales; family Pinaceae; genus Pinus; species Pinus tabuliformis. The sequence goes on from CM062812.1 coordinate 94,019,082, forward strand.
ATCATTCAGTGCCTGGGTGTCCACATATTTGTGCTCATGTTCTTTCCAGTTTACCATTTTCAATGATTCTTTCTTGCAAAAACCATGTATTCAAGTCAATAATCATTTTTGGCCAATAAAATTTGGATTCCAACAGTGGTTTTGAGAGGAAAATGATTTTTTCCTTGTTCACGGTGCCGGCACACCTATTTTAAAAATATTTGCGCTGATGATGCGATATGATGTTTTAATCACCCTCTGCTGATGTGATTCTGTGCCCCGAACTCACGCCGACCGAGGGCGATTTTTTTTTGACAAAAACTCCCTCAAAAATCGAAAAAATGGATGAAAACATGAAAAAATGGTATAAAAATGGAGCTTAGGGCTTTGGTTGTTACGTGCACCTGGAGGCTCAGCGAATGACCTCCTAGATCTCCCGCAATTTGCTCCGTAACAATTAGGGGAAAAGCGGGTGAAAAGATTTTCACAGCAAGGTAAAATGGTAAATGGTAAGAATTATTTACTTTCCTCCCTTTTATTCAGTTTTTCATGAAAATATTACGTTTTGTAATTGTTTTGACCTATTTTTCCTCAAGAATTGGATAATGCACTTTACCTTTTTGCATAGCCACAGGTGATGGATATTCGACGATGATTCCGAGTCATGTTTCAGCTCTTTGCTCAACTCATAAAACTCAAATGAAATGATTGTCGATTATTTTTCCCTTTTGACTCGTGAAAGAGAATAAAATGGGGGTCCACTTTCAAGCTATTTTTTGATCCTTTAAACATAAAAAGATAGTCGAGCCCTTGTCATTTCTAACTCATTAATGGATGCGAAACATTGTGCACCCAGTATATGTTTACCCCTTTTTTGGGCTAGGATGCACTATTTACGAAAAAGGTACTCCTTCACTGAAATGGTCAAGTGGTTCTCTCAAGTATTTTTTTCTACCTTTTCAGGCTCGAGAAACACAAATGTATGAAAAGGGACCATGTGGAGTTTTCTTTTTCATGTCTTTTTCAAACTCTCTCAACATGAAAAAGATACTGAGTTGCACCTTTGTCGGACTCGTTGAAATATTAAACGACATCAAATTCATCACCATGGCGAACATGAGATTCTCCTTTGTAGGGCTTTTTAAACTGACTAGGTCGGATTCATCCGAAGGATGAACTTACAGTGTAAGCATATGCTATCCCCTTCAAGCTTGCGATTTAAAAATAATTGGGGTACCTGCCAGGAATGGTGGGGGAAAATTTGGAAATTCAATCAGTTGTGTCAGCAGCTCACTCTTGAACATGACACTTTCTGCTTCGTGTCGGGTTGGGATATCCTCCTTTGTATCATTGACCTTCCTGGGTTGGGCCATTTATTTTTGCCTTCCATTTGATCTTTGCGATGTCATCATGACCACTGATCCTATGGATCCAAAAGATGCCAAACTTCTAGTCATGTCGTCGATATGTTCAATAGTTGTCCTTTTGCAATTACACTTACCCTTGATTCTCTGTATCATCTAAAAACATTTTGCATCCTTTTGTCTCATGTCGATGATGTGGGATACATTATGGCCCTCCTTCAACATGGTCACTTCCTGTCGACTTCAGTTCATTATCCGAGAATTCGACCGAGAGACTCCCTTTCAGTACCTTAGAGCTTGCATGCCCTAATGGAAATTTCTTTGAACTCGATGAAAGGTTCGCATCATTGGCTGTCGATCGAGTGATTTCATAGGTGTTCGAATTTAGTTCCTCTATTCACATTCCATGGATTCTGTTGCTAGTACCTTGAGGACCATTGTCATTATTGGTGGTTTCTCTTGCGCTTGTTAACGGTTCACATCATTGGTTGGTAATCAAGTGATTTTTTAACATGTTCGACATCAATGCATCTATTCACATGTTATAATTTGTACTTTGATCAGGTCGTGTTGGAGCGCAATACCCTGGGATTAGATTACAAAAGTTCAGGTTGTAAGGTGATGTGACATGATTATGTTGATATGCATGTCTCTCTCAGATGGATGGCTGGGACCATACCATGAGTTATCATATGTGATCCTTCTCATTATTGGATGGATGCGACCATACCTTGGTTTCAATATGATCCTCTTTATCAGATGGTTGCACCCATACGTGGATCCATTTACATGATCATTCTCTAGATGTTTGTGTCCATGCCATGATTCATGTATCATTTGACATAGTTTTCAGTTACGTATGTTTATTTGTACTTGCTTGGAGGTTTTCCGACGATATACTTCGGTTCCCCGCACTGATTCATAAAGCATTTCATCCCTCACTCTAGTTCAGATTTCATGCTTTAGGGGGCATCTGTTACACAACATTTTGTCACTGTCCCTGTACTCCCCGTTCCTTGATCCTGGAGGACCTCTGCACTGAACCCTACATGCTTTCCCTTCATGAAGAAACTCCCATTGTGTCCCTCTTCATGAGAAGAATAATTCCCTTTTGAACCATTTCCCCAAAATCTTCTGTTTTTCCCAGTTTACAAGACCAACGCTAATGACCCTTGTTCTCCTTGTGCCGATATGCAGGGATTAACATTGTTCCTAGTTGTTGACTTATTGGGGCCCGACCCAGGTTCGGAGTTAGTTAGCCAAACAAATCCCTGTACTACTGGCATTTTTGGCAACAGTCCACGGGGCGCAGACTGAGGTCTCACCCGAAGTAGTATGGGGGGTGCTGGAACCAGGTTTCTGCACCCTTGAGATGTCTGAGGGGTTGGTTCTGTCCAACCATTCATCCCTTCGCGCAAGTTACTTCGTGCACTTCCCTATTTGTCGTGCCTTGATATACTACCTTCGTGCAGCTCTAACCAAGGTTTGTGGAGCTATCGCGCTGCTTGAGCAGCATTCTATGCTATTCCCCTAAGTCGTGTCTACGACCTTACTTTAACAGTTAATTATCTTCACGTTCATGGATGTTTTACGTTATAGTTATTTATACAACACATTCATATGAGTTCTCATAGAAAATAAACAGTACACTTGCAATTTATACCCAATCATACATTAGAACAGGAAAAGATACAGAGAAATATGATCAACTTCTCTTTATTAATTCTTCCACAGTTATAGACTTGACCTACCCTGCGCACTCAACTGCAGGGATCTGCGCACTTAGCTGTGGACTACTAGGTATCTACGCACTCAGCTGCAAAGACTTCTCCTACTCTACAACCAAAAGCTACCTTTTCCACTTAGACTCGATCACTTCCCCTTCTTTTTTCTTCCCTTGCTATCCTATTCTTATCTTTATTTATACAATCCCATGGTCTGCGTACCATGGGTAGGGTTATCAAGCCGACATTACATTACAAAAACAAGGGTGGACAACATTGTGACTCTATTATGACTTCACGCTCCGCACCCGTAATTCGCAGAGCTTTTACAAAGGATTTGGTCAAAACTTGGGCTTTAAGCCCCAAAACATGCCTTAGGGGGGATTCCATGCCCAACAAGCCCCCAACACAAACATTGTGACTCACCCTTGAGTCACTCTATCAGCGTGGAGATCTTCGTGCGGAGTCCCTCCAACTCTGCTCGAACTGCTGCAAGGTCGGCAGTGCACTGAGCTGCTTCCTGTTGGATCTATTGTACGCGTTGTTCCGAGACTATGGTGTTAGAACTACTTTCCTGCATCTGTGTCTGTGTTCCCTGCATTTGTTTATAGTCCCGCGCCTTCGTTTGGATCCTTGGAGTGCGAAGACAATGCTTCAGTCGACTAGTCAGATAGTCGAGCCACCCATGTAGGGCTTCAATCAGCTACCATTCACTTTGCTGGGAAAGGCTCTCCATTTAGTTTGACTAGATGTACCACGCCTCCGTCTGTGACCTCCTTAACAATGTATGGTCCCAGCCAATGCATTGTGAAATTTTGCGGGAATTTATCAAACCTACTGTCATACAGCAACACTAAATCATTGATCTTGAAGGTGCGTAACTTAATATGGAAATCGTGTCAGGCCTTCTCGTGTTGCTTTTGCACTTGCTGATGGAATCCTACCAGGAACCGTTCCTCCTAAAGTTCTTCCAACTGCACAAGCCTTTCTCCTAGGGCTTCGCGGTCCGTCACACTTGTGAACACTGCTATGCGTAGACTAGGTACGATATACTCCATTGGCATGACAGCTTCCATGCCATAAATCAACCGGAAAGGTGTTTTTCCTGTTAGTTTCTTGCACATTGTCCAGTAAGCCCATAGTATTACAGGTATGCGCAAGTCCCAATCACTCCGCTACATGTTGCATACTTTAGTCAGCAAAGTCTCCATTATTTTGTTGAATGCTTTTAATATCCCATTGGCTTGTCGGTGATATGGTGTGCTTTTCTGATGGTACACGTGAAACTCTACTATTAGCGTGATGATGGTTTCGTTCAAGAAATGTGTACCACAATCGCTCATCAAGATTTTCGAACATTCAAATCGAGTCAACACGTGTTCAAACAAAAACTTTGCAAGTGTGGTGGCCATGTAGTCTTTGAAATGCTGCACTTCTTCCCAATGAGTTAGGTACTCTGTTGCAGTGATAATGTATCTTAGGCTTGTCTTTCCCTCAGGTTTGATAGGTCCTACAAAGTCGATTTCCCACTTTTTGAAGGACTTTAGCGTCATTTGTGGATTCAAAGGCATCTCATCCCTCCGCAATGGTTTACCTGTCCATTGACATATATCATAGGCCTTACAGTGTGCTTTTGAATCCTGATGAAGGGTTGGCCACCACAACCTTGCGCGAAGAATCTTTTTCGTAGTTGCTCGTCCTGCATAGTGTCCCCTTGCAGTGCCCCCATGCGCTCCCATGGGGATCTGACTTCGTTCAAATTCAAGTACATACCTTCGCAATATCTCATCATTGCCCATATTGTATAGGTGCCTCACAATGACAGAAAAGTCAGCCGCACGCACCACCAGTCATTCTTCTACTAGATGGAATATTCCTTCGGCGCAATCTTCGTTGTCAGAAAGTGGATTATATCTTCAAAGTTTCCATCCGCTACGCGCACAGCAAAGCGTTGTGCATCAAGTAATCCTTCCTCCAAATTAGTAGGTTCCTTTCCCGTCTCAATTCGCAACAAGTGATCTGGTCCTTCATTCAATCGTCTAGGTTTCACAATGACCTCAAAATCATATTCTTGGAACAATAAGAGCCACCTGCAGATGCGCCCCCCCAGCATAGGCTTATTGACCAAGTATTTTAGCGCGGAATGGTCTATATACATTTTGAAGTGCCCTCCTAGCAAATAGTGCCGGTATTTCTGGAGCATGTACACCATAGCCAACCCCTCGCATTCAGTGGTGGAGTAGTTCTTTTCTTCTTTAGACAATCAGCGGCTTACGAACGCCATAGGGTGATTCAATCCTTCTCTCACCTCCTGTGTGGGTACTACTCCCAACGCTATACACGACACGTCAACACGGACATGAAAGTCCACATCCCATTTTGGGAAGACCAAGATGGGCATGGAGGTCAATTTCTACTTTAGTACATCCAGGCTCTTCATGCAATCATCATTCCAGTAGAACGTGACATCCTTTTTCAACAGTTTCTCCATTGGTGTGGTGATTTGGGCATAGTTTTTGATAAACTTTCTCTAGTACCCTGTATGTCCCAGGGTAGTGCACATCTATTTAACAGTTCGTGATGCTTCCAAATTTAGAATCACTGCAATCTTTGCGGGGTCTACAATCAGTCCTTGTTTGCAAACCACATGTCCCAACAAGTTCCCAAAGGGAACAAGGAACATACACTTCTTGAGGTTTAGCGTAATTTGGTGTTGTCGGCAAGTATCCAAAATTAAGTGTAAGCTTGCTACATGGTGCTTAACCAATCCAAATAAAGTCCAATCATTGAGATAGACCTCCAGGAATTTGTTGATATATTCTTTGAATGCTACAACAACTATGCGCAAAAAGATAGCCGACACATTTTTCAACCCAAATGGCATAACGACGTATTGAAAGAAGCCCCAATCAGTCATGAAGATGGTCTCGCTCCTGTCTTTCGGTGCGATTTTGATCTGGTGGTACCCTGAGAACCCATCAGTAAAATAATATGCTTCTTGTCTGCCGACATTTTCCAATACTTCATCTATGAATGGTGTGGGGAATGGGTCGTGCACACATGCGTCATTCAATTTTCTGAGGTCCACGCATATTCTTATTTCACCCTTCTACTTCTTTTCCTGCACTACCACAGGGCTTACCCAGTCAGATTCTTCCACTGGCTCAATGATTCTACCTGCAAGCATCTTGTCTAGTTCTACGTGGACCTTTTCCTTGTACTTTGGATTCAAGCAGTAAGGCCTTTGATTAACCATCTTTGCATCAGGTTTTAAGGTGATCTTCATCATCCCTAGATCGCCAACAACCCCTTTTAAGTCCATGATCTTTGTCAGGAATAAGTCCTGGTACTCACGGAGTAACTCAGTGACCTTATCCAGAGTCACGTCATCCCAGTAGTCGTCGAGCGTTTCATACTTACATTCAGCTTCCGTACCAATGTTCACCTGCTTTGTCTTTACCGGCATGGTTATGTTAGGGTATTCAAGCAATGGCCCTTGGACCTCACGATAGCATTTGGTTTCTGGAATGGCCCTTGGACCTTCACATTGTAACACTCCAGTGCATAGCTCAGCTGGGTCACCCATTTCAGCTGAAGCACCTCTATCAGTTCTTGAGGTACTTTAAAGATTTCTTCTTTCATTGCTTATCGCATCATCAATAGTATCCCACCAACGATCCTCAAATGTGAAGGTTAATAGGAATCATTTGCTCAAGATATCCCATTCACTTGTTCCATGGTGGAGCTCTGCCTCTACATACCAGTTCATGGGTATATTATCCAGGGTATGATAGAACAAGTCCACCCACTCGGGTTGTGGCTCTTCCGCATAGACTTTTGTCCATTTGGTGAGGTGCATGCATGGATCATCCCGTCCGTCATACTTGCCTTTTAACCGAATATGAGCCTTTACAAACCGCATGCGCATCATTCTTCTACAGTCACGTCAGTCATCAAACTCCTTTGGTGCGTACCCCACCATCTCGCGGGCGTAGCGCACAGTACCCATTTTAAAGCTTCGAAACGTTGCTATTCCAAAACTTCTTTTTCAAATCTGTTCAGGAAGTCATCCACCTCACTTAACCCATCATATGTAGGTAGATCCCTTACCTCCATTGATATGCATCGCAACGATCTCGTCATCATGTTACAGTTCAGTGTGGTTACCTCGTCTAACCGATTCTTCCATTATTCTATTTCCTCATCTGAGTCTGATGTGCAGGAGCTTTCATGCTCCCAAGAGATTCGTCCATCTACAGTCGGATTCACCCAGTCCTACTCTCGTGCGGTTATCTTATAGATGCAGTCCAAGTCATCATCGTTGTTATAGTCGCGCACCGGCTTCGTGTAGCACGATCCTTCTACAGGGTCCAAAGGTACAACCACACACAGAGGCTTTTTCTCAAAAATTATCTTTCGCTTCTTCAGATTGATCACTCCATTCATGTCAGTGGCCTAATCTATTCCCAATAGCATCGGGTGTTACACTAAAATTTTTCACCATGACTATCTACAGTTAGTCTGGCTCTATCAACTATCATACTATCCTCCTTGGCAAGTCTCATACCTCTGCTCCTCATGTCAAACTCCAAGAAAGAGAGAAAGTCCTTTAAAAGTCAATTAACTCTGGTTACGCAGTTTCTCTTAGCCTTACCTGCGTGTACGCACCTCCAGTTCATAAAACCTGCGTACTTGTACGATCTGTATGTAAAGGGTTGGGTGCGTACTCCTGTAAAGGTCAAAAGGCACAATTTTCACTTCAAAAAAGTTACTTGTGGTCATTTCTAGAGCATTCTAGAAGATGGTTTGACGTGGATTGAGCGCCTCCAGATGGTTCATGCATCCCTATGTAAGAGGAACTTATCCCATGAAGAGGGAATCTATCCCATTGAAATAGGGGCTTATCCCATTCTTGGTGGACCTGATTAACTTCCTCCAAAGCACTATAAATACAGGCATTGGGCCAATTAGAGGGGAGGTTGAAAGCTGAACATTCCTAAGGGTAGATGCTGCTGAGATTAGGACTCCCTTATAGAGCTTGAGAGGAGAGATTCCCATCCTTTCTTAGCTTCATTTGGAAGTGGGTGAGCTGATCAAAGTAAAGGAAAACTCTTGCTGGACCCTGGGAGGGACCTGCACAACACCAAGGCTCAGGTTGTAATGGTTTCTTTTGTTTCCACTTAATGCAAATAAACTCATTTTTCTCAACAAGTTGTTATACATGATTTGTTTCATATACTCCTTGGTCTGTATGATGAATATGTGTTATTTTATAAGTTATTCAGGTGCTATGTAATCTTTTGGCTTGTTAGTGAATGCAGGTTTCGAAGAGAAGGAGGAGCTCATCCGGATCGGTGAGGCTGGACTACTACAAAGCGTTGGACTAAAGGTATGTTATAAACACCTGATTACTTGTATTCTAAATGCATATTTAGAGAAAGGTAGTGTTTACTTGTCTTGTTTGTCACTAGAAAGCCTTAGCTTCTAGGGAGGTCGGTTTTGTCCGCAAAATTGACTCTTTCCGCATGACAAAATGGCGACCATACTGGGGAACTCCATTGATGTGAATGATTTTTCCTTTGTGTGAAACTTTGATTTGAGATAAGTCGTTTTCTTTCTGGTTTTTGGTTGTCTGGCTGTGTATTTGGGTGGCTTAGCTTAGGGTTAAATTAGATTTTAGTTTTTCTTGGTTTTGCTAGAAGTACGCAGCCTCTGCGTTAAGCACAGTGCGTACTTGTACGCACTACAGCTTTGTGCACAGAGCGTACACGCACCTGTGCAAACAGGTTGCCTGCGTACCCTGTTAAAATTGAGAAAATTTCAATTTTCTCCTTTTTGCCTCTTAGATTTTATTTATAAGTTGTTTTTACCACGCAGATCCACTGGTTACCTACCAGAGATCTTCATCTGAACTTGTTTCATCAGTGTCAAAGAGTTTTAGTGGAATTCGTAGAGGTTCTAGCCTTAGGGTTTGATTTTTTCATTGGTCCTGTAGTGACTTTGGCTTTAGAAGTCGTAAAACCTTGGATATCCCTGGTCTTTGCAGTCTTCTTAGGAGTCAGACCTTTCATAGAATCCACCCTTGTGAGACACCTACCTTTGTTTTGTCTCTTTGTCGAATCTCGAAAAAGTTTGTTGATTGAACTGTGAATTTCATTTTAAGAAAAAGAACAAAAGATTTTGATGTTTGTTTTTGGCTAGTTTTTTATTCTGCATTGACTAGTCCTTAGTTAAATCATGACTCAGTAAAACATCCTGGGATCATACTTTGCAGGTTTTGGCCTCATTAGATTTGCTTATTAGGTGAATTTCTTTTTGGTTTGCTTTTAAGTAGCTTTGATTTGATTGTCATAGATTTTTTAAAGATTTGATTTTTGATTTTTAAATGCTTTGTTAAGTGGAAAAAAAATCCAAAAATCTCTTTTGAAGGAAAAGTTTACTTAGTGGCATTTGAGTCTTTGAACGGAAAAGGAATTTTCGTGGAGTAATTAGTGGTCATGTGTTGTATGCTTTGGAAAAGATAAAGAGATTGTTTCTTTGATTTTCATTGCCAAGAAAGTTGTCTTTATATCAATTTTGCATTCTCCAACTCTCTTAGCTAGGGAATTCATTGAAAAAGAAAATTAGTATAAATCATTCTAAGTGCATCTTTTTAGTGGATTTGAGTCGAGTCTACACACCATCAGTTTCATCTCCACTACCTTTTGTCTTAAAGAAAAGCCATAAAAATTAGCGCTTAAAGTAAAATCAACTTAGTAACTTTTTATTTACTAGGGCTCTGAAACACCAATATAGATCAGGCTAGTGTCTTGGAGTAGGAGAGTAATTAACTCTCCAAGACAGTAAAACCAAACAAGTAGCTTATCTTGTGGTAGGATAAATCCAACTGTTTCATTTGTACTCTGGGAAAGCTCCTCTTAAAGCAGAAGCACGAGACCGTGTCCGAACCAGTGAGGGGATCAATCCTCCTTCATTGGGAAAGACGCCAGATACGCACGTACTACAAACGGTAAACCTAGGATTATTGTCGAGGAGCCTGGGGTCACTTGTCGGTAAACCTTGGATTATTGTCAAGGAGCCGGCAAGGGGATTGAGCTTGTTACTCTGCCCTTGCGTGCTATCGGGTCGTAGACTGTTCCCCCAGGTATATTTGTTGATGTTGGTAACCTTAGTGACCATTATCTTTAGGATTCTACCCGAGGTGATGGTGGAGGGAAGATCCCACTGTACCTGGAGCAGACGTCGGCTAGACTCACTTGGATTTTCCGGGGGGTTCGCCTCACTCGAGATGGTTAAAGTGGAGGAACTTGTGCCGGTCTATTCATTAAGCAGGTCGTCGGGGTAACTGTTCTACCCACCACTTCTGTACTGAATTCGGCGATGTTGGGCTTCATCACCAACTAGTGTTTTCGGTCTGGAAGGCTACTGTTTGTGTATGGTTTGACACCCTAGATTCTTTAGGCGTGTGATTCGAATTTGTTTGGTTCTTTAGAGACTTTAGGCAGTTTGCTTTGAGATTTTACTTTGTTTGCGTGTGGAGTAGTTAAAAGTTTTAACTGTGGCAGAATTACCGAGATAGACCCGTAGACTTCGGGGCAAGTCTCCTGAGATTGTTACCGTGGCCGATTTGTTAAGGAAGTCCCATAGACTTCGGGGCGAACCTCCTGAAGACGTCCCGGGTCATTATGAAGGTTTGAAAGTCCTTGTAACTCCTCCTAGTGGCAGTAAAGTAGGTTCACCTGAAGAAGGAGAGTCTTCGTTGGTAGTCCATCCAGATTACCAAAGTCTAGAAACAGGTTATAATCCTGAAGCTGTTGCCGTTTCCGAGCTTGCTGGTAGTTTTTCATCTACTAGTGATATAGGCGAAGAACCTGAAATATCTGAACCTATTACTCCCACTTCTAGTGTTCCTGATTCACCTAGGGTAGAAAGAGTCATCACCGAAAATCTTCCTTCTGGTTTGATAGCTATTGAAGAACTTGCTCCAGAAGAAGAAGTAGGCGTCCCTATCCCTGAAGATCAACCTACCATTGATCTAAGGGAGTGTGAATCCATTTTTTACAGTCCACCTAGAAGTACTACTTGGTATCTTTCGTTAACTAATTACTTAGACAACTCAGGGATAAGTTTTTCTCCACCTCGTACTCCTTATCCACCCGGAGGTATTTATACTCCTGTAAATATGTCTAGTCAGTCGTCCGTGTTTACTCAATCTCCTGAATCTTTCTTGTACGGTGGTCCTTCTGTTCCTGCTGGGTATCAGTCACTTTCTGGTACTTTTGCAGGAGCATCTCCTCAACCCATTGGACATGGGTCATTAACTGGAAACAATGGTAATAAATCGTTGGGCATAGGAGACATTTACATGATGTCAGGTTCAAATCCCAGTTCTCAACCTCAAGGTGGCCAGTTACTGCCTGGGGGGCAGCCTCAATTAACGCCTGGGGGGCAACCTCAAGGTACACAACTTGCGTCTGGGGGGCAACCTCAAGGACAGTATGTACCCATGGTACAGTACATTCCTCAAGGTCAACCCCAGCCTCAATATGTACCCCAGGGTCAACCTCAGTATCAATTTATGCCTCAAGGTCAACCCCAGTATCAGTACTTACCTCAAGGGTATCTACCCCAAGGTCAGTACTTGAGTCAAGGTTATCAAACACCCCAAGGTCAATCTTATGTTCAAGGTACGGGAAATGTACCTTTCAATTATCAATCCTACCCTCAATCCGGTTATGGATCTCAATATCCTCAACCTGTCATGGGTCAATACCCCGGAATGAACATAGTGTGGGATCCATCGCAAGTTCAACAGGTGTTGCAGCCAAGCGTACAGTTGTCATCTCAAACTGGACAACCTATAGTTTCTGGTCCACCCCAGCAACCAGTCCAGTCTAGTGCTCAAACTTCTGTACCTTCGGTAGTTACTCAGTCGCCCATTGCACCTAGTACTCCATCTCAAACGACTGCTGCAACTACCGCAACATCTGTTCCTTCCACCACACTTACTTCTGGAGTATCGATAGCTCCGGTTTCTACTGTCTCTGCCACTACTCCACATACATCTTTACCATTGTCTGGATCTACGATTCAAACTATGGTTCAGATGCCTGTGGGGCAGCCTGGTTTAAGTACGGTTGTCACTAGTCAACCACAATTCGTTTATCAACCGTACTAGGGACAGTACCAATACGGGCCTGTTGTCCAACAACTGGTTTACCAGTATCAACCGTATCCTAGGTACACTTATCAACAACCACAGCAACCCCAGTACGGTCTGGTTAATCCTGGTTTTCCGGGAGGATACAATATCCTGAATGCGATTCCTATTCCAATTTATCCTAGATATCCTCCTCTTGGGACTGGTCTTGTGACCCAGAGATTTAGGGATCCTAATCGGAAATTGCCGTTTATCGCAACTTTGGATTTACCAGACTTGACGCGCCTAACGAACGATCCAATAAATTATCTTCCGTTCTGGCCACCAATGCCAAATAAGTTGCCCAGTGACATACCCAAGTTCGAAGGTAAGTCTGGAGAGGATCCATCAAATCACGTGATGACTTACCACCTCTGGTGTGCCTCAAATTCCATCTCGGATGATTCCATCCGTTTACGTCTTTTCTAGCGTACGCTCATTGGTCTCGCGGCCAAGTGGTACATTGACCATCAAATCCATCAACCTCAGTTCCCGGTTCTGATCCACTACAGATCGAGAAACCTAACCCTGACTTAGTAATTAAACCGCCCGCCAAGGGTGTACTTCGAAGGTCTGCTTTCAATCCACATGCGAGAGCGGCCCAGAATTACAACATTGTTGAGGATTTAGCTGTTTCACCCTCAGCAATGTCGGCTTTAGAAGTGCTGCAATCATGCCCAGCACAACGAAAATTACTTTTGTCGGCTATAGGAGCTGTTGACGTTCAGGACCCAAACCTAATAATCTTTGATCTAGAAAATAGTACACCGCGTTTACCTCATCAGATGGCTTTCCAGATCCCAGTGATAGTAAAAAACAGGGCTATTCATCGGACTGTAATTGACGAGGGAGCTTCCACGTGTATTACATCGATACAGTGCTGGAGATCGCTTGGTTCTCCTTCACTAAACCAATCCCCGACAATCCTTAAGGCCTTTGATGGTTGTGGGTTCCATCCGTTTGGCATTCTACAGGATTTGCCTATAGGGGTTGAAGGAAAAACCGTTAGTCTGGATGTGGAGGTGGTTGATGCCCCTCTAGACTACAACCTTCTCTTGGGTCGAAGTTGGTCTTACGCTATGACAGCGGTCGTCTCATCGGTCTTCAAAGTAATAAAATTTCCACATAATGGCAAGATCGTGACCATAGACCAGCTGGCTTACTTTTCATCCGACCCAGCCTCTTCAGAGAATATCCAGCATGTCGGTAAAACGACTATCCCTTATAAGGATGTTGGTATAGGATTAGTTAAAGATGTCGGTTTACTGGGAACCTTTCCTTTTCCTCCAATCAACGCCGCGTCTTCGTTCGCATCCATTCATATGATTACATCAGATACCATTGTTTACGACGATCCTTGGATTGTTCCTTCTGAATCTGATATAGACTCATTCAGTGATACTATGCCTTTGAGTCCATATGAAATTGCTTACGAAGCCGTGCAGCCTTTTACCGACTCGCGTTCAACCAAAATCGACCAAACGAATATGGTCCGTGAGGAATCACTTTTCACGTCAACCTCGGAGTTAATAACGTTTCCCGAAGTTGTGTCATCTGACGAACAACTTTGTGAAGTCCTATGTGTAGACGATTTACCATGGGAAGATCTCCATCATAGATCTTCGTTTTTACCTGAGGATGATCGTTTTGAAAACGATTTCTCATCAATCTTTACAGCTGAATATGTCAAGGAAGCTCAGAGTCCAATGAAACATCCTGATTCAGAGCTGAATTTGGGAAACATCTCTCGCACTGTTCCCATTGACATTTTAGTCAAGCCCGGAATTGTTGAGCACATTCATATAGGTGCCTCGTGTTCAAATGACGAAATTCAGATATACAAGGCCCTATTTCAAGAATTTCGCGACGTGTTTGCCTGGTCCTATGAGGAAATGCCAGGAATTGATCCCACAATTGTTGTCCATGAGATTAAGACTTACCCGGACGCTAAACCCGTCTGGCAACGTTTGCGTCAGATTCACCCATGAAAAGCGGCTGCAATTAAAGCAGAAGTTGAGAAGCTGTTGAAAGCAGGTTTCATTTATCCGATCCCGTGAACGGATTGGGTATCGAATATTTTTCCGGTTAACAAAAAACAGGGAACAATAAGAATATGTATCGACTATAGGGATATCAATCGTGCTTGTCCCAAGGACAACTATCCAACACCCTATATCGATCAAATAATTGATGATTGTGCCGACAGTGAAATATTTTCCTTCATGGGCGGTTTTTCCGGTTACAATCAAATCAATATTCTACCTGCCGATCAACCAAAAACGGCTTTCATTTGTCCATGGGGGACATTTTCTTATTGCAAATTACCTTTTGGCCTTAAGAATGCCGGAGCCACTTTTCAAAGGGCAATGTCTTATGCGTTGCATGACATCAAACACATTGTGCAATCGTATCTCGATGATTTGCCCGCTCATTCATTACATCGAGCTGATCACCTTGTCCATTTACGAGCAATATTTATGCGGTGTAGGCATTATCGTATATGTTTGAACCCACACAAATGTGTCTTCTATATAGAAGTGGGACAATTGCTGGGATTTGTAGTTTCAAAAGCCGGCATTCGTGTCGATCCCTCGAAGGTAGAAGCTATCATCAAGTTGCCTCCTCCTTCGAGTCTTCGCCAACTCCAAAGTTTGCAGGGGAAAGCAAACTTTTTACGCCGATTCATTCCTAACTACAACCAAGATTACTTTTTGTACCTCGCCGCCTCTCATTCCACTATTGGAATGGTGTTAGTTCAGGAAGACGAATTCGGAACGGAACATGTGATATATTATTTTAGTAGGACGT
Source organism: Pinus tabuliformis (assembly GCA_031772625.1). Lineage (NCBI taxonomy): Eukaryota > Viridiplantae > Streptophyta > Pinopsida > Pinales > Pinaceae > Pinus > Pinus tabuliformis. Next base: position 94,034,156 of record CM062812.1, read on the forward strand.
TAAATCCCACTGAGCTAAAATATTCGCATGTGGAGAAATTGGCCCTGGCAGCCGTTGAGGCTGTCCAACGTTTTCGTCATTACATTCTTCTCCGTAAAACTACAGTCATTTCGGATTGCAACCCTATGATCTACATTTTGACTAAACAATTGCTATGGGGCAAGTACTCTAAATGGATCGTTATCCTGCAAGAGTTCGACTTGGAATTTGAAAAATCTAAGTCTAAGAAATCTTTAGTTTTTTCAGAGTTGATGTGTGATTTCCCGCGTGCTGACACGGAAACTGTGGCAGAGGAACCCATTGCGGACGAATCTTTGTTTCTCATCAGCACTTTAGATCCGTGGTATGGGGATATAATCTTCTATCTCCAAACGCAATCCTTTCGGCCCGAAGCTTCAAAGTCGGAACGTCGAAAAATTTGATTCCAGTCCCAACAGTAAAAAATTATTGGAGATACTCTTTATCGCCGTGGGGCAGACTTGGTTTTCTGACGTTGCTTAACTCACGAAGAGGCGGAAAGGGTTTTAAATGACTGTGACTCTGGAGCGTGTGGCGGTCATATGTCTAGGTATGCCACAGCTCAGAAGGTGTTGCGTGTTGGCTACTTCTGGCCGTCCATGTTTAAAGACTGTATTATTGCGGTCCGAAAATGCCACAACTGTCAAGTGTTTGATTGTAAGATGCACGCACCACCTGCTTCTCTCCACCCTATAATTGTCGTTGGTCCTTTTTCCAAATGGAGTATCGACTTTATTACATGTAACCCTCACTCAGCCGGGGGGCATGCGTATATCATCCTTGCGGTTGATTATTTTACTAAATGCGCTGAGGCGATGCCTACATTCGAGGCAAACGGCAAGACAACTGCGATTTTCGTTTTCAATCACATTATTGCTAGGTTTGGTGTCCCACAAGCGATAATCACTGACCATGGGCTCCATTTTCGAAACATTATGATGACAGAACTTACAGGCCAGCTTGGTTTGCGTCACGATAGCTCAACTCCTTATTATCCACAAGCCAACGTTCTGGTTGGCACAACATGTTATTTTCCGTGCTTTGGGCATATCGAACTTCAGTGAAAACATCAACACGGTTCACTCCTTTCCAACTAGTTTATGGTTTGGAAGCTGTGCTGCCCATTGAATGCGAAATCCCGTCACTTCAAATGGCTGTCGAATTACTTCCAGCTACTTCCGAAGAGGAGAAGCGTTTATTATACTTAGCTCAATTAGATGAGACTCGACGCGATGCTGCACTGGAAATCGAGACTCATGTAAAACGAATGAAAGCTCAGTATGATCGAAATGTGACCCCTCGAAATTTTTCGGAAGGAGACCTAGTGCTATTGTATGATCAAGCTAACGTTAAATTAGGTGCTGGAAAATTCGTTCCTATGTGGCATGGGCCCTACATTGTTAAGCGAAAGCTAGAAAAAGGGGCCTATGAGCTGGTTGACTTTGACGGGGACTCTTTGGGTAAACCCAGAAATGGACTTTACCTAAAGAGGTATTATGCTTAAATGATGGGTGTGGAGATTTTAGTTAGGTTAGTTAGGGTAATTTCTCTTTCTAGCTAGTGTATTTGTTAGTTTAGACAGTGTGCTTAGCTTAGAAAGTGTGTTTTTCGTCGTTATTTTGCTTATCTTGGTTTTACCCTTGATGTTTGCAGATGTCGATGCCTCTCCAAACGTATATTGGATTCGCTGATGGTGCTTGTCGTAATACATAGAATATCTCTTCCGCAGCTTGGGTTATTTATTCGCCCTCTGACGAGTTAGTTTCTATGCATGGGGTGAGCCTCGGTCAAACAACAAACAACATTGCAGAATACAGTGCAGTGATTGAGTTATTGTCTGAATCTATTTCATTTGGGATTCGGAGTTTGATAGTGAGGTTAGATTCTGAACTCGTTGTATTACAGCTTAATAGAGTTTATGCCATTAGAAATCCAGTGTTATTAAGGTTATTTTTGAGAGTGCGTCTCTTGGAACGTGAGTTTGATTACATTGAATATCAACATATTCCAAGGTCTTTAAATACATTAGCAGATGCAATTGCTTCTCGAATGTTAGACAGACATTTGCGATAATCATACATGTAAATTTAAAAACATTTAATCACACATGTTTAACAAGATAAGCCGGTAATAATGATATATATAGATAGGAGTCTGTCAAAAATACATCGTCTTCGATCATAGGTTGCAAAACACCTTATGATCGGCAAAAATGATAAGTACAAAAAACCACAAATGTCACATGTGTCTACAAAAACGATCATCCAATCACTCGTGATGATCTCTATACGACACCACTGCACGGGCTACCCTACACAAGAACCTCCTAAAAGGTCCTGGAACTCCGACTACATAGCGCTGAAGCCTGATAGGAATATCATCTATAGTAGTCTCTGGTATATCTACCGTCAGACGCTCTAGGTCTTGTTCCAACTCAGCTAAGGTCTCTGTAGCCTCGTTCTGTTGGACCGGTGCTGGTGCAACTGGTTGTCTCCTCTCGAAAGGCCGGAGATTGGCTAGACGCCGTGGGCCTACATCTGCATTTTGAAAATTGTCACTGTCAGTTTTGAGACGATATAAAAATAAAAAAAATATAGATAATTTAAAAAACTTGTGAAAAATAAAGTACCTGTGTCATCCCACTGTTCTCCCGGTGGAAGAATCATGTCCGGATCGCCACGAAAATTGACTCTGGCATAAGGAAAATCCTGTATCGAGAAGACCTGGTCCTCTAACCAGTGAAAGTACTCCGGTCTAAATTGGACAACCTCCGTGCCCTCGTCAGGATGACGGGCCATCACCGCAACCCATCGCATCAACTTAGGCTCTCGGGGAAGCCCAGCCTCAACAGTGAGCTGCTGTGGGATCAACATCGGAACCCTCTCTAGAGAAAAACTCACAACTAAAGGCCCATAACCAAAAGTCTTCAGTTGCCCATTTTTTGCCCTAGTCAGTTGGCCCTTTAAATTGGCCAACACAGCATCACACCAGTTGAAAATGGTGCCCTGATAGCAGTCAATCGCCATCCGCATTTGGGACCCGGTGGCAATGTGCAAAGCGGCTGCGCCGCAAAGTCTGGTAACTGTAAAGGCAATTACCATAAGTTCAGGTCGGGATATCTTTTTAATTTCTATCCCCCTCTCCTGGTTTTGATTATTGCACCACTCTAGATGGAGACTAGCGATGGACTGGCCACCCGGCCTAGTCCCGGACAGAGTCAATTGTTCGCCCCTCTTGGGCAAACCAGTGAGAAAGTAAATGTCTGAGGGCTCTATCTCGAGCTGGTGCCCTCCAATGTAAAAGCACTGATCCTGGATGTTCCACCTTTCAACCAGCCACTCTAGAAATCTTACCTGGGCCCTCATGCCAGGTATGGCCCAGTATTTGTAAAGACCGCATGCCTTTAAAGCATCAATGGAAGGTTGGTGATTAATCGCGGCCAAATCAACATCTTCGTGTTCTCTTTTGCGCCAATCAAGCATGGTGGGCAATCTACACACCATAAAATATCTGTTAGAGTCCATAAAATTGAAAGTTTTTGGTTCATTTTGGAGAAATTGGAGTTTAAAAACCCACTTCGCGGTGTGCGCAGTCCGCCTTTAGAGACAGAGCGTGTGTACGCAGGCTCTCTTAAGGCAAGCTGCGTACGCCCGGCATTTTCCCAACTGAGGAAATGTCGGGGTACGCAGGTCACCTATGGAGCACCTACGTACCCCGAAAAGCGGCCTTTGAAACCCCAAGGCCTCCAAAAAATGAAACTAAAGCTTAAAAACAAATTCTAAACGGATGGAAATGCAAGGGAGGATGTTGTAGAATACCTGATGATACGACATTCGGTTTCGACAGTCGGATTCTCCGCAATGACCACGGGAAGTTTCTTGCCAAAAGCCCTTTTTCTCTCCTCAACAGTAAAATGGTAAAAATGAAATGGTAAAACCCCTTTTTATAGGTTTTTTGAGTAAATGAATGTTAAATTTGTTTATTTTCCACCATGAAAAGGTATTTTTCAAAGAATTTTTATCTATATTAAACAGGTATGAGTAATGGGTTGGTTTTTGTGCAGGATAAAGGATTTTCAGGGAAATTGTCATTTTTCACAAACAAAAACATCAGAGTCATCTTTTAAGCCCTTTTCTGACTCCTAAAATATGAAAAATTGTCGAGCGTTTCTTTTACACTCGTTAAAACGAAATTAAAAGACGGTCCCCTTATAGCCCTTTTCTGACCGTAAAAACAGGAAAAGTTTGCCGGGTTTTTTGTCGTTTCAAACTCGATACTGGAAATAAAACGACGTGTCCTTGATCGCTTTTTACTTTTCAGGTCAAAGACACTAACTATGAAAGTACTCCTTGGTCGTAAAAAACCAAGCGATTCTCTCAAGTATTATTTTATACTTTTTCGGGCTTGGGAGACACAAATTTACGAAAAAGTTCAACCTTGGAGTCTTCTTAAGTTTTTCAGACTCTCTAAAATTGAAAAATGCCGAGTTTCTCCTATACTGGACTCGTTAAAATTTCACAGTAAAGGACCTGTTCAATTACAAACAGGAACGGACCACTCCTTCTTAGGGTTTGAATCTAAACTAAGTTGGACTCATCCGAAGGATGAGCTTATAATCAAGCATATGTTATCCTCCTCAAGCTTGTAAAAAATAAAGAGGTACTTTCCAGAAATGGTGGGGGAAAAGAGAGGAAAATGAGCCTATTTGTTATCCTTTGTCTCAGAAGAAACATTATCACCACTCTTGAACATGACACTTTTCATTCACTTGGGTTGGGAAATCCTTTGCCTCACAGTTGATTGAACCACATTGAAAGTCTTCAGCCGGGTATTAACTTTGGGTCAAATGTCACCAAGTCATTTGTTGTGTCGTTATGTGTTCAAGAGGTCGCTGCAAATAAACCATTCATCTGCAAAATACATGTCATCCATCTTGACTATCCCTGAGTCAGTCCTTACAGCTACATTTCTTCAACTTGATTTATGATTTCGTGTTGTGGGCTTACCTACGACGGATCACTTTCTATCGACATCAGCACATTATCTAGAAAGATGATCTAGAAATCGTCAGTACCTTGAGATCCGCATGCATCAATGGCAGATTTCTCGCCTTCGACGACAGTTTACATCATTGACTTTCGATCGAAGGATTCCGTGACATGTTCAACATCAGCGCATTCATTCACATCTCATGGATTGTACTGGGTACTTTGAGAACCATTGACATCACTGGTGGTCTCTCTCACACTTGTTATCAGTTTACATCATTGACTGGTAATCAAGTGGTTTCTACCATGATCGACATCAACTCATTTATTCGCATGGATAGAATCATACTATTTCGGGAAGTAGAAATGAAGACCCTGGATCTAGTTTCCACCATCCAGGCTGCGAGGAGTTTTGTATTCATTGTATAAGTAGACTAACTATAAACAGATGGCTGCGTCCATACTATGTCTACATGAATCTATGATTATGATGTACTGCGAAATCATTCCTGTATCAGAGCAGTCGTTAGTTTGCTAGTTAAAGTTTTTGATCTGAGTATGGGAATGCCTACCTCAGCGATGATATGATCTCATACATGTATTTTGTGTTGAATACTTGCAGGTTACAACCAGGCTCTCCACAAGATAATCCTTGAAATGATAAAGTACTTCACCCTTCCTAGATGATATGAAACCCTAAATCTACTACAGGCTTCGCACTTTAGGGGGCAATCTGTTACACTAAAATTTGTCACCATGACTATCTACAGTTAGTATGGCTCTATCAACTATCATACTATCCTCCTTGGCAAGTCTCATACCTCTGCTCCTCATGTCAAACTCCAAGAAAGAGAGAAAGTCCTTTAAAATTCAATTAACTCTGGTTACGCAGTTTCTCTTAGCCTTACCTGCGTGTACGCACCTCCAGTTCATAAAACCTGCGTACTTGTACGCTCTGTATGTAAAGGGTTGGGTGCGTACTCCTGTAAGGGTCAAAAGGCGCAAGTTTCACTTCAAAAAAGTTACTTGTGGTCATTTCTAGAGCATTCTAGAAGATGGTTTGACGTGGATTGAGTGCCTCCAGATGGTTCATGCATCCCTATGTAAGAGGAACTTATCCCATGAAGAGGGGAGCTATCCCATTGAAAGAGGGGCTTATCCCATTCATGGTGGATCTGATTAACTTCCTCCAAAGCACTATAAATACAGGCATTGGGCCAGTGAGAGGGGAGGTTGAAAGCTGAACATTCCTAAGGGTAGATGCTGCTGAGATTAGGACTCCCTTATAGAGCTTGAGAGGAGAGATTCCCATCCTTTCTTAGCTTCATTTGGAAGTGGGTGAGCTGATCAAAGTAAAGGAAAACTCTTGCTGGACCCTAGGAGGGACCTGCACAACACCAAGGCTCAGGTTGTAATGGTTTCTTTTGTTTCCACTTAATGCAAATAAACTCATTTTTCTCAACAAGTTGTTATACATGATTTGTTTCATATACTCCTTGGTCTGTATGATGAATATGTGTTATTTTATAAGTTATTCAAGTGCTATGTAATCTTTTGGCTTGTTAGTGAATGCAGGTTTCGAAGAGAAGGAGGAGCTCATCCGGATTGGCGAGGCTGGACTACTACAAAGCGTTGGACTAAAGGTATGTTATAAACACCTGATTACTTGTATTCTAAATGCATATTTAGAGAAAGGTAGTGTTTACTTGTCTTGTTTGTCACTAGAAAGCCTTAGCTTCTAGGGAGGTCGGTTTTGTCCGCAAAATTGACTCTTTCCGCATGACATGGGGCAGGGATTGTTGTCATCAACAATGTCTATTACTTCGAAATCTGCTAGCACACTTGATCCTTCCATATCTACTATGATTCCTTGCAATCTCCCCATAGGTAGGATCTTTTTCTAGTTTGTCGTTCACAGTTGGATAGGAGACCATTGTAAAGTAGGCTTCCCCATGCGGTCCCATGTCTACTTTGGAAAAATGTTTGCGTCTGATCCTAGATCTAGAATCACTTGTTCCATCTCATATTCCCCAATCTACACGGTCAATCTCATCTCCCTTCCCATTCACGTTGTGTGCTTCCCGAGATTCTCAACTACACATGGTTCTCCTTGCGCAAGCCCAACGCATCTATTTATGAGTTCTTCCAACCCCTTCACATCCTTGCTGTTGCGCATCATCTTCATGCATGTTTCTAGGAATGTGGTGAGCATCAATGGGTCCATCTTTGGCTTCAGTTTGTCTTTACTTCCTGAAGTAGAGGGATCAAAGAAGCTTTTCTTGGCTTCCATGAAAGTTTCCTTAGAATTCTCCAAATAAAACTTTGGTTCCTTTGTTGGAGCCTTGCAAACCAACGTACTTTCTTTAGGCCACTTGCCTTTGTCATCTCCTGTCATAATCCCACTCCAGAGAACAATATTTACATTTGGTTCTTCCTCGTGTGGTTTAGACCTCATCATTTGCAGGTTCTGAGTCGGGGGAGGTTAGAGTGCTCCCTTATCATGCAACCTCGCTATCAATGTGAGACAATCCTCCATCTCATGATCAAACAGTGTACAATACAAACATGATGGCCACGTTGGATTTGTGCAATCGCGGGCATAATGTCCTGGCCCTCCACAATTGTAACATATTAGCTGTTTGCGACCTCTCCCTAGTCCTCCTCCACCTCGGCCTCGTCCGTGCCCCTGAAATCCGGTTCACACTATTCCTATGTTCTGGTCAAGGCGCCGCGTTTCGGCCTAAACCCTGTAGGTAGGGGTCTGGTCCATCATCAGCCCATAACTTCTACAGGTGTGCTCATCATGTCCCACTAATCTACAGAAATTACAAAACAACTATTGTGAATTCTGTGTGTACCTTTGTAATAAATGGTAGTTATCTATAGCATTCTTTCCTCCTATCTAACAAATCGTGCACCATAATGCAGGAACCGTGCTCAGTACTGCTTGTGCCTCCGGTCTAAGTGGCATTGGTCCTCCTCCCATGAGGTAATTCGCGAACACCGGGAAGTGGTCCTTGTCATGCCCCTGACCTTTGCATTTTATGCACCATACCTCATCATGCACCTTTGGATGAGATGTCCTGTCATGTTTCATACTCTACATCTCAAGGCACAAATTTTTCAATTGTGCATGGATCTGCTGAACTCCCAAGCTAGGATCCTATATTGGGCTTTCGTGCAGCCTCATCGCAATGTCCAATGCCTCAGCCTGAGTGGTCAACTTCTGTTGTGATAGCGCATTCCTTAGATGCATCATTAGGGATGCTACAAACCATGCACGGTGATTTCCATCCATCAATGTCATATTAGCTTCGCAGATTATACACTTCAGTCTCTGATCTAACTCACAAGGGATCTCGCCTAGAAGCATCGCGATCTCCTTGAACCCAATGATCGAATGCGTCTCTAACTTTGGCCTGCTAAATTCTTTGCTCAGCGCAACTTGGATATCCGCAATCCCTGCATTCGGATTGTCATTGGAATGCTTAATGTACCAGGTTAGCACGCGATCCCACAAAGCACTGACCAACGTCACTTTCTTTATATTGTCATTCGTGGCTCCCTACGCTTCCCATATAGATTTTATCACGAACCAAAACTGGTCTGAATCTTCATTCCCTACTCCTTTGAACACTGACAACTTTATCGCGCTAACCATATTGCTTCGTGGTGGCAGCGACGGTGGTATGGACAAAGATGGGGGTGAATATGGTGAAGTTGGTGGTGGTGTGGGTGGAGGTGGTATGCACGAAATCCTCTGCCTTATCAACTGGATTGCACTTTGCGTGGAGACTCTTGTGAGCTCTTCCTTGCCCCCTCGTGGAGTTGAAATCAAGGGGCTAGTTTCTAGTTCTGCACTTCCTTCGTTCCTGTATATTCTCCCACTTCACGTAGCCCCGAACATCAATATATTCACATAATCCTCTTTTCACACAATAGCAACTTAATCCAAGTGTTCATAGATTTAACATACTTACCTCGCGGTCCCTTGAGGAAGTGTCGCTCAGCCTCGTTGTAGCTTACCAAAGCATCTACTACGAACTTAGTAATGAATCCTATAATCTGATCGAGCCAGTGATCAACAATGCAAGCGATCTTATCCTCAGATGTTTCCAACCTGTGCACCAATTAAGGGGTCCACACAATCGTATTATCAAGCCTGTACCTCCCTTGGCTATCTACTAGCTTCGCAATCCACTCGTACGACCCAGTAGGGAACGATGCAAAGAAAATTTCGTGGATCTCCGTGTATAGTTAGCAGTCTAACTACTCTTCTTTTGTTAGCCGCAGATTCCTGTTTTCCTGTGCTGCGAACTCGTGACTTATTTTGTCAATCCAGCCTTCGATTCCCTTCTTAGTTGGATTTCAGTGATGCGACATTAGACATCTCTATGCATATTTTGGTCCCAACAATGGAACCATTTGTTGGATTATTGGGGCATAATCTAGGTTCAAGGTTAGTTAACCAAAAAATCCCTGTACTACTGGCCCTTTCGGCAACAGTCCGCAAGGCACAGACTGAGGTCTCACCCGAAGTATGGGGGGTGATGGAACTAGGTTTCTGCACCCTTGATATGTCTGAGGGGTTGGTTCTATCCAACCGTTCATCCCTCCCCACAGTTTACTTCACACATTCCTTGTTCGTCGCGCCTTGATATATTGCCTTCGTGCAGCTCCAACCAAGGGTTGTGGAGCTATCGCACTACTAGAGTAGCGTTCTGCGCTTTTCCTCTAAGCCACGTCTGCGACCTTACTTTAACAGTTAATTATCTTCACATTCATGGATGTTTTACATTATAGTTATTTATACAACACATTCATATGAGTTCGCACAAAAAATAAATAGTACACTTGCAATTTATACCCAATCATACATTAGAACAGAAATATGATAATCTTCTCTTTATTAATTCTTGCACGGTTACAGACTCGACCTGCCCTACGCACTCAGCTGCAGGGGTCCACGCACTCAGTTGTCGACTACTAGGTCTCTGCGCACTCAGCTGGAGAGCCTTCTCCTACTCTATGACCCAAAGATACCCTTTCCACTTAGACTCAATCACTTACCCTTCTTTTTTCTTCCCTTGCTATCCTATGCTTATCTTTATCTATACAATCCCACGGTCCACAGACCATGGGTAGGGTTATCAAGCCGACATTACATTAAAAAAACAAGGGAAAACAACCTTGTGACTCTATTATGACTTCGCACTCTGCACCCATAATTCGTGGAGCTTTTACAAAGGCTTTGGTCAAAACTTGCACTTTAAGCCCCAAAACATGCCTTAGGGGGGATTCAATGCCCAACACTAATGCCGACCAGAGTGACTGAGCTTTGTTTCAGTCGTGTCAATCCTCTTTTGGAAAGTTTTTTAAATAAGGAGCCAAAGCTTCTATCTCTAGAAGCTTCGTAACGAAAGTCTGGTAAATGGTTGAGCCGGATGGAGTCGAGGATGTCAGTTTGGGCTCCTTTCCCCTATAAGGATGGAACTACCTCAAGAGATAAGACCTTCTCCCATGAGAAGAGGAACCATCTCCCATCCATTCATGCTATATAAACCTCCATTTTTCCCAAGCATAAGCTAGTGTTAATGTTGGTGTGCTAGTGCTAATTAAGTTTGGAGTAAACAACAAGCTATTCATAGTTGTAGCTCTCTAGTTGTGTATGAGGGAGAAGTGTGAATTTTGTTTAGTGTGAAGCCTAAATGGAATAGCCTTAAAACTATCATTGTGGAGGCCATCATGGAATGCTAACGAAAGTGTGTGGGAACTTGGTTTTGTCGGAGGAGAACAACAACGTCAAGACAATGGTTGTAATCTCTTCTTGATTCAATATATATGTAACTATTGATTGGTTTCCTACATAATGTTTCATCTCACATATTTATGGTTTAATGTTTCTTGACTTGTTAATTAGGTTGAATTATAATTTGTCTATTATCATGGTTGTTGTTTGCTGTTGTTTACTTGTTTCAGGTGTTCAAAGAAGGAAACGGGAAATAACTGGAGCAAGCGAGCAAGGTCATCACCAAACAGGATAAGTGTACTAAGAGGTAAGCCCTCTTAATTGGTTCTAACCTAAGGAAATTTTCCATAGAATGTATCGGTTGTGGCTAGACCCATTATTGGGATAGAGGAATTGTTTGTGTCTACACTCATAATTTTACTTCACCACAATCCCTACATATGGGAAATCTTCGATCATGATGATCTGATTTTCCAACCACTTGAAGAAGTCAGGAGTAAATTTGATTGTTGGACCTTCACCACGTCCATGGTGTGTCATAAGTGTAACCCATTTCAACATGTGTGGGTCAAGAGGCCCTCCTCTCTCTATAGCCACCTCTGGAGCTAGAAGAGGAATCCGCTCCAAAGAAAATGAAATAACGAAGGCACCATACCGAAAGTTTTTGAGTTTTCATGTTCTGACCCTGGTTAGTTGCCCCTTCAAATTGGAAACTACAGCCTCAGTCCAGTTAAAAATGGTACCTTGAAAGCAATACACAATAGTTTGCATTTGAGCCTTCATGAGAAAATGCAAAGTTGCACTAACACACAATGATGCAACAATGAACCCGATGGCTTTCAAAGGAATTTGTACAATGGTTTTGATGTTAATCTGACCATCTTTAAGAATTTCTCCATCGGTACAATATTATATCAAATAGGTAGCATTAGTTTCACCACCTCACCTACGCCCATACAGGTTTATTTCCACCACACAGTGTGGAAGTCTGCTCAGGAAATAAATGTCATCAGCATCAATGACAAGCCTATGGTCTCCGACTATGAAACATTCTTCCTAAACATTCCACTTTCCTACCATCCATTCTAGCAGGTCCAATTGGGCCTTCATGCCCGGAATGGTAAAAAACGTGTACAAACCAAAGTTTGTCAAGACCTATATGGTTGTTGATCATTTAGAGCAACTATATCGTGTTCTTTGTGCTCTCATTCTCTCCATTCCATGTTTTTGGTTCAAAAGGATGCAATTAAACATTAAAAATCATTAGAATGAATTATGGAGAGATTTAGCAAAAAAAATTGGCTTTTTCTCTATTAATTTTCTTGCCCTCCATAATATGTCGTTCATTGACATAGTATCTTTAAATGTATTTCCATACTGCGCTTTGAGACATTTATGTTTTGAGTATGGGAATTCCTACCTTAGCGATGATATTATATATTTCATTGTAACATTTGTTTGATTGTTTCAGGTCTCTGACTACAGTCTGTAACCCAAACCTTAGGATGATAAAACACTTTAGTCATCGAAATATTTCTTTTGGATTTGCACTTTAGGGGGCAATCTATTACATGTCATTTTGTCACATTAGGCAAATGACCATAGATTTGGATCTCTCGCTATCCACAAATGTGTCCCAGAGCATTCCCTTGCAAAGTTTGAAACTAAATCATCCCAACGAAAGTGGAATTTTTGGATCCTATGGTACAAAACCTTGATTTTGGCTATATTCGTAACTTCCTAGCTAATTTTTGCCCATACGTAGAGAAGACCATTAATGTCTGCGCATAAGTACACACTGTATTCCACTATGAGACGCGAACATGACTTGAAGTATGTAAAAGAAAAAATTAAAGTCTAGAAGCATTGTTGGTAGCCTCTATCCCAACCAACAAGCTTCAAATAAGTGTCTATTCAATACTTATCCCTCCCATCGTAGAGTAAATCCCCTTCCTTTGTGGAACCTCTATCCCACTAATAGTGGATCTCATCCCTTGGAGAATGGATCCATAACTTCCCATTCTTGGCCTATAAAGCTACTACAGGTCCGAGGATTGGGAGAGGACTGTTGGAAGTATGTTTATGGTATTGAGATTAGGTTGGAAGGCTTTTCTTGCAAGGGAGAGGGTTCGAGATTGTAGAAGGAACTTGCAACATCAAGGCTATATGGTTGTAAGGATTTTCTCCTGTTTTATGAATATAAAAGTAATTGGTATTTCTCAATTACATCTTCATTGATTTAATTTGTAGCATTCCTTGATCACCTGCATGGATTTTGGTTGAATATTGATCATTTTATGATATATAATTGGTTAATTAGTCCATTTATCTCTTTGATTATATTTTGTATGCTTTGATCTTTTGTTTGTCTCTGCTTTTGTATATCTCTTTCAAGATGGTATGGAGAAGCTGTCAAAAGTGATGATAGGACATTTAGCGCATTGAGGAGTTAATGGTCGAAACCTTTTGAGGGACTTCATCAATCATTTCGTTAAATTGGTGAGGGGCCTTTATCATTTAATTTTCTTTCAGTCAATCAGATTCTAGGGAAAAGTCACGATTCCTGTTTGTTTATCACTAGGGTTCTTTGAAGTCTAGGGAGACCGTTCTTGTTCACAAGAATGATTTGTCCACATAACATGGATGAGATGCATTTTTTCATTTTGAGCTCTCATTCTTGGACTTTGGTACATCCCTTCAGATTAAGGGGGAATGTTAGACAACGAATCCTCAAGATTAAAGATTGGGTTATTTTGTATTGTGGTGAGTAGTTATTGGAGTCCAAAATACCCGAAAACTAATTCAATGGTTTCTTGTATATATTAATATATACACATTGTACATCATTTATTGAAATCAATTAATATACATTTGAATTTGGTTTCCAATTTGTATATTTTACAATTCACTAATAAAAATATTATCTTAAAAAAATTTAAAAATATATATATAATAATAAAAAAAATTTAAATTTTATTTTAAAAAAACTAACATTTTACCTTATAATTATCCTAAACGTCTCAAAACAAAAAAAATAAAAAATAACAATGTGTAATCAAATCAACTAATAAAAGAATATCCTAAATATCTCAAAAATATAACAATATATAATCAAATCCATTAATAAAAAAAATAAGATGAAAAAATTTCTAAATCAGTCCACATGATGTTGACGTTGGAGTGCTTTCATGTAAAATATCTCTTACAACTCTATAACATTTAACCTTATAATCATCCTAAATGTCTCAAAAAGAGTAACAATATATAATCAAATCAACTGATAAAATGTGGACTTTAAATATACACAACTAATACAGTTGGAGTGCTGTCGTGTAAAGTATCTCTTACAACTAAATAAAAATGAAGTTGGTTGTAAGTGAACAATTACCTTTAAAGTAGAAGTTTCCAAGGTCAATACATCTATATTGTAATAGGGCTCCAAATGTCGGTCCTTCAATAGGATATTAATCATCATTGTGAATTTTCTTGAATATAATATAATATGTTTTCCGTGAAAAGTTAGTAAGTGATGCCATGGATGCCTTCCACTAAAATTCAATTTTCCGTCTAATCAATCAATCAATCTGCAAAGTCTAGATTACATGTTGAGTTGAGATATTGTACTACTTAGATTGAGATATTGGAAAATGTTTGTACTATTCAAATTTGGAAGTTGTTTGTAGTGGCAACATCAATTGGGTATTCGATATAGGTAAATGGAGGAAAATAGGATTATATTTTTTTACTCAATTTCAACTCACAAGTACATGTCGAATTTTTTTTACATGGTGTTGTGGGATAAATATGTATGAAATAAAAAGGATCCTATGGGTCATTTACTGTAATATGATGAAAATAGTGGTCAAAGGTATTTTATAATAGGGAGGCCGTGATTAACACTACCTCATTTAACATGTTTACTGCACCTTTTTTTCGAGATCTCTCATTGATGACTTTAGATCACTGAATCTATAACTATTTATGTTTATTGTCGTATGTTTCGACTCTCCACTTATGGCGTCATAGTCAATGAATTTTATGTATATGTTTTGTAACTGTTTTCTGTGTCAGACCTCTATTCTCAGTGTGTCTTGTTGTTTAGTAGTAATTTCCAGATATTTTGGTGTTTTAAAGTCAAACACTATGTAATGTTGTTAAAATATGTGATTGTATGAATTTTATGTATATGTTTTGTAACTGTTTTCTGTGTCAGACCTCTATTCTTAGTGTGTCATGTGTTGTTACGTAGTAATTTCCAGATCTTTTGGTGTTCTAAAGTCAAACACTATGTAATGTTGTTAAAATATGTGATTGTTCTTTTGTAAAGAAATAACTCATCTTCTGGCGAGATCAACATGGCTTTTTTTAAAGAACATTAATTGTAATTACACTATATTTTTAACTATCAATAGAAATAATAGAATGAATATTACACCAAAAGAAAGAGAGATAAATATTGTACAATATAATTCCATGTAGTTTCCTCATGGTATCCTTTCTCTTTCCCTGATAAATTTCAATATCATAAGCATATGAACGTGACTCCCCGTATGGGTAAACCCCTTTGTACTAATGATAGCAGGCTAGCGCCAGCTTATCTTTTCTTATTGAAGCACAATCTTCAATAATCCGCTTTCACATGCTATAGGTGTAGCCAGGGTACACGGTATATATAAATATATAAAAATTTCTAATTATATAATTTATATAAATGTTAAATAATTTATTTATGGTGTTTTATTCTATATTATAATTTATTTAAAATAATAATATTTATACGAGTTTTGAATAAATTATTAGGAATAAAAGAAAATATTATATTGTAAAATAAAGATAATATTGATATAAAACATAGTACCAATTATCACCACAAAATTTTGCTAAAGGGACTTAAGCGTCACTGAAAAAGATTTTCATGACAAAAAGAAAAGTCATATCACCATAGCTTTCAATTAGTATTTGAAGAAACGACAGTGCAATTATGGCTAGTACTATCCATTGGAAGAGTCAGATTCACTGGAGGATTTGTTAAGTCACCAAATACAAAATTCAACAACAAGTAACCCTCCACATGACCCAAACACACATCTATATTATTGATACTGAAACAATGATTCTGCAGGATGCATTTAATGTCTTCAATGCCAAAGAACACATTATAGATGTTGACATTTTTATCCTTAAAACCAGCCTAAGAAAATTTTCAAATTGTTGATGCAAAGATAGGGAGTATAGGAAGCTGAGTCGCCTCTTCCGAGACCAACCCAAATTCGAGAGACATTTAAGCTCACCAGCAACAATTTCAGAATCGAAAAATACACCCTTTCCATTTCTTCCTAAGGCACTAAAATAAACGTTTCCCTACAAACTTCCAGAGGGACAGAGTAAACAAGGGTGGCCACAGAATCACAGGAAAAGGTTGTGTTTGTTTCACACCAACATGCCCCACACCACCACAATGAGGCACCATACATTGTCTAGGAGCCATAAATACATTGCAACTAGACATGACAAATAGTCCAAAGAAAACCCATGACCCAAATAACAATTTAAAGGACGAACCACCGCCCCCTCTACGCCAGACCTTAAAACTACTAAGTTGTCACCCTACTTCTGACACAATGCAAATTCAAGGACATTATTCAACTCAAGGCAACGAAGAGACATGCAAGACCATGAAATGAACTGCCACCCCAAGACATAGATGGTCAAAAGAGAATTCCAAACAACCAACGTAGAAAGCCAAACCCTGCACCCAATTGACACACCAGAAAATTTAAAGCTAAGCCAACCACCACCATATAAATCTTCGAAGCACCAGAAATAATGTTGATGAATAGAGAGAATATTCACCAAGACATAAGACCAGAAACAACAATCAAGAGCCCAATGATAGAGCCATTGTAACACTAAGCAAACCACAACCTCGCCGAGCTAAAACCATACAGAAAAGTGCCATAGATACCAACAACCTAAGACCAAGACACGACAAGGATATGGTATATCTTGAAAATCATTTTCGAGAGGAAATAGTTAAGAGAAAATGACCACCAATTCAAAAATTAACCTAAACTTAGAGTTATACATATACAACACAAAAAACATCAACATAAAAATAGCAAGACGCTCTTGAACATGAACAACCAAAAAACTAATTAACCAGATCCAACCCCCACAAAACAAATTCCATCACAAAAGCAACTCACAACAAGTGAAAAGAACTTAATAGAGGTGAAGCTATGAGCCTCCCCTATGTTCCTCTAACTCTCATACATGTGCCAGTCCATTACAAACAAGTGGAATTTAAGGCATGGGCTCCAACCTCCTCCTCCCGGATATGGGCACGCAACCCAAGTCACGAGACAAATGTGCGACTAACACAACATCCTAGACAATTGCGCTTCTTAATCTTTGTGTTAACCGCGAAAGCTCCAAATTTATGTTCCTATCAATGGACGAAACGAAAGGGAATTGCGTCGGATTTAATGCCTTGGTCTTTTTTAAAAGAAAATGGTGCGATAAAAGGAGTTGTCTTTAGTGCGACTTTTTGGAGATTCCGGTGACAGAATCCGGCGGAAAAAAATTGAGGTTAAATCTTGATTTGTATTATTTAAAATGGTTTTTTAACTGCATATTTCGATTCAGCATCTGAAAAACCCTTGGGACGCTTTGATTGTGCAGAAATTAGCTATCAAACTTGCGATTTCAATAAATTGCCGCTAGATTTTAGAGAAATTTGACCGGAAAAACCCACCGGAAAAGCTTCCAAAAAGTCTCTTTAAAGACAACTCCGCGATAAAAACAGGCGAAGCCACCTCGTTGGTTCATGAAATTAAAATTCACAGTATTCCAAGTTGTGGGCGTAGTAAGTCAACCGAAGCCTAATTAGCGTGTTCAAAATGTCGTCCTATATACTGCAATCCATCTCATTTATTGCAACCTTCTTCATCTGTCTTTGATTATTAAGGGTTCTTTTCCCATGTCATTGATTCCAACGCAATCCCATGTCATTGATTCCAACCCCAGTCTCTCCGATGCGATCTTCTTCGATCTTTGAGGAAGCCCGTGTTATTACGTTTCTTATGTCCAGGAGCAGAGCAGAGCAGAGCATCATGGCACGCTGTCGTCTACACACCAATTCGATGCCTCTCATTGTTTATCAACTTTTCTTTCTTCTTGCATCTGACATTCTCCTCTTCCTCCTCTGCTTCACAGCGTCATGTATTGGAAGTGGCTACGAGGAATGCTACTGGGGTACATGTGGGAGCTTTGAATTGGGCTACCCTTTTGGGAAACTTAACAACGGCAGTGGTGATCCTCAGTTTCAGCTAAACTGTAGTTTGGATAGCAATCCTTTGCTTTTACTCAATGGAGACGCGTATATCATCTTGCAACCAACAATGTTGGCCAGTAATACCCTTAACAATAGTAGCATGACAATTGTTAACTATAATCTATGGAAGAGTATGCCCGGGGGTAACTGCAATGCTTTAGGTAACTACTCTCAATTTTGGTGGCCCGCCTCTCAATTTCGTATCGACCATGGATACACCAATCTCATGCTTTGGGGGCAATGCAATGGAAGTATTAAAGGGCATAAGCTTCGTTTATGTGGCGTTGACTGGTACGTCATTCCCAATCCAGAATTTGGGAGACGATTCTGCCAAAGCAATATTCAACCGCCATTTACTAACAACTTCTCATTCAACGGAATCAGGATCTGAGGACACGCCACTCAACAGGTTTTGAAATAACATGGTATGGCGAAACGAATAGATACAGAAGCTGTGGAGCTTGTAAGACCAGTGGCGAAAGTTGTGGTTATAACATTTTAGAACCAACTAAAAAATTTATTTGCTATTGTCCCGATGGCACCTCGCATACAGAGATATGCCCCACCAATAGTATTGGTACTTTTCCCGAACCCCTTCTCCCAATTCGATTACGAGACCCAACGCTTAAATTATCACAATCTATAAAAATGTATTAAATGTTCCCTCCATTCTGCACTCTTGAACCCTATATAGCCTATATTGTCAATTATTCCTCCCCTTTTCAAAAACTATGGATTGTTGCTTTTACTCATAATAGTTATTATGGCCGCGTTGCAGGTCATAAAAGCAGGCTTGCCATTGTAATAGGTAGCTATTATTTCTTGCCATTGTGAACTTGTATCTTGTAATTTCCATTGTTCTCACCCAGGTTAATAAACATCACATTCATATCGATCTATGTATTACTCTGCAGGTTGCATCATTGGAGGAGTTGCGCTGACAACAATAGCAGTGTTGTTCTTAATGTTTTATGCCAAGAATGTTGAAATGCTAATTTCAACTAGTGTGGAGCGACAGAGACTGCAAACAGTTTTACCTTTGCGATGCGATCTTATTGCATATCGCAAATCGCGTTTATGCCCCGCCACCTCCATTACGACCTGTGTCTTTTGCGATTGCGATGATGCGATGCGATCCGATCGCATATCGTAGATCCCACCCATTTGTTTCGAGCATCCCCCTGTTTTACAACGAATGCGATTTCGCGATGCGATTAAATCGCAAATCGTAAAATTTCAACGGTTGAAGTACGGGCCTGCACATGAACATTACGTGAAGTTTTGGGTTTGACCATCGTTTACTGCAGTGAAGTGATTAACGTTTTTTACTCCTGTTCATAGATTATAGGTAAATGTTTTAATTTTATTGTTTTTTTATTATGTACGAGAAGTATGTCATAGTAAATGAATGTAAGTTTTTTTTGTGAATGTGTAATTTACACACAACAGTGTGTTGATATCTCCAACAGAGACAGAAGTTATTTTTGTTTGTAATGTAGTAGCGTGAATGAAACAAGATGATTTTTTTTTACAGCAGTAAATGTAAAGTTTTTTTTAACAGTGATTGTAAAAGGTTTTTACACACAACATTGAAGATCTTTTCAAAAGGAGATAGGGTAATTTTTTTTTGTTAAGAAATGTTTTTGGTGTAATCCGTCAGGAAGAGGAAGAATATATTTTTGTAACAACATTTTTATTTTAATGAATACAAAGCTTTTGTGGGTGTGTGTGTGATACTCTGTTCTCAGAAATCACTTATAGCTTCCCTGTGTTAAAGATCCTGTGGAGAAAACAGAGCATTGTTCTCTGTTTAGTTATTTTGTTTTGGAATTTATCAGAAAATTCCCCACTGTGGTATCATAGCTTGTCTAGGCTCTTTGAAAGTGTCAAAGAAGTTGAAGGAAGGTTCTTGCAGCTTCTCCAGCAGATTGAAGACTCGGTCAAGGAAGGATTCGTGTATTTCTCAAAGTTCTTTTTTTGTGTTACTGCTGAAGAAACAGTGAGATATTTTAAATACACAGTTAGGTATTTGAAGCATAGTTTAGAGTGCAAGGAATGGCTGGCTCCAACACCAGCACTAGCATGGGTGTTTTTAATACTCAACTCCCACAGTTTAATGGAAAAAACTATAACTATTGGGAAATAACCATGAGAGCCCTGTTTGCCTCACAAGACTTATGTGAAATAGTTGAAGATGGTTTTAAAGAACCAGCAGATGAAAATGAGTTTAATAATTTAACTCAGGAAGAGAAAGATCTATTGAAGAGCTACAAGAAGAAGGATTCAAAAGCCCTCATATTTTTATATCAAGTAGTGCATGAGAGTGTGTTTCCAAGGATAGCAGCAGCCAAGACATCCAAAGAAGCATGGAAAACTCTCAAGACAGCCTATCAAGGCATGGAGAAAGTGAAGACAGCAAAACTATAGTTGCTGAGGAGAGATTTTGAGAATCTGTGCATGAAGGAGTCAGAAAATATTGACTCATTCTTCACACATGTGATTAGTTTGGTCACACAAATAAGGATTCATGGAAAAGTTCTTGAAGAAAGGAGGATCGTGGAGAAACTATTGAGGAGCCTACCCTTAAAGTTCCATGTGATTGTCACCACCATAGAAGAGACAAAGGATCTCTCAAACTTTTCAGTTGATGAACTTCACGCATCACTGGTAACACATGAGCAGAGATTGAGTAGAAATGAAAACTCATCTCTAGAGCAAGCCTTTAAGACCCAGATGTCTTTTGGAAGAGGAAGGGGTCAAGGCAGAGGAAGCAAGAGAGGAAGAGGCAGAAGCCAAAACAGAGGTGGAAGGAACAGTCCAGCAAATGCTCAAGGAAGAGGCAGCAATCCAAATCAGAACCAAGGCCAAGGAAGCAACCAACAAAGTGGAAAACATCATGCTCAAGGACAAAGGTATGAAAAATCCAATGTCCAATGTTATTATTGTAAAAAATATGGGCACTATGCCAGTGAATGTAGGAAGAAGCAACATGATATGAATAATAGATCTAGTGCAAATATCACTAGAGAAAATATCAACCAAGATAATGTGCTTTTAGCTTGTAATATGGTTGAAACAAACAATGAATATATGTGGTTTCTAGATTCTGGTTGTAGCTACCGTATGACAGGAAACATAGCCCTGTTTTCTGTTTTAGATTAGAGTGTGCAGTCACAAGTCACACTTGGGACTGATAGTAAAGTTTCTATTACGGGTAAAGGAGAAGTTAAAATATTTACAAAGAAAGGTGAAAGGAAAACCATAATAGATGTCTATTATGTTCCTGGAATGAAGTGTAACCTCTTAAGTATTGGACAGCTTGTTCAAAGGGGTTACAATGTCTTCTTTGTGAATGATATATGCACCATTATGGATAGAGCACCCATCAAAAGATGCATTGCTGAAGTGAAGATGATAAGGAACAGGATGTTCCCTCTCAGAATAAGGGCAGATTTGAAAAACAAAGAAGAAATTGCAGCAGTTACCCAAGAGGCTTTCCAAAGCCAACCAAAAGATGAAAATTGGTTGTGTCATTTGAGATTTGGACATCTCAACTTTGGAGGTCTTAACTTTCTGAGCAGAAAAGGAATGGTAAGAGGATTACCATTGATAGAGAAACCGGACAACCTTTGTGAAGGTTGTATATTAAGGAAACAACACAGAGAAAGTTTTTCATCAGGGAAAAGCATAAGGGCAAAGGCACCCTTAGAAATTGTCCACTCAGATTAATGTGGACCAATGCAAGCTCCATCATTTGCAGGCAGCCAATACTTTCTAACATTCATTGATGATTTCACCAGAAAGACTTGGGTTTATTTCCTGAAGAACAAAAGTGAAGTGTTTGAAAAATTTCAAAATTTCAAAGCTCTTGTGGAAAATCAAAGTGGGCTGCGTATCAAAGTTTTGAGAACTGACAGAGGAGGTGAGTATATCTCCAAAGAATTTTTACGTTTTTGTAGAGAAAATGGAATCCACAAGCAATTTACAGCAAGGTACACCCCGTAGCAAAATGGAGTTGCTGAAAAGAAGAACAGGACAATCATGGATATGGCGAGGAACATGTTGAAGGCAAAAAATTTGCCAAATGATTATTGAGCTGAAGCTGTACATTGTGCAGTATACATTTTGAATAGATGCCCAACAAAAGCAGTGATGAACAAAGTGCCAGAAGAAGCATGGAGTGGGAGAAAGCAAGGAGTCACCCACATGAAAGTTTTTGGATGTGTGGCTTATGCACACATTCCAAATCAGCTAAGGAGAAGTTGGACAGCAAAGGGGAGAAATGTATTTTCATTGGATACAGTGAGGAATCCAAAGCTTACAGGTTGTATATCCCATCTACCAAGAAGTTTTTTGTGAGCAGAGATGTTCAATTCATTGAGGAGGAAGCTTGGGATGGAAGCATAGAGAAAACAGTGAATGCTAAAAACTGTTTGTCTCATGATGAAGATGATGAAGAGATGGTTGAAACACATCCCCAAACTGCAGCACCAACTCAAGGACAACAAAAGACACCCTTGAGGAGAAATGAGAGTGCTTCTCCAAGCAAACCACACAGAGGAAATTCAAGTGCGTCTTCAAGCACTTGCACACCGAATGAAAGAAGTAAGAAATTCAGAAATTTAAGTGATATTTATGATTAAGGAATGAATTCTTTGTTTGCATTATATTGTCATGTTGATGACCCTATTCATTTCAAAGATGCAATTAAGGATAGGAAATGGATAGAAGTTGTGGATGAGGAGATCAATGCCATAGAAAGAAACAAGACATGGGATTTGGTTGAGCTACCAAAAGGTAAAGAAGTCATTGGAGTTAAATGGGTCTATAAGACCAAGAGCAATGTTGAAGGCAAAATAGAAAGACACAAGGCAAGATTGGTTGTCAAGGGATACAAGCAGCAGTATGAGAGAGACTATGAGGAGACTTTCACACCAGTTGCAAGAATGGAAACTGTGAGAGCTGTGCTGTCCATACCAGCACAAAACAAGTGGAAAGTTTACCAAATGGACGTGAAGTCAGCATTCTTGAATGGAGTATTAATGGAAGAGGTTTACATTGAACAACCTCCAGGCTATGAGAAGAAAGGCCAAGAGCATAAAGTGGGCAAATTGAAGAAAGCTCTTTATGGGCTGAAGCAAGCACCAAGAGCATGGTACAGTAGGATAGATTCCTATCTACTGGAAAATGAATTTTCAAAGTGTGAGGGAGAACCCACCGTCTACATCAAAGAAACGGATGGTAAAATTTTAATTGTTGTGTTATATGTTGATGATGTTATTTTTACAGGTAATGATGACTACCTCATTGAAAATTTCAAAACAGTCATGAAAGAAGAATTTGAGATGACTGACATGGGTTTGCTGAGATACTTCTTAGGAATAGAAGTAGATCAAAATGAAAACATAATTTTTATTTCGCAGGCAAAATATGTAAATGAAGTGTTGGGCAGATTTAACATGTAGGACAACAAGGAAGCAATCACTCCCACAGTAATGGGATTAAAACTCAGCAAAGAGGACAGCAGCAAGGATTCTGATCCTAGCATGTACAAGAGCATAGTTGGCAGCCTTATGTATTTAACTGCAACTAGGCCGAACATATTGTTTGATGTTAGTTTAATTTCTAGATTCATGGAGAGGCCAAAAGAAGCACATTGGCAAGTAGTAAAAAGAATTCTGAGGTATGTCAAAGGTACAAAAAGATTTGGCATTTTATATACTTTTTTAGAAAGTTCAGATTTAGTTGGCTACACCAATAGTGATTGGGTTGGAAGTGTAGATGATCGGAAAAACACATCCGGTTACCTCTTTCACATGGGTTCAGGAGCAATTTCATGGGCTTCTAAGAAACAACCCATTGTGGCTTTGTCTACAGCACAGGCAGAATACGTGGCAGCTACAGCAACAGTGTGTCAAGCGGTTTGGATGAGAAGGATGCTAAGGAGCCTATGCCAAGAGCAAGCAAAAGCAACAGTTATTTTTTGTGACAATAGCTCAGCTATTGCCCTGTCCAAGAATTCTGTGTTTCACAAACGAATGAAACACATTGATACAAGGTTTCACTACATTAGAGAATTGGTGAACATTGGAGAAATCGTTTTACAACATTGTAGGACTCAGGAACAGGTTGCAGATATTCTGACCAAACCATTGGACCAGAACAATTTTGAGTTTTTGAGGAAATGTCTAGGTATGACTGATAACCTAGCAGTTGAAATTAAAGAGGAGTGTTGAAATGCTAATTTCAACTGGTGTGGAGCGACAACGACTGCAAACAGTTTTACCTTTGCGATGCGATCTTATTGCATATCGCAAATCGTGTTTATGCCCCGCCACCTCCATTACGACCTGTGTCTTCTACGATTGTGATGATGCGATGCGATTTGATCGCATATCGCAAATCGCACCCATTTGTTTCGAGCATCCCCTTGTTTTACAGCAAATGCGATTTCGCGATGCGATTAAATCGCAAATCGAAAATTGCAAAATTTCAATGGTTGAAGTACGGGCCTGCACATGAACATTACGTGAAGTTTTGGGTTTGACCGCTGTTTACTGCAGTGAAGTAATTAATGTTTTTTACTCCTGTTTGTAGATTATAGGTAAATGTTTTAATTTTATTGTTTTTTTATTATGTACGAGAAGTATGGCATAGTAAATGAATGTAAGTTTTTTTTGTGAATGTGTAATTTACACACAACAGTGTGTTGATCTCTCCAACAAATACAGAAGTTATTTTTGTTTGTAATGCAGCAGCATGAATGAAACAAGAGGATTTTTTTTACAACAATAAATGTAAAGTTTTTTTTAACAGTGATTGTAAAAGATTTTTACACACAGCATTGTAGATCTTTTCAAAAGGAGACACGGTAATTTTTTTTTGTTAAGAAATGTTTTTGGTGTAATCCCTAAGGAAGAGAAAGAGAAAGAATATATTTTTGTAACAACAGTTTTATTTTAATGAATATAAAGCTTTTGTGGGTGTGTGTGTGATACTTTGTTC
The DNA here is from genome assembly GCA_031772625.1 of Pinus tabuliformis. Classification (NCBI taxonomy): domain Eukaryota; kingdom Viridiplantae; phylum Streptophyta; class Pinopsida; order Pinales; family Pinaceae; genus Pinus; species Pinus tabuliformis. The sequence continues at coordinate 94,059,249 of CM062812.1, forward strand.
TCAGAAATCAGTTATAGCTTCCCTGTGTTAAAGATTCTGTGGAGAAAACAAAGCATTGTTCTCTGTTTTGGTATTTTGTTTTGGAATTTATCAGAAAATTCCCAACAAAGAAGAGAAGGCCTATTCCTGGTACCTCTACTTCAAGGGTGAAGAAATTCCTAAAGGAAAATGCTTATGAAATGCCAATGCCAACCAGATATTCACATTCTCACCTCAAGAAGATCACAAACAACTTTGCTGAAAAGTTGGGAGAAGGAGGGTTTGGTGTGGTCTATAAAGGAATGCTTCGGAACGGCGCTCCAGTGGCTGTAAAGTTTCTTGATTGGCACAGGCATACCAAGACCCAAATCATGAATGAGGTTGCTACCATTAGACGGGTCCATCAATTCAATCTGGTTCGTCTGTTGGGGTACTGTTTTGAAAACCCTATAAGCGCATTCGTATATGAATACATGCCCAATGGATTTCTGGATAAAATTTTATTTGCTCAGAAAGAGAAGGGACAAGTATTCAGGTGGGAGCAGTCCTATTCGATTGCTTTGGGTGCGGCCCGTGGAATTGCATATTTACACCATGATTGCGAAAAAGGTATCATACACTTCGACATCAAACCTCACAATCTATTGCTGGATGCTGACTTCACCCCTAAAATTGGTGATTTTGGTCTCGCAAAACTTTGTGGAAAGGGAGACGATCACATTTCTTTGACAACAACGAGAGGGATGCCGGGATAGGTTGCGCCCGAGTTGTGCCATAGTGATGCCGGTCATGTTACAAATAAATCAGATGTCTATAGTTTGGGAATGTTGTTGCTAGAAATTGTTGGGGCAGAAAGAATATTGATGTGCAGGTAAGCCGGTCCAGCTAATTATACTTTCCTGAACTGGCTTTCAAGCTGATTGAGAGTGGTGAGTTGGTGATGAGGTTGAGAGGAGGAGAAATGGAATGTGGAGATAAAGGAGAATGCGAGAAGACTCATAAAAGTTGGATTGTGGTGCATTCAATATAACTCTGCAATTCGTCCTTGCATGATGAGGGCTGTGCAAATGTTAGAAAAAATATGGAGATGACGTCGCCAATTCTCCGTCGCCCTTCAATTCCTCGTCCACACCTGAAAATTGTTGTACTGCCATCCACGTTAAATTCTTCTTCAATGGAGATTACTTTATAGATTTATGTCTTTGATTGTCTTTATTTAAACCAGTCTCTGGATTTTTGCGTGTCGATCGCCGGACTCCATACAATTCCTTTGTGAAAATGACTGGGTGACTACCAAGACGTGTTAAGACTCAGGTGAACTGACAGCTACGAGCCATGATTTTCTTTCTCTTATGTAATAATGTTTTTACTTCTGCACGATGAGTCAGAATCTGCTGGTCTTTGAGAACAAGTTCATCAAGCTACTTTTTATCTGAGAAAGATCAACTCTTCCTCCTTAATGGATAAGTAGCAGAGGAATTAAAATTAAAAGAAAACTTCTGGTCAAGCAAGTTTTTTTGACTTCGGACTTAATGTGCACTTTTTCTGTATAGAACCAATTTATCTTCTCATTTGTCTTTGATTATTAAGGGTTCTTTTATCATATATGGAAAGTATTTGTGTTTGTAGAGAGCCATTAATTTTTTAAAGTACAATCCATTTCCCCGTACTGATTTATTAACAAACAAACCAAAATTGGAATATAGTGCTTTAATATTCAATTTATAAATTGATTATTTTTTCAATGGCATGATGGGTATGGATTTGGATTTACTAACGCATAAAAAAAACTGAAATGCAATATTTGGTTGTAAACTCATGATTGATAGTAATAATTTTAATAATATTTATTTTAATTTTAAAATATTAAAAATATTTATTCATTAATTAATTAAAATTAAAATAATAAAAAATTTATAATATTTTTTAAAATATATTTTAAAATTATTTTTTAATATAAAAAATAATATGATTTGTATTATAAATTTAAATATTTTATTTATATTCATTAACTAAATTAAATTTTAAAAGCTTTAACTTACTTTCTTTTTATTCTAAATATCTAATTAATCATCGCAGTACCAAATAAAATTCATTTAAAAGAGGGCGGCTGCTCGGCTAGCAAGTTCTTGCCAATTAGACGGTTTGAAATTGAAATTTTTGTGTGTAAATAACATTTGATTGTGACAGGTGGATCGCTCCTAATCCAAGACACTTCTGGTTACTTTGCAATGCACTCATCTCCCTGCATAGACGCGTGGTGGAAGCAGGCAGACAAAAAAGGCATTTCTGATTATAATTAATTATTTATTAATATTGATTATTTTTATTCTTTTAGGATTTATAACTCGCGGCATTGTTGGAATGAACCTAACAACACAATCTTGGTTTCGATCTTAGGCATAGTAGTTGAAGAAGACTGATTATATTCTTGAGACTAAGGATTTGACGGTTAAAGATAATAATGAAAAAATACTAATTTAAAGAAAGATTACAACATTATTATATAAAATCTAAGACATTATAATGTTTAAAGTTTATAATAAAGGTTTTTTTTAAGAGTAAAATATATTTATAAGTTAAATATATAAGAAAAGAGAAATTTCCTTTTAAATATTCATGAACTAAAGCTATTCTACTCTTTGATATGGGTGCAGAGATTATAGTGATCCACAGTGATCCACTTAGAGTGGAAAACAAACTTTTTAATCTAGCATTAACCATAATTTATTATACATTGTGCATTGATTTATATTGACATATTTATTGTCGAAAGCATGTTTATTAATCTAGCATTAACTATAATTTATTATACATTCCTCATTGCTTTAACATAGTATAATAATTGTTTCATTTATACCATCCTAGATCCTTCTCAACTACAGATCTATCAAGCACCTAGAAGGATCAAATTTCTTTTCACTTTAAAAGAGATTTGCATCTCAAGAAACTTGATCCCTCTGGTCTCTTTGTAGATCCAGAGTTGAGATGGATCTACGCTGGTTTAATTATTATTTATAACTAATTATAAATATAAAAATATATAATTATTTTTCATGTTTTTTATTTTATTTTTATCAAGAGATTATAACATCTCTACCATATTGGGATCAAATGTTTAGATGAGAGTTAAGTTTATTTTATTATTTTGAGAAGAAAAAACAAAAACATATCTTCATTAAAAATGAGGAAATGTTTTACATTTACATAGATATGTTTCATCTTAAAACTACTAGATAGCTGCCCAAGGGCAGACCTGAAGTACATAAATTATACCAAAAAATAGTACAAAACACCCCACCAGGTATGGGAACTATTCAACCACTGATTCAAGGAGTCATCACAACAACCAACATGCAAAGTGATATATTGGAGAGAACAGGCAATACAAAAACCTCAAGCAGTTGGAAAAAATATCCCCAGGGAAGCCAACAATCATATCCAAAAAAAATCCCTCTCCACAAATCTTACCATCAGTGATGTATTAAAACGACATGTGCACAAGAGAAAGGGCGAGACCATGCTTGAAGAGAGACAAATGAGACATGAGGCCTTTAAATCCCAGATTCGTTGCATCGAATTACATAGAAAAGGGACCTCTAGCGCGTTCCTGCCCTAAAGCCACTGTATCAAGGGATCAAGGTAGGAGAATCCCCAATGATCGTGATCCTCTCTATGCCCAGCCACGAAATACATTCAAGAGCTCCCCATAATGTTATCATTTCAACCTACAGTTATCCCCGAAGCCGCCAAACCAGCAAAAATGACAATGTGATGAGGGGTCGTTCTTGTTCACATATGTTCATAAATACCTATTATAAAAATCAAATATCATTCACAAAAATACCTAAAAACAAATGTTTACAAATGAAAAATAACAAGTAATCCTTAGTTCCCAAGTCTACAACAGCACACTAGCCATTACATAACATCCAAGATATATTTAATAACAACATTGCAATGACTATATCTTTACAAGTATACTTTTGAATCAAACTAAACTATACTAGAGACCCTTTTTAATGGAAATTATGTGAATAGAGGCTTGTTAGAGGTGGGTGTTTGTCAAGAAACTTTCCAAAGGCGGCCCCTCTTATAAGTGGGGAAGAACGAGTCTCACAATCACCATTTTTGTAGTAATAATTTGACTTAGTCCAACCACGCACTGGCTCTGGTTTGGCGAATCATCTCCTCCAACTTGTTCGGTCCTAAGATTTTCATTGGCCCCCCTATCATGTCATAAAATGAGTTTCCATTGTTGTTTCTAAACAAAACAAACCCATTGTTGATCTCTTTTATTTCATTCAATGGATTATAATATATTTAAATCATTTTCTCATTTATCACTTTTAATTTCACCTTGATTTAACCTTTCTGACATTTCACCATGATAAAAATGCTATCCCTAAACACCGATAATATTAGCACGAATTCAAACTTTTGCAATGCACATTTGAAGTACTTTATTATGAATTTCAAATCAAATATAAATTTAAAATGAATGTGCTAAACTCATAGTGGCAAAGTTCAAGGTAAAATCTCAATTGAGAGTTTTTTAAACTTGCAACCCAAAGTTTTCGCAGGTTAAAGATTCTCCAGGTAAACTCTAGGTTAAGAGTAAGCCAAATCCCTGCAAAATTAAGAGTAATCCAAATCCCTGCAAAATTAAAGAGTTAGATGGTAATCATTTACCTCTTAATATAGTATTTAATGATATAATATTTCTCCATTTCAATTAAGGATTGGTATTTATTATTAGTTATATTCTAAACTATGTCATTGCAGATTTTGATAGTTCTAAAAATTGTCTTAAACAAAAATTCAATGACTTCAAAATTGAAACTCCAAGTCATTTAAAATATCACCAGTAGCTTACTCTCAGTGTCCTCTTGACTTATTGATGATCAAATTAAAAAGACTCTTGACTTATTGATGATCAAATTAAAAAGAAAAATGATGGGCCACTGAATGTGTTGAAAAATCACTACTTTTTTGTCTTACGCTATTTCATTAAATTATAAAGAATAGTGATTGAATATGAAAATTTCCCAATAATGATCCATGCACTAGTGAAATATGTGTATATTGTGATTATAAAGCAAGACAATTCTCTACAAATGTCGTTTTTACTACAAAACAAAATTCTCAAAGACAATATGAGTTTATAACCGTTGAAATTGAAAAAACTTAAAAATTCACAATTTTCTACATCAAAAACAAGCTAAAAGTGTTTTGAGTTTCGTTTTTCATGTGTAGATTCTAAATGCATTTATTTTTTGAATATTTTATTCATTTATTTATTAGACACATATCAAATTTCTAAAAAAATAAGTCATTTATTTCTACTATAAAATTTGATTGGTTGACCTATTTTGAAATTGTAAAAGAACCTGCACTAGTATATATGAAGACCAACCCATTAATATTAATGTGTGTGTGTGTGTGTGTGTGTGTGTGTGTGTGTGTTTTAAGACCCTCATAATGGGGCTTAAACTTGACCTCGTCATTTCAGGGCTTCACTGGATTTCTTAATTTTATAAAAATATAAAATCAACATTAAAAATTATGTAAAATAGGATTGCACAAAAATCATCTATTATCTATAATCATGCAAAAATTGTTTCATAAAAATCCATCATTTACCTACAAAACTCGGGGCCTGATGTGAACATATGAGGAAAAATATGTTAGACACCTAATCCTTGGGTTATGATTTGGGTTAGTGCGTATTATGGTAAATAGTTGTTAAAGTCCAAGAAGACCCAAAAACTAAATCAACAGTTTCATTATGTATTTATATGTACATCATGTACATCATTCTTTGAGATCATCATTAATAATATAGTTAATTTGGTTTCCAATTTTTTTTCCTTACAATGGTATCATAGCGTAGGTTCGAAGAGTATAAAAGCATGGTTTATCTTCTCTGTTTATCTTTTGAAATTTAAGGATATGTCATTTCATGCCATTAAAAGAATATTGAAGGATAGGACTACACTAGAGCACATGTCTTGGAGTTTCCAATTGCTTACTGACATAACATTGTTGTTGTGAATACTTTGGAGGTAAAAATATCCCAATTATTTTATGACGAATTGAGAACCAAAACAAGAGCCAAAACTATAGAGTTCAAAGAATGACTAGTTTGTAATTCTACTAGTGTGTATACACTATTTGTTTCTATATAAAGAATCATGACTTTGGGCTTGAGAATGTGAAAAACGAGGAAGTTCATGACTCTCAAGGTAGCAACATCTTGAGTCAGCAGAGTGTAGATAACCCATTTGTTTACAAGTAGCATCAAGTATGAGGATAGATCATTTATTGTTGAAGGCAATGGTAGTCTCACTTGTGGCGAGTCTTTGTTAGATTTTTTGCTTTTGGTAGAAGAATGTAATCAGTCTTGTGCCTTTAGAAGAAAGTTGTTGAAGGTGTTCATTGGAAATTCCTTCAAGTTTATAAGTTTGTATTGCATTATTAAATAGGTCGACTCTTCATATGTTCTTATTGAAAATTATTCATCTTTTTCTTATCAAATTATGTTGTAAACAAGTGCATTTTCAGTTGAACCTGATACCCGAGATTGACTAAAATGGCTCAAATTAAAAACATATTTGATATATTAAACAATCTCATTAGTTCCATTGTCGATGAAACTATAAATGCCAATAAAGTAAGTCTTGTTGATATCAAAATCCTCTTACATTATGCATTGGAGACAACTGAATTTCTCTGGATTAAGTCTCAAGTACAATGAGACAATCCTAATTCCAAACAGTAGTAAAAGATTGATGGAGCCATTTCAAAATAAAAATTCCATGCAGATGTAAAAATTGAACCTCCACTTCCCAAAACATTTGTTAGTCCTTGGGAAGAAATTGTATGTAACAAAAACAGAACCAGCGTGGGATACAACAAAGATGTTTCTTTTCATCTGCCTAATTTTTCCAAGCCTATCCAATTTTGGAGTGTTGGATTTCTAGATGATCTTGTCCCACAACAAACCATCAGATGAAAATATTGTGACAAAGTTGGACTTGAGAAAGATCATTGTTATGATATTCATCCCTATAAACATTGTTGAAAGAAGAACTGCCATTCAAACAAATGTTTCAAACATAAGACTACTACAAGAGAGAGAATTAATTTTGGATAGATTTCTTCTTGGGATTGATTTAAAGTAGCCAAGAATATTTACAGGTCATACCAAAAGATATGTTCGAGAGTATTGACCAGTCTTGCAGTGAAGCATACTTCATCTTATCACCTTGTATCTATTGAAAATTTAGCAAGAAAATATCAGTTTGACTTTGCCTTGGTCAAACTAGAGAAAATTTGAATTTCCACATCAGCGGACAACTTGTATTATGTTAACCTGTGTGCCATGGATTGTGTCACCCAATTTACTCAGTAAATTCAAGTTGGAGGAGTTATATTCTAGTTATGTATGTTTGATTTCTAATTTGTAGCAATCTATTTCAGTTAATTTGAGTTATTGTCAGTTTAACTAGTTCTAACTATCAGAAGAACTAGTGGAGGTCAAGTTGTGGAAGTGGAACTTTAACCACACTCAATGTTCAACTAGATAACTGATCAATCATCCCAAAAAAATTGTTGCATGCAAAGAATTCGAGTTACGCAGTCGATATGGATATTCCAAGTCAATGTACTATCAATTGTAACATACTCCAATGTGTACAAGTGGTGCATGTAGTTAGAGGAAGGACCTAAGGCAATTATGCAATTCCATGGTGGGAAATTCCTAAAAAATAGTGGCAATTTCTCAATGGAACAATGCAAGGAAATAGGAGCTTGAAGGGATTGAAAATTGGCTAAGTGTTTACCAGAGTTAGTTAGTTAGGCAGAGAGATAGGCTATACACTTGCAAGATGTGCTCAGGTTTGAGCAAGCATATGTATTTCATCTCTATTATTTGATTAATACAATATAGATAGTAAGCGATTTTGAGCAGTTTCTTTCCCCTAGATAAATATTTGTGCATGTGCGATGTTTCCTTTTGCATGTCTATGGTTCTTGTTCTAGATAGTGAATTAACATCCGTAGATCAGTAAAGTAGCTTCAAGTCTTGTGATTTAGTAAATTTCATGAGTAGTATTGAATCTACAAATTAATTTCTACAGTATCTGACAAGGGGGGAATTGATATGGTCTACTACATGTTCGAAGATTTTTCAAGCGAGCCTTAGTCAGAGTTGTATTTCTATAGCCTAGAGTATGAGTTCAGAAATCAAATTCAGAGTTGTAGACATAGTTATTTTGATTTATGCTCTATGAGAATGAGCATGATTGCATGTTTTTTGCATGCTGAGCTTTGTGAAGGAGAACGTCCCCAAATTAGGAATCGTTCAAAAGTTGGTTTGTTTAAGGAACTGCTATGATATTTCTAGAGTTGATGGCCATCCTTAAACCATCACTAGTTGAGATCTTGAGTTCTCCAACATTTTTGTATCGTTTTTTCTTTTCTCTTAAAAACCACCATCCTTAGTTTGTGGTCATCCTTTGAAAACCATTTTTGAGAGACATTCAAATCTTGGCTGAGATTCATTTTTTCATTTTCAGCTCTCATTCTTGGACTTTGATACATCCCTTCGGATTAAGGGGGGAATGTTAGACACTTAATCCTTGGGATATGGTTTGGGTTATTGTGTATTCTGGTAATTAGTTGTTAGAGTCCAAGAAGATCCAAAAAATGAATCAACAATTTCGTTATGTATTTATATGTACACTATGTACATATTCATTGAGATCATCATTAATAATACAATTAATTTAGTTTCCGATTTTGTTTTGTTACAAAATAACATGCCAATCTTAGAAAAATCCATTTTTTGAGTTATATCAATTTCTCACAAATAAGAACTATATATATTCAAAAAGACAATTTGATTTTCTATGTTTCATCTTTTTACACCATGTTCTAAAAATTTATGCAAATACCTCTAATAATCCTTTCTAATGATTTTACCAAAATTTCATTGCAACTATAACATGTCATAATTGGAAAGCGTTATCTCGCACTTGCAGACATATCTTTATAAAGATAGAAACCATGAAAAAAAAGTATGATTGCAATAAAAAAAGTTCTTCTCATTCACTACATTAATGCTAATTGATTTTTTTTTTCTTCACTATTTTTTGACAAGTATATTTATTATTTTAAATAACATTTATCTCTGTGTTTAAAGGCATTATAATGACATTTGGAAACATTGTCTCAAAAAAAAATTGGACGTATCTATGGGTTACAAGGATTTAATAAGCATGTCCATATGCATGAGCTCAAAACTAATTATCATGGAATTGTAACAACTCCTCCATAAAGGATGTTAGAAGGGTCCTTAACAATCATTTATTTAAATCTAACTTCATTGAAAAGAAGATAAGATGGCATTTTATCATGTCAAACTTACAACCCCTACTTCAAACCCATATTGAAACTAGCACAATCACATTAATAAATGTGGTCGATATATATTGATCGACATCATTTTCAGACGTTGATAGACATATAAAAGGTGGAAAATGTTGTCAATCGATGTATATCAACAACATTTACTAATGTGATTGTGCAAGTAGATGGTTGACATGTGTGGGAAGATTCATATACCATGATTAACTATGGTTCATGTTGGTTGAATATGGTTAAAAATGGTTGATATTGGTTGACCATGGTAGTTAATGGTTATGATGGTTGAGCATGGTTGACCGAGGTTTACCTTGGTCAACCATTAATGTAACAATTTATTTCTATTACATTAATTTTGATGACTGTTACATTGTTACATTCACATTACATTAATGTTGAACATGGCTAACCCTTGAAAACCCTTGCCAGCCATGGTTGACTATGTTTGACTATGGTTGATGTTATATTAATGATAATGTTAATGTTACATCAATATTACAATAAAGGTGACATTAATGGTTGAAAAGGGTTGACAAGGTTGACCATGGTTGATCGAGGTAGACCTTGGTCAATTGAGGTTGAACTTGGTTGAGTATGGTTGACCTTGGTTTACCATGGTTGACCTTAATTAACCATGGTTAACAAAGGATTTAGATGATATATTATGGTGGACTAAACATAACCATGGATGACCATGCTGAGCATGTTTAACTTGGCGACCATGTTTGACCATGGTGTTCATGGTGGAGCTTGTTTGACCATGGTTGAGCTTATTTCACAAAGGTTAAGTATGGTTAACTATGGATGACCATGGGGGAACATTGTTGACAATAATTTTCAACATTTAACTATAAATAACTATGGTTTACCATGTGGGCTAGAGTTAACCGTGGTAGACCATGAAGACAACCTAGCATGTTTGACCCACGGGGGCTCCACTCAATGAACCTCTGACATAGTATGTGTGTTTGTGGCATACTAAATGATACCCTTAATTTGACTACATATTACAAAATACCTCTAAAAATCACTTTATGTAACCCCCTACCAATACGAACCCAATACACCTTCTCGATTTAAAAGACCCATACTTTCACTAGATATTGTAGTTATCCATTTTTTGATTAACATTTTTTTTATACCCATTTGTATTTTTTCATTAACTTTGAGCTCCATTTTTTATACACAAAATATAAAAAACCTTTACCCTCTATTAGATTCTCAATATATTATGTCATTTTTTCCTCAATATATATCCCAAATCAACCAAGTAAACCTAGGTCAACCTAGTAAATATGTTAAACCTAGTAAACTTAGTTCATCCTGATAAAACTATGTCAACATAGTAAACATAGGTTAACCTAATAAACCTAGAAAAAATAACAAACAAAGTAAACCTAGACCAACCTACTAAGCCTAGGTTTACCTAGTAAACCTAGGTCAACCTACTAAACCTAGTTCTACCTAGTAAACCTAGGTCAACCTAATAAACCTAAGTTAACCTAGTAAATCTAATAACCCTAGTCAACCTAATAAACCTAGACAACCAAGGTCAACCTAGAAAACTTAGGTCAACCTAATAAAGGTAGTAAACCTAGTCAACGTAAGTAAACATGTAAACATAGTAAGTCTAGTAAACCTAGGTCAACTTGGAAAACCTAGTAAACTTAGGTCAACCTATTAAACTTAGTAAACCATGGGTAATCTAGTAAATGTAAGTCAACCTAGAAAATCTCATAAATCTAGGTAAATATAATAAACAATGGTAAATCTAGTAAGCATAGTAAACCTGGGTAAACCTATTAAAACTAGTAAACCTAGTAAACCTATGTCAGCTTAGCTCAACCTAAGTCAACCTAGGAAACCATGGTTGAGCTAGTACACTTAGCCCAACCTAGTAAACCTAGGTCAGCCTAGTAAATGTAGGTCAAATTGTTAAACATAGGTTAACCTAGTAAACTTAGGTCAAGTTGGTAAACCTTGTAAACATGGTCAATCTATTAAACATAGTAAACCATGATTAAGATATTAAACCTAGGTCAACCTAGTATGTAGAAATCATGGTGTAGATTTGCAACTGCTCATGATGTTTTAATCAAAATCACAAGACACAAACCTACTCTATTTCTTTGCGGAAGTTAATTCACAATTTAGAACAAAAATTTTAAACATGCAATAAGAAATAAAACACATGCAACAAGTATTTTTCTCGGGGAAATAAAACTGCTAAAACCCTAATGTTTGCTTGCATTAAATCAAAAGAATAGAGATGTATTACAATTTCTTTGCTCAACTGAGTAAAATCTACAAATGCATAACCTATCTCTATTCTCACTGAAAGGCTCTGACCCAAACTTAGTCAAATTTTGCCTCTAGTTGAGCTCCTGTTTCCTTGCATTGTTCCTTGATAAATTAATCCCCTATTATTTAGGAAATTCATCAAAGTGATGCACAATTCCTTTATACTAATCATTTGACTACATGCAACACCTGTAGACTCTGGAATAGTCTACAAATGATATTACACTGCATTGTAATCTCCACCTCAACTGGGTAACTCGAATTCTCTACATGCACTAGCTATTTTGGATTGATTGATCAGTTAATGAATGACCACTGAGTTTGACTGAAGTCCCACTACACAACTAACATTCCACTAGTTCCTCCAAAAGTTGGAACTAGTTTAACTGAAAACAACCTGAGATAACTGATCTTGATTGTTACAAATTAAATCACGCATGTTGAACTAAACTCTAACTCCTCAAGCTAGAATTTACTGAGTAAACTGGGTGACACAAGCCATCTCACACAAGTTGACATCATCCAAGTTGTCTTTGGATGTGGAAATTCGAATTTTCTCAATTTAATCAAGGAAAAATTAAAGTAAGAATTTCTTGCTGCATTTTTCAACACTCCCTCTCAGCAAGAAAATGATTGTGAAATCAGCCCTATCCTAGACCTATAGAACTCGAAATTCCCTCTTGAAAAGGCCTTTGTCAAAATGTCAGCATCTTGTTCCTCTGTCGGAATGTACTTCAACAACATTACTTGCCTCTGCATAAAGTACCGTAAATGGTGAAACCGGATATCTATATGCTTGAATTGATCATGAAAAATATGATTCTTAGAGAGCTTAATGCAACTTTGATAACCATAGTAGATAAAAATTGGATCCATCGTCTGACTAAACAATCCAACAAGTATCTTTCTCATCCAGATCACCTCACATGTTGCTTGACTTGCAACCATGTATTCTGCTTCTACTGAGTTGAGCACCATAGACATTTGCTTCTTGCTATACCAGGACACTGTTGTGGACCCAACACGGAAAATTCCACTTGATGTACACTTTTGGTTTGATGGACTCCCCACTCAATTTTCATATGTGAAGCCATGTGGTGAAGTAAAATTATGAGTGCAGACACAAACAATTCCTCTAGCTCGGTAATGGGTCTAGCCACAACTGATATGTTCTATGGAAGATTTCCTTAGGTTAGAACCAATTAAGAGGGCCTACCTCTTAGTACGCTTATCCTGTTCGATGATGTCTTTGCTTGCTCACTCTAGCTATCTCTCGCTTCCTTCTTCAAACACCTGAAACAAGTAAACAACAACCAACAACAACCATGATAATAGAAAAATTGTAATTCAACCTACTTAACAAGTCAAGAAACATTAAGCCATGAACATGTAATATGACACATCATGTTGGAAAACAATTGATAGTTGCATATATATTGAATCAAGAAGAGATTACAACCATTGTCTTGATGTTTCCATTCTCCTTCGACAAAACCAGGTTCCCCATCACCTCTGCTAGCATTCCATGATGGCCTCAACAATAGTAGTTTTAAGTATCTTCCCTTTAGGCTTCACACTAAACCAAATTCACACTTCTCCCTCACACAACTAGAGAGCTACAACTATGAATAGCTTGTTGTTTGCTCCAAATTTAGTTAGCACTAGCACACCAACATTAACACTAGCTTGTGCTTGGGAAAAAGGGAGGTTTATATGGCATGAATGGATGGGATGTGGATCCTATTCTCATGGGAGAAGGTCTTATCTCTTCAGGTAGTTCCATTATTATAGGGGAAAGGAGCCAAAATTGACATCCTCGACCCCATCCAACCAAACCATTTACCAGACTTTCGTTACGAAGATTCTAGAGTTGGAAGCTTTGGCTCTTTATTTAAAAAACTTTCCGGTCACTCCAGTCAGTGCTAGGGATAGTTTTAATCCCTGCATATTGGCGGGAGGAGGACAAAGGCCATTAGCGCCGGTCTTGTAAACTGGGAAAAATAGAAGATTTTGGGGAAATGGTGCAAAAGGGAATGGTTCTGCTCATGAAGAGCGACACAATGGGAGTTTCTTCATGAAGGGTAAGCACGTAGGATTCACTGTAGAGAACCTCTAGAATCAAGGAACGAGGAGTATAGGGACAGTGACAAAATGTTGTGTAACAAATGAACCCTAAAGCATGAAGGTCGAACTAGAGTGAGGGATAAAATTCTTTATGAATCAGTGCAAGGAATTGTAGTCTACCATTGGAAAACCTGCAAGCAAGTATAGATACATATACATAACTGAGAACTCTGTCAAATGATACATGAATCGTGGTATGGATGCAGCCATCTAGAAAATGATCATGTGAATGGATCTAGGCATGGGCGTAGCCATCCGTCAAAGAGGATCATAATGAAACCAAGGTATGGTTGCAACCATCCAATAATGATAAGTTTCACAAATGATAACTCATGGTATGGTCATAGCCATCCATCTGAAAGAGACATGTATATCAACATAACGATGTCACATCACTTCACAACCTAGAATTTTGTGATCTGAGTCCAGGGTCTTGCACTCCAAAATGACCCCATCAAAGTACAAATCCTAACATGTGAATAGATGTGTTGACGTCGAACATGCTAGAAAGTCGCTTGATTACTAGTCAATGATGTAATCCATTAACAAGCGCAAGAGAAACCACCAATAATGAAAATGTTCCTTAAGGTACTATCAGCACAATCCATGGAATTTGAATAAAGGAACTGAATTCAAACACCCGTGAAATCACTCGATCGAAAGCCAATGATGTGAACTTGTCATCGAGTGCGAAGAACTTGCCATTAGGGCATGCAAGCTTAAGGTACTGGAAGGGAGTCTCTTGGTAAACTTCCAGAATAATGAGTTGAAGTCGATAGGAAGCAACTGTGTCGAAGGAGGGACATAATGTATCCCACATCATCGACGCGAGACAAAAGTATGCAAAATGATTTTGGATGATACAGAGAATCAGAGGTAAATGTAACTGCAGAAGGAAAACTCTTGAATATATCGGCGAAACGACTAGAAGTTTGGAAGCTTGTGGATCCATAGGATCTGTGGTCATGATGACATGGCAGAGATCAAATGGAAGGAAAAAATGAATGGCCCAACCCAAGAAGGTCAACGATACAAAGGAGGATATCCCAACTCGACACGAAGCAGAAAGTGTCATGTTCAAGAGTGAGTTGCCGACACAACTAATTAGATTTCCAAATTTTCTCCCACCATTTCTGGCAGGTACCCCAATTATTTTTTAATCACAAGCTTGAAGGGGATAGCATATGCTTGCACTGTAAGTTCATCCTTCAGACGAATCTAACCTAGTAAGTTTAATGAGCCCTAGGAAGGAGAAGCTCATGTTCATCATGATGATGAATCCGATGTTGTTTAAAATTTTAACGAGTTCGACAAAAGTATAAATCAGTATATTTTTCATGTTTAGAGAGTTTGAAAAAGACACGGAAAAGAAAACTCAACATGGTCCCTTTTCATACATTTGTGTCTCTTGAGCTCGAAAAGGTAGAAGAAATATTTGAGAGAACCACTTGACCATTTCAGTCAAGGAGTACCTTTTTCGTAAATAGTGCATCCCAGCTCGAAAATGGGGTAAAATTATACTGGGCACATGACATTTCACATCTATTAATGAGTTTGAAACTACAAGGGCTCGACTATCTTTTCACTTTTACAAGGTCGAAAAAGAGCGTGAAAGCAAATCCCCCATTTTATTCTCTTTTACGAGTCAAAATGGAAAAATACTCGGAAATATTTTCATATGAGTTTTACGAGTTGAGAAAAGAGCTGAAACATGACTCGCCATCATCATCAAATATCCATTACCTGTCAATGCGCAAAAAGGTAAAGTGCATTATCCAATTCTTGAGGAAAAATATGTTAAAATATTTACAAAAACCTAATATTTTCATAAAAACTCAATAAAAAGGAGGAAAAGTAAATATTTTTTACCATTTACCATTTTACCTTGTTGTAAAAGACTTTTTACTCACTTTTTCCCTAATTTTTCCAGAGCAAATTGCGGGATATTCCGAAGGTCATTCGCCGAGCTGCCAGTTACAGGTAAGAGCTAAGGCCCTGAGCTTCATTTTCATGCCTTTTATTCCTGTTTTTAACCATTTTTAGGTTTTTTGAGGGAGGATTTATCAAAAGTTTTTCTCCCTCGATCAGCGTGACTTCCGAGCATGAAATCACACTGCCCGAGGGTAATTAACATGACCTATCGCACCGTTGGCACCGTGAATAGGGGAAAACCTTATTTCCTCATAAAACCACCATTGAAACTTGAAATTTTTGGGCAAAAAATGATTGTTGACTCAAACCTAGGGCTTTTGCAGGAAAGAATCGCTTAAAATGGTAGATCATAAAGAACGAGAACACGAGGATGTCGACACCCAAGCACTGAATGATCTAAATTTCCTGGAAGCTTTGAGGGGCTGTGGGCTCCTCAAATTCTTTCTCACGCTAGGGATGCAGGCCAAAATTGAGTTGCTTCAGTACCTGATTAGTCTCTGGGACATAAATCAGGAAATATTCATGATTGGTGACCAGGATCTGGAGTTAGAAACTTCAGACATGTATTTCATCCCCGGACTATCTCAAAGAGGGGAAATAGTCAACTTATATGGGCCACGACCGATTGGCGCAAGCATATCCATGTTTCTTGCCAAACATTTCCTTGAAGCCCTCAAATACAAGAGTGGCAAGATTAAGATTTCCACTATTCAGGATCTG
The DNA here is from genome assembly GCA_031772625.1 of Pinus tabuliformis. Classification (NCBI taxonomy): domain Eukaryota; kingdom Viridiplantae; phylum Streptophyta; class Pinopsida; order Pinales; family Pinaceae; genus Pinus; species Pinus tabuliformis. The sequence goes on from CM062812.1 coordinate 94,075,731, forward strand.
AAACTGAGAGTCCTGCTATTGACTATCAACAGAGTGGCGGGGTCCAAGGCAGTGCATGAGACTAACAAGTCGAAGTTCCTATTTGATATCGACTGCACAACACCGACGATCTTCAACAGGGTAGAGGCCATGAAGATCAACATAAAACGTCAGCTGACCAAAGCTAAGGTGGGGAATCTGAAGCAATTTTGCTTCGGATCTGTACTAGTGACCTCTTTCTTGGAATGGGTGCCACTGTTCTAGTACCAGTTGACTGAGGTAGATCCTACCATGCCAGGTGACCCGCGGATGGCCCACTGAAGTCATTTGATGCCCAGGATCACTGGGGGCTAGCACATGTCATACAAACCTGCATTCTTTTCATGGCTATGATGACAGAAAATTGTCGTGGAGGAATGGTCGTACAGTGCCACTAACTTCCGTGGAGATCTAGACATGCCGCTACCAGATGGAGAGGATTTTTACGATGAAGGTAAAAAAACAAATTTTTAATTTTGTGATTTTTTAATTGTTTTTGGTATATATGTGTTTATAACATTTCGCCTTGTGAATGAATATGTTGGACTAGAGCGCCCTGCTGGGATGTCCTCAATAGCCAGGTGCATCACCCACCCGATTTATGTCATCGCTCCTTGTCAGGAGGGGAGTGACAATGAGGAGAAGATCGTGAGGAACCTTGAGGGGTTGGCTCATGGTATCCCAGAGTATGCTCGGGTGGGAGACATTCCTTGTCAGTACCAGAGACACACGGTGGGAGTATCGGATCAGATTCATCGATTGTTGACTCATATTTCATGAGCTGTATCATGCTACCACAATCACCATGCTGATTAGTTCCTAGGTCCATCACTTAAGTTTTTTGAGGCCTGCGTGCCATAATATATGAGGTCTGCGAGCTGCTGATGTTATTTTGGACACACATATTATTTTTTTGGGGTTTTGATGTATCAAACATTATCACTATATATATAGATATATATTGTATTTTCTTTCTTACTATGGTACAAATGGTTTGTTTTATCTTTTCACATGTTTCGTAAATGTCTATCCAACACATAATTAGCTAATGCATCTGTTAATGTATTCATGTGCCTAGGAATATGATGATATGCAATTTAATCAAAATGTCTTTCCAGTAGATGAATATGGAGATACATTCTCAATGTTTGAGGGTTTATGACGGAATATTGCTCGTTGAGTTGAAGGATGACAAGATGTGAATCTAGGTTGACAACCAACTCTCGAATGTCAAGAGCAATGGCTTCTGACAATAGTTCGATGATCGCACTGTATTCAACAAGGTTGTTAGTTGTGTGACCTAAACAGATACCTTGAAGGTCAATCAACTCACTGTTAGGGTCATAAATATCCCATGTCGTGGATGATAGGCTTTGGGTACTATTGCAAGCACCATCAGCAAAACCGATGTGAGTCACGAACATCTGCAAAACAAGGAAAACATAGTAAACAGGAAGGTTGTTTGAAAACTAACACACCAAACCACACTGCACAAAAATGAATGACACACTAATGTACACAAGTAACCATGCAAGATGACCTAAGAATAGTACTTCCTGAGGTAAATCCCATTTCAGGACTTGTCCAGAGGATTGCCTTCATAATCAATAAGCTCTCAGGCCCCTTTTTGCAAAACATGTTTCACACTGTAGGGCCCATGCCACATGGGTTCGAATTTGCCTTCCCCTAGCTTATCATTAGCTTGGTCATATAGTAAGACCAAATCACCCTCAGAGAATGTGCGAGGGGAGACTGACTGATTGAAATGGGACTTGACCTGTTTCTTTTGTGCTTTGATAACCAATGCAGTGAGACAATGAGTCTCATCTAGTCGTTCTACATATAAGAGGTATTCTTCCTAAGGTGATGTTTCGGGGAGAAGTTCAACAGCTAGCTTGAGTGAAGGAATCTCGCACTTGATCGGCAATGTTGCTTCTAGACCATAGACTAGCTAGAATAGTGTGAAACCAGTTACGTCTTTGGTCGAGGTTTGGTAAGCCCATAGAGCTGAAAAGAGCATGAGATGCCAATTTGACTTGTGCATCCCAATAGTTTGCTAAAGCATTGTAATCAAAACCTTGTTCACAGCTTCAACTTGGCCATTGGCTTGAGGGTAATACAGGGTTGAGCCATTGTGGTGCAAGCCCAACGCAAATGTCAGCTCAACCATCACGTAATCTTTGAAATGGGAGCCATGGTCTGTGACAATGGCTTGAGGTACGCCAAACCTAGAAAGAACATGATTGAAAAGGAATTGAGTCGTCATTATACCGTCTGCAGAGTATGTATGCATCGCTTCGGCCCATTTGGTGAAATAATACACAACAACGATAATATAGCAATGCCCCCCGGTCGAGCGAGGGTTACATGTCATATAATCAATGCCCCATTTGGAAAACAGACCAACGGTAATGACAGGGTGTAGGTGAGCGAGTGGGGCATGCATCTTGCGTTGGTAAATTTGGCATTCATGGCACTTGTGAACAACAAGGATGTAGTCCTTGAAAATGGACCACCAGATATAACCAGTGCAAAGGATTTTTTGAGCGGTAGCATAGCGAGACATATAACCACCACATGCCCCAGAGTGGCAGTCATTGAGAACTCTTTCAGCCTCCTCTACCAAGGCATCGGTGAAGAACTGAATCAACACCAACATGGTATAATGTATCGCCAATAATATGGTAGGGTTGGGAGTGATGTCGAATCCTTCGGCGATCATCCTTAGTCAACGTGGACCGAAACGTGGACATCTAGAGATACACGATGATATCACCGTACCATGGATCAAGGATGTTGATAAAAAAAAAGTCTCGTCCGAGATTTGTTCATCTGCACTAGTAGGGAGAGACTTAGAAGGAAGGGAACAAATCAATTTGGTGAAAACTAGTTACTTCTTAGATTTGGCAGTAGTAAATACCAAATTGAATTCTTGCAAGATGACAACCCATTTAGAATATTTGTCCCCTAGCAAATGATGAGTCAGGATATATATCATGGGGTTGCATTTGGAAATCACTGTAGTTGTGCGTAAGAGGATGTAGTTCCGAAAGCATTGAACAACCTCAACGACAGCCAAAGAAAACTTCTCGACATGGGAATAATGCATTTTAGTGTCAAGGAGATTATGTCTAAGGTAGTAGATAACATGTTCGATGATACCAGGCTCGATAAAAATATCAATTAGCATCGTTTGGGTAATATTACCCAAATTTCCTTCTGACCATACTTCATGAGTCATGATTGGTGGCAGAAGCGAGAGGGAAGGAAACGAAGAAGAGAACTCTTCGAAAGCAATAGATGTGACCGCCGAGCGAGGTAGGAATGAGGAACGATGATGAGTATCGGTCCAAGGTGGTTCCTCGAGAGAAATGACTTCCATGATACCTTCATGAGCAAGGAAGTTCTCGGCTAAGGGATCAAGTGATTCCAAAGTGCCAAGCCATAGGGATTGAGAAAACATATCGAGAGAGGTCTTCGAAACCGAAGAATTAGAGGATGCAGAGCTTGAAGCCGAAACAATTTCCACGTAATTGATTTCAGCAGGACTAAGTGGCATAACCTTGCGCCAGGTATCAACACGATCTGGTGAAGGTATGACCCAAGGATCAGATTTGACCGAGACCATGTTGATAGAGGCAACATGACGAGTTCAGAGTGGAAAAATTCCCATTAAGGCATAATCTTTGAAAGGCTTGCCCCCACCCTCTCATAGGGAGCACTAGTGTGCTTGATGTATAGAACATTGCTATCTAAGGAGGAAGAGGCAAAAAAAGACAGTTGGTCGATAGTGACAATATTCCCTTGATGGGGAAAATGAATCATGTGAAATAGGGAGGAGGCTATAGCATTCATAGCATGGGTCCAGCTCCGGCAGAGTAGAAAATTGTAATTGAGATTGGCATCAACAATCTCTACCTTGACTTGTACTATCTTTCCCTCCAAAGTAATGGCAAGGTTAGGTAAGACACCGAAGGGTCATGAATCGTGCCCATCGAAAGATTCCAAAGTATTCAGGGATTGGTTCAAAGCAGGAGAGCCAATAGCCTTCCAGCATGCGATTGACATGATGCAGGCGGAAGCACCTTCATCTATGAAAGTCCTGTGGATGGTCTTCTCATTGATGATTACCTGAATGAGAAAGGCAATCTAATGAGGGAGATGTGGAACATGGTTCTCTAGATCAAAACATATCAAATTGGAATCGGTGGGATCAATACCCCCGATAGCTGACAGCAAAGATTTCTGTTGCGATGGGCAACTTTGGAGCACCTCGAGAGCCGACATAGCTGACGGTGCCTGATCCAAATCTTCAACAATATTATAGTGCTAAGCAGCTCAGGTGTTGGTATTGTACGAGGATTTCCGCAACACAGCTTGAGAGGGTGGCCGCATAGCGGAATCAAGGTTAGGGCGCTCGATATGAAGAGGGTCGGAACTTGGGGTAGAAGAAGAAGGGTTGGCTTCTTTCTCTTTCCTAGCTGTCGGAGCAAGATTTTGGTAATATTTTTATCTAGTAGCCACATTAATAGGCATACACATCATGAACACTTGAGACCTTGAGGAAGAAAATGATTGAGGTTGGTCTACCATTTGGGTCTACTAAGATGGAAATGGCTCTTTGAGGACAGCGGGGGTCCCTTTGAGCAAATTACTAACTTCAGATCATTGAGGACAATCCTTGGTATAGTGATCCTCCTCGAAAATGAGGCAGGGATACTTAGGTTTCTGTTGTGAAGATTCACCAGCAGATGATTTGGGAGGACCCTGTTTTAGGGCATCAGCTTTACCCTTGCCTTTGCCTTTCTTCTTACCTTTTGAGGATTTGTCTACTGCGGTAGACTGGACAGCATGGACCTCTGAGGTTTTACCAGGGCCAGGTGGATTATGGGAAGATCTATTAGGAACAACATTTGAGACTGACTTCTCTTTAGAAGAAGATTTAGTAGGGGTCTGGGATACTGAACTAATAACCCCATCGAAAAGAGGTGCAACCTACTACTTTGATGCCGTGGGATCGGATGATGGCCGTGGAGCATCGAGTAATAACTCATACAAATGGCTAGACTGAGAGTAAACTAGATCTAAGTACTGGGCACGAGCAATGGCTTGTTCTTCAGTAACGCATCCACCCATAGCGATATTGCGAGAAACTGGGGCCATGAATGATTTAGTGAACCATTCGGTGAGCAACTGATCAACGATCTCGAACTTGATCAGGTGACGTCTACATCTCCATTCATGGATGTGATCAGAGATGTGTGTCGTAGTATCTTTCTTAAGCGATGTGAGAAAATAGGTGCCCGTTTCATAGCGAACCGGCAACTGGAAATAAGTGAGGAAAGCCATGGCTAAAGAGTTAAAGTCATAGTAAGTACTTCAAGGAAGCTCAATGTACCATTTGGCTGCAGCACCCATGAGGGTCCGTTGGAAAAGACGAAGATGAATAGAGTCATCAACGTAAGAGTTTGAAGAGCACCAGAGGTGATATGTCATCATGTGGGCTTGAGGATATTATTTTTCTTTCCCATCGAACTTTGGATAATCGCTCAGTATCTTGGACGACACCGGAGGCCAGTATGACGAATGAAGAATTGGATCATTCATAAGGCGAGAGACATCTGACAACTCTAGTGTGGCCATGAATGGTAATTAAGTATTGAAAGGAATAGGAGGTCGGTAAGTGGGTCCGAGCGGAGGAACCCATCCCTACTAGTAAGGACTTTGGCCCCACAGTGGGGGATTTTGGCGATATGGCATTTGATGTTGCCCCCATTGCGGGTTACCATGGCCATAGGCAGGATTTTAACCTTGAATACCTTGGAACTGTCCAGTCATAGGTTGTTCATAAGCAACGTATGGGTTAAAAGGTTGTTGAGCCTGTTGACCTTGGACATATGGATATTGTACTTGTTGTCACTGAACATACGGGTGGTGAACCTGTTGTCTCTGAACAAGAGGATTTTGGACCTGGTGTCCTTGGGCATAACGATTATACACTTGTTTCCCTTATACATAGGGATTTTGCACATGCTTCCCTTTACCAAAATGATTCTGTACTTGTTGACCTAGGACATTAGGGTTTTGTACCTACTGCCCTAGGCCAGAAGGCTTCTGGACCTGTTGACCTAGGACATTAGGATTTTGGGATTGTTGCTGTAGGACTTGACCCTCGCCCTGCCCTTGCAAGGGTTGACCCTACTGATATGTATACAAGGGTTTCTGCTGCTCGGGTTGGTTTTGTTGCTACAAGGGTTGGCCTTGCGGCTGTAAAATTTGTCCCTGGGGCTACAAAGGTTGGTCCTACGAGGACATGGGATGGGAGGTTTGCGGAGCATAGTGCATCTGCTGCTGCACAGTTTGTTGCAATTGTTGCAAGGGTTTCCCTTGTGGTCGTTGCAGTTGACCTTGCCATAGAATCATTTTCCCTTGCTATTGCAAGAGTACTTGAACAATGCCCATAAAATTTGCGAATTGAATCTGGCCATAGCCACCGTGGAAAGTGGATGATCCAGGCTGAATGTACTACCTAGACTGAAGGGTGTAAGGTTGATTAACCATTCCCTGAGAACCATATGGAATGTAAGGATTTTGGTATTCGACATGAGCCTCATAGGGCTGCTGATACTAGACATTGGTTGACCCAAATGGACTAATGGGATTTTGAACCTGCTGGTACTGGACATTGCTTGATCCAGTAGGATCAGCAGGGTTGTGAATAATGCTAGAAGAAGGCTGGTTCACACCAAGCATGTGAGCTTGTGAGCCACTCACATTGGTGGCACCTAACACCATATAAACATTCAAGTTCTCCCCCCAAGCAATGGTACAGCTTGACCACTGACTAGAGGGATGGAGGAACTGACAAAGACATTCCTTGAAACCATCGGTTGAACTAGATGGGTGACTGGGACTGACGATACAAGAGGGTTCAGAATGGTGGGTTACACCGGGACTGAGGTAACAGCCTATTGAAAGGTCGAGTTTGCTATGAAGGAACCTGAAGTAGGCATGGCGCCGGATGCCCAAACATGGTTATGGTAAAGTGATGAGGCACTAGGTGTACCTGAAACCAACTGTTCCAAAGATACATAATTAGGTAGCACAGTGGCAAGAATTCTCCCTATATAGGGGAAACCTGCAGGAGGAAAATGAGGTTCTTCCTCCTCGACAGTGTATGGAGTAGAAACTTCTGAATCCTCTGGAGAGGTGACGGGAGCATCGCCTTTGGGTTCCATATCCGGGAACAAACAATGACGAACAACCAAAGAAGTACAAGAGGATAATTCCAAAGGAACATCCGACTGATCGTACGGACTGTAGGATCAAAACAGGGTCAAATGAAGGATTTGAAGGATAGATAACCAATCCAAGCTGACCATTAATGGTCGATGAACTCTCAGTAGTTTGAACGGAATTGTCTAGATATTCCAGGCCAAGATCAACAGATGACCCAATATCTAAAGTAGGCGGAGGATGAGATGACAAAGGTTGAATGCTCAGAACAATTTCGAGTTCAACACCTTGGTCCTCGAGTGACTCTGGTAACTGAGGAAATTTTTCCTCAGGAAATATTTTAGACGGAGGAGAGGAAGAGGAACTAGGTGAACCAGATGGTTCAGCCACGACGACCTTGTCTTACTTAACAGGAAGAAAGAGAGATAAACTTCAAGGCTTTAAAATGTTCTTTAAGGGAAACTCACAATTTGGTCTAGAAAAGACTAACATGATGTTATCAGATCAGGGGAAGTCAATTATTAAGACACATAAATAGACTAGTTCTCTTTCATTTTTTAAGAGTTGAGAAACAAACAAATATGACTCTATCACTTTCGATTGGAAACGAGCTCAAAAGGACAAGTGCTCGAATGATATTTTAAGTTTAATGAGTCAAAAAGATCAAATGACTGCTTTGGATGATCTAGGTAAAATAAGATTACCACGCAATCGTGAACTGCAGAATACCTACTGGTGAACCGAGAAGTACGAGCAAGAAATCTCCATGAATGTTGTGTTCAGTGTATCACATTTGCAAGGCGGCTGATTCATCTTCCTATGGATAAAGGATTTAAGCCTAGAGGGGTCTCCCGTTATATACTCAACGATACAGGGAGCACAAATCTGTACTAGTGTTGTCTAACGCTGAAGCTAATGACAGCTGCTAGCTTTAAAGATGTCGGAACACGTCTCTAGCCTAGACCTTCTAGCTATTATAGTTAGATTTCAAATGTGCATTAGGTTAATTGAGTTCATTTTAAAGTTTATCTTGAGTTGTGCCTCAGTTTTCAAGCCTTAGCGATGTGACTAAAAAAACCTTAAATGCAACTAAATGAGACAAGACCCTCTCAATTCGATGAATTATCTGCACTAGAGAGGGTAGAGAAAACACAATCAAATGCAAACAAACAAGCAACTGAAAGCAAAATGAACTTTCACTACTTCACTTTTTGAAAAAATAAACTAATGAAAAATGCATTCCAATTCCTAATTTCCTAACAAGTACATTTATAATAGTCCTTTCTGTTATAGTTCCATTTACCACCATTGGTACTTGTGATGCTTGGTTTATGGCCTAGGGCAACCCCTCCTTCCAGACTTAGTCCAAATATTTTAAAAACAGTGTTTTGTTCCCTGTATGCTACGTTTCCCTGAGATAAAAGCGTGTACACGCAGGTTAGTCAATACCAAACCCGTGTATATGTGTTAAAACACTTAAAAAAATTAAATTTCCTTAATTATGGGTGGAGATCATGGGTTTTACCTATTGTTTACCTCCTAGTGCCTATGGCACAACTGTTTCCCAAATGTTTCCCAACTAAAAAACTAATTGGGAGAAGTATAAATAGACTTCTATGGGAAGGCCTTAAGGAGGAGAAGAGATAGAATTATTATACTGAGATTATCCCTGACTGAGTCTGAAGTATCCTTGTGCTTCAAGCACTTCCCCAAGTTTCAAGAAACCCTTGTTTCCTTGATTGTTGATATTCTCCCTCTTGTTTGAAATATCTATTGGCATTATGACACAGATTTTGTACTACGACACAGGTGTTGTTCTTCATGGCAACTCACTCAAATGACAGATCACAGTTTAGACTCACAGAGTGAAGAAAGAGAGGTATACTTAGGTTCCCCATTAACAAAGCCGCATGTAAATGTGGGCTCCCAGACCAAAAGGTGCATATAGCGTACACATGTAGTTTCACGGAAGGAAAGGCACGTACATGTTGGAAAACTTAGTTTTGGTCCGTGGTATTTGATCCATGGTATTGGTCCAAGGTATCTTTTTGGAAGTGTTGACCCAGGTATTTGGTCCAAGGTATTGGTTCTAAGTGGTTTTGGTCCATGGTATTGAGTAAGGCCTAATACTATAAAAGGAGGAGAAGATCATTAGGCAATGGCACTCAAGTATTGAATATCTAATGAAGAGCAAGATCTAGAATACACGATATTAGGTGATGGTGCATAGCTGGATCTAAATCAAGGATGAAACTTAGCGCTTGATGAAGGATAAGATCTAATGATGGGTCAAGATCTTAAGGCTTGAAGTGAAGTATTTTTGTGTGATTTTGATCTTTTATCTGAATAACTGGCATATGTTGTAGACTGTAAATATGATGATCTGGGTATAACTGAAGTCTGGAATTGTTGTAAAGATTAAATCATCATTTATAGATATGTACGTAGATTCACTTTAGAAAAGACGTGTATACACACTGGTTCTGCATATCAAAACAACGTATACATCTTAAATTTTATTTGCAGATCTGTACACAGGTTCGTCTTGAGAAAAGTGCATATGCATGCGGGTTCGACACATTGAAATAGCGTATACCTCATAAAATGTGCTTTAGCTACTTCTGGTTGTTGTTGTAGTGTTCTAGGTTCTGGTTACTGTTTTCTGGTTCCTTTATTCTGGTTACAACATTCTGAAAAGTGATTGATTGATTCAGTTGTGGTTGGTGCAAAAGAGATTGGTTGATTGAATGATGTTATTGATGGATCTAGTCTGAAAATTTATAAACCATGGTCCCTGGAAGAAAAGCGAAGGTTGTAGCCTTCTATAGGCCGACACCTACGTACTAGTAAACATATCAGCTAGTACAAGAACTATGGGGTTGTAGCTCCCTTCCAGGAGAAGCTAGAGAACGAGAGAAGGTTGTAGCCTTCTACAAGTAGAAGCGTGTGTACTAGTATGAGACTGCACCAGTACAAAAAATTGTAAAAAGAAGTTTCTTATTAAAAATAAGATAGAAACGATTGCAGTAAGTGGTTTTCACCCACATTGGGTTTCCACCTTATATCTTGTGTTCATGTGTGCGATTGTCTGTTCTGTTTTTACTGCACCTGGTTACTGTTTAGATGGTTCTGATGCACTGATTAAAGATCAACATATGATGAATTAGCTAAATCATAAGTTTATAGGATATACGCTAGTTGCTTTAAATATAGTTGCATATACACGCAAGTTCCATTAAATGAAGTAGCGTATATGAATCTATTTATGGAAATGAAATATTATTGACTTGCTAATACTGATTCACCCCACCCCTAGTATTATTTCCAACAATTAGAATCAGAGCAAGTCCTTCAAAAGAAGCTTGATTGCTTGAAGGAAGATCTATCATCATGAGTAACTACGAAAGAGAGGGATTGATTAGATCGCCAATCTTTGATGGGAGCAACTTCGTTGATTGGAAGGTAAGAACCACAATCTATCTTCAATCTCTTGGAACAGATGTCTGGGAAATCGTGGAAGGAGGATATACTTTTCTATCAGCAATTCCTACAAATACGGCAGGTAAAAAGCAATATGAAACCAATGCCAAGGCTATCAATACATTATTGGGGAGTTTGTCACAATCAAAATTTGTCAAAGTTATGCAGTTCAAAACCACCAAAGAAATATGGGACAAGATTCCTCTAAGCTATGAAGGAGACAATCAGGTAAAACGTGCAAAATTGCAAACTCTGAGAATTCAATATCAAACTCTTGAAATGCACAATGATGAAAGTATCACTAGTTACTTCTTACGTATAGATGAGATTGTTAATTGCATGAAGAACTTGGGTGAAGAGATAAAGTAAGTTAATTTAGTTGAAAAGGTTTTAAGATCCGTGTCTACTAAGTTTGAATCAAAAGTATCTGCCATAGAAGAAAAGTAGGATCTTCAGACTGTTACTATGACACAGCTGCACAGAATCTTAACTGCTTTTGAAATGAGAAAAGAAGGTCCATCAGATATGAGAGAAGCCACATTAAAAGCTTTAGGAAGAGAAGAACTCAATCAATCAGGACATATTCCAGAAGGAGAGGAAGAAGCAAACTTTGTCAAGAACCTTCAACGGGGTTCCTGAAGATTCAGAGGTAAACTACCTTTCAAATGTTTTGCTTGTGGAAGAGTCGGTCATTATGCTACCAAATTTCTTCATAAAGATAAGCTTGATAAAGGTAAGAAATCAGTAAAATGGAATAGAAAACAAAGTGCACGTAAGAAGAGCTATTATACACATGAAGATAGCGATGGTTTATCAAATAGTGATGAAGATGAAAATAGTAATGACTATAGACTTTTAATGGCTTTTGAAGATGATGACTCCTTAGATGCTTTAGATGAAGATAACCTTTATGAAGAAATATCTAAACTCAAAATCTATTTAGAAGAAAAGAATATGATTATAGATACTCTGACATTCCAACTTGCTGAAAGGGAAAAACACAATGAAAAACTAGAATCTGAAATTGTGGGTCTAAGAAAGGATATTGAGAAAATAAAAGCTCTCAATCTTAGATTTACTAAAGGATCAGAAACCTTAAATGAAAGTATCAAAGTGTAGCGTTCTCCTATGATAAAGACAGGTCTTGGATATACTGAAGAAGCATCCCAAGCATAGAGGTCGTCAACCTCCACTAAAAACTATCTTGATGCAGCAAAGAGCAGTGAACAGTTTGACAATCGACATCAAAGGCATAAAGCAAATCACGAGGTAAATCAGGCTCAATTTACTTCAAGGATGAACAAAAGATACAACCAACCTCAGGTTAATCATACTCAATCTGCTTCAAGAATGAATATCAATAGCAGTGACAATCACCAGGTTAATAGATTTGATAATCGTAGGAACTTCTTTAATGGCCAATGTTTTTCATGTCATAACTTTGGACACAAAGTTGCTCAATGTGTTTCTTACAAGACCATCATGAATAGAGAATCACGAAATCAAAGGAATGTGACGGGGATCATGAAATTGACGTACAATAACTTTTCTCTTCTTGAAAATGAAATAGAATGCTCTATCTACAACAACTTTGGTCATGAAGAATCTGAATACACGAGTAAATTTCAGCAAACATCTTAGAAGGATAAAACTTCATTAAATCCCAAAATATAGAGAAAGAAAGAACTGCAAATAGAAAGGTGTGGTATAGCCTTATATGCAGAAGGACAAGAAAATCAGTGGTACATCGACAGTGGATGCTCGAAACACATGACAGGTGATAAGAAAAACTTCAGTCATATAATGCCTTAGAAAAAGAAAAGAAGGTCTCATTTGGAAATGTCACTCTTGTTGTCATAAAAGGTAAAAGTTTTGTTCTTTTAAAAGAAAAAGTTAAAGCTGGGAATGTTATGTATGTTGATGGTCTAAAGCATAACCTGTTGAGTGTCAGTCCAATGTGTGATCAAGGAAATGAAGTAGTATTTTGATCAAATGAATGTGTTGTTCTTTAGTTTGATACAGGAGAAACCATGATCAAAGGTATAAGAACTCCAAACAACTTATACATACTCAAGGGAGGACAACAATAGTGCTATCTAAGAAAAAATGATGAACACTAGCTATGGCATAGAAGATTGGGGCATCTAAGCTTCTTTCAAATAAGAAACGCAAGAAAATTCCAGGCCGTTTGTGATCTTCCTAATATCAGCATTCCATAAAATACAATATGCAAATCATGTCAATTTGGTAAGCAAACTAGGTCGCAATTCCCTGAAAAGGAAGGATCAGATAGTAAGCCTCTTGAACTTGTTCATATTGATTTATGTGGTCCATCAAGGAAAAGTCACCTCATGGAGAAGAATACTTTATATTGTTCATTGATGATTTTTCCAGAATGTGATAGGACTTCTAAAGCATAAAGATGAAGCATTTGAAAAATTCAAAGCCTTCAAAGCATTGGTTGAGAATGAATCAAATCACAAAATCAAATGCCTCAGATTTGATCGAGGAGGGGAATTTACCTTGGATGATTTTTTTTATTTTTGTGAAGAACATGTAATAAAAAGACAATTCTCCACTGCAAGGACTCCTTAACAAAATGGAGTGGTAGAAAGGATGAATAGAACTATTCAAAAAATGGCTCGGGCTATGCTGGATGAGTTTCGAACTCCAGCAACCTTCTAGGGGGAAGCTCCATTCGTTGCCGTCACTATTCTCAACAAAGCAAATGTTCGAGTAAATAGCACTCAAACTCCACATGAACTTTGGTATGGTAAGACTCCTACTGTAAAATATTTCAAAGTTTTTGGAAGAAAATGTTACATCAAAAGGACTGATGAAAAACTTGAAAAGTTTGAACCCAGAGCAAATGAAGGCATTCTCCTTGGTTACTCTTCCCGAAGTAAAGGATATAAGTGTTATAATAAAAGACTTGGGCAAATTATTGAAAGTATAATGTTGTGGTTGATGAAGCATGCAAAAATCCAAAGTAGGTAAAAAATGAAGATTGTGGAGAAGATGAGGATTATCCTCTTGTTGAGGGCCGAAAATGTCGGCCTCAACATTGGAGGATAACCACCCAGTTCGGACCTTAAAGCAGCTCCTTTTCCATTTGGATTAGTGGCCCTGACTGGTTTAACTAGGTCTAGTTACCTTCTCCCTATCGCTATTGGTTTATGATGTATCTTTAACTACCAATAGACATGGATATTAGATCACTTCTTCTTCCTGATCAGGCAAGAGAATGACCCTTAAGCTGATTTGGGTTCAGCCAAACCACAACTAAAATTTTGTCTCTTTTGAGAAGAGGACTTAAAAGAATGTAGAACTTAATCTAAATGCAAACTTATTCTATAGTGCAAGCAAAAGAAACTAATCTTAATCTTATCTCAATTAGGCAGATATAGATCTAACCCAACCAAGAGCAAGATATTTAAAGTATTGATATTTAAACATGTCTTCTTTTAATGAATATCAAGTTAATGAAATAGTTCAATTAACTGATATTATGGATACCAAAACACATCCTATTAAGACCTCATAACTGAAATAATCAATCAACAACACTCAGGAAGAAATTCAAAAAAATGATATTGATTATCAAATCAGTAAATCCAATAATTAAACAATAATATGCAAAAATAGTTCACAACATATTACTATTTAATAAATTAGTTTTATAAAACAGCTTTTTGAGTAAGTAGTTACTCATAAATCAGAATTTAATCCATAAGAACAGAGATACATAATAACAACATTGAGACAAATTACCCATATTAACAAAAGTGCACAAACATGAATAAAATTACACATTCTTGTTACCATAAAAATGAAACTGATATTTGAAATAGTAGTATTAAAAATACCAATTTATTGCATCCATTTCTCTATCACGGGTCTCCAACAGCTCTTTACATTGCTTGAACTTCTACTGTCAAAGGTAAAGCCATAATAGTGCAAACTTTGCTCTTCATGCATAATTCAAGATACAAAGGGAAAATCCTCAATAATCCCAAGATCTGAGATTTTCTCTACTCCCTCCTACAACCCTAAATTCCTATTACAGAAGTGCTTTTAGAAGTCCAAAATTGCAGAGGCGAGCAACCCCTTATTACATTCTGCAATCTGCCATTTATAATATTTCCAAAAGTATTTTGAGAGGAGAGTTTGTTGAAGAAAAATCTGCCCAATCCAATTTTATTTGCTCAAAATTCCAATCTTTAATTGCTGGAGCATTCTCATTGATTGAGATATTTTTCTCCATATCTCTTCTACTGTTTTCCTAAAAGAAGAAATCAAAATAAATTAAAATGCAACAATAAAATCAAAATTTCATTTCTGGCATTTAAAACAAATCCAATAAAAATACAATTAAATAAATAATTGAAAATAAAATATAATCTTTCTATTGATGCCTGGGATGGTTTAATTGGCCAAGGATATCATTGACGAATGGATCTGCATTGAGAAGAGGCTTGGTCAAATGAAAATGCAGAAAATAAAATTTAGAAAATTGATTTTGTTTTAGAAATTCGGAACTTGATCTTCTGCCTAATTTTTCACCCAATAAATGACAAAATCTGGAATTTCTATTGCTCGGCTAAAAAAATCAAAATTTTAATTAAAAATTTAATCTTAAATTAAACTCTAATTAACTGATAATTAATTCTAATTAAATTGTTAATTATGAATTAAACTAATTATTTAATAAACTGTTATTAATTAATCTAACTAACGAATTAATATAATTAACTATTTATAAACTAATTAATCTAAATAATAATTAAATTAATATTAATTAATTAATTAAAAATTTATTATTTAAATATTAAATATTTTAAACTACTAATAAAAAAAGAAGTAACCTACCACTTCTCTTTACTCATTCACTCATGTATGAGTGAGTATTGAAACTTTTAAATGAAAACAAGTTTATGAATGCTCCTTTTGACTTTTAATGATCGGCAATCAGCATCGGGGAATGGAGGTGTCAGGGATAATGCGATCAAAAACTCGGATCCGATCGGAAGCCCCAATGCGATCAAAATTGTTTTATTATTTTATATATATTTTATATTTTAAATTTTAAATTTAATTAATTTAATTATATTTTATATATTAATTAATTTAATTAATTTAAAATTTAATATTAAACATTAAATTTTTTTATTTTGGTTTTATTTTCATGAATTTTAGTTTCTAAACTACAGTCACTTTAAAAATAAAAATAAACTACAACCATTATGATGTTTTGGGTTTTAGAGATTAGTAATTAATTTGAGAATTAGAATAAATTACTAAAATCCCGATGCTTCATGATTTGGTTGTATAAGTAAAAAAACGAAAAATGTTAGTAATAACTAAGGAGGGGTTAATATTTAAAACAAATGCATTATTGAACTAATTTATTTACAAAAATGAAATATTTACATTTTATGCATTTTTAACCCATGCGACATAAATGATTAGACTTTGAAGGAGTGTCGTTTACGAATTAGTTGACCAAATGAGGCGAAACAAGCATCAATGCGAAGCTTATGAAAAATCGATTTCAACAAAGCAATAAAAACAAGAATCCAAAGAAAATGAAAAATTAACAAACGCGTAGGATAATCAACTAAATAAAAATCCTAAAAAGTGTTAAACCAAATTTTTTATAGAAAGGGTCCCCATTATTTGAGGTGAACAAGTCAAAAATGGGGGGGTTGTGTTTTATCTCAACACCTCCCACATCAAATTAGCCTAATTTTGAAGAAGAAACTAATGAAGCACTAGAAGAACAGATAATGGAAGAAGAAAAGACTCCATCCAGGTATGTTCAGAAAAACCATCCAGAGACTCAAATTTTGGGACATAAAGAGGCAGGTGTGCAGACAAGAAAAACTATTACAGAAGCTTCAAGCTATCTAGCATTGCTTTCCTCCATCGAACCTCAAAATGTAAATGAATCATGCAAAGATGAATGTTGAGTTAAGGCCATGAATGAAGAACTTGAGTAAATTGAAAAGAATAATACTTGGGAATTAGTTCATAAAACTCATGATAAGAATATCATAGGAACCAAATGGATATTCAAAAACAAGCTGAATGAAAATGGTGAAGTCATTAGAAACAAGGCCAAACTTGTTTGTAAAGGATATGCTCAACAAGAAGGTATAGATTTTGAAGAAACTTTTGCACCTGTTGCTAGACTGGAAGCCATAAGAATGTTCCTTTCTCTTTTTAGTTTTCAGAAATTCAAAGTATATCAAATAGATGTAAAATCTGCCTTTCTTAATGGAGACTTAGAAGAAGAAGTATATATTGAGAAACCAGACGGATTCATCCTTGGAAATGATGCAAAACTTGTATGTAGACTCAAAAAGTCTCTCTATGGTCTAAGACAAGCTCCAAGGGCCTGGTATTACCGTCTTGAGAAATACCTCCATCAACAAGGTTTTTCAAAAGGATCAACTGATAGCAATCTATATACAAAGATTGACAATAATAAATTTCTAGTACTTGTTGTGTATGTTGATGATATCATTTTTTGTAGCAATGAAGAAGCCATGAGCCAAAAATTCTCTTTGGTAATGCAGCAAGAATTTGAAATGTCCCTACTTGGTGAGCTCACATATTTTCTTGGTCTACAAGTTCAACAAAATAAAGATGGTATTTTTCTATCACAAACCAAGTATCTCAAACAGATCTTGAAAAAATACAACATGGAAGATTCTAAACCAGTATGTACCCCTATGGTAACAGGATGCAATCTGAGCTCAAACGATGAATCAATAGTAGTACATCAACCAAGCTACAAATCTATGATTGGCAGTCTGCTTTATCTAACAGGTACCCGACCAGACATCATTCATGTAGTGGGAATAGTTGGAAGATTCTAAGAAAATCCAAAGGAATCACACCTTCAGACAGTCAAAAGGATTTTCAAATATTTCCAAGGAACACAAAATTTTGGTTTATGGTATCCTAGAGATACACATCTAACACTTCATGCATATACAGATACAGATTGGGTAGGAAACGTTAATGACAGAAAAAGCACTAGTGGTGGTGCATTCTATATGGTTTCCAGATTAGTGTCTTGGTTTAGCAAGAAACAAAGTTCAATTGCATTATCTACAACTGAAGCAGAATATGTGGTTGTTGCATCTTGTTGCACACAACTCTTTTGGATGATGCAAACATTGCAAGACATTTAGATCACATGTACTCCACCCATCTCCATTCTATGTGATAATAGAAGTGCCATAAGTATTTCAAAGAATCCAGTCATGCATTCCAAGACCAAGCATATACCCGTCAAATATCATTTTCTACGTGAACAAGTGCTTGACCAAAAGGTCAGATTGGAGTATGTTCCCTCCAAAGAACATGTTGCTGATATATTCACCAAACCACTGCCCAGAGAGACATTTGAATATCTCAGACAGAAGCTGGGAGTAGTCGATGCATCGTCCTGCTGTCAAAACTTATCGGTCTCAGAGAAAAGTGGTTATACGCGAGTTTCATGAAGCGTACCTGCGTACATATGCCAGTTTCTATGGATACAGTCGCATATATGTTGGTTGAAGAAAAGCAGTGGGGCCAAACTCAGGATGAAAGGAGTCTGATATGGGTCTGACAGTGATCATTTGGCATAGTTTCAAGGGGAGCATATACTTCTAATAATGCATTGTTGACATTATCTTAGAAGATCTTGGTAAAAAATCACAGTTGTTTTTTATTCAGGTGGAACAGGTTCAGGGGGAGATCATGGTTGTTGGTCTGGCTGGTGATTGATAGATGCCACTTATGATAGTTGCTGATGACTATCATGATCTTTTTTCAGATATTTGGTCTCTATTTCATGTATATCTTTTAATGTCAAGGTCATGAAACGACCTATTTTGTTTCCCCACTATGCATGGGATAGATGATGTAATGTTCTTGTTTTGACATGTATAAACAATTGGTATATCCCCACTTGGTTGGGAGATGGATGTATGTATGAGTCATTGGTGGTAGGAAGGTCATTTATGCTATATATATAGAGTCATGTTCTTCTTTTGGAACATCCTTTTGCAGACCTTGCTTATATTCAGGGGGAGCATGGACTCGAGCATGGAGCTCAATCAACACACTTCAGCATATCAGAAAATTCAACATGTACTCAAAGGGAGAATAACCCTTTGCCCTTGATGACAAAGGGGGAGAGTGACTTGGGGTTGCCATCAAGTCCAAAGGGGGAGATTGTTGGCATTATGACATAGATTTGGCACTATGACACATGTGTTGTCCTTGATGGCAACTCACTCATATGACAGACCTTGCTTATATTCAGGGGGAGCATGGACTCGAGCATGGAGCTCAATCAACACACTTCAGCATATCAGAAAATTCAGCATATACTTAGGGGCAGCATAACCCTTTGCCCTTGATGACAAATGGGGAGAGTGACTTGGGGTTGCCATCAAGTCCAAAGGGGGAGATTGTTGGCATTATGACACAGATTTGGCACTATGACACAGGTGTTGTCCTTGATGGCAACTCACTCAGATGACAGATCATAGTTCAGACTCACAAAATGAAGAAAGAGAGGTATACGCAAGTTCCCCATTAACCAAGCCACGTGTACACGTGGGTTCGCAGACCAAAAGGCGCGTATAGCGTACACATGCACTTTCATGGAAGGAAAGGAACGTACATGTTGGAAAACTTAATTTTGGTCTGTGGTATTTGGTACATGGTATTTTGATCCATAGTATTGGTCCAAGGTATCTTGTTCGAAGTGTTAACCCCAGGTATTTGGTCCAAGGTATTGGTTCTAAGTGGTTTTGGTCCATGGTATTGAGTAAGGTCTAAGACTAGAAAAGGACAAGAAGGTCATTAGGTAATGGCACTCAAGTATTGAATATATAATGAATAGCAGGATCTAGAATACAAGTTATTGGGTGATGGTGCATAACTAGATCTAAATCAAGGATGAACCATAGTGCTTGATGAAGGATAAGATCTACTGATGGTTCAAGATTTTAAGGCTTGAAGTGAAGTATCTTTGTGTGATTTTGATCTTTTATTTGAATAACTAGTGTATGTTGTAAACTGTAAATATGATGATCTGGGTATAACTGAAGTCTGAAATTGTTGTAAATATTAAATCATCATTTATAGATCTATACGCGGGTTCACTTTAGAAAAGACGCGTATACACGCTGGTTCTGCATATCAAAACAATGTATACATCTTAAATTTGATTTGCAGATCTGTACGCAGGTTTGTCTTGAGAAAAGTGTGTATGCATGCGGGTTCGACACATTGAAGTAGCGTATACCTCATAAAATGTGCTTTAGCTACTTCTGGTTGCTATTGCAGTGTTCTGGGTTCTGGTTACAACATTCGGAAAAGTGATTGATTGATTTAGTTGTGGTTGGTGCAAAGGAGATTGGTTGATTGAATGATGTTATTGATGAATCCAGTCTGAAAATTTATGAAACGTGATTCCTGGAATAAAAGAGAAGGTTGTAGCCTTCTGTAGGCTGGCACCTACATACTAGTACACATATTAGCTAGTACAAGAGCTAAAGGGTTGTAGCTCTCTTCTAGGAGAAGCTGGAGAACGAGAGAAGGTTGTAGCCTTCTGCAAGTAGAATCCTGCATACTGGTATAAGACTGCACTAGTACAAAAAGTTGTAAAAAGAAGTTTCTTACTAAAAAGAAGATAGAAACGATTGTAGCAGGTGGTTTTCACCCACATTGGGTTTCCACCTTATATCTTATGTTCATGTGTGTGATTGTTTGTTTTGTTTTTACTGCACCTGGTTACTGTTTATATGGTTCTAATGCACTGATTAAAGATCAACATTGTAGGTTTTAACCCGTACAGAAATTACCTGCATATGAATTCTAAAACACAGAAAATAAACAATGTGAGAGCATAACACATAAAACACATATACACAGAGATTTTCCCCTGGATCCCAAAACCTGGACTACCATCTTGATTTTTCATTATGTTTCTTTCAATGTTACAATACATATTTATACATGTCGAAACATCCAATACCATGGATTGAAATCCATCGCGTCCAAAACCATGGACCGAAAACCATAGGTAGGTTCGCCCAACCTAATATAGGGTCCAAAAAAAATTTCTCGGGCCGCTGCCCCGGACCTCGTAGAGGGGGGCTACCCCCCCCCCCTCAAACCCCCCTGTGAACCCCCCACTACATAATCGACACAACGAAGTGGGGGATCTACTGGAAAGAATATAACACAACCCAACATTCTCCCACTTTTTGTTTTCTTTCCATAGGGGGCCACAGGAGAGCTTAGTCATTTTTGTAACCTTGAAATGCCCATTGTTTCTTTACACTAGGAGAACTTCTAAGAGCTCACAGATTTTGTCAATGCATCTGCAATATTCTTCAAAGTGTCCACCTTTACCAACAACACCTTTTTGTATTCTATCATATCCCTCACAAAGTGATATTGAACATCAATGTGCTTTGTCTTTGAGTGGTAAACATAGGTCTTTGCCAAGAAAATTGCACTTTGGCTGTCATAGTCTATCCTTATAGCTCCATGTACTAACCCCATATTTGAACATAATCTCTGCAACCAAATTTCTTCCTTTCTTGCATGAGTGGCTGCCATGTATTCTGGCTCTGTAGTTGATAGTGCCACTACAGATTGTTTCTTACTCATTCAACTGCCTGCACCTCCAAATAGGTTAAACACATACCCACTTGTAGATCTTCTCTGATCGAAATCTCCAGCCCAATATTCATCAACAAAGCCACGGATATCCAAAACTCTGTCCAATCCTGGTCTTCCTTGCTAGCACAAACCATAATCACTAGTGCCACGCAAATACCTGAAAACCCACTTCACTACTGTCCAATGCTCCTTCCCTGGTTTTGACATAAACCTGCTGAATACTCCCACTGCATGTGCAATGTCTAGTCTAGCATAGACCATTGCATACATCAGGCTACCGACTGCACTCGCATATGGAACACGGGACATATCCTCTTCCTCTTCGTGTGTCTTGGGACACTGTTCCGCAGAAAACTTTACACCTACAAGAATAAGAACCTTCACCAGTTTACTATCGTGAATATTAAACCTCTGTAGTATTATTTCGACATACTTCCTATGGTTTAACCAGAGCTTCCTCTGTGCCCGATCTCTTTTAATTTCCATGCCCAAAATATAGTTTGCAGCACCAAGATCTTTCATGTCGAATTTGGAGGACAATTGGGTCTTCAAATCCTAGATAATTTCTTTGTCAATTCCAACCAGCAACATATCATCCACATACAAGACCAGATAAATAACACGGTCACCAATTAATTTAAAATACACACAGTGATCTGCTTTGCTTCTAGTGAAGCCAAGTCCCTGTATAAATGTATCAAATTTCTAATACCACATCCTTAGTGACTATTTTAACCCATACAGAGACTTCTTTAACTTTCATACCAGTTCTTTCCTACCATTCACCACAGAGCCTTCAGGTTGTTTCATGTAGATCTCCTCTTCCAGATCCCCGTGAAGAAATTTTGTCTTCACATCCATCTGTTCTAACTTAAAATAAAAATCAGCGACAACAAATAAAAGTAACCTAATAGAAGTTACCTTGGCAACATGAGAAAAAATATCACCAAAATTAATTCCCAGCACCTGGGAATAACCTTTTTCTACCAACTGAGCTTTGTATTTCTCCACCTTTCCTTCTACATTTGTCTTCTTCTTGAACACCCATTTGTTGCCAATGGGTTTCCTTCTAGCTGGCAACTCCACCAGATCCCAAGCCTCATTTTTGTGCAAAGATGCAATTTCATCAACCATGGCCTCTTTCCAGAGTTTTCCATCCTCTGAATCTACTACTTCCTTCACAGTTCTAGGATCATCATCAGTAATAGACAAAGCAAAATTTGAATAGAAAGCAGATGGACTATACCTTTCTGGCTGCCTTCTTTCTCGAACTGATCTTCTTACACCTGGAGTTTGTGGCTCTTCATCTTCTAATTCCTCTTTTTCTATAGAGTCTAATACTTCCTTCTTTAGCTCAAACTCTATCTTCTCAGGTTCCTTTGGTTGGGATTCATGTTTAATAGTATCTTTCACCTCTCTGAACACCACATCTCGACTGTACACAAATTTCCTTGTTACTAGGTTCCAAATCTTATAACCCTTTAAACCATCCTTATACCCAATAAAGATGCACTTTTCATATTTACTATCCAACTTGGTTTGTTTCTCCTTTGGAACATGTACATATGCATCAGATCAAAATACCCTCAGATGTGAAAGAGAGGGTTTCTTACCAATCCATACCTCTTGTGGAGTCTTATCCTTCAATGCTGATGAAGGTGATCTATTGACTAGGTAACATGATGTCTCCACCGCCTCTGCCCAAAATTATTGTCCTAACCCGACACCACTGAGCATGCTTCTTGCCCTTTTCATCAACGTCTTGTTCATTCTTTCTGCAACTCCATTTTGCTGAGGTGTATATGGAGTAGTCTTCTGCCGTGCTATACCACACTTCTTACAAAATTCTTCAAATTCCTTACTGCAAAACTCTCCACCGTTATCTGTCCTCAACACCTTTATCTTCTTCTTTGTATGGTTTTCCACCAGAGCCTTAAATTCTTTAAACCTGTCAAAGACTTCAGATTTCTTCTTAAGGAAATACATCCATGTATTCCTTGAGAAGTCATCTATAAATGATACATAGTACACAGACTTACCCAGTGATGGAACCTTCATAGGTCCAAACACATCATTGTGCACAAGCTCTAATATATGTTTCACCCTCTTACCACTAGAGGGGAAACTCACCCAATTCTGCTTCCCCTGATACATTCATCAATGCTTAATCTGAGACACACAATCGTATTGTGCTCTTTGCCTTCCGATACAACTTCTTCCATTCTTCATCAGACACTCCTGTAGGTTTAGTACCCAGATCTACCGTGATCCACTGATCTTTATCCACCAATAGATCCTCCATCTTGAGTTTCCACAACTCAAAACTCTGACCATCAAATTTCTCGATCTCTATCTTTCCACTGCTTGCCATCTTCTTTCACCACTAGAATCAATCTCACAGGTCTCCCACTGATCAGGGTCTACCACAGGCCCGAGCGAAACCCCTCAGCAACAAAGGCGTCCCCTTGAAGCCAAAACAACTTTGATACCAAATGTTGGTTTTAACCCCGTGTAGAAATTACCTGCATCCAAATTCTAAAACACAGAAAATAAAAAATGCGAGAGCATAACACATAAAACACATATACATAGAGATTTTCCCCTGGATCCCCAAAACCTAAACTACCAGCTTGATTTTTCATTATGTTCCTTTCAATGTTACAATACATATTTATACATGCTGAAGCATCCAATACCATGGACTGAAAACCATAGGTAGTTCGCCCAACCTAATATAGGGTCCAAAAAAAATTTTCCCGGGGTGCTGCCCCGGACCCCATAGAGAGGGGCTACCCGCCCCCCTCAAACCCCCCGGATAGGGGGGGCTGCCACTCCCCCTGTGACCCCCTTGCTGTGCAATCGGCGCAACGAAGAGGGGGCTCCCCCCCCCTCTCTACCCCCTGGTTCACTACGCAGGTTAGTCATGGAAAGAATATAACACAACCCGACAAACATATGATGAATTAACTGAATCATAAGTTTATAGGATATACGCTAGTTTCCTTAAATACAGTTGCGTATACATGCAAGTTCCATTAACTAAAGTAGCATATATGAATTTGCTTATGGAAATGAAATATTATTGACTTGCTAATACTAATTCACCCCCCCGCCCCCCACCTTTCAGTATTATTTCCAACAATATCATGGTATTCGTTATGGAAGGAAGTTGTTGAAGAATGGGACTCGACGGATCTAGAGGACGGTTTCACTTGGAGATGGAAGAAGAAGACTCAGGTGAATTCTCTCCGTGTTAGTTATAGCTTTCTACAATAAAAAGAAGTGTTGTCTTGTTGTTGAGATTAACTTTGTTTATGCATTAGATACTGTTGTAATTCATGTATGAATGTTATTTCGATGTATAACTAATCATTTGCTTATATTATATAAAGTTAGTTTCATTAAAATGCTTTATTTATATGCTGCTATGTATATTTGAATTGGTTGATTTTCAGATTCGAAGATCATCAGGAGTTGCAGAGGGTCTGAACCCTACTGGAACTACCCAAATGAAGGACATGCGGGTATGGTCGCTATCGCATAGTTTGTTTATATAAGCATGTTGCCTGATTTGTATGAGTGTTTCTTACTGTACTTTGCTCCCTCTTTGTTGGGTTTCCAACCCAAAACCCTAGGGTACTTATTCCCGTAACAAAATTGGTGACTCTACTGGGGATAACAATCTTCTTATTCCTCGTTTGGGTTGTTTAGTGTCAATTACGGCTCAGTTCTTGGTTTTCTTGCTGTGACAATATTATTTGGTCCAATAGAAACTCAGACCTTAAGTTTGATCTGGCTTTATTTATTATTTTTCTTGCAAAGATTTGTATACGCACTTTTGTCTGTTTACAGTAGTGTACACATGCTTGTTTCTGTGAATTGAACCCGCGTATACACGAGTTTCCTTTATTAGAAGCACATGTACACGCCTCTGTGCTTGAACACAGTCATGTATACCATTTTTTGCATTGCTTTTTCAAATCTCTCTACCCAGAAAGATTTTTTTCTTGGTATGTTTGGTCTCTAAGTGGTCAATTTATGTCTTTAGAATTTTGTTATTCTGCAAGCTTACTGTTTTGAAATCTCTTTTGCTTTGAAAATTTTTGGCCTAGGTTTGCTTTCGAGTGAGTTTTATGATTTACGTTTTGGCACACAAGACTTCTTTCAGAGGTTCTTGATTGTTCTGGTCCTCCAGAACAATGGATTGTTTTCAATCTTAGTGTCAAGCTCGGTTATTGGTTTACTTGCTTTGCTTTCCGTCATTTTGTGGCCTTACACTTTTTCTTGCTTTTTGAAAGTTTCCTTTTGAGAAATTTGAAAGTGTTTCTTTCCTAACTTCTTGGTCAGTTTGTCAAAGCTCTTTGTTGCTGTTTGGGTCGGTTAGTACAAGTTGAAGCCTTTTTGTTCAAGTTTTCATTCGTTGTCAAATTTGTAACTTGCAAAGTTTCCTTGTGCTCTTCTTTTGGTCTTTGAGTCTTAAGTGGCATTTAGAGTGCTTTCGAAAGGTTGTTTCCATTGCTTCTTGAAAAGAAAAGATCTTAAAAAACATTGTTTTTGTCTTCTTTTGCCAAGTTTGATTTTAGTTTCTTTTGATTTTTTGAAAGTAAATTGTGATCTTTTTGGATTTGTCCTTATTATTTAGAGAATATTTTGTATTCTTTTCAAGCACTTAGGTTGGATTATTAAAGTTATAAACAATTGCTTTCATTTATTTTTAGAGTAATATAGGATCTTGCATCTTCATTTACACCTTGCATAAGGGTAGTTTTGCATTATTAAATCATCAATAGTATTTTTAGTTTTTGTGTGTGTGAAGTGTGTTTTAAGAAAAGAAAAGAAAAAGTTTTTTCTTTATATAAGTTTCGTAGAACCCAAGTAGAAGTCTCTTTTCATTGAAGAATAAACGATTCCATTCATATAAGTTAGTTTTTCATTGATTTCTTTTGCATCATACAAACACCATTGGTTTCATTTCCATTTATCCCTTTGACTTAAAAGAACAGCCATTAAAAATCAAGCGTTTAATAAAATAAACTAGAACATTTGTATTGTCATCGGAATACACCAACAAGTTTAGGCTTATTTAGGGCCTTGGATTAGGTGAGAGGAGAGTTAACTCTCCAAGGCCGCTCTAAATTGTAAAACATAGAAGTTTGATTAAAGAGTGAAATCCAATAGCGTTAGGGAGACCAGGAAAGCTTCATGACTGGGAGTTAAGCACAAGGGCTAGTGAAGATGAGGATGAGAGATACCCCCTCTCTTATTGATTGGATCCTACCTCACGACTGTTCCGCCCGGCTTCTGATATGAGTTGGTGACCATAGTTTCCTATCCTAGGGATCCACACAGGTGGCTATGGAGGGGAATCCCGTGGCACCTGAGGTTGACATTGTATCACGTTCAGCAGTACTTTTGGAGGGCACCCTTGCGAAGCTTGGGGGCTTGCACCAGCAAAGGCTGTTGTCTAGAGGTCAACATAACTACCTCTGATACCTTCGCTAGTAGGCTTGGGGTGTAATTACCCCAGTCTATTTTCGGAAGGCCCTTATTATTAACTTTCTTGTATTTTGGTGTCCAGTCCTAATCACCTAGAGTAGAAATACTTGGAAGTTGTTTGATTGCTGATATCTTTAGGGACATTTTAGTGAGTGTTCTGTGCTCCTAGTCAGCCTAGCTTTTAATTTTCTTGAGTCTTTAAGTAGATTTTGTAAAATAATTCAAAGTCACTGATTGACCATCTCGACGGTCTCGGAGACTTTGTGGGATTTCACCTACGAGTCCATAGCCTTCTCTTAGAAGGCCTAGGAGCGATTCCACCAGTTGTTTCCAACCAATGGCAACAGGCGCATCGGAGATTGATCCTCTGCTTAGGGGCATTAGTTCACAAGATAGACCTGGTACTACTACAGAGTTAGAGAGGTACACACTAGTTCTTTCTCGAGTACTCTTCCAGTCAGAAGATAGTATTGAAGTAAAAGAGCTTTCAGAGTCAGTTGCGGCTCCAAATTCTCCTCTTCCTCCTGATCATCCAGACGTTTTGTTATATGTTGGAACTTTGACTCACAGGCCTTTGAGTCTAGGTCCACATACATCTATCCCTTCGATGACCACTACTGGAAGCATGGCATCCACGACGAGTGTTGCGAGCATGCAGACTCCCATATATGTGCAAGGGGAAGGAACTATTTCCATCCCTTCGAACACTCCTAGCACATCTATATTTGGGTCTACTTCCATTCTGTTGACGAGTGGAAGTTCTCAGCCTAATGCATCTAGTTTTGGATTTTTCCCTTTTGGAGTGCCCTCTCAAGGTATTCCTTCGGTTCTTTTGAATATACCATAAACCGCCTCCACATCCATGATGAGTGGATCAACTTCTTTTTAGGGTTTCCCTTTTCGAAGTGGTCATATACCACTCTCCAATCTGACAGTAGGGTCAATGCCTTTTCCTTTTAGAAGTCAAAGTAGTAACCCCTTTCAGAGTTGGACAAACCCTGCAGTTAGTGGGATAGGAGCTGGGAATCAATTTTTCGGCCAACAAGGGAATGTGTCATATTCCTCAGTTAATTCATTTCAAATTTTTTCACCCTTTTCTCATGCTTAGAACCCTTATCAAGGGTTTTCAGCTCCTTTCAATACTTCGTTAGGGGGTAACTTCACTGGTTACAAAAGATTCTCAGCAGGAGTTGGTCAAACTCCAAATTTTGTTGGACCATAGGGATCACCCTTTGGTTCAGTAGGCTCTACGAGTTACTTCGGGCAACCTGGTGCCTTTCAAAATCCATATCATTCTTTTCAAACCTATGGGAACCCCGCCCAGTCCAAATGGAATTCCCAAGGTCCTCCATGACTTCCTTTTCTAGCCATGCTTAATCTGCCAGACTTGACTAAATTGACAAATGATCCAATTAGGTACAATCTCGCTTGGCCTCCAATCCCAACTAAACTTCCATTAGATATTCCAAAATTCGAAGGTAAGAATGGTGAAGACCCAGGAGACCATGTGACCACATTCCACTTATGGTGCTCATCCAACTCCCTGATCGATGATTTGATCAAGTTAAGGTTATTTCAGCGCACCCTAACCAGGAATGTGGCCAAATGGTATGTAGAGTTGCCAAGGGGCACCTTTACTTCTTTCACTGATTTGGATAGTATTTTCTTGAACCATTTTCAGTTGCCTATCCGCTATGAAGCCGAAACTGAGCTTTTGGCCAATTTTCATCAAGACATGACAACTCACATTTTGGATCATATCTAGGAATGGAGACAGAGAAAGAGGCTTATCAAAGCCAAAATTCCACCAGAGTTTTGTCTCGAATGGTTTCTCAAATCTCTACAACCTGAGATCTCAAAGGATGTTTCTCTTTCTTGTGTTTATTCGGAAGACCAGGCTATTTTTCGAGCCCAGCAATTAGAACTGATATATTCACAGTCTGGGACTCTTCAAAAAATCATACTTGATGCTCCTAGATCCAAGGTTGATTTAGCCAAACAGAAGCGAAGGCCTCACATTGATGGTATAGTTGGATCAACTGACGAAAATTCGGTGAACCTTTTGAACCAATTGCAGCAGTTGTCTCTATAAACTGCTTCTTCTAACCAGGTAGCACCATCTACACCTTGGCCTTCCCAACCTGCCTCCATAAACGTCGTTCAAACTTCTAACCCCAAAGGAAATCAACAATCTAATGGGAAGAAGAAGGGACGAGGTAAGAAGAAGAACCAGGAAGGAAAGTGTAATGCAAACAAGCCCGACAACGGTGCCTGTGAGGGTAGAAAAGAGTCCAAAAAGAAGGTCAAATTTCCATGCAAGTTATGCAATGGAGATCATTTGAGTCACCTCTACCCCAAGATTCAAGATGCTCAGCACTTGTTAGTGCAAAAAGGGTCCTCTAGCTACCAAGCTGTCCTGACTAACCCTTTTCCCCAAGTGTTACAGACATTTTTGGGCATTTCAACCCCAATCCTAAATGTCCATAAACCAAGGGCTCCTAAGTCCCTAAAAGTGTTGTTCCAACCCCTAAAAGAACAAGGTCAGCTGATTACATCATCTCCCAGAAGTTCTCCATGAAAAACTACTTAGAACTAGTCAAAACTGGACCATCTCACTTGCTCAGAGTTGAGGGTGCGATGCATCCCACCTAAATGCACATGGGAGGTGCGACACATGTTGAAAATCCCTTCTATGGGGTGCGATGGATGAGAGTAGACAAATGGCGGAAGCAGTTTGCTAAGTGGATGTTCTTGGAATCTTCTAGAAACTTCCCTAGGACACTTGTCTCTCTGAATTCACCCAGGGATGAGTAAGAGATCATCATTCTCCAAGTGGCATCAAGAACTATCAGAGAGAGGACACTAATCAAACCCCAGAAGCTGACTCACCCTCCTTTCAAACATCTATATATGGATCCCTCATCCCAGAGATCCAGAGGCTGAAATTTTGTATCTTGTAAGGAAGTGCTGTTGGTTTCTTGCTGCAACATCATAATGTTGAGTGATCTAAGCTTTTCATGAGGTGAAGAAGGGCTTCTTGCTGAGAGGATGACGCTGGGTCAGAACAATTGGTTGTAATCCTCCCCTGTACTTTTCTTGATATCAATAAAGTTGTTCAAGTTTTCCTCCATGTCCTTGCATATTTTATGATATATGTTTGTATGTGGTCAATATACATCTGATCTTATATTGTTTATGCTAGTAGATCTCTGTTCTCGGATAGTATTGTGCTGCTGTGATTCCACAGGTACTCTTTGAAGTTGGGCTGGCAAGGGAGAAAGTAGTAGGAGTCTATTGGAAAAGAGAGAAATCAAAGAGAGGAACCAAGCGCAAGATTGAGGTTGGTCCCTCCATTCTTCTCTTATCTATCTAGTCATAAAGGAATACAAGAATAGCTTTACTCTATTTGTTTATAAGGTTGCTACCACCCTTAGTGGGATTAGCAGTTTTGTATAGACACTATTCCCGGTAACACCAAGGGCAACAATTACTTGCTGGCGTGAACTAGAATGTTGGTACCTACATAGGGGCAACCAGGAAGGGGAAGATTCCTCAAATGTTTATATGATGAACTCTCATGTTGACGTTGCCACACGAGAATGCGATTATGGTGAAATAGAAACATCTAAGGGTAAATATGTTCCTAAAACCACAAACCCACTTCATATTGAGCGACCCTCTATTGAGTCTATACCTCCGATACTGAAAGGTTTCGCAAAGCGCTCGAATATTAACCCTAATGCTAGGGCAGCCCAGAACTACTCGATTGTGGAAGATCTAGCTCAAAGTCCTTGTGCTATGTCTAAATTGGAGGTACTCTAGTCGTGTCCTGCTCAGAGAAGTGCTTTGCTTTCGGCGATCGGGGCAGTGGATCCAAAAAATTCTTTAATGCTCACTTTTGATACGCTGAATGTCAAAAAGAGACTTCCTCATAATATGGCTTTCTAGATAAAGTCTACTTACCGTAAAACCAATATTTTTTAGACAGTATAGATGAGGAAGCTTTCACATGCGTAATGCCTATGTCATGTTTGAAGGCCATTGCATCACCTTCAGTTGTTCCTTCACCGACTCTCTTAACAAAGTTTGATGGTCATTCTCATAGGCCACACCGAAATTATCCCACCTTTTCCTATATGTGTTGGAGGAAAGGTCATTAATATTGAAGTAGAAATCGTTGATGCCAACCTAGATTACAACCTCCTCTTAGGAAGGAATTTGATTTATGAGATGGATGCCATAGTTTCATCTCTATTCTGCATCCTTTGTTTCCTTCATGAGGGGAGAATTGTTAAAATTGATCAGTTAGATTATTCTCTGGGTGACTCTCGAGAAACTTCGGATTCAACTGTTCCATTGGTGGATAATCCCTGTCAACCTATAGAGAATTTAGGAGTTGGGATGTACTCTTCCTTGATGGGTATATTTGACCTTTCGCCTCCTACAACTAGAATCAATGCAATTTCATCCTCCAAGGGGCCTTCACGGAAGGAGTTATTTCGAACTCATTATTCTTCAGATCGTTGGACCTTACCTTCGTCTACAACCACATTAAATGAAGGGTAGGTTGGTGGAATGGCATTCCCCATGTCTACAGCAGAACTTAACTATCAATCTATCATTAACTCTACAGACAACCATCCCACTCATTTTTAGAGGAGGAGTTAGATGGTGATGTGGCTCCAGCTTGGACCCTTGACTCCACTTTTGCTATGGATTGCTTAGATATAGTTTCACCATCTAACGAATCAATTTTAGAAGCGATGACAGGTGTAGATTGACCTTGGGAAGATTTAGATCATCATTCATATTTTCTTCCCCCATTACATGAAGTCGAATCTAGGTTCTCCAATATGCTTACTAGCGATGTTTGTACAGTTTCAAACTCTTTGGCTCCAGCACAATTATTTTCCGAAGGTAATATGTCGATTATCTCAAAATCTGTACCTATAAACATCTCTAGGAATCTTAACGTTATAGAAAATGTCTTCATCGGAGATGATTGTTCCCCTGAAGAGATTCAAATTTACACCGACCTCTTTAAGGAGTTTTGAGATGTGTTCACTTGGTCTTATAAGGAAATGCCTGGTATTGGTCCATCTATAGTCTAGCATGAGAACAAGACGTTCAAAAACACTAAGCCTATTCGTCAGAAGCTTTGACTGATCAATCTTAGGAAATCAGTAGCTATTAAAGCTGAAGTTGAAAAGTTGCTTAAGGCGGGTTTCATATACCCCGTTTCTCTAACAGAGTGGATTTATAATCCAGTCCCGATAGATAAAAAGCAAGGAATGATCTGAGTCTGCATCGAATTTAGGGATTTGAATAAAGATTGTCCAAAGGATAATTACCCCACACCTTTTATTGATCATATAGTTGATGAATGTGCGGGTAATGAAATTTTCTCGTTCATGGACGGATTCTTTGGTTATATTCAAATTTCTATCCGTCCAGAAGACCAGCATAAGACAACTTTTATTTGTCCCTGGGGCACCTTTGCATACAAAAAGATGCCTTTTGGTCTTAAAAATGTTGGAGCTAAGTTTCAACGAGCCATGTCTTACGCTTTCCATGACATCAAACATTTCATTGAAGCATACTTGGATGATTTAGTTACTCATTCTTGAAAGAGAATCGATCATTCCAACCACCTTCAATTAGTTTTTGAGAGATGTCTACTTTATAAGATTCGGTTGGATCCGAATAAGTGTGTTTTCGTGGTCACATCTGGTCGGTTGTTAGGATTCATCGTATAAACTAAAGGGATTCGAGTTGATCCCTTCAAGGTTGAGGCAATAATTCAGTTGCCTCCCTCGTCTTCCATTTGACAATTTCAAAGTCTCCAAGGAAAGGCAAATTTATTGAGAAGATTTATAGAAAATTACACTAAGATAACCAAAGGATTTATGTGTTTTCTTAAGAAAGTAGTTCCATTTTTATGGGACTACTTTGCGAAATGATCTTTTGGTGCCTTGAAGCAGTGATTAATCTCTGCCCCATTGTTGAGTCAACCTGATTATGGCAGAGATTTCCTTTTGTATCTTACAGTGGCAGAATCAACCATAGGCATGGTTATGGTTCAGGAGGATGATGCTCTCATGGAGCATGTGATTTACTACTTGAGTCAAGGCTTATTAAGTCCTGAACTATGCCATTCTCCCATCGCGAAATTGGCCTTGGAAACTGTCCATGCTGTCCAGTGGCTTCGTCATTATATTCTGCTTTGCAAAGCGTTCGTCTTAGCGGTTGTTAATCCTTTTCAGTTTGTCCTCAGTAGGCGAGTGATTGGGGGCAAACACAATTGATGGATTGTTATTTTGCAAGAATTTGATCTCGAGTTCTTGTCAGCCAAGTCTAAGAAATCATTGGCTTTTGCAGAATTAATTTCCGAGTTGCCTTGTGAAGAAGACATTGTTTATGAGGAAAATTTCCCTGACCTACATTTATTCCTCATTTCTTCACAAGATCCCTGGTATGGAGATATCATCATATATCTCCAGACTTCAAAGTTCCCACATGCTTCCTCCAAGGATGAGCGTCGAAAGTTACATCACCTTGCTAAAAACTATGTTATCATTGGTGATACATTATATCGCAGAGGGGTTGATCCAATCCTTAGGCGTTGCTTGACTTTAGAGGAAGCGGAATATGTACTCAATGATTGCCACAGTGGGGCTTGTGGTGGCCATCTATCAGGGCTTGCAACAGCCCATAAAATTTTGCGTGTTGGTTACTTTTGGCCTTCAATTTTCAAAAATTGTATTGAAGCGGTTAAACATTGCCACCCTTGTCAAGTCTATACTCGGAAGATGCGTGCTCATCCAGCTCCACTTTACCCTGTTATCACTATCGGACCATTTATGAAGTGGGGCATTGACTTTACTACTTGTAATCTGCCTTCGGCGGTGAATCTCAAGTATATCATCGTGGTCGTAGACTACTTTACGAAGTGGGCTGAGGCCATGCCTACTTACAAAAACGATAGTGAAACAACAACCTTGCTTCTCTTCAAATAGATTATTTCACGTTTTGGTATCCCGAGAGAGATTGTCACTGACCATGGTAGTCACTTCCAGAACCAACTCATGACCGAATTTGCTCTTAAGTTGGGATTCCGGCAGGAGCATTCGTCTCCGTATTATCCTCAGGCCAATGGGCAAGTAAAAGCCATGAATAAGTCCCTTAAAACTATCCTGCAAAGGACAATTGAAAAAAATTGCTCCAATTGGCACATCATGTTGTATCTGGCTCTCTGGGCATATCGAACCTCGGTGAAGGCTGCCACCGGTTTTACATCTTTTCAATTAGTTTATGGGCTGAAATCTATTTTTCCTATTGAATGCAAAATTCCATCCCTTCAGCTAGTTGTAGAGCTTCTTTCAGAGACATCTAGTCTCGAAGAATGCCTTGTTCCTTTGGAACATCTCGATGAGTAGTGTCAAGATGCTGCCATAATAAACGAGGCCCATATGAAAAGGGTTAAAACTCAGTATGATAAAGCTGTCTGTCCTCAGGTCTTTTCTGAAGGCGCCCTTGTCTTGGTCTATGACCAAGATAAAGATGCCTTGGGGGCAGGAAAATTCAAGTCTATGTGGTATGGTCCCTTTATAGTAAAATGAGTTTTAGGAAAAGGGGTTTATGATTTAGTGGATTTTGAAGGAAACAAGTTGGTAGAGCCCCAAAATGGGCTCTACCTTAAAAAGTATTTTGCTTAGGTTATGGCTGAGAAATTGCTTGTTTGTATATATTGTATTTTTGCACATATTTTTTCAGGCGGTCTGTGATATCGACATTTTTTTGATCTGCTTTGGTAGGTGTTGATGGATGACTTGATATATTTTGGATTCGCCAATGGTGCTAGTCGGCACACTCGGAATCTCACTTCCACAACTTGGGTGATTTATTATCCATCTGGCTAGTTGATGGTGTCAAGGGGAGTATGTATTGGTCCTGCTTCAAATAACATTTCTGAATATACTGCCATTATAATTTACTATCCGAAGCAATTTATTATGGAATTGATTCATTGGTAGTGTATCTTGACTCACAGCTGGTAGTGTCACAATTAAATAACATTTGTCGAGTTCGTGATCCTTATTTATATCGCCAATTTTTTAGAGTGAGAGTGTTGCAACGATCATTTGTTTATATTAAGTATGTGCACATTCCACGATATGAAAATTCATTAGTGGACTCCATCGCTAATCAAGCATTAGATTGGCATATCAATCATTCATCAAATTAAGCAAACATAAAAAATTTGGATCTGTATATATATCATAAAACCTGTATGTGTATAGATAAAATGTTCAAAAAATAATATACATAATTGGGACAAAATTCCCATAATCATGTTCAGTCTGTCTATTGACGTAGCTTAGGATGAGCGACTAAAACGTTAACTACTACATTGGCCACACGCCGAAGTATGCGGACCCAGTCCCGTGGTACTTCTACCACGCGGCGTTGCATATCCTCAGGTAGATCCTCTATGGCTATCATCGGTACCTAGTGATTCAATCTCACCAAGTTTCTTTGAACTACATATAGGACCCTCTCTGTCTCAGTTACTGCCTCTTCAACACCTCTTCCGTGACGCCTGTGCCTCAGAAATCCATCTGGTCTCACTAGACCCACATCTAGAACATGGTCATTTTTTCAGTATTTTGTCCCATCAAAAATATTTATAAGTTCATTTCATATTTAAAAGAGAAAAAAGAATCTTAAAAATTGACAAAAACTTAAAAAATTGTTACCTATGTCTCCCCATATTACATTTGGTGACAACACCAAGTCTGGATCTCCTCAGAAATCCATGCCAGCATATGGGTAGTCGTCGACTGTGATGATCTGTTGGTTCCAGCAGGCGAAAAATGCATCATCAATAATCATCCTAGGCACGTCCCTACCTCCAAGGCATTTGATCAAGTCAGCCCATCTACCCATCTGAGGATCTCGCGGGCTACTGATAGAGACAAATACCTTGGGACGTAGCCCATGTACCTTCTCGAAGTAGAAGGAGCATAAAATAGTCCCATATCCAAAGTTCTTTGTCTAACCCTTCTAAATGGAGGTCAGCTAGCTCTTCATGTTGGTTAGAAGAGGTGTGCACCAGTCGAAAACCGTGGTTAGGCATTCCACTGCCAGGCTCATGGACACCCATGAAGCCTGATGTAGTGAAGCTGATCTGTTTACCCTCGCAATGGTAAATAGCAGAATCCTGATAGATAAACTATCCACGTGTTCGATTGGAATCTGACTTCTAATCTTTTCTGGATGCCCAGGACAGTATATATGTACATAGTCTTCTACTGAAAGACTACTCTTTGTCCTGTCGGTTGAATGCATAACCTCCCCTTTTCGGGAGAGACCCGTAATAAAGTATATGTCTTCCACCTCAATGCGTAGAGGCATCTGATCTATCATGAAGGCATCATCCTATACACTCCAGTAGTGGATCAATAATTCGAGAAGGTGTGTGTTGGATTTCATGTTCGGCATTTTGAAGAATTTCAATAAACCGCACCCTCTTAATGCATCTAGTGCATTATGGTCGTTCATTACCTCATTGTCAATTGTGGTATGCTCTCTCTCTCTCTCCATGTGATGGTCATCCTGAAAAAAAAAAGAGTTTCAACCGTTAGATTTTGTGTTTGAATATCAACTTGCATACATGTGGGTTCCCTTTACACACAGTCGCGTGTAGGGCCATCATATACGCGGGTTGGTCACAGCCAACCTGCATGTACGCAGAGTTGGATTTTTTGACATGAATTCCCACGATCAAATCTTAAGGATAACTTCTAAAAACTATCACAAAACATTGCAAGCATGATTTGAGGGTTACCTGATAACTTCGATGCGATTTGAATGGTCCAATTCTTCAGAGGCAAGTTTTCTCCTTTTTGGTCCACAGCTCTTTTCCAAACAGAAATAAAAAATTTGTGAGTCCAAAAGTCAATATATAGCTTTAAAATTTCAAAATTTTTTCTCAAAACTTGATTTTTCGTCTCATGAATTTTTTGACTTGTGGGCTTGGATTATGGAGAATGAGCTAGTATTTCAGGATATTTTGGACACTTCTTTGAGATCTTATTTCGGTCCCATGACCGCTGACCCGTCATGACAGGTATCGTTCACTCACTGGAATATAGGTTAGGGAAAACATTTTTTCCATTGCATCTTACATACTAGCCTCTATTCAGCGATACATTAGCTACAGGGTCGACCCCATCATGTCTTGGTTAGCAAACCATGTTCACTCGCCGATTTTTAAATCATGATGCAATGGTAGAGCCATCCTTTACATGGGAATCGTAATTAGAACCTCACTGACATTGGTTGCCCATGATGTTATATTGAGTAGGCCCGGGAGTCCTCTTTAGTCCCACCATGACTTGTGTGTTGAAGACACATTTCCTTGCTTCTATGCTTATTTCTTGCCTTATACCCTAGAGGCTCCTTTCTGTTGAGTTGTATTGCTGCATTGCATTTTGACTATTTGCACCTTTTTTCCTTGAGCCAACTTCACTTCGACTCATGTTTAAGCCACTTATTTGACCATGTCTTCTGCAAAATCAACCATGCAATCACTTAGCTTCTGCAACTTGACACATCCTTTGACCCGTGGAAGGAACATCCCTTTGAGTGTCCTTGACCAGTTTCGCCTCCCTGCATTGAGCATAGGATTGTTCCCATCCCAGGAACTAGATCATCTATTTCTCTGACACTCGTTCTTTCCACTGTACTATAGAATTCTTTTATTCTTTTTCCAGCTCAAAGAAAAAGACAAAAAAATTATATATTCAAAAAAGAGCAGGAATGGGACAACATTTCCATATATGTTTGCATCTAGAGTCAGTCATGTCGCCCTTGAACAAAGCACTCAAAAGAAAGTCTCTCCTCCATTTTGGGTGGTATTTAGTTTGACTTAGGTATGCCTTAACCTTGTTATTGAGTCAGTTCTCCTCCAATTGGTTACCTCTTCCAATCATATGGAGAGTTCGCTCGTGCCTCCTACATGATGAACTTATACAGAGTTATCATACGTTGCCATATAGTCATCACCGAGTCGTGCTTTTGTTTAAGGGAAGTAAGCTTGAGTCGGCCTCTCTGCGGTGTCTCTTGACCTATTTTTCAGTCGGCCATCCCTGGTTGTCAGTGTCATGTTTGTCATCACGTCAGTTATATTGGTTCTTTGGTCATGACGGTTTGAGAAAGTCTCCATTGACTTCTTGCTGGTAGGTCTAGTCCTTATCGACGATGACATATTGCTCTGATGGCAAGCCTAGAGCCACACCCTAGCCTTATTTTCATTATTGATAGGTCACCTTGTGCTCAGCATCGATCAGTATCATGGGTCTTTGACTGAGTGGTTTCCCTTGTGTTTAACATCAGCTTTCATTATCACACATTGGGATTCATGTAGTGCTTTGGTTTCCATTTGACCCTATTGGTGGATTCCTCACCTCTGTGTCATCTTTCATTATTGGTTGGTTCAAAGGGTTTCTATCATGCGCTAGCTACATCTTGTGTATGCTGGAAATGTGCTTTGGTCGGGTTACTACATATTTTTCATCTGATTCCTTCCACAGTATTGGCCTATAGATTACACTTGCACTAGATTGATGAAGGATGCCTTAATGCCTTCCTTCTAGCGGATCATTTCCTATCGACTCTGGCTCATTGCTCTAGGACAAAGATCTAGAGTCCATTTGGCAGTACCTTGGGGTTTGCAGTCATCAGTGGTAGATTCCTTCACTATCGACAGTGGGAAATCATCATTGTCCCCTGATTGATGGATTCTTCCTGGTGTTCAACTCCATCTCATTCATTCACACTTGTTAGATTGTACTAGGTACCTTGACTCTCATTATCATTATCGGTGAGTAGTCTCGCGTTTGTTAATGGTATACATCAATGACCGGTAATCAAAAAATTTCTCACATGGTCGACCTCAGATCATTTATTCCCCTTGTGTAGAAATGTACCACAACGATCGGTGAAGACCTTGGGTTGCATCAGCATGTGTTGGTTCACTTGCCAGTTGCTCTTGTTACTGCTAGTCAACACCATCCACCTTATACGTTGTAGTCCTTCACAGAAACATCTTATATGCTGGCATCCAAGTTGTGATGTAGTATCATTTTATTCCATCATGTTAATTTGGTACTATTGGGATCAGTTTTTGATATTAGTGATCAAATTCATTGATCATCTTCTTATATGTGATATTCAGACATGTACTTTTTTTATCATGATTAGATGATCCAATATGTTCATTCAGTTCTTTATATACTTGTATACATAGTGGATCCACTTGTAATTGATATGTGAACATGCTTTACTTTCTCTGAGCATGGGTATGCCCGCTTCAGACAACAGTTTCTTTCTGATCTCTTTTTGATGGCTTGGCAGACTGAATTCTGGTGAAGTCCTTCTCAGTCTCGACAGGATTCCTTTCCATATACTTAATACATTTCGGCCATCATGTACCCTTCTAACCTCATATATTATGGGGCATCTATTATAGCTCCATTTACCACCCTTGGTATGTGTGATGCTTGTTTTATGGCCTAGGGCAACCCCTCCTTCCAGACTTAGTCCAAATATTTTTAAAACATTGTTTTGTGCCCTGTATGCTACTTTGCCGTGAGATAAAAGCGTGTACACACGGGTTAGTCAATACCTAACCCATGTATATGTGTTAAAACACTTAAAAAAATTAAATTTCCTTAATTATGGGTGGAGTTCACGGGTTTTACCTGTTGTTTACCTCCTAGTGCCTGTGGCCCAATTGTTTCCCAACTAAAAAACTAATTGGGACAAGTATAAATAGACTTCTATCAGAAGGCCTTAAGGAGTAGAAG
Organism: Pinus tabuliformis; assembly: GCA_031772625.1. NCBI lineage: Eukaryota > Viridiplantae > Streptophyta > Pinopsida > Pinales > Pinaceae > Pinus > Pinus tabuliformis. The sequence goes on from CM062812.1 coordinate 94,115,525, forward strand.
AGATAGAATTATTATACTAAGTTTATCCATGACTGAGTCTGAAGTATCCTTGTGCTTCAAGCACTTCCCCAAGTTTCAGGAAACCCTTGTTTCCTTGATTGTTGAGATTCTCCCTCTTCTTTGAGATATCATGGTATTGGTTATGGAAGGAGGTTGTTGAAGACTGGGACTAGACAAATCTGGAGGATGGTTCCGCTTGGAGCCAGAAGAACAAGACTTAGGTGAATTCTTTCTGTGTTAGTTATAGCTTTCTACAATAAAAAGAAGCGTTGTCTTGTTCCTAAGATTAACTTTGTTTATGCATCAGATATTGTTGTAATTCATGTATGAATGTTGTTTCGATGTATAACTAATCATTTGCTTATATGATATAAAGTTAGTTTCATTAAAATGCTTTATCTATATGCTGCTATGTATATTCGAATTGGTTGATTTGCAGATTCGAAGATCATCATGAGTTGTAGAGGGTCAAAACCCTGCTGGAACTACCTAAACGAAGGACATCCAGGTATGGTTGCTATCACATAGTTTGTTTATATAAGCATGTTGCCTGAGTTGTATGAGTGTTTCTTACTATAGCTTTCTCCTGCTCTGTTGGGGTTCCAACCCAAAACCCTAGGGTACTTATTCCCGTAACACTTTCAAAAGAAAAAGAGTTCTTTTCCTTTTCAAATGCCAATCCAATGCTAGCCTTTAATGATGCTAACTACGGTAGCATACTGATGCAACAAACTAGAATTTCATACTTGTTCATGGAACAACGACATGAATTTTTCGCATACAATTAGCTCTTCAAGCAAATGAAAACATGAAAAGAGATACTCGTTCAGACTAATGAAGCATCGACTTTACCAAAAACAAGACAAGAAATGCAATTCATGCTAGAAAAGAAGCTTTTAGATAAGAAAATGAAAACTTCTCAAACTTGTGCAATGGAAGTCAAAGCCATAAAAGGACCACAAGGGAAATGCCAGGAGTAAGTACACCAACAAATCGACTCACTGAGTTCACAATCAACTGAATGTATGACAATCCAGATTCCCTAGCATCACTAACCATCCAATAACCCAAGAAATCAAGCTGGAAGATGCAAAACCAACAAGCAAACAAAACCAAATGAAAAGCAACTTTCTAGTCAGGGAGAAAATAGTCTAAAAGGCTTACGGGGTCAAAATCATGAGAGAAAAACACACTGCCCAAGATTGGGGATCTGCCCTAATCTTCACTTACAGGCATCGGTGCGACTGCGTAACTGACAACAAGCGCCAGAGGTAGGTCAGTGCGATTTTTTATCAGCGTATGACGCTGATCAGTGTGACTGTCAGTGGATTAAATGCGATGAGCAAAGGAGCCAAGAAAAAAATTAAAAAAATATAAAACAAGGACCATATCTGCTACTATGAATTTCAAACTCAGACTAGTAAGCAGAAGAAAAGAAACAGAACCAAAGGGAAAAACTAGAACTAGAAAAGTTCACACGAAATCATGAAATCTCAAACAAGACAAATAGAAGGATTGACTCCCTAGTATGGTCGCCAATTTGTGGTGAAATAAAATTATGAGTGCGGACACAAATAATTTCTCTAGCCCAGTAATGGGTCTAGCCACAATTGATACATTCTATGGAAGATTTCCTTAGGTTAGAACTAATTAAGATGGCCTACCTCTTAGTACACTTATTCCATTCGATGATGTCTTTGCTTGCTCGCTCCAGCTATCTCTCGCTTCCTTCTTCAAACACTTGAAACAAGTAAACAACGGGCAATAACAACCATGATAATAAACAAATTGAAATTCAACCTACTTAACAAGTCAAGAAACATTAAGCCATGAACATGTAATATGACACATCATGTAGGAAATCAATCAATAGTTGCATATATATTGAATCAAGAAGGGATTACAACCACTACCTTGACGTTTCCGTTCTCCCCTGACAAAACCAGGTTCCTCGACACCTCTACTAGCATTCCATGATGGCCTCAATAATAGTAGTTTTAAGGCTCTTCCCTTTAGGCTTCACACTAAACCAAATTCACACTTCTCCATCACAAAACTAGAGAGCTACAACTATGAATAGCTTGTTGTTTACTCCAAACTTAATTAGCACTAGCACACCAACATTAACACTAGTTTGTGCTTGGGGAAAATGGAGGTTTATATAGCATGAATGGATGGGAGATGGATCCTCTTCTCATGGGAGAAGGTCTTATCTCTTGAGGTAGTTCCATGATTATCGGGGAAAGGAGCCCAAAATGACATCCTCGACCCCATCCGGCCAAACCATTTACCAGACTTTCGTTACAAAGCTTCTAGAGCTGGAAGCTTCAACTATTTATTTAAAAAAATTTCCATAAGAGGACCATCGCGACTGGAACAAAGCTCAGTCGCTTCGGTCAGTGCTAGCAACAGTGTTAATCCCTGCATATCAGTGCGAGGAGGACAAAGGCTATTAGCATCGGTCTTGTAAACTGGGAAAAATAGAAGATTTTGGGGAAATGGTGCAAAAGGGAATTGTTCTGCTCATGAAGAGCGACATAATGGGAGTTTCTTCATGAAGGGTAAGCATGTAGGGTTCACTGTAGAGGTCCTCTAGGATAGATGAATGAGGAGTATAGGGACAATGAAAAAATGTTGTGTAACAAGCCACACAACTTCACTCCCTCTGTCTATATGTACCATAGTCCAAACTAGGTAGTGCCTTTGAGGTACTGTAGAACATGCTTAGCTTCCCTCCAAAATAATTTGGTTGGCCTGACCATAGCTTGCCTCAGTTGGTTGACTACATAGCACATCTCTAGTAATTTGTTCTAAGATACATGAGTGAACCCACTAGCATGGAAAATTTTAGGGACTAATAGTCACAGGTGGGCTAATTTTCCATGATTTTTCCAAAAAAAAGATTCTCCAATTTCTATTTTTTATAAAAATGATACACCCAAATTTTACAATAAAATTATTTTGCCTTAAAAATCACCTACATTATATAAAGAGTATATATAAAATCATTATAAATTTTAATAATTTTACAAATACATCAATAAAGATTTTATAGTTGCATATTACGGACTAGCGAGATTCACCAATGTTTTTAAAATTCGAGATAATTTTCCATCCTTAAAATTTTCCCTACGGGCCACTAGTTGACAATAAATTGTAGAATCCACTTCTTCACCTGAAGTGGCATCCTACTTCCTCTAGTTGGTCGCTAGAGGTGTCTCCATGGTTTTCAAATCACCATGCGAAACCTCTGTAGTATCTCATTTGTATTCTTTCCTTAAGAGACAAACAATTCCCCATTTCCTTGCCATACTTACAACCTGAGGAAGTAGTGCATGAGACCCGTGTCCTTCATTTCAAACTCCCATGCAAGGTCCTCCTTGCACGATCTGATTAGATGCTCATCTGCAGTTAAAATCAAATCATCAACATATAAGACAATTTATATGAAGATATGATAGAGGTTTGAATCCGCTTCACTTTTGGTGACGCCCAAACCGGTGAGATAGTTATCAATCCCAGTGTACCAAGCATGGGGTGCTTTTTTGAGACCGTACAATTCTCGCTTGCGTTTGCACATGTTAACACCCAGGTTGTTCCCTATGACTCCCAAGGGAATACGGCCGGGGTAACCACTAACCAATCTTTTAATCACTGTTTCTAGCCAAACTGTGATCAGAGAGGGCTCTCTCTTTATGATTTGTAACTGTTTATGATAGGGTTTTAGGCTAGCTATTATGCACTGGTTTTGTTTATGTTTTGGTTGAAGAATATCCTTCAGATCTCTTGTGATGTGATTTTCAGAGAGTCAAATATCATTGGGCAATGGAGTCTGTAGCTGTAGGTGTCTAGAAACTTTGAGATGAACTGGTGAAACTTACAGGGCCATTTGGATGTTTCATAGAACAAATTTTGATTAAAAACAGGAAACAGGCAAGGCAAACAAATGAAAGCATTCAAGAATTTTCACTCTTTGTTAACTGTTTCCACCAAACTGGTTACGAGAAAAGACAGATGTCACAGGGGCAAACTTTGAATCCCTGGGAATGTCTATCACAGTGAAAGATATAGATTCAAAGTGCAGCAACTAAGAATTACACTTCTGTTACTATATCTGAAGAAAACATAGATAATAGCTCAGTTTGAGTTCAGGGTAATCATGGATTAAGTCCTGAACTATTCTTCTACTTTGCTATTAAGTGTAAAGTATCTGAACGATAAAAGAGAACAAAAAGACTTTGAAAACATGTAATATAGAGATTTGAGAAGACTTATTGTTTTATGAAACAACTGGAATCCTGCAACATTCACCATTCATCACAACGCACCAAATACACCATGCTTTTGAAATTCCATTCTCCTTTTCTATTATTTCTCTCTGGGAATTTTACAACGAGCGAGAGCTCTTCAAAGGAAAATTACAACAACCCCTTTCAACTGCTGTGAAGGGTGAATATATACTTGCGGTGATTTACAAAATATCTGAGTTCTGAGTTATCTCAGATTTTACATTCTTACCAACTACTTAAGATATTATGACCAAAATTTAATACAGCATTGATTACAGAGTACAGGCATTTTAATGCTCTGTCAGAAGATATTTTAGCCTTTGGAAACAGCTAAGTCGGTCGAGATATTCTGAATAAATGCTGGAGGACCTGTCTTTAAGGCTTGTACGCTGTATCCTGGACTTGTCACCTGTGATTGTGACTGCTGCTTGTGGTGAGTCAATGGTCCTGCTGAGTTGGCTCAGCCTCTGCCTCTTCCTTGTAGATATCTTTCTTCAAAATTGTGCCTGCGCATGTATGCTCATTTGCCTGGAGAATTAGCGCTACTGATTCTGGCCTGACAAAATTGTCTGTGTCAAATTTCTCCAGACATCCTGTGTGGGCAGTTGGTGTGCTAAGATTGCCCCTAGAGTTTCATCTGCTTCTGTGAATTTGAAGAAGTTAGGTGGTGTATCAAACAGATGCTCAACTTCATTCATGAGGAAAAATAGGTTCTCCACCCTGTCATACATAGTCTGCCCGGTGGCTGGCCCTGCGTCTGCTGAAGTGCTGGGCGGTTTTGCAATCTCTGCTACTGCATGGGCATCAATTCTCTTATTGTAATTGTCTAGGGTGAGCAGTCTTCCTACACTGCTTAAAATGCTGGGGAGGCCTCTGTTCTGTAGTGCCACGAATTTTTCCAGGAATCTGTTGATTTCAGTTTGCATATCCTGTGTCCTCCTCTCTAGTGTTCCAACCAAGTTCCTCAATGTTATGACTCTTTTGGCTACAGCAATTGTTTCTGTCCTGTTGGTGATTCCCATGACAGCTAATTGAGAGCTAGTCTTATAGTTCAGAATATTGATCATCCTAGTAGCAGCTTCTGGCATGTGTCCAAGGCTTGCCCTGGCTCTCTGTATTTCTCTGTTTGCTTTAGTGATGAGCACCATTTGCTCATCCATGGTCTCAATATATTGCCACTGGTTGGCAATGGACCGCCCAATGTTGCTCCATAGCACTGCTTTCATTTCAGCTGTCACTTTTTCTAGTGCAAGCTCTTTCTCTAGTTCAGCAATTCTCCTCTTAAGAGCTTTTACCTCTCTCTCCTTGGCTGCCTCATTCTGTTTGCTCTTGTCAAACTTTTCATTTACCTTAGCCAAGGTTTTCTTAAGTTCATCCAGCTCTTTCATTTGAGATTCCATGGCTTGGATCTCAGCTTGCAGCTTTTGCATGTCTAAACTAGTAGCCTGTTCCGATGTTGTAGTTGTTGTTGCTGTGGATGGCGCTGTAGTTGGTGCTGTAGCTTCTGTTTGCTGAGGAGGAGGAGTAGTCTTTGGAGGGATTTCCTCAAGATTTATTATCACAGGAGGAGGCTGGGAGGGTTGGCCCTCTTCTCTTTGTTTCAGTGCTTCTTGTAGTGCTGCCTTTGCAGCTTCAGTTTGTCCTAGCTGGTCTTGAGTCCTAACCAGCTCTTTGTATAGGGATACCAGCAGGTCTGTAGTATCCTTTTCTTGCCTTTGCTGGGCAACTTCATCTGTTTGGGGATGGATGGTGGCCGGGAGTTTGATTTTCTTTCTTAGGGCCGCCATGTCTGCATCCCTTATCTTCAGGAGTTCTTGGATGCCTTTGACATCTTTAGGATCATGCCCTATATCTATAATTACCTCTTCCAAGGACTTGATCCTATTGTCCTTGGCTTGTGATGATGCTCTTTCTAATTCCAGCTGAGAAGTTGTGTTATTCAGGCTGCTCTTTAGTTTGTAGTTCTCCAATGTCTCATCTGCCAGGGAGGCATACACCATTTCACCAGTTTGCTTATGTAATTCAATCTTGTCCATAGGGTGTATGTCTTTGGCAAGAACCTCCATGTTGGTTCTTAGATAGTCCGAGGTGGACTGAGGATGCAAAGTTGTGGGCATGAAGTGGCTCATTATCATTTTGCCTTCGCTCACATCGAAAGCAGACATGAGTCTCTGCTGGTTGCTAGGAGCTAGTTTTAACAAGTGATCATAGAGCTGCACTTTTATGGGATCACTCCTCCTTTTGATGTCAATGAACTGCTGCTTTATACTTGACTGCCCTTCTCTATGTTGACCGGAGGAGCTGACCTCTCCTCCCATAGTCATGTCATGTCCACGCTGAGATGAGCTGGCCGAAAGTTCTCCACTGGGTGGGCCCATGCCCATGGCTTGCCTTACTGCTATGTCCTCCTCTTGGGAGTCATTCAGTCTTTGTCTCTTCTCTCCTCTGATGAAGGATGAGGTGTGGGGGGTCTCTCTCTCCCTTTTCCTGGTCAAGTCCTCCTTCTGTGGTGTTTGGAGGACTGAGGTGTCTACATTGGTGTCTGTCCTGGGAGGCACCTCTGTTTGGGGCTGCTGCTCAGTGTAACTAGGTAGATCTGTCCCCTTTTCCTGCTGCAAGGGCTGCTGTTCACTGGACTGTGCTTCTTCTTGTTGCTGCCCCAGTTCTTGCTGTTCCATTTCTTCTTGCTGCTGTAGCAAGGTGTCAACTTGTTCTTCTGTCAATATAGGTGGCTGTTACACCTGTTTTCCTTTGTCTTTGCTTGCTGCCTGGGATGTCTTCTCAGTAGTTTGCTGCTGTGCTGCTGAAGATTTAGCAGCTGTTCCAATTTGCTTTCTGTAGGAGAGGGGCACCTGTCCACAAGTTTCCAAGTCAGCTTCTTTTTGCACATTCCTAGCTTCTTTCTCAAGTAATTCTTCATTAGTGACTTGTTCTACTAGTGTACCCTCTTCCCAATCTAGTGCATTGGCATACTTTTCAATTTCAGGTTGTCTTTTATGTGCATAGTTGCCCAATTTGTATCTAATTCTCCTGAGGGAGATAGAATGATTGGGGTCATAGGGAATCCATTCAAAACTGGTCTGCAATCTGAGGCCTTCCAGGATGATGTCTGCCTCTTTCCACCCTTCCTCTTTCCTGTTATATAGGAAGGAACCTAGCTGGTTTCTTACCTTCAATTGTGACTTCTTGTTTCTACTCTGAAAGTGAAGGTAATCTGAGTTCCCAAACTGCCTGAAATATTCTAAGGCAAAAAGCCTCATGGGGACATACCTCGGCAACCTAAATGGGTTCAATTCACAGCCATATATCCTAATGACTGTGTGGTTCTGGTAGAAGTACCAGTTGCCAATATTGTAAGATTTGTTCAAATGTAGAATCCTCTTCATATCATCGGTTAATCTAGGAGGAGGAGTACCTTGCAGCGCTGTTAGGGCTGGATGAACAAATAAATCAATAAACTCACAGTATGTATAGGGTGATACTGAGGTAAAATGAAAAACAGAGGTCCAGAAAACAACTGATCTTGGGCTTCCTTGGGCATTGAGTGGCCTCAAAGGAACAGAGAAGGTAGCTGGCTGGTTGAAAAGGAATAAATGATATATATAGGAGGTGTACCTGAACAGTCTCTCCCTTTTCAAATTCATGAACTGCTCATGGATTTTCTCTGCTATGTAAGTTGCATAATCATACTGCACAGCTGGAGGCTTACCAGGGGCAAATATAGACAGCATTGCCATTATGCTGTCATCTACATCTTCCAACCCCCTGAATCCTAGGACATAGCCAATTAGATCCACCAACATTCTGCCCAACTCATTTAGATATTGGTACCCAATAGGAGGGGTTCTGACTGTTTCAGAGCCTGGTGTGACAAACAGTTGGTTGATTTTGACAATCTGGTCACTGGACAGCTTGATTCCTCTGTTAATCAGATTCTGCATGGATAGAGGGGTCAATTTCTTGGCTGTTTTGAAGCGCAGCATCTGGTTTATGCTCTCTGGGGTAATTTGGAACAGGACTAGGCCTGTGGGGCTCATGACTGCTCTTTGGCTGGGGTCATAGCATTCCTGGCAGTTATAAATGAGCTCTGGCATAGGATTGACTTGGGGAAGGTTGTATATGGGCAAATTTGACTCCCAAATCCCCAAGATATCTGCCCCACTGAGGTGCTGGGCTCTTAATTCATTCAACATTTGAATATTGTACTTGGTTCCCATGGGAAACCAATCCAGCATTTGGTAGTCCATGTCTCCCAGGGCTTTCCATGCTAATTCCTGGTGAGGAGCATTGATGGGCTTAATATTCAGTGCAATAGGGGTCTCCATAGCTCTTCAAGTTGCAAGAATTGCAGGTGGACAGGTGGAATGGTAAAAACATAGTCTGGAGGTAGTTCTCTGTGGAAACAGTTGATGTTTTGAGTATCCAAGGGGAATTCTCTCAATAGCAATTGAAATACCACTGGAGTCTAGTGACAGAACTTCTCTGTGGTCTAACTGAACTCTCCAATCGGGCGAATTATATCTATTAGGAACTCTGCCGGGAAAACGCAGAATTACAGTGGTTTTATGTGAATTGCAGGTTTCTAAAGCTCTGCAGGTACTTCTTGGCCCTCACAATGACAATGGTGGATGAACAAATGGAAATGAACGGTGTAAATATCATTTTTATGGTTCTACTATCCCTCTGAGCAATTTCAAGCTTAATGAAGGTCGTATGGAGGGCGAAACGGTCTAAATACCTGTAATTCGATGAGCAGAGGTTGAAGCAAAGGTGCACAGTTGCTGCTTGAGGAGGTCGCCCAGGCTAATAGACTGGTTGGCGAAAATTAGAGTGCAAACGGTCATGCAGAGCGTCCAACAGAAATAACAGTGAAAGTGGTAAAAAACACGGGAAAATTGGTAAATATGGGTTATTTTACCAATTTGGCGCTTTTTTCTGCTGACGTCAGCATGACGTCATTGGTGGGTCATGGTGAGGTGACGTCAGCTGACGTCATCGGGCGACGTGGCAGTGGGTGACTGGTCAAAGGGGCGGTGAGGTGGCAACCCAGTCAGCAGTGAGGTGGACCAATAACAAATGCAGGTACGAGCAGATAAGGACGTGGCGGCGAGTCAGTGACGGGTAGGTGGCAGTCAAACCGCAGCGGTCACGGTTAAGGCCTTAACCGCCGCGGTTTCTCGGGGCGGTTTAGGTACGGCGCAGAAGCTGTCAGACTTGGCTCCGAGATGGTTGATCGATTGACGCGTGGAGGAGGCGTGACAAGGCGCAACGTCACTTTCTCGGAGGTTAAAGTGCCGCCATCGGATGCGCTCCGATATTAATGTGGACCGTCGGATCTGATGGGCTTGATCCGACGGCTGGCGGAGGAGAAAGGTGCGCGCTTCATACTGCGGGCGGAAAAGATTAAAGTTTGTGGGTTTTTATGGGTTTTTCAAATGTTTTCGTTTAACCACTAATGTGGTAGGATTGGGGAACGTGCCAGAGGCGGGTATTAACCTTTGCAAAGGTTTTTATAGGCAAAAGGGGTTTGGAGAGGGGGTTTTATCAATGCAGAGGTGATTTGAGGGTAAATTATCTTGCAGCAAAGGGGGAATAGGGTGGAATAGGTTCACCAAAGTGGCCAGATGCCATTTTGGTCCCTTTTGAAAAATACACGGCTATTATGCCTAGGGGAGGGAATATACATAAGATTTGGGGTTTTATACACCTTAGTGTTAGTATTATTAGGGGTGGGGGTAAGATAAGGGAGGTTATATAGTAGAATTAGGAGTTAATATGAATGAAGGAGGGGAATTAGAAAGGGGGTGTTAGTGATGGACTAGAGAGGAAAGAAAAAGAAGTTAGTGATCCTCTTTGCTGTGAGTTCATGGAATTCACCACTTTGTTTGCTGATAGATTTATTGCCTTGGCAAGAGACCTATTGATACCTGTGTAATGGTGATCATATTCTTTCTGCAACCACAACTGCCTACCCAACTATTTTGCCTAGCATTTTTTGTTTCTTCTTGGAGGGGCACTTGGACTTGCAACCCTCAATTGCCTTTTCTTTTCTTTGGCTTTTTCCTTTTCTCTCTATCTACTTCTACCCTTATGTCTTCCAAGGTCCCAGATTAAACTTTTGGGAACCTTTGCTTCTCTACCTGAACTACTTGTCTGCCAAGATTAAGCTGTTTGGACAGACCTCTTTCTCTATTCTACAACTCAAAATTGAAACATGGCATGATCCAGATTAGACTGTTGAATCATCCACAAAATTTGAAATAAGGTCCTCAATACTTGAAACACTTTACCCAGCTCTTGCTTCCTAGGAAATATGGGATCTTTGGGATACCAGAGTAGAGCATATTTGGCTTTTCTCTTGCCAATCATGAAATATGAAACCTATTACTATAGGTATCCAACAGTGGCTCCACATGGGGACGGTTTTTCTTTTGAAAGACCAAGAACAGCAGGTCAGATTGCCTTGTTCCTTGACTGCCCATCTTTGTCTTTGAAATCTGCTGCATGAATGTGTCAAAATAGTGTGCTTCTTTCTTAGAGAACCTCTGATTCTATCTGCCTGTTGCTGCTAGGTGCAGCATTTGGGAAAACCTCTTTTTACAATTTAAATCAGAAAAGAATATGTACAACTGCATATATACAATGAACCTCTGAATTTCTATCATAGTGAACAGTCAAAATAGTGCTTCAGCATCCTGCCATTGACAGGACCTTCATCCAGTTCAGTTACAGTCAAACTTTTTAGGAAGTAGGTGTTATTACCTTGTACTGCTTGGACAGAAAATGGTCCTTTCCATAAAGAGTCAAACTTCCCATGTTTTCCTTTCTCTTCTCTTCTTGCATCCCACTTTAAAACTTTGTCCCCTATATTGAAATCTTCTGCTTTAGTTCTTCTGTCAAAGGCCTTTTTTAGTTTCTCTTGTAGTATCTGCACTCTGCTGAAAACTTGTTCTCTGGTCTGCTGTAAACAGATTATCTGGTTAATCCTTCTTTGCATATTATTTGGCTCTGCTTGACTTTCTTGCAGAAGTTTCATAACCGGCACTCCTAGTGATGAAGGAAATCTGGCCTCTAATCCATAGACTAACTCATATGGGCTGGTCCCAATTGATCTTTTAGTGGTTAATCTGTCTGCCCATAAAGCATTTACTAGTTTCTTATGCCAGTTCTTTTTGTTCTCTTCCAGCACTTTCTTTATGATGTTTATCAGGCTTTTATTTGATGATTCAGCAAGACCATTTCCTTGAGGATAGTAAGCTGTAGAATGGCCCAGGGTAATGTGAAATTTATGGCAGAAGTTCACCATTTTCTTGGATCTGAAGGCAGCAGCATTGTCTGTTATTATCTTGTCTGGGCAGCCAAATCTAGCCAGTATATTGTTTTCCAAAAATTGAATGATTACTGAATCATTTGCTTGTCTGCATGGGACAGCTTCAATCCACTTGGTGAAGTAGTCTGTTGCTGTCAAGATCCATCTGTGTTGTCCTGAAGATGAGGGATGAATTTCTCCAATGAAATCCAAGCCCCATTGTTGAAAAGGTCTCTCTGTTGCAATGGGCCTCAAAGGAAGTGGCAGCAACTGTCTTTTGCCTTCAAACAGTTGGCACTTGTGGCATGATGTTGTGAATTTCTTCACATCAGAGAACATAGTGGGCCAGTAATAACCAGCCCTTAATATCTTGTCCACAGTGGACTTCCAGTACAAATGTCCACCACAGTCTCCAGCATGGAATTCTTGCATGATATTGTCAGTTTCACTCTCAAGAAGACAGTGCAGCAAAATACCTTCATGGTTTTTCCAGAGTAGTTTCTCATCTATCACACAAAATTTAGATGTTTTCATTTTTAGGAACCTAGACTTAGTTCTGGACAGTCCTGGGGGAGCACACAGGTTTTGTAATACATAACAGACATCAGAATACCAAGGAGATTGTTCAAAGGCTACATTGATCTTTGGAGTCGCCAGCTCTGTTTCACTGTCCAGTTGGTTGATATCTAAGGCTTGGAAATTTGCTTCTGTCATTAACTTGGCCAAACCTTGCCCTTTTATCAGCTTTGTAGGCTTTATTTCAATGTCAAATTCAAGTATGTTTGCAATCCATTTTCCTCTCCTACCCTCTAAGTTTTCTTGTGTGAGAATGTCTTTGACAATAGGACTTGGTACATAAGCCACAACATGGGAGTAAAGGATGTAAATCCTAAAGTCTTTGATAGCTTTGATTAAGGCATAGGCTTGTTTTTCCATTATTTGGTACTTTAGGGGGGCATCTCTAAGAGCTCTGCTGAAAAAAGCAATGGGCTTTTCATTCCCTTGGTCATCTTTCTGTAATAAAACAACAGCAATAGTATGTTGGGAAGCAAAGGAGAAAATGATGAAGTCTCTGTCAAACTGAGGATTAGTTAACACTGGGGTTTGAGTCAAGGCCAATTTTATACTTTCAAAGGCTTGCTTTGCTTCAACGGTCCACTTAACTTTTGAATCTTTCTTTAGCATATTGTTTAGTAATCTGATTAACTCTGCTAAATTTGGGATAAACCTTCTCAAAAAGTTGATTTTTCCTAAGAATCCTTGCAGCTCCTTGACATTCCTTGGGTGAGGCATTTGTAGGATAGCTTGTATCCTATCTGGATCAATTCTTATGCCATCTTTCGAAATGATGTGTCCTAAAAGTTTCCCTTCTTCCAAACCAAATAATGACTTCTTGGGGTTTAAGGAAATGCCATATTTTCTGCATGTTATGAAGATTTGTCTTAAATGTTTCAAGTGTTCTTGGTCAGATTTTGAAAAGGGTGTAAGATCATCTAAGTAAATGACCAAGAAATCATGAATTTCCTTTGCAAAAGCAATGTCCATTGCTCTTTGAAATGTTGCCCCTGCATTTTTCAATCCAAAGGGCATCTTCACATACTTGAAAGTTCCCCATGGGGTAGTAAATGCAGTTTTGTCTTGATCATCAGGGTGCACTAAAATTTGATTGAAGCCTGAGAATCCATCAAGCAGTGATATCCTTGAAGCCCCTACTACCCTCTGAAGGATGTGATCCATTTTGGGTAAGGGGTAGTTATCTTTGAGTGATACTTGATTCAGATTCCTTAAGTCTACACAAAGCCTGATCTCACCAGTTTTCTTTCTTGTAGGGACCAAATTTGAAATCCACTCAGAAAATCTGATTGGTGCTATGATACCAGCTTTGAACATTTTTTGTAATTCCTTTTCAATGGAAGGAAGGAGCACGGGATTGATTCTTCTCAACTTCTGTTTGAATGGTTTTTGATTAGGCTTGAGGGGAATGGTGTGCTGGATAACAGAGGTATCATAAGACTTCAAGTCCTCATAACCCCAAGCAAAGACATCTTGGAACTCTTTAAAGAGATCAATATATTTGGGTTTTTGATCAGGGGGCAAAGCAGCAGATAGCTTTACTATCTTAGGTTTGTCAATATTACCAATATTGCATTCTTCGACTCTTGCATCTAATGGCTGCATCTTTGGCTTCCTAGGGATGTCATTTGAGTCAAAAATGTCCTCTAGAGGGGTAAGGCCTGCTGGAAGGAGATTGTCTTTGAGTTGTATGATTTCATCTTCAGCGTTGCTCACCTCTTCACAGTCAATTTGGTGAATTTGCTGAATGTTTTCTTTGTTGAAAATGGTTGGACTGAGTAATTGTTTGGCTGTTCTAGGTGACATTGGGTGGGCAGACTGTTGAAACTGTAATTGTGATTGACTTGCTCCATCAACTATTTGAGATTGACTTGCTGTCTCAAGGTCAATATTTAATCCTGTAAACTCTTGTTGCAAGGTTAAAAAGTTGTTTATTTGCATGTCATTCTCAAATACTTGCCACTCTTTGACATTGTTTGGAATAGAAGGCCTATATTTGACCTCTGCTGTGAAACAATTGTTGGGTTGTAGTGGGAATTTGAAGGTGCTGGCAAATGTTGCCAAGCTGTGAGCATGGAGATTGTGGCCCCTTGGAATCTTTGTGATAACAAACTCGGAGAAAGTCTCTAGTATTTCAATTACAGCAAACCTATAGGATCTCAGCCTTTTGTCATTGGTGACAAAATTCCCTTTTACTTGTTGAATTATTAGATCAGAGTCACCCATGATGGAGAGTTTAGGAGCTTGTAGTGATTTTGCTAGCTTTAGACCCAATAGCAGAGCTTCATATTCTGCTATGTTGTTAGTGCATCTAAACTTTAATCTGTAAGCCCTGCCTTCTGCATAGCCTTTCTCTTTGTTATGTATCCATACTCCAGCTCCTGCCCCTAACTTGTTAACTGAGCCATCAAACTCTAGGACCCACAGACTATCTTGCTGGTCAGGAGATTTTAAATTCTTTTCATGGGATGGCAATGTGAGCATGAGTTGAGGTTTCTTTTCCCATTTGTCTCCTAGGATAATTTCATCATTTGTTTGACAATCTTTGACAACTAGAGGAGGGTTAATGGGTATTGTTGGGCTAATTGAAATTTGGCAGGTGCTACTTGTTTGATCAATGTTTTGTTCTTGTATGAGTGTTTCGGTCTTAATGTCATTGTTTGAGAAGCTTGCGCTGTCATTGAAGAGGATGAAGGAGTCTATGTCCGAATGGACAGCATATATTGGAAAATTTTGAGGCTTTTCTTCACTGCTGACCATATATTTCATGAGTGTTTCCCTATAAAGTCTCTTTGGTTGTCCAAAGACAGAGATGGTTGCATATGACATGTCTAATTGCAGGGAGCCTTGGAGTTTGGCTCCCCATGATCTTGATAAGAGCATCCCATATTTGGGTGGGATATCAGCAACAACAACATCCATTAAAATGGTTTTGTTGGGAAATTGAACTAAGGACACACATAAATCCTTAATTAGGCCCAAGCACTTGACTTGACTAGAATCAAAAGAAAACAGGTCTTTGTATGGTCTTGTTATATCCAAGTTTAATCTTTCCATGACTGCTTTTGGCATCAGGTTATGAGAGGCACCTGAGTCAAACATTGCATTGTGCAGTATTTTGTCATGTATATGCAAGCTGACATAAAACGGTAAAACCCCTGTGACTACTGCTTTTCCATCTACCTCTGGGCCAAACAGTAATTCTGGAGTGTCATCTAACACATTTACATCATCTTTGCTATTGGTGAGCTGAAGGGATTTTTTGATCTGTTGTTTGTATATGTCATGCTTGGCTAGCTCCGAAAGGGGGATTGCTACCTTTAACTTGCCAATCTCTGTTCCTAGGTCAAAGGGTTTATCAATTTGGATTTTGGAGTCACGGGTAGCAGTTCTTTCTCTGTTCATTAGATCTTCTTGGTGGATTTCATCCTGATTTTGGAACCTGCCCCTTATATTGATGTCTTGAGGGTTAATGTTCGGATTTGGGTGGGAGGATGAGGTTGCCGTGGGCTGTTGTGGTGTGGACAGTAATTCAGTGACTTCCTCAACCACTACTTCTTTTGTAGGTAAGTTTGTTTTGTCATTAGGTTCAGTGACTAAGGTTTCTTTAGATTGCTGTTTCTCCTTTACCTTCTCAGGCTGATTTGCATTTACAGTCCGACTTCTTAGTTTGTATTGCTTATGGACTTCATAGACAGCAGTATCATATCCTTGTTTAAAGTCAAAGGATTCTCCTGATTGAGTTTGGAATGTTTTGCTTTCATCCTCCTCATGGTCCTCCTGAGTTAAGAATACATGACTTTTGCCATCCAGACCTATTAGGTTGATTTCAAGATCCTCATTGAGCTGATTTGCTGAGGAAGTTTCTGCATAGTTTTCTTGAAAAGGGGGTCTGATATCTTGGTCAGCACCTGTCTTTCCTATATTGGGGTTCTGGACTCTCCTAAAATTTGGGTTTCTAGGAGGGTTGTTTTGTGGTGCCTCCCATGATGATTTCCTTTCTACTGATTCCACTCTCTCTCCCAATCTCTTCATGCTATTTAGAATTGCATCTAACTTTTGATCAAAACCCGAGGGTTCTTCTTTGAAACCAACCTTCTTTTCCAGCTTTGCCCTGTTTCTTTTGGCAATTAGGTTGGCCTCTACAGTGACTGCAACTCTTTGGGCTTCTGCAAGGGTTGGAGGGTCTCTTTCTCTCAACTGATAGGCCATATCAGAATCAAAACCATCAGGGAAGTTATAAAGGGCCAAATCAGGAGGGGGCCTTAAGTTCTGGGGGATAGCATTGTAGATGTTGTTAAACCTAGCACAATACTCCAACACCGTCTCTTGGGGACCTCTTTTAATAGTGTTATATTCACCAAGTATATGGTGCGGATCTCTCTTTTTCTCCCATCTGTTGGTAAATTCCTGGTATAGAACTTCAGGGGTTGCAATGGAATTTGCATTCAGGGATCTAAACCAAGTTCTGACATCCCCGGTTAAGCTTTGGACAAAAATTCTCATCCTAACACTGTCATCATCTATTTCAAAGGTCTCAAAGTGGTCTTGCATCTTCTTAGCATGCTGGACAGCTGTCAAAGGGCCCTGGGAGTCAAAAAATGAGAGTCTAGTTTGGTAGTCTTGGGGTAGAGCTGGAGCATTGGCTGGTATCTGCAGAGGTGCATATCTGTTAGCCATGTTTATGGGATTTATAGGGTTAATAGGAACAAATGGGACAGCTGGGATCACAGGTATAACAGGGGTAACAAGCGGGAAACTGGTTGAAAGATTATGTGCAGATGGTGAAGATGGAAGGAGAGGACTTTGAGGGGTTGGTGGTGAACTGGGGGAATTGGGTGTGGAACGGAAAAGAACTTTACAAGGAGTTGGAATGAGGATAGGTTGGTCTAAACTTATATCTGAATCAGCAGGCTTTTCCTGCTTTTGCTGTCTCCTTATGTGTTTTGGAATGATATTTGGATTATCAACAATGATGGGTTGATCAGGGTCAGGGTTTGCCCTAGTGTGCCTTGGGTTTCTTTTGGGAGCCAGCTTCTAAGTATGCTTTTAGAACTTTATACAGAAGTTTTATATGTACAAGGACTGAACAAGCATTCTGGAATGACTATATATTTTTCAAAGCTAGGATGAAGATTCCCTAGTTAGCTCTTCCCTAAAGCTGTCCCTGTGTTTACAGAAACAGTCCTAAGGCCTCTTGGCTAGTTTCAGGCTTGATGGTAGCTTTAGAAAATAGATAGTAATTGAAAAAATCTTAAGTTCCCAGGGGAGTCGCCATTTATGTTAACACCCAGGTTGTTCCCTATGACTCCCAAGGGAATACGGCCGGGGTAACCACTAACCAATCTTTTAATCACTGTTTCTAGCCAAACTGTGATCAGAGAGGGCTCTCTCTTTATGATTTGTAACTGTTTATGATAGGGTTTTAGGCTAGCTATTATGCACTGGTTTTGTTTATGTTTTGGTTGAAGAATATCCTTCAGATCTCTTGTGATGTGATTTTCAGAGAGTCAAATATCATTGGGCATTGGAGTCTGTAGCTGTAGGTGTCTAGAAACTTTGAGATGAACTGGTGAAACTTAC
This sequence comes from Pinus tabuliformis, assembly GCA_031772625.1. Classification (NCBI taxonomy): domain Eukaryota; kingdom Viridiplantae; phylum Streptophyta; class Pinopsida; order Pinales; family Pinaceae; genus Pinus; species Pinus tabuliformis. The sequence continues at coordinate 94,133,279 of CM062812.1, forward strand.
AGGGCCATTTGGATGTTTCATAGAACAAATTTTGATTAAAAACAGGAAACAGGCAAGGCAAACAAATGAAAGCATTCAAGAATTTTCACTCTTTGTTAACTGTTTCCACCAAACTGGTTACGAGAAAAGACAGATGTCACAGGGGCAAACTTTGAATCCCTGGGAATGTCTATCACAGTGAAAGATATAGATTCAAAGTGCAGCAACTAAGAATTACACTTCTGTTACTATATCTGAAGAAAACATAGATAATAGCTCAGTTTGAGTTCAGGGTAATCATGGATTAAGTCCTGAACTATTCTTCTACTTTGCTATTAAGTGTAAAGTATCTGAACGATAAAAGAGAACAAAAGACTTTGAAAACATGTAATACAGAGATTTGAGAAGACTTATTGTTTTATGAAACAACTGGAATCCTGCAACATTCACCATTCATCACAACGCACCAAATACACCATGCTTTGGAAATTCCATTCTCCTTTTCTATTATTTCTCTCTGGGAATTTTACAACGAGCGAGAGCTCTTCAAAGGAAAATTACAACAACCCCTTTCAACTGCTGTGAAGGGTGAATATATACTTGCGGTGATTTACAAAATATCTGAGTTCTGAGTTATCTCAGATTTTACATTCTTACCAACTACTTAAGATATTATGACCAAAATTTAATACAGCATTGATTACAGAGTACAGGCATTTTAATGCTCTGTCAGAAGATATTTTAGCCTTTGGAAACAGCTAAGTCGGTCGAGATATTCTGAATAAATGCTGGAGGACCTGTCTTTAAGGCTTGTACTGTATCCTGGACTTGTCACCTGTGATTGTGACTGCTGCTTGTGGTGAGTCAATGGTCCTGCTGAGTTGGCTCAGCCTCTGCCTCTTCCTTGTAGATATCTTTCTTCAAAATTGTGCCTGCGCATGTATGCTCATTTGCCTGGAGAATTAGCGCTACTGATTCTGGCCTGACAAAATTGTCTGTGTCAAATTTCTCCAGACATCCTGTGTGGGCAGTTGGTGTGCTAAGATTGCCCCTAGAGTTTCATCTGCTTCTGTGAATTTGAAGAAGTTAGGTGGTGTATCAAACAGATGCTCAACTTCATTCATGAGGAAAAATAGGTTCTCCACCCTGTCATACATAGTCTGCCCGGTGGCTGGCCCTGCGTCTGCTGAAGTGCTGGGCGGTTTTGCAATCTCTGCTACTGCATGGGCATCAATTCTCTTATTGTAATTGTCTAGGGTGAGCAGTCTTCCTACACTGCTTAAAATGCTGGGGAGGCCTCTGTTCTGTAGTGCCACGAATTTTTCCAGGAATCTGTTGATTTCAGTCTGCATATCCTGTGTCCTCCTCTCTAGTGTTCCAACCAAGTTCCTCAATGTTATGACTCTTTTGGCTACAGCAATTGTTTCTGTCCTGTTGGTGATTCCCATGACAGCTAATTGAGAGCTAGTCTTATAGTTCAGAATATTGATCATCCTAGTAGCAGCTTCTGGCATGTGTCCAAGGCTTGCCCTGGCTCTCTGTATTTCTCTGTTTGCTTTAGTGATGAGCACCATTTGCTCATCCATGGTCTCAATATATTGCCACTGGTTGGCAATGGACCGCCCAATGTTGCTCCATAGCACTGCTTTCATTTCAGCTGTCACTTTTTCTAGTGCAAGCTCTTTCTCTAGTTCAGCAATTCTCCTCTTAAGAGCTTTTACCTCTCTCTCCTTGGCTGCCTCATTCTGTTTGCTCTTGTCAAACTTTTCATTTACCTTAGCCAAGGTTTTCTTAAGTTCATCCAGCTCTTTCATTTGAGATTCCATGGCTTGGATCTCAGCTTGCAGCTTTTGCATGTCTAAACTAGTAGCCTGTTCCGATGTTGTAGTTGTTGTTGCTGTGGATGGCGCTGTAGTTGGTGCTGTAGCTTCTGTTTGCTGAGGAGGAGGAGTAGTCTTTGGAGGGATTTCCTCAAGATTTATTATCACAGGAGGAGGCTGGGAGGGTTGGCCCTCTTCTCTTTGTTTCAGTGCTTCTTGTAGTGCTGCCTTTGCAGCTTCAGTTTGTCCTAGCTGGTCTTGAGTCCTAACCAGCTCTTTGTATAGGGATACCAGCAGGTCTGTAGTATCCTTTTCTTGCCTTTGCTGGGCAACTTCATCTGTTTGGGGATGGATGGTGGCCGGGAGTTTGATTTTCTTTCTTAGGGCCGCCATGTCTGCATCCCTTATCTTCAGGAGTTCTTGGATGCCTTTGACATCTTTAGGATCATGCCCTATATCTATAATTACCTCTTCCAAGGACTTGATCCTATTGTCCTTGGCTTGTGATGATGCTCTTTCTAATTCCAGCTGAGAAGCTGTGTTATTCAGGCTGCTCTTTAGTTTGTAGTTCTCCAATGTCTCATCTGCCAGGGAGGCATACACCATTTCACCAGTTTGCTTATGTAATTCAATCTTGTCCATAGGGTGTATGTCTTTGGCAAGAACCTCCATGTTGGTTCTTAGATAGTCCGAGGTGGACTGAGGATGCAAAGTTGTGGGCATGAAGTGGCTCATTATCATTTTGCCTTCGCTCACATCGAAAGCAGACATGAGTCTCTGCTGGTTGCTAGGAGCTAGTTTTAACAAGTGATCATAGAGCTGCACTTTTATGGGATCACTCCTCCTTTTGATGTCAATGAACTGCTGCTTTATACTTGACTGCCCTTCTCTATGTTGACCGGAGGAGCTGACCTCTCCTCCCATAGTCATGTCATGTCCACGCTGAGATGAGCTGGCCGAAAGTTCTCCACTGGGTGGGCCCATGCCCATGGCTTGCCTTACTGCTATGTCCTCCTCTTGGGAGTCATTCAGTCTTTGTCTCTTCTCTCCTCTGATGAAGGATGAGGTGTGGGGGGTCTCTCTCTCCCTTTTCCTGGTCAAGTCCTCCTTCTGTGGTGTTTGGAGGACTGAGGTGTCTACATTGGTGTCTGTCCTGGGAGGCACCTCTGTTTGGGGCTGCTGCTCAGTGTAACTAGGTAGATCTGTCCCCTTTTCCTGCTGCAAGGGCTGCTGTTCACTGGACTGTGCTTCTTCTTGTTGCTGCCCCAGTTCTTGCTGTTCCATTTCTTCTTGCTGCTGTAGCAAGGTGTCAACTTGTTCTTCTGTCAATATAGGTGGCTGTTCCACCTGTTTTCCTTTGTCTTTGCTTGCTGCCTGGGATGTCTTCTCAGTAGTTTGCTGCTGTGCTGCTGAAGATTTAGCAGCTGTTCCAATTTGCTTTCTGTAGGAGAGGGGCACCTGTCCACAAGTTTCCAAGTCAGCTTCTTTTTGCACATTCCTAGCTTCTTTCTCAAGTAATTCTTCATTAGTGACTTGTTCTACTAGTGTACCCTCTTCCCAATCTAGTGCATTGGCATACTTTTCAATTTCAGGTTGTCTTTTATGTGCATAGTTGCCCAATTTGTATCTAATTCTCCTGAGGGAGATAGAATGATTGGGGTCATAGGGAATCCATTCAAAACTGGTCTGCAATCTGAGGCCTTCCAGGATGATGTCTGCCTCTTTCCACCCTTCCTCTTTCCTGTTATATAGGAAGGAACCTAGCTGGTTTCTTACCTTCAATTGTGACTTCTTGTTTCTACTCTGAAAGTGAAGGTAATCTGAGTTCCCAAACTGCCTGAAATATTCTAAGGCAAAAAGCCTCATGGGGACATACCTCGGCAACCTAAATGGGTTCAATTCACAGCCATATATCCTAATGACTGTGTGGTTCTGGTAGAAGTACCAGTTGCCAATATTGTAAGATTTGTTCAAATGTAGAATCCTCTTCATATCATCGGTTAATCTAGGAGGAGGAGTACCTTGCAGCGCTGTTAGGGCTGGATGAACAAATAAATCAATAAACTCACAGTATGTATAGGGTGATACTGAGGTAAAATGAAAAACAGAGGTCCAGAAAACAACTGATCTTGGGCTTCCTTGGGCATTGAGTGGCCTCAAAGGAACAGAGAAGGTAGCTGGCTGGTTGAAAAGGAATAAATGATATATATAGGAGGTGTACCTGAACAGTCTCTCCCTTTTCAAATTCATGAACTGCTCATGGATTTTCTCTGCTATGTAAGTTGCATAATCATACTGCACAGCTGGAGGCTTACCAGGGGCAAATATAGACAGCATTGCCATTATGCTGTCATCTACATCTTCCAACCCCCTGAATCCTAGGACATAGCCAATTAGATCCACCAACATTCTGCCCAACTCATTTAGATATTGGTACCCAATAGGAGGGGTTCTGACTGTTTCAGAGCCTGGTGTGACAAACAGTTGGTTGATTTTGACAATCTGGTCACTGGACAGCTTGATTCCTCTGTTAATCAGATTCTGCATGGATAGAGGGGTCAATTTCTTGGCTGTTTTGAAGCGCAGCATCTGGTTTATGCTCTCTGGGGTAATTTGGAATAGGACTAGGCCTGTGGGGCTCATGACTGCTCTTTGGCTGGGGTCATAGCATTCCTGGCAGTTATAAATGAGCTCTGGCATAGGATTGACTTGGGGAAGGTTGTATATGGGCAAATTTGACTCCCAAATCCCCAAGATATCTGCCCCACTGAGGTGCTGGGCTCTTAATTCATTCAACATTTGAATATTGTACTTGGTTCCCATGGGAAACCAATCCAGCATTTGGTAGTCCATGTCTCCCAGGGCTTTCCATGCTAATTCCTGGTGAGGAGCATTGATGGGCTTAATATTCAGTGCAATAGGGGTCTCCATAGCTCTTCAAGTTGCAAGAATTGCAGGTGGACAGGTGGAATGGTAAAAACACAGTCTGGAGGCAGTTCTCTGTGGAAACAGTTGATGTTTTGCGTATCCAAGGGGAATTCTCTCAATAGCAATTGAAATACCACTGGAGTCTAGTGACAGAACTTCTCTGTGGTCTAACTGAACTCTCCAATCGGGCGAATTATATCTATTAGGAACTCTGCCGGGAAAACGCAGAATTACAGTGGTTTTATGTGAATTGCAGGTTTCTAAAGCTCTGCAGGTACTTCTTGGCCCTCACAATGACAATGGTGGATGAACAAATGGAAATGAACGGTGTAAATATCATTTTTATGGTTCTACTATCCCTCTGAGCAATTTCAAGCTTAATGAAGGTCGTATGGAGGGCGAAACGGTCTAAATACCTGTAATTCGATGAGCAGAGGTTGAAGCAAAGGTGCACAGTTGCTGCTTGAGGAGGTCGCCCAGGCTAATAGACTGGTTGGCGAAAATTAGAGTGCAAACGGTCATGCAGAGCGTCCAACAGAAATAACAGTGAAAGTGGTAAAAAACACGGGAAAATTGGTAAATATGGGTTATTTTACCAATTTGGCGCTTTTTTCTGCTGACGTCAGCATGACGTCATTGGTGGGTCATGGTGAGGTGACGTCAGCTGACGTCATCGGGCGACGTGGCAGTGGGTGACTGGTCAAAGGGGCGGTGAGGTGGCAACCCAGTCAGCAGTGAGGTGGACCAATAACAAATGCAGGTACGAGCAGATAAGGACGTGGCGGCGAGTCAGTGACGGGTAGGTGGCAGTCAAACCGCAGCGGTCACGGTTAAGGCCTTAACCGCCGCGGTTTCTCGGGGCGGTTTAGGTACGGCGCAGAAGCTGTCAGACTTGGCTCCGAGATGGTTGATCGATTGACGCGTGGAGGAGGCGTGACAAGGCGCAACGTCACTTTCTCGGAGGTTAAAGTGCCGCCATCGGATGCGCTCCGATATTAATGTGGACCGTCGGATCTGATGGGCTTGATCCGATGGCTGGCGGAGGAGAAAGGTGCGCGCTTCATACTGCGGGCGGAAAAGATTAAAGTTTGTGGGTTTTTATGGGTTTTTCAAATGTTTTCGTTTAACCACTAATGTGGTAGGATTGGGGAACGTGCCAGAGGCGGGTATTAACCTTTGCAAAGGTTTTTATAGGCAAAAGGGGTTTGGAGAGGGGGTTTTATCAATGCAGAGGTGATTTGAGGGTAAATTATCTTGCAGCAAAGGGGGAATAGGGTGGAATAGGTTCACCAAAGTGGCCAGATGCCATTTTGGTCCCTTTTGAAAAATACACGGCTATTATGCCTAGGGGAGGGAATATACATAAGATTTGGGGTTTTATACACCTTAGTGTTAGTATTATTAGGGGTGGGGGTAAGATAAGGGAGGTTATATAGTAGAATTAGGAGTTAATATGAATGAAGGAGGGGAATTAGAAAGGGGGTGTTAGTGATGGACTAGAGAGGAAAGAAAAAGAAGTTAGTGATCCTCTTTGCTGTGAGTTCATGGAATTCACCACTTTGTTTGCTGATAGATTTATTGCCTTGGCAAGAGACCTATTGATACCTGTGTAATGGTGATCATATTCTTTCTGCAACCACAACTGCCTACCCAACTATTTTGCCTAGCATTTTTTGTTTCTTCTTGGAGGGGCACTTGGACTTGCAACCCTCAATTGCCTTTTCTTTTCTTTGGCTTTTTCCTTTTCTCTCTATCTACTTCTACCCTTATGTCTTCCAAGGTCCCAGATTAAACTTTTGGGAACCTTTGCTTCTCTACCTGAACTACTTGTCTGCCAAGATTAAGCTGTTTGGACAGACCTCTTTCTCTATTCTACAACTCAAAATTGAAACATGGCATGATCCAGATTAGACTGTTGAATCATCCACAAAATTTGAAATAAGGTCCTCAATACTTGAAACACTTTACCCAGCTCTTGCTTCCTAGGAAATATGGGATCTTTGGGATACCAGAGCAGAGCATATTTGGCTTTTCTCTTGCCAATCATGAAATATGAAACCTATTACTATAGGTATCCAACAGCACACATGAGACTCTTGATCAAAAGTATAAAATCCTTGTAGTTGCTCGATGTACACCTCCTCCTTAATAAATCCATTGAGGAATGTTGTTTTCACATCCATCTTGTGGATCTTCCACCCCATCGGCATAGCTAGTGCAAGAATTAATCTAATGGATGAATACCTTGATATAGGATCAAAGGTTTCCTCATAGTCAATCCCCTCAACTTGAGAGTACCCCACAACTACAAATATGGATTTGTACTTCTTTATGCTTCCGTCTGCTTCCTTCTTAACCTTGTAGATCCATCGTGAACCCACAACTAATTCATTTGTTGGTCTTGGGACCACTTCCCAAACACTTTTCTTTACAATAGATTCATATTCCTCCACAATCGCATCAACCCATACAAGTTTCTCTACTGCTTCCTCGAAAGAGGATGGCTTAGTATCTAGAATCTCAGTCATTAGAGCCATGTAGCCAGTGTACCAATTTGGTGATCTTCTCTTCCTGCACTAATTTGAAGGAGCACCCACATTCTCCCTCTCATCCTGAACAAGTCTCTCAACTTCCTTGGTACTTTTTCTGCCTTCTCTGGATGGTTCTTCTTGGGTGGTTGTCTCCACTCTTTTCTCCTCAATTTGTGGTTGCTCCACATCTTTGTGAGGTTCCTCCTTTGGAGCTAAAAGTTCCTCCTCTAGTGGGATCTAAAGCTCCCTCTCAAAAGAGCACCACATGAATATCTCCTCATCAAATTTTACATCCCTTCGCACAACTGTCATTCTAATGGACGGAAAGTACACATGGTAATTGTGGGGAGTTTTTGTGTAACCCACAAATACCCCCAATTTTGTTGTCAACTCTAGCTTCTTCTTTAATTCTTTGGAGACATTTAAGTAAACAGAGGCAACAAAAATCCTGAAGTGTGACACATCTAACTTCCTCCTTGAGAAAGCCTCCTCTGGTGTAATCTTGGCAAGAATCTGATGATGACAATTGTTCTACAAATAGACTATTGTGTTGCATTCCTTAGCCCAAAAGTGCAAAGGTAGGCCTTAGTCATGCAACATCAGCCTTGATTCTCCCACAATGATACAATTATTTCTCTCAGCCACCCCATTCTGTTGTGGGTTGTGGGGTGTTGTCAACTCTCATCAAATGCCTTCTTTTGCACAAAATATTTTAAATTCATTCAACACATACTCACCTCCAATATCGTTGCCGAGAGCCTTCACTTTCTTGTAGGTTTATTTCTCAACCAGTGCCTTGAATTCTATGAACTTATAGAATGTCTCATATTTCTTCCACATGTAGAAGATACAACACTTCTGTGAAAAGTCATCAATAAAAATGACAAAATATTTATGCCTGGCAGTGGAGGCTATCAAGAAAGGTCCACAAACGTCAGAGTGGATCCTTTCAAGGACTACAGGTGCATTGTTGTCTCGATCATGGAATGTGGATTTTTCATACATCCTTCCACTCAAGTGCTCCGTTGGGGAGGCCTGTGGTTACTTGTTGCATGATCTTCAGGGCGCCATGATGAAAATGGGCAAGGCTGATGTGCCAAATTTCACCGACATCGTGGCTCTGCACCTTTTCTGCCTTTGTGCTTAATGCAACACAATCTTCCACATCTATCTTATATAGGTTCTTCACACAAATCTTGTTCTGCTTAACTTGTCCTGCGGATATGTGTCTTAGGAATGATTTTCCTTTGTTGAAGATCATATCATAACTACGGTCTTCCAAAACTACAACAGAGACAAGATTTTTCTTGAAGCCCAGAATGCACATGACATCCTTGAGCCTGGGGGGGAGTCTAACTCCCTTTGAAAGGTGAATGTACCAGTCCCGGTCGCGCTATACCTTCTATCATCCCCCATTTTGATGTGCATCTCCAAATATTTTTCTTCCAGGTCACTGAAAATCTCTACACCCTGTCATGTGGAACGACGCACCTAAGTCCAAGTACCACATGTTCTCCATTGTTGTGTTGGCCATGCATGCAATGATGGTAAATTCAAGTTTGAAATATGAAGTCAAGGCTTCATCTGTTGCTCCTCCTAAGGCCTTCTTGCTTTCCTTCTTGTGTGGACACTTCGTGGCATAATTCCCGAATTCATGACAATGGAGGCATTTAATTTTGGACAAATCTTTCTTTTTGCCCCCTTGACTGGATTCAGGTTAATTTGGATTGAGATTTATTCCATTTTTCCTTCTTTGCCTTTCCGTCCAAAGAAAATTTTTCTTCATCCTCTCCCTTGGATGAAGTCTCATCTCTGTTATTCCTCGTAATTTCCTCTTGTACCAAATCAGACCATAAGCGCTCCCGATTTGGTAGTTTCTCCCTTCCATTCATTGGATATTGATAGCTATTCCATCACTTGGGAAGGCATGGAAGGGCTAGGATTACCAAGTCTTCTTCAATAATATTAACACTGACCCTACTAGGTTCATCGCGACATTGTTTGAACTTGATCGGATACTGCAGAGCAGTGTCATTCTTTTGCATCTTGATACTTTGAATGTTTATCCTTAAGCACCACCTTTCTGTGGTCACTATTATTCTCGAACAATTTTGTCAATACTTTCCACATTGCGAAAAAAGTTTCTTTTTCGTGGATATTTGATGCAATATGATCTCGTACTCCCTCCAATATTATTCTCCTTGCCTTGGTTACATCTTTCTTCCACTCAGCAAGGTTTTGGGCATCAGATGCTTGTGGTTTTGCAACATTTGACTTGAGGTATTCTAGCAATCCATTGTCATCTAATACTACCTCCATGTGATCCTACCATGCGACAAAATTAGATGTTCCTTCCAAAGCATACTCTAGCCTTAGTCTATTGAAGGTCGTTTTCTTAGCTCTGAAGAAAGCCCACTACACAACTGACCTTCCACTAGTTCCTCCAAAAGTTGGAACCAGTTTAATTGAAAACAACTTGAGATAACTAACCTTGATTGCTACAAATTAGCAACCACACATGTTGAACTAAACTCTAACTCCTCCAACTTGAATTTACTAAGAAAGCTAGGTGACATAAGCCATGTCACACAAGTTAACATCATCCAAGTTGTTTGCTAATGTGAAAATTCAAACTTTCTCAATTTAATTAAGACAAAATAAAATTGAGAATTTCTTGCTGCATTTTTCAACATGGTAAACCTGATAGGGAAAGGGAAATAGAGATAGAATGAGTGGAATATAGGCAAATAGAGAGAGAGGGGAAGGAGAAGAGAGAGTGAGATAGGTGGCGGAGGGGGAGGGTTGGGGAGAGAGACGGAGGAGGAGGGAGACATACCAAGAGAAGGATAGATAAGGAGTGAAAGGGAGATAAAGGGAAAAAGAAGAGGGGGTTTAGAGAGAGTGTGTGTGTTAAAGAGAGGGAGTGAGAGGCAGTGTGAGAGACATGGGGAAAAGATTCACTATGCACGCAATTGGTGTATTCACTATGCGATAGCAATTGGTGTATTCACTATGCACGCAGTTAGTCAACCAAAGTCTAATTGATGTAAAACACATTTTTATGTTGATTATAAATTTGGAAAATATTTAGGAATTCGTAGATATAGTCAAACAATTGATTTCTTTTTGTAACTGTAAAATATTTTGGAATTTTCAAATAGAGTCAAACAATTAATTTTTTTTTTAATTGTCAAATTTATCAACAAAATATTCCCTAAATCAACAATCAAATCTAAATGGAAAAATAATTTAATATGCACTTTCTCTGAGTTAAGTAAACGTTTTTTACACAAATTTACCCTAAATGATACTTACATAATGTTACTTAAATATAATATATTGTTCAGGATAATAATGATTTTTTCCCTGTAATGGAATGATCCAATAAAATAAATTTGATTAAATATTACATAGTTGCTTTATTTTCGTTTGTCTTTGATTGGCTTTGTCTAGTAATGGAAATATCAAATAAAAGAAATTTGATTAAATATTACATAGATGTCTTTATCTTTCGTTTGTCTTTGATCATTAAAAGGGAATGATATTTATTTTTTACTTTTTGATTATTTTTTTGTGTAAGTTAGATAGTTTAATTATGGAACAAAATATAGTACAAAAATCTGCAGTTGCAGATCGAGACCTGAGGCAGACAAGTCAACAGACCCTAGACACCAGCCCTAAGACAACAAGATACTAAAAAGCTCAAAATTCTAACTGCACACCACGTAGGGTGGCATAGCCATTTATCTACTATGCATAGCTTTAACACAGACTATTCTTGAACTGCGCCACTGTAACTATCAAACTATCAGGATATGACAAAGTTACAGTCCAAGAAGTCCACAAAAACAGTTAACAGAAAGACCAAAGAGATGGCACAGACAATCCCGACTTACTGCGGGGGCATCCCGACCCTGCTTGCAATGTCCAATCCTTGTTCCAGGATGTGCTTGTCCACTCTTTCCTGCAGGGAACGGTAATTGTGAATTTCCTTCGGCGGTGCTTGCTGCTTACTATCAGAGCTCGGGGGATCCAGACTCAACGTCTGCCTAAGAAGTCTAATAAGCAGAGTTAACTTCTTATTGAAAGTTTACGCAACATCATGCACGGCCGAGATTTTGTTGTCTAACGCTTCACAAATCTCAAACAAACTTTTTAGTTGGGCTTCAGAGAAATGGTTCTCCCCTTGAGAATTCTGGTCCCCTTCATCCCTGGAGTCTAGAGCTCTTGCCAAAAGGGTCTTGATCCTCCAACTTTCCACTTGTGTACGCACGAACTGCGTGGCTCGCCTAGATACAGTGCCTGGGTCCATCAGCCAATCGACCTCCCTAGCTATATCCTCCTCTGTGCGCTGTTGTTCCTCCTCCTGAACCACAGCTTCCATCTCATCAATCCTGCATTTGTTTCTCGTTGTCGTTCGGGTTTCATACATGCTTCTTGCAGCCTGGAGCTCCTGGTTTGCATTTATGCTTCGACAGCTTCCAGTATCCATGTTGCCCCTATTATCCATCGCTCGATGATCAGCTCGGAACCGAGAACAATAGTAACCCAGAGTAATGCCCTTAGAAGGAGTGATTGAAACGTTGCTCCAACCGTTTGTTAAATAGCTTTTTGCCTTGAGGTTTCCCATGCTGAGCCTCACGTCCCGAAACATCGTGGTAGTACTATCATCATTGTTCCTGTGGATGGCTGTGATGCCTCCAGATATGAAAATAAATGTTGCTCATACCTTGATGAATGTATTCGTGCCAAATGTCCATCCTGCTGAAGAGGCAGCTGCAGTAGTCCCTTCGATATATCAAATTGTAGATGTGATCTCTGTGCACCTTCTGTTGCCATAAATACTTTCGCCAAGCTTGTCCTTTCGACCTGTGCCAACTTTCTCCACTCATATCGTCTCCCGAGTATTCCATTTTGAGGAGCCATAATAGTCTGCCGTTTTCCGGTTAAGCCCGGTTTAGATTACCCACGTCCTCTCTTGCCAGCTGTAAGCATCTCTCCTTAAGGCTCGGACTGTCCACATGTTGCCAGCAACTGTCCCATCCCCTGTCTTGGTTGTCAATGCTGTAGTTTTCCAAGTAATCAGCTAGCCCATTTTCCTTACGCCTCACCGATTGAAAGACTAATCCTTTCATTTCGCCAATTAACTATGCAATGTTCTCCATCACCTTGGCTAGCCTCCAGTGTCTCGTGGCCTTGCAAGCCTGAGTGCCTCCCTGAATTTTCTTTGCGACTGAGATGACCAGGGACGAGTCGCCTTCTACCACTGCATTGCTTGTCGGTAAATTCTTTAGAATTCTGAGCCCTTGTTCTAATGCCGCGAACTCCATCTCATTGTTCGTGCCTTCCCCCAACGCCCTGCAGTAAATATGCACAATTTCTCCTTCCTGGTTTCTAATAACACCTCCAATGCCAGCTATCCCGGGGTTGCCTCTGGAGGCACCATCAAAATTCAGCTTCAGACCTCCCTCTGGCAGGCAATTCCATCTATCGGTCTCCGAGTTTGGTTGTTGCTGGTGTCTCAGTGTGGTGATGCTGTGGTTGACTTCGAGTTTAAAGCACTTCAAGATATGTAAGTCCTGAGCTGATGGCTTCTCGTTGGGATCTACCTTGCACTTAGTTCTAATCAATTGTTTAATATTTGTTAGAATAGTTGCTTTTGATTGCTCAATATTTCTGAGTTCATCCTGAAATACCCTCCTGTTGCGCTCTTTCCATATTGTCCACAATAAGAAGCCTGGCATGGCTTTCCAGATGTTATTGACTCTCTGGTTTTTAGAAAAATTGTTTTGCCAGTTTAGAATCGTGTTTTGGATGGACTCTCGATCACGGTCTGATTTCCGTAGAATTCCCTCTGTCCAGATCCATAGATGGTTTGCCCAGTCACACGAGTTAAATAGGTGGTTAATAGTTTCTTCTTCTCCTAAGCACATCGGGCATCTGGAAGGTCCTCCAAACCCTTTTCTGCGTAGATTTTCCCATGTCAGGGTTTTGTTCCTCATTAGTAGCCATAGGAATGTCTTAATTTTTGGCCAAAATAGACTGTCCCACACTTTGTTGCACCAGGGCACTGCTTCCTCCTGTTCTGCCTTTACTATCATTTCCCTTACTTCTTTTAGTGAGAAATTTCCATTTCCTGTCATACCCCATCTTAGCTGATCCTCTTCCTCTGTTTTCCTTATCTTTCTCTTAAGAATCTGACTGTTGAGTTGTTTTATTCTTTCATTTTCCTCAATGTTGTTATCAACGTTGAGATGTATCCATTCTCTCCAGTTTGCATCTCTGCTACTCAGGTCCCAGTAATGGCATACTCTGCTTATGCCTTCATTCTGGCTGGTTTGTTTGAGATATAAAAGCTCTGGGGTGTCTAATTTGGGGAGTTGTTGCCAAGCATCTTCCCAAAACATGGCTAACCTACCATTACGTATTTCCCAGAAGCTATTTTCCTGCACTAGGCTACGGTTTTGTCTTGCAAGATTCCATATGGGCGAGACCTCTGGAACCTCCTGCAATATTATGAGATCCTGATGATTTCAGTTTGGGATGTACTTTTATTTCCAATGTCTGGCCCATGGCAAATTGGTCTCTTTAATCCATCTCCACCATAGCTTTGCACCACAGGTTATATTGACAACCGCCGGATCCACTAGATTTAGTCCCCCCACATGTTTCGGCTTGCATAATTTGTTCCATGCTACTAATGCTCATTTTCTCTTGTCCCCATTCCCACTCCATAAAAAGGATCTCTGTATAGCTCTGTTTTGTTGAAGAATCCCTTTGGGGGTCGGTAGCATGGATAGTAAGTACTGCGGTATAGCCTGTAACACAACCTTGGTGAGGATTAATCTTCCGACAAAGTTGAGCGCCCTATGTGTCCAGTGTTTGCATCTGTTTTCCATATTGGCTATGATCTTTTCCCAGTGCACTTTCTGCCAAGGCCACAGAGTGAGGGGAGCTCCTAAATATCTCGAAGGTAAACTGCCTATCCGGAAGCCTAGAAGTTGAGAAAGGTGAGCTTGAATAGCATGATGAGTGTTGAAGAAGAAAATCGTAGATTTGGAAAAGTTGATTTCCATTCCTGAGGCTCTGCTAAAGAGATCTAAGATTTCCTTGAATGCCAATGCCTCTTTCACTGTGGGGCTGCCGTGTAACATGGTGTCATCCGCAAACTGCTGATGGGTGGTAGCCGATATAGATGGGATTGGTTGAAGACCTTTAATTGCCCCTTCAGCTTTCTTCTTGGCTATAATTCTGCTGAGACCCTCCATGAGGATAACGAATAGGAACGGGGATAAAGGATCACCCTGTCTTATTCCTCGCAAAGGTGAGAAAGGTTCCGAAGGGGCTCCATTAACTAAGATCGAAAACCTTGAGGATTTGATGAGGGACAGTATGCAGTTAACCCAATGCCTGTTGAAACCGAAAGCGTCCAGAATGGCTTCAAGGTATTTCCAGCTCACCTTGTCATAGGCTTTTGATAAATCCAACTGCATTAACATCCCTGCTTTTTTCCTTGAATGTAGAGTGTGAATCATCTCTTGAGCAAGAATGATGTTGTCTAATATTTGCCTTCCCTCTGCATAGCCCGATTGCTCTTCGGAGATGATGCCCGGGAGAATGGGCTTCAGCCTATTGGCAATAACTTTTGATATTATTTTATAGATGACATTGCAGAGAGCAATAGGTCTGAACTTTTCAGGGGTATTGGCTTCCTCTACCTTTGGAATTAGCGCTATGAAGGTCGAGTTAATGGATTTGAGTATGGTTCCAGAACGTCTGGAGTCCTATACAACCTCCCAAACATCCTGCTTCACAATATTCCAGCAAGCCTTGTAAAAATTGATTGTGAACCCATCCGGCCCAGGGGATTTATCGCTTGGCATGCTTCTTACAGCTTCCTCAACCTCTTCCAATGTAATTTCCCTACTAAGGGCCCAGTTCTGCTAAGAGGTGACAGCTTTAGGAATGGCTTTTAGAAGTTCCCTAATGGCTTCTCCTCTATTTAACCGTGGTTCCTATGCTATGGATCTGCAATGAGCTGAAAGCAACTGTGATATGTCATGGTGGTTCTTCACTGACTCCCAATTTTCATTTCTCATCTCAAGAATTTTGTTTGAATTTCTGTAATCTAGGGCAGATCTGTGAGAAAATTTTGTATTCTGCGCTCCCTCTTTTAGCCACTTAATCCTTGAATTTTGCCTCCAGAGAATTTCTTCCTGCCTACATCGCCTGTGCCACTGTTGAGTTAGTGTTTTTTCCTGTTTGATGGAGTCCTCACTGCTTTGTCCAGCTGCCCATTCTCTGTGAATTTGTTCCAACTTATTTTCTATAAGGGTTTTCTCCTTGAAGATATCTCCAAAAACTTTTCTATTCCACTCTTTTATCTTATCTTTAATGAGTCTTAATTTCTTCTGCAAAATGAACATTTTGGATCCCTCACCCTCCATAGGTTCTAACCACCAGTTTTTGACCATCTGAAGGAAGTTGGGATGATCCAACCAAAATTTTTCAAATCTGAAGGGTTTATTCCTTGGTGTGCCATGAACATCAATTATGAGCGATATTGGCCAATGGTCTGACCCTCCACTAGGAAGGATATCTGACTCTACAAGGATGCCATCCAATATGATGCTTTCAGAAACCAAAAATCTATCCAAGCGAGAGGCTATCATTCTATTTCCCCCTCTTTTATTGTTCCAGGTGAAATTGCCACTCTTGGTGTGAATGTCTACCAATTTAGCATTCTGAATGAACTAATAAAAGACTCCGCGTCCCTATTAAGTTTCCTTAGACCCCCTTTCTTCTCTAGAAGGGTTGTTATCATATTGAAGTCACCCCCCATTATACATTTGGACATTGGATGCTTGCTAATGAGCCTATTTAAGGAATTCAGGAAATTGATTTTATCCTCTATCTTCTGTGGTCCATAAACATTTACACATAAAAATGATTCAGAATTACCTGTGGGTTGAGCTTCCACCGCAATGAAGTGCTTGTTCGCTTCTGCAGATAGTATTTGAATTTCTCTTGTGTCCCATAGTGTTGCTAGGCCTCCTTCTCTACCCTGACTTTCAACTTCTAGAAAATTAATGTGCCTTCCTATCTTCTTGGTAATCCCTGCCATGCTGGAACCATTGCATTTGGTTTCTTGTAAGAACATGATGTCCGGTCTATATTTCTGGAATTTGCGCTTCAGCAGTCTATGCTTTGCTTGGCTGTTTAGCCCTCTTACATTCCAAGATATGATCTTCATGATAAACTTGAGGTATTATTGAAAGGTCAGGAAGGCGCTGAGAGCCTTCATATTCCCTGAGTTGATCATTATCATTCCTAGCTCCTGCAGAACTTCATTGCTTGTCTTTCTGCCCCTTTTCTTCTTTTGCCTTGAGCTTGATGAGTTCCAAAGAAGACTCTTCGGGTGGTGACTATTACCTCTTGCGATGCCTAGCTGTTTATGTTGCCTTTCTAGTGCTGCTTTCTGCCTTGCTGTAAACAGATCACTAATTTTTTTGATTTCTTCTTCTGGTACCGTTTCTATACCCTGATTTTTCCAGTTCTCCACTATGGCGGGTAGATTCATCCCTTCCCGAGCTAAAACTTCCTCCAGCTCAATGTCCTCGCTCCCTCCATCACTGGTCAACATGTCTGTGTCCTCCTCCGGCTCTTCTGGGTGCTCCCTCATTTGGACTTCGTTGTCGTTTTTGTCCTCTTCCTCTTCTTTCCTGGTTCATTCCTCCTTGTCTCTTAGCTCCTTATCTGTTGCTATGTTTTTCTGTGTATCCTCTGAGTCTGTCTCCAGATCCAAGAGCTCAAAGGTATTGCTGTTGTTGTTTCTATCTATTCCTGCTCTGTATGCCCTTCTTCTGTTGGCTCTCTGCCTTGACTTCGGGGTTATAAAGTTATTTTTGCCTTTATTTACTGGTTCTGCTTTAGTG
This sequence comes from Pinus tabuliformis, assembly GCA_031772625.1. Taxonomy (NCBI): domain Eukaryota; kingdom Viridiplantae; phylum Streptophyta; class Pinopsida; order Pinales; family Pinaceae; genus Pinus; species Pinus tabuliformis. The sequence goes on from CM062812.1 coordinate 94,150,472, forward strand.
TCCTCCTCCTTCTTGTTCATAGGGCATTCCCTTATTAAAAGTCCGTGTTCATGACATTTCCAGCAGCAAAACGGGATTTGCTCATAGTCTATTGCCTGAAAATAATCCTCATCCCTATATTCGAGTCATAGCCCCTCGTACAGTGCCCCTGATACATCCATTTCCACGCATATTCTTGCGTAAGAGGTGTATTTCTTCTGCAATGTTGCCTCTGAGGCTTTGATAAAATTCCCCAACTGATTTCCAATTTGCTTTAGAGCATTCAAACCCCAATGGTCTATCGGGAGAGAAAACAAGCGGATCCACACTGGAACCTGCGTAAAAGATTCCTTCTCCGGTACAAAGTTCGGTTTCCATGGCCGCATGTATAAGCCAGCTGAGGCCATGAAATACGGGCCTCCATCGAAAATCCTGTCCTTGTCTTCCAGGTTAGTAAACACAACTGTAAATAAGCCTTTGGCTCCCAAATGCAATTTAACATCTCCTCGGGGCTTCCAATGCTGTCTGATCCACTGACACAAGGCTCTTTCAGTTGGCCACATTCCCATGAACTTACATATGACTGCATGTTCTGCCATGTGCTCTCTATAGGCTTGTATCTCTGGATCCGTTATTACAACTCTAATATTGTCAGCTTTCCTTGGTTTACAAATACCATTTGCTGTTGAGTCTTTGTTAGGGTCTGATCTCGTGTCCCCTTCCTTCTCTTTGTTCCCCTGCCTGCTGTCTGTGGGCTCCCCGTTTGCTCCTTGTTGTTTTTCCTTGTTTCCTGTCAGATTTTGCCCTGAAGCGTTTCTGTCTTCATTATCTGCCAAACCCTCATTTTCTTTGCCTTTGATTATTGTATTGCTGCTTGGTTCATTGTCTTCCACTTGTGTTTTCTCCTTGTTTTTCCCGCCGCTCTGCTTGAGCCTGTCATTCCCCGAGATTCTGACTCCCTCCTTTGCTTGCTGCCTTTGTTTCTGCATGATTATTTGTTTATAGGTGGGGGTCCCTGTTTGTTCAATTTAGTGATGTCTAAATTGCAACTTTTAAATGTCAACCCGGGGCTCGTAAGCTAATGAAGTGAGGTGTACTATATGTACTTAGATAACCTTTTCTTAATCTTTTGTCGTTTTTATCTTTTTAGTTTGTTTTTTATTGTATCTTTCCTAATGTGATGTGATGGAGATGTAATAAAGTGAGTGAACGTGGGTGATTGTGATGATTTCTAAGTGATTTCTTGAAACTTAAAGGGTATTCTAAAAGAAAGCTTGAACAACAATTGCGATAAAATCAAAGCTTAAAATCAAATAAAGGACTAATGGCATCAGCCCAGTATCTCTGCTGCTGATGAAAATGAAAATGAAATCTATATTAACTCAATTAAAAGCAAGAACAAATACTTTACACTACTTTACACTATTTTAACTCTTCATTTAAATCTAATCTAAGTGAGACAAATCACACTATTTTAACCTTTTCTTAATCATGTGAGAACAATTATGAACAGGTCAGTAATGTGAGTCCTAAAGCAAAATAAACCAAGCTGCACTAAGTGATATTTTGGCTCCAATAAAGTTAGTTGATTATAGAAAAAGAACCATCAATAAATGAACAACTTGATAACTACTGAGGAGAAAGTAAAGTGCAAGTTAAAGAAATGATACTAATGAAAATCAAACTGCAGAAAAATAAAGGTCTGCAGCCTAGACAAGATGATCACACATGCCGCTAGTTAGGAAACGAAAATAAATAAAACTATCCCGGGCTCGCCTAAGAAACCTGCATAACACACTGATCAGTCATGAACAAAAGTGCAGAAATGTAAATCAGCAGAATTATGTACACTAATATACATGTTGAAAAATAAAATGCAGCAATTCATAAAGGTAACTGTACATTAATATACATGAAATCAGAAAAAGAAATGCGAGAAAGTAAAAGTAAAACTACTGTACAGTGGCTGTAGCAAACAGGTGCCCTCTGCCTACTTCAGCCAATCAAAGGAGCAGTTACACGCTTAGAAACAGAACAGTCTTCTCATAAATTAATCAGCAAATGTAAAATACAGTGGGGAGCTTATGAAACGTTTACAAAAGAGGTTTCAACAGAGTTTACAAAATGGATTAACGACTAACTATCCAGCGTTCAAAGACGCTTTATTTATAGCAGAGGAAAGCAAACTAACTTAACGAAAACTAAGCTATTCAAGCAGCTGTGTAAAAACACGTAATCTTGCTGCGTCCTCGGATTTAGGCAACGGTCATTGTGGGCATTCAATTTGCTGTTGGATTCATGTTTCCCACTGTCTTCGTGGCTGAGGGAGATGCCACCTGTTCTTCACGTGCTCCAAAACAGAACACGCAGAGCCGTGCCACCGCCAATGACCTCTGTTTGACCGTATTTTCTTCCTCGTTGACCACGGGTTTTTATGACCGGTTTGGGTGAGCTGGAAGGACACACACCATGTCCTTGGTTCCACGAACTTGCCCATGTGGCTCTTCTTCCCGGAGGACACCTGGAACATATCATTTAATAAAACGGCTGTGGAATCCGGGGTTGGCTGCGGAAACCGGGATCAGCTGCGGAAACCCTGTGTGAGCTGCGGAAACGCAGCACTTTGAACCAAAATTCTAAACCAACAACAGTCATTAGCATAATTAGCAAACCATGTAAAAAGTCCTAAAATACAATGATTTGAGCAATTTGATGGAGGGAATGAGTGGCAAAAGAAGGAAATGAATAGGAAAAGGAGGCTGAGAGGATGTGTAAAGAAATGCAGGTTTGAGGCTCAACATACCCCCACTGTGAAGGTGTTGCATGTCCTCATGCAACCAAAACTTTGTCATTTTTTTTCAATCCATGTGCTCAGATGCTTCTACCAAAACATCTAGCCTTCTTCTCTTTCTCCTTGCTGCCAAAATTGTCCTTGGTTTTCTGACTAAACACCTGAATTTCAAATTGATCAATGCCTTGCTCAGCTTCTTACATTTTCTCTTCAATTTTCTGTTCTTCTTCTGCCAGAGTCCTAAGTGAAGCATGGTATTGTCATGGACAATTTTGTCCACCTTGCTTTGTTCTTTCAATGCTTCGTTTTCTTGTTTAATATGTCGGTTCAGGACTTCTAGCTCAAACACCTCCTGTTTTAAAGATTTGACCTGTTCATCAAGGGGCAATATAGTGCTTGGACCTGCAACTGATTGCTCTAAGGTCTCTAAGTAGTTATAGGCTTCTTGCTGGGTGGAATCAACCTAAGGTGTTTTTCTCGGCCTGAACTCAAATTCTGATAAAGGAGGACTGTTTTCTCTTTCCTGTTGAAAAGGACTTTCCTCACGTGGAGGACTTGCCTCTATATCTTGCTGAGCTGGACCTTTTTCAGGTGTTCCTAAGTCAATGAAATGTGATTTTTTAGTAATACTCATTTTTCCTTTAAGTCTACTGCTTCTTCTCACTTGTGCACTAGTGCTCCTTTGCTGGGCACTTTGTTTTTCTTTTTGTTTCTTCTTTGAGAGGGCAGCAGCTTGAAGTTGTGCTAGTCTATCAGCCAAGGTTTGAGAGTCTTCTTCTACTGAAGGTTCAGGTGATGGATGTGATTCTTGAACAATTGTTTTCCCTTTATCCTTTTTCTGCTTCTTAGTTCTGGCTCCCTCCTCTTCTTCTTGAGCAATTTCTTGAGTTTCTACTATAGGAGGATCTTGGGCTGCAACATCTCTTTCTCTTCTCCTACTTCTTTTTGGGATTCTGGGGGAGCTGCTAGAGGCTTCAATCACCTCTTGGAAATGGTTTCTGATTAGAAACTTTTCCCATGTATCCTTGTTATTCTTCAATTGCTCTTCTATGAGAATTCTAATGAACCTGTGATGATACAAGTGGGATTCAATATGGCCTACATGCTTTTGGACAGTGGAACTCATTTTCTTTAGGCTTGCTAATAGAAAGTAGGGTAAATTGAGGGCATGGCCTTCCATGAAATTCATCATAATCCTTGCATGGTACATATACATAGTGCCAAACCTACCCTCACGTGTAATAAACTTCTGAACAAGTAATAACAGCGCAAACCATTCTTCTTTAATTAGGTTCATAGGAATTCCTTTGGTAAATATGGAAGTATCCATACCTGGGTTCTTAAGCATGTCTTTCCATCCCTGATCTTCCAGCCCTCTGTTCTTAAACCATCTGTCTCCCTGCTGTGATAAACTGGTTGCTGCTGCTATTGTGGCCTCTTTTATTGTGAATTTCAGGTCCCCTACTTCCACGGTGTGTCCATTGAAGGATCGAGCAAATGCTTTCGTTACCTCCTTATCATAGCCTCTGAATTTTTGAATGAACTTCAACCACTTCGCTTTCTTTAATGCTTCCTTTGTCTGTGGGTACCCTTCTAAATACTTCGGACCCTCAGGTTCAGCTCTAAGCAGCTTCCCCATCTTCGGCTCTCAACTTCGGCTGAAGCTTTGACTGTGTGTGGATGCTCAAGGAGGATGCTCACGGAAAAAAACACAGGTGGATTACGGCTGTAAGTGGAGTAGCCGTAACGAAATGCAAGGCGTATTGCAAAACTGCAATCGGGGTTTGAAACAGAGCTGTGGAGTTTGCAGTGGAAATGAAAGTGGAAATGGTGTGAGTACGAGGGAGTAGAAGACAACACGAGAAATGAGTTCGATGCATGCGGAAATAGAGTGATAAGTGGACGGAATAATGGCCGAATCCTTTAGAGTCGGGTGGCTTACGCACACGTCTCAGCGTTGGCTGTGGAAATGACGGTAAGGAGAGCCGTGGTACATTGGGTTACGTCACAGAGGTACGACCAGTAATGGAGGAGCAGCCCCGTTTCAAGTTTTGAATTAATGATGATTAGGGGACCGTTAAAAAGGTATGAGGTGGATGAAGCATTCTCGTGGAGGAGGAGTGGGATGATCTTTCCTAATCATTGCATTTAGTGGCTCTTTCCATGATTTAATAATTATGCATAAAATGAAATTAAATTGTTGTTTGGAAAAGATTTTGATCATACCTTCATGAGTTTGCCATGTGTTGATTAAGGTTGCTGACCCATTATTGCTTTCTGATCTTGCAGATGCCTCATATCCTTGCTGCCCTTGGTGATGATTATACCTCTGACTGTGATTTTTGAAAACAGAGTAATCCTGGTTGTAAAGACAGAGTGTGCTGGCTGTGGAAATCGTTTCGAGCTGCGGAAACTGGTGTTAGCTGCGGAAACGGTTCCCAGTTGCGGAAACTGAGACAACACTCCTTTCACTTCACAAAATAGTTAGAAAAAGAACTAACTAAATGAAATAGTCCCGAGAGGGACTTTTATTGATGGAATGGAATGAGATGAATGAAATGGAATGAAAATGAAGTGGAATGGAGATGGAGATGGAAGTGAGGTGGATGAACTGAAATGGCGAATGAGATGGAAAGGGAGAGAGATTTCTTTTTTTTTGGAAAATATAAAGTGTCAGGTGTCCCTGATTTTCACCTTATATTTTCTGTATAAGACTGCCAATTCAAGATTGATTTTCAGGCTATATATATATATATATATATATATATATATATATATATATATATATATATATTTATAAACTGAAAGAAACAAAAACTAGGCTGATGGAGGAGAAGAATTCTTCTCCACCAGCCTCATTGCAGAATTTTCTTGGAATATTTTGACAAAGTCCTCTTTTGAGAGTGGCTTATGATAAATTTTCAATCGGTGGCCATTCACAATGAGAGGAGTTTGAAACTCATCAATAGTCTTGACTCGAACTGCTCGATTGCTAAAGACTTCATCAATCTCATATGGTCCAAGCCAATGAGTTTGAAATTTTCCTTTGAAGTCTTTAAACTTGGAATCAAACAGTAACGCCCAATCTCCTTTTTGAAACTTTTTCTCCTTGATATATCTGTCATGCCACTTAGTTCTTTGGTGCTGAACTAGATCAGTCCTTAAAATTGCATCTTGTCTTATTTCATCTAGCTCATTCAGCTGCTCCATTATGTGCTTTTGGGCTTCTGATAGATTCATCCCCAACTGAACTGCCATCTTGAAGGTCTTGATTTGAAACTCAATGGGGAGCAAGACTTCTTTCCCATAAACAAGTTCATAGGGAGAATGTCCTGTTGTGTTCCTCCATGTAGTTCTATAGGCCCATAAGGCTTCAGGAAGCCTTTCTGCCCAATCTCTTCTATGGAGATGAACAGTTTTGGTGATGATGCTCTCAAGAACTTTATTTGTGGATTCCACTTGACCATTTGCTTGCGGATGGTATGGAGTAGATTTTCTATGCTTAATTTTGTATTCTTCCATCAGCTTCTCCGTCAAGTTAGATGTAAATTGGCTTCCCTGATCTGTCACAATTTCTCTTGGGACACCAAAATGAGTAAAAATATCCTCAAAAAGAAATTGAACAACTGAATTTTCAGTGGCAGAAGGCAATGCCTTGGCTTCTACCCATTTAGTAACATAATCAGTGCAAACCAATATATACTTCTTTTGTTTAGATGGTGGATTGATAGGTCCAATGAAATCTAAAGCCCATTTTTCAAAGGGTTCGATGAGTACCCGTGGTTGTAATGACATTTCATTTGAAAGAGTTGGTCTCCCACCTCTTTAGCAGCTGTCACACCTTCTAACATATTTTTTTGCATTTTGAAGAGAGAAGGCCAATAATATCCCAAAGAAAGGATTTTATAGGCAGTCCTCTTGTCAGCAAAGTGTCCACCGCACGGTTCATCATGACATGCCTTAAGGATGTCAGGCATTTCATCTTCCCGAACACATCTTCTGATCACACAATCTAGCCCTGTTTTGAACAATTCATTAGAAATCCATGAATACTTTGAACTTTCCTGAATGATTTTCCTTTTCTCATTAGGAAATAAGTGTGGAGGTAGCTTCCCTGTAACCAAATAGTTAGCAATGTCTGCATACCAATGAGTTTTAGTAGTTACTGCAAACAAATATTCATCTGGAAACTTATCCTCTACAGGAGAATCTTCGTTAGTATTTTGGATTCTGGACAAGAAATCAGCTACTGTATTTTGTTTCCCTGGTCTATCTAACACAGTAATATTGAATTCTTGTAAAAGTGAAAGCCATCTTGTAACTCTTCCATTAGTAACAGGTTTATTCATGAGATATCTAATTGCAGAATGATCAGTATGGACAAAAGTTTCATAGCCGGTTATATAATGTCTAAACTTATTGATTGCATGAACAATGGCTAAGAACTCGTTTTCAGTCACAGTATAATTTAACTCAGTGGGAGTCAAATTTTTACTGGTGTAGTAAATGGCATAAGGAATTAAATCCTTTTGACCCAACACAGCTCCTAGAGCTGTATCTGAAGCATCTGTAGAAATATGGAAAGGAAGTTTCCAATTTGGTCCTCTCAAAATGGGTGCTTCAGATATTCTTGTTTTTAAAGTTTCAAATGCAGATTGACAGTCAGGATCCCAATTGAATTCACAGTCTTTTGTAAGCAATTTGAAAAGCGGAGATGCTATCTTAGTAAAGTTTTCAATAAATCTTCTATAATATCCAGTAAATCCAAGAAAACTTCTAACATCTTTCTGACAATTTGGAATAGGTAACTTGGAGATGACTTCAACTTTTGATCTATCAACTTTAATTCCATCTCCTGAAATATGATGTCCTAAAAAAATCCCTTCAATAAACATCATAAAGCATTTTTCATGACTTAATGAAAGATTTGTTTCTTTACATCTTATAAGGACTTTTTCCAAATTTTCTAATGCTTCTTCAAATGAGTTACCATAAACTGTAAAATCATCCATATAGACCTCTACACAATCATGAATTAGATCAGAAAAGATTCCTAATACTGCCCTTTGAAATGTTGCGGGTGCATTACATAATCCAAAAGGAAGTACTCGGTAAGCAAAAGTCCCCCATGGACAGGTAAATGTGGTTTTGTCCTGATCTTCAGGTGCTACCTGAATCTGATTGTAACCACTAAAACCATCCAGAAATGAGAAATACTTTTTACCTGCTAAAGTATCTAATACTTGATCAATAAAGGGTAAAGGAAAGTGATCCTTCAAAGTTGCTTTGTTCAATTCCCTATAATCAATGCAAACCCTCCATTTACCATTCTTTTTAGGTACTATAACCAAAGGAGAAACCCACCGGCTATCTGAAATGGGGTAAATGAAGTTTACATTAAGTAACTTTTGGAGCTCTTCTTTCACTATATCCCTAAGGTTTGGATTCATCCTTCTTTGAGGTTGTCTGATTGGTCTACTATTTTCCTCAATATAGATGTGATGAATGCAAGTCTTCGGGTCAATACCTTTCATATCTGTATATTCCCATGCAAATGCAGTAGAATGCTTTTGCAAGACTTTGGTTAGCTCTTCCTGTTGTGATTTTTCCAAGTTTTCGTTGATATTCAGTGTTTTTCCTGGAAAAATCTCAATGGCAGAGCTACCAAACTCTTCCATAGAGAAAAGAGACATCTGTCTAGATGATAGACACTCAATGTCAGAATCCAACTGAAATTGTGTGTGGTCATATTCTGAAGATGATTCAAAATTTTCTAATGTGTTCAGAATTTGACTATCTTCACTAATCTCAGAAATGGTAAAGACAGGCTGTATAATATCTTCATCATCAACCCACTCATTATCCCTTATTTCTATAATTGCTTTTGCTGGAGGATACAGATTGAACTTCTTTGTCGAATTACCATCAGAAATATACATATCCCCAGACCTACAACTTATGAAAGCATCAGCTGTGGCTAGCCAAGGTCTTCCTAAAATAAGAGGATGTCCTCCTAGATTACTCTTGGGAGTTAAAATCATGAAATCCACTGGATATTCCCAAGAGTCTAGGTAGACTGGAATGTCTTCTAATACACCATCTGGTTTAATAATTGATCGATCTGCAAGTTGCAATAAAGTAGGTGTAAAAAGAAGATTAGGAAGTTTTAGTTGATCCATAGTCTGTCTACTCATGATGTTGATAGCAGCCCCTAAATCAATCAAAGTATTTGGTATTTCTACCCCATTGATATGTGTTTTGACAATTGGACTACCGGGATCTACATATTTCTGCATAGTAATTTTTCCCATCATGATATCTGCAATTTTTCCTACCAGGTGGATCCTTCTGGTATCTCTTGGTTTCCTTCCTGGTCTTTTAAGACTCAACTCCTTTATTTTTTTTGCTAGAATAGGAATCTCTTTAATGGCTTGTAACAAGGGAATCTTGATACAGACATTCTTCAATTCATCTAGAAAATTATAGTCAGGCAACCAAATTTGTTTTTCCACTCCTTTATCAATTTGTAATCTTTCATGGAAAGGAGGTGTGGATAAGGATGCAGGTTGCTCAACTATGGGAGTTGTGGGGGTTACTTCTTTTTCTTTTTCTTTTTGAGTGTTTGGGTTTTGAAGAGATGCTTCAGAACCCTTATTGGCTTCAAGAGACTCTTCCTCAAAAATGCTTTTCTTTTGATTATTTATAGAAGGTTTATCTAAGACTCTACCTGACCTGAGTTGTACTTCATTGAGAGGAACAATCATATAGGTAGGAAATTGTTGACCTTCCATCATGTAGGCATTTTGAGGGTTTTTATTATTGGGGTTTGGAAATGGCTGAGAGGGAAGTTGATTTGACTTCTGTTGGAATGGAAGCAAGAGTTGAGAATTTGGATTCTGTTGAGAAGGTTGTTGTTGTGGAAATGGAAATGATAGTTGTGGATTTTGATTTGGAAGTTGTGGAGCTTGTTGGTTTTGAAAAGATGGAGGATATTGGTAAAATTGAGCAAATATCCCATAAGGATTTTGCATACCTTGTACCCATGATTGAAAAGAATTTTGAGGTTGGGACCAAGGTTGTTGCCAAGGATTCCAATTTGGTTGGGGTTGAAAATTCATAGAGTTGTTAAACCCTTGATTTTGTTTCCCCTGCCAAGGTCTCCTTGCAACAAAACAGAGAGATTCGATTGTATTTGGATCTTCTTGAAAGACAGCTTTGAGCCCAGGAATTGAAGGACAATCCTTGGTCTCATGGTTCTCTGAACAAATTACACATGTTTCTACAACTTTTGCATCCAAGGGACATTCCCTTAGAGCATGTTTCTTCCTACACTTTGGGCAAAAGATGGCCAAAGCCTCAGCTTCTGCTTTCTGCTTATTGTGAATCTTAAGGGTGTCTAGTTGCTCACTAAGACTCCCTAAGATATCAGTTTTGAATTCATCAAGCATGTTGCCAATCTCAGCCCTACTTACCGATCCAGTTGCAGATTTATTTTCTCTGATGAGAGAAGGATCTCTAGACCCTTTTTGAGTTTTGGATTTCCCCCTTGAGAGATGGACACATAATTCTGCTATATCAGAAAGTGGAAGTTGAGATACATCCCCTTTTCCCATCATATTCAAAAGATCTATCCATTCATCTCTAATGGCTTTTAGTAAAAGGGCTTTCAAGGTCTCCTCATCCAAGTTACTCATTTTTGCTCTTTTCAGATTGTATTGAAATCTTTCAAGTAATTCCTCCAAGTTTTCATCTTCTTTTTGCATCATTTTGAATACCTCATCCTTGTGATTGGTGGGCATACAATAGTCCAGGTACCTATCCAAAAATGCCTGTTTCATATCATTCCAAGACCTAATGGATTGAGTGAGTAATCCCATGAACCATTTCAAGGCTGCTCCTTTGAATGTTGAAGGAAACGGTTTGAGTTTTTGAGAGTCATCCAGATAGTCATAAGTTCGACACACCACCTCAAACTCAAATAGAAATGTTTCAGGGTCCTCATTCCTAAACCCATGGAAGTTTGGGAGGACAGATGGTGGGATGTTTTTCATTGTGGCTCGGGAGTCCTCATCAACTATAGGAAACCCGAATGAGTTATCCCCATCCCTATTTCCTCCAATGTTACCTCTACCTCCTCCATTGTTTCCTCCTCCTCCTCTACCTCAAACTCTACCAAATCTAGTTGCTCCTTCCTCTGTCATGGTAGTTTCCCTGGAGACTTCAGAGTCTTCTGGTTCTTCTACTAAGGGTGTATGAGAAGGAATTTCTCCCTCTTCTTCAGGTGGTTCTACTTCTTCAATTACAATTTGTCGCTCTGGAGAAAGAAGGAAAGGATCTCTCTCTAATTCAGATTCGATGGAAGGTATGGGAGAGTCGAATCCTGCCTCTTGAATTCCAGGAATCCTAGGGCTAGGAGTGTAAGTTGGAGATGATGGAGGTGTCTCTTGTCTATTCCTTGAAGTAGATGGAGTTGTAAAAATCGAACTTTTGGCTCTAGCTAAAAACCTTTCCCTAGAATCTCTTGCCCTATGCATGTCATTTTTTTTTTATTTTTCTTCAAGTTGGGCTAATAATTCTCTTTCTGATCTTCCAGGTCACTCTAGGTGCAAGAAGAGAGCATACTCAAGAAACTATTAAACCAATAACTCTCTCTTTTCTGATCCTCCAGATCACATTAAGTGCAAGAGGAGAGCATACTTTGAGATGTTATCAATTTCCTTCCTTGAAATTTTCTTGTTATCTTTTTTTTTAAGAATCTGGCTACCTAATTTCACTTCCCCGGCAACGGCGCCAAAATGTTTGGTCAATTTAGTGATGTCTAAATTGCAACTTTTAAATGTCAACCCGGGCTCGTAAGATGATGAAGTGAGGTGTACTATATGTACTTAGATAACCTTTTCTTAATATTTTGTCGTTTTTATCTTTTTAGTTTGTTTTTGATTGTATCTTTCCTAATGTGATGTGATGGAGATGTAATAAAGTGAGTGAACGTGGGTGATTGTGATGATTTCTAAGTGATTTCTTGACACTTAAAGGGTATTCTAAAAGAAAGCTTGAACAACAATTGCGATAAAATCAAAGCTTAAAATCAAATAAAGGACTAATGGCATCGGCCCAGTATCTCTGCTGCTGATGAAAATGAAAATGAAATCTATATTAACTCAATTAAAAGCAAGAAAAACTACTTTACACTACTTTACACTATTTTAACTCTTCATTTAAATCTAATCTAAGTGAGACAAATCACACTATTTTAACCTTTTCTTAATCATGTGAGAACAATTATGAACAGGTCAGTAATGTGAGTCCTAAAGCAAAATAAACCAAGCTGCACTAAGTGATATTTTGGCTCCAATAAAGTTAGTTGATTATAGAAAAAGAACCATCAATAAATGAACAACTTGATAACTACTGAGCAGAAAGTAAAGTGCAAGTTAAAGAAATGATACTAATGAAAATCAATCTGCAGAAAATAAAAGGTCAGCAGCCTAGACAAGATGATCACACATGCCACTAGTTAGGAAAAGAAAAGAAAGAAAACTATCCGGGCTCACCTAAGAAACCTGCATAACACACCGATCAGTCATGAACAAAAGTGCAGAAATGTAAATCAGCAGAATTATGTACACTAATATACATGTTGAAAAATAAAATGCAGCAATTCATAAAGGTAACTGTACATTAATATACATGAAATCAGAAAAAGAAATGCGAGAAAGTAAAAGTAAAACTATTGTACAGTGGTTGTAGCAAACAGGGGCCCTCTGCCTACTTCAGCCAATCCAAGGAGCAGTTACACGCTTAGAAACAGAACAGTCTTCTCATAAATTAATCAGCAAATGTAAAATACAGTGGGGAGCTTATGAAACGTTTACAAAAGAGGTTTCAACAGAGTTTACAAAATGGATTAACGACTAACTATCCAGCGTTCAAAGACGCTTTATTTATAGCAGAGGAAAGCAAACTAACTTAACGAAAACTAAGCTATTCAAGCAGCTGTGTAAAAACACGTAATCTTGCTGCGTCCTCGGATTTAGGCAACGGTCGTTGTGGGCATTCAATCTGCTGTTGGATTCATGTTTCCCACTGTCTTCGTGGCTGAGGGAGATGTCACCTGTTCTTCACGTGCTCCAAAACAGAACACGCAGAGCCGTGCCACCGCCAATGACCTCTGTTTTACCGTATTTGCTTCCTCGTTGACCACGGGTTTTTATGACCGGTTTGGGTGAGCTGGAAGGACACAAACCATGTCCTTGGTTCCACGAACTTGCCCATGTGGCTCTTCTTCCCGGAGGACACCTGGAACATATCATTTAATAAAATGGCTGCAGAATCCGGGGTTGGCTGCGGAAACCGGGATCAGCTGCGAAAACCCTGTGTGAGCTGCGGAAACGCAGCACTTTGAACCAAAATTCTAAACCAACAACAGTCATTAGCATAATTAGCAAACCATGTAAAAAGTCCTAAAATACAATGATTTGAGCAATTTGATGGAGGGAATGAGTGGCAAAAGAAGGAAATGAATAGGAAAAGGAGGCTGAGAGGATGTGTAAAGAAATGTAGGTTTGAGGCTCAACAGTCCCAATGGACCCCTCTGCACCCATTTGGACAGTCAGCTTTTGTCCCCTTCTTAACAGTGTTGCTATCCGTGTTTTGTTCACTTCCAGCTCTGAAACTGCTGCAGTTACTCAGAAACCCTCGTTTCCGCCATCGCTAGAACTCCTTCAACCTGGTTTTCATTGTTATGACTATCATTTTGCACAATTGTTTGGCTAGTAGCTTAAACTTGGAGCATGATCACATTTTAACTTTTTTATTATTAAAAGGGAATACTATTTTTTTTTTTTTTTCCATATTAAGGTGTAATAAGTTCGAATTGGTGTGTTGTGTAATGAGGTCAAAATTTTGTTTCAAAAATTTGAATTGGCTTTAGAGAGGAGAAGAGAACCAAGATGAGAAAGCAACCAAGCAAGGAAAGGAAAGAAAGGAAAAGCAAAAGAAGGACAAGAAAGCAAAGGAAAGAAAGGATCGAGCAAGGAAGAGTTGGATCAAGCGGCTTTAGTGGAAATACTTGTAGGGAACAGGTTGTGTGTATGATTTCCAAGATGGTTTTGGCATGCATGGTACATGCATGTGTGTATTGGTTCTCTTGTTGAATTTGGTATGAGTTTTTCCAAGTACGACAGTGGTTTCAAGCTTGTCTTACTAGTTCCTCAATAGTCATGGTGTGATGAGATTCATTCTAGGTTGAGCTTTGGATTATCGAAAGGTTTTGGATCCAGGTAAGGTGGTCTTATGAAAATCCCAAGGGTTGTGGTTGGAGATAGCTTTCTCCAGGAAGACCTCAATAGGTGGGTGGAGACAGGTAAATTACTCAAGGTATGGTGAAGTAATTCTAAGGCTTCCAAGCTTGGTTTGGTTTTTGATCTCATGAGCAGTTTAGGTGAGATCACAATAGTGTGAGGGTGGAGGTGTTTGAACCTCAAGATTCCCTTAATGGTTTATGTATTGGTTTATCCCATGAGATCCCACATCCGTTTTTGGAATATGGCATGGGGGTGATTCACTGAAAGAAAGATTTGGTTCAACCCAAACTATGGTCAGGTGGTAAGTGGAAATCCATGAGTTTGTTGGCTTTTGCATGTGTTAATAAGAGCTAATTTCTTCTTGTATTTTATGAGTAAATCTACTTGTTAAGATGTGGCTTTCACGGTTGTTCTATCTGTTAGCACTCCGTAAATTTCTCCAGGCTGAGGAGAGAAATTCCAGAGGTAGCCACAAACCTCTTTGGGTTGGAAACTGGCCCTTTCCAACTAGAGGGCCCTCTGTCACTTTAAATAATGTCAAAATGTGAAAACAATAAGGCTTAAGGACATAAAACAGAGGCCATATCTGTGACAAAAAGATATAACTCAATGATGGTGATTACCCAACTTAGGAGGAAGAGCTATTGGTAATGGAGTTATAATCCAGAGCTTATAAGAAATTAGCAGGGCTTAATGGAGCACTTATGGAAACAGAGGCAAGATAGGTATGAATTTAAGTTATTACATTTGTCATAGTATAGTGGAAAAATGAGTCTTTCATTACCTTCAAAGCACCTAATTGTGGGTGAGTTTTGAACATAACTTAGATGTACAAAAAATGATACTCAATCACATGAAACAGAGCATCCCTAATAGATGAATTCTGAAACATATATCTTTGATCAAATATCAGGAAGAAGAACAGTTCACCATAAAGGAGCACCTAATTGAGGGTGAAATATAGTATAGTTATAGCAATAATTCAAAGTATCAACAAAGATGAATTCTGAGCTACTTACATCCAATTCAGACATGAAGAAATAACATTTAAATGTCATAGACAGAGAGTAAACATACACATAATAAGGGAAATAGATAACTAGAAAATCACACAACAGATCTCTGGCAAAGTGTTGAATGTTCTGCATTGATAAATTTATTTATGTTTAGAAAACTAAAAACACATACACAACCTTCTTCTCCCAAGTCAAACCCCTTCCTCTAATTTTCTTTAAGATTAAATACAAATTTTCAAAAGAAATCCTTCTGACTAGATACAGTGGATCTTTATCCAACAAGTGGATCGAATCCACCTAGTTTAGAAACATCATGTTTTTATGATAAAAACTGAAAAGAAAAGTCTATATAAAGTTGAAAAACTAATCTTAAAGAAAAACTCTATCTTTATCTATGAACTATCTATTCATCCATTCCTATCTTACCTATCCATAATTATGATAATGTCACTTTTTGTACTAGCTACAAAATAGAAAAAACATGTATAGCAACAACTGAAAAAATTGTGTAGCTGGTACAGTGGCATGCTCACATGTACTCTAACTAGAAGTAGGTTGATGAGGATGATGACTCGATAGCTGACGTAAAAGGTGACCATTCTGATTTCTCTTGTATGTGAATAGGCTCCAAAACTTCCCAACCTTACCCTTTCATAACAACATTTCAAATTTGAATTTGGAAAGAAATTACGTAGCTAGTACAGCTAGGCATGATCACATGTACTCTATCTGGCAGTAGGCTGATGAGGATGCTGACTCGATAGCTGATGCAGAAAGTGACCAATATGATTTCTCTTGTATGTGAACATGCTCCAAAACTGCCCAACCTTACCCTTTCATAACAACATTTCAAATTTTAATTTGGGCTGACCTCCCGCTCCATTTCAAAATTGAGACTAGTAAACTGATCATTAGCTTTATTTCTAACATCTCTCAAAACTATTACCCTTCTCAAAACTACAAAGTATACCCTGCTACACAACTGGCAAATTCTGTTGTATTACCTCATCCTCTTATTGCTGGATGAAGGCTTGTTTGGTGTATCTTTGACACCATTGTTGGAGGCTTTCTTGGCTGATGACTAGGCGCCGAGTAGACCTCTATGTAGGAAATGGATTTTTCCATACATTCTATTACAATTTGCAACCTCAAATAATCACTTTCACCTGTGTGTAGCAGTTGCACAACACTGTGTAGCACCTATGCAACAAAATTTCAAAACTGTGTTTGGCACTTTCTTCCCGCCTCAAATAAAACAAGGTGGTTATAGCTACCCCATTGAAATTATATTATACACCAAAAAACTCCATAATACAAAAAAAATCTATACATTTAAACATTTTCAAACCGAAATCCAAAAAATTCATCATTCTCTCAACAAAAACTATGAAAATGGGCCACCAAGTGACACGTGTAACTCCCAAACGGTAGTACATGTGTAAAATCTGAGATATTTTTTTGTATATGAGCTTGTTGTGAATAAAAATGTCTCTTAGTTTCTTGAAATTCTTCCCCAACTCCTCAGAAATGGTTCTGCAAAATCATGGCTAAAACAAGAAAACATAGAGTCCTAAAAATAGGCCTTAAAGATGCATTCTAAACTCCCGATCTATGATACTTGTATAAAAATGGAAGAGGTTATTGTGCTTTGGTTCGTCGTTGAGAAAAACCTCTTTAATGTTTTTGAAATTCGGCTCCATGTGGCAAGAATCAACGTTTCAAATTGATGGCTAAAACATGGTATTGTGTGCAGCACTGTGCAGCGAAAAGTGTAAGTAGCACTGATGTGCAACAAATTTCCAAAGTGAGTGTAGCCATGTTTATTGTCAAGTACTAACTCGGGATCAACTTGTGGTCTTCTGAATTGATGGTTAATTATCTCAAAACTATCATGAAGGTACTATGCATAAGATTAAGGTTGTATTCTGATTTAAATTACCCCCTTGTCTTGTCCTGTAGCGCAACGATGATTTGAAATGATGACTTAGAACATTCCACTTGATTTGGAATGAGTATAAGAGCATGGGAAATCATTAAAATCTTTGGATTATAATGTCTCTTAGGTAATGGGGGTGGGGGGGTTTGGGGGGGGGGGGGCTGGTTATAAAGAAATATTATAAGTATGGGAAATGGTAGTGGTATCATGGGGAATGGGTTGTAAAAATAAGGAAGTAAGGGTAGATAAGAATAGGGAATAAAATGTAGGATATTTTTAAGGACCATATCCCTTGAACATTAGAACTCTAACTGTAATAAACTCAATTGAATGATTTTGATAGACAGACGACTAACACATAACCTTTCGACTTGATGGTACAAAGATGTATGCCCATGACTCCAATCGACTTGGCACTCTTTCATGCTTTTTGTGAACCCTTGATGACAGAAGCTCGACAATGTCAGGTATTGACTTTTGAGACTATGACAACAACAGTGGTCATAGGCTCAACTTATTCAAAAACTAAAAATTAAAGGATATGGAAAATATATTTGAAGATGAAAGCTAATGACCCTAACATTGGCTCAAATGGGGATGACAACCTCCTAGCGAGGTGCCATGAATAGAAACCGCATACGAGTAGCTTATTAATAACATTTGGAAATGGAGTCAAATATAAAAAGACTAAAACTCGACTGACTAACTGATTACAAAGCTAAAAAATTTAAAATAAATGAGAAATTTGACAACACATCACCAAAGTCTTAAGTCCTTCTCCTCGGGCTTCAAACGTTGATGATAGTTGTCCACGCCTGCTAAAAATATATACACTACGTGGTCTGTTCTCTCCAATATAGCCAATCAAGAAAATGGCTACTTGACTGAGTTCTTCTCACAATTGCCTTGAGCATACAGAAGAAGAAAGAGAGTGGAAACTCAAAATTCATATGATTCTGAAAACCAACATCGGTAAAGAATACAAGCTTCCATAAATCTTGCAACAAATTGGCCATGGGATGACAAAACTCTTCTTTCAATGGTTACAAGAGGCCAACAGAAGAATCTAACATAATTGGCTACCTTCACCTGATGATCGGTAGGAGGACTCTGCTCCAGAGAAATGGGATCACTCAATTCATTAATATTTCCCTCTTTAATTGAGGCAACCACCTTATCCACAACAATAATGTGCACATCCATAGGATCCAGGACAACATGCTCTTCTTCGACAGACTCTTCATTTTCTGAACCTGGAGGCATATTTTCATGTGCAAGAGGCTCTAAAACAACCTGTTCTTTTTCACTGCTCTACTCTTCTTGATCATTAACAATCTGCTGAATACATTGATCAGGCTCAAGAGGAAAACCTATTGCATTTCTTCAGTGACCTTTGTCTGAACAATTTCATCTTCAACTACAGAAATTGTTGCATGCTGGAAATCTTCATGAATATCTAGGCAACAAACATCTTCTATTTTCTGTTATTCACATTGGGATGAAAATTCACAAAGGAATTCTTTATTTTCATCACACATACATTCTTCATCCCCATAAATATTTTCCAGATATTGGAAGAAATCTTCAAAATGTTAGAGTCGGTCTAGTTATCCCTCCATCAGAGATCAAAGCTCTTTTGCATTTCATGATTAGGTGTCCCATCAGTTTTGATCAGTTGCATTTCATTAGGCATGCCATAACTCTGATGGAGTGGGTTGTGTCACTCATTCCCGTCATGCTTGGCACTGCTGGTTTAGGCCTGTTTATTAAAATAAGTCTTCAAAGGTCATTTACAATCATGTTTTAAATTTTGAGGTCTTAGGTCTAGGGTTGAGTCAGTTTTGTCTTGAAAAGTCTTAGAAGACCAGCAGGCCAGAGGGATGTCTTTGATAGATCATCACTTCAATAATTTTCATCATTGTACAGCTGAATTAGGACTTCTCTTCAAAAATCTGTTTTGAAGATAATTCGCCATCTCATTTTTGTAAAAATTGTCAAAATTTTCAGTTCTTCAATCGTTCAAGTGCAGCCTTAGTCTCCTTTGTCAGAGCATATCAGAGCTATCCCTGCAAAAAATTATCGTAGAAAATCATTATTTCAACCAATTTTAAAGGGGAAACCAAAAAGGTCAAAGCCTATTAATTTTCAAAAAGTGTCAACAACCAAACATGAGAAAATGGGTTTTGGGTTAAGCAAAAATCAACAAGGAGTCCATATGAAGATATTTCTCCTCATTTGCAACCCATTCCACATTCCAAGAGCAAAGAGTATTCTTCTAAGGCGATTTTGTGAGTTTGTGAGCAAATCGGGCCGTTTCCAGTGCGCGCTACGCATCAGGTTGGGCGCGCGGCGCATCAGTGGCACGCTACGCATCAGGCAACAATTCTCAGTGTAATTTTACACGGGTGAGGCGCATCAGGAGCGTGTGGCGCGTTGGGTGAGGCGCGCTACGCATTGAAGTTTATGCCCAGAACTTTGCCTGAAACACACTCAAACACCTCTTCTCATGCATCAAATCACATGTAGGCTTTATCCACGACTCGTTCTTGGTTTTGAAAGATTTATGTAAAGAAATTATGCTATATTTTCCATGGAAAACCAAGTGTAAAAACCCTCATTTCCATTAGTTTGCTGTGAGGATGTAAATGCCAAGGTTGCTGTAGGGTTTTCAAACATAAATGTTGCCAAGGTTTTCCCATTTCTTGTGTTTCCCACCCCCTATATTCACCAATATTTTCCCCAATAATTCCTCATAAAACCCTATACTATTCTCCCTCCAATCCTAACCCCTCCCTTCTACTACAAACATATTTTTCCTACCCTACCTCATCCCAAACCCTAAAACTTAAAGATTTTCATGTCCCTTCCCTTCCCTAAATTCCTTGTTTTATATCCATTGTCCCCATTTCCCTAATGTTTCCCCTTTCCTAACAATTCCCTTGTATATTTGTGTCCCCTTGGCCATAACATTTTGAGAAAAAGAAAAAGTCTACAGTCAATTGTGCACACAGTTGTATATCAGCATATATATATATTCGAGCTACCTTGTTTTTAAAGAACATGTCAGAGACCGAGTCAGCTTATGAGCAGGATTATGATAGTGATTCTACACCAGAGGTAAGTGTGCCAAGGAGGTATCACAAAGGTGGCAAAGGTGGTCAGCATGTCAGGGAAGAGCCTACTTCTTTGGCTCAATTGCAAGCTTGTCCACTTGCAATGGACTATTTTCGGTATCAATCATGTTTTGAATACTGTGAGCGGATCTCACAAATCCAGCATCATCGGGAACTAGTCCGTTTATTTGTTCTACATTTGTAGGATGGTCATGTAAACCTTGCCGGAGTGAATTTCACCTTGTCACCCGAGATTATTGCTCAGGCCACTGGGATACCAAATGTAGGGGAGGAATGGAGTAAACGCCAACAGTTAGACAGATTTCACTATGAGCCATATATTAAGCCCGGATGTGTAAGACACTTGACTGCAGTTTTTCCTTTCAGATTCCTAAGGGATGAGTATGCACCATTGATGAAACTCATCATTCGATATTTCAGTTGCGAGGGCATATTTTCACGTCTTTATGTGTACCATGTCCATTTGTTGATGCATTTTACAAGGGTACGTATGATGAACATTCCATTTTTCATGTGTCGCAACATAGAGAGGATGGTGCCTTTAGTACAAAGGAAGAGCCCAGCACATCAGCATAAGAACATCTATCATTATGCATTGATTAAAATCGTAGTGATGCATCAGTTGGCACAGCAGGGCATTACTTGGGAGGATTTTATTTCTCGTGACCTTTTCACAGCACCATTACAGCCACCTCCTAAGATTGTTCATGATGAGGGAGGGCCTTCACATGAGTTTGACATTCCTGAGACAGAGCATGTCAGCGCTCCAGCATGTGTGACATATCAGCGAGGACACAGGGCCTTATTTGCATCTACACGACGAGTACTATCTCCACCTGGGGTGGAAGGGGTCTCGTTGACTTCATCAGCACGGCGAGTATTATCTCCACATGGTATGGAAGGGGTCTCGCCTTCTTCTTCAGTACAGGTATAGGTTCAGGACAGAGGAAAGGAGCCAATTTACAAGGAGGGCCATTCAGGTGGTCATGATATTGATGTTGCATTGACTGATGTGGAAAAGACCGAAATTGATAGATTGAATGAGAAGTTGCTGAAGGCAGAATGTCAGATCAAATACTTGGAGCAGCGCAATAAACAGTTAGAGGACGAGCACACACTTATAGAGCTGCAACGAATCCGTGATGACCGTAGGTTGGCCCGTAAAAGACCAGGTGATTTGACACCTGTCACACGGAAATTTGTGCTTGAGAAGGTCAACCGACACTTGGAGGGGCTGTTGGCGAAGGCCAATAGAGACAAAGACTTGCTTCATCACATGAAGAATCATTACTGGGCCCGCATGCATGTTTGCAAAGCGAAAATGAAGATCCTTAAGAGGTGATTGAACAAGGCACTAAAACGGCGGAAAAGGCCCGATCCACTCCAAATTTTGGCCAAAGCCTCTTTGAATGAGCACAGTACTTGATTGGGGACCCCCAGCCCAAATTTCAAGAAATTTGGGGAAAATTTTGTCAATTTTGAAATTTTTGTGTAAAAAACAGGTTTTTTGGCTCAACGCGTAGCGCGCTGCGTGCTACCCTTAACATTGGGAGGTCCAAATCATGAAAGGTTTGCATTTTTGGATTTGCCATGATGAAATACACCTTCTCAGCCACTTCCAAGGCATTTCATCAAGGTTTGGGTCCCCAAAAGGTCAAAAAACATGCAAAAAATGACCTTACTACCCCTTTTTGGACACACAGGAAGCAGTCTTGGGAGAATGAACTTTTGGAGGGGCAAATGGACATCAAATTGGAAAATTCCACTTGGGTTAGAAAGTAGACATCCAGGGATTTCCAAAAAGCCAACTTGAGCTCAATTTGGATGCCGGGAAGTGCCCCAAAAGTAGGTGGAAAGGCGCGCTACGCATCAGGAATTTTTGCAAAGTTTTCACCTTCTAGCTCAGGAATTCGACCAGTTTTGACCAGTTTTGACTTGTGATGGGATTTTTCACCCTCCTTGATGTAATTAATGTAACTTTATGTTGAATTGACACTTATTTACCTATTCTAGATGATTCATTCATAAAATAGCAAAAAATTAATGAATGAATTGGTTTCCTAGCTTATAGAGGCAAGTTGTTTTGATTGCCTAGATTGTAGTGCTTTGTTTAGAATTGGTTGAAACAGCTCCTAGGATGATGAGCTCGACCCCTAGAGGCAATGAAATGTGTTAGCTTGCCTATATTATGTATTTTCTTAGTCATTTTCAGGGTTGGACTCTTTGGGAAGAGGTTTTGAGACTTTATTGTACATTTTACTTCAACATTTTGGCAAAGGGAAGACCAGGGTTTTGCAGCACTATTTGGAATTCTTGTGGCTTTATGTCTTGATGGTGTGCTTATTTCAGTACTTGTAAGTTTTTTATGTGTATCATTTTCCCTCTCTCATCTTCTGCAATTGAACAAATGAAGTGTTAAGGTAGAATCCATAAATTTGCTATGCTCTGCCTTTAAATTTGTTTAATTTTCCATGTTTTCTTTAGTTTAAGGAGAATCCTTGAGACTTCCTTACTCTCCTTAGCTCCTCACCTGTCTGATATATTCACCTCATCACTTTAAAAGCATCAAAACAATTTCCTACCTTGCTCCAATCAGACCTCTACAGAAAATGTGTCTCATCCCCGCACCCAAAATTGCCTTTTCCTTTGATTCGACAAAAAACCCAAAAAATCACCTTAAACCTCTGCACTTAATACCTAGCCTAAGATCAGTATTCCTTATTGGTCATCTCATCCCCTTTGAAAACCTTTTGCCGAGATAGACCCGGAGAGAGCCCTCTCCTGTCCTCGTAGGGCTAGCTACGAGGCTGAGCGTGGTATGATGTTGCCTCGAGTTTTGCCTTCCTCCGCCTGAGGCCGATTTGAGTGCTAACACAAAACATGCACAACATTTTCTAGTCGGAGGCAGGGGAGGACAAAATTCCTTAAAATTCTCATAAAATACTGTGTGAAAATTTGTAAGAGAACACAAATTGGCAGATGGAATACCTTCATACCAGGATCTAGCTTTGTCTTCTAAGGTTTCCATGAACATTTTCATTAACTAGTCCATGAAGGAAACTTAACCCCAAGCTTATGTACATGCAAATGAAACTTGAACAAATGTAAAGTAGCAGTATCTCCTTTTTTGTCTTTAAATAATGGAAGATAGTTTAACGAATCAACATGAGGCATAGGATTTGGAAAACCAGGAATATGAGATCTTTCCATAGGTGCATACCTGGCATTTGTTCTTGAACCCATATTGAAAATAGTCAGCCAAAATTGATGACCTTTGACTAGTGGAGTCGTTGTGAACATTTGATCTTATGGATCCTTTGAAATTGGAGTTGCTAGGTGAATGATTCAACCTTTCTATGTCTATTTTTTGTTCACTGCCAACAACCATATTTGCAACTTGATAATATTTCTGAAGGAAGATTGAAAATTTTGTTCGTTCCACAGCAATGGCACTAGAATGTTAACACTCCGTAAATCCCTTTAGGCTGAAGAAAGGCTATAGAGGTAACCACAAACCTCTTTGGGTTGTAAATTGGCCCTTTCCAACTAGAGGGGGTTCCATCACTTTAAATAGTGTCAAAATGTGAAAACAATAAGACTTAAGGACATAAGACAGGGGCCAGATTTGTGACAAAAATATATAAATCAATGATGGTGATTACCCAACTTAGCAGGAAGAGTTATTGGGAATGGAGTTATAATTCAGATCTTACAAGAAATCATTAGGGGTTAATGGAGCACTTATGGAAACAGAGGAAAGATAGGTATGACTTTAATTTATTACATTTGTCATAGTATAGTGGAAAAATGAGTCTTTAATTACCTTCAAAGCACCTAATTGTGGGTCAGTTTTGAACATAACTTGGATGTACACAAAATGATACTCAATCACATGAAACAAAGCATCCCTAATAGATGAATATGAAACATATTTCTTTGATCAAATATCAGGAAGAAGAATAGTTCACCATAAAGAAGCATGTAACCAAGGGTGAATTCCAATATAGTTATAGCAAGCATTCAGAGCACCAGCAAAAATGAATTCTGAGCTACTTACATCTAATTCAGACATGAAGAATTAACATTTAAATGTCATAGACAGAGTAAACATACACATAATAAGGGAAACACATAACTAGGAAATCACACCGCATGAATCTATTGCAAAGTGTTGAATGTTCTGCATTGATAAATTGATTTATGTTCAGAAAAAAACACATGCACAACCTTCTTCTCCCAAGTTGAACCCCTTCTTCTTATTTTCTTTAAGATTAAATACAAATTTTCAAAAGAAATCCATCTAACTAGATACAGTGGATCTTTATCCAACAAGTGGATCGAATCCACCTAGTTTAGAAACATCATGTTTTTGGGATAAAAACTTAAAAGAAAAGTCTATATAAATCTAGAAAACTAATCCTAAAGAGAAACTCTATCTTTATCTTCAAACTATCTATTCATCCATTCCTATCTTATCTAGCCACAATTAAGATAATGTCACTTTTTTGAACTAATTACAAAATAGAAAAAACATGTACAACAACAATTGAAAAAAGTGTGTATCTAGTACAACTAGGCATGCTCACGTGTACTCTAACTGGCAATAGGCTGATGAGGATGTTGACTCAGTAGCTGAGGTTGAAAGTGACCAATCTGATTGCTCTTGTATGTGAACAAGCTCCAAAACTTCCCAACCTTACCCTTTCATAGCAACATTTCAAATTTGAATTTGGGTTGATCTTTCACTCCATTTCAAAATTGAGACTAGTCAATTGATCACTCACTTTGTTTCTACCATCCTTCAAAACTATCAACCTTCTCAAAACTACAAAATATATCCTGCTACATAACTGCCAAATTCTGCGATATGACCTCCTCCTCTTCGTGTTGGATGAAGGCTTGCTGGGTGTAGCTTTGAAACCTTGGCTGGAGGTTTTCTTGGCTGATGAGTGGGTGCCAATTAGACCTTTGAGTAGGAAATGGACCATTCAATACATTCTATTACAACTTGAAACATCAAAGCATCCATTTCACCTGTGTGCAACATTGTGCAACACATGTGCATCAAAATTTCAAAATTGCGTTTGGGACTTTCTTCCTGCCTCAAATCAAACAAGTTGGTTATAGATCATCCATTTAGATTATATTATACACAAGCAAACTCCAGAATGAAAAAATATCTATACATTTCCACATCTTTGTTATAGCACCATTTACCAATCTTGGTAGATCTGATGCTTGATTATGGGTTAGGGCAACCCTTCCTTCCAGACTTGGTCCAAAATCTAAAAAATAGTGTTTTATTCCCTATATGCTACTTTTCTCTGTGATAAAAGTGTGTACGCGCTGGTCAACATATATCCAACCCGTGTACACATTTTAAAACACTTAAAAAAAAAAAAATTCCTTAATTTCAGGTGGAGTTCACGGGTTTTACTTGTTACTCACCTTCTATTGCCTGTGGCCCAACTATTTCCCAATAGGGAAAAAAAAAGAAAAAAAAAGAAAAAACCTAATTTGGAGAAGCATAAATAAACCTCCATGGGAAGGCCTTAAGAGAGAAGATATGAGATATTGATACTATAGTGAGATTATCCTTGATCGAGTCTGATGAATCCCTATGCCTCTTGCACTCCCCAAAGCTTCAAGAAACCTTTGTTTACTTGTTATAGATATCCTCCATCTTGCTTGAGATATCCTTGTATTGGTGATGGAAGAAGATTTCTGAAGGTCGGGAAAGGATGGATCCGAAGGACGGTTCCGCTTGGAGCCGAAGAAGGACTCGGTTTTATTTCTTCACTTTACCTATAGCTAACTTCAATAAAAGGAATGTTGTTTTTTTCCCTATATTAAATGTGTTTATGCATCAAATTATGTTGTAATCTATTTATGAATCTTACATTGATGTATAATTATTCATTCATTTATATGATTTAAAGTTAATATCATGAACATGCTTTATGTTTCTACTACTGTGTATGTTCCATTTGAATAATTTTCAGGTTTCAAGAACATCAGGAGAAGCTGAGGGTTTGCACCCTATGGGATCTACCCAAATGAAGGACATCTAGGTAAGGACACTCCTACACAGTTTAGTAGAATAAGAATTTTGGTTGACTGCCTGAGAATTTCTTGTTGTGGTTTGCCCTCTACTTTGTTGGGGTTCTCAACCCAAAGCCCTTGGGTGGTTTCACTCGCAATAGAATTGGTGACTCCACTGGGAACAACAATCTTGTTATTCCTGGTTTGGGTTGTTTGTTCTCATTCAGGGTTCAGTTTCTTGATTGCTTGCTTGTACAGTATTGTTTGGTCCATTAGTGTCCTAGGCGTCAAGTCTGATCTTCTTGATTAGATCTTGATTTTTGTTTTTCCTAATAAATATTTGTATATGTTGTTTTCTATGATTACAGTAGTGTATACACACAAGTTTCTTTAAAGAAGACTCGTGTATACGTGAGTTTCCTGTATTAGAAACGTGTATGCATGCTTTTGTGTCTTTACACAGTTGCGTATGCCATTTTTTGGATTGTTTTTTCAAATATTTCTGCCTAATTAGGTCTACTACCTAATGGTTTATGATGTTGTATGGTCATCTGCTCTCTGGAGAATGTATTTTTCCTGCAAGCTTTCTTTTTGAAAATCTCCTTCTCACTGAAAATATTTTTCCTAGGATTGCCTATTAAGCAAGTTTGTAGTTTGTATCTTGGGTTCAAGGCTTCGTTCTGAAGTTCTTGGTTGTTCTGGTCTTCTAGAACCGGAAATTGTTTTCAATTTCGTTTGCAGCCCGGATTTCAAGTCCCTTGCTTTGCTGTCCCTTGTTTGGTGGCATTGTTTCTTTCCTTTCTTTTTTGAGAGTCTTTTTGACAAGTTTGAAAGTATTTCTTTCTTGGCATTTTTGTTAGTTTGTCGAAATCTTTTGTTGCTAGTTGGATTAGTTTGTGCAAGTTTGCAGTCTTCCTTGTTCAAGTTTTATTCATTTTCGAGTTTATAACTTGCAAGATTGAAATACTCCTTGTGCCTATTCATTGATCTTTTTAGTTTTAGTATTACTTTTGTGACCTCAAAAAGTTGTTTTGTTCCCTTAAAAGAAAAAGCTCAAAAACAATGCTTTTGTTTTTCTTTTTCCAAGTTTTTGGTTTTCAGTTTCTTTTGTTTTATTGTTGAAAAGTGAATTGAGATCTTTTGCGATTTGTTCTGCTTGCTTTGAAGAGAGATTTGGGTTCAAATTTTTTCCCTCTTCATTTTAAGTTGGCTTATTGTCTCTATAAAGAGTTGCATTTTCTTATGAGTGTTGTTTAGGATCTTGCATCATCATTTTAACTTCCATTAGGTTAGTTTGCATTTTAAGGCATTCTTAGTCTTTTTAGTTTTTGGGTGTGTGTGGATTGTTTCAGAAAAGAAAAGAAAAATATTTTGCTTATATATAAGTTTTCGTAGAACCCAAGTAGAGATCACTCTTCATCGAAGAAAATGACTGCATTCATATAGTTAGTTTTCTATTGATTTCTTTTGCGTCATAAAAACGTCCTCAGTTTCACTCTCATAATTCCCTTGATTTAAAGAACAAGCTATATAAAATCAAGATATTAATAAAATGAACTAGAACTTTTATTGTTGTCATTAACAAACACCAATAAGTTTAGGTTAATTAGGGCCTAGGATTAGGTGAGTGGAGAGTTAACTCTCCAAGGCTGCTCAAATTACAAAACATAGAAGTTGACTAAAGAGTGAAACCCAATATAGTTAGAAAGATCGGGAAAGCTCCGTGATTGGGAGTTAAGCATGAGGTAGAGTGAAGACAAGGAAGAGAGATACCCCCTCTCCTATTTGTTGGATCCCGCCTCATGACTCTTCCGCCCGGCTTTTGATACAAGTTGGTATCCATAGTTTCCTTCCCTAGGGATCGCATATGTGGCTGCGGAGGGGAATCCCGTGGCACCTGAGGCTAATGTTGCATCACGTTCAAGAGTACTTCTAGAGGGTACCCTTGTGAAGCTTGGTTTCTTGCAGCAGCAAAGGCTGTTGTCTGGAGGTCAGCGTAACTGCCTCTGATACCTTTGCTAGTAGCCCTGGGGCGTAATTACCTAGGTCTATTTTCAGAAGGCCCTTGTTTTGGATTTCTTGTATTTTGGTGTCCAATCCTAATCACCCGGAGTGGAAATACTTGAGAGTTGTTTGATTTCTTGTATCTTTAGGGACTTTTTAGAGAGTTCTCCGTGCTCCTTGTTGGCCTAGATTTAAAATTTTTTGAGTCTTTAAGTAGATTTCTTTAAAATAATTCAAAGTGGCTGATCGACCATCTCTTCGGTCTAGGAGACTTCATGGGCTATCACCTACGAGTCTTGAGCCTTCTCCTTGAAGGCGTAGGAGCAATATTTCCAGTGGTTTTCAACCAGTGGTAGCAAGTGCATCAGAGATTGATCCTCCAGTTGGAGTCATTGATTCACAAGATAGACCAGGTACAAGTAGAGAGTTAGAGAGGAACACTCCAGTTCTTTCTCAATTCCTCTTCTAGTTGGAAGATAATATTGAGGTCAAATAGCTTTCATAGTCTATTGTGGCTCCTAATTCTCCTCTTCCTCCTGATCATCCAAATGTTTTATTATACGTTGGAACTCCGACCAATAGGTCCTTGAGCCTAGGTTTATATCAATATTTTCCTTCGATGACCACTGTTGGAAGCATGGAATCCATGATAAGTGCTACAAGTATGCAAACTCCTGTATCTATACAAGGAGGAGGAACAATTTCTATACCTTTTGTCACTCTTAGCACTACTGTATTTGGTTCTACTTCCATTCAATCTTCAAGTGGAAGTTCTTTGGTTGTAGCCTCTGGCATTGGTTGTTTCCCTTTTGGAATGACGACCAATGTGATTCCTTCAATTCCATTGAGTATTCCATCATCTTCCTCCACATCCATGGCGAGTCGATCAACTTCTTTTCAAGGTTTCCCGTTTAGGGATGGTCATATACCACATTCCAACCCAAATGTGGGATCCATACCTTTTTCCTTTTCAGTTCAAGGTTATAATCCATTTCAAAGCTGGACAAACCCTGTGGTTAGTGGGTTAGGAGCTAGAAATCAATATTATTTTGGCCAACAGGGGAATATGCCAGATCCTTCTATTAATTCATTTCAGAACTTTTATCCCTATGCTAATGCATGGAATCCTTATTAGGGGCTTTCTGCTCCTTTTAACGCTTCTTTGGGGGGTAACTTTACTAGTTACAGAGGATTTTCGATAGGAGTTGGTCAAACTTCGAGTATTTTTGGACCATAAGGGGCTCTTTATGGTTTAGTTGGGTCTACGAATTACTTCAGGTAACTTGGTGCCTTCACAAATCCAGGTTATTATTTTCAGAACATTGGGAGTTCCACCCACATCGGGTGGAATCCTCAGGGTCTGCCATGACTCCCTTTTCTGGAAATGTTAAACTTGCTAGATCTCACTAAATTAACTAATGATCTAATTAGGTATAACCTGGTTTGGCCTCCGGTCCCAACCAAACTTCCCTCAGATGTCCCAAAATTTGAGGGGAACACTGGTGAAGATCCGGGTGGGCACGTAACCACTTTCCACTTATGGTGTTCGTCCAACTCCCTGATAGACAATTCAATCAGGGTGAGATTATTTCAACGGACCCTAACTGGAAATGTGGCTAAGTGGTACATAGAACTACTAGGGGGAAACTTCACTTCTTTCGGTGATTTGGCTACTATCCTTTTGAACCATTTTCGATTGCTCATCCGATATGATGCTAGAACTGAGATTTTGGCTAATTTCCAATAGGATTAAGCAACTCACATTTCAGATCATATACAAGAATGGAGGAGAAGAAAGAGTCTCGTTAAAGCCAATATTCCACAAGAATTCCCTCTTGAATGGTTTCTCAAATCATTACAACCTGATATCTCTAAGGACATGTCCCTCTCTGGTGTTTTCACTGAAGAGCAGGCTATCTTTAGGGCCCACCAGTTAGAACTGATCTATTCTCAGTATGGGGTTCTTCAAAAAATTCTACCTGACACTCCTAGATACAAGGTGGATATAGCCAAACCAGAGCTAGGTCCCCATGCCGACAGGCTAGTCAGATTAATTGATGTTAACACGGTTAACCTGCTGAATCAATTGTAGCAGTTTCCTTTGCAAACTTCTTCCTCTATGTAGGCATCACCATCCACAACCACACCTTCTCAACCTACGTCTATGAACATTGTCCAAACTTGTAGCCCCAAAGGAAATCAACAATCCGATGGAAATAAAAAGGACGAGGCAAGAAGAAGAACCAGGATGGGAAGGGCAATGCAAACAAACCTGGCAATGATGTTGGAGAGGGTAAGAAAGAGTCCAAGAAAAAGATAAAATTTCCATGCAATTTATGCAATGGGGATCATTTGACTCATCTCTACCCTAAGATCCAAGATGCTCAACACTTATTAGTGCAGCAAGGGTCTTCTAGCTCGTAGGATGTTCTCACTAACTCTTTTCCCCAATGGCAACAATTAGTTGCTGGCGCGAATTCTAATGATCGTATCCGCATAGGGGGCAACTAGGAAGGGGATAATTTATCAAATGTCTACATGATGAGCTCACATATCGACGTCGCTATGCAATCATGTGATTATGGTGAATCAGAATCATCTAAGGCTAAGTCTGTTTCTGATGCCTCAGAGCTGCTCCATATTGAGAGACCCTCTATTGAGTCCATACCTCAGATTCTGAAAGGCTCCACAAAGTGCTTGACCATTAACCCTAATGCTAGGTTAGCCTAGAACTACTTGATTGTAGAAGATATGGCCTAGAGTCCTTGCGTTATGTTAGCATTAGAGGTACTCCAATTGTGCCCTGCTCAAAGGAGTGCTCTGGTCTCAACAATCGAAGCAGTAGATCCAAAAAGTTCTCTTGTGCTCACTTCTGATTTGTCAAACATCAAAAAGAGACTTCCCCATCATATGGATTTTTAGATAAAGTCTACATATAGATAGACTAATATCTTTCGAACAATTATAGATGAGGGATCTTCCACATGTGTGATGTCCATGTCATGTTGGAAGGCCATTAGATAACCTCAAGTTGTTCCTTCACCGACTCTATTGACAACATTTGATGGACATTCTCATAGGCCGCACAGGACTATTTCAGCCTTTCCCATATGTGTTGGGGGAAAGGTGGTAAATATTGAAGTGGAAATAGTTGATGCCAACCTGGATTACAACCTCCTCTTACTCAGGAATTGGATATATGAGATGGATGCCATAATTTCATCGTTATTTCACATCCTTTGTTTTCCTCATGAGGGAATGTTTATAAAATTAGATTAGATGGATTATTCTCCAAGTGACTCCCACGCATCTTCTAAGTCTACTGTTTTATTAGTGGACAATCCCAAGCAACCTATTGAGAATTTAGGAGTTGGAATGTACTCTTCCTTAATGGGTATTTTCTATCTTCCTGCTCCTTTAGCTAGAATCAATGCTATTTCATCCTCCAAGGAACCTTCTCGAAGAGAGTTCTTTCGAACTCATTATTTTTCAGACCCTTGGAATTTACCCTCATCTACCACCACATTAGATGGAGGTTAGGTAGGTGGAATGGGATGTCCTATGTTTGCAGCGGATATTTCTTATCAGTCTATTGTTAACTCTACAGACTCCCATCCTAATCCTTTCTCATTGGAGGAGTTAGATGGAGATGTGGCTCCAGTCTGGATCCTCAACCCAACTTCAGCTCAGGATTGCTTAGATACAGTCTTACCATCAGAGGAAGAAATTCTAGAAGAAATCATGGGTGTTGATAAACCATGGAATGATTTACATCATCGTTCATATTTCCTCCCTCATTTGTGAGAAATCAAGTCTAGTTTGTCTAGTCCATCTACTAGTGATGCTCATACAATTTTAAACCCTTTGGCCCTAGCACAGTTTTCTACCGAAGGTAACATGTCCGTCTGTTATCTCATGAATTGTACTGGTGAACATCTCTAAGAATCCTAACATAATCGAAAATGTCTTCATCGGAGCTGACCGTTCCCCTGAAGAAATTCAAATTTATACCGATCTCTTCAAAGAGTTTCGTGATGTGTTCACTTGGTCTTATGAGGAAATGCCTGGAATAGATCTATTTATAGTCCAGCATGAGATCAAGACATACAAAAATGCTAAACCTATTCGACAAAAACTTCGACTGGTCAATCCTAGAAAAGAGGCAGCTATTAAAGCCGAAGTTGAAAAGCTGCTTAAGGTGGGCTTTAGATAACCCGTTCCTCTAACTGAGTGGGTCTCTAATCCAGTCCCTGTCGATAAAAAGCAAGGAATGATCTGAATATGTATTGACTTTAGGGACCTAAATAAGGTTTGTTCGAAAGACAATTACCCCACACCCTTTATCGATCAAATCATTGATGAATGTGTGGGTAATGCAATTTTTGTTTTTCATGGATGGATTCTCTGGTTACAATCAAATTAATATTCAACCAAAATATCAGAACAAGACAACCTTTATTTGTCCTTGGGGTATGTTTGCATACAAAAAGATGCATTTTGGCCTTAAAAATGTTGGAGCCACTTTCCAACCGGCCATGTATTATGCTTTTCACGACATCAAACACATTATTGAAGCATATCTGGATGATTTAGCTGCTCATTATCGAAAGAGAATTGATCATCCTAAACACCTTTGGTTGATTTTTGAACGGTGTCAATTTTATAAAATTTGTTTGAATCTGAATAAGTGCGTTTTCACAGTCACATCGGGTTGGTTGTTAGGATTCATCGTGTCGATAGAGGGGATTCGTGTTGATCCCTTCAAGTTTGAGGCAATACTTAAGTTGCCTCCCCCGTCTTCCATTCGTCAACTTCAAAGCCTCCAAGGAAAGGAAAATTTCTCAAGGAGATTCATAGCAAATTATGTGGAGATCACAAAATGATTTATGCGTTTTCTTAAGAAAGGAGTCCCATTTTTATGGGATTATTTCACGCAAAAATATTTTGATGCTTTGAAAAAAGCATGAACCTCTGCTCCATTGTTGAGTCCACCCCATTATAGCAAAGATTTCCTCTTGTATCTCGCTATGACAGAATCAACCATTGGCATGGTTCTGGTTTAGGAAGATGATGCCTTCCGTGAGCATGTAATATACTATCTAAGTCGAGGCTTGGTAGGTCCTGAACTATGCTGTTCTCCCATTGAGAAATTGGCTTTGGCAGCCGTCCATGCTGTTCAGCAGCTTCAGCATTACATTTTGCTTCGAAAAATGTTCGTCTTAGCAGCCGTCAATCCATTTCAGTTTGTTCTCAGTAGGCGAGTGATTGGGGGAAAATATAATAGAAGGATTGTCATTTTGCAAGAATTTGATCTCGAATTCATGTTGGCTAAATCTAAGAAATCTTTAGTATTTTCAGAGTTGATATCAGAGCTACCTTGTGAGGAAGAAAGTATTCATGAGAAAACTTTTCCCGATGAACATTTATTTCTCATTTCGTCACAAGATACTTGGTATGGGGATATCATTATATATCTCAAGACTTCGAATTTTCCACTAGCTTTCTCCAAAGATGAGCGTATAAAGTTGCATCACCTCACTAAGAATTATGTTATTATAGGTGACACATTATATCGTTGTGGGATTGATTCAATCCTTAGGCATTGTTTTACTTTGGAATAAGTTGAGTCAGTTCTTAATGATTTCCATAGTGGAGCTTGTGGCAGTCATCTATCAGGGCTTGCAACAACCAAAAAAAATTTGCGAGCATGCTACTTTTGGCCTTTGATTTTCAAAGATTGTATTGAAGCGGTAAAAATATGCCATCCTTGTCAATTCTATACTCGGAAGATGCGCACGCATCCAACTCTACTTTTCCTTGTTATCGCCGTCGTTCCTTTCACGAAGTGGGGCATTGATTTTACTACTTGTAATCCGCCTTTGGCAGGGAATCACAAATATGTCATTGTAGCCATAGACTACTTTATGAAGTGGGTTGAGGCCATGGCTACTTTTACAAAAAACAGTGAAACAACAACCTTATTTCTCTTCAATTAGGTTATTTCACGATTTGGTATCCCTAGAGAGATTGTCGCGGACCATGGCAGTCATTTCCAAAATCAACAGATGTCTGAATTGGCTCTCAAATTGGGTTTCCAGTAGGAGCATTCATCTCCATATTATCCTCAAGCCAATGGGCATGTGTTAAGCTGTGAAAAAATCCCTTAAAACCATCCTGCAAAGGACGATTAACAAATCTTGATCCAATTGGCACATCATGTTATATTCGACACTTTGGGCATACTGAACGTCAGTTAAGACTGCCACTGGCTTTACTCCTTTTCAACTAGTTTACAGGTTGGAATCTATCTTTCTTATCGAATGTGAAATTCCTTCTCTTAAACTAGTTGTTGAGCTTCTTCCAGAGACTTCTCGTCTCGAGGAATGCCTCATTCATTTGGATCATCTTGATAAGCAGTGTCAAGATGCCACCATAATAAATAAAGCCCATAAAAAGAGGATAAAAACTCAATACGATAAAGTTGTCCATCCTCGGAATTTTTCTGAAGGTGACCTTGTCCTGGTCTACAATCAGGACAAAGGCATCCTCGAGGCAGGCAATTTTAAATCTATGTGGTATGGTCCCTTTATAGTCAATCATGTTTTGAAAAAGGGGGATTATGAATTAATTGACTTTGAAGGAAACAAGTTGGTGGACCCAGAAATGGGCTCTACCTTAAGAAGAACTTTGCTTTGGCTTTGGCTGAGCACTTACTTGTTTCTATATATTGTATGTTTGTACATATCTATCTATCATTGTTAGTGATGTCGATATTTTTGATCTGCTTTGGCAGGTATTGATGGATGATTTAGTATATCTAGGATTTGCCGATGGGGCGAGTAGGCATACCCGGAACCTTGCTTCCATGGCTTGGGTGATTTATTATCCATCTAGCCAGTTGATGGTTTTAAGAGGAGTATGTATTAGTCCTGCTTCGAATAGTATCGCTGAATATACTGTTGTTATTAATTTACTATTCAAAGCGATATCTCTTGGTATGGATTCATTAGTGGTTTATTTAGACTCACAACTAGTGGTATCTCAGTTGAATAATACTTATCGGGTATGAGATCCCTATTTGTATCACCAATTTCTGGGAGTGAGGATGTTTGAACGATCATTTGTTTATATCACATATGTTCACATTCCATGATCAGAAAATTCATTAGCACATTCTATTGCTAATCAAGCATTAGATTGGCATATAAATCATTGATAAAGAAAAAAAAACATCAAAAGTAATCGAAGTGTCATATATATATATGATCATAGTAAAAACACATGTATATAGATAGAGTGTTTGTGTCTAAAATAATATACAAAAATTGGGACAAAATTCCCTACAAAATTTGGGCTTATGCCCATCATCATGTCTAATCATAAAAAAGATTTGATCATCTATATAGCTTGCTCCGTATGAGCAGCTAGAAAATAAACAACAACATTGGACACATGCCGGAAGATTTGCACCCAATCCCATGGTACTCCTACCACACGGTGCTGCATCTCCGCGGATAGGTCCTCTATGACTATCATGGATACTTGGTGAGTCAGTCTCACCAAGTTCCTCTGAACTACATGGAGAACTCTCTCCATCTCAGCTGCACCCCCTTCGGCGTCTCTTCCACGAAACCTATGTTGGGGAAATCCATCAGGTGTCACTAGACCCACATCTGAAGCATGACCAATATATTTTGTAAGTGTCTTGTCTCATCAAAAATAATTTTAAATTCATTTATATTAAAAATCCAAAAAATCTTAAAAATTCTTAAAAATTAAAAAATTGTTACCTATGGTACCCCATGTTGCATTCGGTGGTAACATTAAATCTGGATCTCCTCAGAAATCCATCCCTGCATAGGAGTAGTCATCGACTGCGATGACCTATTGATCCCACCATGCGAAAAACTCTTCGTCAAAAGTCGTTCTAGGCACATCACCACCCCCAAGGCGTTTCATCAGGTCAACCCATCTACCCATTCGTGGATCTCAAGGGTTGTTGATAGTCGATAATACCTTGGGTCGAAGCCCAAGTACTTTCTCAAAGAAGAATGAGCATAAGATTGTGCCATATCCAAAATTCTTTGTATGACCCTTTTGAATGGAGGTTAGTTGGTTCTTCATATTAGTTAGTAGAGGTGTGCACCAATCAAACACTGTGGTGAGACATTCCACTGCTAGGCTCATAGATACTTGTGAGGCTTGATGAAAAGAAATAGAACCATTTACCCTGGCAATGATAACTAGTAGAATATTCAAGGACAAACTCTCTATGTATTTGATTGGAATCTGACATCCAATCTTTTCAGGATGACTGGGACAGTATATGTGGACATAATCTTCTACAGAAAGACTACCCCTTGTCCTGCCAGTAAAATGCACTACCTCTCCCCTTCAATATAGGCTGGTAATGAAGTAAATATCTTCGATATTGATCCTTAGGGGCATCTGATCGATCATGAATGCATAATCCTCTGCACTCCAGTAATGAATCAATAACTCAAGAAATTGTGTGTTGGCTTTCATATTTGGCATTTAAAAAAAATTGGCAAGCTATAGCCTCTTAATACATCCAAGGCATTTCGGTCCTCCATTAGTTGATTACCTATAGCACTATGCTTCCTTTCTCGCCAGGTGATGGTCATCCTACCCAAAAAAATGTTTCAAAGCATTAGATTTATGTTTTGAAGTTTTTACTCACACACATGTGGGTTTCCTTTTAACACAATCATGTGTAGGGCCCTCGTATACGCAGGTTACCTGTATTCAACTCGCGTGTACACAGAGTTGAAATTTTTGACATATTTCCCTATGGTCAAAACTTGAAAAAACATTTAAAATGTATCACAAATAATTACAAGCAGGATATAAGGGTTACCTGGAAGTTTTGGAGCGATTTGAATGGTTCAGTTGATTGGAGGAAGCTTGTTTAGGTTTGTCTCCACATCTCCTTGCTCAAAACAAAAATGACAAAACTGTTAGTCGAAAATTAATTATATAGGTTGAAAAATAAAAATTATTTTTTCAAAAATTGATTTTTGTCTAATGGAGTTTTTGACATTGTGGCTTGGAGTGTCAGAATGGGTTGTCTTTTCAGGAAATTTTGGGTACTTTTTCCAGACATCATTTTGGTCCCATGACCGTAGACCCGTCATGGCAGGTATCGTCTTCTTACTGGCATATAGGTTAGAGAATACCACTTTTCGCTGCATTTTGCATACTAGCCTCCATACTGCGATACGTTAGCCATAGGGTCGACCCCATCGTATCTTTGTTCGCAAACCATTTTCACTTGCCGATTTTAAAAAACATGATGCGATGGTAGAGCCAACCTTAACATGGGCATCTTAGTTAGATCCTTGTTGACATTGGCGGCCCATGCTATTATATTGGTTAGGCTTGGGAGTCCTCTTTAGTCCCACCATGACTTGTGCGTTGAAGAATAATTCTCATTCTTTTGCACTACTTTTTGGCCTTATACCCTAGAGGCTCCCTTGTGTTGAGTCGTACTGTTGCATTGCATATTGACTACTTGCACCTTTTGGCCTTGAGCCGACTTCACTTGGACTCATGTTTAAGCTACTTATCAACCATGTCTTCTACAAAATCAACCTTGCAATCACTTAGCCTGTTATGAAACCAGCTCAAGAAAAGATAGAAAAGATAGATCAACGCCTTTGAATTCAGCCTCTTCGAGGGGGAAACCTCCTTTACATTACATAAATGAAAAATTCTTTCATGATACAAATGAAAAGACCTCCTTTCTATATATAGGAGTCTAAGGGGTCATAACATAATTAGAGCCGACATAACAATAATAATGTAAGGGCACAATAATAACAATAGTGGGCTTCTTATGGGGCACAATAGTAACAATATGGGCACTACATGGGTACATCAATATAATAAGGGGGTTGTACTAATAACAATAAGGGGTTATACTAATAGTATAGGGGCCTAACATGCCCCTCTCCTTCAGAAAGCGTTGTCCTCAACACTTGAGTAGTTCTTGATGCTTCTGTATAAAATTCTTGTCCTCCCATGTGGAATCTTCAGCAGGTATGTTCTTCCACTTGATGAGATAATCTGAAATTGATCGATTTCGTAGTTGTCGGGTTCTTATTTCTGTGACTGCTCCAGGTTCCAATATGATTTTTCCTTCCTCTTCAATTTCTGGCAATATTGTTTGAATTGGGATCTTTTGCAACTTTTGAATAAGTGGCCATACTTCTTCGTCCTTCTTCCATTCATGCTTTGCTTCTTTTATCCAATCTGGTTGGATAATAGAAATAGCACAAAACAATGCTTCCATATCCTCATCCTTTCTTGAGAGTGCATCTGCCACCACATTTTGCTTCCCTTTTTTGTAGATGATTTCAAAGTCATAACCCAACATCTTTGTGACCCACTTTTGTTGCTCTTCAGAGGATAATCTTTGTTCTAAAAAGTATTTAAGGCTATCATGATCCGTTTTTACCTTGAAGTGTCTTCCCATTAGGTAGGGTCGCCCTTTCTTAAGTGCATGGAGTATTGCCAACATTTCCTTCTCATAAATAGCTTTTCTTAAAAACTTTCCCTTGATTGGACGACTTTCAAAAGCAATCGGTCTTTCATCTTGCATTAGAACAACACTAATTCCATTTCCTGAAGCATCACATTCCACAATAAAGGTTTTCGTGAAGTCCGGTGTAGCTAAGACCGGTGCTTGACACATTGCCTCTTTAAGATGTTCAAAGGCCTTTGTTGCTTCCGGAGTCCATGAAAATGCATCTTTCTTCAATAATGGTGTTAGAGGTGCTGCTATTCTCCCATAATTCTTAACAAACTTGCGATAATACCCTGTCAACCCATCCTCGCAGATGCTTTATGGATGTGGGGATTTTCCATTCCTTAATGGATTTAATTTTGCTAGGGTCTACCTTAACTCCTTCATGAGATACAATATGACCCAAATATTCCACTTCCTGGACTCCAAAGAAACATTTGGATCTTTTTGCATATAATTGTTTCTCTTTCAATAGTTGTAGCACCCTATCAACATGTTCAACATGATCCTTCCAAGACCTGCTGTAGATTAGTATATCATCAAAAAATACTAACACAAATTTTCTAATGAATGGTTTGAAAATTGAATTCATCAAACCTTGAAATGTTGAAGGTGCATTGGTAAGGCCAAAAGGCATGACCAAAAATTCATAATGACCCTCATGAGTTCTAACGTTTTTTTTAGAATGTCTTCAATCTTCATTCTGATTTGATGATATCCTGAACGAAGGTCCAATTTGGTGAAGTAAATTGATCCATGCAATTCATCCAGTAATTCATCAATGATGTTATCACTAGGAACTATGGTTCATGTATATAAGATTGTCCATAAGTTTTTATAAAGTCTTGAGGTCTTGTAAATAGGTTTATTAGTATATGTCAATTTCAAATTTGAAATTCAAGAGTTATTGATGTGAATTCGTGTAAAGGAAAAATCATTAGACACCCTCCATCATTGTTAGTTAAAGCATGTCATGTCATTGGTACTTTGCGCAGTTTCGCAGCGCGGGTATGATGTCTTTGGTACTTGCGCAGTTTCGCAGCGCGGGTGTGATTGGTCAGTTTAGCTGCGAAATAATGTTTTCGTGTTTTCGTAGCGCTCTGTTTGTCAGCGATTTCGTAGCGCATCCTGTTAAATTTGAACTGCCCGCGCTACGAAATCGGGGTTTCAGGGTTTTTTGCAGCATTTTTCTCTGAATGTCTAATCCGAGAGTAGTGAGTCACAAGTCCGGTCATGATTGTCATTTCACACCCTTTCCATGTCATGATAAGCCATTATTTTGCCATAAGGTCCGAAGTCATGTAGTTGTGTGTCAGTTTAGAGGACGTTATAGGAGGTGGTCATTTCATAATGAGTCCTTCATATCATATGAACGTGTTTGCTATATGAAAAGCTTAAGCTTTGATTTAAACAGACTACTGCAAGCGAGCCTGCTCTCCAAAGCTGAAGATTGTTTTCGTGCTGCAAGCCACCATCAGTCCCTTGTGTAAAAATACTCAAAGAAGCATGGAAAGAAAGGAACACCGTTCTGGTAAATGTGTGAGAACAGAGCCGGAGGGGTTAGACATTACTCTCAGGGATGAGGAGGTAGCAAAGGCATTTCGAAGTGC
Organism: Pinus tabuliformis; assembly: GCA_031772625.1. Classification (NCBI taxonomy): domain Eukaryota; kingdom Viridiplantae; phylum Streptophyta; class Pinopsida; order Pinales; family Pinaceae; genus Pinus; species Pinus tabuliformis. The sequence continues at coordinate 94,190,836 of CM062812.1, forward strand.
TGGCTGCTGGCGATTTTGTGAAAAATTGAAGGGTGGACATGCAGAAGTGACCAAGGCTTTCGCATTAAACTTCACGGGACTGAATTCGAAGGTGGCCATGTTGGAGTTTCCGGTGTCCCCTGAAGTTATTTCCACTGTCACAGAAATCCCGAGGGGTGGCCAAGAATGGTTCAAGAACTTCATGTTTGACATGGGTCCATGCAAGGAGTTTTTGAAGGCACCTTATGTAGATGAAGATCTCACTAAAGCTGTCCCAAGGAGCTATCTAAAGGAGAATTATGCTATGCTATTGACATGTATCCAGAAGTACCTGACATGTGAGGGTAGGTACAATAAAGTTTACTCCTACCACTTCAAGCTTCTGTTACACTTCACTGGTAAGAGTTCAATAGACATACCTTTTTACTTGTTTAGGAGTATTAGCAAAATGTGTGATAAGATTCAGTTAAAGAAAGATGCTTATGAAACATCCCTTTTTCATCATGGTTTAATAAAATTGCTGGTGTTGGATAGTTTACAAAAAATTGGTAAAGACTGGGATTCATTTGTGTTTATGGCCGGTTTCCCAAGTAAAACAGGCCTCACTCCATTACCTGTAAGAGAAAGAGAAGAAAGGAGTGAGGAAACTACTTTGGCTGAAATTAGGAGAGAAGTAACAGACCATAAGAAGCCCAAAGCTAAAACAAAGAAATCAGAGAGGTCTGTAGCAGTTAAAGAAACACCTGAAGCATCAATGAAGAAAACTCCTAAGCCAGCAGTTAAAGAAATACCTGAAGCATCAGTAGATAAAACTCCAAAATCATCTAGAGTATCTGAAAAGGAAACCCCTAAGTCATCTCCTAAGGAAACACCTCAGTCATCAAAACAGAAGACTCAGAAAAGAAAAGATGAAGCTAAATCCAGTGAAGCTGAAAGGGTTTCAAGGGTGAGAACTAGAGGCCAACTAAGCAAAGAAAAAGGAAAGTCAGTCCCTGTGGAAGAAAGTCCTATTTCAAAGGGTAGTTTAAATGACTTACTTGAAGCCATTGAACTAGAGCAAGATCATCCAATCCAAATTGAACCACTTGAACTTGAGCAAGATCAATTGGTACCACCAATGCATATTGATCTAACACAATCCTCACCTGAAAGTTCTAAAAAGTCAAGGGCTTCTAAAAGGTTAAAGTTTGAAGAACCAAGTGAAGAATATGCCTTTAAACCACGCAGACCAGTGACTAGAAGGCAAATTAAAGAAGTGGAGAAAGCTCAGAAAGAGAAAGCACCTTCGGAAATGCCTAGGACAGAGGCACTTGAAATCTTCTCTGAAATAGTCCAAGCAGCTAAAAGTAAGAACAAGGATAATAAGGTTGTTATCAGTCAAAGTGGAAATGTGATTGCTATTAAGAAACAAGCTGGAGCAACAAAGGAAGAAATACCTCAGGCTCAAAATGTTTTTAAAGAAAAGGCAGTAAGATATACAAGTTATAAGAAAGCTGTAATGAAGGGTAAAACAAGTTTGATCAGTCAGGCTAGCTCGGTATCTGATGCATATGTATGGACAGTGCCAGCTCTGAAGCAGGCAAAAATTATGAAACAAATGAATGCAAGTTTAAGAGCAGAGAACAAGATGTTAAAGGAAGAAGTCATCAGCCTGAAAGGGAAGCTAGACAAACTAGCTAAATGAATCAAGGAGAAATGTGCTTTCTAAATTTTGTTATATTGTGGCTATCATCTTTTTAAAGCTTTTTGAGACTTTTTGATGTCCTTACACCTGTATAGAATGACTGAAGAAATCACAAACTTGAGTTATTGTTGCTTTAAGGTTCATGTGTTTAATTTTGATGACCTACAGCAGTTTCGTAGCGCGCTACGAAACTGCTGTAGATGACTGTTTATGTTGAAAACTTGAGTTTGAATGCTGAGGTCAGCAAATATTTAAAGAGATGACTTAATGCCAGCATGGAGACTATAGAAAGTCAGTCAGATGTTTAAAAAAGGATGCCAGGTGTAAGTATTCGAAGAAAAGGTGAAGTTTTGTCTTTTGTTGAAAGTTTCACTTTATGTCCGAATTTTTAGGGTTATGATAGAGCTGCCGAGGTGTTAAGTGGTACACCTGTCCAGTTATGGGATGGCCAGATCATTAGTTTTCTTCAGTCACACGGGACTATCAAGGGATTAAATGGCTTGAAATTTGATCATTAATGCATGAACACCAATGGGAGGCAAAAACCGTGAATATAGGGTTCATATTCTTATTGGTTGATGAATCATCTGTGCATCAGGCATCCGAGGCTGTTCATCCATTGAATGTGCTTTCAGTTTGGTTTGGTTATTATTGTAATGCTACAGGTGGCAAGCTCCAAGAACGCAGCAAAGTATACGAGGAGATAGACTTAAAGTGCCAATGTGATGGAGTCCTCTGTTTTCGTAGCACCATATCTCTTGTAATTAATTAGCTTGTTTATGATATAGTTAAGGTCATTAATGACAGAATTCCGAGCTCCCTTCATGCTTGTTGAGGAGTCTCAGGTAGTAGTTTTTTGATTGGCTATATATAGAAATAACTCTTATGTAAAAAAGGTTGGATATTTTATAGAAAAACAGAGTTGTTTTGGGCCATTGTAAGACCTTTTTGACAGTAATAGTAAAACAGTGTTATTCTCTTCTCAAGATTCTCGATGGATTGTCATGTTCAAATATAATGATGGTGTTTTATACTTTATGTTCTTTTATAGTCTTGTTGTAATACAATCACTCAGAATTCATAATCATATGCTCTGACTTCCTGTGTGTTCAGCAAGCTATGTTTTGGTGGAGTATGTTTGACATGTAATGCAAAGAGCCTTGATTTCCATGAGATCACTATGTTTTCCTTGTTTACTTAATATATGAGACTCCATAGCCCAATGAGAACCAGTTTAATATATTTCCAACTAGCTTTGCTTTCATGAATGAATAAAGAGTTAGCCATCTTTTGTAGTGAATGATTTTTATCAAGAGTGTGTGAGAGAGCCCTCTCTGATCAAAGAGGCTGAGCTTTGATCTAAAGATAGGTTGAAAGAGTTACATGAAATCTTGCTTGGTTGCAGCCCTCAGTAGTGATTTTGTGATAACAAATGACAAGAATGGGGAACTTATCTTTAATAGTGAGTTTGTTGAGCTCCCTATAATCCGGACACATGCGCCATGATCCATCCTTCTTGTGCACCAATACAACTGGAGCAGAGAAAGAACTTTGACTCGGTTGAATTATACCAGCCTCGACCATTTCTGCAACCATACGTTCAATTTCACTCTTTTGGACATAGGGATATCTGTACGGCCTGATGTTTGGAGGAACACTTCCTGGAATCAGATGAATAGCATGATCACGATCACGCATAGGTGGGAGACCTTTGGGAGTCTCAAATACCTTGGAATGATTGTCCAGGACTTTTTGGAGATCTGGAGAAATAGATGATTCCGATGTGGAAACATCTAGTGAGCATAATTGTGCAATTACACCTCTTTGCTCCTTTTTAAGAAGCTTTGTCATACCATTAGAGCTGATTATCTTTCTTGGTTTCCCTGCAATACCCCTTAATTCAACTTCCTTTCCTTCCGCAGAAAATTTCATGAAAATTTCATGAAAATTAAAGTCTATTGTACCCAGGGATTGTAGCCATTGGACTCCTAGTACAACATCAGCACCTCCCATTGGAATAGAAAGCATTGGGCTAGTCAATACATATTCTCCCATGGATAACTTGATATTATGACACTTTCCAGAGCAATTTATTGTTCCTCCATTTGCAATCATCACTTGACACTCTGGTGTTGGATATAGGAAGCAATTCAATTCTTTTTCTACCTTACAATGAATAAAATTGTGGGTGCTTCCTGAATCAATCAAAACTATTACCTTTTTCTTCTTGATTTGTCCTTTTATCTTGATGGTTTGAGGAGTGGTAATTCCCGCCAATGCATTACAAGATATGGTCGGATTTATTTTTTCTTCATCTAGGCTTTGTTCCTGGAGTATATCCTCTTCTTTTGACCTTTCTTTCTCCTTTTCTTCTTCCTCTTCACAATCTATGTAGAATAATTTCTTCTCAGCACACTTATGACCTTTAGTGTATTTGCTATCACAACTGTAACAAAGCCCTTTTGCTCTTTTTTCTTCCAATTGTTGTGGTGTCAACCTTATAGGTTGTGGAAGACTAGGGGCAACAACACTTCCGTCTTTATAGTTGTGAGTGGTATGCTTCCTGATTGCCATAATTTTGCTTTCCATTTTTCTTGCTAACCTGAATGCCTTCTCTAATGAATCACGTTCCCAAAGGCGAACATCATGTTGGATATTATCCTTTAAAGACCCTATGAACACATCAATCCTATGCTCCTCTGGAATATCTTTTACCCTTATGTTCAATTTTTGGAACTCCTCAATGTGCTCCATTATTGAACCCTTTTGTTTGAGACTTATCAATTGGCTAAAAAAAGTGTTGCTTTTAGTATCCTCATAATGTGCTACCAATTCTTCCATAAAAATTGCCCAAGTGATAAATTTTTTACGAGAGCAAAGCCATTGGTACCATACAAACTGATTTGGTTCCAAATATAAAGTTGCCATACGTACCTTTTGTGTGTTTTGCACATTATTGAGATCGAAGAATTGCTCCATCTGTAATATCCATGTGGCAAGATCCTTGACATCAAACTTCCTCATATCGATTTTTGGAATATGGTGAGTCTTAGATCCAACATTAGCATCTATGGAATCATGATTAACATTTTTTTTATTCTCATCATGAGTTTCCTTTAGTACCCTTTCACCCTTAGTGCCCATTTCTTGTAGCAACTTATTCATATTTATCTTCAATTCGTCCATGTCTGTCTTCAAATCTGTCTTCAAATCATCCATCTTAGCTTCCACGTCAATCATCTTAGCTTTGACGCCTTTCTTTAAACAGTCCATCTTAGCTTCTACACCTTTCTTTAAACCATCCATCTTAAATTCTGTTCCTTTTTGTGTAAGGGACAGTTGTTGCACTTGGTTTTGTAATTTTGATATATCATGTTGCATTTCTTCCTCTTCTTCATGAGTCATGCTAGAGCTTTCAGGTTGCTTACTAGGTGTTTGCATTTTCTTTCGGGGCATCAGTTACAGATAATAATGCTCTACTATGCCCTTTTAATTCCTTCAAAATAAATTTTCAAACCAAGCTTAAGCAAAAATTTAAGAAAATCTACACACCTTTTTTCACTTTGTAGGAGCTCGATATTGCCTCTGATGTATCTTTGTACCTTCCAATCATCTAGTTCTGAATTTGTGAGCTGTAGTAGCACTCTATGTCCTCTTTCCAATGCCACAATTCTGACCCAAATTGGATTCTCCAAGGAAGCGTTATGCGAAATCTCCCACAGTGACTTGATTATAGACTAGTTCAGTAGAGAGAACTTGTACGACGTGCCATGAGCCACTGTTTCGACCTTTGGATCTGAAAAATGCATACAAGAAACTACAGTCTGTCCTATTTCTTTACCTTCTTATGAAATTTCAATCCGATCCCCAGAGAGAAAGTTATGACGATTTTCCCCAGGTCACCTGTTTGGAATGTAATTCAAGAGTCTTCAAAAAAACCAACTTCCTCAGATCATAACTCCGCAAAAGTAGCGCGAAAAGCTTTGAAATTCGGACCGAAATTTCAGTGCGATGTCTTCTCAAATGGGTTTTTTTTGCGACTTCTGAAACGTCACAGAAACAAAGTTATAGCGAAAATTCCATGATGACCTCTTTGGAGCAGCGAAACCCTAGAATCCAAAGCTCTGATACCAAATGTTATGAAACCAGCTCAAGAAAAGATAGAAAAGATAGATCAACGCCTTAGAATTCAGCCTCTTCGAGGGGGCAACCTCCTTTACATTACATAAATGAACAATTCTTTCATGATACAAATGAAAAGACCTCCTTTCTATATATAGGAGTCTAAGGGGTCATAACATAATTAGAGCCGACATAACAATAATAATGTAAGGGCACAATAATAACAAGAGTGGGCTTCTTATGGGGCAGAATAATAACAATATGGGCACTACATGGGTACATCAATATAATAAGGTGGTTGTACTAATAACAATAAGGGGTTATACTAATAGTATAGGGGCCTAACATAGCATCTACAACTTGACACACACTTTTACCCATGGAAAGAACATCCCTTTGAGTGTCCTTGACCAGTTTCGCCACCTTGCATTGAGCATAGGAATGTTCCCCTCCTAGGAACTAGAGCATCTAATTTTTTGACACTCGTTCTTTCCACTGCACTATAATTATATTGTACTAGGTACCTTGACTTTCATATAAAAGAAAAAGAAAAAGACAAAAAAATTATATATTCCAAAAAGAGCGGGAATGGGACATTATTTTTATATTTGATGGTAGCTAGAGTCAGTTTTGTAGCCCTTGAACGAAGACTCAAAATAAAGTCTTTCCTCCATTAGGGTGGGCTTTAGTTTGACTTAGGAGAGCCTTATCCTTGTTAATGATTCAGTTCTCCTCCAATTGGTTACCTCTTCCAATCATATGGAGAGTTTTCTTATGCCTCCTGCATGACAAACTTATACAAAGTTATCATTTGTTTCCATGTAGTCACAGTTGAGTCGTGCTTTTTGTTTAAGGGAAGTAAACCTGAGTCAGCCTCTTTGCAGTGTCTCTTGACCTATTTTTTAGTTGTCCATCCTTGGTTGTCAGTGTCATGTTCATTATCACATCAGTTTTATTGGTCCTTTGCTCGTGTCGGTTTGAGAAGGTATCCATTGACTTCTTACTAGTGGGTCTTGTCCTTATCGACTATGACATGTTGCTCTGAGGGCAGATCTAGAGCCGCACCCTGGCCCTATTTTCATTATTGATAGGTCACCTTACGCTTAGCATCGATCAGTATCATGGGTCTAACTAGGTGTTTTCCCTTATGTTCAACATCAACTTTTATTATCACACATTGGGATTCGTGCAATGCCTTGGTTTTCATTTGACCCTATTGGTGGATTCCTTGCCTCTGTGTTAGCTTTCATTATTGGTTGGTTCAGAGCATTTCTATCGTGGGCTAGCCACATTTTGTGTACACCAAAAACGTGCTTCGGTTGGGTTACTACATCTTTTTTCGTCTGATTCTTTCCACATTATTGGCCTACAAGTTACACTCGCGCTATATTGATAAAGGATGCCTTAATGCCTTCCTTCTAGCCGATCTTTTCCCATCAACTTCAGCTCATTGCTCTGGGAAAGAGATCTAGAGTCCATTTGGTAGTACCTTAGGGTTTGCAGTCATTAGTGGTAGATTCCTTCACTATCGACAGTGGGAAAAATTCATTATCCCCTGATTGATAGATTCTTTCAAGTGTTTGAGTACAACTCATTTATTCACACTTGTTAGATTGTACTAGGTACCTTGACTCTTATCATCATTATCAGTGAGTAGTCTTACGTTTGTTAATGGTATACATCAATGACCAGTAAATGGTCGACTTCAGATCATTCATTCCATCCTTGTCCCCTGATTGATAGATTCTTTCAAGTGTTTGACTACAACTCATTTATTCACACTTGTTAGATTGTACTAGGTACCATGACTCTCATCATCATTATCAGTGAGTAGTCTTGCGTTTGTTAATGGTATACATCAATGACCAGTAATCAAACGATTTCTCACATGGTCGACTTTAGATCATTCATTCCCATTGTGTAGAAATGTACCACTGCGGTCAGTGAAGACCTCAGGTTTGCATCAACATGTCTTGGTTCACTTGTCAGTTGCTCCTGTTTCTGCTAATTGACACCATTCACATTATATGTTGCAGTTCCTTACATCGACATCTTATATGATGGCACCTGAGTTGTAGTGAAGTACCATTTATTCCATCATGTTCACTTGGTACTATTTGGATCAGTTTCTTGACTTCAGTGATGAGCTTCATACTTCAGCATGATTGATTAGCTCTTTATATATGATATTCAAACATGTACTTTCTTGATTATGATTAGATGATCCATTATGTATTTTCAGTTCCTTTATACTTATATGCATATTGGATCCACTTTTGTACTTGACATGCGGACATGCTTTACTATTTCTGAGCATGGGTATGCCCGCCTCAGACAACATTTTATTTATGATCTCTTTCGATGGCTTGGAAGGTTGAATTCTGGTGAACTCCTCCTCGGTTTTGGCATGATTCCTTCCATACACTTAATACATTTCAACCATCATGTACCCCTTCTGATATCATATATTAAGGGGCACTATGTTATAGCACCATTTACCACTCTTGGTAGATCTAATGCTATGATTATGGCCTAGGGCAACCCGTCCTTCCAGACTTGGTCCAAAATCTAAAAAATAGTGTTTTATTCCCTATACGCTACTTTGCCCTGTGATAAAAGCATGTACACGCGGGTCAGCATATATCCAACCTGCACACATATGTTAAAACAGTTAAATTCCCTTAATTTTGGGCGGAGATCATGGGTTTTACCTGTTACCCACCTCCTATTGCCCGTGGCCCAATTATTTCCCAACTGAAAAAACTAATTTGGAGAAGTATAAATAAAACTCCATGGGAAGGCCTTAAGGGAGAAGATATGAGATATTGACACTATAGTGAGATTATCCCTGATCGAGTTTGACGAATCCATGTGCCTCTTGCACTCCCCAAAGCTTTTGGAAACCCTTGTTTCCTTGTTATAGATATCCTCCATCTTGCTTGAGATATCCTTGTATTGGTGATGGAGGAAGATTGCTGAAGGTCGGGAAAGGAAGGATCCAGAGGATGGTTCTGCTTGGAGCCAGACAAGGACTTAGGTTGTATTTCTCCACTTTACTTGCAACTAACTTCAATAAAAGGAATGTTGTTCTAATTCTGATATAAAATGTGTTTATGCATCAAATTATGTTGTATTCTATTTATGAATCTTATATTGATGTATAAGTATTCATTCATTTATATGATTTAAAGTTAGTATCATGAACATGCCTTATGTTTCTATTATTGTGTATGTTCCATTTGAATAATTTTTAGGTTCCAAGAACATCAATAGAACCTGAGGGTTTGCACCCTGCGGGATCTATCCAAATGAAGGACATCTGGGTAAGGACAGTCCTAAAATGTTTAGTAGAATAAGCATTTGGTTGATTTCCTAAGCATTTCTTATTGTGGTTTTCCCTCTGCTCTATTGGGGTTCTCAACCCAAATCCCTAGGGTGGTTTCACCCGCAACAATTTTCAAACTGAAATCCAAAAATTTCATCATTCTATCAACAAAAATTGCAACAATGGGCGACCAAGTGACACGTGTAACTTCCAATAGGTAGCATCTGTGTAATATATGAGATATTTTTTTGTATATGATCATTTTTCGAAGATAAAACTCTCTTAGTTTATTCAAATTCTTCTCCAGCTCCTCAAAACTAGTTCTTCGAAATCATGGCTAAAAAAGGAACATACACAGTCCCAAAAATAGGCCTCAAATATGCATTTGAAAATGCCGATATATGAAACCTGCATAGAAATTGGAAGAGGTTATTGTGATTTGGTTCATTCTTAATAAAAAATTCTTTCATTTTGTTAAAAATTGGTTCCATGTGGTCGAAATGAGTGTTTCAAACGAATGACTAAAACATAGTATTTTTCGCATCACTGTGCAACGAACAGTCTGAGTAGCATTGATGCGCAACAAATTTCCAGAGTGAGTGAAACCTTATTTGTTGTCATTTACTAAATGGGAATCCACCTATGGTCTTCTAAATTGATGGTTTATTAGATCAAAACTAACATGAAGTTATTGTGCATAAGATTAAGGCGGTTTCTGATTTAAACTACCCTGTGTCTTGTCCTGTATCAAAATGATGATTTGAACTAACGGCTTAGAGCATTCCACTTGATTTGGCATGAGTTAAAAGCATGGGAAAGCATTAAAATGTTGGGAGTATAATTTCTGTTAGGTAATGGGGGGGGTCAAGTAATATTATAAGTATCAGAAATGGTAGTGGTATGATGGGGAAATGGGTTGTAAAAATAGGGAAGCAAGGGTATATAAGAATAGGGAATAAAATGTAGGATATTTTTAAGGATCATATCCCTTGACCATCAGAAATATGATTGTAATAAACTCAATTGAATGATTTTGATAGATAGACGACTGACACATAACCATTTTGAATTGACGGTATAAAGATGTACGACCATGACTCCCATCGACTTAACACTCTTTCATGCTGTTGGTGAACCCTTGATGGTAAAAACTTGACAATGTCAGACATTGACCTTTGAGACTATGACAATAACAATGATAATAGGCTCAAATTATTCAAAAACTAAAAATTAAACGATATGGAAAATACATTTGATGATGAAAACTAATGACCCTAACACTATCACTATTATTAATTTGGTTATATGTTGGTTATAAGCATGGTTTTAAGACAAATTCTAGTTATGGTTGTTATCATGTTTTGATTGGTAAATGAATGAATATTGAATGCATGACCTAATACATTTTATTGCAGCTATTGTGAGAGGGAATTATACCTTCTTGATGATTCTTAGATAAGTTTTAGATCTCTTTGTTTAGATGTGCATCCATGACCTGTAGATTTCATGTTCACCATGTGTTTAACATAATGACCATCATGGTTAGGCTTGGTTAGGTCAATTTCTTGTCTAAGTTTTGTGTTAATGGATTTGTCCTAGTGTCATTCATCATTCTAGAAATTTCTGTCAAGTTCTGGGTAGAGGTTTGGATCCTAGTTCTGAAAAAGTGGCTCAAATTCTAGGGTCGCATGCACAAAATTGGGAAATCTAGACTGCAGTCTCTCAGAGGTTGGGTTATCCATGTGACTAGAGGGTTACAGTCACTAGCTTGCCTTGTTATGCAAGTGAATGGGAGTCCATATCATTGAAAAGACAAGTTCTCTTAGGGTTTGGGCACCTGGAGTGGTTGTTTAGGTCATGTGTGTCCTGTAGCCCCTGAGGAAGGTCAGTAAGGTTTTAGTTTGTCGATTCCACTCCCTTAACAGTACTTAGGAGTTTGAGTCATGGAATAGTATCCCCAATCTCATGTTTACCTCGAAAGGTAGGTGAAAGTGGGTAAATTTTGGAGGTGACATTACACTAAACTCGGGAGTGATAATTGTGTTCTCTCATTGTGCAGGCATATAGAAATTGGTATGTATAAGAAACAATTCATTCTAGGCTCTACCCTTTCCAATAGTTCAAGTTAAATTTCAACAAAATAACATGGACATTCACTCATGGGGCTGTGTTTCAGGATGTGGCCAATTTTTCAACAAGAATTTGATTACACAGTAATTCATTTAGCATGATATAAGCACTACTAAGACACATTATTTACAACCAAATTCCTGATGTGAGGACAACCGAATTACATAATATGCATTCTAAACTAATAGGACCAACTAAATTCAATAACAAATAAATGAACTTAATTTCACAATCCACACAAAGTAATACTTATATCTGATGAATTTGGGCAACTGAGTCCAGGACTGCGACTCTCTTCACAACATTAGATAGGGCTACACAGTGGCTCTTCTTGCAGACCAATCATCTTGAGCTACATTACAGTGCTTCAAATGGTTTCTCATAGGACAAAACACATTTTCCAGTTGAACTATAAATTCTATAGGTTCAACCATCTCCCCCCCTCTAGATAGAGAATTATAAGAAACATCTTAGTTGTTGTAGGGGAAACTGTAACAAAACCAATAATGATTCCTTTGCATCTCCCTTTGAAGTGATCCAGTCCAACCATAAGAATTCTCTCTTGAATTTCTCAGGATTAAGCTAGCCAAACTTCCTTTCACTACAATGCTCACATATGTCTAGTCCAGCCTAGGCCAAACTTTTGATAGACCAAAACCTTCCAGGTTAATAACAATTTTATCATCAATAAAATATTTTTTATTCATATCATGGTTAATAATTTCTTATGTTGTTCCAGTGTGATCATCATGGAGCTCTATTGGCCTCTTATAGCCCTTATCCATATTTCAATCCATTATTTCCACGACAAAGGTGGGATGTCTATTCCATACAAATGAATCCTGAGATTCCCATTAGCACACCACCATCCTCAACGGTCCAAATAAGCCAAACCTTCTCAAGTATCATCCCATAAGGGACTAAGATAATCTCAATAGAATTGAAAAATGCTAAAGACCCATTTGTTGGAGAAAAGCTCAGAATCCATCCAATCAAATCCACATTGACCAAATACTCCTTGAAAAAAAATTTAAATTATCTACATTTGAAGGTGAACTCATGGAGAAAAACTAACTTGTATGTTGTCACATAATGAAAAATTGTAGTTTATATCATGCGTTTTATTAGGGATGGAATAGTGATAAAGGCATACCTAATGCCAACCCTGCTGCTTGATTTCAATGTTGTAGAAGTCTCGTTATGTTCATACCCAAACAATTATATAGAGAGTCAATGGGATTATGGAATTGGATGTGGAGACTCTGACAACCTGGCCATCGAAAGAAATTGCTGGAAAGTATAATGTTTATCCTTCTTTTTTGATAAGCTTGTGATCACCATCTAAATTGACATTATTTTTTGTTACAAGATCAATTAAGTAGTTGTATGTAGGTGCAAAGGTGGACCAAGAAAAGAAATAGAGATGTAGAGAATGAAGCAAAAATTATAATGTAGTAACACGATCATTTCTTCTAGTACCTAAATGAGAATGTGTAGGGAATTTGGCTATCATGTAGTAAGTGAAGGGAAAAGGATTCTACCTAGTAGATGGCAGAAAAACCCACCTCAATTTTTTCATTTTTCTTTGTTGATCTCTCATCTATTTTTCTTCCAAAAACCATTTGGGTTTTACTAATATATGATTTTCTTGTATTCCTTTTACAGTCCCATGCATCTACACTCGTCCTCCCTTCCTAATATTGAACACGCTCCCCATATACTTCTTGACTAGGAAGAAATTAACTATTGGGAAATATCTGTCCTACACAGAGATGAGAGTGATAGCTAAAAATCCCCTCACCCTTGGAAACCCGGAGCTTCCCCCTGGAGAGCGTGTAAAAAAAGATGCGTGACCCATCCTTCTTTTTTCTGTTTCTACTCGATTCAACTTCCCCTTCGATGTTTCCTAACCCTGGCCCAAACCATGTGAGCCCATCAACATTTTCCATATATCCTTTTGTTCCCACATTTTTTTTGTATTGGTTAGCCTTGTCATCCTAGTTTGTTTTGGTGTATGCCTACCACGTCTTGTAGGTTAATAATTATAGTGTCAGTTTCCCCTTTCATTCCATATATTAGCCTCCTTGAATGTATTGGGAAATCCAAAGTATGTCCCAAGTACAAATCTTCCTTATCCCTAGAACCAATGTCCCTTTGACTTATCCCATTTTTAATTTATTTAATTTTACAAGAAACATAAAGGTTAATCAGAGCTATCACAAACCCCTCCTCCTTAGGGGAACACTCTCCTTGGTGTTCCATGGCCATATACAATATAAAAATAAAATCTCTAACGATAGAATATATATAAAAATTTCAACTTTTTACAATAGAATATACATGTACAATGGCTCCCCCAGCCACTCGTAAAATTTAGCCATTTTCCACTCTCCCCCATTTTTATGTAGTCTTTTGATACTTTAATTTTGTTCTCTTTCCCTGGAGAGTTTCTTCCCTCCAATATCCAATGCTACTATCCTTGCGCTTCTTGTTCCTTTAGTGTATATGTCTCAACTCATTGTTTCTGGGCACACCCTCAATGTGTCCCTAATTCCAACGAATTATTCTCATGACCAAAACCAATTTATATTCCAACCTTCCCTTATCTACTTCCCATTCCCTTAGGCAATTTAGTCATGCCCCCTTTTGTGCTTCCTCACATCGGAGGGATATCAAAACCAAGGCATATACCTGCCTCAATACTATCCACCGATCATCGCATGCTTATGGAAATCAGTTGGAACCATTGGTGCTAGTGTCCCACAATGGCTATGTTCCTAAAATCTTTGGCTCTTATGCACTTTTGTTGTTCCATCTTGTGGCTAGATTTTTCATCTGATGTGAGAAGTATCATATTTATTCATGCATCATAGACACGCAAATCCCATAAGACTCATCATAAAGGGAAAATGCAATGAATGTAATTTATACATTATTAGCTATCTATCCTTTCAGTGAGCTTTGAATTTTCTAGAATTCCTACAACAACCAAAGTTAGTGCATACATCAAGTCATCATAAAGTAGAACATATCATCAGGTTCACTCAATAATTCAAGATGTCATAAATCATGCTCAAATTTTAAAAATTTAGAAGGTCCCTATAATATTGATACTTATCTTGATTTGATGACTTATTCTTTGTATACACATGGAGTTGATTGCCTATCTGGGAAAGCACCCAAATGATAACATATTATCCACAAGCAAAGTGTCAATCCAAAGTAGATGATCCAAGGATCTAAGAAACCTCCAAACTATTTTCAAGATACCAACTCAATCATCATGCTGCTCATAGGCATCAGGTACCCTCTAGGATAACTACCAAGGTACCCACCCTATAGTCATGATATATTGGTTTCTAAAGTAACAAGGGAATCTAGAGGTTCAAGTCCACCTTGAATCATCAAGGGAATCCATAGGTTCACCTCCACCCTGAATCATCAAGGGAATCCAAAAGGATTATACCTCCACCCATTGATGATCATATATATAATCCTACTCATGGCTATGGACACTAGCAAACTAGGTATTCACTACAAAAATATGTAGTCTTTTGTCAACAAAAATATTGGGAATCCAGAGGCTATCTTGCCTCTACCTAGAAATAATACACAATGCATGGGCCCAGGAAAGTAACAAACATGTATACATATATGTTTGGCACCAAAACATGTACACATAACATGATGCCACATACACATATCACAAACACATATATGACACAATACAATGCATACACATTTCACATGTACGCCACATGCACATATACACAACAATAAGGGAATCCAGAGGCTTATACCTCCACCTTGAAATCAATATAGGAATCCATAATTTTGTTCAAGATCCACCTGATAGATAATAGGATTCTAGAACACTTTCTCCTCCCGCGTGTCTTTTTCTTCATTGTACCATGTGCATCCATCATTCTTCCATGATATTGAATTGTGACAAAGCCTGTTAGTCAAAATGGCATCTTTATATCAACTTAATCATGTATACAATATATAAGCACATGTGCAACTAAAATTATGGTTATGAGAAGTCCCTTTTACCATTTTGTTATCCATCACCTTTATGGACTCATCTAGCCTACTTGGCTGTCATATCACATGCCACTTACCCTTTTCTTTTACATATGCTTGTTTCCATGTTTCAGTTAGTTTGCCTCATGGTGTTCCATATTACCTTTTTTCCTTCACTGATGTTCTTATCCATGTGAACCATACATTACCTCTTCCTTAGAATTCCACAGCATCACTGCCACCTAACAATCTTGCCCTAAGGATCCCAAGTATATAACTCAAGGGACAATTATAAAATCAATAGGTAATGCAAGAGGAAAAATCAAAGGCAACATAACAAATGAAAAATGAAATCTATAATCGCAGTCCTCAAGGAAAACCACGCATAAAAGTAGCATGATCATGCATGTCCATAAATCAAATCACGAAAATAAAGTTCAAAATCATAGCACATATATCATCAAGTAAAATAGTGCCAAACTTGACTTATTGTCCCGAGTCTAACATTCATGGAACTCTCCACCATCATACTAGCATGCATATGTGTAACAAAATCAACTTCCTTTCCCTATCTCTATCACTAAGTCTTTCCGTGTGCAAGTAAGACTCAACCTATTTCCCTGAAACTGATCATGTATCCATAGGATTGTTAGCAACGATATATATATATATATATATATATATATATATATATATATATATATATATATATATATATATATATATATATATATGTTAGGTCCCTATAATACTAGTGATTACCCCATTACTATTGTAATTGTATCCGTTATTAATATTTTTGTGCCCCTATTGTCCCCATATTGTTATTAATGTGCCCCATAGAATCCCTCTATTGTTATTTTTGTGGCTTTATATTATTATTGTTAGGTCGGTTGAGTTATACTATGACTCCTTAGACTCCTATATATAGAAAGGAGGTTTTGTCATTTGAAGCATCCAAGAATTGCTCATTTATGTAACGTAAAGGAGGTTTCCCCATTTAAGATGCTAAATTCTAAGGCGTTGATCTATCCATTCTATCTTTTTTTGAGCTGGTTTCATAACATTTGGTATCAAAGCTTTGGATTCTAGGGTTTCACTGCTCCATATAGGTGATCGTGGCATTATCGCTATAACTTTTTTCTGTGATGTTTCAGAAGCTAAAAAAAAAAAACATTTGAGAAGAAATCGCACTAAACCTTGGGTTCGTATTTCAGAGCTTTTCGTACTATATTTGCAGAGATATGATCTGAGAAATTCGGTCTTTTTGCAGATTCCTGAATTACATTCCAAACAGGTGACCTGGGGAAAATTGTCATAACTTTCTCTCTGAGGATCGGATTGAAATTTCGTAAGAAGGTATAGAAAGAGGACGGACTGTAGTTTCTTTTATATATTTTTCAGAGAAAAAGGTTGAAAAAATGACTCGTGGATCGTCGTACAAGTTCGCTCTACTGAACTAGACTATAATCAGGTCACTCTGGGAGATTTTGCATAACTCTTCCTTGGAGAATCCAATTTGGATCAGACTGGTGGCATTGGAAAGAGGACATAGAGGACTACTGCAGATAGTAATTTTAGAACTGAATGATTCAAAATTACAGAGATACATTAGAGGAAATATCGAGCTCCTACAAAGTGAAAAAAAGGTGTGTAGATTTTTTTAAATTTTTTCTTAAGCTTGGGTTGAAAAATTATTTTGAAGAATTCAAAGGGCATAGTAGAGCATTATTATCGGTAATTTATGCCTTGAGGAAAGAAAATGAAAACACCTAGGAAGCAACCTGAAAGCCCTAGCATGACTCATGAAGAAGAGGAAGAAATGCTACATGATATATCAAAATTACAAGACCAAGTGCAACAAATGTCACTCTCACAAAAGCTAACAGAAGCTAAGATAAATGGCATGGAATCTAAGATAAATGGCGTGGAATTTAAGATAAAGGGCATGGAATCTAAGATGAATAGCATGGAAGCTAAGATGGACAATTTGAAGATAGGTTTGAAGACGGGCATGGAAGATTTCAAGACAGATTTGACAAAGTTTCTACAAGAAATGCTTACAAATGGTGAAAGGGTAGTAAAGGAAACTCATGATGAGAACAAAAGAAATGTTAATCATGATTTCATAGACTCTAATGTTGGACTGAAAACCCACCATATTCTAAAAATCGATATGAGGAAGTGAGATGGCAAGGATCTCGCAACATGGATATTACAAATGGAGCAATTTTTCGATCTCAATAGTGTGCAAAACACACAAAAGGTACATATTGCAACTTTATATTTGCAACCAAATCAGTTTGTATGGTATGAATGGCTTTGATCTCGTAAACAAATTATCACTTGGGCAATTTTTACGGAAGAATTAATAGCACATTATGAGGATACAAAAAGCAACACTTTTTTTAGCCAATTGATAAGTCTCAAACAAAAGGGTTCAATAATGGAGCACATTGAGGAGTTCCAAAAATTGAACATAAGGGTAAAAAATATTCCACAGGAGCATAGGATTGATGTGTTCATAGGGACTTTAAAGGATAATATCCAACATGATGTTCGCCTTTGGGAACCTGATTTATTAGAGAAGGCATTCAGGTTAGCAAGAAAAATGGAAAGAAAAATTATGGCAACGAGGAAGCATACCACTCACAACTATAAAGATGGAAGTGTTGTTGCCCCTAGTCTTCCACAACCTATAAGGTTGACACCACAACAATTGGAAGACAAAAGAGCAAAAGGGCTTTGTTACAGTTGTGATAGCAAATACACTAAAGGTCATAAGTGTGCTAAGAAGAAATTATTCTACATTGATTGTGAAGAGGAAGGAGAAAAGGAGCAAGAAAGGTCAAAAGAAGAGGATATACTCCAGGAACAAAACCTAGATAAAGAAGAAATGAATCCAGCCATATCTTGTAATGCATTGGCTAGAATTACCACTCCTCAAACTATCTATATAGAAGGACAAATAAAGAAGAAAATGTAATAGCGTTGATTGATTCAGGAAGTACCCACAATTTTATTCATTGTAAGATAGCAAAAGAATTGAATCGCTTCCTATATCTAGCACCAAAGTGTCAAGTGATGGTTGCAAATGGGGGAATGATAAATTGCTCTAGAAAGTACCATAATATCAAGCATTCCATGGGAGAATATGTATTCAATAGCCCAATTCTTTCCATTCCAATGGGAGGTGCTGATGTTGTACTAGGAGTCCAATGGCTACAATCCTTGGGTACAATAGATTTTAATTTTCAAGAACTTTTCATGAAATTTTTGATGGAAGGAAAGGAAGTTGAATTTAAGGGGTATTGCAGGGAAACCAGGAAAGATAATCAGCTCTAACGATATGACAAAGCTTCTAAAAAAGGAACAAAGAGGTGTAATTGCACAATTATGTTCGCTAGATGTTTCCACATTGGAATCATCTATTTCTCCATATCTCCAAAAAGCCTTGGACAATCATTCCAAGGTATTTGAGACTCCCAAAGGTCTCCCACCTATTCGGGATCATGATCATGCTATTCATCTGATTCCAGGAAGTGTTCCTCCAAGCATTAGGCCATACAGATATCCCTATGCCCAAAAGAGTGAAATTGGATGTATGGTTGCAGAAATGCTAGAGGCGGGTATAATTCAACCTAGTCAAAGTTCTTTCTTTGCTCTAGTAGTATTGGTGCACAAGAAGGATGGATCATGGCGCATGTGTCCAAATTATAGGGAGCTCAACAAGCTCACTATTAAAGATAAGTTTCCCATTCCTGTCATTGATGAATTACTGGATGATGTGCATGGATCAATTTACTTCACCAAGTTGGATCTTCATTTAGGATATCATCAAATCAGAATGAAGACTGAAGACATTCCGAAAATAGCATTTAGAACTCATGAGGGTCATTATGAATTTTTGGTCATGCCTTTTGGCCTTACCAATGCACCTTCTACATTTCAAGGTTTGATGAATTCCATTTTTAAACCCTTCCTTAGAAAATTTGTGTTAGTATTTTTTGATGATATACTAATCTACAGCAAGTCTTGAAAGGATCATGTTGAACATTTTGACAGGGTGCTACAACTATTGGAGGAGAAACAATTATATGCAAAAAGATCCAAATGTTTCTTTGGAGTACAAGAGGTGGAATATCTGGGTCATATTGTATCTCATGAAGGAGTTAAGGTAGACCCTAGAAAAATTAAAGCCATTAAGGAATGGAAAATCCCCACATCCATAAAGCATCTGCAAGGATTTCTCGGGTTGACAGGGTATTATCGGAAGTTTGTTAAGAATTATGGGAGAATATCAGCACCTCTAACAACATTATTAAAGAAATATGCATTTTCATGTACTCTAGAAGCAACAAAGGCCTTTGAACATCTTAAAGAGGCAATGTTCCAAGCACCGGTCTTAGCTACACCGGACTTCACAAAAACCTTTATCGTGGAAGGTGATGCTTCAGGAAATGGAATTGGTGTTGTTTTAATGCAAGATGAAAGACCCATTGCTTTTGAAAGTTGGCCAATAAAGGGAAAGTTTTTACACAAAGCTATTTATGAGAAGGAAATGTTGGAAATACTCCATGCACTTAAGAAATGGCGACCCTACCTAATGGGAAGACACTTCAAGGTAAAAAATAGATCATGATAGCCTTAAACACTTTTTAGAACAAAGATTATCCTCTGAAGAGCAACAAAAGTGGGTCACAAAGATGTTGGGTTATGACTTTGAAATCATCTACAAAAAAGGGAAGCGAAATGTGGTGGCAGATGCACTCTCAAGAAAGGATGAGGATGTGGAAGCATTGTTGTGCGCCATTTCTATTATCCAACTAGATTGGATAAACGAAGCAAGGGAGGAATGGAAGAATGATGAAGAAGTGTGGGCACTTATTTGAAAGTTACGACAAGATTCCAATACATCTGATACATTTAGCTGGCAAAATGATTCGTTATGGTACAAAGATTGCTTATACCTCTGTAAGAATTCCCAACTAAAACAAAAGATTCTTATGGAATTGCACACTTCTCCCCTAGGAGGGCACTCAGGATTTTTAAAAACTTACCACAGGGTTAAGAAGGAATTTTTTTGGGATGGCCTTAAATCGGATATTCAAAAGTTTGTGGCAGAATGTTTGGTTTGCCAACAAAATAAAGTTGAAACAATTAAGACACTGGGTCTATTACAACCTTTATCCATTCCAAGCCAACATTGGGAGGATGTTTCAATGGATTTTATCACAGGTTTACCCAAGTCTGAGGGAAAGAGTGTCATCATGGTGGTAGTTGACAGACTTACCAAGTATGCACACTTTTGTGCATTATCACAACCATTTAAAGCTGGTACAGTTTCTACTTCATTTATGGAAACAATTCAAAAGCTACATGGAAACCCAAAGATTATTGTAAGTGATAGAGATCCCATTTTCACTGGAAATTTTTGGACGGAATTATTTTCTTGTCTTTGTTACATAGTAATTTGTCACTGCCTTCATCCCAGTCTTCCTACTGTGTCATGAGTCCAAATCATTCATGCTCATGCTCTCTGATGTTGCCAAATGACCCACTTTGCCAATGTTTCTGCCTCATCGCATCTGTTGGCCAAATAAACACGCTGGAGGGCGTTCCAAACTAGTCCAGAAGCGCTGCCATCACGGAAGTACACGTGATTCCCACGATGGTCGAATTTCATGTGCCAGCGCAACTGTTGCTTGTATTTCCTGCAATGACCTGACTATCTCCGTTATGCAATAGCAATGTCAGTACGGAAGACCAGTTATGTTTCCGCGATGATTGTGGCGCGCCTTGTGTAAAAAAAAATTGGCCATCGCGGACCCGATAGGGTAAACCCGCGATGACCGAGTAGTGGAACCCAGTTTGAAAATCCACCTAAACTCACACTTGGAACATCCAAAGTGCATGAAAAAAGCATCAAAATGAAGCGCAGGGCAACGTGTGTCTACCTGGAACTAGTTTCGAGACGAATGATGCATGGACGGGGCCAAATTTCGTTCGCCAACCTCAATGCTCCAAAGTTGCTCCACGGTGAATTGAATAGTGATATGGTAAAAATGAATGAGTTAATTCATTTTTATAGTGATTTTTGCAAATTTAAAGATTACATTTCATAAATGTGGGTTTGTTTCTCATAGTTTTGCCATATGGATAGTCAAAATATGATGTTTTAACTATGTATTTATGGATATTGTTCATTTTATCTCGAGCGGGTTTATGTGTGACATGGTTTTGTGCAGAGCTTCAGATGGTGGAATTATGACGGTTTAATGTACACTTGGTCCCAGAAAGTCATCTTTAAGCTCTTTTCCGACTTTAAAAATGAAAAGATGGCTGAGTTTTCCCCTCGACTTGTTAAAAGAAATGAGAGGTGGTCGCCTTTAAGCTCTTTTTTCGACCATTTAAACACAAAAAAGATCGTCGGGATTTTGTCGTTTTAGGCTCCTTATTGGTTGCGAAATGACATGCTTTTGACCGCTTTTCTACTTTTTCGGGTCGAAGTCACTACCTTACAAAAAGTATTCCTCGATCGTAATGGTCGGGCAGTTCTTTCAAGTATTATTTTATACTTTTTCGAGCTCGAGAGACACAACTCTACGAAAAAGGACCCCCTGGAGTTTTCTTTTCCATGTCTTTTTCAAACTCTCTAAACATGAAAAAGACTCTGAGTTTCACCTATGTCAGACTCGTTAAACCCTGACGACATTGGACTCGTCACCATGACAAGACTCGAGCTTCTCCTTCCTAAGGCTCGTTAAACTATTACTGGGTTGGACTCAACAACAGGTTTATCATTGATTGTCTATGGCAACTAGTCACTCTTGAACATCGACACTTTGCTTCTTGTCGGGTTGGGACGTCCATACATCATCATTTGGCCTTCCGTGGGTTTGGGTTATCATTCTAGCCTCATTCCATTTGATTCATGCTGTCCCCATTGAGCCTCTTATCCTTTGATGCCTAAATGCTGCCACACCCCCCTCTCGAGTCATGTCGCCGATATGTTCAAGAGTATAATCCTTCTACAATTTACACCCTCGCCTTCTCCTCTGATACTCTGTTTGACCATCTCCCACTTGTTCCTTGTCTCATGTCATTGATGGGGGAAACATTATGGCCCTCCTGCGATGGGTCGTCTCCTATCGACATCAGCTCATTATCCAGGAGATTGACCTAGAGATTCCCTTTGGTACCTTAGAGCTTGCATGCATCAATGGCAAGTTCTTCGCACCTGAAGGTCAACTTTCATCATTGGTCATCGATTGGATGATTCCACGAGTGTTCGACTTCAGCTCCTTCTTCACACTCCGTGGATTGTGTTGGACAGTACCTTGAGAGCCATTAGCATTATTGGTGGTTTCTCTCGTGCTTGTTAATGGTTTTCATCATTGACTGGTAATCAAGCGATGTTCTATCATGCTTGACCTCAGCACATCTATTCGCATGTTAGGATTTGTACTATGATCATGTGGGTTCAAGACCCCGAACTCATATTACACATGTTCGGGCTGCGTGGATTGGTTTTATGCTTACATGACTCATTGATGGATGGCTGCGACCATACCTTTATCATCATCATGGTCTCATTAGCTGGATGGCTACGTCCATACCACAGACCTATTTCGTATGTCTTTCGGATGGCTACACCCATGCCTAGACTACATGTAATTCATTATCAGAGATATCAATTGTACTTGTGTGCAGGTTCTTCCAGAAGGTGTTCCAGTTCAGTCAGTTTCGTAAAGCATTTCACCCCTCCCTCTCTCTCGGGCTTCATACTTTAGGGGGCATCTGTTACACATTAATTTGTCACTGCCTTCATCCCAGTCTTCCTACTGTGTCATGAGTCCAAATCATTCATGCTCATGCTCTCTGATGTTTCCAAATGACCCACTTTGCCAAAGTTTCTACCTCATCGTGTCTGTTTGCCAAATAAACGCGCTGAAGGGCGTTCCAAAATAGTCCAGAAGCGCTGCCATCACGCAAGTACACGTGATTCCCACAATGGTCGAATTTCATGTGCCAGCGCAACTGTTGCTTGTATTTCCCGTGATGACCTGACTATCTCCGTTATGCAATAGCGATGTCAGCGAGGAAGACCAGTTATGTTCCCGCGATGATCCAGATTGGGTGAATTTGTTCTAACAGTCGGCCTTCTAGATGACTCCAGACTTGGTTGTTGGTCTTGTTTATGTTTCCCTCCTTACTCTGGCATCACTGTTCCGTCATTTGTTCTACCTTTCTTGGAGATAAGCTCATTCTCCCACCTTTCATGGAGACTCCTTCTCCTATTTAAGCTATCACCATTGCTATGAGCTGCTAGTTTGGAATTCTTAGTCTTTGGAGTGTTCCTGTTAGTACTTGTGAGCTTGTTAGATAGCTGGTGTGAGTGTGACAAGTGTGGGATTGTTTGGGAGCTTGAGGAAGGTTGTGAAGTGCCTTTGATCTTGTGGAGAACTTGTGAATGAGAGAGACTTGTGTATTGGGAGATCCATTTTCAAGAGTGAATGCTTGAGGAACATGTTGGCTGGATCCTTTTGAGAAGGTTTGTGATGTCAAGACCTAGGTTGTAAGCTTACTCTATTTCATATTTAATGCAATTAATGATGTTTTCCTATGTCTTGTATGTGATGTAATAGATAGCTCATGACTTCTTGACTTTATGATTAAATAGATTATTGTTGTATCCGGTTATGTGCTTTGTTGTATTTCCTTTGATTTGTTTCAGGTTGATTACTCATTGAGATAAGGAAGCGGAAGCTGGAGCAGCACAATGGAACTCCATCAACCACCGGTTGAGGTAGGCCTCCAAATTGAACTATTTAAAGAAAATTGTTGTTGATTTGTCCTTGTTTGTGACTAGACCCACTCTAGGGCTAGAGGGGTTGCCTCTATCTGCAAAGGGAACACTTTCCTGCATCACAGTCTTGGTACTCATTTAGCTCATAGCTCATCTTATCATCCTCAATTTGATGGGAAAACTGAGATAGTAAAACAATGTTTGGAAGGATATCTTTGTTGCTTTGTATCTGATAAACAGACACAATGGGTCAAATGGTTGCCTCTGGTTGAATGGTGTTATAACACTTCCTTCCGTACAGCAACAAAAATGACGCCATTTATGGCACTTTATGGATATCAGCCACCATCCATCACATCATATTTAAGAGAAAATTCTAAGGTTCAAGCAGTGGAACATCACATCGAACATCAACAACAAGTCCTCCAACTCTTAAACAATAACATCGTGTTGGCACAGAATAGAATGAAACAACAGGAAGATCAACATCGCAACAAAAGAAGTTTTGATGTAGGTGATTGGGTATTCCTACAGCTACAACCATATAAGAAAATGTCCCTCAAGCAAGCTACGAAGGATGATAAATTATCACAAAAGTATTATGGTCTGTACAAAGTGTTGCAAAATATTGGTACTATGGCTTACAAATTGGAGCTTCCTGCAACTTCTCAATTGTACCCAGTTTTCCATGTTTCATGTTTAAAGAAGGTTATAGGCGACAAGCTCCCAGTTCAAACAGTATTGCCAGAACTTGACGAGGAAGGAAAAATTATATTGGAACCGGAAGCAGTCACAAAAACAAAAACTCGACAGCTACGAAATTGATCAATTTTGGAGTATCTTATCAAGTGGAAGAACTTATCCACGGAAGGTTCCACATAGGAGGATGAAAATTTTATACAGAAGCATCCAGAACTACTCAAGCATTGAGGACAACACCTTTTTGAAGGAGAGGGGCATGTTAGGTCCCTATAATACTAGTGATTACCCCATGACTGTTGTAGTTGTATTCCTTATTAATATTGTTGTGCCCCTATTGTCCCCATATTGTTATTACTGTGCCCCATAGAATCCCTCTATTGTTATTTTTGTGGCTTTATATTATTATTATTAGGTCGGCTAGGTTATATTGTGACTCCTTAGACTCCTATATATAAAAATGAGGTTTTGTCATTTGAATCATCCAAGAATTGCTCATTTATGTAATGTAAAGGAGGTTTCCCCCTCAAAGAAGCTGAATTCTAAGGTGTTGATCTATCCATTCTATCTTTTTTTGAGCTGGTTTCATAACAAGATATATATATACATACATACATACATATATATATATATATATATATATATATATATATATATATATATATATATATATATATATATATATATATATATATATATATATATATATATATATATATATATATATATATATATATATATAGATATATATATATACATATACATATATATACATATATATATATATATATATATATATATATATATATATGTATGTATGTATGTATGTATTTCAAACCAAAGATAACCTCTACGCAAGTTTGGGTTCAATTTCAAAAACACATATGCACATGGTCATAACTATCATCTTACATTTACACATGTTAGAGTTCAATTTATGATCTATTCTGTTGGAAATACTAGGGGGGGGGTGAATCAGTATTTCTTACTTTTCTTTTTAATTGTTCTAGTGATTGCCAAAAGCATATATATATATTTGTATATGTATACACAGACCACAGAAATCAACAACCGGAATTAATGCTTTTATTAAAAAACTCAAAACAGTGCAATGAAATAAATACAATATAAGTATATATCTAATTGTGAACAGTTGCCAAGCTCCAACTTGGACTTCAGTGAGGCTCCAACATCCAGAGCACCAACTCTGTTTTGCCAAGACACCAATCTTGGACTTAGGAGCACCAACTCCCAAGGACTTCAATCCTGTTCAGTTCTGAGGCTCCAACCTCTTGGGCTCCAACCCAACCTTGGTATAAGCAGGTATGCTGCTGCACTCTATTCAACTAAGGTTCTCTCACTCCTACTCTCCTGTCTCTGTTGCTTCTACTGCCTCTATAGCCTCCGCTACTTCTTCTGCCTCTACAACCTTCGCTGCTTTTGTAGCCTCTACAGCCTCCGCTACTTTTACTACCTCACACTCAGGTTCTTCACCACTACAGCAGCAACCACAGTCTTCTGTTTTCACTGTTTTATGCATTCCCATGCCTCTGTCCATTCGTTTCCTCTTACGCCGCCTCTTGGACTTCCTCAACACTCGCTTTCATTTCCTCTGTGCTCACTTGCTTCTTCAGCTTCCCATATTTCGGTTTCCTTTGTCTATTCATGCTCACAAGACATGTTGAATCAATGGCCAGGTCCAAGTCATACGCAGAGGACACATATTCAGAAAACTGTCACAGTGCTCCTATTTTCTCATGATAGGAGGCATACAAAGGGATGGCATTATTTAACAGACCTGCCACGTCTTGATCACAATCGCAACCGGTGTAGTTCAGCCTCCTGAACTATCGGGAGCATTATTGTATTGCATTTCTGCCTCCAAACCTCGTGCAGGCCAATTATCAATTACACAGGAAACATGAGCAAAAATCAGTCAAAAGACTAAGGGGCGGACTTCAATATTAATATTAACCTTGCATCTAAACTGTATCGGGTCCGCAGCAGTCATCGCAATCGGTGCTTGCGTGTGGGAAGGCTTCATAACATATGCGATTGTGACGGATGCGATAAGCATTGAACCATGTTTTATATGCCTGTCGGGTCCGCAGTTTTCATCGCTATTAGCGATCGCAACATATCGGTAGTCGTCAATGGCCGATGGTCGATGGACGCAATAAGACATTAAGCCAAATCGCAATATAGCATTGGGTCGCTCTTACAATCGCAGTCGGCAGACTTGCACATAACATAGCCAATTCCTTGATACCCGGACGCGATATTATTTTAAATTGTTTTAATAACTCTGTCGGGTCCATACCTCTATCGCAATCGGCGCTTCTGGTCAGACAACCTTCTGTGTAGCATTGCGATGGGCAGATGCGATAATAGATTCAACCATAACACAATCCCGCATCGGGTCCACGTACATCATCGCAATTGGAGGTTTCGAGGGTGACACTTAATAGAACTTGCCGATATGATTGCTCTGATATTTTATACTGCTCTGCCTCCGATAGTGTTTATTGCATGCAAATATATATTGTTCCATATACATATATATTGCTCTGCTTATGAACCTTACTCTGCCTTATGTGATATGCGATAGCTCTACTCCTCCGATAGAGTATTCCCTTGGCACTATTGCTCCGATAGCTGTGATTTCTGCGTCCCATGGATATATGGCTCCCGATAGGCTGTTAAATGCATGCATATATATGTCTGTGCTCCGATGGCTCTGTTCTACTTTGGCATATATATATGGCTCCCATGGATGTTAAATGCATATGCATGGCATATATTTGCTCTGTTCTACTTGCTCAGTTTGCTCCTGTAGCTCCTCCGATGGCTCTGTGTGCTCCTCTCATCTCCATCTGATCCTCCTCTTTGGCATATACCGATGGCTCTATATATATTGCTCCTCTTGGCTCCACGAATATTGCCATATTGACATCAATGGCAATCTTTGTCCAACAATCTCCCCCTTTGTTATTGATGGCAATATTCTTCTGCTTCTCCCCCTTTGACATCAATGGCAAAGGAATGCATATGGACTCCCCCTGTCAAATTGCTCCCCCTATCTTGTTGCATCTTTATGAATGAACTTGAGTGATGATAAAGAAATAACCCCCATATTTTGACACAGATGTTCGAGTGCTTCTCGAGGAAGAGGTTTTGTGAAAATATCAGCTATCTACTCCTTCGTACTGATATCTTCCAGGACGATGTTTTGTTCAGCTACTTGCTCATGGAGGAAATGATACTTGATTGGTATGTGTTTGGTTCTTGAGTGCATCACTGGATTTTTGCTGAGACTGATAGCACTTGTGTTGTCATAATATATGGTAATTGGTTGATCTGTACATATGTCGAGATCCTTTAGAGCTTCCTTCATCCATAGTATCTAAGTACAATAGTCTGCTACAGCAATATACTCGGCTTCGACTGTGGATGTAGACTTCCTCCTTGAGTTCCCACTAAAATATCTGATTGAGCTCCCCCTTTGTATATGCCAAGTTTTACTAATCTGTCTATGCTCCCTCTGAGTACATGCTGAAATCTCTGCTTTGCTAAAGTGTGTTGTTCATGCTCCCCCTGACTGTAAGCAAGGTCTGCAAAAATATGTTCTACAAGAAGAACATGACTCTATCATAAATTACCTTCCTATCACCAAGGGCTCATACATACATCCATCTCCCAACCAAGTGGGGATATACCAATATTGACTCATCCACCCAACCAAGTGGGGATACACCAGATACCAATTGTTTATATATGACTGAAATATTACATCATCCTTCCCATGCATAGTGGGGGTACAAATTACAACATATGACCAAAAGGGATTCATCAAATGACTACAATAGATAGAGACAAATTATTACATCAAGAGTCTTGATTTGACCTTTACATGACATTTATGACAGAGACCAAACATCTAAATAGGACCATGATAGTCATCAGCAACTACCATACACAATGTATGATCTACTCCATAAGCATCTGTCAACAGCGTCTGGACCAGCAACCAAATCATTCGCATTATATCATATGTGAAAAAAAAATGCCATATCCATCTCATCAACATCAAGATCTGCATGATCTTATATATCATCCAAGTATCATCACTTGGGAACATCTACATCAATCAACATATGTAAGTATCAACCTATCATCATATAGGTAAGAAATCATCATCATCATGTCTCCAACAATGAAACTTTGAGTAATCATCCATGTATCCAGCATACTGTATATAGCACTATGTAACAGTAGCAATCCTCATCCATGTGAGTGCCAAGAACTATAGGAATCTTGCATCATAACTGTATTATATGTTGACAGCAGCATATGAGTGACTCATCATCAAGTAATGAAATTGTGTATTCAAGTTGTGTACTTCTCCTTATCCTCATGAAGATCACCATGTAAGCACCATATATGCATCATCAACCACAATTCTGATTGAACTCCAACTGTGTAACCCCAAGAATCATATGAGATTTTGTCATGGACAACTCATAACCATATCATAGCAAGATATATGAGCATCATTACCAAGGACTTCTAACCATAATGCCAATAATGCATTATTCAAAACATAAACCCCCCCTGAACCTGTGCCATCTGTTTACTGTCAGATCTGATCATGCATATATCAACAAGAAGTATCAAGATATCATCATCATCAAGTTAGGATCAAAAACACTTCTAAACATATTATGAGTATCAAGACATTTCCACACATCATTAGCAGATTGTAACCATTATCAGACAGAGCAGATAATGGACTGAATCATATCAGAGCCTTTTTCCTGAGCATGTCCCACTGCTTTTCTCAAACTAACATATGTGCGACTGTGAAGTGACTAACTCGCGTATATACATGACTTCTCTTCATGAAACTTGCGTATGAGATTTAGAAAGCTGAAGTTCACACTTTCAGCTCCCTCTGAGTCTGTTATGTTTGTATATTGTGCTGTGCCACATCTTTTTGACTATACTTACTTCTTCTTCCATATCTTCAAGTGTGATGATGTTTTCTCCTTTTGGTATGGTGCCCGTACTTTGTTCCTGCAATCCTCTACTATATGTCCAATCTTGTTACGTATATAACATATTACATGTTTCATATTCCTTCTGTGGCAATCAACAGCTTTGTGACCAAACATATTGCAAGAAAAACAATATCCCTTAAAGTACCTGGAACGTGATGATCTTTCTGTGTGATGGTCTTGAGCCATTCTACTTTTGCATCTCGCTGCAACATGTCCAAAATTATGACATACATAACATTCAACATTATTCATTTGAGGAATTGACCGACTATCACTTCCATAGTTAGTAATAAAAGAATTTCTTTGAAGAATTTCTTTCCTTGGTTGTTGATGGGATTGAACTCTCATCTCCTTGTTAAGCATTTCAGATTTTTCATTAGAGTCCCTTGTCTTACTTTGTGAACTAGATTCTCCTTCAACAGATTCATGAAAACCAAGACCAATTTTGATAGCAGGAGACCTTTGACTACTAAGAATATCATCCAAGATCTTAGTACTATCTTGAAATCGTAAGAACTTATCCTTTTCTTCTAATTTATCTTTTAGAATATTTACCTCCACCTGATGTTGCTCTTCCTTTTCAAGATACTGCTTCTTCATGATTCCTTCAGTTTTTCTTCCTTCTTCCAACTGATGTCTTAATTCAAGAACTTCATTTTCTTGTTTTTTAAGAGCTTGGAGTAGTTCTTTATTTTGCTTATTTGATTCTTCAAGATCTTCTTTTAGCGAGAGGATCGTAGCTTCAAGATTTTCATAGTAACTGGATCTATCTCTGAGTTTCTTGATTGTTGTGCTCCTTTCATTGACTTCATTTCTTAATGATGTCACTTCATCCTGCAACTTTTGACATTGATCTTTCTTGTCCTTGAATAACTTGCTTACCGTGTTTCCTTCCTCTAGTTGAGCTTTTAGTTTGGTAGCTTCTTCCTTGAAAGCACATTCCCTTTTTTTCAATAGATCTTTTTGATCTCTACTTTTGTCTGTAAGCCTTTTAAATTCTGCCTTTATTTGATATCTCTCTTGCTCACCCATAAGAACAAATTTAGTTGTTTCGCTATCACTTTCATCATCTTCAAGTGGATGGATAAATGTATCACCAGAGGGTAACAAAATCATACCTGAGAGTTCTTTTACTTGCTCATCTTCATTTTGAAGTGATTTTGAATCTGAAGTGCTTCTTCCACATATTCCCCAATCGATTCTCCCACTGTCATAGCTCTTCTGAGATGTCTTCTTCTTCTTAGACGCTTTCTTCTTAAGCTTCTTTCCCATTGTTCTACGGATCTCCTTCAAGCTCTCATCATGGCTGCAGATCATTCTTCAAGCTGTTAAGCTAGTATGAAGAAGCCTGCTCTGATACCAATTGTTGGAAATATTGAGGGGGGGGGTGAATCAGTATTTCTTACTTTTCTTTTTAATTGTTCTAGTGATTGCCAAAAGCATATATATATATTTGTATATGTATACACAGACTACAAAAATCAACATCCGGAATTAATGCTTTTATCAAAAAACTCAAAACAGTGCAATGAAATAAATACAATATAAGTATATATCTAATTGTGAACAGTTGCCAAGCTCCAACTTGGACTTCAGTGAGGCTCCAACCTCCAGACCACCAACTCTATTTTTCCAAGACACTAATCTTGGACTTAGGAGCACCAACTCCCAAGGACTTCAATCCTATTCAGTTCTGAGGCTCCAACCTCTTGGGCTCCAACCCAACCTTGGTATAAGAAGGTATGCTGCTGCACTCTATTCAACTAAGGTTCTCTCACTCCTACTCTCCTGTCTCTGTTGCTTCTGCTGCCTCTATAGCCTCCGCTGCTTCTGCGGCCTCTACAACCTCTGCTACTTTTGCAGCCTCTACAGCCTCCGCTGCTTTTACTACCTCACACTCTGGTTCTTCACCACCACAACAGCAACCACAATCTTCTGTTTTTACTGTTTTATGCATTCCCATGCCTCTGTCCATTCGTTTCCTCTTACACCGCCTCTTGGACTTCCTCAACGCTCGCTGTCATTTCCTCTGTGCTCGCTTGCTTCTTCAGCTTCCCATCTTTCGGTTTCCTTTGTCTATTCATGCTCACAAGACACGTTGAATCAATGGCCAAGTCCAAGTCATACGCATAGGACACATATTCAGAAAACTGTCACAACGCTCCTGTTTTCTCATGATAGGAGGCATACAAAGGGATGGCATTATTTAACGGACCTGCCACGTCCTGATCGCAATCGCAACCGGCGTAGTTTAGCCTCCTGAACTATCAGGAGCGTTATTGTATTGCATTTCTGCCTCCAAACCTCGCACAGGCCAATTATCAATTACACAGGAAATATGAGCAAAAATCAGTCAAAAGACTAAGGGGCAGACTTCAATATTAATATTAACCCCGCATCTAAACTGTATCGGGTCCGCAGCATTCATCGCAATCGGCACTTGGGTGTGGGAAGGCTTCATAACATATGTGATTGTGATGGATGTGATAAGCATTGAACCATGTTTTATATGCCTGTCGGGTCCGCAGCTTTCATCGCTATCGGCGATCGCAACATATCGGTAGTCGTCAATGGCCGATGGCCGATGGACGCGATAAGACATTAAGCCAAATCGCAATATAGCATTGGGTCTGCTCTTACAATCACAATCGGCAGATTTTCACATAACATAGCCAATTCCTCGATACCCGGACACGATATTATTTTAAATTGTTTTAATAACTCTGTTGGGTCCATACCTCTATCGCAATCGGCGCTTTTGGTCAGACAACCTTCTGTGTAGCATTGCGATGGGTGGATGCGATAATAGATTCAACCATAACACAATCCCGTATCAGGTTCACGTACATCATCGCAATCGGAGGTTTCGGGGGTGACACTTAATAGAACTTGCCGATATGATTTCTCCGATATTATACACTGGTCTGCCTCCGATAGTGTTTATTGCATGCAAATATATATTGTTCCATATACATATATATTGCTCCGCTTATGAACCTTACTCTGCCCTATGCGATATGCGATAGCTCTACTCCTCCGATAGAGTATTCCTTTGGCACTATTGCTCCGATAGCTGTGATTGCTGTGTCCCATGGATATATGGCTCCCGATAGGCTGTTAAATGCATGGATATATATGTCTGTGCTCCGATGGCTCTGTTCTACTTTGGCATATATATATTGCATATATATATGGCTCCCATGGCTGTTAAATGCATATACATGGCATATATTTGCTCTGTTCTACCTGCTCAGTTTGCTCTTGTAGCTCCTCCGATGGCTCTGTGTGCTCCTCTCATCTCCATCTGCTCCTCCTCTTTGGCATATACCGATGGCTCCTCCTCTTTGGCATATACCGATGGCTCTATATATATTGCTCCTCTTGGCTCCTCGAATATTTCCATATTGACATCAATGACAATCTTTTTCCAACATATTCTACTATCATGATCCAAATTAGCCTCTTTACTGAGACCAAATTTACCATTTAGTTCATATTTTAAAACACTTTCGAGAGATATAGCCTCCTTACTGAAACCAACAGTCATGGTACCTATATGCTTAAAGAGCCAATTAGAACTTAGCATCCATCACATTTTTAAACCTTCACATTCATAAAAGGAGAATGCATCCAAAAAGCTATAGGAAAGATAAAGTTAGCAAAAACGATTCCATTATATGAAACTATTATTAGCCTATTTTTCTCCCTAGGGTTAGTACTTATGAGTCATTATGTCGATTGACCCTTGTTTGGGACTTAGCCACTCTTTTTCCTAGTTTTTTCCACAACCACATGGATCCCAGCTTGTGCACATGGTTTGAACCTTCTAATCGCATGGAGGACACCTTCTGGGTGTGGTTATAATCGAGGTTGCCTCGTTTTTTCCATGCAGTTGAGGGACTTCTAGATATTTTTGTTTCCTAGGAGATCAGCTCGAATCATCACCTTTTACTATCTATTTGAGCTGCCTGAGACTCATTATTAAGAAGCGTATGTAAATTTTCTTGGTCCTAAGCGTCTACATTCATCCTCCTAGTAGTCCTCTTCTTCCTATTTATAGTGGGCCATCTTAGAGGGTGAGGCTAGTTTCGGATACCCAGGTTTTGGAGAGTGAACTTTAGAGAGTCTATGTTGCCATTGTGATTTAGATTTGAGGGTTTCATGTTATTGTGATTCCTTCTTCATTATAGTGGGGAGACTTTACTAGGATGAGGAGATGAGAACCAAATCTTGAGGGATATTGATGTTCTTTCATTTATATGGTTAATGAAATCTATGTTCCTTCCCCTTATATCTGTATTTAAAGTTATTTATATGTGTAATTTATGGATGTTTTGATCTAACGATCTTCTACGAAAGATCAATTGTCATCTCTGTTTGTTTGTTCTTATGTGCAGCCTTTGCATCGAAAGTAAATGAAAATAATTGCTTGATTAGAGTGCAAATATTTTGCATCAGGCCCAAAACACTACACCGACCTGCGAGGAGGCAAGGTACTCACTCATCCTTTGTAGCATTAGAAATTATATAGAAGTTGCATGTATGGCCATCTAGTTTGGGAATTTTTATTGGTATGTCTTATCCAT
This sequence comes from Pinus tabuliformis, assembly GCA_031772625.1. Lineage (NCBI taxonomy): Eukaryota > Viridiplantae > Streptophyta > Pinopsida > Pinales > Pinaceae > Pinus > Pinus tabuliformis. Next base: position 94,225,250 of record CM062812.1, read on the forward strand.
TATTTTTGTTGTCTAGTGATCTCAATCGGGCATGAGATCGTAGAACAATATCTCCTTGCGTGTATAATATACAACAATAGAACTAATGCTTTCAATGACAACATTATTTTCCTTTCCTCACTCCACTTTAATATTTCTTTGATTTTCTCCTATTCTGGTTTTTGAGGATCTATCAATTTTTATTTTTTTTAGCGACAGTTTTTGGGATTTATTTTTCTGAATATTGGTATTTTATTTCCATTTGTGTGTGAGTTTTTTAGAAAAATTGGGTTTTTTCCTCAACTGCATGCACAAAGATTTATCTATGTCTTTGTAAGGCTTCGACCGCTATCATGCTATTTTAAGCATGCAGTTGTAACTACAATAAGGATGACTTGTCTATGTGCTTGTATCTTTAACCTTGAAAATTTTAAATTTTCCTCTGAAACTTGTAGCCCCTGATCTGGGCATGTTCTTGGCTTTTTTTCTATAGCTCGGGTTTGTTCCATATATGTTTCTCTTGACTGGTTTTCTTGGATTGGATCTTTCATTATTAAGATGATATCTTGTTGTGTCTCGACTTTCCATCATTCATATTCTTCCTGATTTGACAAGATCTATTGGATTGTTAATTTTTGTTGTTGATATTTGTTGATATATCTCTAGTTTGAAGCTATATTGATTGGAAATATTGAGGGTTTTCACTGATTGTGTCCTTCAAGGTCTTATTTGAGTACTTTTTGTGTTTGGTTGAGGCTAATGTCCTCATATTGGGATATCTTCTTTTTAGATCTTTTGGCTGCTTGAGTGACTGATTAAATTTGTTTTGCATTTGGAATCTACATCTTTGTTTCCTTTCTTTAGCCTTTCATCAATTTTGTTTGAGTGATTCCTCTTGTCTTTGCTTGTTTGTATCACAATTGGTGGTGTTGTGTTTGGTTGTCATCTACAAAAGTTTATTTGGGTGTGTCTTGATTGTCTTTTTTCACTCTCATTTAATCTTGTTTAGTCCTTCCTAACTCTAGGGTCTAGTTTTGACCTATGTAGAACATTGGCCTTTGCTGAGCCATTGCACTACATCCCTAGCTTGTTTACATTCAACTTCCTTTCTCACTTTTAGCTTTCTTGTTGATTTCACGAGTGTAATTATTTCTCTGGTTTTGTTTTCTTAGCTTTGATGCTTTTGAAGTGCTTCGTGTTCCAGCTTGGGAACTTTTCTTTAGCCTCTTTTCAGTTGCTTTTCCTTTTTAGTTTGTTTTTTGGTTAAAATTTGTATAAATTTGGGGATTTTAATTTAAAGAATTTAGTGAGAGGTGCATTATAATAAAAATTGGTGTGTTGTGGAAAAATCTTACCCTCATGTAGTTAGCATTTATCAAAGTGGAAAGAAGAATTTTCATATAGCTGCATTAGGGTTACTAATAAGAGTCATTCACACCATCTAAGTTTCACACTGCATCCCAACTATGTAACCAGGAACCACTTAAAATTAACGTGATAATAAAAGACACTAGTCTCGTCTTCTATTTTTGTTGGTAGCACACCAACATTAGCTTATTCTAGGGCCTTGGAGATGGGAGTGTGAGTTAACTACTCGAATAATACAAAACAAACTTAGTAAGCCCAAGTTAAGGAGTTAAAATCCTTCATCATCCCATGACAAATTAAGAATACTCGCTCATCCTTTATAACATTAGAAATTGCATCAAAGCTGCATGCATGGACATCTAGTTTGGGAATTTTTATTGGATTGTCTTATCCATTCTTTTTTATGTCTAGTGATATTAATCGAGCATGAGATCACAGAGCAATAGCTCCTTGTGTGTAGAATTACAGCAAAAAGAACCAATATTCACTTCCATCTGTAATAACTTTCCTACCATCCATGACCATAGTGTTATAACTAGTACCTTCGACCAGCATTTATTAGTTACTAACTTCCCAAACGATGCACCACTAATCATGCAATCATGGATTCATTCAAAGTATGCGCATATGTATACAAAACAAGTCTAGGGGAGATATAGGTGTTTCCAAAATATCATATACCACATATTTAGTCACATGCATGCCTATTTTAAATGTATTAAGGCACACCACTAATACAATAATACTAATACACTACTAGAATTGTACACAACATCATATAGGTAGTGCTGTCAATGCCCCAAATTAACACATGCAATGAAAATTTCAATCATGCTACAAGCCTCTTTCCATCCATATTCATTTTTGAAATCAACACCACAATTATTCATATTCATAGTTAGCAATAGTGCACAGAAGCTAGAATCCCACTTATCTCTAAGAGTTCAGACTTTATACTATTTAATTTTGTGATAGGGTATTAGCTTTGTCCCCGATATTCTAGGGTTACATCTCTAGAATTTTATTCCTTTCATGATAAAACCAATTAGGCCTAAGTGTTGAACTTGGGAGCTCTTGTACCACTTGTAACACACCCCCTTACTCTCATGTTTTAGTTACAAGAAAGGGGTAAATATATATCTATATATCTATATCTATATATATATATATATATATCTATATATATATATATATATATATATATATATATATATATATATATATATATATATATATATATATATATATATATATATATATATATATATATATATATATATATATATATATATATACAGGAAATCCATAAAGGAGGAAGTGGTGGACCAAGAGTCCAGAAAGGATTCTTACCACATTTCGGTCCCAATGTTTAACTTCCTTACAATCATTTTTAAAGAATATTGAGAACTTTTTGATCCCCTTGAAGGGCTCTAGACTTACAAACTTCCTGCTACAACCCCAATTATTAGAATCAATGTGACAATAAATTAGCAACATGCATCTTTAAAAGGATAAAAAAAGGACAGTACATATTAAGAAGAAAGGACATGTATGTAAGAAAATCTGTTTTACGTAATGTAAAAAGCTTTCTACTGATGAATATTGGACGTAACCAACCTTAATACTCGGTAATGTGAGTTACTAGTGGAAGCCTATATGAGAATACTTGTCCAACCATTAACATTGGTAGAACAACTGGAAGGTGTACATATTATTGTTTAAAACATATCCATTTTTTGTATGTTAGTGAAGTTCTTACATCATCAAAAGACAACTCCAAGACAAATCATAATTTTCTATATAAATTCAACGATAAATTTATCTGCAGTTAATATGTTGCCAATATTGGGCTAATTTTGTACATCCATTTGAATAGGACTAATTCTGAAGCCAGGATAGATTATGAGAGGATTAAACAAGAAGACATGATGGAAGATAATCCACTTAGAATATAGTCAACTAATATTAACCATAAGGCAACCCTCTTCCTTACAAACTCATCACCATAAAACTATAAAAATATCTTCACAGAATCCTTGCCAAATGGTTTGATTTTTTCTTGGTTAAGGAATTGAAACACAACGAGACATCGCAGAAATGTGAGGTAGACTTGCAATTGGTAGACTTGCAAAGTAATGTTATTCATAGTGGATGTGAGGGCAGAAAATGAAATGAATTTGGTTTTTTGTGACATTTGTTCCAAAACCTCTTCCAGTATAATATAAGCATAGTTTGTGATTTACATATCATTTGAATTCTTGCATCCAAGTGGTTGATAAAAAAATGTACATCTAAGTTTGTTAACAAACCTTGAGAGAGTTAAATATTGATCACTAAATATTTTTGTCAAACCAAGCTAGAGAGACGCCCATCCCTATGGCATTTCAAATTTTCTAAGAAGTTGATGATAAGACTATTTCATATGGTTAAATTATTTCATTCATAGTTCATACATGGTAAAATATGATAATCGGTCTCATCTTACAAAGTGACTAGTTTTAACATCACACTTCAAACAATATTCACAATATAACTATCTAGAATTGTTTCACTATAAAAAGTCTAATAAATTGATTCTATGAATCCTATGTTTAAATATTTATGATTGGCTTCATTTTGATAGCACTGTTGTACACTAATTGATGAAGTTTGGAAATATTCTTTAAACTAGTACTTGAGACCTGAGGATAGATAATATGATATCTCTGTTGGTGGATGTCACATATGTATGAAAAAATATGAGTTACATTAATAGTCAATAGAAATCAGATTTTTTCTCCCTCATTCATTGGCAAGCTTAGGGCCTTTGAAAAAAACCCTGTCATGTTGGAGGGAGAACTCCATCAGTTTTGTGAACCAAGAAATTCCATTTTTATTTATCCAGTGTTTGCTACCTCTGCTACCTAGATTCTTTGCAGGGTATTTTGTTTTCTTTTTAGGATGCACTACAATTTCGAGTCTGCCATGCTTTATGGAACTCAATTCACTCACCATTCCAAATACACCAGATAATTATGGGCAAATTCACAAGATAACACTTCAAAGTATTTTGCAAGGTTTAGGTTTAGGTTATTTAAACACGGCCATTGATATTGAAATACTATATCTTAGGTTATTTATAAACAATGTACAAGTTTTACTCTTGTATTCTTTCTCTCAACCTATTTGCAAATACTACTGATAACTAAACTCTCTATGCTCTTGCTTCAAACCATTTGAACCTTATCAAGTATTCAATTCTGAAAAAATTCATAATTGGGATGCCAACCAGATCTCAATATTTAAGGAGGCTATCTTTCTTTGGGCTCATCAAGGTTTTCATCAACCTATTCAATGTTTAGAGTGTTTAACAAGTTATCAAAATGGTCACCTTACATTTATTCTAGTGAAAAAGACATGAGGATTTTAAAAGATTGGCCCAAAGAAAGAACAAATCAAATGAGAAAGTTTCGTTTCTATATTCTATAACTATTTAAAGATAAACTCATCCAAGTACCTTGAGGAAATATTGTGATACATTAGATATAGGCACTAGATATCATGTTCTTTCCCTACTTGCTGGGTATGTAGGGAAGTTGTTATATTTGTACAATGATGTATTTCTACACACTGTGAAGGGAGGAAAAATTCTTTCTCTTCCATAGCTATATCAGTTTTCTTCTCAAAAAAAAGGCCAGTTAGCTTTCCAGGAGCTCCCATTTTACAGTAAATTGGAAAATTAGTAAATAATCTTCAGTAATCATTAATTTAAAAACTGCTAAAATATATGAGCCAACAGGAAACAATTGAATCATTTATAACATTCCATATCTCATAATACATCAACTAGTACCATTTGTTGAGATAGAATATAGTGGTGGGAAGGTTCATTGCCATGCATATAACTTAGGTTTAGACCTAGCTAAGCGTAAATCCTACAACAATATGTGAACTAGTTGAGTTAGATGACTCCCCTCACTAAAGTGGGATAGTGACAATGTGGATTTGGGGCTCATAGCTTCCAAGTTCCCATAGATAATTAAAAAAAACAAAAAGTACCCTTGTCAAATAGAAAAAATAAACATTCGCATGAACTTCCTTAAAGAGTCTGGACAACACTTGCGAAAACCCAATTATTCTATCTCCATTGGCCCTATTAAATCTATTACATAGGCTTAGCTTAACCAATATTGTAGCTACTTGGAAGAATATGATATCCATGGAAAATGCAGAGTGTCCATGTACTATTTTCATTAAGGTTACTGATCAATGCACTTGATAAGTTTAACATTGTTTGTATCCAAATTGTAGTTAAAACACATACTCTCAATAGAGCTTAGATTCTGGAAATCAAATATATGTTCCTTATGGTAGATTTTTGGCATGATAAAACAGACTTGTGGTTATTAAACAACCTAATTGATTCACTAACAAAGTTAAGATTTACTTTTATTTTCTGATGTATGTTCCTACTAACCTAAACTCAAGACTGATAATTATGTTCTCTCATTATGTAGGCATATAGAAATTCATATGTATAACAAACAATTCATTCTAGGTTCTTCCCTTTCCAGTCGTTTAGGTTAAAGTTCAAAAAATAACATGGACATTCACCTGCGGGATTGAGTTGCAGGGTGTGACCAATTTTTGTTATGCTCTTGACCTGCGAGAAGATACCAGAATACAAAATATGCGAAGAAATATACCCATAACACAGAACAATAAGAAATAACAGCAAGTATTTTATTATTCAGAAAGCAATGTTCACTTGCCTCTTCGAGGGGGCCACCTCCAATAGAGTTGGGCTCAATTACAAAATAAGACATGATGCTCCTCGAGGGGAGTCTCTATCCTTTATATTCATACATGCAATACCATGGTTCTTATTAATACCATCTATCTAATACCATGGCCCATTTACAACTAACTGTGGTCCCTTCTTTAAATGTGGGTCAACCACTTACAATTATTCATATGGGCTTTATTAACTCTTTACTTAACTATAACTATGACTCGATCCTATTACATAAATAAGGGGGTTAGGGTTGGACCCTAACATGCCCTCCCCCATAAGAATAGCCTTGTCCTCAAGGCTGAAGCTGTGGAAATTGCTGAAGGATAGTGGTTGGTTCCTAGGTCGCATCTTCCAGAGAGGTGTCTTTCCACTTGACTAGGACTTCCTTGATCGTGTGGGCGTGCAGGTGTCATTCTTGTGTGTCAAGACCCTGTTCAGGTTGGAGCCAGATTTACCCTTCTTCATCCAATTCACATATACTGGTTTGAATTCGGAAATGGTTCCCAATCACTTTCTTGAGGCATGAGACATGGAAGACTAGATGGATTTTTGCAGTGGGTTGCAAAGCTAGCTTGTAGGAAACTTCTCCAATGTGCTAAAGTACTTGATACAGTCCATAGAATTTTGGAGATAATTTCTGAAAACCCTTGTCTTTGGGTGATGTTTTCTTATATGGTTGCAGCCTCAAAAATACCTGATCTCCTTCTTGAAATTGGCATTCTGAGTGATGTTGATTTGCCTGTTGCTTCATACGGTTTTGGGCTTGATGAAGATTCTCTCTAAGGTGGGCCAACATGGTTGTGCGGTTCTGTAGGAGTTGATCCACTGCTTGTACCTTCGAGCATCCCTTGATATAAGTAGGGGAAGGAGGGAGTTGCCCATAAACTGCTTCATATGGAGTCATTTTGGTGGTGGCATGATAGTTGGTGTTATACCACCATTCGGCTAGAGGTAACCACTGTACCCACAAATGTTGCTTTTCTGAAGTGAAACACCTAAGGTAGGTCTCCAAAAATTTGTGGACTGCTTCACTTTGACCATTAGTTTGTGGATGATAGGAAGTACTCAGTTGAAGTTGGGTACCTTGTAGCCTGAAGAGTTCATGCCAAAAGTTACTGGTGAAGATCGGGTCATGATCAGACACAATGGAAGTGGGCATGCCATGCAATTTGAAGATCTGGTCCATGAAAGATTGAGCGACCAAAGTTGGTCTAAAAGGGTGCGGTAGGGCACAAAAATGAGCATACTTAGAAAGTCTGTCCACAACCACCATGATGAATGACTTGTTTCTTGACTTCGAAAGACCCGTAATGAAATCCATAGAAACCTCCGTCTAGATTGAGGTCGGGATGGGCAATGGTTGTAATGTGCCTGGGGTTTTGGCTGTTTCTCCTTTGTGGTGCTGATAGACATCACACTCAGCTACAAAAGTAAGAATGTCTTGTTTCATGCCTATCTAAAAGAATGATCATCGAGTGTGAGCATAAGTCTTCTGAAAGCCTGAAAGTCCTGCAGTGGAATGTGGATTTTGAGGGTGGATGTTGGTGATATCATGACTTTGTTCTTGTAGCGAATAATCTCATCCTACCAAGAGTAGCCCGCTGTGGAATTTGGATCCACCTGCAATTTATTAATGAGTTGGGAGAGCCAGGGATGTGAAAACCATTCCTGGCGAGCCTCTTCAATCCATTTTGGAATGGCAAGGGAGATTGCAAGGAGGGTGCTTTCCTCCTCAAATTGGCGTGATAATGCATCTGCTATGATATTTCCGTGCCCTTTCTTGTAAATTATCTCATAATCATATCCCAACACTTTGGCAAGCCATTTATTTTGTTGTGACAAGGATAGGCATTGCTCCAAAAAATATTTAAGGCTTTGATGGTCTGTGCAGATTTGGAAACGCCGCCCCAATAAGTATGGTCGCCAGGTATCTACTACATGTAAGATGACCATCTTCTCCTTCTCATAGGTAGATTGTCCTAGATTTTTCCCACTTAGTTGTTGTCTAGTGAAGGCCAAGGGTCGACCTTCCTGCATTAAGACCGCCCCAATACCCATACCTGAAGCATCACATTCAATAACAAAAGATTTGGTGAAGTTGGGTAGTGCTAATACGAGAGTGGAACACATGGCATGTTTGAGAGCTATAAAGGCCTATTGTGATTCATCATTACAGAGAAATGAATTTTTCTTCAGGAGTTGAGTGAGGGGTCTAGCAATGTGACCATAATTGCGGACAAATTTGCGATAGTAGCCTGTGAGACCCAAAAATCCTCTCAAGCTCTTCAAGGTCTTTGGTTGAGGCCAATCCTGCATTGCCTGGATCTTTTTGGGGTCCACCCTGACACCTTCACGCCCCACAATGTGGCTCAAATACTCAACTTCTTCCATGCAAAAAGAGCACTTGGACATCTTGACAAATAATTTATGCTTCCGGAGTAGTTGCAAGAGCAGATCTACATGTTGAAGATGTGTGGCCTAGGTGCCACTGTAGATGAGGATGTCATCAAAAAAAACAAGGACAAATTTTCTGAGATATGGTTTGAGCAGGTGCTTCATAAGGCTCTGAAAATTGGATGGGGCATTACAAAGACCAAATGGCATGACTAGGAACTCATAATGACCTCCATGAGTTCGGAAAGCAGTCTTTGGAATGTCTACTTATTTCATGTGAATTTGGTGATAGCCCGAGCGAAGGTCGATCTTAGTAAAGAATTGAGTGCCATCTAGTTCATCCAGCAAATCATTGACAACCAGGATGGGAAATTTATCTTTGACCATCAACTTGTTGAGGGCCCTGAAGTCTGGACACATATGCCATTCCCCATCTTTCTTGAGCACCATGACCACAAGCGATGAATACAGACTAATGTTGGGATGAATGACACCTGCTTCCAAGAGTTCCTTAATGATTTTTTCAATTTCATTATTTTGGGCAAACGGATATCTATATGGGTGCACATTTGGTGGTTGGGACCCTCGGACCAAAGTAATGCTATGATCATGTTCCCCTCTCGAGTGTGGAAGCTCATGAGGCTTGTCAAAGACTGGCAAATGGTTGTTTAAGATCTTTTGCATCTCAGGATGAATATGAAGAGAAGTGGGTTCGAAGGCCTGGATGGCATTAAATTGGGCTATAACTCCATGGTGGCCCTTTTTTAACAATTTTTCCATCCTATGTGAGCTGATGATAAAGGGATCACCCGCCTAGAGTTTGTAGAGGGTATGTGTTGGGTCCCTATAATACTAGTGATTACCCCATTACTATTGTAGTTATACCCTTATTTATATTTTTGTGCCCCTATTACCCCCATATTGTTATTTCTGTGCCCCATAGAATCCCTCTATTGTTAGTTTTGTGGCTTTATATTATTATTGTTAGGTCGGCTGGATTATATTGTGACTCCTTAGATTCCTATATATAGAAAGGAGGTTTTATCATTTGTATCATCCAAGAATTGTTCATTCATGTAATGTAAAGGAGGTTGCCCCCTCGAAGAGGCTGAATTCTAAGGCGTTGATCTATCTTTTCTATCTTTTCTTGAGCTGGTTTCATAACATTTGGTATCAGAGCTTTGGATTCTAGGGTTTCGCTGCTCCAAACAGGTCATCGTTGCATTTTCGCTATAAATTTGTTTCTGTGACATTTCAGAAGTCACAAAACAAACCCATTTGAGAAGAATTGGTTCTGAACCTTGGGTCCGAATTTCAGAGCTTTTCGCGCGATATTTTCGGAGATATGATCTGAGGAAGTTGGCTTTTTTGCAGACTCCTGAATTACATTCAAAACAGGTGACCTGGGGAAAATCGTCATAACTATCTCTCTAAGGATCGGATTGAAATTTCATAAAAAGATACAGAAACAGGACGGACTGTAGTTTCTTGTACATGAGTTTCAGATTCAAAGGTTGAAACAGTGACTCGTGGCACGTCGTACAAGGTCGCTCTACTGAACTAGTCTAAAAGCAAGTCACTGTGGGAGATTTCACATAACGCTTCCTTGGAGAATCAAATTTGGCTCAGACTTGTGGCATTGGAAAGAGGACGCAGAATGCTATTGTAGGTAGCAATTTCAGAACTGGATGATATGAAATTACAGAGATACATCAGATTCAATATCAGGCTTCTATAAAGTGAAAAAAGGTGTGTAGTTTTTTTTTTTAATTTTTGTGTAAGCTTGGTTTAATAGAATTCAAAGGGCATAGTAAAGCATTATTATCGGTAACGGATGCCCCGAGGAAAGAAAATGCAAACACCTAGTAAGGAACCTGAAAGTTCTAGCATGACTCATGAAGAAGAAGAAGAAATGCTACATGATATATCAAAATTACAAGAACAAGTGCAACAAATGTCACGCTCACAAAAGCTAACAGAAGCTAAGATAAGTGGCGTGGAATCTAAGATAAAGGGCATGGAAGCTAAGATGGATGATTCGAAGACAGATTTGAAGAGAGACATGGCAGATTTGAAGACAAATATGGAAGAATTGAAGAAGTTGCTACAAGAAAGGGTCACTAATGGTGAAAAGGTAGTAAAGGAAACTCATGATGAGAACAAAAGAAATGTTAATCATGATACCATAGATGCTAATGTTGGATCGAAGACTCACCATGTTCCAAAAATCGATATGAGGAAGTTTGATGGCAAGGATCCCGCCACATGGATATTACAGATGGAGCAATTCTTCGATCTCAATAATGTGCAAAACACACAAAAGGTACGTATGGCAACTTTATATTTGGAACCAAATCAGTTTGTATGGTATCAATGGCTTTGTTCTCGTAAACAATTTATCACTTGGGCAATTTTTACGGAAGAATTGATAGCACATTATGAGGATACAAAAAGCAACACTTTTTTTAGCCAATTGATAAGTCTCAAACAAAAGGGTTCAATAATGGAGCACATTGAGGAGTTCCAAAAATTGAACATAAGGGTAAAAGATATTCCAGAGGAGCATAGGATTGATGTGTTCATAGGGTCTTTAAAGGATAATATCCAACATGATGTGCGCCTTTTGGAACCTGATTCATTAGAGAAGGCATTCAGGTTAGCAAGAAAAATGGAAAGCAAAATTATGGCAACTAGGAAGCATACCATTCACAACTATAAAGATGGAAGTGTTGTTGCCCATAGTCTTCCACAACCTACAAGGTTGACACCACAAAAATTGGAAGAAAAAAGAGCAAAAGGGCTTTGTTACAATTGTGATAGCAAATACACAAAAGGTCATAAGTGTGCTGAGAAGAAATTATTCTACATAGATTGTGAAGAGGAAGAAGAAAAAGAGCAAGAAAGGTCAAAAGAAGAGGATATATTCCAGGAACAAAGCCTAGATGAAGAACAAATAAATCCGACCATATCTTGTAATGCATTGGCGGGAATTACCACTCCTCAAACCATCAAGATAGAAGGACAAATCAAGAAGAAAAAGGTAATAGTGTTGATTGATTCAGGAAGCACCCACAATTTTATTCATTGTAGGGTAGCAAAAGAATTGAATTGCTTCCTATATCCAGCACCAGAGTGTCAAGTGATGATTGCAAATGGAGGAACAATAAATTGTTCTGGAAAGTGCCATAATATCAAGCTATCCATGGGAGAATATGTATTGACTAGCCCAATGCTTTCCATTCCAATGGGAGGTGCTGATGTTGTACTAGGAGTCCAATGGCTACAATCCTTGGGTACAATAGCTTTTAATTTTCAAGAACTTTTCATGAAATTTTCTGTGGAAGGAAAGGAAGTTGAATTAAGGGGTATTGCAGGGAAACCAGGAAAGATAATCAGCTCTAATGGCATGACAAAGCTTCTAAAAAAGGAGCAAAGAGGTGTAATTGCACAATTATGTTCGCTAGATGTTTCCACATTGGAATCATCTATTTCTCCAGATCTCCAAAAAGTCCTGGACAATCATTCCAAGGTATTTGAGACTCCCAAAGGTCTCCCACCTATGCGTGATCATGATCATGCTATTCATCTGATTCCAGGAAGTGTTCCTCCAAACATCAGGCCGTACAGATATCCATATGTCCAAAAAAGTGAAATTGAACGTATGGTTGCAGAAATGCTAGAGGCTGGTATAATTCAACCGAGTCAAAGTTCTTTCTCAGCTCCAGTAGTATTGGTGCACAAGAAGGATGGATCATGGCGCATGTGTCCAGATTATAGGGAGCTCAACAAGCTCACTATTAAAGATAAGTTCCCCATTCCTGTCATTGATGAATTACTGGATGAATTGCATGGATCAATTTACTTCACCAAGTTGGATCTTCGTTCGGGATATCATCAAATCAGAATGAAGATTGAAGACATTCCGAAAATGGCATTTAGAACTCATGAGGGTCATTATGAATTTTTGGTCATGCCTTTTGGCCTTACCAATGCACCTTCAACATTTCAAGGTTTGATGAATTCAATTTTCAAACCATTCCTTAGAAAATTTGTGTTAGTATTTTTTGATGATATACTAATCTACAGCAAGTCTTGGAAGGATCATGTTGAACATGTTGACAAGGTGCTACAACTATTGGAGGAGAAACAATTATATGCAAAAAGATCCAAATGTTTCTTTGGAGTCCAGGAGGTGGAATATTTGGGTCATATTGTATCTCATGAAGGAGTTAAGGTAGACCCTAGCAAAATTAAAGCCATTAAGGAATGGAAAATCCCCACATCCATAAAGCATCTGCGAGGATTTCTTGGGTTGACAGGGTATTATCGCAAGTTTGTTAAGAATTATGGGAGAATAGCAGCACCTCTAACAACATTATTGAAGAAAGATTCATTTTCATGGACTCCGGAAGCAACAAAGGCCTTAAACATCTTAAAGAGGCAATGTGCCAAGCACCGGTCTTAGCTACACCGGACTTCACAAAAACCTTTATTGTGGAATGTGATGCTTCAGGAAATGGAATTGGTGTTGTTCTAATGCAAGATGAAAGACCCATTGCTTTTGAAAGTCGTCCAATCAAGGGAAAGTTTTTAAGCAAAGCTATTTATGAGAAGGAAATGTTGGCAATACTCCATGCACTTAAGAAATGGCGACCCTACCTAATGGGAAGACACTTCAAGGTAAAAACGGATCATGATAGCCTTAAATACTTTTTAGAACAAAGATTATCCTCTGAAGAGCAACAAAAGTGGGTCACAAAGATGTTGGGTTATGACTTTGAAATCATCTACAAAAAAGGGAAGCAAAATGTGGTGGCAGATGCACTCTCAAGAAAGGATGAGGATATGGAAGCATTGTTGTGTGCCATTTCTATTATCCAACCAGATTGGATAAACGAAGCAAAGGAGGAATGGAAGAATGACGAAGAAGTGTGGGAACTTATTCGAAAGCTACAACAAGATTCCAGTACTTCTGATACATTTAGCTGGCAAAATGATTCGTTATGGTACAAAGATCGCTTATACCTCTGTAAGAATTCCAAGCTAAAACAAAAGATTCTTATGGAATTGCACACTTCTCCCTTAGGAGGGCACTCAGGATTTTTAAAAACTTACCACAGGGTTAAGAAGGAATTTTTTTGGGATGGCCTTAAATCAGATATTCAAAAGTTTGTGGCGGAATGTTTGGTTTGCCAACAAAATAAAGTTGAAACAATTAAGACACCGGGTCTATTACAACCTTTATCCATTCCAAGCCAACGTTGGGAGGAGGTTTCAATGGATTTTATCACAGGTTTACCCAAGTCTGAGGGAAAGAGTGTCATCATGGTGGTAGTTGACAGACTTACCAAGTATGCACACTTTTGTGCATTATCACATCCATTTAAAGCCAGTACAGTTTCTACTGCATTTATGGAAACAGTTCAAAAGCTACATGGAAACCCAAAGATTATTGTAAGTGACAGAGATCCCATTTTCACTGGAAATTTTTGGACAGAATTATTTTCTTGTCTTGGTACTCAGTTAGCTCATAGCTCATCTTATCATCCTCAATCTGATGGGCAAACTGAGATAGTAAACAAATGTTTGGAAGGATATCTTCGTTGCTTTGTATCTGATAAACAGACACAATGGGTCAAATGGTTGCCTCTGGCTGAATGGTGGTATAACACTTCCTTCCATACAACAACAAAAATGACCCCATTTATGGCACTTTATGGGTACCAACCACCATCAATCACATCATATTTAAGAGAAAATTCTAAGGTTCAGGCAGTGGAACATCACATCGAACATCAACAACAAGTCCTCCAACTCTTAAAGGATAACCTCGTGTTGGCACAAAATAGAATGAAACAACAGGCAGATCAACATCGCAGTGAAAGAAGTTTTGATGTAGGTGATTGGGTATTCCTACGGCTACAACCATATAAGCAAATGTCCCTAAAGCAAGCTAAGAAGGATAATAAATTATCACCAAAGTATTATGGTCCATACAAGGTGTTGGAAAAGATTGGTACTATGGCATACAAATTGGAGCTTCCTGCAGCTTCTCGATTGCACCCAGTTTTCCATGTTTCATGTTTAAAGAAGGTTATAGGCGACAAGCTCCCAGTTCAAACAATATTGCCAGAACTTGACGAGGAAGGAAAAATTATATTGGAACCGGAAGCAGTGACAGAAACAAGAACTCGACAGCTACGAAATCGATCAATTTCAGAGTATCTTATCAAGTGGAAGAACTTATCTGCTGAAGATTCCACATGGGAGGATGAGAATTTTATGCAGAAGTATCCAGAACTGCTCAAGCGTTGAGGACAACACTTTTTTGAAGGAGAGGGGCATGTTGGGTCCCTATAATACTAGTGATTACCCCATTACTATTGTAGTTATACCCTTATTTATATTGTTGTGCCCCTATTACCCCCATATTGTTATCTCTGTGCCCCATAGAATCCCTCTATTGTTAGTTTTGTGGCTTTATATTATTATTGTTAGGTCGGCTGGATTATATTGTGACTCCTTAGACTCCTATATATAGAAAGGAGGTTTTATCATTTGTATCATCCAAGAATTGTTCATTCATGTAATGTAAAGGAGGTTGCCCCCTCGAAGAGGCTGAATTCTAAGGCGTTGATCTATCTTTTCTATCTTTTCTTGAGCTGGTTTCATAACAGTATGTGTGTGGTTGTTTTGCTTAAAGCTCATATATAACTCCCAGAAATCCATTGTGATTGGGCCAAGTGTGCAAAGCCATTCAACACCTAGGACAATGTCGCACCCTCCCATGTGTATGGCAAACATGTGGGTCTTTAACTGATAATCCCCCATTTGAGGTTTGACATTTTCACAACGTCCTTCACATTTCATTGTGCCCCCATCAACAATTTGGACCTAGAAATTAGAAATTGCTCTAACAAAAGAATGCACTGCTTCTGCAACTTTTTGATGGATAAATTTATGTGTACTGCCACTATCAATCAAGACTACTACCGGGCGATGCTTAATAAAACTCTGATTTTGAGAGTTTGGGGAGAATAAATCCTTGCCAAAGCATTCAGTGAGATAACTGGTTCTTCAGGTACATTGTTTGGTTGGTTGTCCTCTTCTTCCTCCTCTAGTTCCTCCAGTGGTGGGGCTTCCTCCGATCAACTGTGATTAGTAGCATCAATTTGAAAGAATTTGGGTTCCTTGCATTTATTCCCGGGGGATTATTTCTCATCATAGTAGTAACATAATCCTTGCTTTCTTCTTTCTGCCATTTTTTTTGGTGAATACCTTTTGAACCTTGAGTGTTTGGGTAGTGCTTTGAGCCTGGGTGGGGCGACCCTTGGCTATGAAATTTGGGTGATTGGACTGGGCCGCTAATGCATGTTCTACTTCACGAGCTATCCTGCAAGCATGTAGCCATGAGATAGGTTGTTGCAGTCGGCCGTGGGCTTGTATGGCTTCTTTGAGACCACTAAAAAAAATTCCAAGTAGAACTCATGTTGTAGACCTCCTATGCGGAAAGCTAAGGCTTTAAAGGCTTTAATATATTCATTCACTATTTCTGTCTGTCAAAGCTTAGTGAGACGACCCAAAAAGTTAGATTCATGGTGAAAGCGATGCGTAAGAGCTTTTGTGAATGTCTGCCAAGTCACGGGCCTTCCATAGCAATGTTGATGCCACTGGCACCATTGCCATCTTTCATTGTCCAAGTACATGCTACCCACACTAAGCTGAGTCGCATCATCTCTGATGTGATTCAGTGTGAAATATTGCTCCATTTGTGCTATCCATGTGGCTGGATGAGAGCCATCAAATTTATACATGTCCAGCTTGGGTGCTTGTGTCTGGGATTTTTAGTGGCTGCCAAAGAGGTTAAAAGAATGGCTAGACTCGTCCTCAATGTTTTCATTGGAAATATATGCCTCCACACGTTCCTCCAACTTGCCCTTTGTGAGTGTGTTAGTTAAGGTCTTCAATGAAGACAGTACATCATTCAATTTTGATTCAAGGCTGTCGATCTTCTCAATGGCCATAACTTGAGCTCTAGTTTGTACCATGCATCGATCCGATGCACTTAAAATTCGGGACTGCCCGATTTTTTTCTTTTTGTTTTTCTTTTACGCTAACAATTGAATGGTACCACATTGCTGAACTCGTCGACATGATTCTTATGGGCTAAGTCTCCTATAAGCGTCCCGGCTAAGTCAAATCTATCGGTGAACCCTCCACTGCAGAGTATGAGAAGGAATGTGGTAGTGATCGAACCCCTACTACTAGATTTGAATGGCAGATCTGATTGTTGCGACTGCTACAGAACCGAAACTGTTAGATCTGGATGGCGGATTTGATAGATCTGATTGACGGATTCGATGGATCTGAATCGTGGATAGCATAGATCTGAATGGTGGAACTGATTGTTGCTGCTGCGACAGAACCCTACCTGCTAGATCTGATCTGGCAAAGATGATGCATGATCCAGAGAGAGACACGCGAACTATGGTCACAAGGAGTGTCAAGTGCTACAGATCGCAATATACATAAGGTTCTGGCAGTAGCACTCGGCCCAATCTTTCAGGGCACTAACCAAGGAGGATCAACTGTACCCTTAGTCGTACAACTCGACTACCCTATCGTAAGTGCGAGTAATCTCCACGAGTGTTGTTCTCAGTGTACTGTAGCAACAAAACAACCGACAATTTATCTATGGCGAGGTTTCAAGAGAGCCTAGGAGGCCTTCGATATAACCATAGGGTACTTGGAAGACAGTCTATGCACGGTTCTGTCTAATGTGCTACTACTCGAAGGGGTACCTACAGGGGTTACAAGGGAGTCCAACAAGCATGACCACTTCTTGTATTTCCTGCATGCATGCCTCCCCAAATCTGTAGGTTTATGTTCTCAATGACAGATCCCATGGTTTAAAGACGTCGGAACAAATCTCTAGCAAAAAAAAAAAATTGCTAAAAATTGGAGATCCCACCGGCCTTGGAAAGTGCTCTGATACCACTTGTTATGCTCTTGACCTGCGAGAAGATACCAGAATACAAAATATGCGAAGAGATATACCCAGAACACAGAACAATAAGAAATAACAGCAAGTATTTTATTATTCAGAAAGCAATGTTCACTTGCCTCTTCGAGGGGGCGACCTCCAATAGAGCTGGGCTCAATTACAAAATAAGACACGATGCTCCTCAAGGGGAGTCTCTATCCTTTATATAGGATTCATATATGCAATACCATGGGTCAATACCATGGTTCTTATTAATACCATCTATCTAATACCATGGCCCATTTACAACTAACTTTTGTCCCTTCTTTAAATGCGGGTCAACCACTTACAATTATTAATATGGGCTTTATTTACTCTTTACTTAACTATAACTATGACTCGATCCTATTACATAAATAATGGGGTTAGGGTTGGACCCTAACAATTTTTCAATAAGAATTTCTTTACACACAATGATTCAACCAACATTGTATAAGCACTACTAATACACATTATTAACAACCACATTCCTAATTTGAGTACAACCAAATTACACAATATGCATTCTAAACTAATAGTACCAACTAAATTCAATAACGGAGACATGAACCTCATTGCACAACCCACACATCATAAAAACTTATCTTTGATGAATCTGGGCAACTGAGTCTAGGACTGCAACTCTCCTCCCAACCTTAGATTGGGCTACACGGTGGCTATTCTTGCATCCCAATCACCCCCGAGCCATATTACAGGGCTTAAGAAGTTTTCTCAAAGGATACAACACATATGCTAGTTGAAATAGGGATTCTAGAGGTTCAACCACCTACACCCCACTAGACATAGCATTATAAGAAACATCCTTGTTGTTACAGGGGTAACTATATTGAAAGCAATATTTAGTCCTTTGCACTTAGGATTTGAAGTGATCTAGTACACACATATTTCTGGTCCCGTGTAGGTCCAACTTTTGATAGACTAAAACCTGCCACATTAATAGTAATTTTCTCGTCAAGAAAGTATTTTTTTCTTCACATCATGGTTAATAACTTCTTGGGTTGTTCCAGTGTGATTGTGGTGGATGTCTCTTGGCCTCTTGTATCCCTTATCCATATTTCAATCCTCTAATTCCACGATAAAGGTGGGATGTATGTTCCATAAAATTGAATCATAAGATACCCATTGACACACCACCATCCTCAAGAGTCTGAATAGGCCAAACCTTGTCAAGTATCGGCCCATAAGGGACCAAGATAACCCCAATGGCATTGAAAAATTCCAAAGACCCATTTGTTGGAGAAAATCTTAGAATCCATCCAATCAAATCCACATTGACCAAATACTCCTTGAACAAACATTGAACTTATATACCATTGAAGGTAAATTCATGGAGTAGAACTAATTTTTATGTTGTAACAAAATGAAAAATTATAGTTTAGATCATGGGTTTTATTAAGAATGCGATAGCAATAAAGGCATAGCTAGTGCCATCCCTGCTGCTTGATTTCAACATTGTAGAACTATTGTTATGTGCATACCCAAATGATTACATAGAGAGTCAATGGAACTATGGAATTAGATGTGGAGACTGTGAACCCTGACCACCAAACGAAATTGTTCGAAAGGAGAATGATTCTTCTCTAGGAGCATAGATTGAGCTCAAGATTTGAGAGTCTAAATAAGAGCCTACCAATGTGATGGGACGGCCACATGGTAATGTGGGGAGGAAATTTTAAATGTTTTGTAACAAGTTGTAAATATTTACAATAGGGAGTGAGTTTTATTTTCATAATAAGTTGGACGAGTTATTTTCTATTGTAAAAGAAAAAAACATAATAATAGTTTTATTTTTCCCTTATTTTGTGAATAAGGGGAAATGATTCACACTTTGTGACTCTTGGTTATCATAGTCTATTCCTTTTGGGAAACAATAAGAAAAGAGTGTTCGGAGAGGTGAAGAGAAAAGAAGAAGAAGTGGAGAAGTTGTCGAGAGAAGAGAGGGAGAGAAGAGAGGAATTCATTGTTTCTCTGTGTTACTAAAGTTCAAAGGTTTTTCATACACCTGTACCTGAAATCTATGTCAGTGGAAGGTATTTATGTGTGAATGGCATATAAACAACAAGCTGGGGTTGTAAATTGTGTTATTATTAAAAGAATCGAAGCTCTGTAGTTACACTGAATCATTTCTTGTTGTGACATGTTAGTAATTCATAATTTTTATTCATGTGCATTGATATTGGTATGTTTATGAAAAATTATAACTTGTTGAATCGATGTACATTAGGAATATGTGAATTGAAGTTTTAATTGTTGTTATTTGTTCATGAATCATGTGTATTCTTGTTGAAATGGTCTCAAAACCCGCTGAGGAATGTACCATGGTGTGCAAGAGTAGGAATATGAGGTATTTACAATAAACTGGTCATTTTGAAAGTTTGTAGCTACTTTCATGACTTGGTTTATTTGGACAAATGTTTCGTTCATTGCATTGATTGTTTCATCTTCTTGATATTGTTCCATCTGCAAAGATAAAAATAAAATTTAATGAGTGTATCTACATTGGTGAGAATAATGAAATTTGAAATAAATAATATAATCAATGTAAATCGAATAGCAATGTACCATAGCAAGAAGTGACTCATAAACTATACACATGGTTTCAAAACCAAGTCCCATGCCTTGTTGCAACAAGTCTTTTACTAGCATAGTTCCATACTTTGTTCCTTGCATGTTTTAAACCCAATTATAAATCATAGCTTTAATATAAAGAATTTTTTTTATATTAATTATAAACTCAAAGAAACAACATAGATATTTACAATTTCCACAATTAATTTTTGATATGCCAACATATACTCACAACCCATATTTAACCCAACGTCAATCAATTCTTCTGATGACTCTTTTTTGTATGTTAACACCTATTTGAAGACATTCAAGGATGGTTGTTGTAAAACAACTTAAAATATACAAAAATGAAACCTTGAATTATTATAAGAAAATATTAACAATTACTCACAAACTTTGATATCAACATTTTTCCTCCTTGTAGTCCTATTTTGCATGTTGAATGTGTTCCATTTTGCTTTCTTTTCTGCAAGAAAATACTTGAAAATTAATATTTAATGCTAAATTATTTTTTGATATGTACAAAGTCAATCATGATTACATACTTTTGAAGCACGTTGTTGTTGAGATGGCTCCTCCTGTGATGCAAGTATGTCCATTTGACCATCTCCTTGTACACTTTTATGGACATTCCTACTAGAATGCTTTCCGTATCAGCTCATTGATCCTTTTGTATTTTAATAATCTTCCTGAAAAAAGTAATAAAATATTTTTGTATTGATATATGAAAACTAAATATAACAAAATTGGTATTAATAAATGAATGGTTTGTAGTAATATATAAATTTAATTATAGAAAATCATTTTAATTAGGAATATTACCTTTTGAATGATTCTTTTTATTTGTTCTATGTTCTTTCTATTACAAGTATGACATGTCTCATTAACAATTTCTCTGGAAACACTTCCCACAGTTTAAATATAATTTGGTTCTTGAATAATTGGATTGATCTTTTATTGTAAATGGAAAGTACATCTGTACGTTTTTTCCACTATATCCTTCATAGTTTTGTAAAAAAAATCCCCCCTTTCATTAACCTCCAACACCACTCCAAATGAGCATAGGACCAATCCATCGCCATTTACATGTTCTATAATTTTTCTTTTCTTAGAACGACATTGATTTTTTCCTTCGTTGTTGCTCCCTATAGAAAATTAAACATATATGAATTAATAGATTGTTTGAAACATGTTATCTAATATTCTTAAGTATATTATTAATGAAAATTAAAAAAAAAAAACTCATTCAAATAGTATTTTTTCATTCACCTAATTCATCCCCTGCAGTTTTTCTATCATACTTTTACGCTCTTTTTCACTTAGATTAGAAATAATATTATCAACCTTCTTCATTTTGTGGTTTTGCATGATACGCACTAACCAATTCATATTAGTTAAGCTTACAGATAGTTCAAACATATTAATTTGTAAAGAATTTATAAAGAAATTGCCTTCTCTTCTTTTTTCGATGTGCTATCATTGTGTTGATTAGTAGTTCTGTTACTTGACACCTTCTCAGACATGTTTTATCAATATACAACCTATACCATTAAATACAGAATCCACTAAATATATTTTATACATAAATCAGATAATTTTAAGCCAAAAAGAGCTCTAGTAAGTGGTGCATTTATTGAATCAGCGCATCAGTGCATTTAAGTCATTAAATGCACCGGGCATTTAATTATTCAACATCGTTAGTGAAAATTAATTTTTTAAAATAATTTTAAATTATGATGGTGCGATTTGTAATGATAAATGCATTGCAATGACTTGACGATGCTATTTGGCAAAGGCCGTCAGTGTGTTATATTACACCGGGAGCACCGTTGAACATACTATAAAAATTTGACATGTTTATAATACGTCGATGCATTGTATTATAAATGAAACATACACTGCTTCTAAAAAAATGGATAGGGCTAACAAGGTTTGGATTTAATTCAATAAGTGATGCCCCATACTTTACATATAAAACTCCCTATATATAGTAAGTAAACAAACCCATTGAATCTAAAATGCCTAGAATAAAAAACGTTAATTGTGAAGTAGTAGTGGGAGTTAAACACTAAGGTGAAATTTTGCAGTCACATAAGCAAGAAGAAGCAAAGGTTTAAGGTAAGTATTGATTTTTATTTTTATTTTTTATTTTAATTAAATCTAAATAGGAACAAAGATCGTAAAAAAATTTACTAGTAAAATTAATAGTAATTTTATTTTTATATAAGGTTTTTATTTTTATTTGTATGAATTTTGAACAAATTTAACAGTGATCAACAATGTAACTTAAAATTTTTGATATGCAGGGTTTTGAGTGAATCACTATACCTTTTAAATTCTGATCTTTCTGCGGTTCCAAAATATTGTGTTGCTTCACAGTTCTCCCAGTACGTCTCTCTTGCAAATGATCTGTCTTTTAATTAAACCCTAAAAAAAATTGTAAAAAAGTTTATTAGTAAAATCAACAATATAAATTTAAAATTTTTACTATGCACAGTTCTGAGTGAATCATCATACCTTTTAGTTTCTCATCTTCTGAATAGTTCTGTTGCTCCAAAGTATTATGTTTTTGCACAATGCTCCTGCTATGTCTCTCTTGTAAATCACTCCTTTGAAATTTTCTGAAAAATAATGAAATATTGAATAACTTTTTACTATTTAAAAGACTTTATGAAACTAGATTTTGAAAAGTCAATTGCGGCTCACTTTTCAATTTAAAAAAAGAAATAAAACAATTTCGTGATTTTTTTTT
Organism: Pinus tabuliformis; assembly: GCA_031772625.1. Lineage (NCBI taxonomy): Eukaryota > Viridiplantae > Streptophyta > Pinopsida > Pinales > Pinaceae > Pinus > Pinus tabuliformis. The sequence goes on from CM062812.1 coordinate 94,248,128, forward strand.
CACTTAATATGAACATCAGTGTGTTAGATAGTAAAGAACACTATTACATTTACAATTAACGCACACCTAAATTGCTAGGGCACCAAAATTTTTTAATGCACCGAGATAATAGTAGTTTTTTTTTCTTCGAAATCTCGAAATGGTGTGGTCAATATTTTAACACAACGGTGTGGTTTGTATTTAAATTCATCGGTGTTATAATTGTTATAAGAGCACTATCATGGTACAATTCATTTTTATTTTCAAACTTTCCTGAAACATGTGTGTATTAGTGTTGCTTTTATTTAAGCACATCGGTGTGGTTTTCTTCAAGAGAACTAATATGATAATGTATTTTGTTAGTTTCCGATAATACTAGTGTAGCCCCTTATTGTTATTGTTAGTGTAGCCCCATTCTATTTTTTGTGCCCATTTAGTATCCATATTGTTATTATTGTGCCCCATAGAAGCCCACTATTGTTATTGTTGTGCCCTTACGTTATTATTGTTATGTAAGCTCTAATCATATTTTGACCCCTTAGAATCCTATATATAGAAAGTAGGTCTTGTCATTTGTATCATCCAAGAATTATTCATTTATGTGATGTAAAGGAGGTTTCCCCCTCGAAGAGGCTATTTCTCAATTCATTGATCTATATTTTCTCTATTATATAAGTTGGTTGCATAACATTTGGTATCAGAGCTTTGGATTTTAGGGTTTTGCTGCTCTAGACAAGCCATTTTAGTATTTTTTCTATAAATGTTTTTGTACGAAGATTCAGAAGTTAAAATTTTGACAACATAGAGCCAAAATCACGGTGAACGCCATGTAAATCTTTAGAGCTTAGTTCACTATAATTTTAAAGATATGATCTAAGGAAGTTATGGTTATTGCAGGCTCCAGAATTAAATCTCAAACAGGTGACCTAGGGAAAATTGTCATAACTTTCTCTCCGGGCATCAAATTTGAATTTCATAAAAAGTGGCTGAAATTTCACAGACCCTATTTTATTTGGTATCATTTGCAAGGTCAAATATCAAAACAATGACACGTGCCACTCCATAGAAGTTCTCTCTACTAAACCAGTCTATATTCAAGAGATCATGGGAGATCGGGCATAACTCTTTCTTGAAGAATCCAATCTTTTAATGACTTGTGGGGTTGGAAAGAAGATGGAGAGGGATAAAATAGGAAGAAATTTTAGACCTTGGAGACTGAAAGTATAGAGCTACAACATATTCAATATTGAGCCCCTACAAAGCAAGAAAAAGGTGTGTATGTTTTCAAAATTTTCATAAGCTTTGTTTGAAAAATCAGTTTCAAGTGATTCAAAGGGAATAGTGAACCATAGATATCATTTTTTGATTCCGAAATGACTCGAAGCAAGAAAATGGAAAAACCTAGTAGGCAACTAGAAATATCTTCTATGGACCATGAAAAAGAGCAAGAAATGCAACATGATATATCAAAATTACGAGACCAAGTGCAACAAATTTCACTCTTGAAAAGAGTAACTAAAAATGAAATGGAAGCTAATATGGATGGTTTAAAATAAAACATGGAAGTTTTGAAGGATGGTTTAAAAGAAGACATGAAAGGTTTGAAGGAATGTTTGACAAAGTTGCTACAAGAAATGCTTCCTAATGGCGAAAAGATGTTAGATGAAACTAATGATGAGAACAAAATAAATGTTAATCATGATTCCATAGAATCTAACATTGGATTGAAGACCCACCATATTCCAAAGATCGATATGAGGAAGTTTGATGGCAAGGATCTGGTAACCTAGATACTACAAATGGAGCAATATTTTGATCTTCATAATGTGCAACACACACAAAAGGTACACATTGCAACTTAATATTTAGAACCCAATCAATTTGTATAGTATCGATGGATTTGTTCTCATAAACCACTTTTCACTTGGTCAATTTTTATAGATAAAATGATAGAACAGTATAGGATACAAACAGAAACACCTTCTTTAGCCAATTGTTAAATCTCAAACAAAAGGGTTAAATGGCATAACACATTGATGACTTCCAAAAATTGAATATAAGGGTAAATGATATTCTAGAGGAGCATAGGATTTATGTCTTCATAGGGACTTTAAAGGATAAATTCCAACATTAAGTTCTCCTTTGGGAACCTGATTCATTGGAGAAGTAATTCAAGGTGGCAAGAAAAGTTGAAAACAAAATCATAACAACAAGGAAGTCTACCACTCATAACAATAAAGATGGAAGTGTTGTTGCTGCTAGCCTTCCATAACCTACAAGGTTGACACCAAAATAATTGGAAAAAAAATAGAAAAAGGTCTTTGTTATAGTTGTGATAGAAATTACATTAAAGGTCATAATTTTGCTGAGAATAAATTATTTTACATAGATTGTGACGAGGAGGAAGAAAAGGAACAAGAAACATTAAAAGAAGAGGATATACACTAGGAATCAACCCTAGAGAAAGAAGAAATGAATCCGACCATATATTGTAATGAATTGGCAGGAATTACCACTCCTCAAACTCTCAAGAGAGGACAAATCAAGAATAAAAAGGTAATATGTTAATTGATTTGGGTATTACCCATAATTTTATTCATTGTAAGATAGCCAAGGAATTGAATTGCTTCCTATATCTAGCACCAGAGTGTCAAGTCACTGTTGCAAATTGAGGAACTATAAATTTATATGGAAAGTGTTATTATATGAAGCTAAAGATTGGGGGAATATGTATTGAATAGTCCAATGCTTTCCATTCCAATGGGTGGTGCTGATGTTGTACTAGGAGTCCAATGGTTACAACCTTTGTGTATGATGGCCTTTAATTTTCAAGAACTTTTCTTGAAATGTTTTTGGAAAGGAAAGGAAGTCGAATTAAGGGGTATCATAGGGAAACTAGGAAATATAATCAACTCTAATGGCATGATAAAGCTTCTAAATAAAGAAAAATGGGGCGTAATTGCACAAGTATGCTCACTAGAAGTTAAAACATCAAAATCATCTATTTCTCAAGATCTCCAAAAAGTCTTGGACAACCATTCCAAGGTATTTGATACTCCCAAATACCTCCCACCTATTCGTGATCATGATCATGCTATTCAATTGATTCTAGGAATTGTTCCTCTAAACATAAGGCCTTACAGATATTTGTATGCCCAAAAGAGTGAAATTGAATGTATGGTTGCAGAAATGCTAGAGGCTAGTATAATTCAACCTTGTCAAAGTTCTTTCTCTGCTCCATTAGTATTGGGGCACAAGAAGGATGGATCATGGTGCATATGTCTTGATTATAGGGAGCTCAACAAGCTCACTATTAAAGATAAATTTCTTATTGTTGTCATTGATGAATTATTGAATGAATTGCATGGAGCAATTTACTTCACAAAGTTGGATCTTTGTTCATGATATCATCAAGTTAGAATGAAGGATGAAGACATTCTAAATACAACATTTAAAACTCATGAAGGTCATTATGAATTTTTGGTCATGCCTTTTGGCCTTACCAATGCACCTTCTACATTTGAAGATTTGATGAATTCCATTTTCAAACTCTTCCTTAGAAAATTTGTGTTAGTGTTTTTTGATGATATACCAATCTACAAAAAGTCTTAGAAGGATCATGCTCAACATGTTGACAGGTTTCTCAAACTATTGGAGGTGAAACAATTATATTCAATATCCTCCAAATGTTTCTTTTGAGTATAAGAGGCGGAATATCTGGGTCATATTGTTTCTCATGAGGGTGTTAAGGTAGACCTTAACAAAATTAAAGCCATTAAGGAATGGAAAATCCCCACAACCATAAAGCATCTTCGAGGTTTTCTCGAGTTGGCAGGGTATTATCACAAATTTGTTAAGAATTATGGGAGAATAGCAGCACCTCTAACAACATTATTGAATAAATATGCATTTTCTTGGACTCCAAAAGCAGCTAATTCCTTTGAACATCTTAAAGAGGCGATGTGCCAAGCACCAGCCTTAGCTACACCAACCTTCAAAAAAAATCTTTATTGTGGAATGTGATGCCTCAGGAAATGAAATTGATGTTGCTTTAATGCAAGAAAGAATACCCGTTGCTTTTGAAAGTCGTCCAACCAAAGGAAATTATTTACACAAACTTATCTATCAAAAGGAAATGTTGGCAATACTACATGAACTAAAGAAATGGCGACCTTACCTAATGGGAAGACACTCCAAGGTAAAAATAGATCATGATTGTCTTAAATACTTTTTGGAACAATGATTATCTTCTGAAGAGAAACAAAAATAGGTCATAAAGATGTTGATTTATGACTTTGAAATCATATACCAAAAAGGGAAGAAAAATGTTGTTGCAGGTGCACTCTCAAGAAAGGAAGAGGGTGTGGAAGCATTGCTTTGTGCTATTTCTATTATCCAACCAAATTGGATAACCGAAGCAGGGGATGAATGTAAGAATGACAAAGAAGTGTGGACACTCATACAAAAGTTGCAACAGGATCCCAGTACATCTGATACATTTAGCTGAAAAAATGATTCATTATGGTACAAAGATCGCTTATATCTTTGTAAGAATTCCCAACACAAACAAAATATTATTTTGGAATTGCACACCTCTCCCTTAAGAGGACACTCAAGATTTTTAAAAACTTAGCATAGGGTCAAGAAGGAATTTTTTGGGATGGCCTTAAAGCTGATATTCAAAAGGTTGTGGCAGAATGTTTGGTTTGTTAACAAAATAAATTTGAGACAATTAAGACCCCAGGTTTGTTACAACCCTTAGCCATTCCAATTCAACATTGGGAGGAGGTTTTAATGGATTTTATCACAAGTTTACCCAAGTCCAAAGGAAAGAGTGTCATCATGGTGGTAGTTGATAGACTTACCAAGTATGCACACTTTTTTGCATTATCTCATCTGTTTAAAGCGAGTACAGTTGCTACTTCATTTATGGAAACAATTCAAAAGCTACATGGAAACCCAAAGATAATTGTAAGTGATAAAGATGAAATTTTCATTGGAAATTTTTAGATGGAATTATTTTCTTATCTAGGTACTCAGTTAGCTCATAGCTCATCTTATCATATTCAATCTGATGGGAAAACGAATATAGTGAACAAATTTTTGGAAGGATATATTTATTGCTTTGTATTTGATAAACAAACACAATGGTTCAAGTGGTTACCTCTGGTTATTGGTCCCTATAATACTAGAGTAGCCCCTAAATGTTATTGTTAGTGTAGCTCCCATATTTATATTGTTGTACCCATGTAGTCCCCATATTGTTATTATTGTGCCCCATAAAAGCCCATTATTGTTATTGTTGTGCACTTACATTATTATTGTTATGTGGGATCTAATTATATCATGACCCCTTATACTCCTATATATAGAAAGGAGGTATTGTCATTTGTATATTCCAAGAATTGTTCATTTATGTGATGTAAAGGAGATTACCCCCTCGAAGAGGCTATTTTTCAAGTCGTTGATCTATCTTTTCTCTATTCTATGAGCTGGTAACGTAACATATTTTATATTTTTGGAATGTTGGAAATTGGTGCAGGGATTATTTGAATGCCCCAGTGTTGTTATGATTTAAATACATCGGTCTAATTTTTCATGATAAGTGCAATAGTAGGGTTTAAAACGTATCTAAAATTGTATTTTCACATAAAAATTTAATCTCAAATTATGCTTTAAGATGAATCCAAATTAATTATAGTAGTTCATAGTATGCATTTTCCACTTAAAGTCGTCTTATTCTTGAAAAATGGTTTGAAAACTATATTGAAATTCATATTGTGGTTATATGGTTCTCGAAATTAATTTTAGATATGCACAAAAAAAATTATTTTTTATTTTTCTCAAATGCCGGGGACAGAATATCAATAATATTAAATGGCCAATTCTTCAAATTTCCGGTGGTTCCATATTATTGATCAAATTCCTTCAAGGAGTTCTCCCTTTCCATCTCTAGTAAGTTTAGATTTTATTTATATTTTGATTATCTAATTAATTTTATTTTCAATCCATGTCAATTAGAATAAAAATATATCCAAATTTGCAAGATCTTGATTCATAATAAAGTTCATGTGTAAAAAATATTCCTCCATTTCAAAAATGCCAGAAGCTCTTATAAGGAGCAAAATATCGCAAGAAATTGGTAGATGAAAATGGACAACTTCTTCACCCTGCCGATTGAAACATGGCATCTTCTAGCCGCAATCTTGGATAAACGATGGTAATAATTGTTTGGTATAATGTAATTTCAACAAACCAATTGCGTTGACGTGCTTACTAATATAATTGATATTGTACTAATGATGTTCAATACATTTTGAAATTAGGATTTTAGTGATGCTGAGTGACCTACCATCTTCTGGTGCACCCCATTACAACATCAACTTGAGAGAATGTTGCATTAAGAGCAAGACTTGAAGAGGAAGAATACAAAGAATGGTTGAATCAACCACCTATTGAATTCCCACTACGTCTAGATTCACCAATTAGGAATGACTACAATAATAGTAGTTCTTAATCACATGTTGGAAATGGAGGAAATCAAATAGTGGTTGGTATGGATGATTACTTACAGGATATGGCTTCCATGGAGGCAATGTTGTTAGATGCATTCTAGAATGATGAGCTAGGGGATGATTCTCATATCACTAATACCTTATTCGAAAGCCTGAAATATGCTTTCACCACCCCTCTCTTTGGACTTGGCGGTAAGTAAAAGTCTACTCAATTGGGGAAATCGATGTTGTTGTAAAAATTGAAAGCAAATTTTTGAATTTCAAATGCATATTTCTCAGAAATATTGAGGTAATTCACCTGCATGATTGATCAAGTCCCTTTTATTTAGAGAACTCTTGTCACACAATCAACATTAAAAATGGTCAATTTTGAAAACATTAAATATTGGCATTGTACAATTATATTCCCCACCAACTATGGGTTATTCAAAGATAAGTTTCTTATGAGTGATAATGATTTATCGGGTAGCTACAAAGAGGAAAGAAGTTGTTGAAAAAGTTGGGTGTTGAGTACATATCAAATCATATGTCTGAATGATTGTACTATATATGGAGGAGAATATGAAAACAATGAGATATGTCCAAAATGGGGACATGATAGGTACCATAATTAAAAAAATGGGTAAATCTCATGGTCCTCTTCATAATAATCCCAAGGATTCAAAGGCTCTTTGATTGCAAAGAATTAACTATGTTGTAGGGATGGAATGCCTCACACATAAGTGAGTCAAGATTTATGTGAATCCCAACAGATTCAATAGCCATAAAGCATATAGAGAATACATGGCCTAGAAAATTCAAGGATGAAGTAAGAAGTCTATGAATCAGCATAGCCATGGATGGTGTCAACCCATATTCCCTCCCAACAACAACTATTCTGTTTGGCCTATAGTAGTGATCAATAACAATATCCCCCCATGGTTGTTCGTGAATAATGAACATCTTACGTTGGATTTCATAGTCCCTAGTAGAAGACAAGTGATGAATATGGATGTCTAGTTCAACCATTGGTATATGAATTGAAGGAATTATGGGGAGTGATACATGTGTAAAATTTATAAAGACCCATCACAATAGAGAGGAGTTTTACATTGTATGGCATATGTGCTTACACCATACATGATTATCCAGGATTAGGAGTTTTCTTTTGTAAATTACATTTTTATTGATTTGTTTATATACATAATAATATTGTTTTTTATATTAATTTAATTCATTGAAATCTCGATGGTCCCTAACACATCGATCTGTATACAATAATTTCGCATGTATTTTAACAAAAGGGTATGATGGATGTAAATGTTGTGGACCTTCTCTGAAGGCTAGGTCATTTGACCACCTATGAAATCCAGTGTATGACTACTCCACGGTATTCCTCCCAGAAGAACACCCTTACAAAAGAGCAACATCCACTTCCAATGGTAAACGAAAGAGAACCCAAAGGCCTACAATAATGACACCAACTGAATGACTTAGAGCATATGAGAGAGAGAAGCAGAAATAGTTTGTAGAAATGTTCGATTCAAATGGGGATCTGATGTTTGATGATCCATAATTATTCGACACCTATGTTGAGAAATTTCCCATTGGGATGAAAATGAAATATATCATTTGTGAGCTCCCATATTGGGAACATCTTAAGATTTCCCACTTACTAGATCCTATGCATATATTTGAAAATGTTTTATCTGAAAGAATAACTTCGGCGTAAATCACATGTAGACAGACATTTGTCGACGCGTTTCGAACCAACTAGTGTGGTTCATCGTCAGGACAAGTTGAAGAAACAGATGCAGCTTAGCATGATAAATAGTCTGAGCAGAGTCTCCAACGGCTAAATTGACTAACGACTAATTTTGACCTTAGGACCCAGGTCTAATTAATATTTATTAATTTAATATTATTATTATTTATCTTAATATTATTATGGAAATAAGTTAAATTAGGTAAAAATACATAAATAAATTAATATTGATGGTTGGTTTAAAAAGAAATTTAATTATTTACTTAAATATATATATATATATATATATATATATATATTAATTAAAGTTATAATATTAGGTTAATAGGATAAAAGTTTTTTTTTTTCTCAGCAACACTAACTACTTATATATTAATATGTACAGGAAAAACTTACAATCAGGAGGACTGGCTGCCCAGGTCCAACAGTGGCTCTGTGGGCAGCTCTAACAGACTCAAAACAGAAAGACTAATGATCCCATATAGTACTGACAAAGCCCACGCAGGGGCATCCTTCAAATGACACATGACCCAGAAGTCCATATAAGCATCGTGCATTACCCAAAACAGAAAGACTATAATGGCCGTGGCCATGACCCAAAACAGAGAAAGAAACAAGTATCGACCTGAGACAAAGACTATAATGGCCGCGGCCATGACCCAAAACGGAGAAAGAAACAAGTATCGACCTGAGATATAACCGAATACATAAGACATAAGACAAGAGGAGTGTATCAGAAGCCAACCGCGATCCCAGAGCCAGCCGAAAAAGACGAGGGAGTGTCGCTGGGGGTTACTCCTCTGGTTCTTCTTCCACAATTGTAGCCCAGCCTTGTCCTTCCGGGTATCCCTCCCACATCGCCATGGGATTATGCGCTGGGGCAGGCAGTTCAGGTTCGCGAGCTCGGGAAGGTGCTTGCTGAGGTGCCTGCAGTGAATTGCCCCCTGCACTTGAAGACTCCCCCATTGGCCGTTTCCCTTTGTCATCCTCTTGATTTTCCTCAGCAGGGAGCTGCTGCACTCCTTCTTCACTCTCCCCAGGGATCTTGGTAAATAGCACTGAGATGTGGGCATTAATGCCGGCATTGTCCCTGGAGCTACCCAGGGTGAAGATAACTGATCCGAACGCAGGGAGTCTAGGCGCACCATCACTGGATCCACCAGCCTCCATAAACTGACTAGCTTGAACAGGGGAAGCTCCCACTCTTCGATAGCAATAACAGCAGCAACAGTGGTGGTGAGTGTCCGTTGCAGGTGAGCGGGAGGAATTTCCACGCCCTGAGCTCCTTCCTCTTCTGCTAGGCATCCTCTCTCGCACCATGCTGTCTTCAGCTTCCTTAACTTTCTCCACAGTGGATGAGGGCCTGCTATCTCCGCGCTCCTCCCCAGAGAATTTTCCCCTCCAAATTGGCTCGCACCAGAGCACAATTGAACACAAGCAAGAACCGGGAATAACCAGCAAGGGGCAAACCTCGCCCAAGCAATCAACAGCAATAACACAGCTTTGCTCAGAGATCTGGACAAATTCCACATCGAACTGAGCTCCGCATGCCAACATTCCCTCCGTCTTAAACCCATCAACATTCCTCTGCAGCTCGATCGCATTGAATGCGCTCTGCGTCCCTTCCATCGCGTCCAGCGCCTTCATTAAGGCAATAACTCTGCAATCCCCGGCTTGGAGTGTTGGCGGCGAGAGGCATTAAAGCCCTCCAGCCTTCACGTGGCAGCCCGTGCTGGGCACGTGGCTCTCCTTGAGCTGGCAAGGTAGCACCCGCATCCGGGGGTTAATAGGATAAAAGTTAGGATTAATAAGTAAAATAATTTCGAAGGTTAGTTAAAAAAAATAAATAAATAAATAAATAATAATAATAATAATAATTTATTTATTTATTTAAATTAATTCATAATTATTATTATTATTATATATATATTATTATATATATATATATATATATATATATATATATATATATATAATAATAATAATAATAATAATAAAATAATATTAGGTTGTTAAGTGACAAGTATTATAATGGTTAGTTTATTTTTAATTATTATTATATATGGAAATTAGTTTAAAATATATAAAATAATTTTAATGGTTGATTAAAGAAGTAATTTATTTTTATTTAAATTATATATATATATATATATATATATATAATTAATGTTATAATATTAGGTTATTAAGATCAAAGTTAGGATTAATAAAATAATTTTAATGATTAGATTAAAAAGATAATTTATTTATTTACTTAAATTATTTATATATATTATATATATATATATATATATATATATATAAAATCATAATAATAGGTTGAGACTTTTCATTTATTCATTTAATAATAATTTGTAATGGTTAGTTTAAAAGTAATTTAATAGTTTATTTATTAATAATAAAATATATATATAATTTATATATATTATAATAAAAATTATAAAGTTAGGATAAAATACTATATAAATAAATAGAATAATTCAAAGGTTAGTTTAAAAAGGTAATTTATTTATTTAATTAAATTATTTATTAAATATTGTTAATGTTGCATATATACATATATATTCTAACTAAAATTATAAAATTAGGAAAAAAAAAAAAGGAGGGGGTAGAAAAAACGACTAAGAAGAGAGTGCTGGAATCCAGCACTTACTGATTTTCCAGCCATCATCTCTATTGAGATTGCTTGGCTTCTTTTCAATCTCAATAGCTTCCCTCAATTTACGATGGTGGAACTGAGCAACTTTGGCACATATCTCAAAATAAAATGACAGATTGGTTGTTAGGAGAGACCTTAGTTCTTCAAAAACTAAAAAGAAACATTGGCCAATACTAGAAACTATAGGAGATGTTGGTCCATATTGGTCTTTAAAATAACATGATGTCCCATGGATTTCAAAGAAAGATGATCTTTATTTGGAAAAGGAATTTATAATGAGTGTGATGGTGCCTTATTTATATGGGTCCTCACTAGACGTTGTTTCACTTTGGAAGATTGTTTGTCAGGGTTGAAATCACATGACCTTTTGAACCTTCTAAGAGTATATATGTCAAAAACATGCTTTTATTATTTATTTATTTTTTATGCAATGGGATATTTTATAAATAATTTATGTATAATGTACTATTTACTATGTAGTATAATTATCATCTGCTTATGCATGGGTGTGTGAATCATGACTTCCCCTAAGACCTATGATGTGCCATATCTAAATTATCTGCATTTGTATGTTGGATCACATCAAGGGACATTCATATGGCTAACATTCCACAATGGCATAGCTGAGATTATTTGTTTGTTTGAGAAGCAACTACTGGTGAGTTTCATGGACTTGTAGGTTCATCTTCTAATTCACCTAGTAGATGAGGTTGAATTAGTTGCGGCGGTTTCTTGTCATTACATGTTCTTTGTAGAGAGGTACATGAAGAAATTGAAAGGTTTTGTTTGACAAAGGAAAAAACCCAAGGTGTCTATCACAGAGGGGCATATATCGTATGAGTCTTTATATTATGCCAGTGAGTACATCAAGCAGATCGACAGCACACCATATGCAACAATTTGGGATGACAAAAGGGATGAAGACAGAAGAGAAGGGGAACTTCTCAAAATGAATGGAAAGAGACACATGATAAAGAGTAAGTGGCTTATCATTTGTCAAATTTCTACACAGTAACTATTCACATAGAACTTCATACTAATTCATATCTTGATCTCATTATATATGTTGGTTTGATTTCAACAACGAACTTAGAAATTGTACCCATAAACAAATTCATTCTTTACAATATGGAAGTGATACAACCGTGGGTCGCATTGTATGAGAAAAATAGGAGGAAATGGGACAGTGGTAGGAAATAATTCAAACAGTTGAATGGTAGAAGCATGCTTTATCTTGATCATTTAAAAGAAAATATGCCAATGACATGCCCTAACAGTTGTGTTGATGATCAAGTCAGAGATAAATACGTTGCATCTAGTCATTCCCTACATATGAAGAGGATGCACTAAACATAGGGATTGGGTGCAACAACTCTTTAATAATTGTTTTCTGTACATTTTTAACTTCATACTGCAATTTTGAATTGTAACATCTATATATGTTTTACACTTTTAATTATGTTTGGGTTATTAGACACATGGCACTATGATTTTTTCACTTTTTTATAGGTGCATTTGGTCCCATCTATGTGGGCATATGGACATGATTTTCACATAGAGGATGTTGATGATGGATGCAGTACATAAGACTATGGAGCAGAAGTCGAGTTCGACCAATCTAGTCGTGCTAGCCACCACAATCAAAATCTAATGCAGGGGACGTTAGGTTACGTTGAAAAGATACAAGAGATCATTCAAGTGGACTTCTCTTTGTTCCAATGTGATATTTTTAGATGCAAGTGGTGGGACACCTTTGATTGAAATAATGTAAAGGAATTTTGCGATAGTGGGTTGATATATATTGACTCTAGAAAGATGTGGCATGAAGCTAGGGAGCCTTATGTTTTCCCAAAACACTACAACCATGTGTTTTTTTACCCAAATGTGTTGTATAGGGATTGGTAGTTCATATTAATATTAAAACATGACCCTAGATCAAAACATATTTTGAGAACAACAGTGTTATCATGCCAAGCGAGGAAGATAATCAAGGTGATGACAACAAAGAGCGATATGTACTTGTGTTATTTCATCATTTACACTATTGTTGTATGTTTTTGTTTTCTTTATTTCACTACTCATATTGTTTTTTTATTTGTTTTGTTGGAATTTTATATAATTGGTAAGATTCATAAAAAAATTTACATTTTTTTGTAGTGGAAACATTTTTACCCTTAAAACTAAGTATTTCCAATTGTGTACAATATCTATGATAATAAGGATTCAAGGTCACAATCCTTTTCAAATAGGAAAATGAGAAGAATATAACCAAAATGAGAAAATAGTGAATTTATAAACAACCATTGAATATTTATTCTCAATTTAGATACTTATTGCTTTATTAAGGAGTTGTCTTTAGTGCGACTTTTTGGAATTTCCGGTGTCGGAAGCCAACGGAAAAATTTGAGGTGAAATATTGATTTGTGTTATTTAAATTGGTTTTTTGATTGTATATATCGATTCAACACCCTGCAAAACCCCTAGGGCACTTCAATTGTGTAGGGGTTACCCATCAAGCTTGAAATTTCAATATATTCCCGTCAGATTTTAGAGAAATTAGACCAGAAAAACCCACCGAAAAAGCTTCCAAAAAGCTGCACTAAAGACAACTCGATTGATTAATTAGTTCACATGTTTTTTCTTCTTGTTTAATTCAAAATCACTATAAATCATGTAGTGACAACTCTATGAGGAATTTAACAATGAAAAAATTGTGTATTAATATGTAAGATTAAATTCTTCACATGAGAGGTAAAGTCATGTTACTATATTTAAATTACAGTTCTTGCAACATTATGTAAACTAAAAGGAGGTCTTATGCATGTATAAAATGTTGATTACATCATTTTATGGTCCATAAGAGAAGCAAATGGTCTTACATGAATGCATGAGAGGTTTTAATTTTTTATTCATTAATAATGGAACAATTTTGACTTTTCTTTTCAATGGTAATTATAAGTAAAAGTTAAATTAAGAAATATTTTATGGCTAAGAACTAAATGATAAATAATGTGATGGTGATTAAGAGGCATTTGTTTGACTTTCTAATAGACTTGGTGATGCATTTTTCTTTCCTATTTAGATGATGTAAAATAAATATCTACTTTTATGTATTTATAAGTAAATTATTTAAAGTAGACATGTCTTTATCATTGTGAACATGATGTAATATTAGCTAGGAGAATTGTGAAAACATGAATTTTAGTAACTATCTCATGATAAGTATGTGGAAAAAAAAGATTTCTTGAGTTGTTCATTAAGAAATAATCAAATATATTATTTGTCAAAAGTTTGAATATAATATAGTATGATTTTTGTATTATTTAACTCATATTTATTATTAAAAAGAGTTAAATATAAAACAATACAATAGAAAATAAAGAACCAAAATGTTATATCTTTATTACTAGAAGAAATTTCACATGCATCTTTAAGGGAGAACTTCTAATAGAGCAAATCCCCAACTACAAGTAACTTCACAAGCCTTATTTTACATTTATTGGTCCTCATGTTTAGAGAGAGAAATTTCTAATTTAAATTGTTAAGAGTTGCTATAAATATTAAATTTAAATTGCTTGAAAATATCATAACTTTAGCGATAAATTAAATTTTATTAAAATATAAAATTTTAAGTTATATTAAATCTAAATTAATTATAAAAAATTATGACTTAAGTTTTTTAAATTTAACAAGAGATAGAATTTTATAAACTAATATAGATCCATCTTAACAACGGATATAACTAGTAAAATATTTCAATACTCACAAGGAAAAAATAGCTAAAGGTAAAATAATTTAGTTAGCTCTTAATAAGATGAAAATGTGTAACTCGTTTAATTTTTAATATAAAATAATAATAATAATAATAATAATAATAATAATAATAAATTATTCAAGAATATAATTTAATCAATGAAAAATTACACTAGGGATCGAATCTCATTATATGAAAATCTTTGTTTAGAATGTAAAACTTGAAAAATATGTGCATGTCAAAAAGATTTAATTTGTTTTAGTGATTGATAAATTTGTGATTAAAATGGATCTATAGTACTAGTTTTCTATCTCTATATATAGATCAACCGTAGTGTAATTTTTCATTGATTAAATTATATTCTTGAATAATTTATTATTATTATTATTATTATTATTTTATATTAAAAATTAAACGAGTTACACATTTTCATCTTATTAAGAGCTAACTAAATTATTTTACCTTTAGCTATTTTTTCCTTGTGAGTATTGAAATATTTTACTAGTTAGGTTAGAATGAATATGAATGAACTATCTAAGCAATAGACAATATTTATTGTAATTTTACAATCATAGTTTCAACCATACTAAACTCTGTAATTTATAAAAATATTTTCACATTTCTTTTAAAAGTAAGTTGTTTTGAATGCAATTTCATATATACAATTTTTATATAAGCTCACCAATAAATAATCTGTAATAAATAGTATTTCATAAAAATAAAAAACATGATGATAACCATCTAACAAACATGAACATTATCTAATATACACATTCAAATTCACTACCATTATCTAATTATATACACCTCTAGCACATATAAATGCCATTAGCTAGCACACAAATCTAATAATCTAATAGGGCATCATCATCATGATCATATCTAACAAAACACAAGCATTGTAATCTAACATCATCACCACACACATCCTCAATTAATATACATCTCATGTCAAATAAATGTTATCACATACACATCTATCTACAAGCACATTAATGAACATATCTAACATGACCTAAAAATATACACATCAACACCAACATATAAATTAAGTGCATAAACATGAAAAACAAAATGCACATAAATACATACATATATATATATATATATATATATATACATATATATATATATATATATATATATATATATATATATATATATATATATATATATAAACAAGTCAAATAACTAATATCAAATATCCTATACAACAAAAGTAGTAGTGGCGGCCTGGTCTACAGCAGAAGACGATGGATGGTCAACTACTACCTAAACTGTCAAACTCTAATGTGGAAGAGGAGGTGGCTAGTATTCTCTCTCATGAGAAACATGAGGCACATCCTCTAGCTCTAGAATGTGATCATTAGGCGAATGACAAGGAGGTGTACTACCATAAGGATCACTAACACCCATACCATGATCCAATGGGGTAGTACTACTAGAAGCATGACACCACCACCATCATCATCATCATCTGACGGGATAGCACTGCATGAAGGCTCATTTGATGTATCTGGCATTGCATTCCCTACATCTATCCTTGATACCAGTAGCCTACTATCTTTGACGATATGACACATAAGAGTCATCATCTTGTGCAAACAAATCCTTAAGATATCTGCAAACCTAGGATCTGCACTAATGTCTCGAGCCTTTGTAGGGCAGACTCCCTCCTTTTCCAAACTCTAGCCAATGTTTCTCAGTAGTCTATCCTAAATCTCATACCAACACTATGGTCCTAGATGCCATGCCCCCTTGAGGATGTACCTCACCCTCTTGGACCTCACCCATCTCCTTATTTTCTCCCTTTGGTGGGGGTGGAGGCATGTCTCCAAGGAATGTGTTGATGTTTACAAAATATGTAGTACACAACAATAATTACATAATTTCATTAAACATTTTGATAAAAAAAAAGTTAAATAACGTGCTGGAATAAATTTTATCCTAATTAATTAAGACAATAAAATGAAACTAGATTAATTTAAAGAAAACGTTAATATTAAATCTATCATATACAGGCTCATCTGTTGTGAAGAGGATGTTGGGACACAGTCTTCAGTTAATACTTGTGTACAGAATCAACAGCCAGATAAAATCCTGGTCATCCTCACTGGCCAATAACACCAGTGCCTAGGTGGAAATCCTGGCCATATACTCTGGCAGGCTCCTCTTGGGCATCATTTGGCTCCACATGCACATTTGCACCTCAGTCATTGGCGTAGAAGGGCTATCGTCAAATGTAGGCCTTGTATCTAGAAGCCTCTCAAAAAATAAACAAAAAATCTCTTAAGCGAAAGGGAACCTCGTCGTACCATGTATCATCGCACGACATATATCTAAACCCATGCAAAACTTCCTCAAAAAATGGAAAACCATCTGATACATCATGGCACCTGAATAAAGAGTTGACATAATACAAAAGAGGGTAACTAATGTGTTTCCCATCACTAGTATAGTGTGAAATGGTGTTCACTAATACTGAGAGGAAAATAACCTCTTGTTAAACAAAAGAAGCAATCTGTAGTTGTCCACCATGAAAAAATTTAGGGGCTAATGTTCATAGGTGAGCTAATTTTCCATGATTTTTCCAAAAACGATTCGTCAATTTCCATTTTTTATAAAAATGTTTCGCCAAAATTTTATAATATAAAATTATTTTACTTTAAAAATCGTCAACATTATATGACAGTATATATAAAATCATTATAAATTTGAATAATTTTACAAATACATCAATAAGCATTTTATAGTTTTCATATTAGGGTCTAGTGAGATTCACCAATGTTTTTAAACTTCAAGATAATTTTCCATCCTTAAAATTTTCCATATTGTCCACCATGCACCTGAAAATATGTTGGACAGACTACATGAGCCCCAATATATATGTAAGAGTAGACAAGATGACTCTCTACTACAACCCCATGGGGAACATCAGGGAACTGGGGAAAATCCTCCCCTCTCTGTTGAAAATCCAACAAAAAAATCCTAATTTAATTTTGTCCTTGAATTAAATTGGGAATAAAATTGTAATTCCACATCTCATGACAACTTGTATTAGTTAACTAAGTTAACTTGACTTAGTTGACCCGGTTAATTCGAGTTGAGGGCCTAAATTGAGTCATGTAGAGTGTATCCTACTTTATAGGAGCCCTGATTGAGTTTATTTTTAGTTGCAATTAATTAATTCAGTTTAACATATTTAAAGTCAGTTAAACTAGTTCCAATTGTTGGAGGAACTAGTGGGAGGTCTAGTTGTGTGGTGTTTCCTATAGTGATCAACCAATAAACTAATGATTCACTCATAAATAACTCATGTGTCAGATCTGAGAGTTACCCAATTGAGATTGGAGTTCAAGGGAAGTGTACTATCAGTTGTATAATTATTTGAATTGTACAGATGGTGCATGCAGTCATAGGAAGAGCCTAAAGGAATTGCACAAGTCCAATTGAGGAATTTCCTTAATTAATAGGGGGCTAATTCCCAAGGAAACAACAAAAGGAAATAGGGACTTGGGCAAGCAGAAAATTGGTTAAGTATTGGCCCAGGTTTGTCTAGGAAGTTGTGAGATAGATAGAGATAGTGCAGAGATTGCTCGGACTTGAGAAAAGCATTGTGATCTTCTCATATTTTCTGACTAATGAAATATACATATAGCAGGGGTTTTTTGCTGTGGATTTCCCTAGGAAATCATTGCATAATGTGTTGATTTAATTATTTCTGTTGTATGCTTCGTCATTTCACAATCATTTAATTATTTCTGCTGATGAGTAGAGTAGATTCAATTATATTGTTTTAGTAAATTAGATAAGTAGTTTGAATCTACAAGGAATTTTTACATGGTATCAGAGCAAGAATACCTATTCAAGCATGATTCACATTAGATAAGGAATTTAGAATTGCAGATTGATGGAGCTCTAGTTTAGGGAAGACCCAGAAGACCCTATGTGTAAACTTCTCAATGGAGTTGGAAGGCTACTAGTGGGCAGTTCAGTGAGCGAATGTTTAGTTACACAAAAAGGAGTTGTAATCATTGAAATTGATAGATTGAGGAGCAGAGAGATTTCCCACAGGGAGATCGAGACTCAAAGGGAGTCTAGTTTCAGAGGGAGAAACCTATGGAAGTTAGCACTTCATAATATTTGGAGATCAGACTCATTATTGTAGTAGTTGCGGTAGGAGTGTCGGCGTTACAGTTGTTGAAGACGATCTAGTTAGCCTAACACTTCTAGGTCTTCCCAAGAGCTGACATAACTATCAGGACTCAATAAATGGGAGGGAGAAGCTACTAGAGTGGGAGCATTTGTGGTCTGACCTAGTGCAAGAATAGATTCGGCGGAACACCATAGATGGATCTCCATCAAAGCATGATGATGAGGAGAATTGTGCCTTAGTTCGAAAGGTGAAGAAAGGGAAAGGGAGAATTGTGCTTTATGCATACCTAGTGATTCCTTGCTTATGGAATGTGAGATCTGGTAGGTGGAGTAGGGGCTCCAAAATCTTCAGCAATTGAGCATGAAAAACCCTGGCAAAACCTAGACGGACAAGGCATCAAAGATTAGGTATTAGCTTTAAAAAATTTAAAAGGAAAAAGGAAAAACGAAATTGCAAAGACCATGGAAATCAGAACACATACCGGACCAAGCGATAATAACACGCCAGCAGCACCAGGGAGCCAAAGCGGCAACGATGGATGATCTGCGGAACAAAGGAAGGCCCTCAGACTCCATGGAAGTATCTCAGACCAAGATTAAATCGTGCCACAGAAGGTAGGTAGGAATAGATAAATTCATTTACCTGGGAGGAAGCTCAATAGAGAGCCAAAGCCTAACCCTCTATGTGGAAAACATAAAAAATGACTGGCCTCCATACCAAGCAAGAGCTTCGACCCGTAGGAAACCATCTCCACCATTTGATCTGGAGAATTCCATAATATTGTCGATGCAGCACACTTACCTACATATAGAGAACCAGCTGGGAACCACGAAGAAGACTCTAGAGGCATTGGATCTGTGTTTCTAGGACAGTCAGTCGCCCAAAAGATAAGAGTGTAATAAAGGCACTGTACCAACTATCAAATTTATGTAATTCTAATTTATAACTTAATTCGTGCAACTTGAATATATATATATATATATCTATAGAGGCATTGGGTCTATGTTTCTAGGACAGTCAGTCGCCCAAAAGATAAGGGTGTAATAAAGGCACTATACCAACTATCAGATTTATGTAATTCTAATTTATAACTTAATTCATGCAAATTGATATATATATATATATATATATATATATATATATATATTATATATATATATATATTATATATATTATATATATATATATATATATATATATATATTGGTTCGTTAAATGGAAATGCACAATCAATGTATCGTTATTTAATAATAATCAAAAAATTGTTTATGGGTATGTGACATGTGGTACCCGAGTGCTGAGGTTACAAAACTGAGACCTTTGGAAAATAATGAGTAACAACATTTGTGATGTACACAGAGGTAGAAAAGCATCCAATATGAGGAGAATGGGAACTACACCACACCGACCTGTGACTGGGATAGGACCAACATCCTTTTAGGAGACCAACCCTGAGGTATGGGTACAATTGGGAGAAGAGTCGTGTAACACTAATAATGTGATCTTGGAAACTGTGCAAGAGTTAAAAGATGAAATGGCTTGATTGCGGGCATATAATGAAAGGTTGATGTAGGAACAGGAAAAGATCATGAAGATTCTGTTGGATAGACAGAATCAACGGCAACCAATTCCCAATCCTGAGCATGGAAACATGACATGCGAACAAGAATTTTATACTGAGAATGCAGAAATTGAAGGCGGTTAAGAGAACCAAGAGGAAGAATCTGGTAATGTATTAGAACAAAAAAAGCAAAAGAGATAGAAAATAGAACTTCAAGGAGAATTTCGGAAGATAAAGCCTCCCCTCTTTGATGGTGAACAAGAGGAGTCATTGGAAGCCTGGCTCATCAACATGAACAAGTATTTTCAGCTGTACAAATATGATCATAACTTAAAGGCTCGATTGGCCATGTTTCAACTACAAGGAAAATCCACCTTGTGGTGGGAGGAAGTAAAAGCAGTATGTAGTGTAAATGAGCAGACCATAACTTAGGACAAATTTCAAAGATATTTTAAGGAGAAATATTTAACTAAAAGATTCTATGATGAGAAAGCCAAGGAATTTCATGACCTTCGACTGGCTCAACTATCTATGGACAAATTCATAACAAAATTTACATCCTTACTATGATATGTCCCATACATAAGGGAAGAAAGGTCTAAGGTGCAGCGGTTTATCAACAGCTTGCTGATGTTTATGAAAGAGTGCCTTGAGTTCGATAACCTGAAAACCATGGATGAATTCATACAGAAGGCTTGAATATGCTATCAACAAAACAAGTTACAAGGGGATGGAGGTAAGAGAAGGAATGACAAAAAAGTGTGTAAATTTTCCTCCAACAGTAAGGGGAATAAGATTATGGTCAATAAACCCCCTAAGGGGTAGGAAAATAGAAACATGAACAGAAATAAACCCAGATTCAAATTTCCCAGTGAGTCTAAGATGAATGAACAATCAACGAGGACTGAAGTATAGATGGCAGCTAGACCTCCAGTAAAGTGTTGGGGATGTGGAGGACCCCATTATGTTAAAAATTGTCCACACCGCAAGGGAATTGATCAAGTGGCATAGATTCAAGAAGCTTCAACGGTGGGAGAAGTGGGAAGAAGCATTCTTAAAATCAATGCTGATGTTGAAGACCATCAGGCAGAATACCAGCTGACCATGATAGATTTTGAAGGTAAAATATTTGATCGAATTGTGTCTATTTTAGTTAATCCTGGGGCTACCTTGAGTTACATTAGTCTGAAAATAGTAGAACAATGTTGTTTTCAAGTTGTTAAGTTTAAAATTCCTTGGTTAGTGCAATTAGCTATATGAGCCAAAAGAGGAGTGTTGGCCAAGTTCAACAATTGTTCCCTATAGTTAGCAAGTCAGTGTATTATGGCAGACTTGAATGTGTTGCCCCTAGGGTCGTATGATATTTTAATAGGCATGGACAAGTTGGAAAAACATTGGTCCCTCATTAACTGTAAAATCAAAACTATTAACTATATGGATGAGGAAGGAAAGAGGTAGGAAATCCAGGGAATAATAAGACCCTTAAATTTAGATCGATAACAAATTCCTAATTGGCAAAGTGTATCTGGAAAGAATACCAAATTTATGCAATAAAAGTAGGGTACACTAACTCAAAATAAAAGTCTATCACCCTAGAAAATATACCGATAGTGCAGAATTTTCCAAACGTATTTCATGAAGAAATTATGGGACTTCTGCCAAAAAGGGATACTGATTTCACAATTGAATTAAGTCCAAGAGTTTCTCTAGTATCTCGAGCTCCTTATCACATGAGTATACCGAAGTTAATAGAACTAAAAGTGCAGTTACAAGAACTGCTTGATAAAAAACATATTCGACCAGGTGTATCACCTTAGGGATCCCCAGTGCTTTTCGTTAAAAAGAAGGATGGACCCTTGTGAAATTGCATGGAATACCGCCAGTTAAACAAGTTAACCATCAGGAAAAAATATCCTATAACTCGTACAGATGATTTGTTTGATCAAGTGAAAGGAGCAACCATATTTTCAAAAGATCGACCTTCGCTCAGGGTATCATCAATATAGAATCAAGGAAGAGGATATAGCAAAAACAACCTTTAGAACTTCATATGGGCATTACGAGTTCATTGTGCTGCCCTTCAGCTTAACAAATGCACACACAACCTTAATTTGCCTTATGAAGAATGTATTCCATCAATATATGGATAAATTTGTGTTAATTTTTATTGAGACATACTAATTTACTCTCGGATGATAGAAGAGCATAAAGATCATCTCCGTATTGTCCTGCAAGTTTTAAGAGAACATCAATTGTACGCCAAGTACAACAAATGTGATTTCTTTAAATAACAAATCCAATATCTTTTTCCATGTCATTACTAAGGATGGAATAGATGTAGACCTAGAAAAGTTAAAATCCATAATGAAGTGGTCGGTGCCAAAATATGTGGTTGATATAAGGTCATTTATGGGTCTAGCTGAATATTACAGGAAATTTGTTGAAGGATTTTCTAAGGTAGCATATCCTATTACCTCTCTGCAAAAGGAAGGAAAAAAATTTAAGTGGAGCATGGATTGCCAAAGGATTTTTGATTAGCTTAAACATTTACTCACCACTGCGCCCATTTTAAGCATTACTGATCTAAATAAATATTATGTGGTTTGTACGGATGCTAGCAAAGAAGGTGTAGGTGGCGTATTAATGCAGGAAGGCAAGGTTATTGCTTACGAGTCTAGGAAGCTTAAGGAGCATGAGAAAAAGTATTTAGCCTATGATTTGGAGCTAACAATAGTCATCCATGCATTAAAGATGTGGTGACATTACCTAATGGGTAAGAAATTTTTGTTAATGATTGATCATCATAGTTTAACTAACTATTTTAAGCAGCCCACTCTTAATGTTAGGCAACCTCGTTGGGTTGATTTTTTAAGCGGATTCGATTTTGAAATTAAGCACTTAAAAGGAAAAAACAACCGTGTCACGGATGCTTTAAGTAGGAAGATCAACTATTTATATGAGGTATCATTCAATGAGGTGCAAACCACATTTAAAGAGAAAATTGAGGTAGCAATGCAGGATCCGAAATATCAATTTTTATGGTAGCAAGCTAAAATTCTAAACAACAAAGAAGAGCAGCTGGGATATGAAGTAAATCAAGAAGGTATACTGATCTATAGAGGAAGGATGTATGTACCTAACCAAAAGGTTATTAAAAATTTAATTTTAGATGAATATCATAAAGTTCCTTATGCTGGCCATCTTGGATATCAAAAATTGATACCGCACTCCGAAAGGAATATTTATGGCCCAACATGAAGGAGGTGGCTGACTATTTGGCTCGCTGTTTGGAATGCTAAAAAGTAAAAATAGAACACTATCAACTAGCTGGATTGCTCCACCCATTACCTATTCCAGAATGGAAATGGGAATTTATTTCTATCGATTTTATAATAGGGATGCCCAAATAAAAAAATCAAAATGATTCAATAATGATGGTAGTTGATTAGTTGACTAAATATGCTCACTTCATACTAATACAATCTACTTATAGGGTAGCTTAGACAACTAATATATTCATGCAAACTGTTTTTACGTTGCACGGTATACCAAAAGTTATAATTTCGGATCGTGATCTAAAATTTACATCAACCTTCTAGAAAGCCTTGTTCGGAGGACTGGGCACTCAGCTACATTTTATTACTACCTACCACCCTCAGGAAAATGGATAGACTAAGCGAGTAAACCAAGTAGTGGAGGATATGCTTCGAACTTATGTAATGCAACAACTGTCTAAGTGGGAGGAGTATATACATCTAGTAGAGTTTATGTATAACAACAATTATCACACTTCTCTATAAATGAGTCCTTTTGAAGTGTTGTACAGGCGTAAATGTAGGACTCCCTAAAATTGGGGTGGCCCAAAAGACAAGTTAATGTTAGGGCCTGATATGCTAGTAGAAATGGAAGAAACGATCAAAGGAGCACGAACCAATTTAAAAGCCTCTCAAGACCGACAAAAGAATTATGCTGATCAAAAAAGAAATTTTTGGGAATTCCAAGTGGGAGATCATGTCTATGTTCGTGTTCGAGACAAGAAAAGTACACTACGATGGAATGGATGCGCTAAATTGGCACCTTTGTTTTGCGGTCTTTTTCAAATTTTAGCTCAAATTGGACCCGTGGCTTATAACCTTGCTTTACCCAACCATATTCATGCACATAATGTCTTTTATGTTTCTGTATTAAAGAAATATATATATGAGCGCAAACAAATAATAAATTGGTAGGATATACAGGTAAGACAAAGGAGTTAAATTCTTAATGGCCTATCTTATATATATGTATATAAAGATTACAAAGTTGTTTTTATGCTTTTTTCATGGGCTAACTAAATTTTTACTCTGATATATAGGTCGAACCGAAAGGCGATTTCTTGGTTGAACCAATGGGTATACTCGATTGGAGAGAAGTAATGTTGCAGAGATGAGTTATCACCCAAGTTAAAGTGCATTGGTAGCACTTTGGGCCAGAGGAGGCCACCTGGAAAAATGAATAGGCTATGAGGGAGATTTTTCCGAATTTATTTCCAGTAGAGGAACATCGAGACGATGTTCAATATTAGGGGGGGGGGAGATGTGATGTTTCCCGTGAATGTAACTATTTATTTACCTCATTTTAGACAAACTGAATATTGTCAAGTGTATATAATTAGCTAATTTTGATTAAAAAGTGCATGGAAAGTGAAATTCCAGAATGATGGAAATAATTGTTTGATTAAAGTTACTTGGGAGTGAAACGTCTAAAGGTTGAAAGTTTTACTTTCTCAAGTAGTTAGGTTGGGCGATTACCCAACTCTAACTACTTCCTTAAGAGATTCATTCCAAGGAAGGGATCAAGAGGAGAGAGGTATCTCAGAGGTGTCAACTCTGCAGGAAGGACAAACAGATTGAAGGAGCTAAGTCTAGTTAAGACGAGATAGTTGCTACTGTTCAAGACTAAAAGTCTTGAGGAGAAACCTATGAGGGGGTAGCTCAGGGGGAGAGTTAGGTGAAATAGAGAGGCTGGAACTGCAGGTCTCACAGTTGGGAGGCAAAACAAAACAAAAATATTAAGTTCTGGTTCAATTGGAACATTAGCGAGACAGATAAGTATATTCTAGAAATCCTAGACACTTATTCATAGAATTTATATTACTAAATGGAAGATTGGACATGTTTCAAATAAAGTTATTTACTGTTAATTTAAAACTTATTAGATAAAGAAAGGATTGTGTGTGACCCTATAGATAGGGTAAGTTCAAATATTTAATGTTAATTCATAGACTCAGTAGATAAAGAAAAGGTTGTACATAACCCCATACATAGGGTAAATGACAAATAGGTATTTACTATTATAGATAAGGAAAGGATTGTGTGTAACCCTGTAGATAGAAAGAATGAAAACAATTACTTCTATTATTTCATAGAATCAAAGGATAATTTTAGATCTTATATAACCTGGAAGACGGGTGAGATGTGAGAATTTGTTTTCAGTCTCTGAACAAGAAAACTCAAAATCTCAGTATGGAAAAAGAAAGACCGTGAGCAACTTCTAATGGTAACCTATTGTAAAGAAAGAGGTAGGTCGAAGGGCCTCAAGAAATTTAATTAACTTGAAAAAGGGTAGAGTCATAATAACATTCAATGAAATGTTATACTCATTAAAATTTCCAACCAAGAAAACTAGAAGCGTGATACTTTCGTTTAAAAACAACCCGCAGTTTATAAATCATAATCATTGTGAAGAAATTTGTTTAGAAACAGCAATTAACAGTGTGGAATGCTATCATGTTGCAAGTCAACAAAAGAAAAAAATGTCGCAATAAAAGTCTTAAACCAAAACTATTGATAGAGTAATTCCAAAATTCTTAAACAGTAGAGGATTAGGGTTATGAATCCCTGGCAAGGGGAAAACATGAGAATACAAGCATCGTTGTAGCCAGTAACTAGAAAGGAAATAACAATAAAAATATATACATGTAAACTAAATAATCGTCATGTTTATTTCCAAAAAAAATGAGCTCAAACCAGAACCCCAAATTGAGGGTTTCTTCATATATCATTGAAACCACAGAGCCTAAACCGCGGATCCTTCATTAAACATTTTAACTATAAAAAGATAGAAATCACAAGCTAAAACAAAAGCATATGGGCCGCAATATTTCAGTTGCAATACTGTCTCTAAGCCTTATATAAATACACAGTCCTGGTAACCGCTATTACAATTACAGTCTGGATTCACTTAACAGAGGGGAAATTATAAAACCCCTTCCAGAATTAACCTAAAAAAATTCCTCATGCATACCGAGTGATTCCTTGCTTATGGAATGCAGGATCTAGTAGGTGTAGCAGGGGCTCCAAAATCTTCAACAATTGAGCATGAAAAGCCTTGGTGAAATCTAGATGAACAAGGCATCGAAGATTATGTATTAGCTTTAAAACATTTAAAGGAAAAATGAAAAGTGAAATTGCGTAGACTATGGAAATTGGAACACATACCTGACCAAGCGATAATAACACCCCAACAGCACCCGGAAGCCAGAGCAGCAACGATAGACGAGTTGTGGAACAAAGGAAGGCCCTCAGAATCCATGGAATTATCTCATACCAAGATTTAATCATGCCACAGAATATAGGTAGGAATAGATAGAGTCATTTACCTGGGAGGAAGCTCAACAGAGAGCCAGAGCCTAACCCTTTGTGTGGCAAATGTAACAAATGGCCGGCCTCCATACTAAGCAAGAGCTTAGATTAGTGGGCAGCCATCTCGACCATCTAATTTGGAGAACGTCGGAATACCGTTGATGCAACACACTTACCTACGTACGGAGAACCAGCTGGGAACCACGAAGAATACTCCAGAGGCAGTGGGTCTGCATTTCTGGGGCAGTCAGCCGCCCAAAAGATAAGGGTGTAATCAAGTCACTGTACTGACTATCATATTTATGTAATTATAATTTATAAGTTAATTCATGCAACTTGAATGCACCTTGGAGAGAATAAACTTAAACGATATAAGGTGACGAGACTGTAGTATCAATGCATTAAAATAAAAACACATATAGTAGTCAATCAATGTACTCTGAGATTACAATTGTACTTATAAAAAAATAATGAATACATAGATTGGCTCATTGTTTGTTAGCATATATATATATATATATATATATATATATATATATATATATATATATATATATATATATATATATATATATATATATATATAGGTTCGTTAAATGGAAATTCACATTTCAATGTATTGTTATTTAATAATAATAAAAGTTTGTTTATGGGTATGTGACATGTGGTATCAGAGCGCTTAGGTTACAAAACTAGGACCTCTGGAAAATAATGAGTAATAGCATCTGTGATGAACACAGAGGTAGAAAAGTAGTCAGTATGAGGAGAATGGTAACTACACCACACCAAACTGTGACTGGGACAAGACCAACATCCTTTTAGGAGACCAACCCTGAGGTATGGGTACAATTGACAGAAGAGTTTTGTAACACTAATATCGCGATCTTGGAAACTATGCAAGAGTTAAAAGATGAAATGGCTCGATTGTGGGAAGATAATGATAGGTTGATGCAGGAATAGAAAAATATCATGAAGATTATGTTGGATAGAAAGAATCTCCAGCAACCAATTCCCAATCCTAAGAATGGAAACATGATTGGCGAACAAAATTTCATACTGAGAATGTAGAAACTGAAGGCGGTGAAGAGAACTAGGAGGAAGAATCTGGTGACGTATCAGAACAAAAAAAGCAAAAGAGAGGGAAAATAGAACTTTAGGGAGAATTTCAGAAGATAAAGCCTCCCCTCTTTGATGGTGAACAAGAGGAGGCAGTGGAGGCCTGGCTCATCAACATCAACAAGTATTTTCAGTTGTACGAATATGATCATAACTTAGAGGCTCGATTAGCCATCTTTCAGCTACAAGGAAAATCCACCTTGTGGTGGAAGTAAAAACAATATGTGGTGTAAATGAGCAAAGCATAACTTGGGACAAATTTCAAAGATATTTTAAGGAGAAATATTTAACTGAAAGATTCTATGACCAGAAAACCAAGGAGTTTCAAGACCTTCGATTGGGTCAACTATCCATGGATGAATTCATAACAAAATTTACATCCTTACTGTGATATGTCCCATACATACAGGAAGAAAAGGCTAAGGTGCAATATTTTATCAACAGCTTGTCGATGTTTATGAAAGAGCAACTTGAGTTCGATAACTTGAAAACCATGGATGAAGTCATATGGAAGGCTCAAATATGCTATTAGCAAACCAAGCTAAAAGGGGATGGAGGTAAGAGATGGAATGACAAGAAAGGGAGTAAATTTTCCTCCAGCAGTAAGGGGAATAAGATGGCATCGAGACCCCCATTACAGTGTTGGGGATGCGGAGGACCCCATTATGTTAAAAACTGTCCACACTTCAAGGGAACCGATCAGGTGGTACAAATTCAAAAAGCATCAATAGTGGGAGAAGTGGCAAGAAACATTCCTAAAATCAATGTTTATCTTGACGACCTTCAGGCGGAATACTAGTTGAACATGATAGAGTTTGAAGGTAAAAAACTTCGGCTGAACTGTGTCTATTTTAATCAATCCTGGGGCTACCTTGAGTTACATTAGTCCCAAAATAGTAGAACAATGTTTTTTGCAAGCTCTTAAGTTTAAAAGCCCTTGGTTAGTGAAATTAGCTACAGGAGCCAAAAGAAGAGTGTTGGCCAAGGTCAGAAGTTGTTCCCTACAGTTAGCAGGTCAATCTATTATTGTTGACTTGAATGTGTTTCCCCTAGGGTTGTATGATATTTTAATAGGCATGGACTGATTGGAAAAACATGGGTCCCTCATTAACTGTAAAATCAAAACTATTAACTATATGGATGAGGAAGGAAATAGGTAGGAAATTTAGGGAATAATAACACCCTTAAAGTTGAGACTGGTAACAGCTTCCCAATTGGCAAAGCGTATCTGGAGAGGATGTTAGATTTATGCAATACAAGTAGGGTACACTAACTCAAAAGAAAAGTCTGTCGCCTTAGAAAATATACGCGTAGTGCAGAATGTTCTGGATGTGTTTCCTGAATAAATTCTGGGACTTCTACCAAAAAGGGATACTGATTTCACCATTGAATTAATTCCAGGAGCTACTTCAGTATCCCAAGTTCCTTATCGCATGAGTATACCAAAGTTAACAGAACTAAAAATTCAATTGCAAGAACTTCTTGATAAAAAATATATTCGACCAAGTGTATCACCTTGGGGAGCCCCAATGCTTTTCATTAAAAATAAGGATGGAACCTTCGAATGTGCATGGATTACCACTAGTTAAACAAGTTAACCATCAAGAACAAATATCCTCTACCTCGTATAGACGAGTTGTTTGATCAAGTGAAAGAAAAAACCATATATCCAAAAATCAACCTTCGCTCGATTTATCATCAAATTAGAATCAAGGAAGAGGATATAGCAAAAACAACCTTTAGAACTCGATATGGGCATTATGAGTTCGTTGTGCCACCCTTCGAGTTAACAAATGCTCCCACAACTTCCATGTGCCTTACGAACAGTGTATTCCATGGATAAATTTGGGTTAATTTTTATCGATGACATACTAATTTACTCTCGGACAATAGAAGAGCATAAATAGCATCTCTGTATTGTCCTACAAGTTTTAAGAGAACATCAATTGTACGCTAAGTACAACAAATGTGATTTATTTAAAGAACAAATTCAATATCTTGGCCATGTCATTACTAAGGATGGAATAGTTATAGACCCAGAAAAGATAAAAACCATAATGGAGTGGCCGGTGCCAAAATATGTGGTTGATATAAGGTCATTTGTCGGTCTAGCTAGATACCACAGGAGATTCATTGAAGGATTTTCCAAGGTAGCATATCCTATTACCTGTCTACAAAAGAAAGGAAATTTTTTTAAGTGGAGCATGGATTGCCAAAGGAGTTTTGATCAGCTTAAACATTTACTCACCACCGCGCCCATTTTAAGCATTGTTGATCCAAATAAAGATTATGTGGTTTGTACGGATGCTAGCAAGGAATGTGTAGGTGGCATATTAATGCAAGAAGGAAATTTTGTTGCTTACGAGTCTAGGAAGCTTAAGGAGCATGAGCAAAAGTATTCACCCCATGATTTGTAGTTGAAAACAATCATTCATGCATTAAAGATGTGGCAACATTACTTGATGGGTAAAAAATTTCTGTTAATCACTGATCATCATGGTTTAACTAACTATTTTAAGCAGTGTAGTCTGAATGCTAGGCAAACTCATTGGGTTGATTTTTTAAGCGGATTCAATTTTGAAATTAAACACTTTAAAGGAAAATAGAACCATGTCATGGATGCTTTAAGTATTAAGATCAACTGTTTATATGATATATCATTTAGTGATGTGAAAAACACATTTCAAGAGAAAATTAAGGAGGCGGCAATGTACGATCCAGAATATCAATTTTTATGGCAGCAAGATAACATTCTGAACAGAAAAGAACAACAACTGGGATATGAAGTAAATCAAGAAGGTATACTGATCTATAGTGTAGGTTTTAACCCCATATATAAATTACCTGCATATGAATTCTAAAACAAAGAAAATAAACAATACGAGAGCATAACACATAAAACACATATACACAGATATTTTCCCTGGATCCCAAAATCGGGACTACCAGATTGAATTTTCATTATGTTCCTTTCAATGCTACAATACATATTTATATATGCCGAAGGAACCAATCCATGCACCTAAAACCATCACATCCAAAACCATGCACCGAAAACCATTGCGTCCAAAACCATGTGTGAAAACCATGCACAAAACCATATGTAGGTTCGCCCAACCTAATATAGGGTCCAAAAACAATTTTCCTGGGGCGCTGCACCAGACCCCATAGAGGGGGCCTACCCACCCCCCTCAAACCCCCTGTGACCCCCCCACTACGTAATGAAGGGGGGCCTCCACCCCCCCTCTAACCCCCTAGTTAACTACGTGGGCTAGTTGTGGAAAGAATATAACATAACCCAACATATAGAGGAAGAATGTATGTACCTAACCAAAAGGTTATTAACAAATTAATTTTAGATGAATATCATAAAGTTCCTTATGCCAGCCATCCCAGATATCAGAAATTGATTACTACACTGAGAAAGGAATATTCCTGGCCTAACATGAAGGAGGTGGTTGAATATTTGGCCCGCTGTTTGGAATGCCAAAATGTAAAAAAAAAACACCATCACCCAGTTGGATTGCGCCACCCATTACCTACTCCAGAATGGAAATGGGAAGTTATTTCTATCGATTTTATAACACAGCTGCCCAAATCAAAAAAGAAGAATGATTCAATAATGGTGGTAATTAATAAGTTGAGAAAATCTGCTCACTTCATACCAACACAATCTCCTTATAAGGCAGTTCACATCGCTAATATATTCATGCAAACTATTTTTAGGTTGCACAGTATACCAAAAATTATAATTTCGGACAATGATGTAAAATTTAAATCAACCTTCTGGAAAGCCTTGTTCGAAGGATTGGGCACTCAGCTACATTTTAGTATTGCCTACCACCCTCAAATAGATGGGCAGATTGAGCAAGTAAACCAAGTAGTGGAGGATATGCTTCAAATTTATGTAATGCAACAACTCTCTAAGTGGGAGGAGTATATACATATAGTAGAGTTTGCAGGTAACAACAACTATCACACTTCTCTACAAATGAGTCCTGTTGAAGTGTTGTACAAGCATAAATGTAGGACTCCCTCGAATTGGGGTAGCCCATAAGATAAGTTAATGCTAGGGCCTGATATGCTAGTAGAAATGAAATAAATTGTCGAAGGAGTACGAACCAATTTAAAATCTTCTCAGGACCGACAAAAGAATTATGCTGATTGGAAAAGAAGTTTCTAGGAATTCCAAGTGGAAGATCATGTATATGTTCATGTCCGAGACAAGAAAAGTACACTACAATGGAATGGATGTGCTAAATTGGCACCTCAATTTTGCGGTCCTTTTCAAATTTTAGCTTGAATTGGACCCGTGGCTTATCAACTTGCTTTACCTAGCCATATTTGTATGCATAATGTCTTTCATGTTTCTATATTAAATAAATAAATAAATAAATATATATATATATATATATATATATATATATATATATGATCCCAAACACATAATAAATTGGCAGGATATACAGGTAAGTCAAAAGAGTTAAATTCTTAATGTCCTATCTTATATATACGTATATAAAGATTACAAAGTTGTTTTTAGGTTTTTTTTTCATGGGCTGACTAAAGTTTTACTCTGACATACAGGTCGAACTGGAAGTTGAGTTCTTGGTCAAACGAATGGGTATACTTGATGGGAGAGAAGTAATGTTATCGAGATGAGATATCATGCAAGTTAAAGTGCAGTGGCAGCACTTTAGGCCAGAGGAGGCCACCTGGGAAGATAAACAGGCTATGAGGGAGATTTTTCCGAATTTATTTCCAGTAGAGGAACATCAGGACGATGTTCGATCTTAGGGGGGAAAGATGTGATGTTCCCTGTGAATGTAAATATTTATTTACTACATTTTAAACAAACTGAATACTGTTAAGTTTATATAATTAGTTAATTTTGATTAAAAATTGCATGGAAAGTGAAATGCCAGAATGATGGCAAGAATTGTTTGATTAAAGTTACATTGGAGTGAAATGTTTGAAGGTTGATAGTTTTACTTTCTCAAGCAATTAGATTGGGCGGCTACCCACCTTAACTACTTCCTTGAGAGATTTATTCCAAGGAAGGGATCAAGAGGAGAGAGGTATTTGAGATCAAGAAAAGGAGGAATTGATATTTTAAAAGGTGTCAATCGTGCTGGAAGGATAGACAGATTGAAGGAGCTAAGTCTGGTTAAGACCAGGTAGCTGCTATTGTTCAAGACAAAAAGTCTCAAGGAGAAACCCTGTGAGGGGGTAGATCGGGGGGACACTTAGGAAAAACAACAAGGCTGGAACTGCAAGTCTCACGGTTGGGAGGAAAAACAAAAAAAAAAGACTAAGGTATGGTTCAACTAGAACATTTGCGAGATAGATAAGTATATTCTAGAAATCCTAGACACTTAATCATAGAATTTATCTTACTGAATAAATAAAGTTATTTTTTGTTAATTACAGATTCAGTAGATAAAGAAAGGCCTGTGTGTGACCATGTATATAGGGTAAGTGAAAATATTTACTGTTAATTCATAGACTTAGTAGATAAAGAAAATATTGTACGTAAGCCCATAGATAGTGTAAATGCCAAATAGTTATTTACTGTTATAGATAAGGAAAGGATTGTGTGTAACCCTGTAGATAGGAAGAATGCAAACAATTACTTCTATTATTTCATAGAGTTAGAGGATAAGTGTAGATCCCACATAACCCAGAAGATTGGGTGGGATGTGAGAAATTGTTTTCAGCCTGTGAACAACAAAACTCAAAATCTCAGTAGGGAAAAATAAAGACTATGAGAAACTTTGACTCGTAACCTATAGTAAAGAAAGAGGTAGGTCGAAGGGCCTCAAGAACTTAAATTAACCTGAAAAAGGGTGGAGTCGGAATAACATTCAATGAAACATTATACTCATTAAAATTTGCAACCAAGAAAACTAGATGCATGATACTTCCATTTAAAAACAACCCTTGGTGCATAAATCATAATCATTGTGAAGAAATTTGTATAGAAACAACAATGAACAGCGTGTAATGCTAGTATGTTCCAAGTCAACAAAAGAGAAAAATGTCACAGTAAAAGTCTTAAACTAAAACTACTGATAGAGTAATTCCAAAATTCTTAAACAACAAATGATTAGGGTTATGAATCCGTGGCAAGGGGAAAACATGAGAATACAAGCATCGTTGTAGCCAGTAACCAGAAAGGAAATAACGATAAAAATATATACATGTAAATTGAAGAACCATCAGGTTTATTTCCAAAAAAAAATGAGCATAAACCAGAACCCCAAATTGAGGTTTTCTTCATATATCATTGAAACCACAGAGCCTAAACCCCGAATCCTTCATTAGGCATTTTAATTGTAAAAAGTCGGAAATCACAAGCTAGAACAGAAGCATGCGTGTCGCAATCTTTCTGTTACAATACTAGCTCTGAGCCTTAAATAAATACACAGTCTCGGTAACCACTATTACAATTACAGTCCGAATTCACTTAGTGCAGGACCCCTTCCAAAATTAACCTAAATAAATTCCTCATGCATACAAGGTGATTCCTTGCTTATGGAATGCGGTATCTGGTAGGTGGAGCAGGGTTTCCAAAATCTTCAGCAATTGAGCATGAAAAGCCCTAGCGAAACCTAGACGGAAAAGGCACCAAAGATTAGGTATTAGCTTTAAAAATGTTAAAGGAAAAAGGAAAAACAAAATTGCAGAGACTGTGGAAATTGGAACAAATACCTGACTAAGTGATAATAACACCCCAATAGCACCTAGGAGCGAGAGTAGCAATGATGGACGATCTATGGAATAGAGGAAGGCCCTCAGAATCCATGGAAGTATCTGAAAGCAAGATTTAATCATGCCACAAAAGGTAGGTAGGAATAGATAGAGTCATTTACCTGGGAGGAAGCTCAACAGAGAGCCGGAGCCTAGCCCTCTATGTGGCAAATGTAACAATTGAACGACCTCCATACCAAGAAAGAGATTAGACCAGCAGGCAACCATCTCCACTGTCTAATCTGGAGAACTCTGGAATACCATCGATGTAGGACACTTCCCTACATACAGAGAACCAGATGGGAACCACGAAGAATACTCCAGAGGTAGTTGGTACACATTTATAGGGCAGTCAACCACCCAAAAGATAAGGGTGTAATAAAGTTATTGTACCAACTATCAGAATTATGTAATTCTAAGTTATAAGTTAATTCATGCGACTTGAATGCACCTTGGAGGGAATAAACTTAAACGACATAAGGTGAAGAGTTTGTAGTATCAATGCATTAAAATGAAAATGCATAACATAGTCAATCAATATACTATGAGATTACAACTGTACTTATGAAAAAAAGAGAAATGAATACTTAGATTGGCTTGTTGTTTGTTAGAATGAATATATATATATATATATATATATATATATATATATATATATATATATATATATATAGTGGTTCGTTAAATGGAAATGCACATATCAATGTACTGTTATTTAATAATAATAAGAAAAAAATTATGGGTATGTGACACTACAGTTGCCAGAAGTGTCGAAGTGTTGCAAGAGGAAGTGATATTGAAAGGATTTGACTTGTTCTTGGAGGATCTTCTCGTCAAGGGTCTAGGGTTTGGTATTGATCAATAGAAGCTTCAATAAGAGAAATTCATTAAAGGGTTTTCCTCTCAAGGGAAGATAGGTTTTCGCCCTCGCAGAGAGCCAACATCTTGTGTTCTAGTTTTTATGTTTTGGTAGCAGTTTGATGAAGTACACACATATGCACTAATAATAAGAAGAAGAAGAATAAGGTAATAAGAAAAAGTAAAAATTACTCCATAAAGTGTTATCAAGTAACAAATAATCACTCTACACTACTATGCCCTAGATTCTTCAACGGAGTGGATAAACGTTATCATCTCAAGGTTGGACTTCATACACATAGAGTCAAGTGAGTTTTCAAAGTAGAATGTTTTGATTTCTCTTTGGTCCAACCCTCACTCAAGAATGATCAAGGGATAGTATCTTCTTATACCATCCCCTCTGCCCTCTTAGATGAAAAAGCCATTGGCCTAATCTTAAAGCTAAATCGAAATCCATGACTCCTCCCCTTCAGATATAATCCCTTCAAGTTCTCAGAGAAGCTAGAGGACTTGATCATATTTGAAAGAAATTAGTTATCTCACTATTTTTTTGTTTAGGAGCAAACATTTGAGCATGTAAAATTTACCTTAAAGAGCTAGCCTAACAAAATTTGCGTGCCTCTAATAATATAGATAGGGGAAAAAATTAGTGGAAATATATGGTTAGAATGAAAAATAAAAAGTACCCCTCTTCATGGAAATACAAGGCTTGGAAATGAACCAAGTTATCCTCAAAACTCAAAGGAACAAGAATATTGGTGTCTCAAATCCATGAGTGTATGTATAAGCATAATACATGATAATAATAAATTATTTTAGAATAATGAATAATAATGTGCGTTAAAACTAGATAAACAACTTGATATCCAAGTTAAAAACTAGTATTCTAAGTTCAATGTATATGACCCTAATAATAAAAAATGTAGATATGCATGAAAAGTTAAGTATTCAACTAAAGGAAATTTGACCTCTACTAATTAACCTACACTTTTCCTTGAAGGTACTCTTCATATTGTATTTGACTCAGTTGTAAACCCACTGCCATTTCGGATAAACTATCAAACTTTGAATTTAATTCTCTATGAATGCGATAAAAGGAAATAACCCTGAAAATTATAATAAACTCCATAACTCTAATCATCCATTGATCCAAACATTTTATCCAATCTATAATAGCCTTTGAATCCCCTATCACTTGTAAGTTTGGACTGTTAAAGTGGCACAATTGAAATGATTAAAATAAACGACTAATTTTTATTATTGTAGTACTTGTTAAGTAGTCATATTTTTGTTCCTAGACTAAATTAGTCATCCACGTTAGTAGTTTTTAGTTTTATTATCTATTAGCTAGTCATATATTTTAACCTCAGGCTAAATTAGTCATTTATGTTAGTCATTTTTAGGTTGGTTACTTAAGATTACTCATTTTTTGTAGTATTTCACTTGGAAAAGAGGAGGTGACTAACGTTTTTAGACACCTAGTCACTAAATTTTCATTTTATACTAGTGTAGCGATACTTGGAGAAGATGGGAGTTTGAAGGAAGAGGACAAATCAAAATGGAGATGAGAAGATCTGGGAGAAACTAAGAACCAATCGAAGAAAGAACTCAAGAAAGATCAACCTGATTCAAGTGCCATGAATCAATCCCTATTTAAAATGGAAGAAAAATTCGATATCAAGTCATACCATGATGAAATCGATGCTCTGAGCCTAACCATTGGTTGCAGCACCTGGAAGTTTACTTTAGTGCCCATCGAATTGAGGAAGGACAATAAAACTCATTTGCATGGCTAAACTTGGAGGGCCATGCACTTACTTGGTGGGAGAGCCACATAGAAACCCTAAGGTTAGAGGGAGAACCTCCAATGACTAAGTGGGAATATTTCAAAACCCTCATTAAGTCATAGTTTTATCCCATTGGGCACATGGAGAGACAATGGATCCGGTGGAATTACTTCAGATAAAAGTCGAGCCAAAGCATGCAGGAGTACACCACGGAATTCAGTAAGATTGTTATAATGTTTGGTATCTCTCCAAATAACCCAGATGTACTCCTGGGGTATTTTGGGGATCTCCACCACCATCTATGTGAGAAAGTGATGTTGTTTAGACCCAAATTGGGGGACAAGGCTTGTGTACAGGCACAATACATGTAGAACATAGGCTTGAAGAGAGCACAATCAAGTGGGTTAAAGAAAAAGGAGAAACATAACGCTTCTAAGGAGGGGAGGAAGAAGCAAAAATAGGGAAATATAAGAAAATGAAAACCACAACACACTAGTGAAAAGATCCTAGCAACCACTGCAACGTCGATAACCATACAAATGAAAAATATTGGAAGTTACATTTAGGGCTAAACCCGAAGAACAAGAATAAGAATATTATCGCCATTGATTCGAGCAACCAAGTTGAAATCATCCCTATACTACTAGTGTAACCACTTATTGTTATTAGTGCAACCCCATTATTATATTGTTGTGCCCATGTAGTCCCGATATTGTTATTATTGTGCACCATAGAAGCCCACTATTGTTATTGTTGTGCCCTTACATTATTATTGTTATGTCAGCTTTGATTATATTATGACCCCTTAGACTCCTATATAAAGAAAGGAGGTCTTGTCATTTGTATCATCCAAGAATCGTTCATTTGTGTAATGTAAAGGAGATTGCCCCCCTCGAAGAGGCTAATTTATAAGGCATTATCTTTCTTTTCTATCTTTTTGTGATTTGGTTTCATAACATTTGGTACCAGAGATTTGGATTCTAGGGTTTCGCTGCTCCAAACAGGCCATCATGGCATTTTCACTATAACATTTTTGCTACGAAGTTTCAGAAGCTAAAAAAAAAAATGAGCCAAAATCTTTCTGAACCTCGGGTCCGAATTTCAGATCATGTATCGCTATATTTTCAGAGATATGATCTTAGGAAGTTAGGGTTTTTGCAAGCTCCAGAATTCTGTCGCAAATAGGTCATCGTGGAATTTTCGCTATAATTTTTTTCTACGAAGGTTCAAACACCAAAATTAAAACCCATTTGATCCGAAATCTTGGTGACGCTTGGGCCCGAATTTTCAGATCTTGTTTCAATATATTTTCAGTGATAAGGTCCTAGACATTTAGGGTTTCTACGGGCTCCTGAATTACATCGCAAACAGGTGACCTTGGGAAAATCGTCATAACTTTCTCTCTGAGAATAAGATTGAAATTTTGTAAGAAGTTACAAAACGAGGACGGACTATAATTTTCTCTATATTTTTTTCAGATCTAAAGTTTGAAATAGTGAGACGTGGCACTTCATACAAGTTTGCTCCACTGAAAAAGTATATAATCACATCATCTTGGGAGATTGGACATACCTCTTTCTTGGAGAATCCAATTTTGATCAAACCGATGGCATTGGAAAGAGGACGCAAAGGGCTATTGTAGTTCGCAATTTCAGGCCTTGGTGATCCTAAATTTCAGAGATACAACATATTCAAGATAGAGCTGCTAAAGGAAAGAAAAATAATGACTCGAATTATGAAAATAGAAATACCTAGTGAGAAAAATTGGATGGATGATTTGAAGAATGTGACTGAAGCTAAGATAAATAGTTTTGTATATCCCATGGAAGCTAATATCGATGGTAGGGAAGCAGATTTGAAGAAATGCATGGAATATTTGAAGAAATACATGGAAGTTTTGAAGGAAGGTGAGACAAAGCTGCTACAAGAAAGGCCTCCTAATGAAGAAAATGTAGTAGAGGAAACTCATGATGAGAAAAAAATAAATGTTAATCATGATTTAATAGAATCTAACATTGGACTAAAGACCCCCAATATTCCAAAGTTCGATATGAGGAAGTTTTATGGCAAGGATCCCATAACATGGATACTATAGATGGAGAAATATTTTGATCTACATGATGTGCAACTGTTACAAAAGGTACATATTTCATATTTATATTTATAACCGAATCAATTTTTATGGTATAAAGGGCTTTTCTCTTGTAAACCACTTGTCACCTGGTCAATTTTCATGGAGGAAA
The DNA here is from genome assembly GCA_031772625.1 of Pinus tabuliformis. Classification (NCBI taxonomy): domain Eukaryota; kingdom Viridiplantae; phylum Streptophyta; class Pinopsida; order Pinales; family Pinaceae; genus Pinus; species Pinus tabuliformis. The sequence continues at coordinate 94,287,873 of CM062812.1, forward strand.
TGATAGCACATTATGAGGATACAAAGAGAAACACCTTCTTTAGCTAATTGATAAATTTCAAACAAAAGGGTTCAATGGAAGACCACATTGAGGACTTTCAAAAATTGAATATAAGGTTAAATGATATTCCAGAGAAGCAAAGGATTGATGTGTTCATAGGGACTTTAAAGGATAACACTCAACATGAGGTTTGCCTTTGGGAACCTAATTTATTGGAGATGGCATACAGGTTGGCAAGAAAATTATGGAAACAAGGAAGCCTACCACTCATAACTATAAATATGGAAGTGTTGTTTCTCCTAGAATTTCACCAGCTACAAGGTTGAGACCAAAAAAATTGGAAGAAAAAAGAGAAAAATGGCTTTGTTACAATTGTGATAGAAAATACACTAAAGGTCATACGTGTGCTGAGAATAAATTAATTTACATAGATGGGAAAGATGACAAAGAAAAAGAATAAGAAACATCAAAAGAAGAGGATATACACCAGGAACCAATCCCAGAGAAAGAAGAAATGAAGCTAACCATATCTTGTAATGCATTGACAGGAATTACCACTCCTCAAACTCTCAAGATAGAAGGGCATATCAAGAAGAAAAAGGTAACAATGTTGATTGATTCGGGTAGTACCCATAATTTTATTCATTGTAACATAGCCAAGGAATTGAATTGCTTCCTATATCCAACACTAGAGTGTCAAGTAATGGTTGCAAATGGACGAACCATAAATTTCTCTGGAAAGTGCCATAATATCAATCTATGCATGGGAGAATATGTCTTGAATTGTCCAATTCTTTCCATTCCAATGGGTGGTGCAGATGTTGTACAAGGAGTTCAATGGCTACAATCTTTGGGTATGATAGCTTTTAATTTTCAAGAACTTTTCTTGAATTTTTTTTTAAAGGAAAGGAGGTTGAATTAAGGGGTATCATAGGGAAACCGAGAAAGATAGTCAACTCTAACAACATGACAAAACTTCTAAAGAAATAACAATGGGGTGAAATTGCACAATTATGTTCACTAGAGGTACCCACATCGAAATCATTTATTTCTCCAGAACTCCAAAAACATTTGGACAATCATTCCAAGGTATTTGAGACTCCCAAAGGCCTCCCATATATTCGTGATCATGATCATTCTATTCATTTGATTCTAGGAAGTATTCCCTCAAACATTAGACCTTACAGATATCCATAAGCCCAAAAGAGTGAAATTGAACATATGGTTGCAGAAATGCTAGAGGTTGGTATAATTCATCCTAGTCAAAGTTCCTTCTCTGCTCAAGTGGTATTGGTACACAAGAAGGATGGATCATGGCACATGTGTCCGAATTATAGGGAGCTGAACAAGATTACTATTAAAGATAAATTTCCCATTCCTATCATTTATGAATAATTGGATTAATTACATGGAGAAATTTACTTCACCAAGTTGGATCTTCATTCAAGATATCATCAAATCAGAATGAAGATTGAAGAAATTCAAAAAATGAAATCTAGAACTCATGAAGGTCATTATGAATTTTTGGTCATGCATTTTGGCCTTACCAATGCACCTTCTACATTTTAAGGTTTGATGAATTCCATTTTCAAACACTTAGAAAATTTGTGTTAGTATTTTTTGATGATATACTAATCTACATCAAGTCTTGGAAGGATCATGTTCAACATGTTGACAGGGTGCTCAAACTATTGGAAGAGAAATAATTATATGCAAAAAGCTCCAATTGTTTCTTTGGAGTACAAGAGGTGGAATATTTGGGTACTGAGTTCGCTCATAGCTCATCTTATCATCCTGAATATGATGGGAAAATTCCAATAGTGAACAAATATTTGGAAGAATATCTTTGTTTCTTTGTATATGATCAACAAACACAATGGGTCAAGTGGTTTCCTCTGGCTGAATGGTGTTATAACACTTCCTTCCATACTGCAGCGAACATGACCCCATTTATGGCACTTTATGGATATCATCCACTGCCCATCACATCACCTTTAAAAGAAAATTCTGAGGTTCAAGCAGTGGAGGATCACATCGCGCATCAACAACAAGTTCTCAAAATCTTAAAGGATAACCTCACTTTGGTGCAAGATAGAATGAGATAATAGGAAGATCAATATTGCAACAAAAGAAGTTTTGATGCAGGTGACTAGGTATTTCTACAACTACAACCATACAAACAAATGTCCCTCAAGTAAGCTAAGAAGGACAATAAATTATCACCAAAGTACTATGTTCCTTATAAATTGCTACAAAAGATTGGTACTATGGCATACAAATTGGATCTTCCTGCATCTTCCCGAGTGCCTTCAATTTTCCACGTTTCATGCTTAAAGAAGGTTATCGGTGACAAGCTCCCAGTTCAAACAATATTGCCGGAACTTGACGAGGAAGGAAAAATCATATTGGAACCTGAAGTAGTCACGGAAACAAGAACCTAATAGCTACAAAATCGATCAATTTTAGAGTATCTCATCAAGTGGAAGAACTTACGCGCTAAAGATTCCACATGGGAGGATGAGAATTTTACACAGAAGCATATACAACTACTCAAGCATTGAGGACAACACTTTTTGAAGGAGAGGGGCATCTTAGGTCCCTATACTACTAGTGTAACCCCTTATTGTTATTGTTGTGCCCCATAGAAGCCCACTATTGTTATTATTGTGCCCTTACATTATTATTGTTATGTTGGGCTATGATTATATTATGACCCCTTAGGAAGGAGGTCTTGTCATTTGTATCATCCAAGAATTGTTCATTTGTGTAATGTAAAGGAGGTTGCCCACTCAAAGAGGTTGATTTCTAATGCGTTGATATTTCTTTTCCATCTTTTTGTGAGCTGGTTTCATAACAAAACTAGGCAAGGTTTGTTGAGTGGTTAGTCATTCCATTGGCCTATGTAATGCACTAGCTATGTTTATGAGATTAAGAAATGCTATATTGTGCGCTTTTATAGATTCATTTATTATTTTATATTTGGAATATATACTAATATATAGGGCTACTTGGGAGGAGCATATTTTTTATATTTTATGTGGGTGCTAGAAACGTTGAAGAAGCACCAGTTGCTATAAAATCTCAAGAAGTGCAAGTTTGCGTAGTAGTATTTGGTGTATCTGGGGTATGTGATTGGTGGAGGAGATATGGAGATAGATCCTTCGAAGATGGAGGTCATCATTCACAACCTCATTTTCAGTGGCAGAAACATCGCTCCATGCCATAATATCAAGTGGAAAGAGTTTCCAGTGGGGAAAAGGTCAGCAAAGGGATTTCAAGGAGCTAAAGAAGAAGATCAGTCAAGCACCAGTTATGGCATTACCAGACTTGCAGCGACCATTCAAAGTGGAGACAAATACGAGTGGGTATGATATGGGAGTTGCCTTTATGCATGGAGGAAGGCCTATATTCTACCATTCTCAAGTATTTCATGTGGAATTTCTTAACTACCCTACCTAAGACAAGGAGCTTTATGCCATGGTGTAAGCTATGAATAAGTGGAAGCACTATTTGATGGGAAAGGAGACTGTAATCCATACAGATCACTAGTCGTTAAAATACCTATAAGCCTAGAATTAACTACAATAGACGAGGCATTACAAATGGATGGAGTTTTTACAATAGTTTCATTTGTGATCAAGTATAAGAAGGGAAACACAAACAAGTTGGCAAACATGCTTTCAAGGACACCCACATCAAATATTACAACTTTTGGGACATTTATGCACATGGATCCATTCACCCATGATGCATACAAAGAGGAATATTCATAGGATGAGGACTTCAAGGAGGTGTATCAGTAGTTTCAGAGTCAGAGTCATGTGCAAGATGGCGATAACACCATTGACTACCATCTCCAGGATGGGTTACTCCACATGTTGGATAAGATATGTGTTCCTAAAGGTGATAAATTGGAGCTGATTAGAGAGGCTCATGCCTCCAATGTTGTAGGGAACTTTGGTGTAGGGAATATCATGGCTAACTTGCATAGGTATGTTTATTGGCCCAAGATGTAAGAGGAAGTAGCTAGGTTTATAAGAGGATCCATGCTTTGTTGTACCAGAAGACATAGAAATAGGAAATGGGGTCTATATCATCCCTTACCTATACCTACTCATCCTTGGGAAAGAATTTCCATGTACTTTATGGGAGATTTACCGATAACCAGGAAGGGACATAACTACCTGTCCAATGTAATTGAAAGGTTCAACAAGACGTGTGTTATGATGCCCTGTAAAAAGACCATCATTATACAAGAAGCAAAAAACGTTTTCTTTGGATAGGTGAGGGTGCACATTGGGATACCAAGGAGCAAAATTTCAGAGAGGGATACAATATTTCTCAATGCATTCTAGACTAGATTCTATGAGAATATGGACACAAAGTTGAAGTGACTTACAACATTCCATCTGTATAAATATTGGCAGACAGAAGCAGTCAACATGACTTTGGTGCAACTTCTGAGGGGTTACAACCAGAAGCATCCGAAGACCTGGGATGAAAATCTGGTATATATACAACATTCTTGCAATAGAGCGATGCACACTTCTATAGGAAAGTCCCCATTTGAAACTTGTTTTGGATATTTGTCACCTGCACCTTTGTATATTGCATATGGGTAGCAAGGAGGAGAGAGGGAATATCTTATAGGAGATGCTTTAAGGGCTGAAATTTTTATAGATAAGATCAAGCAGAACCATCTACAAGTACGAGAAACACTGCACAAGTCATAGGAGAAATATAAGGCTAGGAATGATCAACACATAATAGAGAAATCATTCAAGGTGGGCGACAAAGTATGGCTATAGTTGAACAAGGAGAGGGTGCAGGGGCCTGGTAAGAAAATCAAGGCTCTGAGGTATGGTCCCTTTGAGATAAGGTGGGTACCAATGCCTATTGACTTAGTCTACCACCATATATGCACATTTACTCAGATGTGAATATACAAAATTTGAAACTCTATGAGCCTTCCATGCTAGATAAGGAAGAGGAACAATTCCTACCTTCTATGGAATATTTAGCACCAGATGCTCAGGAAGAGTTGACAGAAGATACAGTTTTGCAAAAGAGGTCTAGAACTACAAGAAAGAGGCAACATGAACTTTGAAAGATTGGGTTGAAGGGACAACTTCCAGAAAAAGATAAATGGTACACCAAAGAGAAGGTGGAGGAAAAATTTCCTCACCTCAGTTAGTAAAATATTTTTGCGATGAAAATCCTCCCAAAATGAGACCATTTTTATCGACGGGACCCAGTTTGTTGAACAAGGTCCGAAACCTTTTAGGAATGTTTTGAGGCATCAAAAAAAAACTTTTTGTAGTAAAACTTTTCTGCTTAAATACAACACATTTTCATGTTTTTCTACACGGAGATATATTTCCAACAATGCAAGAAGCACGTCAATCGGAGTATGTATGCAAAAGTTATGCCACTCAGAAGTTGACCTTCCCATTTTCACACCTATAGTTTGGTAGGATGCTACGTCAACCACCATTATTCATGGAAAAGGGTCTAGCCACATGATTATGATGTAAAATAATCTAGAAGAGTCTATATTATAACTCTATTTAAGAGTGTTGCGACAGGGTCCCCTAGGTCCAATTTTGACTAAGTTTTGTAAAAGCCTCAACATTTTAAGGAGTGGAGCTCACAACACGCAGGTCACTAGGAGTTAAGGGCTTTTAGGAAGGTCAAAGCCCCTTATTTTTTGTATTGTTTTGAGCTCTGCCCATAGGTTGCGGACCATGGTATTGTAATAGGAAAAAGTATATAAAGGGGTGTCTTAGCTTCTCTAAGAAAACATTATATGCGATGTTATCAATGATACTTGTCTTTAGAGTCTGTAATCTTCTATATTTGAGCAAAGGGGAAAGCTCCTGCTACTGTGTGTGCGAAGACCTTGGGAAGTCCACAGTTGAGTGTGCGGGCCCCTGCAGTTGTGTGTGGAGGGTCTGAAAGGTATATGTATTGAAGCTTTGGAATAATAAAGAGTATTTGAAGCAATTTTGAGTCTGAACTATATACTTATGTGATTTTTGTATTTATGTTCAGTTGAATGCCATTTATTTGTATTATTGTCTTAATTACACCACAAAAATCTAGATCTATTGTTATATGTTATTTTATGCATGATTAGACCCTTAGGCGAAGCTCATAACTCTGTTTAACTGGAAATTGCTTTAATTTTGGGGATTTTGAGGATAAGGGTTCGTGAAGGTCATATCAAGATTTAAACTGAATAAATGCCTTACCTCCACATGACATAGCCTTATGGATGTAGAAACCTGGTTCTAGCATCCCCTAATACTAGCTCAGATGAGACAAAATCTTGTGCTAAGTGCTTTGTTTTTGAAAGGGCCAGTAGTGTAGGGTTTTGTTGGTTAGTGAAACTAACTCTAAACCTGGGTCCAAGCCCCCTCAAGACAACAAAGATTTGATGTAGTCAAACTTAGCCACTAGTAGACTATTGGGTTGTGTTATAAACGGGCCACTACGAGGAAGAGGCATTCCATTCTTTTGAAAGAATTTTGTTCCATAATTGAGCAAAGATATCCATGAGAGATAGGAGGTAGAGCACACTGAGAGGATCTATGCACTATAGCAGCCCATAGGCCACATGCATTACTTCTTTGTACCTACAACCATATTTCCAGAAAGAGAGAGAGAACGAAGCAACCTAACCTTCCAGTTTAATTTACTCTCGAAAGGGTTTTCCAGAGAGCATATCTTGTGTTTATGTGTGTGTGTGTGTGTGTGACCTTATTTTTCATTCTCTTCTTTTCTACATAATTTCCATTCTCATGCATGTAAAAATTACGGTTAAATATACAGGTATAGAATTTTATTAAAATTATTATAGTGTAAAAAATCATAATTTTAATATATTATTATCATATATGTTGTGATGAACTGCCCAGTGGAATATCCACGGTAGTTTAAGGATTAAAAAAACATAAAAAATCTATGTACCCTCACTTGTGATATTTAAATCTCATAACACTTAATTTCAAACCCATATACAAGATCTGAAGCTCTAATTAATTTCAAATTACACATAAAATTGGATCTCTTCATTCACACGTACACACAGAGAAAATTTGTGAACATAAATAAAATTCCTTTCATTAATAAAATTGTATCTATAAAATTACATAACAACTACAAAAGGATTCATTCCTCTCTTGGTCTGATCTCACATTTAGTTTGGCCATTAGTTCTCATTTCCCGTAGGCTTACAATAAATAAAATTAAGAAATGCAATACATTTTATAAATCCTAAAACAACTCTATAAATCACTTATAAATAACTCCATAAATTATATTTTCCTAAATCCTCAAATCACGCCATAAATCATCCATAAATCACTTCATAAATCATATTTTTCTAGATGCTAAAATCCCTCAATCTTTTTTTTTGTGTAAGTAAGCTTTGATATTAACAGTAAAAACATATAGTACAAAAGGTCTGCCGAGGCAGATTACTGGCCGCTATGAAGCAGGCCTCGCCTGGAGTTACTAAGAAGATAGGGCTGAGAAGGTGTTGCCAAGAGAGGCATCCCATATAAAAAATAGAGTCTAGAGCAGCCAAAAGGAACCCCACGCAGGGTGGTTCAAGCCAGGGGATGGCAACCATAAGATGTAGCATAGATGAAACAGAGACATAACAGACGTTGAGCAGTAAAGAGGACAACAAGACAGAAGACAACAGAGCAAAACAGAGAAGGCTACGGCAGCCACTGAGAGCGGAGAAGGGTAGCAAAGTACAGGAAGAAACTAAGCCTTTGGCGGCCCACCCTGGTATGGCGCCGGGTGCTTGCTGTCGGACTGTATAACTTTCTTGAGGAGCTGAATAAGTTCAGTGAGCTTGCTGCTGACCGAGCCCAGCTCCTGGTGAATTGCTGAGAGTTTGAATTCGCTGCTCTCAACCACGGCCATATGGTCATGAGTCATGGTGGCCGCAAAACGTTGAAGGGTCCGCAGCTGCTCCGCTTGTTCAGCTTGTACGTCCATAGCCTTCGCCAGGATAGTCTTCATGCGCCAGGCTTCCGCCTGGGTGCGGACGAATTGGGTCGCCCGGGTGCTGTTAGTGCCTGGATTCTGCAGCCAATCCACTTCCTGGCCGAGTTGCTGGTCAGAGAGTTTTCCTTCGTCCTCTATGGCTGAAGTTTCCAAATCTATGATTCTGCGCTTGTTTCGTGCAGAGGTTCTGGACTCATACATGTCTTTTGCCAGCTGCAATTCTTTGTTCGCAGCATTGTTTCTGCATCCTTCACTCGCCATCGAACTAGTTTCCTGGGGGATTAAGAGCTGGGGGAAATTGCTGAATGCAGAGAGAAGGGCTTCAAAATGATGAGGAGCAAGAGGAAGCAGGGCGGGATTAAATGGATGAAGGTGGGGTGATTTCGAGCTAGGGGGCGGGACGGGGCAATCAAATTGTCTGTCCGATCACCATAAATGCTTGGATTCAGGGTTGAGTGAAGCGAGGGGGGTGGGTAGGAGAAATTTTGGTTTCCTTCGTCTGCGCTGCTGATGAGACTCCACGTGTCCCACTGATCTTTGTAGCTGCTGTGGCCAATATCATCCCCTGTCGTGATGCTGTACAAAATTGTGTGAGCTGCTGTATCCATAATTGCCTTCCACCTCGAGGTGCTTTGAGGCCTGCAGTGTGATGGAAGCTTACGATCCTTTGTCCTATCCATGGGGGGGGAAATGGGTATTCATTCTGTCCCGTCCTCAGCCACCAAGTCCAAGCGTGCAAGGTGGGAGCACCTTTCCTTGAGCTGAGTGTGCGTGACCTGGCTCCAACAGCTGTCCACAGTTCCGTCTGGGTTATCAATCCCATGATTTGCCAGGTGGTCTGCTACTGAGTTGGCTTTCCTCCTTATCGATTGAAAGACAAGGCCTGTCATGCGCCCCAGAAGATTTCCTATACTTTCTGTGACCATGGATAGACGCCAGTGTTTAGTAACTTTACTGATCGGAGTGCCACCATAAATTTTCCTTGCTACCATAATTGCAATTTCAGAGTCACCTTCGATAATTGCATTGCCTGTCTGATTTCTGAGCAAGATTTTTAGTCCTTTTTCCATAGCAGTAAATTCCATTTCGTTATTTGTGGCTTCCCCCAACGCTTGGCTGTATATGTGGAGAATTTCTCCTTGCTGATTGCGAATGAGGCCTCCAATGGCCGCTGGACCCGGGTTGCCTCGTGAGGCCCCGTCGAAATTCAGTTTTAGGAAGCCCTTAGGAGGGGGGGACCAGGAGTTGGGCACTTTTCTGGTATGAGGCTGAATAATGGGGGTTTGATGGCTTTGCTCAGCTCTAATGTTGAAGGCGTTCAAGATTCCTCTGTCCTTCTCGGAGATGTTGCTGGTCGGGTCCAGAGGGCTCTTAACCAGGATCAGTTGCCGAATGTTCTCCATTAGGGTAATTTTCAAATGCTCGAGGTCCCTATGCTCGTTTTGGAAGATTCTTCTGTTCCTCTCTTTCCAGATTGTCCATGTGATGAATCCAGGTAAGGTTTTCCATATGCTATTAGTTTGTGGATTTTCCGAATAGTTACTTGGCCAATTGATAATTGTGCTATGAATTGAGTCTAAATCCCTGTTCTGATGCTTCATGATACTCTCAATCTCTAGCCATATGTGATTTGCCCAATTGCAAGAATTGAACAGATGATTCATTGTTTCTTCCTCTTGCATGCACATTGGGCAGACAGAGGGACCTTCAAAGCCTTTTTTCCTTAGGTTTTCCCAGGTGAGGGTCTTTTTCCGCATGAGAAGCCAGAGAAAAGTTTGGATTTTTGGCCAAAGTAGGGGATCCCATACCTGGTTAAGCCACGAGACTGGCTCCCTCTGCTCTGCGAGTTCTAGTTGTTTTCTTGCTTCTTTTAAGGTGAAATTTCCATTTCCTTTCATGCCCCATCGCAACTTGTCTGCACCCGTGGATCTCCTGATTTTCCTGCTGTGAATAACCTGGTGAAGATCCTGGATTCCGTTGTGATCTGCGTTGTGATTGCCTGTGTCTGGGAGAGTCCATTCACGCCAGGTTTGGTCATGGCCGTTGTGATTCCAGTAATGCTGAACTGTGAGAAGTCCCCTGTTCTGGCACTGTAATTTGTAGTCCCCAAGGTCTGGGCTTTCCAGTTTGGGGTGTTGTTGCCATGCGTCTTCCCAGAAGAGGGCTGTTTCGCCATTACGAATCTCCCAGAAACTGTGATCCTGGACAATGTTTCGGTTTCTTTTGGCGAGGTTCCAGATTGGGGATCCCTCTGGCAGCTCCTGGAGTCTAATAAGATCCTGATCCCTGCAGTTGGGTGTGTATTTCTCCTTCCAGTGACGGGTCCAGGGGAGGTGGGTCTCTTTGAGCCATCGCCACCACAGCTTAGCGCCTCCAGTTTGATTGCTTGTATCGGGATCTATTAGGTTTAATCCTCCTGTTATTTTCGATTGGCATAGCTTGTCCCAGGCAACAAGGGCCCATTTCCTTTTTTCTGTGCTGCCACTCCAGAGGAAGGATCTTTGGATGGTCCGAATTTGTTGGAGGATAGCTTTAGGTGCTGGGAGGATAGATAGCATGTATTGAGGGATAGCCTGGAGAATAGCTTTGGTTAAGACAAGGCGTCCCGCGAAATTTAGGGCTCTGTAGGTCCAATGCTTGCTCTTTTTTTCCAGGTTTGCTATGAGCTTCTCCCAGTGGATCTTTTGCCATGGCTTGGTGGTGAGCGGAGCTCCCAGATACTTCGAGGGGAGGGAGCCTTTACGAAATCCTAGGATTCCTGTGAGGTGATTTTGAATAGCAACATGAGTATTGAAGAAAAAAATAGTTGATTTAGCCTGGTTAATTTCCATACCTGAGGCCTTGCTGAAGAGAGATAGAATTTCCTTGAGAGCCTTAGCCTCTTTGACGGTGGGAGCTCCATGTAGCATAGTATCATCGGCAAACTGCTGGTGAGTGGTTGCAGGAATGGAAGGGAAGGGGCGCAGACCTTTAATTGATCCTTCTGACTTAGCTTTGTGTATGTATCGACTCAAACCTTCCATAAGAATCACAAAGAGGAATGGGGATAACGGGTCGCCCTGCCTGATGCCTCGGGAGGGCGAGAAAGGAGCTGAGGGGGAGCCATTGACAAGTATAGAGAAATTTGTTGACTTAATGAGGGCGAGGATCCAGTTGATCCATCCCTTGTCAAAACCAAAGGCTTTTAGAGTAGCCTCCAGGTAGTTCCAATTGACTTTGTCAAAAGCTTTTGAGAGATCTAGTTGAATCATCATTCCAGGGATTTTTTTTGATTGCAGAGTGTGGATCATCTCTTGAGCCAGCAGGATGTTGTCTAGAATTTGTCTTCCTTCCACAAAGCCCGATTGTTCCTCCGAGATGATGTTGGGGAGGATAGGTTTTAGACGGTTGGCAATGACCTTAGAGATGATTTTGTATATTACATTGCACAGGGCTATAGGCCGGAACTTTTCAGGGGTTCGGGCTTCCTCCTCTTTTGGAATCAGGGCTAGGAAGGTGGAGTTCAGGCCTTTGAGAATTGAGCCGGAACGCCGAGAATCTTCCACCACTTCCCAAACCTCAGTTTTGATTGTTTGCCAACATGATTTGTAGAAGTTTGTTGTGAAACCATCAGGGCCCGGGGCCTTATCATTTGGCATGTCATGAACTGCTTCCTCCACCTCTTCCATTGTGATCTTTCTTACCAAAGATGCGTTCTGAGCTGGGGTAATGAGTTGAGGGATAGCTTGCGTTATTGCCTCACAGGCTTCCACTCGATCTTCTTGAGACTCCTGTGCTATTCGTTTGAAGTGAGTGGTAAGTAGAGACGAGATCTCATTGTGGTTCTGAGTGACTTCTCCAGCAGCATTAGTGAGCTTGAGGATTTTATTTGCTCCTCTATAATCCATTGTTGATCTGTGAAAAAATTTGGTGTTTCGTTCTCCCTCTTTTAACCACTGGATGCGGGATTTTTGCTTCCAAAGGATTTCTTCCTGGTGGGAGCGGATATGCCACTTCTGCATTAAAACCTTTTCCTGTTCGATGGAGTTTTCTTTGTAAATCCCAGAGGACCAATCCTTGTGGATTTCCTGAAGTTGGTCTTCTAAGTTTTGTTTATCCTGGAAGATATTGCCAAATTCAGTTGTATTCCACTCCTTTATTTTGAGTTTGATGTGCTTTAATTTAGACTGAAGTTTAAACATTTTTGTCCCTCTGACAGTACAGGGTTCATTCCACCATTTTTTAACCAGGCTCTGGAAGTTTGGGTGAGTGAGCCAGAATTTCTCAAACCTGAAGGGCCGGTTCTTGGGGGATTGGATGAAAGCGGCTTCCAGAGCAATGGGCCAGTGGTCTGATCCCCCACTGGGGAGAATGTCAGAGGTGGCTGTTGTCCCTTCGAGTAAGATGTTTTCTGAAACCAAAAACCTGTCAAGGCGGGAGGATATCCTGGCTACTCCTCCTCTTCGGTTGTTCCATGTGTAGAGCCCATTGTTAGGGGGGATATCCACGAGTTTGACCGACTCCATGAAGTCAATAAAGAGCTCTGAGTCTTTGTTGAGGCGTCTGAGACCTCCTTTTTTTTCCAGGAGGGTGGTAATCATGTTGAAATCTCCTCCCATGATTGTTTTGGAGTTTTGGTATCTCTGCTTTAGTTTTGTTAGCATATACAGGAATGTAGCCTTATCCTCTAGGCGCTGAGGTCCGTATACATTTATACAGAGGTACGTTTCAGAGTTACCTGTTAATTGAAATTCAGTGGCAATGTAGGATCGAGTAGCTTCCATAGAAGTAATTTCGACAGTTCTGGAGTCCCAGAGGGTTGCAAGGCCTCCTTCCCACCCATGACTTGCACTTTCTATGTATTTGATAGAGGATCCTAGCTTTCTGGAAATGACTTCCATCTGAGCTGGGGAGCACTTAGTTTCTTGAATGAACATAATGTCTGGCTTCTCCTGTTGTAACTTCCTTTTGAGAAGTCGTTGTTTAGTGAGGCTGTTGAGCCCTCTTATATTCCAGGATGTGATTTTCATTATAAAAGGGAGGTTATTGGCTAAACAGGAAGGAATGCAAGTCCTTTATCTTCCCTGAGTTGATTAGGAATATGCCTAGATCCTGGAGGACCTCTGCATCTGTTCTTCTTCCTCTTTTTTTATTTTGCTTACGTCCTGATGAAAAAATGGAGAGATTTTTAGGATGCTTACCTGTGCCCTTTGTGATCCCCAATCTATTTTGTTGCCTGTCCAGTACTGCTTGGTGTGTTGCAATGAAAATATCCCTGACTTTTCTGATTTCTTCCTCTGGGATATTGTCTGGTCCTTGGGTTTTCCATTGTTCTTCTATGGCCGGCAAATTGACCCCTTCTTTTTCTAGAATTTCATTGAGATCCATGTCTTCGCTTCCCCCATCACTTGTTAGCATGTCTGTGTCCTCTGCTGCTTCCTGGGTTTGAGTCTCTGTGTCTGTGACAAGTTCCTCTGTATTCGTGGCGCCTTGGGTGGATATATGTCGAAGAGGAGCTTCAGGGGGTGTATTTTCTTTTTGGTTGTCTTCTGAGTCTGCTTCTGATTCTAAAACAGCGAACGGATTGAGGGTTCTGCTTGGGCCCATTGCTGCTTTACTGTTTCTTTTCCTGTATGCTCTTTGGCGGGGTTTTGGTTTTTTAAAGGTCGCTTGATCCTTTGCTGGCTGCTCAGGTTTAGCCTCTTCGACTGGTTTGTTTAGTGGACATTCCCTGATCAGGTGGCCGTGCTCATGACATTTCCTGCAGCGAAATGGGATCTGCTCGTAGTCAATGGCTTGGAAGTAATCTTCGTCTCTGAACTCTAGCCACAGTCCGTCGTGCAGGGCGCCTGAGACATCCATTTCCACGCAGATTCGGGCGCAGGAGGTATATTTCCTTTGTATGGTCGTCTCTGAGGCTTTGATGAAGGTACCAAGTCGATCTCCAATGCACTTGAGGGTGGCAAGGCCCCAGTAGTCTATAGGTAGGGAGAAGAGCCGGATCCATACTGGGACTCTGGTAAAAGTTTCTTTCTCAGGCGCGAAGTTTGCTTTCCAGGGCCTCATATACAGGCCGGCGGAGGAAAGGAAATACGGGCCTCCGTCAAATATTCTATCCTTATCTTCTAGGTTAGAGAAGATAACAGTGAAAAAACCTTTAGCTCCAAGGTGGAGATCGACCTCACCTTTAGGTCTCCAGTGTTGTTTGATCCAGTTGCAGAGGGCTCGTTCAGTGGGCCACAGGCCCATAAATTTGCAGATGATGGCATGCTCCATCATATGATCCCTGAATGCTTGGATTTCTGGGTCGGAGAAAACTACTCGGAGTGCCTCTTTTTTCTTTGGTTTACAGACACCTTGTAGGTTGCTCTTGGAGCTGATGTTGGAGGCTTCTGCTTTATCCTCATTTGCTACAGATCTTGTTTCCTCCCTGTGATGCTTGTCGTCTTCGGATGGTTCGAGTGCTGGGCTCGAGCTATTCTTTCCTGCTTCCGGTTCCTTTACGTGCTTTTTCTTTCTGTTGTTGTCCAGGTCTGACATGCCTGATCCTTGATTTGGATCTTTCTGCCCCTGGGCTGCCATTCCAGTATTAATGCCTGAACTGTCTTTTCTGGTTTCGTACCCTGGAATCTTGAAACCTTCAGCAGTTTTGTTCTTTTGCATCACTGCGTTCCTATAGGATGGGGACCCCCCTTCTGTCATCTGTCGGGCCAGGACCCGACCTCTGTGGGTGAGGGCCTCAAAACGATGCTGGTGCGCTGCCAGGGTTTTTGGGAAGGGTCGAAGATGCAGGAGATAAACCCTAGGGCCTAGTTGCAGAGCTCATTTTTCGTTCATATCTTTGTATTTCCCAGGATAGATTCATAGGGTTGATTAAAATCCCTCAATCTATCCCTAGAATATCTCACAATTTTCAAGGTATATTTTTTTTTCCTTATGGACAAAATCTTACCTATCCATAACTTATCTAAAACTATGACTTATTAATCCTAAAACTCACAAAATATACCAACTTGGAAAATACAATTTCTTTACATAGAAGAATATAAATTCTTCTAAAAAATCAAGACCCCATTTGAAAGCTTTTTCACATCAAACATTTAATGGCTAGGAAGATCTAATGCTCCTACATCACATGTATAGGGTGCACTTGCAAAAGAACCCTAGGTATGAGCATCCACCCATGATTCTTGAGAGGTAATTCAAGGCCCTCATTGAGGACACAAAGCAGAAGACAATGAGAAAAGAAGGGAAAACATGACCTACTACAGCAAGGTAAATTGCATTTTGAATTCAATACTTTTAATTTTCTTTAGTTTTAAATAAAATTGTGGCATATAACATACTTGAAACTTTTCATAGGCTCCTCAACACATCAAAATCTACCAAGGCAAGGCTTGAAAAACATGGGAAACATAAACTAGGCTAGAGCAGCTATTCGAAGTTACATGCACAAGTTTTAAGTACTCAAACATCTTAACAATATTATTTGTTATCTCACCTTCCAACTTTCTAGTAATTGAGCTAGCCAATCACAAAAAATAAAATAAAAATAAAAAGAATAAAAATAAAAAATCTTAGGTAATGCGAGGGTATGATTTCAGAATCAAAGCCACAGAGGAATACCTCTAGCTTGGTTTCAATTTTGGATTTCAATTTGTTGTTGATCATAGAATAAGCATGGGATAAACACAAATATCTAGTTTGAGGGACACGGTAAACAAAAATAAATCCATATTAGCCTCACATTTCTTATAAAATGGAATCATGTTTAATATCATAGCTAAATTTAATATTTTTCTTTGTTTTATGTAGGGGAGCAGCAATATCAACGAGACCAAGAGCATTGGACCATAGTCCATTAATAGTGGAGTGCAGCCACAACTTGGGGCTCCCATGCAATCCTATGACAGTATTGGGCAACCCCATGATATTGCTATAAATGAGGCTAACGAGGGTAATATGGTTGTATATTAATTGTATACTTAATAATTTCACACTTATAAATTTTGTACGAGCCTATTTTTTTACTTATTCATTTATGATTGTGTACTTACAATATTGTGGTTTCAATGGAAAATCATGTCGTACATGAGGATCCTCTACCAGAAGATGAGCACAAGGAAACCATTCCAATGGTTTCGACTAGTGCATGAGGTAAATCATTACATTGCAAATGTGTTCTTTTATTATTAATGAACTACTTCAATAATATTCAATAACTAGTTGTATAAATTTAATGTTTTTCGTTATTGTAGGTGATGCCCCCTACAACATCGTCCACGCCATGAGTACCTAACTAGGTGTTCAATGTGTGAGAGGATGCAACTAGAATCAACAATAGAAGAGGGCCCAGTAGATCAAAATGAGAATATTGATGAAGCACTTAAGAATTTTTTAGCAGATCGTAAGGAGAGACAAAAAAAGATTGATGATGTACCATATTATAATAAGACAGGTTGATATATTAGTTTATTTGAATAATTTCTTGCATATCAAATCTTAAATTCTACCAATAATACTATAAAATTGATCACTACCATATCCATGTTTTGTATATGCTAGAAGCTAAATGGATTGCAGTTCTAAACTTCTTTTTCTTTTGCATAGTTAATTTAGAAAGGGTTGTGAAATCAGTTGTATTGTTAAAAATGAAAAGGTATGTGCCAATATTTATAAATGTGTGTGGTTTTCAAATTTATTTAGATGAAGTATCTTGTGTCAATTATTAATGAATGAACATTATATGATAATGAATGATTTCTATATGTTTCTTTATCATTTTTTTGTTTTGTTGGTGTCTATGCATGTATCTCAATGTGTTGCTTTGAACTATTTTCTAGTAGATAGATTGGGTACTAGGGAATTAAGAGTGATGGGGAGTGGAGGGGGGCATAAGAATTTCCACCTTCACGTTGTTGGACTTGTTTAGCAGAGAATAAATTGGGACTTGGATAATCATGGAGCAAACCTCCCTCGATCCAATAGAGAAACAACAAAGTCAAAATTGAAATCACTGTTACTCTATCAAATCGAAGGAGGATTGCTCCAAGATTAAAATACTCCTATAAATTATTCTCGAAACCAAGAGAATCTTATTCAGGTAATCATGCACTCAGGTATTTTTAATTACTATTTAATTATAATTTTTTTTGTTAATTTATTTTAATATTTTGTTGGTTCCTTAAGTGTTGGTTAAATCAATAGAATAATTTCTAGACGAGATATCAAGATGTAATTCCACCTATGGGAACATAGGCTTGCACCAGAGAGGCCACCTGAGGCAACATCATCAATGAATTTTATTATGAGCCTTACTTGTTTAGCAAAGGCACAAGTAATTTACTGTTTTGAGTTTACCTTTTATGTTTTAGAAATTTCTAAGAAATAATGGGAATTGAATTATTTTTGGCATGTATGTACGGTGTTATCTCAAAATGATACCCTGGAAGGCTGCAGATCAAGAAGACTTCAAGTAACTATTTCAAACCTGCTTTAGGCTGAGGCTTAGCCTCCCCAACCAGAGAGGGCTCTCTCAAAGGATAATTTATCTTTGATTATGATAAAGATGGCTAACTCTTGTGAAACAAAGGTAAAAATATGAGTGGTGGAAACACAACTATAAGGTATCCATTGGGCTTATGGAGTCAAATCAGTTTCAGAATAACAATGACATCAACCTTACATAAAAGTCAGGGCATTTGGAATTCAACTATTCAGAACATACCAAAAACATATAGAACAACACAGTCTATAAATATGTGAAGGAAATTAGAACACTGTCAGTGATTTCTAAGTAATCACAAATCTATACCACTGCAAACACTGAGTAGAGGATAATACACAACATTCTGAACAATAAAATCTTTCTGATTCCTGAGAAGTAAGATCAAGCCTTGTATTACTAAAATAGAGTCATATACATAGCACAATAGCAGAGCTTTTTTCACTAAATTTCCAACCCCTGTTACATTTCCTTTTCTTCTATATATAATCTCCATTCTACCTAACTGAGATTCCTCCTTAAACATTAGGGGAACTCGAGAACTACTTCTAATGACACCTGTTTAACTTTTAACTGCTTATTCAATGTAACAAACTTTAACTAGACCTTCTAGATATCTAAATCAAGTAGGACTCTAATTCCATAACAGCTTTGGTCTATGATCATCCTCGTTCTTTGACACCTAGTTCCCTTCTAGTTTGGTTGTGATGGATCTTTAAGGCTCCATGCTGGTCTTCGTTGTCACTTCTTTTCCATCTCCCTGAAATATAGGAAACTATCCTTGTTTATCGGCCTTTGATTTGCCATAAGATGTTCGGATCCAACAAATTATATCCTTTATCTTGTAATCACCCAAAATGGAGCAGACTGCCACGTCCTAGATGTGTTGTACCTTGTTTTCATGCGTGAAAGCCAAAATTCTTGCAAACTGTTTCACATATCCTGCAGTGTGGTAAATATGCTCACTTTATGGAAAAAATCTAAAGTTGGATTCGAATATATATTATCTCCACCTGTCTTGCCCTGGTTGAATCTTAAATAGCTTTAGTTGATGCCTTGCATACCTTGTAGACATTCCCCTTTCAAAATTCCCGCTCATATTCCAAAACCGGTTAATTTGAAATAGACTGTTTAGCTTCAGCAGTTTCGTAGCGCGCTATGAAACTGCTGAGCTTTAGTCATTACCTTCAGCAGTTTCGTAGCGCGCTACAAAACTGCTGAGTTGTTTTAAAAACCACAGTTTCAACCCAAAACTTTATTAGTTGAGCACTTTTGCTGTTAGAACATTCTTCCAACTGTTTCAAGACTTTCCAAAACTGAATGGGATGTCTGATTTTCAAGAAGGATTATACGAAAGCAAAATCATCAAAACTTTGAGACATAGCCTTACTTGTAGTGAGATTTCTTCATGGAGATTCTTTTTGCTGGCTCAACTGCATCCTTAAATCTTCTATTTGTTTCTTCATGACTTTGATTCTAGACCTGAGGTTTTTATTGACTTTTCTGATAAATTGAGCTTCCTTTATAGCAGGAACAGTCCAGGTAAGGAATTGAACATTACAATCAACCACCTCGGGAATTTTAAATGTTTGGTCTTCCCACCGAGCTTGCATTTGGTTGAAATAAGCTTCCTTAACTGCAAATTTTCTAGCAACTTTCTTCAATCTAGCAATTTCAAGGTTTTCCAATCCCAATTTCTTCTTTAACTCTTCCACATTATCTTCTTCCTGAGTGGAAACTGCTTTTCCTTTATCCCTTTTTTCATGAGGCCATGTCTCCTCCCCTGTTTCATCTACCCTTGGCGGTATTTGTTGTACTTGTTTGAATTTCCTCGTTATGGGTCTCCTGGGCTTGAAAACAAATTGTTCAACTTTCTCATCAAATTTTAGTTTCTTCGATGCTCTAACTTTCTTAGCTGTCTCTTTATCTAACTCGATCAACTCAGCTTGAACTAAAGGGGACTCTTCAATGTCAATGGCTTGCAATAAGTCATTTAAATCTCCCTTTGACACAGGACTTTCTTCAATAGCCACTGACTTACCCTTTTCTTTTGCCACCTGACTTCTAGTCCTTCTTCTTTGAACTCCTTCTCTGGTGCTTGATTCGTGTAAAGTTTCTTTAATTGACTGCTGGGGTGTATCCTGAATAGTCAGTGGCTTGGTAGACTCTCCAATTTGTTTCCTTGCCTTTAACTTTGAAACCCTCTTGGCTCTTGCTTCTGCTTGAGGACTGGTTGTTGTTGAAGGTTCTTTGGCCGCTAGAGGGTTGAGACCAGTCTTTCTCTAGAAACCGGACATGAATATGAATGTGTCCCAGTCTCTGTCGATCTTCTGGAGTTCATGTAAAACCATTAACTTAACCAAACCATGTTGGAATAGTGAAGTCTCACATGCTTCCTTTCTCAGTGGTACCTTATCACACATTTTACTTAAGCTACGGAACAAGTAAAAAGGTAGATCAAAAGATGTTTTCCCTGTAAAATGCAACAACAGTGTAAAGTGGTATGAATACACTTTGTTATATCTCCCTTCATAGGTCAGATACTTCTATATACAAGTAAGCAACTGAGCATATGATTCTTTAACACAACTTCTAGGAATAGACTTGCTCAAATCTGAGTTAATGAACTGCTGCTTTAGAAATTCTTTGCATGGGTTCATGTCAAATTTGAAATTCTTGAACCAATTTTCTTGTCCTCTTGGTATTTTTGTAACTGTAGCTATCATGTCTAGTGATACCGGCAATTCCAACATGCCAACCTTCGAGTTTAGCCCTGTGAAATTTAGCGCAAATTCCTTAGTCACTTGTGCATGTCCTCCCTGGAGCTTCTTGCAAAAATTCCAACATCCAGCTTGTTTAAATGCCTATTCTACCTCTTTATTCTTCAAGGTTATGTCCAAATGCTCAGGCTCGTTTCTCAGACATTTGCCTGATCTATGGTCTTTCCTTTCTGTCGATCCCTCCATGAAGATTCAGTGACCTGTAGGCTGGAAATGATAGTGCCGCTCAAACTCCAAACTCTACCTCTATGAATGGCTGCCTCGCTTGATAGCTGCCTCATTTGATAACTGCCTCGCTTGAATGACGATGTTTTCAACTTGAAATCTAGTAGATTTGTCTCTCATGCAAGGCCTATAATCATCATTAAAACCGAGCATACTTGGCCTTTTTTGGGAACTTGTGTTTCGTGTGTACCAATGTACCTGGTGATTGCAATGATGAAGGTAAGCGGTTGGAGATGATGTATGGAGTGCCTAACTGAGACTGAATGACCTGTAGGCATAAGTTAATTTGGTAGATTTGACAGTTGGGAAAGATTCGCTGTGGAATGCACGAATCCCCGATTTCGCAGCGCTGTCAGTGTAATATTTGAATAATGTGCTGCGAAATAACCTAAAACCTATCGCGCTACGAAAACACCTAAAGGACTTTCGCGTTGCGTAATCACCTAATGGACCGTTTGCACTGCGTAATCACCTAATGGACCTTTGCGCTGCGAAACTGCTAAAAGATTAATGCGCTGCTAAAATACCTCAGAATGGTTACATGCTCTACACAATCACCCAAAAAGGTTGTATGGTACATAAATGAAACTGACACATGGCTATGGGATCAGTGATGCATGAGGGTGACCAAAAATATATGGGAATGAGTGCTTGATTTAAGACCTCCTAAGACTCAGACTCTAAGGAAAATGAAAACAAGACTAACACTGACCTTTATCATCAAGCTAGCATGGGAAATTTTGGCATTAGGATTCTTAAGTGATAACATACGGTCTAATCAACTTCTACGAGTTGTGAAAAATGTCAAGGACATCCAATGCAACGTCTTCATCATTGTAGATACTCTGTTAAAACTTTCCAATATGCAATTGTAGCCCTTACAGTCTTTTGACAAGATGGATTCCCATGACAAGCTTGAAAGATGTGGTTCTTGGTCTGTAGACATTATTATAGATGGGAATTTCTTCCTATCTCTATTGTTGAGTGAAATGATGATGTGTAATCCCATACACACCCTTAAACAATCTAGTGGAATTCCTTTTGAATAGACAACCTACAAACATGACAACCAAAACATTAAGTGATTTGTTTTCTCCTAAATTACCTCTTTCTAGGTGAATATAGATTTGTGGAGACAACTAATTGGATTATTCATGTCCTAGTGTCATAAGAAACCAACTAATTGTGTATATGATGGATAAGATATGTCAACGACTTCTATTAGAGGTGGTAAGCATGTACATCAAATCCATGTACAACAAGCTACATTTTCGTTGAAATTCATCATCAGATATGGTTGTTTCCTTCCTTAAATACACCTCCTACTATTGATGCATAGATAATAGCATTGGAAAAATTAATTTTGCCATTGATTTCACCTAGCAATGCTAATTCCTACTTTTTGTTTCCTTTCTTGGAAATCCTTTCAATTATTGTGTTAAAAGTGACAAAGCTAGGAAGGAAACCCTTACAGTCTAGTAGGTGAAGGTTATATACTAGGTCGTGACCATTCTGTTCCTATAGAGAGCCATTAGAAATGTCTTGATCAGTATTTATCACAAAGATACAATTATCATACATTAGACTTCCTCCAAGAAATATACATTCATGGTTCACATGACATATTACAATTGAATAACTAGTAAATGTTTCTATGGAATTTGGTATTTGTTTCCTCCCTAAATGAAAAACATGTTGAAATAATGAGACCTAAAAACTCTATTCCTCAGTCTCTATATTACATATTTTATTCCATAGCTAAAATATTCCATTGTGCCCTAGGAACCCTTGGGGTAATCCAATTCAATTGATGATTCCCTTATTTTTTTAAGGATAATCATGATAATTATGTGCTAGTTGTAAGTCTAGTTGGGACTTAGACTACTAAGAACTCCTAATACAGGCTTGAATAAAATATTATTTGACTGTGTAATTGTCACAGTAACACAAGCCCTTGAGGTATTATATGTAAATTCATAAATATACAATTTAATATACATATATGGTTGTGAAAATATGGGTTGTCCCCTTTTGTGGTTTTTTCTAATGTTTATAATTCCTTGTATTGTTGTGTTCTCTAAGTCTAATATTGACATCCTTGGTGGCTATTATTCTTTGCATTCCATATCGAGACCAATAGCTTATATACACAATGAGATTCCCTTCTCATAAGATGATTATGAACAAAGATTTTCAATTCAATTCCCAACTATGGACTTCTATATGAGGTGTTTCAAAACAGAACCATATCCTATATGCTCTGAAAAATACTCTTGTACAATCTCATTGGAAGGTTATTCATGGTTTAGTATTTTTAAATGAAGAATCTTCATAATGATGCCAAAAATATCAATACAAGTTGCACCCTCTCTTGAATAGAACATGTAAGTGCCAAAAATGTGTGTGGAATTCTCTTGATAACCCCATCTAACTTAGAAAATCAATCTCATTGTTTGCTACTATATCAATACACTACTGAACATTATTAAAAATGTTCCAATAGGAATAGCAAATAAAATAATCATCTTCATGTTGTCGACAATCAATCCAAAAAGTGTGAGAATTTGAGGAACAATATCATCCCTGGAAACCACACGACAAAAGTTGTTTTCCCAGTTTTGATGCCTAACATCCTCAACAACTCTTAGATATCCCACTAAAGGAGAACCAAAGGTTATACAAAAATGAGAGTTGTACGTCAACATCTTTTCCACTGGCATCAAAACAATTAACATTTGCAATTTACTAAATCATACACCATAAATCTAGGTATATACATCATAATAATCTAGATTCAACTCATTAAATTTTCTATTGAAAATCATTTTGTGAAAATATTTGATTGAGTTGTGGAAAATACAAAATAGATTTAAAACATAAAATCGTCCCTTAAACTTTATGCCAACTCAAAATTTGCAACCCAAGGGTTAGAGATTATTATGTAATGATTTTTTGAGCAAGATGCAGAAAGAAGATAACAAAATTTCTAAGTAAGAAGAAAGCCAAGTGTTACTTGTAAATAAAAATGGTCATCATACATGAATGACATATGTAGAAGAAGTTTGTTTATAAGGAAAAAAACAGGCAAACCATGTTGATGATAATAAAAAGTTGATTATGTTTGCTTGCCATAATGAACTTGGTTTTTTAAATATGGTGAGTCCCAAGATGACTTCCTATGAGAACATTTTTCTGCCTAAAAGTATAAGGTTCATGTTAATAGCTATTATCTATAATAATACTAGTCATTGTGTAAATGAATGATGGGACCAGCCCTGATTCTTACGGTCAATAATTAATATATGATTATGGTTGATATTTTTGGCAGTTGATTGCATTGATGATGTGTTTAATGATATGGTACTGGATTTTAATGTGGCGAGGACAGTTTTCCTATCCTCAAGCTCCACTTCTCCCACCTCTACACCTTACTCTTGAAACCCTAACCTCACTCATTCAGTCACTTTCTCTAGCACTCTGCTGCTCCATCGAGAGGGTTCTCTGTGACTAGTTCTATTTTCAATCTATGAGGGTTTGATGGTGCTTCTTGAGGATAGCGATCTGCAAACCATGGTTATGAACTCTGCTCCTATAGCTGTGGGTCTCGACTGTGCATTGGCTTTGTCGTCTCTATGGTTGTATCGCTTAGCTGTAGTCGCGGTCCTTCTCTATTCCCTGGTCCTATATGTGGTTTTGAAGCTTGGCTTCATGGGTACCAAATAGTTGGGCTCTACGAGGTATTGTCTCCTTTCAGGTGGTGGTAATGGCTACCTCCTTGGTGGCTCTATGGGCTTTGTTCCAATTTCACTTCATGGTTGCCTCGGCTTTGTGAATGCGCTCATTTTTGTGGTTTTTTTAATGCATTCGACTCTCTGGGTGATTGCTCCACTATTTAACTGTCAATTTGTTGGGTTTTCCATGCCATGGTCACGGGGTGACCCAGCTCTCAACTCCTGTTTGGAAATTTCACAAAGGTAAGACCTTTTTCTATGATTTACAGTTCTATTTTGTTTTTTATTGGTATTAATGTTTTTCGCTCCTTGTCAATAGGGGTTGCTCTGGCGACTGTGACTTGGTCCACGGCTTCTCTGCCTGCACGAGCTCGGCTCCACTGGTGAGTAGATACTCTACTAACCTTCGTCTCTGCTTTTCAATTCGTTTAGGGCTTCTTTACCTAGTTGCTAATGGCCTGTTTTGTGGTCACTGTAGGTGGATGTCAAGCCTCTCTGGTCACTGGTCTCTTGTCTTGATACTTGTACACCGTAACAGGTAGGGTCGTGCCACGTTACTCCTCTTGTTTTCCTATCTCGAGCTTTTTACTGTTTGTCATTTCCGTTGGGTCTATAATTGAGGGTCTTAGGGCTTCGACCTCACTGTCTTCTCGGCACTGTGTAATGATGTCTTTGGTTATGATGACCCTGTAACTTATTTCGCTCGTTGGTTGTATGCAACACTTGTTGGCTTGGTAATTGAAAGTTTTTAGGTTTCAGCCTTACTGTTTCTGGCATTGTATAATTATGCCTTCGGGCTATGATGAACCTGTAACTTAAATTGGGTCTCTGGTTAAATTATATTCTTGGGGTTTTGGACCACTGTCTCACTATTCGGTCTTGTAGTTGGTTTGTAACTTTGTCTATAACTTGGACTGTAAATTTTGATACATCTATCTCTCTCTCTCTCTCTCTCTCTCTCTCTCTCTCTCTCTCTCTCTCTCTCTCGCTCGCTCTATATATATATATACACACAGATTTTGAAAAGATAGAAATAGTTAGATGCTTGGTACCTATAGATGTTGGTTGCTTTCTTGTTGTGACTATGTTTGTTTCTTCTACAAAACCCTCTCTATCAATTGATGGAATTCAACTAGCCTCTGTCAATATTTACTTGTTCTCTGTACTGTTAGGAAATCAACTCAGTTCCTTTTTCTCAGCAACTATTATGAAACGAACTCAATTTAATTATTTAGATAGGAAGAAAATAATTTTATGCTGCAATGGACATGGACTCAGATTCTCTCTTGCTTTCAAAATGATTGTATACTTCTGTTTATTTCGTACTATGATAGATGATTATAGTTTTTGATTTTTTTTCATTTAATAAGTTCATTGTACAATTACTTGAAACTGTCAATAGTTACATCTTAGTTATTCCTTGAAAACCATTCATCTTTGTCTAAACTCTAAAGTTAACCTAAAACAATAAATTAAAACAAAAAAAAAAACAGTAATGAAAATAAAAAAGTGGGCTAGGATAGCCTTAAACTTGACATAAAATCCTAAATGTTGTTAACTAAAAATTTAAATGAGACTTAGAAAACTAACTGAAAACTTCTCTAGTCTGCTAAGGAAAATACTCCAGCCATGATCTCCCTTAGCTAGATGCTCCTGCATCAGGCTCCCAGGGTAAATGAAAATTCATGGCTTCGGTCCATGAGCTCGTCGATAGAATACCCTGCACGTTGTATCTAACCTGCGTTAAGACATGAACTGTCCTCAATGGGATAATTCTTCCACTTGACAAGGTACTGTAGGTACTCTTTTCTTCGAGTCTGCCTAGCAACCTGTGTATCGAGGATTCCTTCGATCTCAAGTGGCTGAGTTGAAGGCTTTTGTCTCATCCACGAACTATTTCCTTTTTGGGTATCCTGATTTGGCTATGCCGAACTGTCGCCTTCAGGACTAGCAGTGTATGGAAACAAATCTACCATGTTAAAGATAGGCAATATGCCTATACCTGGAGGCAGTTGTAGCTCATAGGCATTTGTAGAAAAATTACGCAGAATTTTGCAAGGTCCAATTTTCTTAAATTTTAACTTATTGTATTCGCCCTTAGGGAATCTTTCTCTGCGCAGATGTACCAGGACTTGATCCCCAACGTCAAATTGTACCTCTCGTCATTTCAGATCTACCTTCTGTTTGTACCTTTGACTATTGTTTATTGCTCTTGCAAAATATTCCCTGTTACCACTCCTTCTTTCCAACTGTCCCAAATCTCGTAACTCATGCACTCCGCGAGGATGCATACCATACAATATCTGAAAAGGACTATTTCCCGTGCTTTGATTTGGTGAATCGTTGTAAGCAAATTCCACTTGGGCAAGTACATGATCCCACATCCATGAATTTTCCCCTACTAGACTCCGTAGCAAGTTTCCCAAGCTCCTGTTCACCACCTCGTCTGCCCATCAGTCTGTGGGTGATAAGCGGAGCTGAAATTCAATTGTGTGTCCAGCTTTTTCCACAAGGTGTGCCAGAAACGCCCTATGAATTTCACATCCCTGTCGAAAACAATGGACTTGGGCAGGCCATGCAGTCTAAAAATTTCAGTGAAGAACAACTGTTCTACGTGAGTGGCATCACTCATTTTCCTACAAGGGATGAAATGTGCCATTTTGGAGAACCGGTCCACCACCACTATGATGGAGTCAAAACCCTGTTGTGTTTTCAACAGACCCAAGATAAAGTCCAGACTGACTGAGTCCCATGGTCTACTTGGAATAGGCAATGGTGTGTACAATCCCATGTTCTGACGGTGTCCTTTCACCAACTAACACACTTTACACATGGTTACATATTGTTGCACATCTCTTCGCATCTTCGGCTGGTAATAAAAATGACAGAGTTGATCCAAGGTCTTATCAATGCCGAAATGTCCTGCTAGACCTCCACTATGTTTCTCCCGGATGATGTTCTCCCTCATAGAACATTCTGGAGTACATAGTTGTCCTCCCTTGAATAGTACCTCCTCCTGTAAGTTATAGTCCAGCCATGGACTATTATTCCTCAACAAGGGATTTTGGCAAGCTTCATAAGCCTCCTTGAAATCTGTGTCTATTTGATATAAGTCCTTCAGGTGTTCAAAACCCAACACTTGTATCGTTCTCTCCTACAAGAGTAAAACTCTTCTGCTTAGTGCATCTGCTACCTTGTTGGCTTGACCACTGATATGCTTCAATACGAATGTAAAACTCTACAAGTACTCAACCCATTTTGTGTGTTTATGATTCAACTTATGTTGATGCATAACATATTGTAACGTAGAATTATTAGAAGACAAGACAAACTCATTACCCAAAAAATAATGTCTCCAATGCTTCAAGGCTTGGACGACGGCATAAAACTCCTTGTCATAAGACGTGTATTTCTGCCTACTTTCATTTAATTTTTCACTAAAGTAAGGTATTTTTTTGTCTTCCTGGCTGAGTATGGCTCCAATGGCTGAACCACTGGCATCACAATGAACTTGGAAAAGTTTGTTAAAATCAGGCAATCCCAAAACTAGCCTTTTAGTGATCTTCTTCTTCAATATCTGGAAACTTTTCTCTACAGCTTTAGTCCAATGGAAAGGCCGACTTGCCTTTTTGATGGTATTCAACATAGGTGCACAGATCCCACTAAAATTCTTTATAAAATTGTGATAGAAACTTGCCAACCCATGAAAGCTCCGAACTTCGAACAAACTCTTAGGGGATGGCCAACTGATTATAGCTGCAACTTTTTTTATGTCCATTTTCAGCTCATTTTCTGAAATCACAAAACCCAAATAAACTAATTCCTTCTGAAAAAGGAACATTTTTTAAAATTTATCAGCGACTTATTTTGCTATAACTTCTCCAGCACATATCTAACATGTCGAAAATTTTCTTCCCTAATCTTACTGAAAATCAATATATCATCAAGATATAATATCAAGAATTTCCCAATGAACTCTTTCAACACCTCATTCATTAGGTGCATGAAAGTGCTAGGGGCATTACTGTTATGATCTTAACCTGCAAAAGATACCCAAATACAGAATGTGCGAAGAAAGATACCCAGAACATTGAACAGTGAGAGACAATAGAAAATACTTTATTATTGAGAAAGCAATGTTCACTGGCCTCTTCGAGGGGGCAACCTCCAATAGAGCAGAGCTTGATACAAAAATAAGACACGATGCTCCTCGCAGGGAGTCTCTATCCCTTATATATGACTCATACATGCAATACCAAGGATCAATACCATGGGTTTTATTATTACCATCTATCTAATACTACGACCCATTTGCAACTAACTGTGGTCTCGTCATTAATTGCGGGATAACCACTTACAATTATTAATGTGGGATTTATTGACTCTTGAATATGACTCGATCCCATTACATAAATAAGGGGGTTAGGGTGGGACCTGTTAACACCCAGGTTGTTCCCTTTGACTCCTGAGGGAATACGGCCGGGGTATTTATTAACCAAGATTTGGATTACAGGTCCTAGCCTACCTGTAATCAGAGAGGGCTCTCTCTTTTAGTTTTATCTTTGTTTTTTTGAAGATTTCAGGCTAGTTGTGAGGTGAGCGTTTTGTTTAAATTTTGGTTGTAGGCTATTGTTCAAAGAAGGGCATGCAAGCATCAAATGAGTTCAGTCCATTAGGCATTTGGAGTCCAGAAATGAATAGGATTTGGTGTCTGTGATGAAGAGAGGTTCACTGTAGGGCTAGATGGGTATTCATGATACAAGCTTTGATTTTTAGAAAATAAACAGTAGAAATTACACCAGGAAAGGCAATTAAGAGTTCTTTCACAGTGCAACAGGAAATGAAGAATAAGTCCTACTCAGAAGCAACAGAGAATTACTGAATAAAGATTTATCATGTGATTAGAGCAAATAGGAGCATTTAAGAATTCCATAGTTGCAACTAACCCTGAAGAAAACATATTTAGTAGTAAGGATTGAGTTTAGGGTGTCTTTAATGGACAAATCCTGAAACTAGTCTTTTACCTTCCTATTAAGATCAATCACCATACTCCATAGACAAAATTATACAAGAAATGAAACACAAATACAGTTAGAGAACACTTATTGTATCACACCATAACACGAGAATCCTGCAGCAGTCAATAGTTTCATCGCAGCACTTCCAAGCTAAACATATCTTCTGGAAACCAACAGCTCCTTTGTATTATATCTTTCAGAGGATATACAGCCGAGTTCTCTTGAACCAATGAATAACAACAACCCCCAATAAGCTAAGCGGGGGTGCATATATACAAAATATCACAAAAATATCTCATTTCTGAGTTATTGCATAATAACTGCTCCTACCAACTTTCTAAGATATTTCTTACAAAATTTAAAGCTACTTTAATGAATATACAACAGTTGTTTGTTGTTTGTCAGAAGTTCTTAACTTTTGAGGGCAACTGGGTCTGTCGGGTGCTTCGTGTTGATTTTGAGTAATAAGCCCTTTATTGCTTTGTCGTGTTGTAGCTATCTCGGCCCTGTCATCTGCATCTGTCGGTGTTGCTTTAGTGTCGAAATTTGTTTGCTGAGTTGGCTCTGTCCACTCCTCTCCAGTCATAATGAATATATCAATTTTCTGAACATGATGACTTATAATTGATGTACAAAAATTTGGTGAAAAATATGTTTCTTCACAGCAATGTCTGTATCATGCTTGTCCACCATTCCTGAGTAGGCAACTGATGTCCCAAAATTGTGCCTAAGGTTTCATCTGCCTCAGTATATTTGTAGTAATTTGGAGGCACTTCAAATAAATGTCTAATCTCATTCATGATAAAAAAAAAATTCTCTATTCTCTCATAGAGGCTCTGCCCAGATGCAGGCCCTGTTTCCTCTAGAGCACTTGATGCTGCAGTGATCTGATTGGTAGCAAATGTATTTACCCTCTTGGCATAGTTTTCATGAGAAAGTAACTTTCCTGCACTGTTTAGTAAGCTGGGAAGGCCTCTGTTATGCAGTGCTTTAAATTTCTCCACGAATTTGTTCACTTCTGTCTGCATTTCCTGGCATCTTCTGTCCAATGTTTGCACAAGATTTCTCAAAGTGAGCACCCTTTTTACTAGTAAGATGGTATCAGTTCTGCTAGAGATACCCATTGCTGCCAGCTGGGGGCCTGTGCGGTTGTTAAGGACATTGATCATCCTATTGGCTATCTCAGGCATATTGCCTAGAGATTCCCTTGCTTTTTGACTTTCCTTGTGGGCCCTGCCTATGAGACCTATATGCTCATGGATGGTTTCAATATATTGCCATTGATCTGTTATAGACTGACCAATATTGGCCCACAGGACTTTCTTGATTTCAGCTACAACTTTGTCAAGAGAGAGCTCTTTCTCCAGTTCTTTTATTTTCTTCTCAAGATCCTTTACCTCTCTTGTCTTTTCGGCTACACTCTGCTTTGATTTATCATATTTTTCATTAAGTGTAGCCAGTTTTTCCTTGGCCTCATTTAGTTCTGCCATCTGGGCCTCCAGAACTTGAAGTTCTTTCATCATATTTTGCATATCAAGGCTGGGTGCCTGTCCTGATGTTGTTGTTGATGCTGCTGCCGTATTTGGTGTTGATGTTGAAGGGCCTGTCCCAGTTGTTTGTCCTGTGGGAGGACTTATAATTTGAGGAGGCTCCTCAAGGTTAATTACTGGCTGAGGGGGCTGAGATATCTGCCCTCCTTCTTTCTGTTTCAGGGCTGCCTGTAATGCACCCTCTGTTGCTACCAATCGTCCTTCTGTTTCTACTAATTGCTTGTGTAATGTCAGCAGCATGGTTGCTACATCTTGATCCTTTCTCTGCTGAGCAACATCTTCTGTTTGGGGGTGAAGGGTTGCTGGAATTTTGACCATCTTCCTTAAAGCTGCTATATCCTCCTCTTTTTTCTTTAGTAGTGCCTGCACAACTTTGGGATCACTTGGGTCATGCCCAAGCTCTATAATGATATCTTCCGAAGACCTAATCCTGTTGTCTTTGGCTTCAGAAGATGCTTTCTCCAATTCTAGTTGGGCAGTAGTATTATGGAGAGAATTCTGCAGTTTGTGGGCTAGAAATGTTTTATCTGCAAGAGTGGAGTAGACCATCTCACCTATTTGCTTATGTAGCTCTATTTGGTCCATTGGGTGGATGTCCTTTGCAAACACTTCTAGTTTGGTCCTGATATAATCTACAGCTGGCTGTGGCTGCAACATGGTAGGCATGAAATGGCTCATAGTCATCTTCCCTTTTGTAATGTCATACGCTGACATGAGCCTCTGCTGGTTTGTGGGAGCCATCTTGAGAAAATGATTGTAAAGCTGGAGTCTGATTGGCTCATTCCTTTTCTTAATATCAATAAATTGCTGCTTAATGCTGGATTCTACCCTTCTTTGCTGGCTTGAGGAGCTTACTTCTCCTCCAAGTGGTCTTTCTTGTTCCTGTTGGAAGGAACTGGCTGATGCTTCCATGCTAGGGGGGCCCATACCTATGGATGGCCCAATAGGCATCTCTTCTTCAGAAAAAGGGTTTAATCTTTGCCTTTTCTCCCCTTGTTGACTTGCTGATGTAGTGAGGGGAGTTTCTTGCTGTCTGTCCCTCTTTCTAGTTCTTTCTTCATTTATTGGGGTTTGAAGTACTGAGGTATCCATTGTCGTTTCCTGCCTTGGAGGCACACTTCCTTGAGCCTATTGCTCTGTGGATACAGGGGCCTCACCCATTTCCTCTTGTTGTTCAGACTGTTCTTTCTGCTGTTCTGTTGTTGGGAGTGTCTGCTCCTGCTCCATTTCTTTTCCCTTACCTGTGCTAGCTGTTTGAGGAGTAGTTTGAGCTGCTTACTGGGGAGCTGTAGAAGATGAGGCAGCTGCTCCAAGTTGAGTATGATAAGAAGAAGAAACCTGTCCACAAGATTCCAAGTCAGCTTCCTTCTCAAGTTTCTTTGCTTCTTTTTTTGTTATTTCCTCTTTAGTACTTGCCTCTTCTAGAGTGCCCTCTTTCCATCTTAACAGATTTGCATATTTTTCAATATGAGGCAACCTGATATGATCATAGCTAGCCATTTTATATTTGCCCCTTCTAAGACTAATGAAATGATTGGGATCATAGGGCATCTAGAGGAAACTGGTTTGAAACTCTAGGCTCTCTAGGATCTTATCTACTTCTTTCCATCCTTCTTCCCTTTTATTATAAAGAAATGGGCCTAGCTGGTTTCTGACTTTGAGTTGTACCTTCTTATTTTTTCTGTGGAAATGGACCATGTCTGCATTTCCAAATTGTCTGAAATATTCTAAGGCAAAGAGTCTCATAGGGACATATCTTGGTAGCCTATATGGGGTTAACTCACAACCATATATTCTGATCACTGTATGGTGTTGGTAAAAGTACCAATCCCCAATGCTGTAGGCCTTTGAGAGCTGGAGGATTCTTTGCATCTCATCTGTCAATCTTGGAGGAGGGGCACTCAATAGTAAGGACATAGGTGGATGGATAAAAAGGTCTATGAATTCACAGTAGCTATATGGTGAATAAGATGTGTGATGAAAGATTGAAGTCCAAAATACCACAGACCTTGGGTTTCCCTTAGCATCAAACTTCTTGAGAGTAATAGGGAAGCTATCAGGCTGATAAAATAGGAACAAGTGATAGATGTAAGAAGTGTATCTAAACACCCTTTCCCTCTCTAAATTCATCAATTTCTCATGAATTTTATTGGCAATGTATGCAACATAATCATAGTGAACAGAAGGAGGCTTTCCAGGGGAGAAGATAGACATCATTTCCATAATGGTTTCATCAGCATCCTCAGCTGACCTGTAACCCAGAACATAACTGATCATATCCACAAGCAACTTGCCCAACTCATTGAAATATACATTTCCTATAGGAGGGGTCCTCACAGTTTGAGAGCCTGATTCAATGAATATCTGATTAATCTTTATGATTTGGGCACTGGATAGCTTGCCTCCTTGGTCTATTAAGTTCATCATGGACAGAGGAGTCAATGGCTTTGTAGTGTGAAAGTGCAGCATTTGATTTATAGCCTCAGGGGTGACATGGAACAAAACTGAACCTGAGGGACTGAGGACAACTCTTTGACATGGATCATAGTTGGCACTGCATCGATGAATTAAATCTGGGAGGACATTGACTTGAGGAAGATTGAAAATGGGCAAATTGGAGTCCCAAATCCCTAGAATATAAGTTCCATTGAGGTGATTGGCTTTCAGCTCATTGAGTACATGAATATGATATTTGTTGTCCATTGAGATTACTTCTGTCATCTGGTAGTCTCTATCACCCAGGGCCTGCCATTCTAGCTCTCTGTGTGGGGCATTTAAAGGTGGAATGTTTAGAGCTACTGGTGTCTCCATGGTCCATTGACACTTGGAATTGGATTTGAACTTGATTTTCTGGGCACAGTGATACAGAGCAATGTTTTTTCCAGAAGCAAGGCAATTTGCAGGGGAAACAGGGTGAATTAGGGTGAAAACAAGTTGAAATGCTCCTGAAAAAGGTTTAATGAGCAAATACTAGGATTTAAGAATTGTTTTCCCATTGGACTTGTGTAGCAGAGGTTTTAGTTTGCGAATGTGCAAATAGACTGTAAACTTGTGGAGATTGGACACAATGGGGACTTCTTTGAGGGAAATTGGGCTTACAGAGTGGAGAAAGACCAATGTTTCCTGAAGATTTGCTGAACTTACAGTGTTTTTTCGTTTCTTAATTTCCTCAGAGAACTATGGGAAAAACCAGGCGCGGAGGGGAAACTTTGATAAATACCTGGTAAACTCGGGCAATGGTGGAAACGCAGGCGAATTGATGGTGCCCACGGTCTTTAAATCAACTTCTGCAGGTTGGCGGCGAGAACGTCATTAAATTTCATGCAGGAGGCATAACAGTCTTTTGGTGAAAAATGCGAAAAAACGCGATTTTTGGCGAAAATATTGGAAATTTGGCTTTTGGCGGGATTTTTTGGATGACGTCAGCATGACGTCATAGGTGGGGTCATGGTACGAAACGATGACGTGGCGGTCTGTGAGTGGTCCACGTGGACGGGGGACGTGGCAGACAGCTCGAGGCGATGGCGGGTCGGGTGCTGATGTGGTGCTGACTCGGCAATGGCGTGGAGCTGACGTAGGGCCGACTGGGCGGGTGGTAAGTGGAAGGCGTTAAGCGATATTATCGGACCGCTTAAGGTACGGGCGCGGTATTGGCAGGAGGCCACCCGATACAACTCAGGAGCGACGCGTGTCTGAGCCCTGGCGTCACCCTCTGACAAATTTCGGGTGCTAACGTACAGGCATCGGGGGCGGTCCCATATTGATGTGAGCCGTCGGATGGGAGGGCCCAGATCCGACGGTTGACGGGAAGCAAAAGTGAAAGGATAATACGGCGGGGCCCGGCGCATTATTTTAATAATTTTCTTTTGTTTTTTGTAAAATGCGCATTATAACAAAAACTTTGGATAGGCGGAAAAAGTGGGTTTTAACAAGGTTTTTGCAAATAGCACGGGTAAAGCATTGTGAAGGGGTTGT
This sequence comes from Pinus tabuliformis, assembly GCA_031772625.1. Taxonomy (NCBI): domain Eukaryota; kingdom Viridiplantae; phylum Streptophyta; class Pinopsida; order Pinales; family Pinaceae; genus Pinus; species Pinus tabuliformis. The sequence goes on from CM062812.1 coordinate 94,322,655, forward strand.
AAGGGGATAAGGGTAGGGTTTAGGTTATTAAACCAACCAGGAGTTGGTTTAATCCCCGACTTTAAACAAACCATAGACAACAAGACTTTGTTTCTGCATGGCTTTCCAAGATTTGAACATATGGCTATAATGCCAAAGGGGAAGAAGAATATATACTTTGGGGCTTTTTGTACACAATAGTGATATAGTAATAGGGAAAGGGGAACATAGGGAGTTAAGTATAGATAGAGTTAGTGGTTAATATTGGATGGGAGATATAGAAGAGGGGAAGCAAACACTAAGTTCTTAGGGAACAAACTTAGTTAGGAGAGTAGATCAAAATGAAAATATTTTTACACAAGAAATGTGGCTCTTTATGAAACAAGAATCAACAAATGAGTTTGATTTGTCACATGAACCAAGGTGGTATTGGGATGTTAGCAAGGAGTTTGATGGGGGATGATTGGGAAGTCAGACATGCTTCACTTTGTTGCTACAAAACTGCTGAATAGGAAGATCTACACTGGCCACCATGTGTTTCCTTTGTTTAGGCCAGAGATATGAAAGAATTCATGCTTCTACAACCCCATCTACCTACCCATTCTATTGCCTAGCATTTTTTATTACTTCAGGGAGGGTGCACTTAGACTAGCAAACCCTCAATTGCTCTTTTTCTTTTCTTTTTCCATTTTCTTTTGATTTTCTATCTAAGGCTAGCCTTATTACTTCCAAGGCCCCAGATTAAGTAGTTGGGAACCTTCATTCTCTACCTAACTACTCATATGCCAAGATTGAACAGTTTGGATAGATTTCTTTCTCTAATCTACGACAAAAATTGAAATATGGCATCACCCAGTTTAGACTGTTGGATCACCCATTCAGAAGTAGGACAACATCAAACAACTGTAGATAGGTGTTTCCCAAAAATATGATATCTTTGCATCACCAAAGTAGAGCATATTTTGCACTTCCTCTGCCAATCATGGAAAATGAAACCTATTGGTATAGGTAGCTAACAGTGGCTCCACTTGGGGATGGTTTTTCTTCTTGAAAGACCAAGAACAGTAGGTCAGATTGCCTTGGCTTTTGAATTCTCATCAAAACTTGAAAGCTTTCTCTTTGGATTTCAAAACTGGAATCTTTCACCATTGTGGAACTTCTGAAGTGAAAGCCTTTTCCTGCTTATTTACAAAACTCCTGTAACTGAACTATATATATGCTGAAAGAAAATACTATATACAACTGATAATGTACAGGGCAGAGCCATGCTATATACATGGAAAATAGTCAAAATAATGCTTTAACATCCGGCCATTCACAGGGCCCTCTTCAGCCTCAGTGTCATCTAAATTCTTCAAGAAATAAGTGTTATTTCCTTGCACTGCTTGAATTACAAAGGGTCCCCTCCAAAGGGAGTCAAATTTTCCATGCTTTCCCTTGTCTTCTCTTCTTGAATCCCATTTAATCACTTTATCGCCAATAAAGAAATCTTCAGCCTTGGTTCTTCTATCAAAGGCTTTCTTCAGCTTCTCTTGTAGGACTTGAACTCTGCAGTAGACTTGATCTCTGGTTTGTTGTAAACAAATTATCTGGTTGATTCTTCTTCGCATGTCATTTGGTTCAGCCTGACTTTCTTGAAGTAGCTTCATGACAGGGACCCCTAATGATGAAGGGAATTTGGCTTCCATTCCATAAACCAACTCATATGGGTTGACCCCAATAGATCTTTTAGTTGTTAGCCTATCTGCCCACAAGGCATTCACAAGCTTCTTATGCCAATTTTTCTTATTCTCTTCCAATATCTTCTTAATGATGTTGATAAGGCTTTTATTAGATGATTCAGCTAAACCATTGCCTTGAGGGTAGTATGCAGTAGAATGGCCCAAAGTGATATGGAATTTGTGACAAAAGTTCACCATCTTCTTGGATCTGAAAGCAGCAGCATTGTCTGTTATAATTTTGTCAGGGCAACCAAATCTGGAAAGAATATTGGTTTCAAGGAACTGAATGATAGTAGAATCATTTGCTTGTCTGCATGGAACAGCCTCAATCCATTTAGTAAAGTAATCTGTGGCTGATAGGATCCATTTATGTTGGCCTGAAGATGAAGGATGAATTTCCCCAATGAAATCCAAGCCCCATTGCTGAAAGGGCCTTTCTGTTGCAATAGGCTTTAAGGGAAGTGGTAGTAACTTTATTTTTCCCTCAAACACTTGACACTTGTGACATGTAGTGGTGAAATTTTTAACATCAGAGAACAGAGTGGGGTAATAGTAACCTGCCCGTAATATCTTATCCACAGTGGACTTCCAATACAAATGTCCACCACAATCACCTGCATGAAATTCTTTCATAACATTGTTTGTTTCATCCATATTCACACAATTCAGCAGTATACCTTCATGATTTTTCCATAGTAAATTACCATCTATAACACAAAATCGTGAAGCTTTCATTTTTAGAAATCTAGATTTGGTTCTGGACAATCCTGGGGGAGCACACAGGTTTTGCAATATATAACAGATATCAGAGTACCACAGGGATTGTTCAAAGGCTACATTGATCTTTGGAGTCGCCAGCTCCGGTTCATTGTCCAGTTGGTTAATATCCAAGGCTTGGAAATTTGTTTCTGACATCAATTTGGCCAAACCTTGCCCTTTTATCAGTTTTGTAGGTCTTATTTCAATGTCAAATTCTAAAATGTTAGCAATCCATTTTCCTCTTCTGCCCTCTAAACTTTCTTGAGTCAGTATGTCTTTCACAATGGGACTTGGTACATAAGCAATAACATGGGAGTATAGGATGTAGATCCTAAAGTCTTTGATGGCCTTGACCAAAGCATAAGCTTGCTTCTCCATGATCTGATATTTCAGAGGTGCATCTCTAAGGGCTCTACTAAAGAAAGCAATAGGTTTTTCATTCCCTTGATCATCTTTCTGCAATAAGACAACAGCAATGGTATGCTGGGAGGCAAAAGAGAAAATGATAAATTCTCTGTCAAATTGAGGATTTGTTAAGGCTGGGGTTTGGGTAAAGGCCAATTTAATACCTTCAAAAGCTTGATTCGCTTCTACTGTCCACTTCACCTTAGAATCCTTTTTTAGCATGTTGTTTAGTAATCTGATCAATTCTGCTAAGTTTGGGATAAATCTCCTTAAAAAGTTGATCTTTCCCAAGAAGGCTTGTAATTCTTTAATATTTCTTGGATGGGGCATTTGCAATATGGCCTGTATTCTGTCTGGATCAATTCTAATGCCATCCTTTGAAATGATATGACCCAATAGCTTACCTTCTTCCAAACCAAATAGAGACTTCTTAGGATTTAAGGAAATCCCATATTTCCTACATGTTATGAATATTTGTCTCAAGTGTTTCAGATGTTCTTGGTCAGACTTTGAGAAAGGTGTGAGGTCATCTAAGTAGATAACAAGGAAGTCTCGAATCTCTTTAGCAAAAGCAATATCCATTGCTCTCTGGAATGTAGCTCCTGCATTTTTCAACCCAAAAGGCATTTTGACATACTTGAAAGTTCCTCATGGGGTTGTAAATGTTGTTTTATCTTGATCATCAGGGTGGACTAGGATCTGATTAAAGCCTGAAAACCCATCAAGTAATGAGATTCTTGATGCCCCCACCACTCTTTGGATAATGTGATCCATTTTGGGTAAGGGATAATTGTCTTTGAGGGATACTTGATTCAAATTCCTTAGATCAACACAAAGCCTAATCTCACCAGTTTTCTTTCTTGTGGGGACCAGATTTGAAATCCAGTCTGAAAACCTGATTGGTGCTATGATACCAGCTTTAAACATTTTTTGTACCTCTTTCTCAATGGAAGGGAGAAGCATAGGGTTAATTCTTCTTAATTTTTTCTTGAATGGCTTTTGATTGGGCTTGAGAGGGATGGTGTGTTGAATAACAGAGGTGTCATAGGATTTCAAATCCTCATAACTCCATGCAAACACATCTTGGAACTCTTTGAAGAGGTCAATGTATTTGGGCTTCTGATCAGGAGGTAAATATGCAGACAATTTTATTATCTTGGGTTTTTCAGTAGTTCCAATGTTGCATTCTTCAATGGCAGCATTAAGGGGTTGCATTTTTGGTTTTCTAGGAACATCATTTGAGTCAAAAATGTCCTCCAACGGAGTCAGACCTGTTGGTAGAAAATTGTCTTTTAGCTGTATGACTTCAGCCTCTGCACCAGTTATGTCATTAAGATGCAATTGTTTAAGTTCTTGTATATTTTCCTTGTCAAAGGTTGTTGGACAAAGTATTTGATTTGCTGTTTTGAGTGATATAGTTGTTTGGTCCTGTTCACTTAGTGGTTTTGTGTCTTTTACAGAATCAACATCAATGTTTAAACCTGAAAATTCATGCTGCAAGGTCAAGAAACTATTTATCTGTGTTTCATCCTCAAATACTTGCCAATCTTTAACATTGTTTGGGATAGAAGGTCTGTGTTTTATCTCAGATGTAAAACAATGGTTAGGTTCAAAAGGCAATTTGCATGTACTGGCAAATGTAGCTAAACTATGTGCATGGAGGTTGTGGGTTCTAGATATTTTGGTCATTTGAAATTCAGTAAAGGCCTTGAGTATTTCAATAGCAGCAGACCTGTATGACCTTAGTCTTTTGTCATTGGTGACAAAATTGCCTTTCACTTGTTGAATAATGAGGTTTGAATCTCCCAGGATTGAAACTTTTGTGGCCTGTAAGGATTTTACCAGTTTGAGGCCTAGCAAGAGCGCCTCATAGTCTGCCATATTATTAGTACATCTGAAATTAAGCCTATAGGCTCGGCCTTCTACATGATTGCTTTGTTTGTTATGAATCCACACTCCAGCTCCTGCCCCTAATTTGTTGACTGATCCATCAAACTCAAGAAACCAAAGGATTTCTTGATTTAGGGGAGATTTAACAGCTTCTCTATGACTTGGGGTTATAAGTTGGAGTTCTTGTTTTTCATCTGGTTTGTCTTCTAGAACGGTCTCATCAATTGATTGCTCAACCTTGATTTCTTGGGAAGTTGATTGCTCACTCATATGCAGGTCTTGTTCAAGTAAGACAGATTTTTCTCCACATACTGGACTTATATCATCATTGAACAGAATGAAGGAATCCATATCAGAATGGACTGCATAAATAGGGAAATTTTGAGGTTTTTCTTCATTGCCCACCATGTATTTCATGAGTGACTCTCTGTATAATCTCTTTGGTTGCCCAAAGACAGAGATGGTGGCATATGACATATCCAATTGTAGGGAACCTTGGAGCTTGGCTCCCCATGATCTTGATAACAACATTCCATATTTAGGTGCGATATCAGCAACTACAACATCCATTAAAATTGTTTTATTTGGGTACTGGACAAGGGAAACACATAGATCTTTTATCAAGCCTAAACACTTAACTTGGCTGGAGTCAAATGAAAATAGGTCCTTATATGGTCTTGTTATGTCTAGATTCAATCTCTCCATTACTGACTTAGGCATAAGGTTATGAGAGGCGCCTGAATCAAACATTGCATTGTGTAATATCTTATCATGAATATGCAGGCTGACATAAAAAGGTAAGATTCCAGTACCCCCTGTCTTTCCATCAACTTCTGGACCAAAAAGCAGCTCTGGGGTGTCATCCAACACATTGACATCATCTTTGTTATGGGTCAGTTGAAGGGACTTCTTGATTTGTTGTTTGTAGATGTTATGTTTAGCTAGCTCTGAAAGAGGAATGGCTATCTTTAATTTACCAATTTCAGCTTCTAAGTCAAAAGGTTTATCAGATTGGATCTTGGTGTTCTAATTAACCACTTTTTCTTTCTCAATTGAGTTTTTAGAGGTTTCTTCTTGACTTTCAATCTGATCTTGAGGTTTGTCCTTTTTGCTTACTTTTTGAAAAGTGTTACTTGGATTGTGCTGTAAAGGTGGTGTAGCCAATGGTTGTTGATTTGAGGGAAATGCTTCAGTTATCTCTTCAACTGTTACTTCATTTGTAACTGAATCAGTTTTGTCAATTGGCTCTGTGACAATAGCCTTCTTAGGCAGTGGGGTGTCCTTTGTTTTCTCAGGCTGTGTCACATTTATTGTTCTACTTCTCAATTTGTATTGTTTATGCACTTCAAAAACAGCTGTGTCATAGCCTTGTTTTAAATCAAATGACTCACCTGATTTAGTTTGGAACTGCTTGGTGTCATCATCCTTATTATCCTCCTGACTCAGAAAAACTTTTTGATCATCATTCAAGCCCATCAAGTTAATGTGAGTATCATCTATCTGCTCATTTGAAGTGGATGCTTCAGCATAGTTTTCTTGGAACGGAGGCCTAATCTCTGGTTCAGAGCTAGCCTTGCCAAAATTAGAGTTTTGATTTCTTCTAAAATTGGGATTCCTGATAGGATTATTATGTGGTGCTTCCCATGATGACTTCCTCTCAACTGATTCTACTCTGTCACCTAACCTATGCATACCAGTGATTATTGCATCTAGTTTCTGATCCCAGCCTGAAGGCTCTTCTTTGAAGGTAGTCTTTCTTTCTGTTCTGGTCCTATTTCTCTTAGATATCAGGTTGGCTTCTACACTGACTGCTATATCTTGCATCTCAGCTAAAGTTCGGGGAGCCCTTTCTCTTAATTGGTATGCCATATCTGAATCAAACCCATCAGGAAAGGTGTATAGAGCTAGATCAGGTGGGGGTCTGAGATTTTGGGGAATAGCATTGTAGACATTGTTGAACCGAGCACAATAGTCCAAGGAAGTTTCTTGGGGACCTCTTTTGATAGTATTGTATTCAGATAAAATATGAAGTGGATCCTTTTTCTTCTCCCATTTGTTGATAAAGGTTTGATACAGGGCTTTAGGGTCAGCTATGGAGTTTGCTGGGAGTGACCTAAACCATGATCTTACATCTCCTGTTAGGCTTTGCACAAAAATTTTCATTCTAACCCCATCATCATCTATCTCATAATTTTCAAAATAGTCCTGCATTTTCTTAGTATGTTGAAGGGCTGGATAAGAGCCAGTACCATCAAAATATGAAATCTTGCTTTGGTAATCTTGAGGCATAGGCCCTGGATTGGCAGGTAACTGCAATGGAGCATATCTATTAGCCATGTTTGGTGGGATAATAGGGATAACAGGAACGAATGGGACAAGTGGAGGAAATGGGATGAGAAGGGTATGTGTAGTTGATGGAGGGGTTGAAAGGACACCTTGAGAAGTGGATGAAGAACTAGGAGAGTGTGGAACGGTGGTATGAGGATGTAAAGAAACCTTAGCAGGGGTTGGAATATTAGTTTGAAACCCTGCTTCAGAACTTGAATCTGATAAAGTCCCTTCTGATTTTTGTTTCTTAAGGATTCTTGAAATCAAGTTTGGATTTTGGAACTCAGGTGATGGATCTGGATCTGGGTTAGATCTTGTATAACGCGTTTTCTTCTTAGGAGCTAGTTTCTGTGATTTTCTTTAGGAGAATTTTCTAAGAAGTATTGATATTTGACAAGGACTAATCAAGTATAGAACAATTGTATGGAACTTGAGACTGAATAAAGATTGACTGAGGCAGCATTTATATAGTCCTGCAAATTCAAAGCAGAGGCAGTTTCTAAGGCTGTCTGGTTGTCACTCAAGCTTTATCTACAATATTAAGAATCAGACAGGGGTTTATGAATTTCATTCAGCTCCCCAGTCAAGTTGCCATTTATGTTAACACCCAGGTTGTTCCCTTTGACTCCTGAGGGAATACGGCCGGGGTAACCACTAACCAAGCTTTGGATTACAGGTCCTAGCCTACCTGTAATCAGATAGGGCTCTCTCTTTTAGTTTTATCTTTGTTTTTTTGAAGATTTCAGGCTAGTTATGAGGTGAGAGTTTTGTTTAAATTCTGGTTGTAGGCTATTGTTCAAAGAAGGGCAAGCAAGCATCAAATGAGTTCAGTCCATTGGGCATGTGGAGTCCAGAAATGAATAGGATTTGGTGTCTGTGATGAAGAGAGGTTCACTGCAGTGCTAGATGGGTATTCATGATACAAGCTTTGATTTTTAGAAAATAAACAGTAGAAATTACACCAGGAAAGGCAATTAAGAGTTCTTTCACAGTGCAACAGGAAATGAAGAATAAGTCCTACTCAGCAGCAATAGAGAATTACTGAATAAAGATTTATCATGTGATTAGAGCAAATAGGAGCATTTAAGAATTCCATAGTTGCAGCTAACCCTGAAGAAAACATATTTAGTAGTAAGGATTGAGTTTAGGGTGTCTTTAATGGACAAATCCTGAAACTAGTCTTTTACCTTCCTACTAAGATTAATCACCATACTCCATAGACAAAATTATACAAGAAATGAAACACAAATACAGTTAGAGAACACTTATTGTATCACACCATAACACGAGAATCCTGCAGCAGTCAATAGTTTCATCACAACACTTCCAAGCTAAACATATCTTCTGGAAACCAACAGCTCCTTTGTATTATATCTTTCAGAGGATATACAGCCGAGTTCTCTTGAACCAATGAATAACAACAACCCCCAATAAGCTAAGCAGGGGTGCATATATACAAAATATCACAAAAATATCTCAGTTCTGAGTTATTGCATAATAACTCCTCCTACCAACTTTCTAAGATATTTCTTACAAAATTTAAAGCTACTTTAATGAATATACAACAGTTGTTTGCTGTTTTTCAGAAGTTCTTGACTTTTGAGGGCAACTGGGTCTGTTGGGTGCTTCGTGTTGATTCTGAGTAATAAGCCCTTTATTGCTTTGTCGTGATGTAGCTATCTCGGCCCTGTCATTGCATCTATCGGTGTTGCTTTAGTGTCCAAATTTGTTTGCTGAGTTGGCTCTGTCCACTCCTCTCCAGTCATAATGAATATATCAATTTTCTGAACATGATGACTTATAATTGATGTACAAAAATTTGGTGAAAAATTGTTTCTTCACAGCAATGTCTGTATCATGCTTGTCCACCATTCCTGAGTAGGCAACTGATGTCTCAAAATTGTGCCTAAGGTTTCATCTACCTCAGTATATTTGTAGTAATTTGGAGGCACTTCAAATAAATGTCTAATCTCATTCATGATAAAAAACAAATTCTTTATTCTGTCATAGAGGCTCTGCCCAGATGCAGGCCCTGTTTCCTCTAGAGCACTTGATGCTGCAGTGATCTGATTGGTAGCAAATGTATTTACCCTCTTGGCATATTTTTCATGAGAAAGTAACTTTCCTGCACTGTTTAGTAAGCTGGGAAGGCCTCTGTTATGCAGTGCTGTAAATTTCTCCACGAATTTGTTCACTTCTGTCTGCATTTCCTGGCATCTTCTGTCCAATGTTTGCACAAGATTTCTCAAAGTGAGCACCCTTTTTACTAGTAAGATGGTATCAGTTCTGCTAGAGATACCCATTGCTGCCAGCTGGGGGCCTGTGCGGTTGTTAAGGACATTGATCATCCTATTGGCTATCTCAGGCATATTGCCTAGAGATGCCCTTGCTTTTTGACTTTCCTTGTGGGCCTTGCCTATGATATCTATATGCTCATGGATGGTTTCAATATATTGCCATTGATCTGTTATAGACTGACCAATATTGGCCCATAGGACTTTCTTGATTTCAGCTACAACTTTGTCAAGAGAGAGCTCTTTCTCCAGTTCTTTTATTTTCTTCTCAAGAGCCTTTACCTCTCTTGTCTTTTCAGATACACTCTGCTTTGATTTATCATATTTTTCATTAAGTGTAGCCAGTTTTTCCTTGGCCTCATTTAGTTCTGCCATCTGGGCCTCCAGAACTTGAAGTTCTTTCATCATATTTTGCATATCAAGGCTGGGTGCCTGTCCTGATGTTGTTGTTGATGCTACTGCCGTATTTGGTGCTGATGTTGAAGGGCCTATCCCAGTTGTTTGTCCTGTGGGAGGACTTATAATTTGAGGAGGCTCCTCAAGGTTAATTACTGGCTGAGGGGGCTGAGATATCTGCCCTCCTTCTTTATGTTTCAGGGCTGCCTGTAATGCACCCTCTATTGCTACCAATCGTCCTTCTGTTTCTACTAATTGCTTGTGTAATGTGAGCAGCATGGCTACTACATCTTGATCCTTTCTCTGCTGAGCAACATCTAATGTTTGGGGGTGAAGGGTTGCTGGAATTTTGACCATCTTCCTTAAAGCTGCTATATTCTCCTCTTTTTTCTTTAGTAGTACCTGCACAGCTTTGGGATCACTTGGGTCATGCCCAAGCTCTATAATGATATCTTCCAAAGACCTAATCCTGTTGTCTTTGGCTTGATAAGATGCTTTCTCCAATTCTAGTTGGGCAGTAGTATTATGGAGAGAATTCTGCAGTTTGTGGGCTAGAAATGTTTTATCTGCAAGAGTGGAGTAGACCATCTCACCCATTTGCTTATGTAGCTCTATTTGGTCCATTGGGTGGATGTCCTTTGCAAACACTTCTAGGTTGGTCCTGATATAATCTGCAGCTGACTGTGGTTGCAACATGGTAGGCATGAAATGGCTCATAGTCATCTTCCCTTCTGTAATGTCATATGCTGACATGAGCCTCTGCTGGTTTGTGGGAGAAATCTTGAGCAAATGATTGTAAAGCTGGAGTCTGACTGGCTCATTCCTTTTCTTAATATCAATAAATTGCTGCTTAATGCTGGATTCTACCCTTCTTTGCTGGCTTGAGGAGCTTACTTCTCCTCCAAGTGGTCTTTCTTGTTCCTGTTGGAAGGAACTAGCTGATGCTTCCATGTTAGGGGGGCCCATACCTATGGATGGCCCAATAGGCATCTCTTCTTCAGAAAAAGGGTTTAATCTTTTCCTTTTCTCCCCTTGTTGACTTGCTGATGTAGTGAGGGGAGTTTTTTGCTGTCTGTCCCTCTTTCTAGTTCTTTTTTCATTTATTGGGGTTTGAAGTACTGAGGTATCCATTGTCGTTTCCTGCCTTGGAGGCACACTTCCTTGAGCCTGTTTCTCTGTGGATACAGGGGCCTCAGCCATTTCCTCTTGCTGTTCATTCTGTTCTTTCTGTTGTTCTGCTGTTGGGCGTGTCTGCTCCTGCTCCATTTCTTTTCCCTTATCTGTGCTAGCTGTTTGAGTAGTTTGAGCTGCTTGCTGGGGAGCTGTAGAAGATGAGGCAGCTGCTACAAGTTGAGTATGATAAGAAGAAGAAACCTGTCCACAATATTCCAAGTCAGCTTCCTTCTCAAGTTTCTTTGCTTCTTTTTGTGCTATTTCCTCTTTAGTACTTGCCTCTTCTAGAGTGCCCTCTTTCCATCTTAACAGATTTGCATATTTTTCAATATGAGGCAACCTGATATGATCATAGCTAGCCATTTTATATTTGACCCTTCTAAGACTAATGAAATGATTGGGATCATAGGGCATCCAGAGGAAACTGGTTTGCAACTCGAGGCTCTCTAGGATCTTATCTGCTTCTTTCCATCCTTCTTCCCTTTTATTATAAAGAAATGGGCCTAGCTGGTTTCTGACTTTGAGTTGTACCTTCTTATTTTTGCTGTGGAAATGGACCATGTCTGCATTTCCAAATTGTCTGAAATATTCTAAGGCAAAGAGTCTCATAGGGACATATATTGGTAGCCTATATGGGGCTAACTCACAACCATATATTCTGATCACTGTATGGTGTTGGTAAAAGTACCAATCCCCAATGCTGTAGGCCTTTGAGAGCTGGAGGATTCTTTGCATCTCATCTGTCAATCTTGGAGGAGGGGCACTCAATAGCAAGGACATAGCTGGATGGATAAAAAGGTCTATGAATTCACAGTAGCTATATGGTGAATAAGATGTGTGATGAAAGATTGAAGTCCAAAATACCACAGACCTTGGGTTTCCCTGAGCATCAAACTTCTTGAGAGTAATAGGGAAGCTATCAGGCTGATAAAATAGGAACAAGTGATAGATGTAAGAAGTGTATCTAAACACCCTTTCCCTCTCTAAATTCATCAATTGCTCATGAATTTTATTGGCAATGTATGCAGCATAATCATAGTGAACAGAAGGAGGCTTTCCAGGGGAGAAGATAGACATCATTTCCATAATGGTTTCATCAGCATCCTCAGCTGACCTGTAACCCAGAACATAACTGATCATATCCACAAGCAACTTGCCCAACTCATTGAAATATACATTTCCTATAGGAGGGGTCCTCACAGTTTGAGAGCCTGATTCAATGAATAGCTGATTAATCTTTATGATTTGGGCACTGGACAGCTTGCCTCCTTGGTCTATTAAGTGCATCATGGATAGAGGAGTCAATGGCTTTGTAGTGTGAAAGTGCAGCATTTGATTTATAGCCTCAGGGGTGACATGGAACAAAATTGAACCTGAGGGATTGAGGACAGCTCTTTGACATGGATCATAGTTGGCACTGCATCGATGAATTAAATCTGGGAGGACATTGACTTGAGGAAGATTGAAAATGGGCAAATTGGAGTCCCAAATCCCTAGAATATCAGTTCCATTGAGGTGATTGGCTTTTAGCTCATTGAGTACATGAATATGATATTTGTTGTCCATTGAGATTACTTCTGTCATCTGGTAGTCTCTATCACCCAGGGCTTGCCATTCTAGCTCTCTGTGTGGGGCATTTAAAGGTGGAATGTTTAGAGCTACTGGTGTCTCCATGGTCCACTGACACTTGGAATTGGATTTGAACTTGATTTTCTGGGCACAGTGATACAGAGCAATGTTTTTTCCAGAAGCAAGGCAATTTGCAGGGGAAACAGGGTGAATTAGGGTGAAAACAAGTTGAAATGCTCCTGAAAAGGTTTAATGAGCAAATACTAGGATTTAAGAGTTGTTTTCCTGGTGGACTTGTGTAGCAGAGGTTTTAGTTTGCGAATGCGCAAACAGACTGTAAACTTGTGGAGATTGGACACAATGGGGACTTCTTTGAGGGAAATTGGGCTTACAGAGTGGAGAAAGACCAATGTTTCCTGAAGATTTGTTGAACTTACAGTGTTTTTTCGTTTCTTAATTTCCTCAGAGAACTATGGGAAAAACCAGGCACGAAGGGGAAACTTTGATAAATACCTGGTAAACTCGAGCAATGGTGGCAATGCAAGCGAATTGAGGGCGCCCACGGTCTTTAAATCAACTTCTGCAGGTTGGCGGCAAGAACGTCATTAAATTTCATGCAGGAGGCATAACAGTCTTTTGGTGAAAAATGCGAAAAAGCGCGATTTTTGGCGAAAATATTGGAAATTTGGCTTTTGGCGCGCTTTTTTGGATGACGTCAGCATGACGTCATAGGTGGGGTCATGGTACGGAATGATGATGTGGCGGTCTGTGAGTGGTCCACGTGGACGGGGGACGTGGCAGACAGCTCGGGGAGATGGCGGGTCCGGTGTTGATGTGGTGCTGACTCGGCAATGGCGTGGAGCTGACGTAGGGCCAACTGGGCGGGTGGTAAGCGGAAGGCGGTAAGCGGTATTATCGGACCACTTAAGGTACGGGCACGGTATTGGCAGGAGGCTGACCGATACAACTCAGGAGTGACGTGTGTCTGAGCCCTGACATCACCCTCTGACAAATTTCGGGTGCTAACGTACAAGCGTTGGGGGCGGTCCGATATTGATGTGAGCCGTCGGATGGGAGGGCCCATATCCGACGGTTGACGAGAAGCAAAAGTGAAAGGATAATACGGCGGGGCCCGACGCATTATTTTAATAATTTTCTTTTGTTTTTTGTAAAATGCGCATTATAACAAAAACTTTGGATAGGCGGAAAAAGTGGGTTTTAACAAGGTTTTTGCAAATAGCGCGGGTAAAGCATTGTGAAGGGGTTGTAAGGGGATAAGGGTAGGGTTTAGGTTATTAAACCAACCAGGAGTTGGTTTAATCCCCGACTTTAAACAAACCATATAAAACAAGACTTTGTTTCTGCATGGCTTTCCAAGATTTGAACATATGGCTATAATGCCAAAGGGGAAGGACAATATATACTTTGGGGATTTTTGTACACAATAGTGATATAGTAATAGGGAAAGGGGAACATAGGGAGTTAAGTATAGATAGAGTTAGTAGTTAGTATTGGATGGGAGATATAGAAGAGGGGAACCAAACACTAAGTTTTTAGGGAACAAACTTAGTTAGGAGAGTAGATCAAAATGAAAAGATTTTTACACAAGAAATGTGGCTCTTTATGAAACAAGAATCAACAAATGAGTTTGATTTCTCACATGAACCAAGGTGGTATTGGGATGTTATCAAGGAGTTTGATGGGGGATGATTGGGAAGTTAGACATGCTTCACTTTGTTGCTACAAAACAGCTGAATAGGAAGATCTGCACTGGCCACCATGTGTTTCCTTTGTTTAGGCCAGAGATATGAAAGAATTCATGCTTCTGCAACCCCATCTACCTACCCATTCTATTGCCTAGCATTTTTTATTACTTCAGGGAGGGTGCACTTAGACTAGCAAACACTCAATTGCTCTTTTTCTTTTCTTTTTCCATTTTCTTTTGATTTTCTATCTGAGGCTAGCCTTATTACTTCCAAGGCCCCAGATTAAGCAGTTGGGAACCTTCATTCTCTACCTAACTACTCATCTGCCAAGATTGAATAGTTTGGACAGATTTCTTTCTCTAATCTACGACAAAAATTGAAATATGGCATGACCCAGTTTAGACTGTTGGATCACCCATTCAGAAGTAGGACAGCATCAAACAACTGTAGATAGTTGTTTCCCAAAAATATGATATCTTTGCATCACCAAAGTAGAGCATATTTGGCACTTCCTCTGCCAATAATGAAAAATGAAACCTATTGGTATAGGTAGCTAACATGACCCTAACATGCCCTCCCCCTTAAAACTAGCCTTGTCCTCAAGACTGAAGCTGCAGAAACTACTGAAGAATAGTGGCTGGTTCCCAAGTTGAATCTTCCGGAGAGGTGTCTTTCCATTTGACGAGGACTTCCCTAATGATGCGGCCCCGCAAATGCCTGTCTCATGTGTCTAGGACTTGTTCACGTTGGAGCCAGATTGAACCTTCTTCGTTCAATTCAGGTAGACTGGTTTGAATTCTGCAATTGTTTCCAATCACTTTCTTGAGGCACGAGACATGGAAAATTGGATGGATTTTTGCAGTAGGTGGCAAAGCCAACTTGTAAGCCACTTCTCCAATGCGCTGAAGTACTTGGTATGGTCCATAGGATTTTGGAGATAGTTTCTGACAACCCTTGTCTTTGAGTGATGTTTGCTTATATGGTTGCAGCCTCAAAAAGACCTGATCCCCTTCTTGAAATTGGTGCTCTGAGCGATGTTGGTCTACCTGTTGCTTCATGCGGTTCTGAGCTTGATGACGATTCTCTCTAAGATGGGCGAGCATGGTTGCGCGATGTTGTAGGAGTTGATCCACTGCTTGTACTTTTGAGCACCCCTTGAGATAAGAAGTAGGGGAAGCAGGAGTTGACCATATATTGCTTCATAGGGAGTGATTTTGGTGGTGGCATGATAGTTGGTGTTATACCACCATTCAGCCAGAGGTAACCACTGTACCCAAAGGTGTTGCTTTTCTGAAGTGAAACACCTAAGGTAGGTTTCCAGACATTTGTTGAAGGCTTCAGTTTGACCATCCGTTTGCGAATGATAGGAAGTACTGAGTTTTAGTTGAGTGCCTTGTATCCTGAAGAGTTCCTGCCAAAAATTACTGGTGAAGATCGGGTCGCGATCGGACACAATAGAAGTGGGCATGCCATGCAATTTGAAGATCTGATCCATGAAAGATTGAGCGACCAAAGTTGGTGTAAACGGGTGGGGTAGGGCGCAGAAATGAGCATACTTCGACAGTCTTTCCACAACCACCATGATGACTGACTTGTTCCCTGACTTTGGAAGACCTGTAATGAAATCCATAGAAACCTCTGTCCAAATTGATGCCGGGATGGGCAATGGTTGTAATGTGCCTGGTGTGTTGACGGTTTCCCCTTTGTGGTGTTGACAGATATCGCATTATGCTACAAAAGTAAGGATGTCCTTTTTCATGCCTGTCCAAAAAAATGATCTTCTGGTGTGAGCATACGTCTTCTGAAAGCCCGAATGTCCTCCAATGGGATATGAGTGCAATTCTGCCAAAATGCGACTTTTGAGGGTGGATGTTGGTGATATTACGACTTTGTCCTTGTAGCGAAGAATATCATCCTGCCACGAGTAGCCCTTGGTGGAATTTGGATCTACCTGCAATTGAGAAATGAGTTGGGAGAGCCCGGGGTGTGAAAACCATTCCCTGCGAGCCTCTTCGATCCATTCTGGAATGGGGAGGGAAATTGCTAGCAGAGTACTTTCCTCCTCAAATTGGCGAGATAATGCATCTGCTACACTATTGTCTTTCCCTTTCTTGTAAATGATCTCATAATCATATCCCAGCATTTTGGCGAGCCATTTATTTTTTTGTGGGGAGGATAGGCGTTGCTCCAAAAAATATTTAAGACTGTGATGATCTACGCGGATTTGGAAACGTTGCCCCAATAAGTAAGGTTGCCAGGTCTCTACTGCATGTAAGATGGCCATCATTTCCTTCTCGTAGGTAGATTGGCCTAGATTCCTCCCACTTAGTTGTTGGCTTGTGAAGGCCAAAGGTCGCCCTTCCTGCATTAAGACTGCCCCAATACCTATACCCGAAGCCTCACATTCAATGACAAAAGATTTGGTGAAGTCAGGTAGTGCTAAGACTAGAGTGGAACACATGGCATTTTTTAGAGCTGTAAATGCCTGTTGTGCTTCCTCATTCCATAAGAATGATTTTTTCTTTAGGAGTTGAGTGAGGGGCTTCACTATGCGACCATAGTTACGGAAAAATTTACGATAATAGCCTGTGAGACCCAAAAAACCTCTCAAGCTCTTCAAGGTATTAGGTTGAGGCCATTCCTGCATTGCCTAGATATTTTTGGGGTCCACCTTGACACCTTCACGCCCCACAATGTGGCCCAAATACTCAACTTCTTCCATGCCAAACGAACACTTGGACATCTTGACAAATAATTTATGCTTGCGGAGCAGCTGCAAGAGTAGATCTACATGCTGAAGATGTGCGGCCCAAGTGCAACTATAGATGAGGATGTCATCGAAGAAGACAAGGACAAATTTCCTGAGACATGGTTTGAGAATGTGGTTCATAAGGCTCTGAAAAGTAGAGGGGGCATTAAAAAGACCAAATGGCATGACCAGGAACTCATAATGGCCTTCATGAGTTCTGAAAGCAGTCTTGGGAATGTCGACTTCCTTCATGCGAATTTGGTGGTAGCCTAAGCGAAGATCCAGCTTAGTGAAGAATTGAGCCCCATTGAGTTCATCCAGCAAATCGTCAACCATCGGGATGGGAAATTTATCTTTGATTGTCAACTTATTGAGGGCCCTGAAGTCGGGACACATCCGCCACTCCCCATATTTCTTGAGCACCATGACCACTGGGGATGAATAAGGACTAATGCTGGGACGAATGACACCTACTTCCAAAAGTTCCTTGATGATTTTTTCTATTTCATTCTTTTGGGTGAACGGATATCTGTATGGGCGCACATTTGGGGGTTGGGCCCCTGGAACCAAGGTGATGCTATGATCATGTTCCCCTCACGAGGGTGGAAGCTCATGAGGCTTGTCAAAGACCGGCAAATGGTTATTTAAAATTTGTTGCATCTCAGGATGAATTGGCAGAGACTTGGTTTCAACTGCCTGGATGGCATTAAATTGAGCTACAACTCCATGATTGCCCTTTTTTAACAATTTTTCCATCCTATGCGAGCTGATGATAGAGGGAGCTCCCGCCTGGAGTCCACGGAGGGTATGTGTGTAGTTGTTCTGCTTAAAACTCATATATAATTCCTGGAAATCCATTGTGATTGGCCCAAGAGTGCGGAGCCATTCAGCGCCGAGGACAATGTCGCAACCCCCCATGTGTATGGCAAACATGTGGGTTTTCAACTAATAATCCCCCATTTGAAGTTTGACATTTTCACAGCGGCCTTCACATTTCATTGTGCCCCCATCCGCAATTTGGACTTGGAAGTTAGAAACTGCTCGTACAAAACAATGCACTGCTTCTGCGACTTTTTGATGGATGAAATTATGTGTACTTCCACTATCAATCAAGACTAGTACTGGTCGATGTTTAATAAAACCTCTGATTTTAAGAGTTTGAGGGGAAGAAATCCCTGCCAAAGCATGCAGCGAAATAACTGGTTCGTCAGAGACATTGTCCTTTTGGTTGTCTTCTTCTAGCGCCTCATGTTCCTCAAGTGGTGGATCTTCCTCTGTTGAGCTGTAGTCAGTGGCATCAATTTGAAAAAATTTGGGCTCCTTGCATTTATGACTTGGGGAGTATTTTTCATCACATTAGTAATATAGTCCTTGCTTTCTTCTTTCGGCCATTTCCGCAGGTGACACCTTTTGGACCTTAAGTGTTTGAGTCATGTTGTGAGCCTGTGGGGGGCGACCTTTAGCGGAGAAATTAGGGCGACTGTACTGGGCTGCTAATGCACGTTCCACGTTACGAGCTACCTTGCAAGCCTTCGTCCATGTGGGAGGGTGGTGTAGTAGGACTTGGGCTTTGATGGCTTCTTTAAGACCGCTGATAAAACATTTCGTGTAGAACACATCTGAGAGACCCCAAGTGCGGAAGGTTAAGGCTTCAAAAGCTGTAATATATTCATCCACTGTACCAGTCTGTCGGAGCTTAGTAAGACGACCCAAAAAAGAAGATTCTTGGTCAAAGCGATCTTGAAGAGCTTTTTTGAATTTGGTCCAAGTCATAAAAGGTCCATTGCAACGTTGATGCCATTCCCACCATTGCCACCTTTCATTGTCCAAGTACATGCTCCCCACCATAAGCTGAGTCGCATCATCTAAGATGTTACTGAGATTGAAATACTGCTCCATTTGTGCTATCCATGCCGATGGGTGAGAACCGTCAAATTTATGCATATCCAACTTGGGAGGTCGCTGACAGGGTTGTTGGTGGGTGTGCCAGACGTGAGGAGAGTGGCTAGACTCACCCTCATTGTGTCCATTGCCATTATACGCCTCCTCATGGGCTTGCTCCTTGCCCTTCTGGATCTGGTTCTCGACCAGGCTACTTAGTCGGTTAAGTTGAATGTGGAGGGTTTGCACGGATTCTTCAAGTTTGTTCATCCTTTCATTGGCCATCGCTTGAGCTCTAGTTTCTACCATACACCAACCTGATGTTTTTTTTTTTTTAAATTGGGACCGCCTAAAAAAAATTTCACTAAGAATTGAATGGTACCACCATGCTTAGCTTGTTGTCCTGATTCTGATGGGCTAGATCACCAATAAGCGCCCCCGAAGATCTCAGACTTTTTTTTTTATTTTTTTATTTTTTTCTTTTCTTCTTCTTCTTCTTCTTCTTCTTCTTCTTCTTCTTCTTTTTTTTGAAAACTCCTAACGGAGTTTTACACCTTCTTTATCAATACTGCAGTCGCCAATTCCTCAAAATGTCAATGCGCCCAAAAGTCCTGCGAAAATTATACCCCGATATAGGAACCCTTCACAACGACTACGATCTGGTGGATCTAAGAGATCTAAATGGCGGATCAGATAGCTCTGGGCGGTGGAACAGACTGCTGCTGCAGATCTGATGGATCTAATAGATCGGAATGGTTGGTCTGCTAGAACTTCGGAACTGATGTCTGCTGCTGCTGCACCTCTATGTGCGCTGATCTGGCAGATATGATGCGTGATCCCCAGATAGAAAAGGGAACTATGGTCTTGAGGAGTGTCAGGTGCTACAAATCGCAATATACATAAGGGTCTGACAGTAGTACTCGGCCCAATGTTTCAGGGCTCTAACTAAGGAGGATCAACCGTACCCTTAGCCATACAACCCGACTACCCTATTCTCGGTGTACTGTAGCAGCAAGACGGCCGAAGGTTTATCTATGGCGAGGTTGCAGAGGAGCTAAGGGGCTTCCGATATACCTAAAAGGTACTTGGAAGACAGTCCGTACGCGGTTCTGTCTAATGCGCTACTACTCGAAGGGGTACCCACAGGGGTTACAAGGGAGTCCAACAAGCGTGACCACCTCTTGTATTTCCTGCGTGCATGCCTCCCCAAATCCGCAGGTTTATGCGCTCAACGACAGATCCCGTGGTTTAAAGATGCGAGAACACGTCTCTAGCCAAAAAAAAAATTCTACGAAATGGAGATCCCACCGGCCCTGGAAAGTGCTCTGATACCACTCATTATGCTCTTAACCTGCAAAAGATACCCAAATACAGAATGTGCGAAGAAAGATACCCAGAACATTGAACAGTGAGAGACAATAGAAAATACTTAATTATTGAGAAAGAAATGTTCACTGGCCTCTTTGAGGGGGCAACCTCCAATAGAGCAAAGCTCGATACAAAAATAAGACACGATGCTCCTCGCAGGGAGTCTCTATCCTTTATATATGACTCATACATGCAATACCAAGGATCAATACCATGGGTTTTATTATTACCATCTATCTAATACTACGGCCCATTTGCAACTAACTGTGGTCCCGTCATTAATTGTGGGATAACCACTTACAATTATTAATGTGGGCTTTATTGACTCTTGACTATGACTCGATCCCATTACATAAATAAGGGGGTTAGGGTGGGACCCTAACAGTTACTCAACCCAAATGGCATCACCAGCCATTCATACAAACCTTCATTGGTTTTGAAATTTGTTTTCCATTCGTCCCCTTCTCTTATTCTGATCTTGTGGTATCCACTTTTTAGATCTATTTTTGAAAAATATGCTGCTCCACTCAAGCAGTCCATTATGTCATCCATCCATGGCAATGGGAACCTATACCTGATGGTAATTTTTTTTATGGCCCTTGAATCAATACACATCCACCACTCTCCTCCTTTCCTGGGAGCTAAAACTATCGGAACTTCACAAGGACTTAAACTTTCCTGTATCAATCCTTTGTCTAGCAATTCCTATACCTACTTCCTGATCTCTTCATTGTCCTTAGGACTCATCCAGTAAGCAGCTTTGTTTGGTAAACTAGCTCTAGGAATGAAATCTATGTGATGACTGATACTTCACTTGAGCGGTAACTTATCTGGTAAATCATCCACCACAATATCATTGAATTCCTGTAACAAATCCTGAATTTCTTCAGGTAAGTCAGAAATTTCAGTGTGTAACAACACTGCTCTTGACCTCCTTACAATGGCATACTTCATCTCATTATCTTCAATATGTTTTAAAAATTATTTTCCTCCCATCAGCAACGCTTTAGCTCCACTAGCCTCTATTGTTTCTTCTTCCTTGATGGGTACAAGTGTATGCTTAATCCCATCCTTAACAAACTTGTAGTAGTTTGTCTTTCCATCATGAACCAGTTTTCAGGAATACTACCATGGTCTACCTAGCAGAATATGACACACGTCCATAGGCATAATATCACAAGTTACCTTGTCCCTATACTTACGAATATGGAACTCCACCTCACACTGTTCATCAACTAACAGTTGATATCCTTTCTATAACCAAGAAACCTTATAGTGAGTGGGGTGCTTCAACCTTTTCAAACCCAAATTCTCCACCATCTTTGTAGCAACTAGATTATCAGTGATTCCATTGTCTATAATTAGTTTGCAGCATTTTCTGTGTGACTTACACAAGTCCGGAATAATGCCTTTCTTTGGGTTTGGTCAGCTGTCCCTTTTGCCAGTTTCAACAGTACATTATTCAAGACTAAGTCCTCTCCTGTCTCCGGTAGATTCTCTATCTCCTGTTAGACTCCGTCTTGTCAGCCCACTGCAGTCAAATTCTCCAAAGTTCATTCCTTGTTATGCGCAGTCACTGATGTTATTGTGGTCCAGAAAAGAGTCATTTTAATTCTTGAGGAAGGTTCAGTAAGTTTTTCAGGGATGTCATCGTCAATAATGTGAGATTGATTCTTCTTCAAAACCCTGTTTTGAAGAAGAAATCATTAAATGTGTTTTTTTTTTAGAATATGTAATTTGTCAAAATGTTTCAAATTCTCTAGCTCTTCAAATGCCAACAGTCAATTCGCACCGCTTGAGTTCAAGTCTTCAGCAGGACAGCTCCTCTATTCTATATTCAGTCAAATGGAATCGAATAATATTGGATGAGACACATTTTATCAAGGAAGTTGTAGCTGTTGTATTGGAGATCCAGGAGTTTGTATTGCAGCCATATCATGCCCATTATTACAGTCCTTGCATTTGCTCTTCTGTTAGTAATGAAACGCTTTGAGAAATTGCAGTTGCTTGTACAGTTTTCCGTTTTCTGGATGCAGCCATAGAAAATTCACATGCAATTATTGTTGATGGAATGTCGCTTGGGCTTGTTTTTTTTGGACAACAACCTTAAACAAATGTTTTTAACATCAGCTCTTCAGTGATTTGTTGTCGGGTTTCTCCAAAACAGAAAGCACTCGTGACAGAACTTGTACGCCATGATGGCCATAAAATTTGTTTAGCTATTGGTGATGGTTCAAATGATGTTGGTATGATTGAGAAAGAAAAGATTGAAATGGAGAGCTGAAAGGCTGAAGCCGTGTTTTCATAACCGTGGACAGTGTTTGGAGGTGCACGCTACCAACTTGAGGCGCGCTACCCATTGGGCAGGGGTGCTACTCATATAGCGACAGAGCTAAAAAAACAATTTCTTGCACCCATCCTCGTATCAAATCGACTCCTTCAATTTGCAAAGATCTAAAAGGGATAATCTTACAACAGATATCCAGTGAAGATGGGGACGGAGTATGCAATCCTCGCATATCTATGGAGTGATCTCGAGGTAGGGGAATAGTGACTGTCAATCATTTCGCATCGAACAATAAACATGGTGTCTCAGTTGTGCAATGTCCATTTTCCTTCTGCATATCTTGTGCGAGAGGATTTTGCTTCCGAATTAGTTTTATTTCTGGTTACCTTACTGTTTTAGAGGTGCAAACAAAGACTATTACGAAATTATGTAAGCCTTTGACTATAGTCCACAATTAATGAGATGTAGCCTGGCCCCATTATCTATGCACAGGAAGATGATAGAATCATTGTCAAAGTCACTAACCAGACTCCCAACAATACCACTATTCATTGGCATGGAGTCAGGTAGCGACTCACATGTTGGTCTGATGGGCCTGCATACATCAATCAATGCCTAATTCAAGCAGGATAGACATTTACATAAGAATAATCAGGGAACAAAGCTCTGGCATGCCCACATCTCATGGGTAAGGGCAACATTTCATGGACCTATTGTGATCTATCCCAAGACTGGCGTTCCTTATCCATTTCAATTCCCGTATGAGGAACATGTTATTGTCCTTGGAGAGTATTGGTTGATGGATACTCAAGAACTTGAAAGAGAGGTTGTGGAAAGTGGTGGAGGTCCTCCTTCTACAAATTTTTATGTTATAAATGGTCATCCAGGTCCTCTTTATAACTGCTCAGAGCATGATATGTACACCATACATGCAATTCCTGGAAAGACATATCTTCTGAGAATCATCAATGCAGCCCTTAACATGGAACACTTTTTCACCATAGCCAATCACAAGATGACAGTAGTTGAAGTGGATGGAGAGTATACTAAGCCCTTTGTTACAGAGCAGTTGATGATCATACCAAGCCAGACGACCAATGTATTGGTAACTGCAGACCACCAATTAGGAAGTTATTACATGGGAATGAGGCCTTACATGTCTGCTCATAACATATATTTTCAGAAATCTCCTGCACTTGCTCTGTTACAACGTCCAGGGCAGTATACACCTGTTATAATTTTTGGTTTTTTGGATGGTGCATCAAACGGAATTCTGTTCTTCTTGATCAGAGGGCGTAATTTTTGTTCAAAACTATTTTTTATTAAAAATGTTTTTTGAAAAGGCAAACGTAAAGTAAAAAGTCAAAGTCAAAGCTAAATTTGAAACATAGATACTTGCCACAACAGAGTGCACTGTCTATTTTGGTCTTCAGTTACAAATTTAAAGGGTCTTCAGCTACAACTGCCGCCTCTCCATTGGTTATTAACAAACAAATGTAACGCTGCTCCTTTTTAGAGCAGACCTTTCCTATTTTCATCATTTTAGTTGAAACAACGCCCTTGTTTTGGGTCGATCTATTTTCTCCTAGCTGAGTTTTATTTAATGTATTGAAAAATCATTTTGGGAGAGTTCTGAAAGCTGGTGGAGGAGAAAAACAGAGCTTCTATTGTACAGTTTTGACAGAGATTTTAATGAAAAGATACAGCTCTAGCACCTGAGATTCCTGTGGTATGACATTTGACATATGTTTCTTCTCTGTATCATATGTTTCCTTGTTATGTTTACTGTTTCATTGCATAATCATTTCTAGATGAATGCTTTTAAGTAGAAGGCCAGAATCTAGTTTACTGCTCTGCCCTGGAGGAGCGTTCGATATTTGTGTATCTTCTTCAGTCTGTAAAGGACTCATTAATTTAATGCCCTTTTCAGCTATCTTAAACAGTCTTTCCACGCCCTTTAATTTCAATTTAATTGTTAAACTTCATGCTTATCTTGCCTCAGGAGATAATCTGCATTTTTCATTTAATCTCTGCTCTTGCTGTCTTTGCCCCATGCAGCCCAGAAACCCCAATAATTTATCAAAAAACCCCTTTCTATCAATTTACTAGCCTAAAATCAGTATTCCTTATCGGTCATCTCAGCCCCTTTGAAAACTTGTCTACCGAGATAGACCCGGAGAGAGCCCTCTCCTGTCCTTGTAGGGCTAGCTACGAGGTTGAGCTTGGTTTGATGTTGCCTTGAGTTTTGCCTTCCTCAGCCTGAGGCAGATTTGAGCGCTAACATAGTGGCGACCATACTGGGGAAGATGGTTTGTTGTTGATGTGACATTCGACTTGTTGATTGTCTTGTCCCAGTACATGAAATCAAGTTGCAGATCTGATGCTGATGGTGGACAGCAGTCAGACACATATGAAGGCTGAAACATTCACCTGGCGACTCCAACTCAATCCAGACATTCCAGTGCTCACTGATTCACTCATGCAATGGTAGGGTATGTGGGAAACCCTGCACTGTGTGAAGCTGTAAAAGAAGTAAGAAATCAGTTAGCAGATTTTGAAATTAATGAAGATTTTTTCAGTGCCTTGCTTCAATGTTTGAAATCTCCGAAGCTAACTCTTGAAGCTAAAACCGATTTCTGCAAGTTAGTTGTTGAAATAATTGAGAAGGAAATTCAGTATTTGAATGAGCAGATCCAGTCATATGATTTCTGAGACCCTAAAAAGTTCTTGGAAACTCTTCCTCCTTCGAAACAAGAAACAATAGAGTTGCCTACAAATGTTTGCATTGACAGTGTGCAGCTGGAGGTATGTATTGCAGAGTTAGGGAGCAAATGGAGTCTGGCTTTTGCGATCCTATTGCAACATACATGGAAATGTTTTTCAGTTTGACTGACAAATCAAACTGCCTTTTACGTGACCGGGCTCATTACGTGCATGAAGGGCTGCCAGCAGTTACATATGTGTCCTGGTGGAAGCATTCTCAAGCAGCATCATTCTCAAGTTTACTTGAATGGTTGATCTGGCATTTCAGTATTACCTGATCTACTGTTTTTATAGAAAAATAGGGTAGATTTTGTAAATAAATAAGCAGCCATAAGGCAACATTTCGTTCTGAGTTTCATTACAGTTTTAGTGTGAAGTTTTCCGAGTCAGTTTTTTAAGCATTTCAGTCAAGTTTCAGTCCATAAATGAGTTGGAAGTCTCGTGTTGTCTGTTGAAATAATGACTCCATCGCCCAATGGACGGAGGCACTGTCTGCTCTCCCAAAGATCTGCGGTTCTTGGCACCTCCAAGAAGCGGCAGCTGCCATCCCCATTGGAGCCAATGTTAGACTACATCTTGTCAGGCTGCTGCAGTCAAATTCTCCAAAGTTCATTCCTTGTTATGCACAGTCACTGATGTTACTGTGGTCCAGAAAAGAGTCATTTTAATTCTTGTGGAAGGTTCAGTAAGTTTTTCAGGGATGTCATCGTCAATAATGTGAGATTGATTCTTCTTCAAAACCCTGTTTTGAAGAAGAAATCATTAAATGTGTTTTTTTTTAGAATATGTAATTTGTCAAAATGTTTCAAATTCTCCAGCTCTTCAAATGCCAGCAGTCAATTCACACCGCTTGAGTTCAAGTCTTCAGCAGGACAGCTCCTCTATTCTATATTCAGTCAAATGGAATCGAATAATATTGGATGAGACACATTTTATCAAGGAAGCTGTAGCTATTGTATTGGAGATCTGGGAGTTTGTATTGCAGCCATATCATGCCCATTATTACAGTCCTTGCATTTTCTCTTCTATTAGTAATGAAACACTTTGAGAAATTGTAGTTTCTTGTACAGTTTGTCGTTTTCTGGATGCAGCCATAGAAAATTCACATGCAATTATTGTTGATGGAATGTCGCTTGGGCTTGTTTTTTTTTGGAAAAAAAACTTAAACAAATGTTTTTAACATCAGCTCTTTAGTGATTTGTTGTCGGGTTTCTCCAAAACAGAAAGCACTCGTGACAGAACTTGTACGCCATGATGGCCATAAAATTTGTTTAGCTATTGGTGATGGTTCAAATGATGTTGGTATGATTCAGAAAGCAAAGATTGAAATGGAGAGTTGAAAGGCCGAAGCCGTGTTTTCATAACCGTGGACAGTGTTTGGAGGTGCGCGCTACCCATACAGAGTGTGCGCTACCCACTTGAGGCGCGCTACCCATTGGGCAGGGGCGCTACTCATATAGCGACAGAGCTAAAAAAAAAAATTCTTGCGCCCAGTCTCGTATCAAATCGACTCCTTCAATTTGCAAAGAGCTAAAAGGGATAATCTTACAACAGATATCCAGTGAAGATGGGGACGGAGTATGCAATCCTCGCATATCTATGGAGTGATCTCGAGGCAGGTGAACAGTGACTGTCAATCATTTCGCATCGAACAATAAACATGGTGTCTCAGTTGTGCGATGTTCATTTTCCTTCTGCATATCTTGTGCGAGAGGATTTTGCTTCCGAATTAGTTTTATTTCTGGTTACCTTACTGTTTTAAAGGTGCAAACAAAGACTGTTACGAAATTATGTAAACCTTTGACTATAGTCCACAATTAATGAGATGTACCCTGGCCCCATTATCTATGCACAGGAAGATGATAGAATCATTGTCAAAGTCACTAACCAGACTCCCTACAATACCACTATTCATTGGCATGGAGTCAGGTAGCGACTCACATGTTGGTCTGATGGGCCTGCATACATCACTCAATGCCCAATTCAAGCAGGATAGACATTTACATACGAGTTCACGCTGGTGCAGTAGAAGGGAACAATGCTCTGGCATGCCCACATCTCATGGCTAAGGGCAACAGTTCATGGACCTATTGTGATCTATCCCAAGACTGGCGTTCCTTATCCATTTCAATTCCCGTATGAGGAACATGTTATTGTCCTTGGAGAGTATTGGTTGATGGATACTCAAGAACTTGAAAGAGAGGTTGTGGAAAGTGGTGGAGATCCTCCTTCTGCAAATGCTTATGTTATAAATGGTCATCCAGGTCCTCTTTATAACTGCTCAGAGCATGATATGTACACCATATGTGCAATTCCTGGAAAGACATATCTTCTGAGAATCATCAATGCAGCCCTTAACATGGAACACTTTTTCACCATAGCCAATCACAAGATGACAGTAGTTGAAGTGGATGGAGAGTATACTAAGCCCTTTGTTACAGAGCACTTGATGATCATACCAGGCCAGACGACCAATGTATTGGTAACTGCAGACCAACAATTAGGAAGTTATTACATGGGAATGGGGCCTTACATGTCTGCTCATAACATAGATTTTCAGAAATCTCCTGCACTTGCTCTGTTACAATGTCCAGGGCAGTATACACCTGTTATAATTTTTGGTTTTTTGGATGGTGCATCAAACAGAATTCTATTCTTCTTGATCAGAGGGCGTAATTTTTGTTCAAAACTATTTTTTATTAAAAATGTTTTTTCAAAAGGCAAACGTAAAGTAAAAAGTCAAAGTCAAAGCTAAATTTGAAACGTAGATACTTGCCACAACAGAGTGCACTGTCTATTTTGGTCTTCAGTTACAAATTTAAAGGGTCTTCAGCTACAGCTGCCGCCTCTCCATTGGTTATTAACAAACAAATGTAACGTTGCTCCTTTTCAGAGCAGACCTTTCCTATTTTCATCATTTTAGTTGAAACAGCACCCTTGTTTTGGGTCGATCTGTTTTCTCCTAGCTGAGTTTTATTTAATGTATTGAAAAATCATTTTGGGAGAGTTCTGAAAGCTGGTGGAGGAGAAACACAGAGCTTCTATTGTACAATTTTGACAGAGATTTTAATGAAAAGATACAGCTCTGGCACCTGAGATTCCTGTGGTATGACATTTGACATATGTTTCATCTCTGTCTCATATGTTTCCTTGTTATGTTTACTGTTTCATTGCATAATCATTTCTAGATGAATGCTTTTAAGTAGAAGGCTAGAATCCAGTTTACTGCTCTTCCCTGGAGGAGCCTTCAGTATTTGTGTATCTTCTTCTGTCTGTAAAGGACTCATTGATTTAATGCCCTTTTCAGCTATCTTAAATAGTCTTTCCACGCCCTTTAATTTCAATTTAATTGTTAAACTTCATGCTTATCTTGCCTCAGGAGATAATCTGCGTTTTTCATTTAATCTCTGCTCTTGCTGTCTTTGCCCCATGCAGCCCAGAAAACCCAATCATTTATCAAAAAACCCCTTTCTATCAATTTACTAGCCTAAAATCAGTATTCCTTATCGGTCATCTCGGCCCCTTTGAAAACTTGTCTGCCGAGATAGACCCGAAGAGAGCCCTCTCCTGTCCTCGTAGGGCTAGCTACGAGGCTGAGCTTGGTTTGATGTTGCCTTGAGTTTTGCCTTCCTCAGCCTTAGGCAGATTTGAGCGCTAACATCTCCTAGGGTGGTACCTATGCTTCCTCTGTTTGAGAAACATATGCTCCTCTTTGTCCAACCTGTTCACCTTCAGGACACTCAAAGGATTTGTGCCCCCACCTGTGGCACTTGTAACACTGGTAGGCAGCTCCTCTGCCTCTGCCACTAGCTCTTCCTCACTGGTATGGCCTTCCTCTCCTAGTGCTACCTTCCTTTTCTACTGTTCCTGAGGTCTTTTAACTGCTGCCTTCTTCACTGTGGTTGGAAGGTCTACCTCTACCAAAGGATTTTCCTTTCCCTCTACCAGCTCCACATCCTCTTCTGGCATTTTGTTTCCTAGTGATCTTCTCTTCTACCTTCAAGGTACTCTGGTACGCTTCCTCTATGGTTTTTGGAGAAAGAATACTTATCTCGTCCAATATCTCCAAACTTAGGCCATTTACAAACCTTTTTGTTTTTTCTGGGGTGTCCTCCACATAACCTACTCTCAGATTCGCCCAATAAAATTCTTCGATATACTCTTTCACTGTCATTCCCTTCTACTTCAAATTCTGCACCTTTCAATACAGAGCAATCTGATAATGTTTGGTAAAAAACTTACCCTTCATTTTGGCTACCATTCTGGTCCTTTTTTTAATGGGTTGTTTATTTTATCTTATCCTCTCTACTTGGACACTATCCCACCATAAGGCCGAATGTCCTTTCAACTTGGTGGCAGCGAATTTAAATTTTCTATCTTCGTTGATCTCCTCAAATTCAAAGTACTTGTCTAACTCACTAATCCAGTCCAACAGTACTTCTGTGGACAAATTACCATCATAGTTTGAAATCTCAGGCTTTGGCTTACTGCTAGCAAACAAAACCAACTTTAACAACCTGATTTCAGGTCCTTCCTCATCTGATCCATCTGTCGTAGCTGCAGCTTCTTACTCACTGTCATCTCCTCTTTCCAGATCCCTTCTACTTCTTGCTTCTACCGCCGCCATATGGGTACTCAGGATCCTAATCTCCTATCTCAATCCTTCATCTACTACTCTTCAAATAGCTCTCCCACGACCCCTTCTTCCGACTTCCATTTATAGTAAAAAAAAAAAACCTTAACCTACTCTGATAACAAAATTGATGGGACCAACCCTGATGTCTTACGGTCAATAATTAATATATGATTATGGTTGATATTTTTGGCGGTTGGTTGCGTTGATGATGTGCTTAATGATATGGTATTGGATTTTAATGTGGTGAGGACAGTTTTCCTGTCCTCGCGCTCGGCTTCTTCTGCCTCTACACTTTACTATTGAAACCCTAACCTCACTCATTTAGTCACTTGCTTCGGCACTCTGCTACTCCGTCGACAGGGTTCTCTGCCACTGGTTCTATTTGCAATCTATGAGGGTTTGATGGCACTCCGTGAGGGTAGCTGTCTGCAAACCCTTGTTATGAACTCCGCTCCTGTAGCTGTGGGTCTCAGCTGTGCGTTGGCTTTATCGTCTTTATGGTTGTATGGCTCAGCTGTGGTTGTGGTCATTCTCTATCTGCCGATCTTGTATGTGGTTTTGAAGCTTGGCTTCATGGGTACCAAATCTCTTGGCTCTATGAGGTATTGTCTATGTTCAGGTGGTGGTAATGGCTACCTCCTTGGTGGCTCTGCAGGCATTGTTCCAGTTTCACTTCATGGTTGCCTCGGCTTTGTGAATGCACTCATTGTTGTGGTTTTGTTTATGCTTTTGACTCTCTGGGTGATTTCTCCATTGTTTAACTGTCAATTTTTTGGGTTTTCTAGGCCATGATCGTGGGGTGACCCAGCTCTCAACTCCTGTTTGGCAATTTCACAAAGGTAAGACCTCTGTCTATGATTTATAGTTTTGTTTTGTTTTTCTGTTGGTATTAATTATTTTCTCTCCTTGTGAACAGGGGTTGCTCTAACAACTGTGACCTGATCCACGGCTTCTCTGTCTGCACGAGCTCGGCTCCTCTAGTGAGTAGATACTCTGCTAACCCTCGTCTCTGCTTTTCAATTCGTTTAGGGTTTCTTTACCTGGTTGCTGATGGCTTGTTTTGTGGTCACTGCAGGTGCATGTCGAGCCTCTCTGGTCACTGGTCTCTTGTCCTAATACCTGTACACTGTAACGAGTAGGGTCATGCCATGTTACTCCTCTTGTTTTCCTGTCCCAAGCTTTTTGTTGTTTGTCATTTCCATTGGGTCTATAATCGAGGGTCTTAGGGCTTCGGCCTCACTGTCTTCTTAGCACTGTGTAATGATGTCTTCGGCTATGATAACCTTGTAACTTATTTCGCTCGTTGGCTGTCTGCAACACTTTTTGGCTTTGTAATCGAAATTTTTTAGATTTTGGCCTTACTGTTTCTAGCACTGTATAATTATGCCTTCGGGCTATGATGAACCTGTAACTTATATTGGGTCTCTCGTTAAATTACCATCTTGGGGTTTTGGACCACTGTCTCACTGTTCGGTCTCGCAGTTGGTTTGTAACTTTGTCTATATCTTGGACTGTAAATTTTGATACTCTCTCTCTCTCTCTCTCTCTCTCTCTCTCTCTCTCTCTCTCTCTCTATATATATATATATATATATATATATATATATATATATATATATATATATATATATATATATATACATACATAGATTTTGAAAAGAAAGAAATAGTTAGATGCTTGGTACCTGTAAATGCTGGTTACTTTCTTGCTGTGACTGTGTTTGTTTCTTCTGCAAAACTCTCTCTGTCAATTGATGGAATTCGACTAGCCTCTGTCAATATTTACTTCTTCTCTGTACTGTTAGGAAATGAACTCAATTTCTTGTTCTCGGCAACTGTTTTTTTTTCTCAGTGAAACTATGCTATTGTATTAAATTATGTACAAGTAGACATTACAGTCAGAAAAGCAAGTTACCCCAGGCCAACTGTGGCACTGTGGGTTGGCTCCTTGCAACTCCCAAATGGCCCTTCCAGGGGCAGCGTTTCCCTCCGGGGTTGCACCCAGTACATCAAAACACAGTATAATTTTCATTTCAGACCATAAACACTCTCGCAGGAGCTTTTAATCAAAAACTGCCCTCGCAGGGGCGACCCACTTACTAAAACAGAGCATATAGAGACCTGGACATAAAATTTTAAAGACTCAGACTTAAACATGTGACTTAACCCAAATCCAGACACAGAGCGCGAACTAGACAGAAGACTTGAACAAAACCTGAACCAAAAGATGATCGATGCCGCGTGCCGCTGAATGTTAATCCTCGGGCTTCTCCTCAATGATTGGAACCCATCCATATTCCTCAGAGACGTCTTCCCCTGCTTCCTCTACAGCGTTCTTGGAGGAGGACGCTTCCATCTTCTGGTACTGGGCAGGAGCCTGCTCCGGAGCTGCGCCCTCTCGTTCCTCCTCAATTGCCAGAGGTTCAGCGTGTAACGGTGCTTGGCTGCCCTCACCAACTTCATAATCCTTGGATTCCTTAACAAATAGGGCGGAGAGGTGCGCACTGATGCTCCCAAGAGTGAACACAGCAGTGCCAAATGCTGGAAGGGAAGGTGGATTTGAATTGGGGCTCCCCGAGTCCATGAATTGGGAAGCCTGCAAGTGGGTAGCCCCAGCCCTTCGGTGACAGTAGCAACAGGAGCAATGGTGGTGGGCATCCGCTGTTGGAGGGCGTGAGGAGCTCCCTCGACCGGAGCCACGTCTACATGGTATTCTTTCTCTTGGCTTGACCATTTTGACAGAGGAGCTGGCAGCGAAGAACAGAACTTCAATGGCTGGAGGCCCCTGCTCAAGTCTTCTCCCAACACAATGAAGAATTCTTGGTGGTAACCCAAAGTAACCCACAGCTCTGTCACCACGGAGGACAGGAGAGGGAAAATCTTCAACTGCAGCACCTGTAGTAACCACAGCGACTGCCAAAAGGAAACAATTGCCAACACCAACCTGCGCAGCGAGCCTCTCACCCTGAGAATGGTTCGTCCCCATGCCCAGCTTGAATTTAACCAGCTCAACATTCTCTCGAACCTTGGGTGCCATAAATGCGCTCTGCAACTGCTCCAGTTCACCTTCGAATGCATTAACAGCCCTGAGTTAAAGCCTCAGTACTAAATACCCCGACGGCGTTCTGTTCTTCCCTCCTTAAATCACCACGGGGCAGCATATGTAGGTCATGTGGCGTCCGTTCCTCTGCCGTGCGAACACCCGCATCCGGGGAGCCTGCATCTTTTTGGATGAGACTTTTACAATCTTGGGCTTGGGGATGATTTTGTATGATGTCCAAGGTTCCTGAAAGAAGGACCTAGTCATTTTCTACCCCTATGTTGGCCAGGAGATCCGCTATCTGATTGCCCTCTCTTCTTATGTGATTAAAGGAGACGGCTCTGTTATTGCAAAGATACTGTTCCATGCTGTTTAGCCTGGCTTCTAATCTCCATCTTGTGGCAATTTTCCTGGCTTGGGAGCCCTGCTAAATGTGAGTGGCCATGTTGATGATAAGCTGGGAATCCCCTTCCACAATCAGGGGATGGAGACTGAGTTTTTCCGCTAGTAAGAGACCTTGCCAGAGGCCCTCTAGTTCAGTGGAGTTGTTGGTGTCCCACCCTATGTTTCCAAAGTAGATCTGTAGGGGGGTGCCAACATGGTTCCTCAGAATTCCTCCGAATCCTGCAGCTCCCAGATTGCCCTTAGAAGCCCCATCAAAGTTGAGTTTGAAGGAGTTAAATGGGGGGGCCTTCCAACAGCTGTTGTCCTTTGTGTTGCTATCAGCAGGGCGAGGCTTGAGGCCCTCTTGTGGCAGTTGCAGAAGCCAATTGTCAAGGATGTTTTTCTCATTATCTGCTGAAGGGAGATCCTCCTTCGTCCAAGTTCGGAGCAGCATGGTTTCTTTAAGATTCCGGTGTATCTTGTTCCAAATTTCTTCAATAGGAGAGCTCTTGTTTTTGAAAATGCGTTGATTTCTTTCCTTCCAGATATTCCATAGGACTATACCTAGGATGATTTTCCACAGGTAGTTGAGGATCTCACAGTTGTAGGGATTTTTTGGCCATTGCCTTATGGTATTGATGATGTCGTTGTCCCCTCTACCTCTTTTTTGGCATCTGAAGCTCACCTTTTCCCATAGTTGGTTGGCCAAGGGACAAGTATCTAAGAGGTGCTGAAGGGTTTCTTCATTTTGAAAGCAGTTATAGCATATAGAGGGGCCTTGGAAGCTTCTTCTCCTCAGTTTGTCCCAAGTGAGGATTCTTTTATGTCCTACAAGCCAGAGGAAGTAGGAGATTTTTGGCCATAATCCAAGTTCCCAGAGTTTGCTCCATAAAGGATCTGTAGGAGAGGGGAAATTGCATACCAGCTTGTAGGCTTCAGAAGTTGCGAAGGTACCTTTGGGTTGATAACCCCATCTGAGAATGTCGTTATCTTCATGATGCCTTATGCTTCGTTTTCTCAGCTCCTTCTCTAATGCTTCTATCTCCTGTGCGTTTGGGCTGCTAAGGATTTGATTACTCTGTCTCCATTTTCTATAACCGGGCTCCGATACCTGCAACCAAAAATTCTTGATTTTGTCCTGTTGCTGCTCCTGCCTGTCCAGAATCATATACGGAGGGAGAAAATTAGTGAGCCTAGGCATTTGGTTCCAAGCGTCTGTCCAAAATCTTGTCGTGCTGCCATTCCTAATCTCCCAGAAGCTGTGCTGTTGCATTAAATGATAGTGTTGTTTTACGGCATTCCAGATTAGCGACCCTTTTTCAGTGGGGATGAACCTGACGAGCTCTTCTTGAGGTCTGTTGTTGGCGTATTTGGCCGTCCATATTTTTACCCATGGCTTTTCTGGGTTAGTGATCCAGTGCCACCAAATCTTAGCGCTCATTGTGGAGTTGCTGTGCTCTGGGTCCCTTAGCCCAATGCCGCCTTTGTCCTTGGGCATGCAGACAGAAGTCCATTTAACGAGAGCCCATTTGTGATTTGTAGCCGAACTTCCCCAAAGAAAGTCACGCTGTATATTTCTTATTCTTTTCAGGACCCACTTAGGGGCTGCTAGAATAGAGAAAAGATAGAGTGGCATGGCCTGAAGAACAGATTTGATAAGCACCACTCAGCTGGCGAGGTTTAGAGATCTGTAAGTCCAGAGTTTGAGGTGGGTCTCGAGCTTCTCTAAGAGAGTGCTCCAAGCTGGTTGCTTGATAGCGGAAGCGGTGAGGGGAGCACCAAGATATTTGGAGGGGAGGGTAGCAGAGGGAAAGCCAAGAATGCGGGTGACTGTAGCTTTAACTAAGGGAGGAGTGTGAAAGAAGAATATCTGCGACTTGGAGGTGTTGACATGGGTGCCAGAAGCCTCTGAGAAGTCGTTGAGGAGAGATTTGAAGCGGGAGGCTTCCTGGGCAGAAGGGTAGCCAAAAAGCATGGTATCATCAACAAATTGCTGATGAGAGGTGGCAGGGGTGTTGTGGACCATTATGCCTTTGAGCTGCTTGGAATGGAGGGCATGTTTGATGTGTCTGCCCAGCCCTTCAGCCATCAGAACAAAAAGAAAGGGGGATAGGGGATCGCCTTGTCTGATACCCCGGGTTGGCTTGAAAGGATGAGAGGGGAAACCATTTACCAAGATAGAGAAGTGAGTGGAGGTGATTAGGCTCATGATCTAGCGAATCCAAATGGGGCCAAATCCAAAAGCTTTTAACATATGATGAATGTAAGTCCAAATGAGCTTGTCAAAAGCTTTGGAAAGATCCAGTTTGAGAATCATACCTGCTTGTTTAGAGTGCTTGAGGGAATGGATTATCTCATGCGTGAGGAGGATGCCATCCATTATCTGTCGTCCTTCCACGCACCCCGACTGCTCCGGAGAGATGAGCAGAGGTAAAAGGGGTTTTAGCCTGTTTGCAATGACTTTTGATATGACTTTGTAGATGACGTTGCACAGAGCGATGGGCCTGAACTTATCAGGGGTGATGGAGTTGTCCTCTTTGGGAATGAGCGTGATAAAAGTGGAGTTGAGGGAGGGGAGGAGCCAGCGCATGGTTCTAGATTCCTCAACAATCTGCCAAACCTTCGTCTTTATCATTTCCCAAAAGGCGTGGAAGAACGTGGTGGTAAAACCATCGGGGCCTGGGGTCTTGCCATCTTTAAGCTGGGCCATTGCGTCATCTACTTCTTGCTGAAGAATGGGACGCATGAGAAGCTCGTTTTGATCCTCCGTGATGATTTTTGGCACATTTCTGATTATTTTTTCAATAGCCTGTTGCCTGTCATCTCTTGGTTCCCGGTGGACCTGTTGGAAGTGATTTAGGAGAACCTCTTCTATTTCCTCATGCTTCTCGACTTTTTCCCCTGTCTGATTTTGGATGAAGGGGATAGTATTGTGCATTCTTCTCTGCACCGTGGTTCTGTGGAAAAATTTAGTGTTGCGCTCCCCCTCCTTCAGCCATCGGACTCTTGATTTTTGCCTCCAGTAGATTTCCTCCTGCTTTCTCCTTTCTTCCAGCTGACTGTGTAGGAGTCGTTCCTGGTCCAGAGTAGTTTCCGTATGCCCTTCTGTGATTATCTTTTTTTGGAGATTCAACAGCTCTTGATTCAATTCTTGTTGCGCCTTGAATATGTTGCCAAAGGTCTCCCTGTTCCATATTTTTAGTTGATTTTTGAGAAATCTCAGCTTCTGTTGAAATTGGTACATTTTTGCGCCTTCTGGGGGAATGAAAGATTCCCAAGTGGTCTTGACGAAATCCTTGAATGAAGGGTGCGACATCCAGAATCCCTCAAAGCGGAATGGTCTTTTGGTAAAATCTCCTGGTCTCCTCCATTGTAAGGCGATCGGCCAGTGATCCGACCCGGTGTGTGCCAAGATTTCTGCTGAGATATCTCCCCCTAAGTGTACCGCATTATCAGAGATGAGAAAGCAGTCTAATTTGGAAGCGATTTGGGATTTGCCAGCTCTGCGATTGCTCCAGGTGAAGGTGCCATTGCAAAATGGCAGATCGATTAGAGATGCATCTTGGATGAAGTTCTTAAAGCGAGCAACTTCCGGCTCCATTCTGCTTCTCCCTCCTATCTTTTCCTCGCTGTTGGTGATCATATTAAAGTCTGCTGCCAAAATCCATAGAGGGTGTCTTCTATTGTTGCTTAGAGCTTCTATGGTGTCCAGGAGCATGATCTTGCTTCCTGTTTCTTGTGGAAAGTAAACATTAGATAAATTGCCATGAATATTGGTGCCCAATATATGGAAGGCTGCCTGTATAAGGTGATGAGAGGCATGAAAGTCTGTGAGAGTTACTGCTTGAGTGTTCCATACTATGGCTAGTCCTCCTGAGGCTCCCATGGCATCTACAGCTACCGATCGACATCCTGGTGGAACTGTTACATTTGGTTTCCTGGAGAAAGCACATCTGCGGATTTTCCACTTTGATCATGTTTTTTAACATCCTGAGTTTTCCGGGGCTGTTGAGCCCTCTTATGTTCCAGGATACAAGCTTCATGGTTCAACTATTGTTGGAGGGCCTGTAGTACTTTGTTAACTTAGCATATCTGCCTGAATCAACCAGGATTTTTCCTACCTCAATGGTTCGCTGGAGGTCTGTTTTCCTTCCTCTCTTCTTGGAATCCTTTGGGCGCAGGCTGCCATCCCAATGACTGCCTGGTTGTATCCCGAGTTGGTGTTGATGGAAGGCTCTTGAGATGACTACTTCGAGCTTGTCGAGTTGAAGCTTGGATATGGAATCATATGCTCGTTTTGTACATGCCTGTTCCAGTTCCAGAATATCCAGACCATTTAGGTCTACACTCTCTGGCTCTTCTTCCATCTGCTGCACTTCATTGCTATCTTATATATTGTTTTCTGAGTCCTGGGGTACTTCTTCCTTGCCGTCCACTTCCATGTTCTTGTGAATCTCCACTGGGTCTTTCTGACTTCTGCTTAGGATAGAAGGGGAGAGGATGGGGGTGTGAGATTTGGAGGGGGGATCAGAGGGAGGCTGGTGGGAGGAAGAAGAAGGTCGCGAAGGGATGGGTTCAGAGGTCAGGGGTTGATCCTCAGGGGTATTAGCAAGAATGTCAAAACTGTTCTTGGAGGCTGGATCTAAGGGTTTGTTAGGCTGGGGTTTGGTTCCATTCTGAGGCCTTTTGTGCGAGCGCTTCTGGTTTGAGACTTTGGTGAAGCCGTCTTGGGCCGGGTTATCAGAAGAGGCAGGGGGGTTGACTTTGGCATTTAGGGGACAGTCTCTGAAGAGATGCCCCAGTGCATGGCATTTCCTGCACCTGAAGGGCACGTGTTCGTAGTCAAGCGGCTGGATCCATTCTTCGTCTCTGTGGGCAAGAGTTATCGACTCTGGTAGCGCTTCATTTAAGCGAATAAAAACACAGATACGAGCATAGGAGACATACTTACGTGATTTGGTTTCTTCGGCTGCTCTGATATATGTTCCCACTCCATTTCCAATGCCCTTGAGTATTTCTTCCTCCCAGTATTCATTTGGAAGAAAGTATAATCTGATCCATACCGGAGCCCAAGTGAGGTCTTCTTTATCTGGGTTAAATCTTGGAATCCATTCCCTCAGATATAGTCCTGCTGCATTAAAAAAGTAAGGCCCTTCTGCCAGGACCCTGTATTTGTCCTCGAGACAGAAGAAAATTGCAGTGAAGAAGCCTTTCGGTCCCAGCTGAAGAGTAACATCTCCTTTGGGTTTCCATTTCGCCGCAATCCAACCATATAAAGCTCTTTCAGTCGGCCAAAACCCAATGAACTTCCCAATGAGGGCATGATCCTTCATATACTCTATTCTCCTTTCTATTATGTCGCCAGGCAGCTCTATTCGTGGCCGTTCTTTGGCCACTGGTCGACAGGTTGATGAGGAGATCGTCGGGCTTGGATCTGGATTTTCTTGTCTCTCTTGCACATTGTTGTCCTTGTTGTTCCGATGTCCTGTCTCCTTTTCACTGTTTTGTTGTTGTTTCCCTTTGTTCAGGACTTCCGGGTCCACTGAACCAAAGATAACAGTTTGCTCAGGCATATGCTGTGAAGGGGAGGGCTCTGACGCCCCCCCCTAAGGTTGATCCATTACCTTCTGCTTGTACCCTGCATCCCTGTCACGCTGCAGTGAGGAATCTTACCGACTGTGTGCGTCTTCCTCTCAGAGCCGTCGGCGCCAATGGGGTTTCGCTGAACCCTAGTTCCGCTCACGCTCCTTCCCACTCCGTAGAACTTCAGCTCCTTCAAATCATAGCTTGATTGTTGATGTCTGTTCTCGGCAACTGTTATGAAACGAACTCAATTTAATTATTTAGATAGGAAGAAAATAATTTTATGCTGCAATGGACATGGACTTAGATTCTCTCTTGCTCTCAAAATGATTGTATACTTCTGTTTATTCAGTACTATGATGGATGATTACAACTTTTGATTTATTTTTTTCCTTTAATAAGTTCACTCTACAGTTACTTAAAACTGTTAGTAGTTACATTTTAGTTATTCCTTGATAACTGTTCATCTTTGTCTAAACTCTAAAGTTAACCTAAAACAATAAATTAAAAAAAAAGAATAGTAATGAAAATAAACCATTGGGTTGGGACAGCCTTAAACTTGACATAAAATCCTAAATGTTTTTAACTAAAAATTTAAATGAGACTTAGAAAACTAACTGAAAACTTCTCTAGTCTGCTAAGGCAAATACGCCAACAATGATCTCCCTTAGCTAGATGCTCCTACATCAATGAAAAAGGCGTTTACTTTGTTTTGGTACAAAATAAAGTTCAAAGACTCTATATTATATGTTTCTTGTTCTAAGCTTTACAAATATTTGTTTGCTATTAGTAATAAATTAGATGATGGCTTGAGCTTAAGTTCTGTTAGGACATAAATTAATTGCTTCCGTAGGTTAAGTAGAAGATCAATTGCAGTTACAAGTTTATCAACAAAATTGAACATGAGGTCCAACATACCACCTCTTGAGCCATATGTTCACCTCCTCTATAGGAACCTCAACTAGAGCTATGGTTTATTTTCCAATTTATGTATGGTTTATTTTCCAATTTATGTTATTTAATTTCGAAGAGAACCTTCAGAGATGACCATGTTGTTAGTTTTCAGGTAAGCACATTTGTTATTTTTGCATTAGGAACTCTTCAATCTCTTGGAACTAAATGCTTGAGTAATTTCCCTATATTTGATGAATGTTTTGACAATGATGAAAAAAGTAAAGAAAAGTAAGAAATTACAAAACATGTGTTTAAATTGTTTTATGTTGCAAGTACAATTGTTCAGGCTAAGCATGTAGTAGGTAATGATTTATTTTTTTTACTTAAGCCATGCAATAATTCATGTTGCCCGCCGCTCCAACCGCCTTGCCTGCAACCCATTGGCACTGTCCCCTGGGTGGGGTATGCTAGAACTTATTTTTATTTTTATTTTATTTTTAATGTTTTTTGGTATTTTTAATTAATTTATGTATTTTTAGATTTTTTTATTTTTTTTATAATTTATATTTTAATAAATTTTATCATAATATCTTTTTTTTTTAATTTAGTAATATTTATTTATTTTGTTTTTTCAAAATTTTTATGTTAGAATTTTTCTCTTTTATGCCTTATTTTTCTTTTTTTCATTTTTTATTTTTTATGCTTGCATTTTTTGTTTTTGTTTTTTATACTTTTGTTATATATATATATATATATATATATATATATGGCGTTTTTATTTTTTTTTAATGTTTTAATTTAATTTAATATTTTACTTATTTTTATTTTTTTAACTTTTAACTTCTTTTTTTCATTGTAATTTTTTTAATTTTTGTTTGTTTTTTTTTTTAATTTCTATTTATTTAATTAAATTAAATTTTTTAACATTTTTTTTGCAAGGGATGTGTCAATGTTTGACTAACAACTTGTCCTCACTATGTGTCTATCTAATAGTTGATTTTTATGTTTTCATTACAATGGGTCAGCATGTTTTCATTGTGTATTAATTTGTTGGTTGATTGTTAGGTTTCATTGCAATCGGTCTCACACTGTATGTCACTTTGATGGTTGAATTTTAAGTTTTCATTGCAATGTGTCAGGTTATCTTAGGCCAAGATTTTGAAAGAGCTATAATTTTATCATTTGGTACAATGACTCTTTGATTTACGTATTCATTTTTAAGGTTTTTTTTCTCATGATATTTGGTCTCAAAATGTGTTGAATTTTTTAAGGTTTTTTAGAGTCATGATATTTTGTTTTAATTCTATGGCTGAAAATATCAAAATTTCAAGGTTTTTCATAGTCATAATATTTTATCATTAATTCCATGGTTGAAAAATGTCAAAATTTTAAGGTTTTTATAAGTTGTGATATTTATCTTTAATTCCATGGTTGAAACTTGTTGGAATTTTTAGGTTTTTTGGATTCATGATATTTTGTATTTAATGCTATTGTAAAAAACTATTGGAATTTTAAGATTTTTCGAAGTCATGATATTTTGTTTATAATGCTATTTCTAAAAAATGTTGAAATTTTAACCCAAAAAAAATGTTGACACAATATCAACATTTTTCTTTAGGGTTTTTTCATGTTTATTGCAGAGAAAGAAAAATAAAAAAATTAATGTCAACATTAAAAAAAAATGGAATCATATCCTGAAAAGAAGAAGTGTTGATGCAGCATCAAGTCACACCAACACTTTTCGTTTCAGGGTCTTTTTTCATGTTTACTACACAAATTTTTTGGTTTTAATGTTGTTAAAAAAAAATTAGAAACCTAGAAGAAAGGAGTGTTGATGCATCATCAAAAATCTTCATTTTCATTATGTTTTCTCATGTTTTTTTGTGCAAACAGATGGGTTTTTTTGGCCATAGGTCTTGTTTTGATATTGCAATTCTCATTAAGTTGGTAGCTTTGTTAGTTTTGAAATGAAATCAACCAATTCAAGGCCGTGTGAATGGCTTTCTATATATATATATATATATATATATATATATATATATATATATATATATATATATATATTCTTAGAATTATTATATTTTACCAATTACAATTCTTTGATAGAAGTTTCTCTCGATATTTTCATAGACTTTTGGTGTCTATGCCTTGATTTTATTGTATTAAGAAAAATTCCCAACCCTCTAGCACATAATGAATGTGTTTATTATAGTTATTTTGTTTAATATAATGCTCGTCTTTCCCAACTGCAGAGGGTTTGGTGGTTGACTCAGTGGATAAGTTTGCAATTGTTTCACGGCAATAAGAAAAAATCGACAAATTTCTCTCAGACCGAGGATCCGTAAGGCCAACCAACCTTCATTTGCATTAATTAATAATTTTTTAGATTAATTAATATTAATCACTAATGTGGCCTTTGGCCAGTCCTGGTTGTCTCCATGTTGGTGTGGTCATTGCTATTACTTTTAAAATAGTAGTGTAGAAGAACAGGTGTTATACTTTCTTAAGAAGTAGTGATACATGATGCTAATCATACAATTGATTACAGTTTGATATAGGTGGAATTCGAAGGAGAGTTCCAAGAAAAACCCCAATGCATCCTTGATAAGAAGGAGACTGTGCTTCTAAATCAATGCATCGTGTAGATCAAAATCTGGTTGAAACACCTTGGAGTAGATGAAGCAACAAGGGAGCTAAAGGATTCCATGAAAGGCACATACCCATTTTCGTTTTCTATATAGTATCAACCATGTATGTAATACAACACCAAGGACATTGTTCCTTTAAGTGGGAGCGCATGTAACGTCCCTTTTTAATCCCCACATTTTGTAAATGTAATTAACATTGTTAATGCTAGATAACCATCATGGATATTATAATACATTTTATTATGTTATAAATTCATATAATTCATACATATATTGGTAGAGTTGAGGAAGAGGATAACAAACATAGATCTCAATGCGAGGGAGAGAAGATACACTGAGAGAAATCTATAATTGTATAATTTCCTGATTGGTTAATTGGGATATCAACTTCCAATAGTTACAAATGAATGGGGGAGAGAGTATTGGCTTGCTCAGAATATGGGCTACATACCACTATAGATCCTTCAAAGAGATTTCCTGTAAGTCAAAGAGGACCTGATAACTATCATGCTAGCAATGACACTTGTAGTGGTAAGAAGATAGAGAGGAAATTGTAGCAAAGAGTCACACAAATGTAATGAGAGTGAGAACCTTAGAGATTGTGTACTAGAGAGAACCTACGAAATGTGAAATGGGTGAAAAAACTCGATCCACATGTTTTTGTAAGTCACATCACTCTAAACAAGAGGTGATTGGAAACCTCTGAGTCATAGCCACTTAGTGTGGAAGTGGGTTATGAAGGGAATTAAACATGAGATCAATTAGAAGCCTTCACCCAAGATTCATAGGCCTAAATAAACTACGAGTGGTTTTTCTAACTAAATCACATAAGGTATTGGAGAAGGGAAGTCCTAAGGACTACTAGATCAATGAAGAGCTCCCTTTTTCACTATGTAGGCCATGAGTGGCCATGCTTTTCTATGCAAAACAACTTTGACTCAGCATTTGAAGTGCAAATCCTAAATGTTATATATGAAGGGGAGTGGCTTTCATGTATTTTATTTGATTTATATCCTTGACTAATTTATAGTGAAGCTCTCCCTTAATGCATTCGATCTGGCTTGATGATGGCCAATTGCAAGAAATACTACAATGTATTTGAAAGTTGATTTGATACTAGCTCACCCTTTTCTAGTTTCCATTAGGTTAAGTGCACAAGATAAGTGTAATTACCTGTTATGAATGAGATGATATTATTGTTCAAGGTTTACAAATATTGTTATGATGGTTATTGTGTTTTCATACAATGATTTATTGACAGATGTTGTGAACCTTTGATAAGTGTGCATTAATGAACAACTATATGTATTGCATAATAATGTACAATTATTATGCTACACTCCTCAATGAATGAACACCGTATCTAGAGGTAACTTTGTAGTAGGTTACCTTATTATTTATGGGATGTAGAATATGAAATGTATGATTTTGAAGTGTAATGTGAGTTTAATTTAGGGTGTAAGGCCTTTCTTGTATTATATGTAGTGGTTGGTCCTATCCAAATCAATCATGGGATGAAACAACAATGATTGTATCCTTGTTGAGAGTGAGTGGACTTGAAGGTCCTTTGTTTGAAGGAACTTTATTCCTTAAGTAGATAAGCCATGATATTGGTTTCCTTTATCCCCGGATGCGAGTGTCATCGAGTTAGGACATGGAGAGCCACATGCCCAGCATGTGCTGCCACGTGATGGACAAAGGGTTTTAATGCCCCTCGCCGCTGAGTCGTTAAGACGGGAGGAACATAGTGGAATCCTTAATGAAGACGCTGGAAATGATGGCGAGCCTGC
This sequence comes from Pinus tabuliformis, assembly GCA_031772625.1. Classification (NCBI taxonomy): domain Eukaryota; kingdom Viridiplantae; phylum Streptophyta; class Pinopsida; order Pinales; family Pinaceae; genus Pinus; species Pinus tabuliformis. The sequence goes on from CM062812.1 coordinate 94,366,897, forward strand.
AGAGAGCATTCAATGCGGGCAAGTTCCAAGGGAATGTTAGCTGGTTTAAGAGGGATGGAATGTTGTTGTTCTGGGCTCAGAGTGCCGAGAAAGCTACTCAGATCTCTGAGAGAAAGTGCTGCGCTATTGATGCTGAGAGCGAAGACATTCACTCGGACGAGGTTTGCTCCCTGCTTGTTTATCCTGGCCTTTGTTTATGCACAGTTGAGCTCTGCCTCGAGTCAATTTGGGGACAGCACTCAATTGGGAGTGAACGCAGTAACAACAGGCCCTCAAGCACTGCTCTGGAACAAGCTAAGGGCGTCGCTGAAACCATGGTGCAACTGCGTGAAAGGATGCCGTGTAGAAGAGGCACTGGGCGTGGTGAGTCTTCACGTCCCCCTGCAGCGGATGTTCACCATCACTGTTGCTGCTGCTATTGTTACAGAAGGGCGGGAGCCACACCAATTCCAGCTAGTCAGTTTTTGGAGGCCGGCAGCTCCAATGATGGAATGCCCATGCTCCCAGCGTTCGTCTCAGTCATTTTTACCCTGGGAAGCTCACGGGACAATGCTGGAATTAACGCACACATCTCAGTTCTTTTTACAAAAGTTCCTGAGGAGAATGAAGAAGGAACGCAACCGGTCCCCGCTAAGGTACTTCCAGAGGGTAATAGGGAGAAATGCCCAATGGTGCATCCATCAAATGCAGAGGGCAATTCATAGGGGGAGCTTCAGCAAGCCCCCACACGACCTCAAGAGCAAGAGCTGTCGGCCCCTGCGCAAGATCCTGTGGCAATGTGGGACAGCATCCCAGAAGGCCAAGGCTGGTGCAGAATTATTGAAGAAAAACCAGAAGATTAATTCCCAGAGGCACTCTCTAGCATACACTTCTCTCTCTCAGGTCTGGCATAGGTTCGGGGTCTCGGTTGGTATCTGGATTATGCTTAATATCTTTGTTTGTATCCTTTCAGTTCTTGGTCATGTTCACGGTTACTATAGTATGGGAAGTAAGCTTGGCAAAGTCTGTTATGCGTCTTTTTGTTGGATGCCCCTGCGTGGGCCGTTTTGTTACTACCTGGGAACATCTATGTGTCATGTGTTTTGGTTTAAACTGGAAACGTTGCCCTGCGAGGGAGAATTCTAAGTCTAGTAGAGCCACCCAAGGAGCCACAGTCGGCCCTGGGCAGCCAGTCTTTTCTGAATGTAATGTTTTACCTGTATATAATATAATAGATTAGCTAGCTTTGACGAGAAAAAAAAAAGATATTGGTTTCCTTTATAAGACAAAGAGAAGTTTAAGGCATGGAGTTGCAATCTTAAGGGAGTAATACAAAGTTTCTTTAGTAGAATGAAGTTGAACATTTTGGTCATTTACCACTTTTCTAATTTTTTTTGGGAGTTTCTTGATTGAAGGTTGTGAATCTGAGAGGCCTTTTATAGCCTAGTGAAGAGTTCCTCTGTCTTCAAAATTATTTGGGGAACATTATATCCCTGTCGGAAGCAATTTCAAACTTTTGAAATAGTTCAAGAAGCTTTATTAGGGTTTTTAGAAATTTGATGATGGATGTCCATACCCCCATCCCTTGGTTATATTTCCATTAGGAGAGCTCTTTGATTAAGAGTCAAGAAGAAGTCAAATATATCATGCTATTGGACCCCCAGGTGTTAGGAACTTCACCAAAATCCACACATAGAATCCCCAAAATTAATAATATTGATAATCTTTTTAACATATTAGAAGTTTTTTTGTGATTTGTGAGTGGATTGTGTGTTCAAGCTATTAGCATAAAGACATTAGGGAAGTTGGGATTCACTATCAAACCTTTAGAAGATTTGGGGATTGGAAGTACTTTTCCCTAGCCCCCAATCACATGGTTGATAGGTGTTGTGACCAAAATATAGACCATAATGGGTTATCATGCTATCAAGGATTGAGTGTTGGGTTAGAAATAACTAGGTAGTGGGTTTTTGCACCGAGCAGACTCCTGGAAATATGTAGTGTTGATGAGACCAACAAACGATGGGTAAATTAAAAGACTATTTACCATTAGTTTCTATATAGTTTGGGTTAGAGGAGTTGGAATATCTTTCCAACAAGGGTTGGGAGTTGGAAGATGCATGTGGTGATGGCCATGTTTCCTTACTCAATAATGATGGAAGTCGAAACCTTGTTAAATGTTGGGAAAATTTCTTGTCAATTACTTAGAATGTGTTGAGTTGTTAGGTGTTAGATATTCACAGAATTTAAAGCCACTTTTAGACCTATCTCTTGCTACTACTGAGCTGATATGAGCTTGGCATGTCATAATGATGTGGTTGACGTCTAATGATGTGGCTTGTCAACAAGGTAGATTATGTTTCATTGTAACATGGTAAAATGCATAACTCTTGAGGATGTGACAGGTTGACATGGTATGGCATGGCATCCACATGGTAGGATAAAGAAGTTTGGGGATGCAGTGTTACCAAGGTGGTTGTTATTTAGTAGTCATAGTGGAAGCAACATGGTGAATGGACCATTAGGATATCGGCTTCTAGGAGATCTATAGAGTTATTACTAGCAGGAAGGACCTATAGTAACGAAATTTAATAAACCATCAATTTTCGAGGAGATGATAGTAATTACATGAACAATGGCAAGATGTAAGTTGGGATATTAGATTATCAGGTGTTGGCATAATGAAACAAGATTTTCATGGTTTCCTCCCAAAATTCCAATCCTAATAAGAGCATGGCGTGGCACTCCAAATGATCTGGTGAAGCCTTTTATGTAGCAATGACATAACACTGTAACCTGGTCATAGATGGGTAAATGATGTGACATCAAAGTTTATGAAAGGAATGTGGCATTATAAGGTAAACATTCATGTGGGCATAAATTTGTGGCTGAAAATTATATTTATAAAAACTTTATTTTGTTGGATAAATCTTGGCAAACAAAAGATCATGAAAATTCTAGAAATGGATTTTCATGAGTTTGGAGAAAGAGTAAATTTTTTTAGCACAATCTCCATAAAGTGGCCTTGGAGATTGGGTCTAGATACCCCTCAACTCCAATCATGAATTAAGGTGGTTAGATGTGTTACATAGAAACCATGTAGTGGATGAATCTAATGATTTTTTTCATTTGTAAAAATCCATATTACATTGAAAATCGCTACCACTCATATCATGGATGTAAAATCGAGTAGAAATTATGAGAACCATATTGAGTCAAAGAGTTCCAAAAAATATGATGCTAATATCTTCAAAAGAGACTATCCCTATTAATATTAATCTTGAAAAGGTCTTCTTGACGAATGAGCTCAATGATCTCCATAAAAGTAGTTCAATCTGTAGGGAAAAGGAAAACTTTCAAGCCACTGAATGCAATAGTTTCCATGAATTAGAATTGAAATCCTAATGGTCCCTCCAAAGAAAAATGCTCTTTCTATTAAACTTATTTTCTTGAAAATGAGAAATATTAGAAATATAGGTTTCTTCCGATTCCAAATTTAGATTGTTAACCAAATCCCAACTTGATCTATTGCTTGACCTCTACCTAACACACCAAATTTTCTACCTTTCTCCAAGTTGTGTAAATACTCTTAAAAGTGATGGACCTAAAAATATGAAAGTTGTGAGGACCAAATATGAGGTTAGATAAGTTAAACTAACTCCCAATGTTTCCAATATTCACTCTAACAATGGTCTATGTCACATTAGCACTTGCCAAAGAAGTAAATCCTTCAAACATGTAACCACCTATTTACTACACAAAATGTTACCTTAATCACCACATGGTTCAAACCAATATCTCTCTCACCAATAGGAGAAAACCATGAGAAAATCCCATATCTACCATATTTGGACCATAGATTTTTATGTAAAACAAAAAACCCAAGATGATTCTATTTTGGATTTCAAATCATGTAGATAAATGCAAAAATAATATAATTTACACTAAATCATTGACTTCGACTTGAAATACATTGTTTTTATCCATAACTCCAAAGTTGTGGTATAAATTGAAATTTTATAAATGCATACATCCGTATTTGGTCCAAACTCTAAACAACTTTATTTAACCTTAGTTATTTTTCTTTAACTCCTTTGGTGACTTTTGACCTCTACCAACCTTTACGAAAAGTCAGCAATGAAAAGTAAAGCAAAAATCAGCCAGCAAGGTAAAGGAAGAGAAAGAAAAAGGAAGGAGGGAGGTTGTTGGTTGATGAGAGGGGTAGTTGGAAAATAAGTTGTTAAATGTAAATTAGAAATTTCACTAAAATGTGAAAAGAGAAGTTGATAGGATTTTTAAATTGAAAATGTGTACTTTAATTTCCATAATCAAACAAATAATAATCGATATATTAAATTTAAGGCTTTTTAGTGTTTTTTTATATCATTTATAAATTGTAATTATACGCACACACGTATATAGATATGTGAGTGTGTATACATATATATTATTTTTGTAATACAAAAATATCATATATGGACAGGATTGGTAAATCCTATATCTTTTCTAATGTTTGCAAGTTAGAGAAGTTTTATGACGTATCTATGCATATAGAAACCATGTAAAAATATTTAAGACACCAAATTAAAACCTCTTATTTGAACCTCTAGTCTGGCGATTGAATTCCAACTTCACATAATTTCCTATTTTATCACTTCCCCTCTTCAAAACATACCTTAGGTGATATACGTTGTATTGGTCCAAAAAACAAAAATAAATATGAATATAAAAAATGCCTAAAAATCCTATATGCTAAAGTGAAAACTAAGAATGCCATTTTCTTATTCCAAAGTACACTCACCCATAGAAATTTGGGTTTTTGAGTTAAGACTCATTAAACAAGTTCAAATGCTTCTTCTAGTACTTCTTCCACTTCTGTAATTTCCCAACTAATGTCATCAGATGAAATTTAAACACAAATTATAGAAGAATGAAGGAGCATAAATCTCCAAAAGCATGAAGTTGATTTTACTGATTCTTCAAGAGCTTGCCGCTATGGCATCATAAATTCCCAAATTACAAAGTTATAAGGAAAATCTAGTGCGAAATAATGGTTTTATTAATGGAAATATGAAGGAACAAAAGAAGCCCCTATGGATCATGGAAGTTGAATACCATCTCATGTGGTTGGGAGTGGAAAAATTAAAATGATTAACTTTTTTCCTAAGAAGGGAAAGATGATGCAGGAACATCTAATTAGAGGAAAAAAATAGAGTAATTAGAGTGCATGTAGAATTGAAAATAAACAAGGAATAATTAAGGGACTTTGTACTTTTGATTTGAAAATAGATAAAGGTTGCATATTTAAGCAATATTGGGGATAAAATAAACTGGTCATTCCTTCTATTTTTGGATAATGTTTTTGTGTAGCTGGTTGTTTCTATGGACAATCCTTGACTCAACATCATAGATAAAAATAATGTGAATTATTTCCTTGCATAAAATTAAAATTAAATGAGAATAAACCCTATGTGTGCATGTCAACTAGCCTTCATAATTATTTCAACAAGCAAATTAATCTATCCATATCTATCAAGGAACCATGGAATGCGTGCATTGCACAAAACATCAAAAACATATGTTGAAATGGTTCTACAATGTCAACCCTTCAAAATGGAAAACAATGTTGCAACAAAACTACATATGAGTTTGATTCTCATGCCCACCACTCTAATAAATGGCCTATAAATAATTTGTTTATTCTAACAAGTTAGCCTTCAAGGCTTGTAGAGGTTTAACCATTTTCTTATTATAGAGTGACTACAATTGCGTTAAAAAAATGGATAACAATTCCATTTTCTATCTTCTTTAACTTAAGGACATTGCAAATTTTAGTTTTTTTGTTCTCATTGTTTATTGGCATAGCTTGAGAGCTTGCATTTGTTTTCTTTAGGTCGTAGTATTTCTAGGTAGCCACCAAACTGGTTTTTTCAAAATCAAACCTATAAAAAATTAGCTTCATTGTATTAGCTCTTTTGTTAACCATATGGTCACACATATCATGATGATGTTGCCTTGTTTTTTTGAAAGAAGATATGTGTTCCATATTCCAACATTAATTTTCAAATCTCACTAAAAAAAGTCCTCTCTGCTGTGACAAAAATGGTCCTTGCTTCATTCATTTTTTTTGCTTTAACCTCTCATTAATTGTTATTTTTTCTTTTTTTTATTTGATGCCACAATTCTGCCAAATTATTTCTTCAAAAACAATTTGTGTTAAATACCAAAGTTTACATAGTCATCCAATGGGATTTCAATCTGATTTGAAGAAAAGATAAACCCATTCATATCCATTCTATTTCCTCAATACTTGATAGTAAATTTTGGTTTTAACAATACCATTTCGAAGACTTAAAAACCAGATAGAATCATCCACCATACTATATTCCAATGTTTAATTTTCCATGATGTAATACTGAGCTAACAAGAAATTATTTAATTCCTTCTATGCATGCATCTTGACTAAAACAATATTATCACCCATACACAAATTTTATAGAGTAATCAATCAAAGGTTGGATCATATCAATTGAATCGACTAGTAGGTAGAGATTTTAATTGTGGATGTAACAAACTTTCATTCTATTGTAACACCATTGGAAAGAACCGCCGGAAAGAACAAAAAATGATTGCTTCAAATAAGCATCAAATCCACCCGTAAGTATGATGCCTGTAAATTCATTTACAATACTCCACCCAACCAAGATAATATCACATCTTGAAAAATATATTACAAAAAGATAGTTTTTCCCTCAATGACTAAGAGAAGATTCATAATGGAAAGAATTCACTTTTTCCTCCTCTTACACTCATACTTCAAATATTTTCTGATTCTCCACATACTTACTAATTTATAAAATAAATTCTAAATCTAAAATAGAATCAAGATCCATAATAAGTGGATAAGACCCATTATTTTAGTAACTAATTTGGAAAAATCGAAACTACCACCATTTCTTTTCTATCCTAATCCATAATATTCGATGATAATGTTTCTAGAGCTCGACTACTTCTACAAAATTACATGAGGAATCTAACTTCCTCAAAAAATAATATTATCTAATAATGTTTATAAATGTTTGTCGATGCTTGTGCATCAGACTCCCAAAGAACAAAATATTCCTAGACTCTTGTTAAGGAGACCTTTAACCCTTTGTTGTAACATGTCTTTGGCTGAAATTCTTCCTAATGACCTAAGTTTCCTCTGGCATCCAAGGGTTCTCCATTAAAAAAATGGAGTCTATTTCACTATGCTCTTGGAAACTTAGCTCTCCCAATCCTTCTAGATCATTCCTTCAAGAATTTCTTTAGAAGGACCCAAACCTATATAATTGAAACCATCTTTCATGCACATAAAACAAAAATTTCTGAATTAATTTGAAAAGAAAAATTTGTATGGTTCCCAAGATACATGCTTTGTTGACCACTTCCATTTTTTGCAGAAAATATTTTGCATTATGATTGTCTTCATTTGGAATTGGATTTTTTCACACATTAACTTCTCAGTGGGTTCCAAGGAAACCTTCTCCTTGACATTCTTTTGCTATTCATTTTATTAAAATCTTTTCATTCATGACCATTTTTGCCATTTATACTCTTGGCTAATCTTTATTTTCTACCATAAACATTTCACTGATTATCATATTCTAATATTCATTGTATAGATCCTTCTTTTTTGGAAACAAATGATTTACCTCAATTACTGCTTCACATTCCTTGCATCCTGCTTCATCCTCAAAAATTTATTTATTATCCAGCATTAACACTTGATTACTACTTGCATCCTTTAATGGTATAAGAGTATGCAATTTCTCGTCTTCCTCAAAAGTGCAAGTGTTTTTATTTCAATTTTTTGTTATGCCCTTGTCGTATTGCCAAGGTCTTCCTAACATAATATGGTAGATGTCCATTGGAAAAACATCACACACAATTTCATCTTTATAAAATCCAATTTGAAATTCTACCTTACATTGCTCAGTAACCAAAACTTGATGACCCTTTCATAACCAAGAGACCTTATAAGGTGTGGGATGTGGTGTCTTCTTTAAGTTTAATGTTTCTACCAGTTTAATAGAGACTAGATTATATGTGCTACCACTATCAATCACAAGTTTGCAACATTTACCTTTGCACTTATACATAACTCTGAATAAAATCCTCCTTTGAGCTAGTTCTTTGGTCTCATTTTTTTGCTTGGATCACCACTCTTTTTAATAGAAAATATTCACCTTTCTCAGGAGAATTTACAACTGAAACTATTTTCTATCCTCCTTTTCCTCTTCCACATGAGCACCCCATTGGCTTGTTGATATATGTTCGAGACATTCCCAATATATGTGCCAAATTGTCCATAATTGTAACATCTAGTTTGATTATCTATTCCTTGACCCATTCCTTTGGAAATGATCTCCTCCCTCTAAAATCACTTTATCTTGGTGTTTGACTCCTAGAAATTTCTTCTTCTTCCTTTAGAGGTTGGACTCCTTTTCCACTGATTTTTCCTTTATCCTTATAGGACTTCTTCCTTTATTAATTAGTGTTTGTTTCCAAACCATATTCTCTTCTGTTTTCAAAGGTCCCTGATATGCATCTTCCATGGTTTTTAAAGGCAACAAGCTAATTTCATCTTGTATGTCAAACCTTAAACTAGTAATGTACCTTACAACGTTTTCGTCATTCTCTTCTACACATCTAGCCCTAATGTTTAATTTGTAAAATTCCTCAATGTATTATTTAACAGTTATGTTACTTTATTTAAAGTTTTGTAAATGCTAAAAAATATTAATATGATAATCCTCAAGTAAGAAATTACCTTTAAGTTTCACCACCATTCTATCCCAATCTTTAATTTTGGCTTTTCCTTTCCTCCTTCATTCATCTTGTACCTTGCCCCACCATAGGGCTACATGTACTTTAAGTGTAGTCACTACAAACTTGACTTGCTTGTCCTTGTCAACATCCTCATAATCAAATTATTTATCTAATGCATGTATCCAATCCATTAAATCATCATCATTCATGTTACCTTCATATAATGGTACTTCCATTTTTGGCTTGGTAGACATGTTTAAAAACATCTTCAACATTTTCTTCTTTATCGTTTCCTCTACTTCTTCCTCACTAGAAGCCTCTTCTTCAACATCACTAACATCTCCAATGTCAGTGCCTTGTTTTTGTGCAGATTCCACGGCTACCATCCTCTCATCAAGTCTCCAAAATTTTTCTTGCAAAACCACATTTGTTACAATCATGCCAACTCGTGCTCCCTGAGATGCTCCTCGTAATTCTCCTCTTCAATCTTCCATACCTCTTATTGTTGCTATGATACCAATTGATGCCAAGATTATACCAAATTATTTCTTCAAAAACAATTTGTGTTAAATAAAAAAGATTACACAGTCATCCAATGGGATTGCAAATTGATTTGAAGAAAAAATAAACCCCTTCATATCCATTCTATTTCATCAACACTTATATATAAACTTTTGTTTTAGCAATACCATTTCGAAGACTTAACAACCAGCTGGAATCATCCACCATGCTACGTTCCAATGTTTAATTCTCCATGATGTAATACTGAACTAACAATTATAAATTAACCATGTTGTAAATGATTGAATTTCTTTTATGCCTGCACCCTAACTACAAAAATATTATTACTCACACACAAATTTTATAGAGTAATCAATCAAAAGTTGGATCATATCAGTTTAATCGACTAGTATGTAAAAATTTTAATTGTGGATGTAACAACCTTTCATTTCATTATAACTCCATTGGAAATAACCGCTAGAAAGAGGAAAAAATGGTTGCTTCGAATAGGCATCAAATCATGAGTAACTACATTTCCTGTACATTCATTTACGATATACTACACCCAACCAAAATAATATCACATCTTGAAATATATATTACAACAAGATAGTTTTTTCCTCAATGAATACAAGTGGATTCATAATGGAAGGAAATCACTTTTTCTACCTCTTACACTCATACTTCCAATATTTTCTAGTTATCCTCATACTTACTAATTTATAAAAATCATTCCAAATATAAAATAGGATCAAGATCCATAATCAGCAAATAAGACCCATTTTTTTAGTAACTAATTTGGAAAAATCAAAACTATGACTATTTTTTTTTCTAGCCTAATCCATAATATTCAATGATAATGTTTCTAGAGTCTGACTAATTATTACAAAACTAAAATCATTGCATGAGGAATATAACTTCCTAAAAAAATAATAATCTCTAATAACATTTATAAAATTTTGTCGATGCTCCTACATCAGTATCTCATAAATTTTGTCTTTCAAAAAATCTCTCCAAGGTTAGTATTCTCAGTAAATTCAAAAGATTTTTTTTTAACTAAAATGATTTCCAAATTTTTCTAAAACATACAAAGCATTTTTAGCCATCAAGGAAAATTTCAGAAATTGTTCCCGAAAACTAGGGACAATTCAAAATGGGACAAGTATTCCATATTGATCGAAAAAAAATTCATGTATTCAAGATTGACTAAAAACAATTTTTGGGGTTCATAGTTCTAGGAAAGAAAATGTGTCAAATGTATTTGATAAAAAGTCATCCATATCAATCCAATAAATTGCAAAAAACAAACCAACATTTGACTATGTTCGTCATTATAAAATTTGTAACTTATTAAGCGTTCTCATAAAGTAGTTTTCCGAAGTTATTTTGCAGAAAAAAAACAATTCAATGTCCTGGTGGCTTCCAATCTCAAGCTAAAAAGAAAATTTAGAAAATTTCAGGTAATTTGTTATATAAAGTGCAGAGTTTAAATTTGTAATTTTCATGTATACATTTAATCCTTTCTCCTTGCAACAACCTAATCTAGAAGCCATATTCTAGATGGGCATTTCCCACTAAAGTTGTACAAATATATCTTCTCATGCAATAATAATAGAAGAATGGGAAAAAAAGTTTCTTCTCCTAAAACCCTAATAAAGACTATAACAAAAGTACCAATGAGATGTTTCATAATGGCAAATTTTTGAGTTAGAGACATTTGTTGTAATTCATTAACAAAAACCCATGAAATCTCTAAGATATAAACAACAAACATTTCTTTCTTAGAAACTTCCATGAGTTACCATTAAAAGTTACCTTCGGCAACAAAGTCAAGATATTTCTTAGTTAACTAGCTCTAGATCACTTAATGATACACAATCTTCTAGACATTTTGTGATGATTGTCATCCAATTGAATAACCATCTGAGGTTAGCATCAAGGCATTTTGTTGCGCTCTCTAAAAACCATGCTATACAAAAAATTACCATAATGTAAGAAAACATCTAAGATTATCATCTTTTTCACTTTCAAGTGTAGAGATTAGCAGTAAAAAGAACTTCGATGATCAAAATAAGTTATTTTTTCCAAATAACTAATACCATCCCACTATTAAAATAAGGAAATACGATAGGAGGAGTAGGGAAATGTGGAAGGTAATATTCTGTGCATTATTTTGTGAAATATTTTGGGGTTGTGTGAATTTATATAGGTTGAATGATGACGATTAGTGCATCATATGCTTAATGTTTAATTGTTTTCCACTTATCATTTCAAGGTACTAGATTTTCTTATCCATTTTTTTGAAGAGCGATAATACTAACCTAAGGAATTGAATTTTTATGTTGATCTGAGATTACTATGAAGGTTCCTATAATAGCTTAGTTGAAAAAGAATATCCTCTCTATTAATATTATTATTTTCATCAAATCCATTGCCCAATTGGATGTTGGACAACCATACTAATGGTAGAGAAAATTGTGTCAAAGATTTTGAACCCAAATGGATCCCTTCTAGTGGGCATATGTGGTCCTAGAGGTGTGGGAAAGACCTCTCATGCATCTTATGTGGCCTTCAACTGCATAGTCAAGAGGCGTTTCGTTGGAGGAATGTATTGGATCATCGGTGGCCACAAAATAGACACCAAATCCCTTTAATGTTGCATATGATAGGCTATATTTGATTCCCAAGCTGCAATATCTCTGAAAATTGATTGTTGGTGGATAACACCTTTATTGGCCCTTCGTTCCTTTAGCATAGCAAGAAGGAGAGTTTTTGAAGAAGGGGATTTTTGATTTATAATAAAATAGGGGAAAAAGAGGGGATTTTAATAAACAAGGAAGGAGGACATGGTATTTTCGAAAGTTGATTGCTGATAGTATTTTATAATGGTATTGGTCGATGGTATTAAGTTCAATTCTAGAAACTTGGAAAGGCTCAATCAAAGGATATAAAATAAGAAATATCAAGGATGGTAGAGCATGGACTTGGATATTTTCTCTTTGCATCTTGATTGAAGGCTCAGACAAGTTTTCAACCAATAAGGCTTTTAGGCGAGATCCTCTCACTAGCTTTGGTGGAAGTCAGCTTCCCCCTTGCTAGCAACCCATCTTTGGTTATACTAGATAGCACCCTATTTGGTCGATTTGGTTCATAAAAGTGGTTAACATTAGGTCTAAGATTGACCCTATATAGATCTAGATGGATTCAACTTCATCACCAAGGGTCAATCTTCATCGCCATGTGCATCACATTGCAACATATTTGGTGGGCATCGAATTAACCTTTCTCTGGAAATTGGTTATCATCATTGTAGGGTATTGTTACAATCGATAGAATAATCAAGCTCATCTCATGGTATTTGAGGAAAAAACAAGAATCTGAAAGGTTATGGGGGTCAACAAACAAAATTCTGAAACTGTGGGGCCATTGTGTAGGATACGAAGGGACGAGCGACTAATCCATGACTATGGAGCATCACACAAAGTCATACTCCTCACACGTGGGGTCATACAGATGATTAAAAGGGTTATCACATCAATTTTGTGGAGGTTTGAGTGATCATACAACAGTCATGTTGAAGTTGAGGGTCAAGGGATCATATGATTGGGTGTTGAGATAAGAAGATTGAGACTATATACAATGTTCCATTGTTGAAGGTAGGGTCGATGATCTGCAAACTTGTCACGAAGTGGAATGTATCCAAGGGCCATAGAGGCCACATATCCAACCAATGTCACCAAGATCTAGTGGTTGGGAACATTTACCATACCATAGCAGTAAAGGACTAGTCGATAGGCTAAGTGGCCTCACAATTGATGTGGATAAAATTTCCTAAGGCCATAGAGGGCAATGGCCATGTGGTGAGCACCAGTATTGCAACAATAATGCTGCAACTCCTGGGCTGCCTACTTTACTCTTATCAACCCGATAGTTCGTAACAAACTTGGAAGCGACGATGCTCTATGCACAAGTACTAGTTCTTACTGCAGGCTGTCACTTGGTTAGCTGGCGCAAGATCACTAGCAGCTCAAGCCAACTTTTATGGATTCCAAAAGAAGCTCTATATGTGATGAAAGAAAGGAAAGCTTACTCTATAGAGGCTACTCTAATTGCAGAAAGGAAAAAGAGTGAAATGTAAAGTAAACTTAGCAAACCCTACTTAACCAACTAATCCTGCTTTTGTAGAAAGCACTATGAAAACCATGAAATGAATGCCATTACCTACTCAAGGAAGTAAAAAACATCTACTCACACTATTTCTAGAAGTAAATGAGCAAAAAACATCTTTTTGGATTTTTATGTGAAATTGACAGGCATGTATTTTATTGTGTGTGAATGTGCAAGCGAATAGGTCATGTTGAAGGGAAAATTTGGGCTTTGTTGCAATGTAGGATGGTGTGTATGGGTCCTAGGAGGTCTTGGGTGGCCTTCTAGAAGATTTTCCCACACTCGGCCTTCAAAAGAAAGCCTACAGGAAAATCTACAGGAGGACACAGGGGATCTACAAGAGGTCTATAGGAGGATGCTGAGAGACGTTTTGAGGGTGTGAGAGTGGGTGGAAAAGGTAGGTGAAGGTTGGGATGATGTGTTAGGGCACCTAGGGTCCACCAAGAATCACTAGGAGAGGGAAAGATGATTGGGAGAGAGGAAAAAGTCCTATGGAAAAATGCAGAAAACTAATACAGATTTGAGGTGAACTTTGGCCGACCTGTAGGGCATGGATCAAAGAGAATGTGATGGCTAATAGGCTGACCTGCTATGAGGAGTGATTTTCTACAAAGGAACTGACAGTCAACCAATAAGATCAAGCAAGCAAGGAAGTGAGTACATCTAAAAAACAGAATTTTGCATCAAGTTAGTCTAAACTATGATCCATGGAAGTGAATGTTGAGCAATGCTACAAGAAAAGAAAGCATGGAAGAAGACTTGTTGTAAATACAGAAATGAGCATGGTGGAAGAGATTTAAAGCAAAGCATTAACCTTCTAACACACTTGCAAACACTAGAAATCCTATGGAGAAGGAAAATCTGTGTTTTTGGGGTAGCCAAAGGGTCTTTGCCTCAATTCATAGTCCCAAAGGGAGGAAAAGAGGCCAAGGCACTATTGTTAGCCTTTTGAATCGTCTTCCTACCACTGCTTAACCTACTATAGAAAACACAAATGAAAGCAAACTACTAAACCATCAAAAACAACCTATTCTCAACCAAGAAATAAATTCATCTAACAGCAACTAATCCATAAATTGAAACAAACAATATAAATACAAACAAAGAGGAGCTTGGCTACTTGGATTGGGCCCTAACCCAAGAGCTTCAACCCTATGAGGTAACTCAATGCTAGCTCAAAAATGATCTCATCTTTATTATCAAAACAGTAATAGGATTACATGAAACTATCCACAAAAGTAAGCTCAAAGTTGAGCTGAGTTTTACAATAGCAAAAGTACGACAAAAATCCAACCTTAGTTAGGCCCTAGGCCTCTCCACTTATATAACTGAATCTCCCAACAGCTTCCTTAAAATCAGGGAGGCTTGGCTCCCAAAACTCGAGATAAACATCAGTTATCCTCCACTTGCTTGGCTGCCTCCTAGTGCATTGATTTGGTTGTTTGTACTCCGATCTGCATGAAGGGGAATTCAAAGTGGGGAGTAATAAATGAGGGGGATTCCCTCCTATAAATCCTCTCCTTTGTCCACTTCGAATTATTGCTGCCAATTGTCCATTGAATCTTTGACTTTGTCTTCAAAATTCAACAAAAATTTGCATTAACCACATATTAAACCACATGGCATCATAACTAACTAACTATCAATCTCACCTCCCATAACAGCATAAATATAATCAAAAAGCATGCAATAAGCTAAGAGAAAGGTTGATTTAACTATGTTAGGAGGCAAAATGATCCCATATAATTACCCATTTATGGGGTTCATCATCACCCCCCCACTGAAGTTGTTTCTCATCCTCTGAGCAACTTAGTCCATCTCCTCATCTTTTATGGCCTTGGTGGCCTCTCTAGCATCCCAAGCTTCTAATGTTGTTTCCTCTTCCTTGTCATAGAAGCCTGGTTTTTTGTCTATCTCTTCCCACTGTGTCTGCTCTTCTTTTTCTATCCTTCCTTCTAGCATGCCTAATTGCAGTGGTGGACTCAGTTTGAGGCCAATCCAATTGACCTGTAGCCTCTACATTAAGTGCTTGTACATTGGCACTCTAATTAGTGCCTCCTTCGTCCTCATTAGGGAATGATATTCCTTGATCTTCAGAATGTGTGGTAAGGTGTTCCATCTCCTCATACATGCATGCACATACTCATCCCCAAGTAACCTTTCCATGTCCTCAAAATGTGCAATGGCCTATGCTTGATCACTTATATATCTAGGGGCAATTTGAGGATTATTAGCAAGTAGCTGGTGTGTGTTAATGAGAGCCATGGGATCTGATGGCTCAGCTTTGATCATTAATGGCTCATTCTGCTCCCTTATCATCAAACTTTTTACTTCTGTTGCCCTTAACTCTTCATGGTTCATCCAGGAAGCCATGGCCATTAGTTGTAAACCCCCTAGCCTAGCGTTGGGGTCCCACACATTCATGTCTATGAGGGCCATATTATGCAGGTAAAATTCTGCCATCTTTGCTTTATCTTCTGCTGCGCTTTGATCACACAGGTCCATAAACTGTCTGTAATCTTGAAAATGCATTGTGCCTCTTTGTGCCAAAGTATTGATCTGAAATTGTAGCCATTGGTCCTTGAGGTATAATCCATAGGATTTTGCTGGTGTTCTACATTGCAGTGCCTCCATGGATAAGCTAGCCATGCATGCCATCTGGGTCTCTTTCTCCTTTAGATGCCTCCTTACCAATTCATTTTCAGTTTGAAGTTGTTTCTTGCAATTGCTTCTCTATGTATGCCAACACTTAACTCTCTGCCCATTTCTCTAAGTCTATTCTCCATATGGCCAACATCCTCAACTCCCTTGGATTTGGCTATTTGCATCCACCTATGTGTTCTTATTCTTTCCTTCTCTAGTTCAAAGAATAGTGGAATTGCAAATGTTTGTGGAATTATCCTTCATCCTTCAAGAAGATAGTAATAGGAGGCAAGGTTGGGCTAGGGATCAGGTTCTTGTGGCTCTATAGCTTCCTCCTTCCCTTTTGGCTACTCTTCTATTCTTTTCTCCAGCTGTTGGGTCTCCTATGGCTTTGACACTGTCTCCTATAGAACTGTCTGTGCCTCCTGTAGGACTATTTTTGGGTCTTGTAGTTGCACTTTTTCCTTCCAGGTGGAAGATCTAAGAGTCCCTCTTTCATATGTGATAGGGGTTTTAGAGGGATATTCTTCCCCTTTGACAGTGGGTGAATCTTCAATTATAATGGTCACTGTTGAAGATGGTTGGGGTTTCCCTGTTTTGATCCTTGTGCTTTTCCTGGCCTTGAAATGCATGGAGGCTACCTTTTTCACTTTTCTTTTGGTTTAATTGGTGTGCTCAGGGCTGTGAGGGTAGCTGCTGCCTCCTTTTCCAGGGTCTCAGGGGACCCTTCTCTTTGTTTCTCCTCTGCTGCATCTTTTTCTCCTCCTTCTGCCTCCTTTTCTATCTCTAATTGCTCTATTTCTTCCTGTTTTGTTTCTTCCCCCTTCTCCTCTTCTATCTTAGTTTCTTCCTCCTCCTTTTCTTGTCCTGTTGAGTCATCAGTTGCTTCCCCTTCTCCCCCTTTCTGCTCTTCTTCCTCACTATCAGAAGGACTGATATCATAGGTGAGGGCCTTTATGTCATCTTTTGTTGTCATGTTCCTGAGACTTCCCATGTTATAGGGAGTGTGAACGTATGGAGGGCTTCTTCCACTAAAATTTTGATTAACCCATGGTGAACCAGTTGATCTGGACTCCCTGCCTTAAACTTAATGTTGGATTCTATGAGGGGCTACAGGAGGAAATAGGGGATGCTGAGTTTCTGGGGTGTTGGAGTGTCCATGCCATATCTCAGCTCATGAAGGATTCTAAAATGGTAGCCATAGACTATGTTGTACCTCCCTTCACAAGAAATGTATTTGATGATTTGATAACTAACCTCATCCCAAGGGTATGGTATGCTAGCCCTTCTAATGCCATTTTTATCTTCTACATGATGTTCATTGTTTTGGAAGAAGTTTTTCTTGGCAGCCTATCCAATTGGTTTTTCATCTTTGCTCCAAGGTAATCCAAGAGGAAGGGTAGTAACCCTACTGATAAATTCAGGGGTTATCTCCATGGAAATACCTCTAAAAGTGACAGTGGCATGTGTTCTTGAGTGAGGGACTAAAGAGAGGGCAAATTCTTGGGAAATTTCCTCATCAAGCCCTCGGAATTTCTCAAGAAAGTTCATCCAATTTGCCCTTGTGAATATGGCCACTACTTGGGGATGTTCATGGAGCCTGGTGGAATTAGTGGGCTCCTTCCTCATGAATCATCTTGTCATTGTGTTTATACCCCTTTTGAACACCAAATGTAGAGATGGAGACAATAATTTTGAAGAAACAGGAAAGCAGAGGAAAACTGTGTTTTTTTTTTAAAACAGGCAAATTTTTTTATGTAATTCCTCTTCTTCTATGGACTCAATTCCTCCTTAAAATGATATAATTTCTTGCATACGCTGATAATCAAGGTGGGTACGCATGGAACCTACCTCCTCAAGCCAGAAATCGAGCAAAAAACCTGTGTTTTCTTCTTAAAAACAGTTCATTGCCCCTCCTCTAGAACTGCCTGTAGGTGCTCCTGTAGAACCTATAAGTGCTCTTGTAGACAACGCCAAGAGTAGGAGGATGGGTGAGATCGATGGAAAACGATGGTTTCGAGGCTGTAGGGTGACAAGGAGTTTTCTACAGTTAATTTTATGAGGAGAGAATGAGGGAAAAGGTGGTGAGAGTGCTCGAGGAGGAGTATTTATTACTTCTTTTAGGTATTTCCGATGATCGGGGTGAGCTGGAAAAAATGTACGTTGGCCATATTTGGACTGTTGGTCCCCACCTGCCTTGTCATTTGGTTCCTTCCTGCAATCACCTCTCATTATTGCATCGAAGTTTACATACCCTCCACTACCTGTCCTTGGCATCTTTCTCTGAGTTGACTATGCACACGTGTGGGTGACATCTTCAGATGAGTGCAGTCAACTAGATGAAGGTGGCCAAGTTAATTAGCCACCTTTTCCTCATTCAACCTCAACCATCTCATTGCTCATGCATATCTTTCAATTACACAAATGCAAACAGAGGAGCGGGTTAGTCACTTACCTGTGAGTCGAATGTATGTGCTGCGAGGTATTTTGGCTCCTTCTACTGCTGCATGCTCTCTACTTTTTGATGTGTGGTTGTTTGTCTTGTGTAGGTATCCTCTAGCTAGATTTAAGCTTCAGATGTCTCCTTCAATCCTCATGGTTGCACTTCTTTTGTTGTTGTGGCTTGATTTTAATGGGATCAGCGGCTACATAAATTCCTATAGGAGCTCTTGTAGCTGCTTCTCCCCTTGAAATTTCAGCTTATTTCCGTGTTGGGGGTTGTGAGGATGATGCCAGAGATTTTGATGGAGATGGGGAGGTAATAGGTAAGCTGCAGGTGAGATTTGAGGTGTTGCTTCCTTTCTTATTTTTTATTTTTTTTTTCTTTTTACTAAAACTGTTTTTTTTGTGTTCTTCTGGGACAGGAAGAAAAAAAAATGATGATGATGATGTGATGTAGGTGTGGAATGGATGGCAAGGCAGGTTGATAGCTGTAGGAGGGTTTATATGTTCTTCATGAAGCTTCCCAACCCCTCAAACTGCTTTTTGGAACCATTTTTGGCTCTCTGTAATTCCTATAGGAGCCTCATGTAGAAAACACAGAGCCTCCTGTAGAACACACAGTTTTCGGAAAAAAAAAACACAGTGGGGTGGAAGAAAGGTCAGGAATGATGGAGAAGAGTGTGGAGGAGATGAAATAGGTGTTGGTGTGAATGTCAGGGCTCTATGGCATCTCCTCTTGCTCTCTGTGGTCCTCCTGCAAACCTGTTATGCACATTAAAATTCAGTTTTCCTTTTCTTTTTTCTCTTTTTTTTTAAAACAACTAGGGAACCTCAAGGAGTTTTTCACCCTAATTGCCTACCCTAGGCACCTCCAAGGGAGGTTTTCACCCATGGATCTTATTCTCTTTTTTTCTTTTCTTTTTTTTTGACATCATTGGGCCGCCTCAGGAGAGGTTTTCAACCCAATGATGGGACTTCAAGCGCCTCATGGAGGTTTTCACTTGAGTCCTTATTTTTTCTTTTTATTTTTTTTCTTTTCCTTCAGTGAGTGGGTGAAGTGGAGGCTAAGACATGCTCCACTACCATCACTGTCTTATTCAAATCTTCAATGAACTCTCACTTGGAGAGGGGCTTCTTATAAATTTTTAACTGATGTCCATGAAAAGCATGGGGATGGCTTCATCATCAATGGTTCTGATCAGGACTAAACCATTGTCATTGCATTTTTCCACAGTGTAGGGTCCCATCCATCTTGTCCTCAACTTGCCTTTGAAGTCTTTATACCTTGAATCATAGAGCAGTGCCCAATATCCTTCTTGGAATTGCTTCTCCTTGATATTTTTGTCATGCCATATCTTCCTCTGACACTGAACTACCTCTGTGTGGAGAAGGGCCTGCAATCTTTGTTCATCCAATCCATTGAGCTAGAGTAACCTTTCCTTCTCTGCATGGCTGAGGTCTAGGTCCAGCTGAGCTACCATCCTTAGTGTATTGAATTCAAATTCTATTGACAACAAATCCTTCTTCCCATAGACCAGTTCATAGGGTGTGAACCTTGTAGTGGTATTCCATGTTGTGTTGTAGGCCTAGGTGGCCTCAACTAATCTATCCGTCCAGTCTTTTCTACTGCTGCTCACTACCTTATCAGAATTCCTTCCAAAGCTCTGTTAGTGACTTCCACCTGCCCATTGGCTTGTGGATGGTAAGGGGTGGAAGTCTTGTGCTTGATTTTATGATGTGTGAGTAGGTCTTCAATCAAATTGAAGTGAACTGACTACCTTGATCTGTGACCAATTCCCTTGGATACCAAAACTTGTAGAATATGTTTTCTCTCAAAAAATCAGCTACTTTTTCCTCTGTTGCTGCTTTGATTGCTTTTGTTTTTGCCCACTTTGTCAGGTAATCGGTGCACACAATGATGTATTATTTCTATCTTGAAGGAGGGTTGATAGGACCCACAAAGTCCATGCCCCACTTCTCAAATGGCTCAAAGGTCACTTGAGGTTGCATGGGAATCTCATCCTTTGGAGTAGGTTCCCCATCCTTTGACACCGATAACATTGGCTGGTGTATCTCCTCACATATTGATGAAGAGTGGGCCTATAGTAGCCTGCTTGCAATATTTTGAAGGCAGTTCTCTTTGCTGCAAAATGACCTCCACAAGGACCATCATGACAGGTCAGGAGAATGTCAAAGACTTCCTCCTCCCTGACACATCTTCTCAAGATTTGATCTGGGCCAAGTTTGAAGAGATTACCCCAAATCTAGGTGAAAGGGGCGCTTTTCCTTACTATCTTGCTCTTCTCTTTTGAGGACAGGTGTGGTGGAAATTGTGTTGAAACCAAGTAGTTTTCTATATTAGCAAACCATGGAGAGAGTACTGAAATAGCAAATAGATGTTCATCTGGCATATGGTCATCCACCATTCCTACTTCACTTGCAGACAAATTTACTCTAGAAAAAAAGTCAGCAACAACATTTTCTTTACCAGGCTTATTAATAATGGTTAGATCAAACTGTTGCAGTAAAAGCAACCATCTAATAATGTGAGCATTTACATCTAGTTTTTTCATCAAATATCTAATTGTAGCATGTGATGAGCCCCAAATTTGGTAACATTTTGGGCTCATTTGGCCTAACTACCCTTGCTCAACCCTTCATTTTTCATAACTTATGCATCATTTTTTAGTATGTTTATGTCATTTGTACGAATAAGGGTAGTCACTATTCCTAGGTGGCTAACACGTGCTTATTTCAGGATTTTTGACACATGTTGGAGAAAAACCACGCAGATAAGGACAGGAGATAGCCAAGATGGGATTGAGGATTCGTAGGAGGGTTGTCCACAACATTAAATGGCCTTCCTTGGGATCTTCACCCACAACTCCGAGCTCCAACAGCCACCACAACCGATTTAAAAGACAGCCAAACGGATTTTGAGGAAGCAGCACTTCACTCCTAGTTTGGTCAGCCAAGTCCCACTGATTTAGGAGGCCAGCTTGGGACCTCGTGATGTATAAATGATGAGGCTTTAGCCTTCGAAAAGGACTTTTTGAAACATTGTTGCACATTCTGTACTACGAGTTGCTAGCTCTGTTTTGCTCTTTTGTAGCCATTATTGGCATGCTATTTGACTTATGATTATTATCTTTTAATGGAAAGCAGTCAAATTTGAGTTCAGTTCTGAGTTCTTAAAGGAGCCATAGCTCTCAGGGTTGGGCCCAACCTGAGAGCCTAAGGCCTCCTTCTGTTGTATTGTTATCTTTCTTTCAGCATTATGTTTTTTCTCCTTTACATGCAATTGAAACGCAGTTTGTTGAGTTAGATTTCTTGGTGTGGTTAAGTAGGTCAGTTTTATAAGACAGAGTTGCTTCAGCTGTTTAGAATAGAGTGAAGAGATTGGAGTTGATAAAAGTTCCAAAAAAGGGTTGCCAACACACTCATTTTCACCTCTTTTTAGGGGCTGGAATTGCAGACAGTGCTACCCACCAAAAACATTGGTTTACGTGTTCATGCAATCCTTGTTGCAATATTTTCGTTTGTAGAAGTTGTCCATGCGTTCAGACCTCTTGGAATGATTCTTTGCTTCAGTACCATGCATGATTTTCCTTAGAAATAACGTTGTTGTTCATTGGTTTTATTAAACAGTCAGAATAGGTTAGTAATATTTTGGTTAAGTGCAGGACGTGGATGATTTGGTTTCGTTTACATTGTGGAGTGCTACTCCCTCACCCTCTCATCCTTCTAAGCCTTGCCCAGGCCACTTGCTCATCTCCCAATTAGACCCCTTGTCTCTTAACTATCCTATTGCCCACGTTATCCTACCTTTTTCGGCCTTCCATTCCCTCTACCCTCCTTCAGACAAACTAGCTTAGCACACCCCCTCTTCATCTCATCTCTCTATCACTAAGTCATTACAAACCTTTCTCCTACATCCATATCCACCCATGCAGCCTCTTCCACTCACCCATCACCCAAAACCCGATTATAGAACATCCTGTAGGAATTACTGAACATCCTGTAGAACCTTTGCAAACTTCCTGTAGAAGCTCATAAACACGGTTGCTTGGCACCCAAACTTTGTGAAACTCTCTGAAAGGATGTTAGGGACTCCTTAGACCCTCTCTGAGCCTTTCCGACCTCTTCCAAGCATTTCTCCCCTTGATCTACCCCTGCACAGTAAAGATCCAGTTAGAAGCACATGCATAATAATTCCAACAACTTGAACAAAAATACAAAAATGTGTTCTCTTCAGATAAAAGTAGCCTAGACACATGCATCTCACCTTCATAGAAGTAATGGCATCTCTTTCAGTAGTTTTCATTCCCACCTTTGCATCAGTAGGACTAGCTGGTAGAATTAGGGTTTGCTAGGGTTTGCGTTTCTTGTTGGCTTTCAGTTCCTTTCTGCAAGTAGGTTAACTTCCTTTGAGTTAGCTTTCATCCATCGGTTAAAAAGCTTCTTCTAAGAGCTCATAGAAGTTGGCTTGAGCCCCTAGTGGACTTGTGCCAGCTGACCAAGTGACAGCTGCGGCAAGAGCTAGTACTTGTGCATACAGCACCGTCGCTTCCAAGTTTGTTACGAACTACCGGGTTGATAAAATTAGAGAAGGAAGCTCCAGGAGTTGTAGCATTATTGCTACAATACTGGAGCTCACCATCTTTTTGGCGCCGTTGCCGGGGAAGCGTCAGAGTATTAGTGATTTTTGCTTTTCTTCTATTTTCCTACTCTCGCCTTCTGCTAAGTAGTTTATTTCATTTCCATTCTGCAAAAGTAGCATAGACATTTCCTGCTTTCATAGATTAACATTTCAATTCCGCAATTTCATTTCTGCAAGCGTAGATTAGCATTTCAATTCTGCAAGCGTAGACTAGCATTTCATTCCTGCAATTTCATTTAAGCAAAATAGATTAGTTCTTTCCTACTTTCATTTCAATTCCGCATTTTCATTTCAGCAAGATAGTTAGTTGCAGTTCAATCTGTTTCAGTTTTTGCAGGTACCAGAGAAAAAAACAAAAGCAATCAAAAGTCTTTCCATTTCATGCCTCGTAGAAATCGAGATAAAATAGGCAAATTCTTACCCAACACCCCCACCACATCACTGAGTCACCCTTCTCTCTTCTTTGGTGACAGTGATCCAGAAGAACCTATAGGCGAACCTCCTGAGATATACGAAGATGCTATAGCAAAAGAAGAGTTAGAGAACACTCCATCTGAAGCCATGGCTGACCATAGGGGAGAAGATGAGAGAATAGAAGGTGCCTTCCCCATCCGAGAGACCAATGGAGACATGAAAATGAAGAACATAAGCCCTTTTGCTTTACCTCACTTCCATGGACTGACTACTGAAGACCCTGATACCTTCCTGTTTGAGTTTGTTGTCCTTTGTCGAACCTATGACTATACTGAAGATGAGCAGAAACTGAAACTCTTCCCCTCAACCCTTAAGGATGCAGCATTACGCTGGTTCATGGGCTTACCTGGGAACAGTATCACCACTTGGGCTCAGATGCAGCAAGCTTTCAATACCAAATACCGGGACTACTGTAGGTCCAAGGAAACCAAGGGAGAAATCTTTCGGATGACCATGGGGAATGATGAGTCCTTAGAGGATTACGAGGAAAGGTTCCAACTTAGCTATAAACGGGCCAGGTGCACACTTGACCCTGAATCTCTCAAGTTGGTTCTGCTCCGAGGAGTCCCTGAAGACCTCTTAGATACCCTTCACATGCTAGCTGGAGGAGATATTTATCAACTACCCTATGAGGACATAAAGACTGTGTTTAGAAACCACTCTAGGGCAGCCCGGAAAAGGGGTAGAAGAAACCTCCTCTCAGCTGGTATTCCTTTCTCCAAACATGAGTTTGCAAATCAATTAGAGGACCTCAAGAGTGAGGTGAGACAGACCATCGCCATGCAACTTGATACATTCTGCATCCAGCAAAAGAAAGAGGAAGCTGAGAGGGCTTTGGCTATCTTCTGCCCTAGGTGTACAAGGAAACACCCTAAGAACGAGTGCCCATTACATTCGGTTGAGGTATGTTTTGTTTGTGAGGAGGACCACCCCACAAACCAATGTCCAACCTTACCTGGGCTTAAATCCATGTATCAAGGGACAGAAGCACCCACTGAACCTCTCTATTTCCTCAACCAAAGGAGGCCACATGGACCTAGACCTTACCAACAAGGGATGCAAGGGGCACCTCAAGCCTATTATAGCCCCAACCAATCTACTCCTATGCCTTCCTGGGGACCCCCTGTTCATCCTTCTTGGTCTATACCTCCTCCATGGTCTTACCCGCCTCAGCACCATACTCAGCCCACTACTCCTTCGTTTCACTCACATGCCCAGCCACAGCCTCAGTGGAATGCACCTCAATCAGGGTGGAGGCCCCAGTACAATACTCCTCCAGCCATTTTGCCTCCACCACCAGCTCAACCACAACCATTACCTCCTGCTCCTCCAAGGCAACCCCAAATGCCTGCTCAACCGAACTCGAACCCCAACAACCGACAGGCCCAGAAGGTATATACTGGGGAAACATCATGCCCTACCTATGTTGTGGAGATCTAGGAGATCAATCTGCGATCTGGAAAGACTTTCGGATCGCCAACCTCCTCCCCCAGAGGACGAGGAAGATAAACAGGAAAGTGAACCAAAGGCCATTCCACCCTTTCTTGAGAGACTAACGGCCACCACACAACCCAACCCAGAGGAGGATGAGCTTCTGGGAGAACTCAAACAGTTGTGTGTGAAAATACCACTTCTCCAAGCCATCAAAGATGTACCGATATACAACAAAATGGTTAAGGAAAAGTGTTTTAGACACCCAGGCAGGGGAAAGAGAGATGCTTCAACCATCAATGTCATAGGACAACTGTCTGATCTTATGTTGGGACAAGTCATCTGCCCAAAGTATCTGGATCCTGGGAGTCCTGTAGTTGATGTCCACATCATTGGCACCATCATACCTCACACATTGATTGATCTGGGGGCTGCCATTAATGTGATGACCAGGGATACCATGCTCAAACTCAACCTTCAGGGTTCCTTGAGAAAGACCTCGACAGTCCTACAACTAGCAGATCGCTCCACCGTGACTCCCGAAGGGATTGTAGAGGATGTCTTGGTCTCTATTGACTCTTGGGAATACCCTGCAGACTTCTTGGTTCTGCAACCAAAGGCAAAGCTTACTGGATACCCTCTTATTTTGGGAAGGCCTTTGTTAGCCACTGCAGATGCTTACATAAGCTGTCGTGCAGGAAACATGACCATCAAAAATGGTCCTATGTCCAAGCAGGTAGTCCTGTACCCTCCTGCCCAACCCTTATTAGAGCATGACTTACCACTTAGGTTGGAGGAAGGAGAAGAGGATGAGGTGTACTAAGCATCTTTGTTCACCCTAGAAACCACTAGGGGAGGCCTCCCAACCGAGGATGATTTGATTGAGACCTTGATCCAGACTCCACTGCCTAGTGCATTGTCCTTAGAGGAATTGGTGGAGGATGCCCAAGCCAGCACCCTAGTGGACCTTTGTGTGACCAACCCTGTCACTTCCAGAGTCAAAAATGTGGAGTTCGGCCCTGAGAGAACGTTAAAGATCAGCTCCTCCCTATCTCCTTCCCAGGAAAAGGAGTTGTGTAGTCTGTTGGCCAGCCATCTAGATGATTTTGCTTGGAGCTATAAGGAGATGAAAGGAGTCCATCCTTCGGTCTGTACCCATCACATCTACATCAAATAAGATTTTAAACCGGTTAGGCAACCCCAGAGGAGAATGAATCTAGCCCTTAAGGATATCGTCAAGGAAGAATTGCAAAAACTGTTGGATGCCGGATTCATTTACCCCATCTCGGATAGCGAATGGGTGTCCCCTTTGGTGTTGGTTCCCAAGAAAAACGGGAAGTGGAGAATCTGTGTGGACTACCGAGAATTGAACAAAGCTACCAAGAAAGACCATTTTCCTCTACCCTTCATAGATCAAGTGTTGGATGGACTAGCAGGAAAGAAGTTTTTCTCTTTCCTAGATGGGTTTAGCGGGTATAACCAGATCCAAATCAGCCCGGAAGACCAAGATAAGACCACCTTCACTTGTCCTTGGGGTACCTTTGCTTACCAAGTTCTTCCCTTTGGACTATGCAATGCTCCTGCCACCTTCCAGAGAGCCGTCTTGAGCATCTTTTCTGAGCTGGTCCATGATTCGGTGGAAATCTATATGGATGACTTCACTCCTTATGGGTCCAACTTCCAGGAAGCATTGTCCAATCTGGGAAAAGTCCTAACCAAGTGCATTGAGATGAACCTGTCCCTTAGTCCTGAAAAGTGTGAATTCTTGATGACTGAAGGGACCGTGCTAGGCCATACCATTTCTTGCCAAGGGTTACAAGTGGATCCTAACAAAATTGCTCTCATAAAAAAGGTTCCACCTCCTCAGAAGGTAAGAGATGTTCGAAGTTTCTTAGGATTAGCAGGGTATTATAGGAGATTCATTAAAGACTTCAGCAAGCTAGCCTCGCCATTGTTTGGCCTCTTGGCAAAAGATGTTGAGTTTCAATGGACTGACGATTGTCAGAAGGCTCTGAATGAATTAAAGGACAAGTTGGTGTCTGCCCCAATCTTGAGAGGTCCAAACTGAGCCCTACCTTTCCACATCCACACTGATGCCTCGAACAAAGCCATAGGGGCAGCCTTAGGACAAGTTGAACAAAAACTTCCATATGCCATCTACTTTGTCAGCAAAAACTTATCCAAGGCAGAACTGAATTACACTGTAACTGAGAAAGAATTTCTGGCCGTGGTCCATGCACTGAACAAGTTTCGACATTATATCATTGGCTATCAAACATTTGTACATACTGATCATGCTGTAATTAGATATTTAATGAACAAACCAGATGTGAATGCTCGTATTATTAGATGGTTACTTTTGTTGCAGCAGTTTGATTTGACTATCGTTGACAAGCCAGGTCAAGAAAATGTTGTTGCTGACTTTTTGTCTAGATTGGATTTACCTGCAGGTGAGGATGGAACAGTGGATGACCAGATGCCCGATGAACATCTGTTTGCCATTTCAGTACTCTCTCCATGGTTTGCTAATATAGCAAACTATCTTGTTTCAACACAGTTCCCTCCGCACCTATCCTCAAGAGAGAAGAGCAGAATCGTGAGGAAGAGTGCCTCATTCACTTGGATCGGGGGCAACCTGTTCAAGCTTGGCCCTGACCAGATCTTAAGGCGTTGTGTAAGGGAGGAGGAAGTCTTTGATATCCTCCTAACCTGTCATGATGGCCCTTGTGGAGGACATTTTGCAGCCAAAAGGACTGCTT
Organism: Pinus tabuliformis; assembly: GCA_031772625.1. Classification (NCBI taxonomy): domain Eukaryota; kingdom Viridiplantae; phylum Streptophyta; class Pinopsida; order Pinales; family Pinaceae; genus Pinus; species Pinus tabuliformis. Next base: position 94,394,764 of record CM062812.1, read on the forward strand.
TCAAAATCCTGCAGGCAGGCTATTATTGGCCCACGCTTCATCAAGATGTCAGAAGGTATATCAGCCAATGTGACTGATGCCAAAGGATGGGGAAACCGACTCCAAGGGATGAAATGCCCCTCCAACCTCAAGTGACTCTTGAGCCATTTGAGAAGTGGGGTATCGATTTTGTGGGTCCAATCAATCCTCCTTCGAGGCAAAGGTCTTACATCATTGTGTGCACAGACTACCTGACAAAGTGGGCAGAAACCAAGGCAATCAAAGCAGCGACAGAAAAAAAGGTGGCCAAGTTCTTAAGAGAAAACATCTTCTACAAATTTGGCTACCCAAGAGAGCTAGTCACCGATCAAGGAAGCCAGTTCACCTCCAACTTAATTGAAGACCTACTCGCTCATCACAAAATCAAGCATAGGACTTCCACCCCCTATCATCCTCAAGCAAATGGGCAGGTGGAAGTCACCAATAGAGCATTGGAAGGGATCTTGACTAAGGTGGTGAGCAGCAGTAGAAACGATTGGGTAGATCGCCTGGTTGAGGCCACATGGGCTGACAACACCACTTGGAAGACCACAACCGGCTTCACACCTTATGAGCTGGCCTATGGGAAGAGAGCTTTGCTATCAATTGAATTCGAGTACAACACTTTGAGGATGGCAGCTCAGCTGGACCTAGATCTCAGCCATGCCCAACAAGAATGGTTATTGTAGCTGAATGGATTGGACGAGCACCGAATGCAGGCCCTTCTTCACTCAGAAGTGGTTCAACTTCAGAGGAAGGTGTGGCATGACCAACACCTCAATGACAAGCAATTTCAGCCAGGAGATTGGGCACTGTTGTATGATTCCAGGCATAAAGATTTCAAGGGGAAGCTGAGAAATAGATGGCTGGGACCATATGCAGTGGAAAAATGTAATGACAATGGATCTGTTCCTATTCGGACCATTGATGAGGAGGCCATTCCTATGCTTGTCAATGGGCATCGGTTGAAGATCTACAGAAAGCCTCTGTCAAGGAAAGAATTCATCAAAACTGTGGAAAAATCAGTGTTGGTCATAGAGAAGGGTTCTGCCTCTGTTTTGGGCATACCTGAAGATCTTAAAAAAATAAATAAATAAATAAATAAAGATCCTTGGGTGAAAACCTTTCTGAGGCTCCCAAGGCAGATGGTAGGGGTGAAAACCTCATTCAGGCGTCCCTACTATCTTTCTGAAAAAGGTTTGAAAAAGATCCTTGGGTGAAAACCTTTCTGAGGCACTCAAGGCAGATGGTAAGGGTGAAAACCTCATGGAGGCGCCCCTGATGTCTTTCAAAAAAAAAAAAAAAAAGACAGGTAAAGCAAGTTCACAATGTGGGAATGCATGCAGGTTGCAAGTATCCCATGCAGGAAAAGAGGCCCCTCAACTCAAAGACAAGGGTCCCTACTATGCTACCAGGTGACCTCACTAGCACTCCCTCCAGAAACACTCATCTCTTCCAAGGTCTGGGCACGATTAGATCACAGTTTAGCCTCCTACAGGAAGCTACAGGACTTTCTACAGGAAGTTCTGTATTTCTACAGGAAACTTCCTGTAGAAGCTTTGGATGGCCCGGAACTGACTGTGTGGGGAGATCTAACGCCCGAGGTCCGACATGGAGGCATGCAAGCTAATGTTTTCTCCATCACGCACTGTTGTCGCCTCCTTCTACCACCCCAGTTGCCATGCAATGGAAATACCTGCACAGTCAAATCAGAACATTGAATTATCAGAGGAAGCGATTCTCAAATGGGAAGAAAGGATGCAGAGACACCATGCACTACGTATCAAAGCCATCCGAGGGTCTTGCGATCGTGACCGTGATGCCAACGTCTCCACCTTTTCAGCATGCACCTGAGGAGGAAAAACTGCTACAGGACATCCTACAGGAATCCCGTAGCAGTTCAGCCAGCTAGAGTGTACACCATCAAGGCGCATGCAACACATAGAGCGGGCACATGCACCATCCGTAGCCAGGTAATAAGCGTCGTAACCATCAGCAGTCTGCGAGGAGGAACCCCCGTGCCTGTGCATGAAGCAACAACAAGCAAATCCAATCACCATCGTCCTGAAACCTGAAAATAATGTCGCGGCCGCACAGGTAAGTGCCTCACCCTTTTTTCGTCAAATTACATGAATAATACTCTGAAATGTTTGCAAGTGTGGAAATGAATGGGTTGAGCAGTCGAATGTCCATTCAACTGGCCACGATGACCAGTCAGATGGCCTCGTCAGATTTGGAAAGTGGTGGTCGTGGCAAGCAAAACGGGTAATAGACACGTGAGAGGTGTCCAGTTAGGGAGAAGCGGCGATTTAACGGAAATGGCGGCGGCAGATCTGCAGGGAATGATTCGACAGTCAGGGAGACTTGTAGTGAAATGAGTAGGTGACGTCGTCCAATGGTCCGGCAGGGACAGCTGACCCCCGCGCCACGAGTTCGGCCGGGATTCAAATCCACCGGCTAGATTGTCAGTCCACTCATTTATCACCAGCCGTTTTGCAATCGAGTAGCGTCCGAATTTCTCTGAAGCTCGTTACTCCAAGTCCTCGGCTCGTTCAGACGTCTGGGAGTGGCACAGAAGGTGCAGAACCACTGTCGTGCTCTCCAGAACCTGTGCGCTACTTCTACAGGAAAGCTACGCTACAGGAAGCTCACTGCCACGAGGAAAATTGATATATTCACGTCAAGGGTGGCGAATTGGAAAAGGTAAGCCTGAACCTGTTCCTCCCATGCAATTGGTTTAAAGGGTGGCGAAGTCGACGTCCTCAAAAATGTAAAACTACAGTCTGAGCATAAAATTGCAAGCGTCGTTTTCCTTTTGCATGAAAATTGTCGTCGAAGTATATGCGGGGATTTCTACAGGATGTGGTTTGTAATTGAGCCCCTGTCAAGGCTCATCTGTAGATAGTCAAGGATTCACGAATTGTGTGCGTGACAGAGGCGTAGTTCTATGCTCTGTCCCAAAGAAATCTGAAAGGCCATATTTTGATACGCACCCGCCACCTCCGGCTAACATAGCAGGCTTTCACCATGCTGGGTGGATTCATCAGAAAGGAACCGACATACTCAAAGAAACTAAGGGAGAACCCTGAGGTGGTAGAACTGTTCACTCGTGCGCGATGGATGTCGTTCTGCGACAAACTTCAAGGTTATGATGATGAGGTGGCAGAGGAGTTCTTGCAAGCTTTGAAGCCAAAATCAAAAACGCTGGTCATTGTCAATTTCATGTGTTTGAATCTCAGACTCACCCCACAGTTCATCAGCAGAGTCACTGAGCTCCCAATGGGGGTACTGTGGGACAAGGAGGAGAGGAAATTAGGCCAGAGGGCTAAAAAGGAGTTCTTTCCACCGGAGGAGCAATTCTTAGAGGATAAGAACGAGGTTCGCAGAGCTAGCCTACAGTCGCTTTGGAATGAGGTCAGCCTCCAAATTATGAAATACATCACGTGCGAAGGACGATTCAGCATCGTATATGGGTACCATTTCCGACTACTCACAGAATTGAGGCATCAAATGGACCTACCTTCAGAAAGCAAGCTAAGTATTCCCTACTTCCTCCTGCAGTCCATGACTGAATGTGCCACCAAGTTACGAGAGGGCATGCCAGACCAGGTATCTCATCATGGGCTCATTAAGCTCCTCGTGGAGGATGCACTCCACACATACACAGTCCCTCTCTCGTGGGAAGCCTTCCGAAATCTGACTAAGGATGGCGATATCAAAATGTTGACCGAGGAACTTGCTTCCTCCAGCAGCGAGGAGAAGGAGTCAGTACACACAGAGAAGAAAGGGAAAGGCCAAGAAACTGCGGCCAAAGCACCGAAGAAAGAGAAAAAGGGGAAACAAGAGAAAAAGGTTGCCGAAGAGAAGGATGACAAATCCACATTGACACCCAGGGAGAAAAGGTTACAAAGTAGGGTGGACAGGACTGAGCAAGTCCACGTCAGTAAAGGGACCTCGAAAGGAGCATCAGCAAAGTCAAAAGACAAAGCACCCTCAGCCAAACAGGCTAAAACGGTGCCACCTGTTTCTACAGGAAAACCAAAAACGGCTTCTACACGAAGCCAGAAATCAGCTGATACAGGGCCTTCTACAGGAAGCCCTGAGAAAGGAAAACCAAAGGAAAAGAGAGCCGAAATTATTGAAAGGGAGGCAGCCGCCGTGCTGGCCGCCCTTAGTACACCTCCTAAGCCGAAGGAAAAACGAAAGAGGGATATCCCTCTGTATTTTAAAGCCCGGAGAAGTGTGAGAATCAAAACAGGCAGGCCACAGCCTCCATCCAGCAGCCCAATTACTATAGAGGATACCCCTACCTCGCCCAGGGAGAGGTCCCCCTCAAAAATATCAGTCACTTATGAGCAGGGGAGCCCGAAGACAACTACTTGGAAGGAGAGAATGGACAGGTTGGCTTCACAAGGCCGGCTACAGGATACTGAGGCTGCTCTACAGGAAACATTAGCCGGGCTTAAGGAGACAGAGAGGATGGAGGGAGAGGCACCCTCATCACCACTTAGGGAAGACAAAGTAGAGCCACCGAGAGAAGAAGAGAAAGAGCATATTCTGGAACCTAGTCCCCAGCCAAGCTTGAGCTCATATTATAACTTCTTAGAGGCTGGAAAAATTATACCGCAGAAATTCACTGTGTCACTTTTCTTCGTGTTGGAGGAAGAAAGAGTGAGAACTCACACGTGGATGAAAATAGCTAAATCAAAAGGAGTGGCAGATATAGGCCCCTTGGAGGAACAACTCAAGGAGGCACGAAAAGAATTAGCTATGGCCAAACACGTGGCAAACTGCCAGCGGTATTCCTACAGGAAGAGAATGAGAAACTTAAACTGCAGCTACAGGAACTGAAGAAGGAAAAGGGCACATCCTCAGGGGACATTACAGCAGAACATCAAGGTAGAGAAGGACTGCAAGTTGGTCTTGGGGAGCCAACCTTGCATCTACAGGAAAGGGAACTGCAAGCACAAATTGAGGTACAAACTCTCAAACAGCAGTTGCAGCAAAAAGAGGCACAACTGGCTTGCATGGCCAGTTGGGCCATGGATGCTCTACAATGCAGACAGCCGACCAAATCCTATGGCCTGTACCTACGAGACCAGTGGCTGCAATTTCAGATTAATGCATTGGCACAGAGGGGTATCTCCCAACTCCAAGACCCCCAGCAGTTCACGGCGTTATGCAATAGCAGTTCATCAGAGGATAAGGCCAAACTTTCGGAGTTCTATCTCCATAATTTGGCCCTTCCTAATGTGACTTCATGGGATCCCAACATAGTCTCAGGGGATATGCAGTTGATGGCACTTGCCTCATGGTTGAACCATGAAGACAAGAGAGCAGCAGAAGTCAAAGAGGTCATGAACAGAGAGCTGCATGAGCCACTACTAATTAGAGCAGAGCCAGGGGATCCGACTGCATTAATATCGGCCCACCAACACTTATCCACCAACCCTCAACCTTTATTGAAATACATGGATCAGCAGGCCCAGGCTATAGCACATTTCGAGGATATGGAGTGACTATTACGGGACAACTGTGTTCACGCTTGCACCCGCCGATGGAACACATTGTCCCACAGTCTAAAAATCAGGGAATATCACACTCCAACTCGAATGAGGGAAGCTCTAGTACGGGTGCCCCTCTATAAGAAGTCCATGCAGAACCTCCAGGCCAGTTGGATTGGCCTCAAGCTCAGCCCACCTTTGCTTTTAGGATTGATGGAAGGCAGCACAGAGAAAGATGAGCATGAGCAGTGGGAAGAGGTGAAAAGAAAGGCTGGGTTCCATGTCAGTGAGGAGGATACTACTGCAGAAGCCTGGGATGTAAGGGTGGCAATGAAAGCAATGAAGGACGAGGAGCTGGATTAGTTGCTCAAGGATGAGCAATCATTTTAGCTGGGGGGTGATGATGAGCCCCAAATTTGGTAACATTTTGGGCTCATTTGGCCTAACTACCCTTGCTCAACCCTTCATTTTTCATAACTTATGCATCATTTTTTAGTATGTTTATGTCATTTGTACGAATAAGGGCAGTCACTATTCCTAGGTGGCTAACACGTGCTTATTTCAGGATTTTTGACACATGTTGGAGCAAAACCACGCAGATAAGGACCAGGAGACAGCCAAGATGGGATTGAGGATTCGTAGGAGGGTTGTCCACAGCATTAAATGGCCTTCCTCGGGATCTTCACCCACAACTCCGAGCTCTAACAGCCACCACAACCGATTTAGAAGACAGCCAAACGGATTTTGAGGAAGCAGCAGTTCACTCCTAGTTTGGTCAGCCAAGTCCCACTGATTTAGGAGGCCAGCTTGGGGCCTCGTGATGTATAAATGATGAGGTTTTAGCCTTCGAAAAGGACTTTTTGAAACATTGTTGCACATTCTGTACTACGAGCTGCTAGCTCTGTTTTGCTCTTTTGTAGCCATTATTGGCATTCTATTTGACTTATGATTATTATCTTTTAATGGAAAGTAGTCAGATTTGAGTTCAATTCTGAGTTCTTAAAGGAGCCATAGCTCTCGGGGTTGGGCCCAACCTGAGAGCCTAAGGCCTCCTTCTGTTGTATTGTTATCTTTCTTTCAGCATTATGTTTTTTTCTCCTTTACATGCAATTGAAACGTAGTTTGCTGAGTTAGATTTCTTGGTGTGGTTAAGTAGGTCAGTTTTATAAGACAGAGTTGCTTCAACTGTTTAGAATAGAGTGAAGAGATTGGAGTTGATAAAAGTTCCAAAAAAGGGTTGCCAGCACACTCATTTTCACCTCTTTTTAGGAGCTGGAATTGCTGACAATGCTACCCACCAAAAACATTGGTTTACGTGTTCATGCAATCCTTGTTGCAATATTTTCGTTTGTAGAAGTTTTCCATGCATTCAGACCTCTTGGAATGATTATTTGCTTCAGTACCATGCATGATTTTCCTTAGAAATAACGTTGATGTTCATTGGTTTTATTAAACAGTCAGAATAGGTTAATAATATTTTGGTTAAGTGCAGGACGTGGATGATTTGGTTTCGTTTACATTGTGTAGTGCTACTCCCTCACCCTCTCATCCTTCTAAGCCTTGCCCAGGCCACTTGCTCATCTCCCAATTAGACCCCCTATCTCTTAACTATCCTATTTCCCACGTTATCCTACCTTTTTCGGCCTTCCATTCCCTCTACCCTCCTTCAGAAAAACTAGCTTAGCACACCCCCTCTAGATCTCATCTCTCTGTCACTAAGTCATTACAAACCTCTCTCCTACATCCATATCCACCCATGCAGCCTCTTCCACTCACCCATCACCCAAAACCCGATTATAGAACATCCTGTAGGAATTACTGAACATCTTGTAGAAATTATGAACATCCTGTAGAACCCCTGCAGACTTCCTGTAGAAGCTCATAAACACGGTTGCTTGGCACCCAAACTTTGTGAAACTCTCTGAAAGGATGTTAGGGACTCCTTAGACCCTCTCTGAGCCTTTCCAATCTCTTCCAAGCATTTCTCCCCTTTATCTACCGCTGCACAGTAAAGATCCAGTTAGAAGCACATGCATAATAATTCCAACAACTTGAACAAAAATACAAAAATGTGTTCTCTTCAGATAAAAGTAGCCTAGACACATGCATCTCACCTTCATAGAAGTAATGGCATCTCTTTCAGTAGTTTGCATTCCCACCTTTGCATCAGTAGGACTAGCTGGTAGAATTAGGGTTTGCTAGGGTTTGCGTTTCTTGTTGGCTTTCAGTTCCTTTCTGCAAGTAGGTTAACTTCCTTTGAGTTAGCTTTCGTCCATCGGTTAAAAAGCTTCTTCTAAGAGCTCATAGAAGTTGGCTTGAGCCCCTAGCGGACTTGTGCAAGCTGCGGCAAGAGCTAGTACTTGTGCATACAGCACCGTCGCTTCCAAGTTTGTTACGAACTACCGGGTTGATAAAATTAGAGAAGGAAGCTCCAGGAGTTGTAGCATTATTGCTACAATACTGGAGCTCACCAGCATGATCAATGTGTACAAAGGTTTGACAACCTGTGATATAATGTCTGAATTTGTTTAAGGAATACACAACAGTAAGGAGTTCCTTCTGGTCACTGTGTAATTTAACTCTGCCTTTGACAAATTTTTTCTTATAAAGTATATGGCATAAGGCAAATTTTCATCAATTTGTCCTAAGGCTGCTCCTATTGCTTTGTTTGAGGCATCTGTGTGAATGTGAAAGGGTAGGGCCCAGTTTGGGCCTATGAGAATTGGGGCAGTTACTAACTTGCTCTTCAAGGTATCTAGGGCTTCTTGATAGTTTTTGGACCATATGAACTCAACATCTTTGCCTAAAAGGCCAAACAAAGAAGAGGCTAGCCTACTAAAATCTTTAATGAATCTTTGGTAATATCCAGCTAAGCCTAGGAAACTTCTAACAACTCTCACCTTTTGAGGAGGTAGGACCCTTTGGATGATGGAAATCTTGTTGGGGTCCACCTGCAATCCTTGTTGAGATATTGCATGGCCTAACATAGTCCCTTCAGTCATCAAAAATTCGCATTTTTCTAGACTAAGGGATAGTTTCATCTCAATACACTTGTCTAGAACTTTTCCTAGGTTAGATAAAGCTTCCTAAAAGTCAGAACCATAAGGAGTAAAATCATCCATATATATTTCCACTGCATCATGAACTAGTTCAGAAAGTATACTCAATACCGCTCTTTGGAAAGTGGCTGGAGCATTGCACAAACCAAAAGGAAGGACCCGGAATGCAAATGTACCCAAAGGACAAGTGAAAGTGGTCTTATCTTGGTCTTCTGGGCTGATTTGAATTTGATTGTACCCACTGAACCCATCTATGAAGGAGAAAAACGTTTTCCCTGCCAGACCATCTAACACTTGATATATGAATGGTAAAAGAAAATGGTCCTTTTTAGTGGCTTTGTTCAATTCCCGATAGTCGACATAGATTCTCCACTTGCCATTTTTCTTTGGCACTAGCACCAAAGGAGAGACCCATTCACTGTCAAAGATGGGGTAGATGAATCCTGCATCAAGAAATTTTTGCAATTCTTCCTTAACAATGTCTTTAAGTGCTGGATTCATCCTCCTTTGAGGCTTCCTGGCTGGTTTGCAATCTTCGTTAATGTATATATGATGAGTACATACTAAAGGGTGCACTCCCTTCATCTCCTTATAACTCCAGGCGAAGGCATCTAAATGCTTTCTCAATAAGTTTCACAACTCCTTCTCCTGGGAAGTGGATACGGATGGATTGATTTTCAAGGTTCCTTCTGGGTCGAACTCTATATTCTTAACACAAAGAGAGGTTGGGTCAGCAACACAGAGATCAGTTGAGGGGTTGTTTTGGGTTTCTCTCACTATGTCCTCTAATGGTAAGACACTGGGGGTTGGATTCTGAATCAAATTTTCAATCATATCATCCTCATCTTGTAGTTTCCCCCCCATGGCGATTTCTAATGCACAAAGTGGTGCAAAACAGACCTCATCCTCATCCTCCTCCTCCAACCAGAGAGGTAGATCATGTTCTAGCAAGGGTTGGGCAGGAGGGTATATGATTAACTGCTTGGACATATGCCCATTCTTTATGGTCATGTTCCCAACTCGACAACTACTATAGGCATCGGCAGTAGCCAACCAAGGTCTTCCCAAGATGAGAGGATACCCAGTGAGCTTTGCCTTCGGCTGGAGAACTAAGAAATCAGCAGGGTACTCCCAAGAATCAATGGAGACCATCACATCTTCCACAATCCCTTTAGGGATCATGGTGGAGCAGTCTACTAGCTGCAGTACGATCGTGGTCTTCCTCAAGGAACCCTGGAGGTTAAGTTTGAGCATTGTGTCCTTTTTCATCACATTAATGGTGGCTCCCAAATCAATCAAGGTATGTGGGATCATGGTGCCATTGATGTGGACATCAACTACTGGGCTTCTAGGGTCCAGATATTTTGGTCAGATTACCTGCCCCAACATCAGGTCGGACAATTGTCGTATGACATTGATAGTTGGGGCATCTCTTTTGCGCCTTCCTGGATGCCTGAAGCACTTATTTTTGATCAACCTATTGTAGATAGGCACATCTTTTATGGCTTGGAGAAATGGTATCTTCACACATAACTGTTTCAATTTTCGCAGAAGTTCAGTTTCTTCTGGGGTAGCTTGTGTTATCCCAGATAGTCTCTCAGGAAAGGGTGGGATTGCTTTAGGTTCAATTTCCTCTTTATCTTCCTCAACCTCCCTAGGTGGAGGTTGGCTATCTAGGAGAACCTTCCCAGATTGCGATTTAATCTTCTGAATCTCTACAACATAAGTTGGGCATGATGGTTCCCCACTATATACTTGTTGAGCCTGTCTGTTGTTCGGGTTTGGGTTCGGCTGGGCAGGAATTTGGGGTTGCCTTGGTGGAGCAGAAGGTAATGGTTGTGGTTGAGCAGGTGGTGGAGGCAAAAGAGCGGGAGGAGAGTTGTACTGGGGCCTCCACCCCTGATGAGATGCATTCCATTGAGGTTGTGGCTGAACATAGGATTGAAATGAATGAGCGGTTGGTTGGGCATGATATTGAGATGGGAAGGACCGAGGAGGAGAAGTGGACCAGGAAGGATGAGCAGGAGGGCCCCAAGAAGGTATGGAAGTGACTTGGTTGGGGTTGTAGTATGCCTGAGATGTCCCTTGCATCCACTGTTGGTATGGTCTAGGTTCATGTGGTCTCCTTTAGTTCATGAAATAGAGTGATTCAGTGGCTCCTTCAGCCCCTTGGTATACAGATTTAAGTCCGAGCAAGGAAGGGAACTTATCTGTAGAATGATATTCTTCACAGACTGAACAAACCTCTATAGAGTTCAATAGAAATTTGTTCTTAGGATGCCTCATGGTGCATCTAGGACAAAAGATGTCCAAAACCCTCTCTGCTTCCTATTGTTTTATTTTGATATGCAAGGTATCCATTTCCATGGAAAGAGTCTACAACATCTCACTTTTGAAGTCTTCCAGCATGTTTCCAATTTCACCTTTAATGGATGAATTGGAAGAGGAGGTACTGGTTATGGGTTGATTCCCCCTACCTTTCTTTCTGGCTGCTCTAGAATGGTTTCTAAAAATAGTCTTTATGTCCTCATAAGATAGTTGTTAGATGTCTCCCCCAGCGAGCAGATGGAGGGTGTCTAGAAGGTCTTCTAGAATTCCCCTGAGCAGGACCAACTTTAGAGATTTAGGGTCAAGTGTACCCCTAGCCCTTTTGTAGCTGAGTTGGAACCTCTCTTCATAATCTTCCAAGGATTCATCACTTCCCATGGTCATTCAGAAGATTTCTTCTTTGGTATCTTTTGACCTACAGTAGTCTCGATACTTGTCATTAAAGGCTTGCTGCATTTGAGCCCAAGTTGTGATGCTATTTCCAGGTAACCCCATGAACCAGTGCAATGTTGCATCCTTGAGAGTAGAAGGGAATAGCTTCAACTTTTGATCATCTTCTGCATAGTCATAGGTTCAACAAATGACAGCAAACTCAAACAAGGTGTCAAGATCTTCTATAGTCAAACCATGGAAGTGAGGTAGGGTTGAAGGGCTTATATTCTTCATTTTGGTGTCCCCATTGGTCTCGCTAATGGGAAAGGTACCCTCTATTCTCTCTCCATTCCCCCTAGCATTTCTATTTTCAACCAATGGCACAGGAGGGATGTTTTCTTCTTCTTCTTCCCCTATAGGTTCTTCAAATATCTCTGGTTGTTCACCTAAAGGTTCTTCTTGATCACTGCCACTGAAGAAGAGAGAAGGTTGGCTGTGTGAGGTAGTGGAGGTGTTGGGCAAGAATTTTATTGAATTATCTCTTTTCCTACGAGGCATGAAAGGAAATCTTTTTGGTTGTTTTTTTTTTCACATTGATTGTACCTGCAAAACTGAAATGGATTTAAAAAAACAAATTGCAACTAACTGAAATGAACTTGCTGAAATGAAATTTGCAAAATTGAAAAGGAAAGCAAGGAAATTTAGAACTTGAAAGAAATGACTAGCTTACTCTTGCTGAAATGAAATTTGCAGAATTGAAAAGTAAAGCAAGGAAACGCAGAAGCTGAAAGAAATGACTGTTCTACTTTGCTTAAATAAACTATTTAGCATAATGTTGTGATAGAAAATAGAAGAAAGTAGTAATCACAAAATACTTTGACGCATCCTTGGCAACGATGCAAAAAAGTGGTGAGCACCAGTATTGTAGCAATAATGCTACAACTCCTGGGCTACCTACTTTACTCTTATCAACCTGGTAGTTTGTAACAAACTTGGAAGCGACAGTATTGTATGCACAAGTACTAGTTCTTACTGCAGGTTGTCACTTGGTTAGCTGGCCCAAGATCACTAGAATCTCAAACCAACTTATATGGATTCTAGAAGAAGCTCTATATGTGATGAAAGAAAGGAAAGCTTACTCTACAGAGGCTACTCTAATTGCAGAAAGGAAAAAAATTGAAATGTAAAGTAAACCTAGAAAACCCTACTTAACCAACTAATCCTACTTTTGCTGAAAGCACTATGAAAACCATAAAATGAATGCCATTAGCTACTCAAGGAAGTAAACAACATCTACTCACACTATTTCTAGAAATAAATGAGTAGAAAACATCTTTTTGGATTTTTATGTATTTTTATGTGAAATTGAGAGGCATGTATTTTATTGTGTGTGAAGGTGGAAGAGAATAGGTGGTGTTGAAGGGAAACTTTGGGCTTTGTGGGGATGTAAGATGGTGTGTATGGGTCCTAGGAGGTATCGGGTAGCCTTTTGGAGGCTTTTTCCACACTTGGCCTTCAAAAGAAAGCCTACAGGAAAATCTACAGGAGGACACAAGGGATCTATAAGAGATATACAAGAGGACTACAAGAGGATGCCGAGAGAAGTTTTGAAGGTTTTAGGGTGTGAGAGTGGGTGGAAAAGGTAGGTGAAGGTTGGGATGATGTGTTATGGCACCTAGGGTCCACCAAGAATCACTAGGAGAGGGAAAGAGGATTGGGAGAGAGGAAAAAGTCTTATGGAAAAATGCAGAAAACTAAGGGAGATTTGAGGTGAACTTTGGGCGACCTGTAGGGCATGGATCAAAGAGAGAATGTGATGGCTGATAGGCTGACCTACTATGAGGAGAGATCTGTTGCAAAAGAATTGACATTCAACCAATAAGATCAAGCAGGCAAGGAAGTGAGTATATCTAAAAACCAGAATTTTGCATTAAGCTAGTCTAAACTATGATCCATGGAAGTGAATGCTGAGAAATTCTACAAGAAAAGAAAGCATGGAAGAATACTTATTGCAAATACAAAAATGAGCATGGTGGAAGAGATCTAAAGCAAAGCATTAACTTTCTAACACACTTGCAAACACTAGAAATCCTATGGAGAAGGAAAATATGTGTTTTTGGCGCAGCCAGAGGGTCTTTGTCTCAATTCATAGTCCCAAATGGAGGAAAAGAGGCCAAGGCACTGTTGTTAGCCTTTTGAATCATCTTTCTGTCACTACTTAACCTGTTATAGAAAACAAAAAAGAAAGCAAACTACTAAACCATCAAAAACAACCTATTCTTTACTAAGAAAGAAATTCATCTAACAGCAACTAATCCATAAACTGAAACAAAGCATATAAATACAAACAAAGAGGAGCTTGGCTGCTTGGATTGAGCACTAACCCAAGAGCTTTAGCCCTCTGAGGTAACTCAGAGCTAGCTCAAAAAGGATCTCATCTTTATTATCAAAACAGTAATAGGATTACATGAAACTGTCCACAAAAGTAAGCTCGAAGTTGAGCAGAGTTCTACAATAGCAAAAATACAACAAAAATCTAACCCTAGTGAGGCCCTAGGCCTCTTTACTTATAAAATTGAAGCTCTCAATAGATTCCTTAAAATTAGGGAGGCTTGGCTCCCAAAACTTGAGATAAACATCAATTATACTCCACTTGCTCGGCTGCCTCCTAGTGCATTGATTTGGTTGTTTGTACTCCGAGCTGCATGAAGGGGAATTCAAAGTGGGGAGTAATAAATGAGGGGATTCCCTCCTATAAATCCTCTCCTTTGTCCACTTTGAATTATTGCTGCTAATTGTCCATTGAATCTTTGACTTTGTCTTCGAAATTCAACAAAAATCTGCATTAACGACATATTAGACCACATGGCATCATAACTAACTCAACTCACTCCATAAGCATAAATATAATAAAAAAACATGCAATAAGCTAAGAGAATGGTTGATTTAACTATGTTAGGAGGCAAAATGAGCCCATATAATTACCCATTTATGGGGCTCATCACCATGGAAAACCAATTACATGTAGGATGCATATATATATAGTCAGATGAGGAACGAAGTTGATATTATTCACTTTGTAAGTTTGGTGAAGTTGTATAGGGTCCCAAAGCTTTGAAAGGATTTAATTTGGGAGTGGTTTCATAGTGAGGATACCTGTTATTTTTTTAATTCTTATCCACTATTTTTTGAATAAATGTACCCCCATTAATATTATAAATAAATAATTACTCCAAGGGTGTTGATTTTACATTCTTACATTTTGAAAAAATCACTTCTTCGCAAATATAGTAATTCTTTGAAGGCTGCAAAAATAAGGAAATCTTACATTAGTATTAGAGCCACATTCTTGGCTATTTGTGGGATGTGATGCCAAGGAGAACCAAAGGAACACCAAGGGGAATTTCCATTGGTTAGAGAGGATGAAGAGACATAAGTGAAAGGCATAAGACTGAAAGAGATCTAGAGGAAATTTCTGAAGAATGAGACGACCAAAAAGAAGAACTATTGGGATACGATAAATATTCAAGGATTGGGGGTGCCCTTGATAAGATTGCCACAACCCGAGAGACAATAATGCAACTTCTCATCAAATTGTGCCATAATCAACTAGAAATTCTAGCCAACATAGCAACATTGGAGAAGGTGATTCACAATATGGTGGGAGCAGCCATACACATATGCATACCAATCCCCAAAATAGCCCACGCATTTATGGCAACATACCTACTATGCCATCATTTTTGGATGATTCTTCTAGGGAGTAGGAATCCTTCTCACCCATGGTGGTGACAATTACAACATGGATAAGGGAGTACCAAACATTACCTCATGAAGTAAAGGCGACTTTTTCCAAAAATGATTATTATTTTATGAGGAGAAGACAACATAATAGGGCAACAACATATGGAGGTTCTCAGCCAAACCAAAATCTGCAGAAAGTTGTGAGGAAAATAACTCTTCCATATTTTGATGGACTAACAAAACGTTCAACTAGATCATGGGTGCAAAAGTTGGACACTTATTTCTAGCTTAACCCCATGCATGAGAGGGATGCTATCAAATACTCCACTCTACATCTTGATGGAGAAGCACACGAATGGTGGCAACATAGAATCTAGGGAATACAAACATCACTTCCTATACAAATTTTATGTAGAGGTTGATAGAGATATTTAAGAGAAAGGAAACTTAGTTGTACTTCAAGGAGTTAAACTCAAGGAAAATTTCAAGCATGGAAATTTATGTTAAAGTTTAGAAGCATTGGTGAATCTTACTAATCCCTAATATGCAAATTACAAAATGTTTGGGGACACTTTTTGTAAAAATACTTAGATCTATAATAATTTTATAATATTCTATACAATTTTTTGGTGATTTTTTAGGTAAAATAATTTTATACTATAAAATATGGGTGAATAACTTTAAAAAAAAACTGGAAATTGGCAAAAAAAAAAATTGGTAAAAGCTTGGAAAATTAGCCAACCTATGAATATTAACCCCTAAAATTTTCCTTAGTTAAACTAGCCTCGAAAAACATGAAGTTTCAAAGCCTATATCAATTAGTTTCAGAGATTGGTGATTTCCACTTACCTTTCAATGACTTGGATAGTCATGTCGTTCATAGAAGGCTTGTCAAAGACCCTAAATGGATGGGTAAGAGCCCACAAATATGAAACCTTGCAAGGTGCAATTAGAAGGGAAAGGGATATGCAAGATGGAATACCAAAGACCAGGTTTCCACCTAAGCCAATTATTCCTCAAATGGGGAAAGAGGTCAAGCAATAGAAAAAGGAGTAGTTAGGGAAGAACAAGCTAGATGATGAAACCAAGAAAAATCTCATGAATAAGACGTTATGCTTCTCCTGTCAAGAACCTTGGGCATTAGGCATCAATGTACCAAGGGAAAGGCCCACTATATTGAAGCATTTTTGGAGAGTGAGGATGAGGGAGAATAACTATAGTCAGATCAAGGAGAATAGAAAGGAATGGGGTTAGTGTAGGAGGAGACCCATGGAGGAATCATTGCTTCTCTTATAGGTGCTCTAAGGTATCACACTCTTCGAATCAGGGGCACCATACAAGGGTAAAAAGTGATCATGTTGGAGGATTTACAGCCTTTATGCCTGGGAAGAAGGAGCACAACCACATGGAATGCAACAACATAGTTCCTAATATGAGTCTAACAATGGGAAACTACATGATTACATATAATTTTTTTGTAGTAGATTTCCTAGACTCCCATGTGGTATTAGGGGCCTAATGAATTTTTTCAATTGGGACTCATATAGTGAACTATCAGGATTTGGAATTTTCATTTATAGGTACAAATGGTAAGAAGGTGATGCTGAGAGGGATGAATTTGTACTTGCACAAGATTGTGACATCTAATGAGATGGAGGAAGATCTTCGACATGGGGATATCATATAAGCAATGGAATGCCGAGATATGGAGAAGATACTAGCATAAAAACATAGAGAGTAACCTCCTGACATCGTGACATTATTGCAAAAGCACCAGAAGGCTTTCAGAGATATACCACTAGGTCAATCGCTATATAGGGGATTCAATCACATCATTGAACTAAACCAATAGGTCCAATTTGTCATCATTACCCTTTATCGACATCCCAAAGCATATAAGGATTAGATAGAGAAATCCATATAGGAATTGTTGGCTTTAGGACACATGCAGCCAAACTTAAGCCCCTTCCCTCATTAGTAGTATTGGTTAAGAAGAAAGATGGGTCCCTAAGTTGTGCATAGAATATTGGGAACTAAAAAAGAAGCCCATAAAAAATCGATATCCCATCCCCAAGTTCGATGAATTGATGGATAAGTTGAAAATACCCATGTACTCAAAAATTGACCTCCGCTTCAGATATCACCATATCAGAGTTCAGGAATAGGACACCCTGAAGACAAATTTTAAATGCCACTATGAACACTTGGAATTCTTAGTGATTCCCATTGGATTAACCAATCCCATTGCCACATTTTATTCTTGTATGAACCATTTTTTAAACAAGAAACTATGCATATTTGTGTTATATTTATTCGATGACATCCTGATTTATAGTCAAGCATGGGAGGAGAATCTACAACATTTGGATGAGGTATTGGGAATTCTAGAAGTGCATAAATTATATGCCCAAATATCAAAATGTGATTTTTTCCTAACAGAGATTTTATACCTAGGAAACATGATTGGAGGATAGGGAGTCAAAGTGCATCAAGAAAAGATTGAAGCCATTCTCAATTGGTCCACTCCTAAAAATGTAATAAAATTGAGGGGCTTCTTTGGTATCTGCACTTATTATATAATATGTGTTAAAGGGTATTCACAGTTTCCAGCCCCACTAACCGATATCACTAAAAAAGTGGCCTTTGTATGATCAAAGACTAACACAAGAGGCATTTGAGCATATTAAGATAGTGATGAATTCATGCCTAGTTCTAGCGTTGCTAGAATTCTCTCAATCATTTGTGTTGGAATGTGATGCCTTTTGGGAAGGCACTGGCGTTGTTTTGACACAAAAACATCATCAGATTTATTTTGAGAGTAAGAAACTCCAAGATTATGAGCATGCTTATTTTATATATGACAAGGAAATGTTGGAAATTATGCATAAATTGTCTAAGTTTTGACCATATCTAGTGGGCAACAAGTTTAAGGTCAAAATAGATGATAGAAGTATTAAGTACTTCCTGAATCAAAAGGGGTTGAATGAGAGGCAGCAAAAATGGGTTAGCAAGATCCAGGTGTATGACTCTGAGATCAAATATGTCAAAGGAAAGAACAACACAGTAGCAAATACCTTATCCAATAGACCAACTATCTTCTCTCTCACAAATATTGCAATAGTATGGAAGTCCCATCTCTTGATAGGATACTTGAAGAAAAAAATGGCTTGTGAAATACTTGATGGACAGTCTTAGGATGGTTGACATCAGGTTATCAATGACATGATCTATTATAAATATTAGATCTATTAAGTACCAAAGTCCCAGCTAAAGGTGAAGATCATGTAGGCAGCCCATGACTCTCCCCTAGCAAGATACCCTAGGTTTCTGAAGACTTACAGGACTATCAGGGAGAGTTTCACATCAAAGGGCCTTAAGTGAGATGTCATCAACTACGTTCGGGAGTGGAGTAACTACCAATAGAATAAGGCTAAACACTGACACCCACTGGGTTTTCTTAAACCATTTCCCATTCCAGAGCAGAATTGGGAAAGTGTTTCCATGGATTTTATTATAGGGCTACATTTGGCACAAGGTAAATATTGTATTTTTGTGATAGTAGATTGACTAAACAAGTATGCTCACTTCTTTTCCATTTCCTCCAAAACCTCCGCCTCTTGGGTAATAGAATTATTCTTCCAAGGAGTGTTTCGACTAGATGGTTTACCCAAAACCATCATCAGCGATTGTGATAGGATATTCATGGGAGCATTCTAGTAGGAATTATTTGGATTGGTGGGTATGAAACTCACTCCTAGCACAAGCTACCACCTGGAGACAGATGGACAAATGAAGGTAGTGAATAAATGGGTGGAAGGGTACTTGCGAAACTATGTCAAAGGGTAGAAGAGGGCATGGTTGAAATGGTTGTATCTAGAAGAATATTGCTATAATGCTACCCACCACATGTCCATAGGAATCAAACTCTTATGAGCATTGTACGAATGTGAGGCATTGCCTTTTGTAAACACAACATTTGGAGATAGCTAGGCTCCACTGGATAAAGATTAGATCTAACAGTGCTAGGATATTCTCATGGCACTCAAGGACAACATGCAGACAACCCATAATCAAGAGAAATTACATGCAAATCATCAGAGAGTGGAAAGAAGTTTCCAAGTGGAATATATAGTGTATCTCCATCTGCAACCTTACCGGAAATCCACATTGAAGTAGAAGAGGGTAGAGAAACACATACCACAATTTTATGGGCCCGACAGGATAATCAAGAGAATAGGAGAAGTAGCATATTAATTAGATCTCCTTGAAAATATCATGATGCATAACGTATTGCATGTCTCATGCTTAAAGAAGGTTATTGGGAAGCGTATTATCTCATCGCCTAAATTTCCTCCATTGGATGAAGAGGGGCATCTTGAGATGATTCCAGAGGAAGTATTGGAATTACGAGAAAGGAAGCTAACAAGTAGGACCATTAAGGAATATCTGGTATGATGGGGAAATTTAGTCTCTAAGGATAGTACCTAGGAGGGAGAGTAGATATTGCAGCATCTGGAACTTAAATTGCTTGATAACAAGCAATTTTGGGTGGGGAGGACTGTAATATTCTCGAGTAATTGACCATTGGTGGATAACACCCTTGTTGGCCCTTCATTCCCTTAGGTCAGAAAGAAGGGGTTTTTTGAATAATGGGACTTTTGATTTATAATAAAATAGGAGGAAAAAGAGGGGATTTAATAAGTAATCAAGGAGGGCGTGGTATTTTCCCAATGTAATTGTTGATAGTATTTACTAGTGGTCTTTTTTGATGGTATGAAGGTAAATTCTAGAATTTTGGAAAGGCCTAATTGAAGATTATAAAAGAAGAAGGAAGGAGGATGGGAGGGAAGGGATTTGGATATTTTCTTTTTGCATATTGATCAAAATATTAGGTGATTTTTCAACCAATGAGAGTTTTAGGCGAGATCCTCTCACTATAGCTTTGGTGGAAGTTAGTTTCACCCTATCTAGTAATGCAACTTCGATGGTACCGAATACCACCCTAGTTGGTCAATTTGGTTCATCAATGTGGTTAAGTTTTTTATCCAAATGGAAAATGGCATTCACCCATGGTATTCATCCACCCATGGAATTTACCCATGGTATTGTAAGTGGAATCCATGCATGGTATTCATCAAGCCATGGTATTTGTCCTTCCCATGGAATTAACCAATGGTATTGTAAGTGGCATCCACCCATGGTATTGTAAGTGACATCAACCCATGGTATTCATTCACCCATGGTATTTATCCACTCATGGAATTTACATGTGGCATTGTAACCAAAAAATGCTATAAGTAACAAGTCGCATTTTGTAAAAGGACAAGTTTTCCACCACAATGTAGCATTTACAGTGCAATTCCAGAAAGAAAGGGAGAGAACACACAATAAATAAAACCACAAAGATTTTTTTTTATTAAAATAGATAATAATTGTTAATGCTACATTGTGGTGGACAACCTGTCCTTTTACAAAATGTGACTTGTTACTTATAGAATTATTTGCTTCCAATACCAAATGTAAATTCCATGGGTGGGTAAATACCATGGTTGAATGAATACCATGGGTTGAAATCATTTAAAATACCATGGGTGAATGAATACCATGAGTGGATGCCACTTATAATACCATTGGTTAATTCCATGTGTGGATAAATACCGTGGGTTGATGAATACCATGGGTGGATGATACTTACAATACCATGGGTAAATTACATGGGTGGATGAATACCATGGATGAATGCCATTTTCCATTTGGATTAGTTTGGAGCTAAGATTCAACATATACAAAGCTGGAGGGATTCAAATTCATTATTAAGGATCAATATTAACTACCATGTGCATCGCATTGCAAGATATTTGGTGGGAATTGAATTAACCTCTCTTCGGCAGTCGGTTATCAGCACTGCAGGGTATTGTTACAGTCGAGAGACTAATCAAGCTCATCACATTTTATTTGAGGAACAAACAGGTATTTGAAAGGTTATGGAGGTCAACAAATGGAAGTCTGAAACTGTGGGGCCATCATGAAGGAAACATAGGGATGAGCGACTAGTCCAAGACCATGGAGCATCACATGAATCAATACTCCTCACACATGGGGTCATACCATTGATTAAAAGGGATGCCACATCAATTTGTGGAGGGTTGATTGATCATACAATAGTCATGTTGAAGTTGAGGGCCAAGGGATCATACGATTAGGAATTGAGAGGAGAATAAATTTACATTGATAGCATACACAGATGCAGACTGGACCAATCATGTGGATGAGATAAAAAGTACATGTGACAGTGCATTCTACTTAGGAGAGTCTTTGGTTGCATGGTTAAGCAAGAAATAGTCATCAATTTCTCTATCTACGACAGAAGTCTAATACATAGTAGTTGTTGCTTGTTGCACATGTGTTGTGGATTAAATAGACTCTTAAAGATATGAACGTAAATTTTAGTGAACCGATTTCTATTACGTGTGACAATACAAGTGAAATAAGCATTTCGAAAAATCCTATGATTCATTCAAAAACTAAAAATATCCCTATAAAGTATCACTTCCTCAAAGAACAAGTGACTTAGAAAACAATGAAGATGGAGTACATACCCACAAAGGAACAAATAGAAGATATATTCACAAAGCGTCTTCCTAGAGACCCATTTGAATATATGAGAAAACAATTAGGGATAGTTCTTGAATATCCTTCTCACTAATGTGACTTCAAAAGGAGAACATAAAACATTATAAAGAATATGAAATTGAGTGCACTATCTAAAGGGGAGACTATAGGAGAAGGAAGGAGTAAAGAAGAGGAACAAGAAGCATATCATTGTGTCTAGAATTTGAAGCAGTTGAGAAGCAACAAGAACAAATGACCATCATCAAATTGATCAAGTTATCTTCTTCATAAACTAGCAACATCAATCAGGTTCTTCATTCAGAGACTTATTCTTTGATTCAAGATGTTTTATGCAAAATTGTACATACATATGTATAGTTTGTATGTAAGCATGTAAATAAATATTCTCAAATGTACATAGTCCATTTAGACACTTGCATATCTTGTCAAACCATGTTGAAAGATGAGTCTAGCTCATTGTATACTAACATCAACGAAATTTTCTCAAAATTATTTGGCTTCTGATGAATTTAAATAGGTATCTAGAATGCATCAATGTACATTATGATAACTCATGTATTCATATGAAATTTGATCTATGGAAAAATAAAAGACAAAACTGGGATCTAAAAAAAATATATACATGCAAGAAAAATCAAAGGTGTTGTCATCAATCCCAGGAGCAAATCCTATATATTCATATTTCTGGATTCTAGAAGCCTTCATCATGAAACATCATGAGATTGACCTCTCAACCATATTATTTTCAAGTACAGTATTGGTGTAAAGGATCATTTCATGCATATATTTCTTATCATCACAAAATAATGTTATTGAAGAAATCAATAAAGATAGTTCTGCAATTAAAAGGCCAACATGAGATTAAGTTTACACTGCTAAAACTTAATGCATCACTAGGATCTCTCTAAATAATTCAACTTTGTATTTTGAGAGAAAACATTTGAATGCTAGAATTAAATGTACACAAGTGGCAGATGTTTGAAATATTGAAGAAGAAATTCTTTGAAACGCTTTTGCAACATAGAATTCATTTGTAAAAGAATAAATATCAGTATATGAAGAGATCATTCTCCATATCTTTGGAAGAGGAATATCTTTGATAGATTTTTTTTGTGCGCATCAATGAAGAAAATAAAAATCTAAATGAAGACAAAAACCAGAAAGAAAGTGCATAAATATAAGAAAATAATGAAGTAAAATTCAAAGCAATACTACTATTGCAAAGGCATTACACTAGCCACCAGCACATTCCATTGAAAGAACTCTTACCAACATTGAATAACTGCTTACATTAAAAATATACAAATGAAAATGAAACAAATGAAGAAAAACCTAAATGTCAAGAACTAATCCATATTTTTTTGTATGAATTGATCATAAGAACAAACTAAAAGAGTTAGAAAGCATCTCAATGAGGAAAATGGAAGTACAAAGAGAACTAAGCACTCAAAATAATTCCTATATGTAATGACAATGAATGAATAGTGGTGAGGAAAGTAACACAAAGAATAATAATGACTGTATGGTCACAAACATAATAATGGATGCTCAAAATAGATAGGAGTGGAAATGGATGAAGAGATGACAGAAGACAGAGAGGAAGATAATGAGTAGTGTGCATATGAATTCATTTGACAACCTTGTATCCTATGCACCCGTTAAATTGTAATTAGGGCTCTACACTATGGAAAGTTAATGTCAATTCAAGAGAATGTTGGTCTCCATCCGATAAAATTGTTGGGTGCTTGAAACATTTGTTTCAATTATTAAACCCATTTCAATTCAATCCAATGGAACAAAGCAATTGGGGCAACATTGTGGTAGAGAACAAGTTTATTATTGTTAAAATTGGCAACTATGGCCAAGCTCCATGTGGGTCATCTTATTTATGGAAGCTGATATTTTTCTTGGATCCCTCTCATCGAGAGGTGTAGGATTGATCTAAATATCATCCAATTCTAATAATTATTCATGGAGTTATGAATTTATTTGTGTTATAATACAATTCGTCAACGTCGGCCAACAACCAAATAAACCCCATATGTTTTCAATGCTTTAGAATAAAAAGAGATGACTTGAGAGTCATTTCTCACACACACTTATGTTTTGATTTCTCTCGACTTGCCTTGGGTTTTAGTGGAAGAGAAATCTAGGATTGGAACCTAGACGTTGGAGGAAAAGAGGTTGCCCTAGACGCAAATAAAAGGTAGCCGTAGGTGCAGATAGAGGGTAGCCCTAGACGCAGATGGAAGGCAACGCTAGACACATGGAAGGCAGCCCTAACAATATCCTAAGGCGACCCTAACCTACATTATCTCAAGGGTAACCTAACCACAGTCAAGATAATGATATATGCTGCCCTAATAGGTCTCAGCCGCAACAAATTCATGCATCTTTTGGAGGACTGAGTTGTTGTTAGGACGGCCTAGGAGCTGGGCTAGAAGGTAGAAAACCAAGGCCTACTTCAGCGAAGGAGAAGGGACGTTAAGGTCAGCCTTATGACCACTTGAAGAGGTAGAAAGGTCCGTGTGAAAGCCACAAGCCTATAAGTATTGTTTTCATGGTCAAAACAAACCTCTACATGGAGTTGTAGGTGTCTCCTCAACCAACGAGGTTGCCTACCTTGTAAAGAAAGGGAGGCCGCATAATTCAAGGTGAATTATGGGCTGATCGTTGGATTGTTGTAGGTTACAAGTGGGTGCCCTAACCAGTGATCGAATTCTGTCCATGAACAGCAGTATAGGGATGTTGGATATTGCCACATAAGAGCTACAATGTCACTAACAAATAGGAAAATGGGACAGCAACATGTTGGGATGACAACTTTGATGGGACAACTATGAAAATTGTGCAACAGTTGGACAGCTACTAACTAGTGTAGCAAAGTAAATAGGACAGCAAGGTACATAGTGTTGTATAGATGCATGGAGCAGCAAGGTACATAGTGTTATAAAGATGCATGGGACAACAAGGTACATAGTGCTGTATAGATACATGGGACAACTTTGACATGGCAGCAAAGGTACATGGGACAACAACAAGCATGGACAACATGAATGGCATGGCAAGCATGGTGTGGCATGGCAAGCATGGTGCAGCATGGACAACATGGATAGCAGTGGTAAGCATGGTGTTGCAAGCACATGAGACATGTTGTATGACAACAAGGTTATGACACATGGGACAACAGTGCAGCATAAGGTGCAATAGTATGATGTGTACAATATGGTCATGAGGTCTAGCATTGTGATGATGGGTGCAGCATGGTGCAACATAATGAGGTGCAGTATGATGACGGGATGTAGAAAAGTGATAGGTGAAGGAGTCACCTTGGAGAATCAGTTGAAGCAACATGTCTTCAATTGATCTCATGTATCATCTTCTTAGAGATGATCTATGCTCTTATCTAGATAAGTCAAAGTGTTGACTTCTGTTGTAAATGTACTATCTCTCTCTATCTCTGCTAAACTATTGAAGAACATAAAAGATAATTGATCAAGGGTTTCCCCACATTGGGGTTTGTCCCTAGCTAGCACCACATCTTGTGTCCTCTTGTCTTGGCTTGTCTTCTGCGATTTATGTTTATGTTCTATCTGCAGTTTATTTTAATGCTGATGTGATTGCTAATCTGGAAAAGATATTGAGCTAACTATGAAAATTGAGATAAATTTCTCTAAGCATAGAACATACCTAAAATTAACATGGTACCAAAGCTGAGGTGAAGACAATGCCCAAGCTAGAGTTAAAGAGCAATCACCGAAGACAATTGGGAAAGGACAAAAGGATCAATGGATTCCTCATCCCTCTTCAAATTCGCCAAGGGTGAAGTCGAAGTAGAGAACATTATCAGAATGACACAGCAGAAGCTTCTGATGGCCTACCTAAAGACCACTTCATTGGGAAGTTTGGATCTAAGTGTGGAAAGAAAGACAGATGCCTTGTTTGTAATACATTTGGCCATTATGTGAAGGAGTGTCTGAACGGAAGGGACACATCCCTTGATGAAGATAACAATCATTCCAGGGACATCTTCAATGATCAAGGGAATGAAAGGTAATGGAATTCATCAAGGAAACGACCGACTCTTCAAGAAAGCAAGGAACCCCAGGTATGAAGAATCAAATGTTGTTTCTAATAAGATAAATAAGTGTTATCTTGTATTGGCCCTCTCCTTCAGATTCTTTAGGAGTCTGGCTTATTTATTATAGTGCTTCAAGGCATTTTATCGGATAGGAGGGTGCTCTCTCTAATTTAGTATAGATGGAAATAATCATGGCATTATACTTGGAGCCGATGCCACCTATCCTCGAAAGGGTGTAGGGAATTTTACCCCTCAATTAAATGAGGGTAACTCGATTCATTTACAAGAATTTCTTTTCTGTACCTAGTTGCAAGAAGAACCTAGTGACCATTTCGGAAATGGAATTCAAAGGTTTCAGGGTGACATTCATCGATGGAAAGGTACGTATTTGAAAATGGAATTTTTCACAGATGCTTTTGAGTTAAGGGTTGTATCAAGTTGCAGGAGGTCCATTGGGGATCATGTCAGTTGTCACATCTCATCTATAGCACCGAAGGTCTACTTATCATGGGACCCTAGATGATGTGAGTCGGATGATGATAGGAATGCCTAAATTCAAAAGCAACATGAAGGTACATGTATGAGATGTACCGAAGGAAAATCTTACAAGGGAACCATTCCCCTCATGTAGCAGCTCCACAGGTTTGGAAAAACCCGAGGGGTTTGAGATTCATAATCGAGAATCTCATGTATGCAGGTGGAAGAAATCCCTCTATGGCTTGAAGAAAAACACGCCAGGCATAGTATGAGAGGATTGATAGTTGTCTGATGAAGCTGACACTCACTAGGAGTGAAGCCGATCCAAACCATTGTTCGAAGGTTGTGGATTATAGACCTCTCATACCGACACCTTTTGAGGACGACCTATTTCTATTAGGTGTAGACCCTCTCATTTGCAGAAGTAAGAGGGAGTTAGATTTTGGATTTTGAATGGTGAACAACAAGCCCGTGACTACCTCAATGGAGCTTAACTTTCAGAAGTTATGTGGTAGGGATACTAGACCTGATTTGGGAAATGCCTCTGAGTTTCACAAACTCATACTAGCATTGATGTTCTTGCTGAACTCCCACCCAGATATATGTTTTACAATTAGCATGATGAGCTCATATATGGTTGAGCCTCACTTGATTGGTGCCAAGAATTTTCTGAGATATCTTTAGGGCACAATCTCTCATGGATTGAGATACATTACTGGAAGCGTGAAGCTGCATGATTATTCGAATACTAACTGGGCAGACAGTGTGGAGAATCGTAAAATCACTTCCAAGTGTTGGTTCTCTTCAAGTTTTATTCAATATCCTGGATGAGAAGGAAGCAGAAGTGGGTTGCTATAAGCACCACTGGGACCGAATACATAACTACGAGTATGATCCCATGTGAAGCTGCCTAGTTGTGGAAGCTCTTCAGCAAGATGTTTGTACACATGATGGATACCACCAGGATCCTCTGTGTCAACCGGGAGGGGATTCGATTGTTGAGGAATCTCGCATTGTACCATTGCTCTAGCATATAGACCTCAGATGCTACATTATCTAGGATATGGTACGTTGATGAGCAAGGAGGCTCTATTGCATTGAGACTGATGTATAGGTTGCAAACATTCTATCAAAGCCCTGAGGAAAGGTCAAATTTGTGACTTTCCCGAACGACTTGGAGTCATTGAGAGACCTTCTTATAAAGGTCCTGCATGATGCCTGCATTGAGCTCTTGGAGCTTCTGGGGGGTTGGGGTACTTCTTGGACCAACAAGCGACCATAGGGCAACTCACCCTCCCCTAATGGTGCGTTGTGTACAGGGTGAATGGCTCAGCCTTCCCCTGTGATACCCCGAGGTGACTTAGGGACAGGATGAATGCTTCTCCTATCGAGGCATCTACCCATGCATTATGGGATTCATGGGAAGTACCTCTCATCTGGCCAATGAGCAGGGAAATGGGGTTAGGGACCATAGTAGTACTATCGAAGGACATATCGTTGTATCTACCATACTTCCTATGCTAGGATGACCTCCTTTGATCTAGGATCAATGAAACTGATCTGGGATTAGTATGAGTGGTTTGAGACACTCTCTTGTGATATTGATTTGGGATCAATAAAACTGACTTCGGGTAAGTAGAGAATGGTATGAGACATTCTCGATCAATTCTTCTTCTTCATGGTTCAGCAGAGCAGAGCAGAGTAGAGCAATGCAGGGCACTGATGGCAAAAATAGCATAGTCAGACATATGGATGAACAAATGGAGTTCACCCTAGTCGAGAGGGAGTGTTAAAATCTGCAACTAGGGCCAAAATCCATGTGGGTCATCTTATTTATGGTAGTTGATATTTTTCTTGGATCCCTCTCATCGCGAGGTGTAGGATTGATCTAAAGATCATCCGATTCCGATAAGTATTGATGGAGTTATGAATTTATTTATGTTATAAGATAATTCGTCAAGGTCGGTGAGCAACCAAATAAACCCCACATGTGCTCAAAATTTTAGTATAAAAGGAGATGACTTGAGAGTCATTTCTCACACACACTTCTATCTTGATTTCTATCCACTTGTCTTGGGTTTTAGTGGAAGAGAAATCTAGGAGTGGAAGCCCTAGACGTTGGAGGAAAAGAGGCTGCCCTAGACGCAGATATAAGGCAACCCTAGACACAGATAGAAGGTAGCCCTAAACACAAATGGAAGCCAACCCTAGACATAGATGGAAGGCAGCCCTAACACTATCTTAAGGCACCCCTAACCTATGCTATCTCAAGGGTAACCTAGCCGTAGTCAAGATAAGGATATAAGCTTCCCTAATAGGTCCTAGCCGCAACAAAGTCATGGGTCTTTTGAAGGACTGAGCTACTATTAGGAGGGCCTAGGAGCTGGGCAAGAAGGCATCAAAGCAAGGCTTACTTCAATGAAGGAGAAGGGACGTTAACGTCACCCTTGTGACCACTTGAAGAGGCAGCAAGTTTTGTGTGAAAGGCACATACCTGTAAGTATTGTTTTGATGGTTAAAACAACCCTCTACATGGAGCTATAGCTATCTCCTCAACCAGCGAGGTCACCTACCTTGTAAAGAAAGGGAGGCCGCATAATTCAAGGTGAGTTATTGGTTGATCGTTGGACTGTTGTAGGTTACAGGAGGGTTCCCTAACCATTGATCGAATTCTGTCCATGAACAACAGTACAGAGATGTTGGATACTGCCACATAGGAGCTGCAATGTCACTAACAAATAAGACAATCGGACAATAGCATGTTGGGACGACAACTCTAATGGGACAGCCCAATGACAGGACAACTATGACAATTGTGTAGTAGTGGCACAAGTGGTACAGCTGCTAACTAGTGCAAAAAAGTAAATAGGACAACAAGGTACATAGTGTTGTATATATGCATGGAACAGCAAGGTACATAGTGCAGTAAAGATGCATGGGAAAACAAGGTACATAGTGGTGTATAGATACATGGGACAATTGTGACATGGTAGCAAAGGTACATGGGAAAGTAGCAGACATGGACAGCATGGCAAGCATGGACAACATGACAAGCATGGTGCAACATGGAAAGCATGGACAACATGGATAGCAGTGGCAAGCATGGTGCTGCAAGCACATGAGACATGATGTATGACAACATGGTTATGACACATGGGACAACAGTGCAGCAGTATGATGTGTACAACATGGTCATGAGGTCTAGCATTATGATGATGGGTGTAGCACGGTGAGTTGCAGCATGATGATGGATGCAACAATGTGATAGGTGAAGGAGTTACCTTGGAGAATCAGTTGAAGCAGCATGTCTTCAACTATCTCATGTATCATCTTCTTAGAGATGATTTATGCCCTTATCTAGATAATTCAAAGTGTTGACTTCTGTTGTAAATGTATTATCTCTCTCTATCTCTGCTGAACTATTGAAGAACATAAAAGAAGAATTGATCAAGGGTTTCCCCACATTGGGGTTTTTCCCTAGCTAGCACCACATCTTGTGTCCTCTTGTCTTGGATAAAAGAAGAATTGATCAAGGGTTTCCCCACATTGGGGTTTTTCCCTAGCTAGCACCACATCTTGTGTCCTCTTGTCTTGGCTTGTGTTCTGTGATTTATGTTTATGTTCTATCTGCAGTTTATTTTAATGTTGATGTGATTGCTAATCTAGAAAAGATATTGAGCTAACTGTGAAAATTGAAATAAATTTATTTAAGCATAGAACATACCTAAATTAACAATTATTATTATGATTGGACCTTCAACATTTTTATTTATTGGGGTAGCATTATTGTCAATACCTTATTCATTTATTAATCAATAAATTATGTGAGGTAGTTTTTTGAAGAATTGAATGTTATTCATATATTATTAATTGAATTTGCATCTTATTATTCATATATAATTCACTATGGCATCGTTATCCTTTATGACAATGTCCATTTCAATGAGGTGACCTTATTCACAAATGGAATTCAATCTGACATTTATTTATCCTTTCTAGAGTAGTATTTCAATTGGAGTGATATTTACGTATGATGGAACTTTTAGGGTTTTGTGCCCTAGAAGTTGTAGTCTTGATTGGTTGGAACGAAGATAGTATCCCACTGAAAACATGAAATATGAATGTTTGGGAGGAAGAAGCACTGGTTATTGAATCATTTTCAATCACTAGGTAACAACATGTTCAGGAGAAAATAATTTATGTGCCAAGCCAAGCATTGATGCAAAGCGTTGATAGAAAGCATTTCTCCAAGGCATTGATGCAAAGCATTGAATATGAGTTGTAACATCATTGAATATGATGAATATGTTGATGCAAAAAGAGTTCCAATCAATAGTTCATAACATTACAACAATATTTCATATAAATCCTTACAATGACATTAATATATATCATACTCCAATATATCAATTAATATTTCATACTCCAGCGTTGGCGTTAATGATTATACTTTGGTGTTGGACTTAATATTTCTACTCCATCTTTACATATCATACATTAGAGTAATGTCACTTTAACTCCATACAATGTTACATTGTCTCCCGAACAACATTCTATGATTTAGGGTTTTGTGCCCTAACTATTATCGTTTCAGTTGTTCTTAGTCAGTTAAACTGCATTTCGATATAGATATGAAACTTCTGTGAGGAAATTCATGGTTCCCTAGTGTTATATTACATTACAGTAGTTGCCATACATATATACCATTGATATACATTGATACGTTACAGTGTTGCAGCTCTGGTATCAAAGGTGTCTTAGCAGCAGTATGTTACAGTGTTGCGGTTCTGGTAACATTACAATGAGGTGAGCAGTGAGTTATAACATTACAGTGGTGCATTTATATCATCACAAGTAATTTGTACGGTGATTTGTAACATTACAGTGGTGCACTGATATATGGTATCATATACTATGTCACATAATACCATATATATAAAGTTCAGAGTTGTGGATATATGGTATCGTGTATAGTTGGGAGTCATGTATATATGGTATAGTTGAGATTCGTCTTGCTATCACTTTGATATATAGTATATATATAAACATATGCCACATAAAATTTGAGAGTAGCGGATCTTTGGCCCGATGTGTATTGCATTTTAGTAATATATGGTATTATATATATATGGACCAACAATTGAGAGTCATGGATCTTCAATCATTAATCAAAATATATTTGAGAGTTTAGGTTTGGTGGCCATTCAATATTTAAAATATTCTCATTCACATAGTTTCTTTCTCAAATTACCATAGAATCCGTATCTGCAATGCGGCCTTATTGGTATTATTGCGGCTTTATTTTGGAAGCCTTATATTAATTTTTTTATTATCTAATATTATTGGAAGTATTGGTGTTATCTACATAATATATCTTGCAACCTTTATTAATTGACATTGGCGTTGATTTATAGAAAAATCACTTAGGACTGCTTTTATAAACACTCGAGAACTTTTTTTGGAGCAGCATTTGTAGTTACAAGATACTACATTGACAATGCATTAATATCTGGAATTTATAATTGACATGATTTCCTAAATTAAAGTCTTGATTTTGTTTATCAAGGGACAACAAAAGCCTTTGTCGTTGATGTAAAAGGAGGATAAGCAGGATGTAAGGAGAGGCATGGCCATAGAATGAAGGCAGAAGAAGAAGTAATTTTGTCTAGGATAATTAAAAGAAAGAATTGTTGTGTTGTCATCAATGTCCAAGGGGGAGATTGTTGGTAATGTTGGTATTGATGTCAAATGGACATGACTGATTAATTATTGATTGTCTTAACATTAATTTATGTTGAATTCCATTGTTACAAGATTGATTAGAATGCAAAGGCTGAAAGTGATGTGAAGTAGAAAGGCTATGATAATCAATGTGAAGGCTGAACATTATTAAGTTAATATGTTGATTATTTCTCTTTTTGTAAAAATGGAACATAATTTATTGATACACAAACTAAAAAATGTATGCTTTCATTGAACAAAAAAATATATGATACAAGTTTGAAAAATGTAGATAACACAAATATGATTTGTCTCTTGTAATCATCAATGCTAAGTTATATTGTTTCAGCTCTATTTTACTTTACAAATCTCTTATTTTCATATTTGAAAATTTTTATGGGGAAAACTAGTGTCTATGCAGAACTGCTAGTCCCACTAAGGGTGATAGCTACCTTAGAAACAAACACACTAAGTCTACTTTCATTTTCCTTTATGAGAGATAGATGAGAGAAGAATAAAGGAGACCAACCTCTATCTTGCGCTTGGTTCCTTACTCTGTTCTTCTCCCTTCTGATAGTCCTTTGCTACTTGCTTCCTTGTATACCCAGCTTCAAAGAGCACCTACAGAATCAAAGCAGCATAACACTATACGAGAACATGGATCTATTATCATAAACAATATAGGATCAGATGTATATTAACCACACAAATGCATATAACATCAATTACACAAGAATGCCGAGGAAAACTTGAATAGCTTTATTAATAATCAAGAAAGAGCAAAGAGGATTACAACCAATTGTTCTGACCCAGCATCATCCTCTCAGCTAGAAGCCCTTCTTCACCTCATGAAAAGCTTAGATCACCCAACACTATGAGATTGCACCAAGAAACGAGCAGCACTTCCTTACAAGATACACAATTCCAGCCTCTGGATCTCTGGGATGAGGGATCCATATATAGATGTTTGCAAGGGGGGTGAGTCAGCTTTTGAGATTTGATTAGTGTCTTCTTTTTGATAGTTCTTGATTCCACTTGGAGATTGATGACCTCTTACTCATCCCTGGTCGAATTCAGAGAGGCAAGTGTCACAGGAGAGGTTTCTGGAAGATTCCATGCTCCTCCACCTTGCGGATTGACTCTGCCATTTGTCTCTTCTCGCCCACCGCACCCCATATAAGGGTTTTTTGACATGCATCGCACCTACTGAATGTATTCAGGTGGGATGCAGCGCACTTTGCCTATGGAGCAGGTGAAATGGTCCAGTTTTGACCAGTTCTGAGTGGTTTTTCATGGAGAACTTCTGGGAGAAGATGTAATCAGTTGAACTTGTTCTTTTATGGGATAGAACAACACTTTTAGGGACTTAGGAGCCCTTGTTTTATGGACATTTATGATTGGGGTTGCAGTGCCCAAAAATGTCTATAACAGTTTCCCCCTGAAGCATGAGGTCGTTAATTTGTTGATGTTGGGTGAAATGCTTTATCATGAGGATTTTGTTGGAAGTAATACTGAGAGGGGGGTGTGAATCAGTATTATCAAGTTCTTTTAACAAATATTCCTTATTTACACTTTGAATTATTTTTGCATATCAGTACCATAAAATAATGAGCATGAACAAGAAAAACAAATAGTCACACCAAAGAACACCAGATATAAGGTGGAAACCCAATGTGGGTGAAAACCACCTGCTGCAAAATGTCTCTATCTTCTTTCAAATTAGAAACTCCTTTTACAATGATTTTGTACTGGTGCAGTCCTTTACCAGTACGCAAGCTGCAACCTGCAGAGAGCTAAAACTCTCTCTCGTTTTCCAGTCTCTCCTGGAAGGGAGCTACAACCCCCTACTTCTTTTCTTTCAAGGACCACTTTTCATAAATTTTCAAACTGGATCCATCAAATGATCAACAAGTACAAGTAAATCACCTAGTCAACTGCAGTAACTAGATCCACAATAATATTAAACTAAACCCAAAACACCTTATCAACAGAAAAATTCAGTCAACAAAAGATCTTAAGACAGATACGTAGTTTTTCTTTCTCTGGCCTGCGTCGCTACGCACTTCACCTTCTGCTCCCCTACGTACACCCGCAGAGAGCCTTATGCTGCACCGTGTACCCACGCATTGTTTCTTCAATCGCGCTGCGTACTGTTACTGTAGGTACGCACCCACAAACACTATCGCGCCGCATACTGCTACTGTAGCCACGCACCCACAGATGCTATCGCACCACGTACCTACGCACCTGCGGCTTCTGAAGCGCCGCGTACTTTTACTGTGTGTACGCACCTGAACCTCTGTTGCGCTGCGTATCCACGCACTGCGCCTTCTTCTGCTCTACGTACCCACGCAGTTCTCCTTCTTCTGCTCTGCGTACCCACGCACTTGCACCGTTAATCACCTACATACTTCTGATTAGGGCCGAATTGGCAGTCCACCAGTGTGCCACAGATAGTCAGATGCCCAGATCTGATCATGCGCCCGAGAGATCACGCTTCATAGACTCACTTTCAACTTCACTTTTATATAGATCAAGCTTTTAAACCGATAACCCAATATTTCAGATCTTAAGATATTCAATTTGCAAAAGATACTTAGCCAAGTGATCTCCTTTGCTTTATATAGGCAAGCTCTTCCTAAAATCATGGATCAATACCATAGATAACCAATACAAGGGGCCCAAAAACATGGGGCTCAATAATAATACCACGGGCCAAAACCATAGAATCAAGAACGGCGGGCTAAATACCACGAGCCAAACATAGGAAACCCCGCGTCAACGCGCTTTTCTGCCTTGAAGTAAGTGAACTGGGGGTACGCACCTTCTGAATGGGTGACCTGCGTGTCTGGCCGCAGTCCCTTCACAGTGTATCTGCGTGTACGCACCTTTTGAACTATTCTCCTGTGTACCTCTTAATTTTCAACAATTTGAGAGCCTGAGCAGAGCGAGCCTGAGCAGAGCATTGCCACTTGAGGGTGTTGCCATCAAGTACAACATCTGTAACATAGATCCATACCAGAAACATAATGCCAACAATCTCCCCCTTTGGACTTGATGGCAACCTCAAAATCTTCAGCGTCATTCTCCCCCTTTGACATCAAGGGCAAAGGGTTATGCTCCCCCTAAGAACATGCTCCCCCTAAATATGAACCAGATCTGCAAAGAAGAACCATAATCCACCAAACACCATAAATGACCATGAAAGAGATAGAGACATATTGCAGCAATATTCAGACCAGCATCCATGATCTTTACTTCCTCCATAATGCCAACAATGCATTATATGCTCCCCCTGATCCTGTGCCATTCTATCTTCGACCAATCCGCAACCCAGCAAATGTACGCATATACCCCTGATGAACCTTGCGTACAACCATCAATCAGAAGAGATTCAACAACAAGATGATGCATCAACAACCTCCAGCTTTTGCCTGAGGTATTCAAAAGTCTCCCTGGGCAATGGTTTGGTGAGTATATCAGCAACTTGTTCCTTAGAAGGAACATACTCCAACTTGACCTTCTGTTCAAGCACTTGTTCCCGGAGAAAATGATACTTGATTGGTATGTGCTTGGTTTTTGAATGCATGACTGGGTTCTTTGAGATGCTGATTGCACTTGTGTTATCACATAAGATGGAGATAGGTGGAGTACAAGTGATTTGAAAATCTTGCAAGGTCTGCATCATCCAAAGGAGTTGAGTGCAGCAAGATGCAACAGCAACATATTCCGCTTCAGCTGTAGACAAGGCAATCGAACTATGTTTCTTGTTGAACTAAGATACTAATCTGGAACCCATAAAGAACACACCACCACTTGTGCTCTTCCTGTCATCCACTCTTCCGGCCCAATCTGCATCTGTATAAGCATGAAGTGTGAGATCTGTATCTCTAGGACACCATAAGCCATAATTTTGAGTCCCTTGAAGATATTTAAAAATTCTTTTCACTGCCTGAAGATGAGTCTCCTTTGGATTTGCCTGAAATCTTCCAACTATTCCCACTGCATGCATGATGTCCGGTCGGGTATGTGTCAAATAAAGTAGACTTCCAATCATAGATCTGTAGGTTGGTTGATGCACTGCTGCAGATTCATCATTGTCACTGAGGCTACATCTTGTGACCATGGGTGTACATACTGGTTTTGCATCTTCCATGCCATATTTCTTCAAAATCTGTTTGAGATACTTGGTTTGAGACAAAAATATCCCTCCTTCTTTTTGTTGGATTTGCAAACCAAGGAAATATGTCAGTTCTCCCAGCAAGGAAATTTCAAATTCTTTCTGCATGACCAAGGCAAAGCTTTGACTCATAGCTTCTTCATTGCTGCCAAAGATAATGTCATCTACATACACAACAAGTATTAGAAATTTGTCATTTTCAACTTTTATATAAAGATTGCTATCTGCTGATCCTTTTGAAAAGCCTTGTTGATGAAGATATTTGTCCAAACGATATTACCAAGCCCTTGGAGCTTGTTTGAGACCATAGAGAGCCTTTTTCAATCTGCATACAAGATTTGGATCATTTCCAAGAATGAAACCATCTGGCTGCTCAATGTATACTTCTTCTTCTAAGTCTCCATTCAGAAAGGCTGATTTCACGTCCATTTGAAATACTTTGAAGTTTTGAAAGCTTGAGAGAGCAAGGAACATTCGGATGGCCTCAAGTCTTGCAACAGGAGCAAAGGTTTCTTCAAAATCTATTCCTTCTTGCTACACATAGCCTTTACAAACAAGTCTGGCCTTGTTTCTAATTACTTCTCCATTTTCATTCAATTTATTTTTGAAGACCCATTTTGTCCCTATAACATTCTTATCCTTTGGTCTAGGAAACAACTCCCAAGTGTTGTTCTTTTCGATATGCTCAAGTTCTTCATCCATTGCTTTGACCCAACATTCATCTTTGCATGCCTTTTTCACATTTGGTGGTTCAGTGGAAGAGAGTAATGCCAAATAACTTGAAGCTTCTGCAATTGTTCTTCTCGTTTTTACACCTGCTTCTTTCTGCCCCAAAATCTGAGATTCTGAATGATTCTTCTGAACATATCTGGATGGAGTCTTCTCTTCTATCCTTATCTGCTCCTCTGGTTCTTCTTGAGGTTCTTCTTCTTCATCATTCTGTCTTTGAGGTTAGCCTTCATCTTCTTCGATGTATTCATGATGTACTTGCCTAGGAATGTATCCCTTCTCATCAACCACTACATCAATGCTGTCAACAATTCTTCCAAGTCTCTTATTGTAGCACTTGTATGCTTTGCTATGTGGAGAATAACCAAGAAGAATGCCTTCATCTGCTCGAGGTTCAAGTTTGCCAAGTTGCTCATCAGTATTCTTAATATAGCATTTGCTCCCAGAGATTTTGAAGTGCTTTACCGAAGGAGTCTCACCACACCAGAGCTCATGAGGGGTTTGAGTGTTGTTCACCCGGACATTTGTTTTGTTGAGAATAACAACCACAGCATGTGCAGCCTCACCCCAGAAAGTTGCGGGAGTTCCAGACTCATCAAGCATAGCACGAGCCATTTGTTGGACTGTTCTGTTCATTCTTTCCACAACTCCATTTTGCTGAGGAGTTCTAGCTGTAGAGAATTCTCTTCTTATCCCATGTTCTTCACAGAAATTGAAAAATTCATTTGAGGTAAACTCCCCACCTCTGTCGGATCTGAGGCACTTAATTTTATATCCTGATTCATTTTCAACCAAGGCTTTGAAGGATTTGAATTTTTCGAATGCTTCATCTTTATGCTTCATAAGTCCTAACCAGACAAACCTGGAGAAATCGTCAATGAATAATATCAAGTATTCTTCTCCTCAAGGTGTCCTTTTCCTGAATGGACCACATGTATCTGTATGTACTAGCTCAAGAGGCATGCTAGTTGATCCTTCCTTCTCTGGAAAGTTAGTTCTGGTTTGCTTTCCAAACTGACATGATTTGCATATGGTGTTGTCTGGAATTTTGATGTCTGGAAGATCACGAACTGCCTGATATTTGCATGCTTTCCTTATTTGTGAAAAGCTTAGATGCCCCAACCTCCGGTGCCATAACCAGTGTTCATCATCCTTGCTTAGATAGCATTGTTGTTGTCCTTCTTCAAATATGTATAGATTATTTGGAGTTCTTTTACCTTTGATCACCGTTTTACCTGTATCAAGATCACGAACAACACATCCATTTGTTCTAAATATCACTTCGGTTCCTTGATCACACATCTGGCTGACACTTAGAAGATTATGTTTCAATCCATCAACATACAAAACATTTCCAGCTTTGACCTTTTCTTTCAACTGAGCAGTGCCTTTTCCTATTATAGTTGCAGGAGTATCATTTCCAAAAGAAACTTTCTTTCCTTTTTCTAGAGCAGAATATGATTCAAGTTTTTCTTTATCACCTGTCATATGCTTCGAACATCCACTGTCAATGTACCATAGATTTTCCTGTCCCTCTGCATACAATGCTATCCCACATATTTATGTTTGTGGTTCCTTTATTCTCCATGTTTTGGTGCTTGAGGCTTGTTCCTTTGCCTGCTGAAACCTGCTCCTGCATTCAGAATCTTCATGACCAAAATTATTGCAAATAGAACATTCAACTTCATTTTCAAGAACCGAAAAGTTGTTATAGGTCCTTTTTGTAATCCCGGTCATACTTCTTTGTTTTTGAGCTTCTCTAGTCATGATCGTTTTATATGCAACACATTTAGTTGCTTTGTGACCAAAGTTATGGCAAGAAAAGCATTGTCCATTGAAGAAACTTCTGCGGTTATCAAATCTTCCGGCCATACGGTTGTAATTTCTACTGTCATTCATTCTTGAAGCAAATTGAGAGGATTTTACCTGTGGTTGGTTGTAGCTTTTGTTCATCCTTAAGACGGATTGCCCCTGATTTGCCTGATAGTCTTTGTTTGTAATTGGTCCCTGCTTTACCTGGTGATCTCCATTGTGCTTTTGCTCATTCCTTCTTGCTGCATCAAGATAACTCTTTGAGGTGGATGCTTGAGAAGTTTCTCCATTATAGCCCAGACCTGTCTTGTTTAAAGGAGAACGTTGTACATTGATGATCTCATCCAGAGTTTCAGATCCTTTGACAAACTTAAGATTAATAGCCTTTGTTTTCTCAATCTCTTTTCTAAGACCAACAATTTCACCTTCTAACTTTTCAAGATAATTTTCTTTTTCATCAATTTGAAGTTGTAGAGTATCAATGATCCTATTCTTTTCTTCTATACATGTCTTGAGTCTAGAAATTTCTTCACAAAAACTATCCACATCTATAGCATCCATGTAATCATCATCTTCGAATGCCATTAAAAGTTTATAGTCATTACCTCGTTCATCTTCATCACTATTTGATAGACCATCACTATCTTCATGACTGTAGTAGCTTTTCTTATTTGCCATCTGTTTCTTGTTCCATCTAGTAGGTTCCTTTCCTTTATCCTTATGAGGACATTTCGCAGCATAATGACCTACTCTTCCAAAAGCAAAGCATTTAAAGGGTAACTTACCTCTGAATCTTCCAGTACCCCTTTGAAGATTTCTGACAAAATTTGATTCTTCTTCTTCTTCTTCTGGCACATGACTTGCTTCATAATAGTCTCCCTTGCCTGAAGCCTTGAAAGCGACTTCTCTCCTGTCTGATGGACCTCCCTTTCTCATTTCATAAGCAGTTAGAATTCCGTGTAACTGGGACATAGTAAGAATTCGTAGATTTTCCTTTTCTTCTATTGCAGACACTTTAGATTCAAACTTGGGGGACAATGATCTTAAAACTTTTTCAACCACAATAGCCTCTTTTATTTCTTCACCCAAGTTTTTCATGCAATTAACAATCTCGTCTACCCGAAGGAAATAGTTAGCCACACTTTCATCATTATACATTCTGAGATTCTCATACTGAATCCTGAGAGTTTGAAGTTTAGCATGCTTTACCTGTTCATCTCCTTCGTAGCTCAAGACAATCTTGTCCCATATTTCTTTTGCAGATTTATATTGCATAACCTTCACGAATTATGTTTGAGATAAGCATCCCAGCATAGTATTGACTGCTTTAGCATTTGTTTCATATTTCTTATTTTCGACCATATCTGTAGGAGTAGCTGAAGGAAAAGTGTAGCCTGTATCTATGATATCCCAAACTTCTGTACCAAGAGATTGAAGATAGGCAGTAACTCTTACCTTCCAATAATTGAAGTTTGTCCCATCAAAAATTGGTGGCCTGATTGATGCTTCCCTCTCGTAGTTGCTCATGATGAATGATCTTCCTTCAAGCGATCAAGCTTCTCCGAAGAACCTGGCTCTGATACTAATTGTTGGAAATAATACTGAGAGGGGGGGGTGAATCAGTATTATCAAGTTCTTTTAGCAAATCTTCCTTATTTACACTTTGTTTGCATATCAGTACCATAAAATAATGAGCATGAACAAGAAAAACAGATAGTCACACCAAAGAACACCAGATATAAGGTGGAAACCCAATGTGGGTGAAAACCACCTGCTGCAAAATGTCTCTATCTTCTTTCAAATTAGAAACTCCTTTTACAATGATTTTGTACTGGTGCAGTCCTTTACCAGTACGCAGGCTGCAACCTGTAGAGAGCTACAACTCTCTCTCGTTTTCGAGTCTCTCCTGGAAGGGAGCTACAACCCCCTACTTCTTTTCTTTCAAGGACCACTTTTCATAAATTTTCAAAATGGATCCATCAAATGATCATCAAGTACAAGTAAATCACCCAGTCAACTGCAGTAACCAGATCCACAATAATAGTAAACTAAACCCAGAACACCTTATCAATAGAAAAATTCAGTCAACAAAAGATCTTAAGACAGATACGCAGTTTTTCTTTATCTGGCCTGCGTCGCTACGCACTTCACCTTCTGCTCCCCTACGTACACCCGCAGAGAGCCTTATGCTGCACCGCGTACCCACGCACTGTTTCTTCAATCGCGCTGCATACTGTTACTGTAGGTACGCACCCACAGACACTATCGTGCCGCGTACTGCTACTGTAGCCACGCACCCACAGATGCTATCGCGTCGCGTACCTACG
The DNA here is from genome assembly GCA_031772625.1 of Pinus tabuliformis. Taxonomy (NCBI): domain Eukaryota; kingdom Viridiplantae; phylum Streptophyta; class Pinopsida; order Pinales; family Pinaceae; genus Pinus; species Pinus tabuliformis. The sequence continues at coordinate 94,435,749 of CM062812.1, forward strand.
CACCTGCGGCTTCTGAAGCGCCGCATACTTTTACTGTGCGTACGCACCTGAACCTCTGTTGCACTGCGTATCCACGCACTGCGCCTTCTTCTGCTCTGTGTACCCACGTAGTTCTCCTTCTTCTGCTCTGCGTACCCACGCACTTGCACCGTTAATCACCTGCGTACTTCTGATTAGGGCCGAATCTGCAGTCCACCAGTGTGCCACAGATAGTCAGATGCCCAGATCTGATCATGTGCTCGAGAGATCACGCTTCATAGACTCACTTTCAACTTCACTTTTATATAGATCAAGATTTTAAACCGATAACCCAATATTTCAGATCTTAAGATATTCAATTTGCAAAAGATACTTAGCCAAGTGATCTCCTTTGCTTTATATAGGCAAGCTCTTCCTAAAATCATGGATCAATACCATAGATAACCAATACAAGGGGCCCAAAAACATGGGGCTCAATAATAATACCATGGGCCAAAACCATAGAATCAAGAATGGCGAGCTAAATACCATGAGCCAAACGTAGGAAACCCCACGTGAACGCGCTTTTCTGCCTTGAAGTAAGTGAACAGGGGGTACGCACCTTCTGAACGGGTGACCTGCGTGTCTGGCCGCAGTCCCTTCACGGTGTATCTGCGTGTACACACCTTTTGAACTATTCTCCTGCGTACCTCTTAATTTTCAACAATTTGAGAGCCTAAGCAGAGCGAGCCTGAGCAGAGCATTTCCACTTGAGGGTGTTGCCATCAAGTACAACATCTGTAACATAGAGCCATACCAGAAACATAATGCCAACAGATTTGAAGTTTTTTGAGCTGGTAGGCGACCTGTAATAAGATACAATACAATACATTATCTTCATAATATTTTCATGATCTAGCTGAGGCGGGCATTTCCCATGCTCAGCTTTATAAATTCATTTACATGTACATGAGATAGACAATCGTCTGAGTGTAGTCTGATGATTCTGGTAGAGCCATCATCCCTTAGGTTGGATGATTATCTGTGCAGTAATGATGTACATTTGATGTCTTTATTTTCCTGAATATATATCGCAGCTCGGATGGATGAAACTAGATTCGGGGTCTTCAATCTCGTTCGATCTTCGCTCAAAGTACAAGTCGATCCATGTGAGAGATGTTCTGGAGTCGAACATGGAAAGACATCGCCTGATTACCAGCCAATGATGTAAGATGTTAACAGGCGCGAGAGGAATCACCGATAATGATGATGACCCTCAAGGTACTACAGTACAATTCACGTGGTGTGAAAAAGGGACTTGGCATCGAACACCATGCAAAATCTTTCGGTCGAAGGCCATTGGCGTAAACCTGTCACCGGAAGTGAGAAACTTGCCATTGAGGCATGCAAGCTTCAAAGTACTGAAAGGGTTGTTCCTTGATCGACTTTTGGATAATAAGCTGATTTCGACAAGAAGCGATCCGTCATAGGAGGGCCTTAGGAAATCCCACATCAATGACATGAAACGGAGCAAATGATTTTAATGGAGGTGAAAACGATCTGATGACATAAGGTTCAGGGTGGCGGTCATGAAAGAATGGAGCATAAGTGTATTGCAATGGGTGAGACACAGGTGAATTCTCTGAGCGACTTCTCTTGAACATATCGGCGACACTGACATGATGGATTGGTAGCATTAACCCAAAATGTGGATGGTGTGACGGAACCATGGTGATGTGACCAGTGAATGGAACAACCCAACCCGACTCGGATGCGGAGTGAAAGTGTCATGTTCAAGAGCGACTTGCTACCAACAAAGTTTCTTCAAGTTTTCTTCCCAATTTTCCCCAGTCATTGCTGACCAGTACCTCTTTATTTTTGTCAAGCTTGAGGAGGATAACATATGCTTTTTCTATAATTCTCCCTTCGGGCAAACCCATCGCTATGTTTTAACGAGCCTAGCGATAGTGAAACTCATTCTTGTCTGCTGTGGACAAGTTTGTCACTATTAGGTTTTAACGAGTTTAACGACAAAGATAACTCGGTCCTTTTCAATTTTAGAGAGTCTGAAAAGGGATGTAAAGGAAACTCCATAAGATCATTTTTTGTCATCTAATCCCTTGAGTCCGAAAAAGTATAAAACAATACAAAAGAGATGAATTTTCGGTATTTTTAACGAGCCAAACAAAACAAGCGCTCGATCTTTTTGTGTAATAATCCCTCAGGTCCAAAAAGATAAAAATCTAAAGGAGAGATAACACTTCCGGTCACTTTAACGAGCTAGAGAGGCCAATGGCTCAGCAATCTTTTCATATTTTACGAGTCAGTTGAAAAGAGCTTAAAGGAGACTTGTTTTTTAGGAATGAGTGATAAATTCGGGTAGCAGCTGATTCCAGGTAAGGTTTGGAATTTTCCAATCACGGCAGTGTCACAAGGATGGCTAACAGGATCACTCTTCGCAGCTGTTCCTCAAAAGGGGTAAACAATCAAGTGGAAGTGAATGATCGGCCAATACGGAGTGGAGGTGATGATGAAAACACGACCAAGGCTTTAAAGGCTGAAGTACTACATTCACGACGATTATTTACCGGGAATTGGTTCATTTTTTAAAAAATGAGCTTAAACTCTCGAGTAAAATTTGCTCATGACTTATGTTTATTTTTTAACAAGCTTGAACTATGCGCTAAAACTGCTCGATCCAGTTGTAAAATATCGGTGTCTCATCTAAGATGCCATTTTTGTGGAGCTTGCACCTCATAAAGCTTTGCTCCTTTCTTTATGCAAGTTAGGAAACGACTAACCTTACGAGTTTAAAGGGTTAGAGGTACTATAAATTTAAAAAAATAAATAGCCGCTCTTCACTTGCATGCGGAAAGGTTTGCGTGCCCCCAGGTATAGCGAAAAGTTTCCAAGTTACCAAGAAAATTTCATTTGTGTAGCAGATAAAATTCTTTCTCGGCGATGCCTATCGAAATAGGCAAAGGGGAGTGGTGTCACCCGGCATAACCTTAACGAAGGTATCTTATTCCAGTCTGTTCCCATTTTCCTGTAAGGATGGGTTCGCCAGATTAGTCATATATCCTTCGCGGAAATCAACCCTATACCCAAAGTTTTCTTGGCGAAGCAGACCAGGGTGCATGCCCCCTGGGTTTTAGTCCCATCTTCTTGAATCACACGCGTTCATCAGGTAGACGGACTGGAATTTGATGAGACATTCCTTGCGTGAAAAGACCATTTAGGGATGGTGTTTGACTATCAGCTATGTGTGAGCCAGGAAACAACAGTTGGCCTACGAGCTTGACCACTCTGCCTTCGTGCGGAAAACACATTACTCTAAAGAGTGAGGAGACGATGGCTCCCATGCTATAAATATAGTCACGTCCAAGGAGTAGATTATAATCTAAAGGTCCTTGAACTACCATAATGTTCATGTGAACAGTTTTCCTTCTCAGAGTGATGGGTACATTCGGAAGGATCCCTAAAGGTCGACTGGTTCCTTTGTCGAAGCCTGATAGATTTCTCATTTCAGGAAAAAACGATGGTGAACCAAGCGCTTTCAAAGCAGTTAAGGAAAGGATACTCATAGAAGCCCCTTCATCTATGATGGTACCAACCATTACCATCCTGTAAGCTTGTACAATGATTCTGAATGGTACACTGGCTGGTAAACGGGGTCTGCCTAGTAGATTCCAGTCGAAGGAAACAACTAGGTTTCTTGGTGGTGGGACTGAATAAACGGCCGGGTAGGGCTCTAATGAACTTCCTTCCTGTGCTAAAGGAATGGGAGGACTACTCCCAAGATCATCTGAGTCAGTGTTGATGAAAAGAATTTGAACGGTGACATTCTCTTTCTCTTCAGTGGCAGTATCGTTCGAAGATGAACATTTTGAAGGCAATACCGGGTCAACTGCCGTATCGACCCTTTGACTTTCGTCTGGTATGAATTCTGAGGGTTCATTTTCAATGATAGGTGCTTCAGCTAACCACAAGGATGGGCCAGCCGGATTTCCAACCAGTGGAGGGCTTGGTAAGAGTTTTTGATATCCCGGAGGAAGTCGTAATGGTGAAACCGGACGATTATCTAAAACTTCTTTAGCCTCTTCAAGGAAAGGACAACGGTGGACGGCGTGATCACCTTCACACAGTTTACAAGGAAATCTGGGGTTCCCTTTTTGTCCAGAGACTTCGCCTTCACTAGTTGACGGTGTGTTCTCAACATGATCATCAGAGGTTGATGACACCGGGTTGTGCAAATGAGGAGACCAATCCCTTAAGATTCGAGGGATGCAGGGACAATCTCGGTGATAGTGGTCTCCATTGCAAATGACACATGGTGATTTAGGCCTGGTTGGTGCATTGTGTGGATTTTCACTAGATGATGTTTGGCTTCCCCTTTTTGCTTTTGGCTCCTTCTTTTTCTTTTCTTTCTTCTTCTTCTTCTCCTTCTTCTTCTCAGTTACTTGATTTTGGGCTTTACCAGCTTCATCAAGCAAAGAGGAAGGAGGAGAGGAAGAATTAGATGAAGTAGAAGCTTGGGGGGCGGTTCTGGCATCATTTAGTTGCTGATTCGACTGCTCAGGAGTTACGGTATTCTAAAGGACAGAAGTTGAGAAAAGCCATATGGGCAAACCAATTGTCAATCCAGGAAGTGACAATGTGGCCATGTGGAGTGCACCAACATCTCCCCAAGAGGAGAAAGGACCAGGGTTTCCTCCAAGAGGAACCCCTTGGTTAGTGGACTCCATTTTCCTCAACTCGAGATCAACATAGGAACAGTGATATGTATTCCGTTTAAAATAAATTTTAGAGGCTTTGACACAACTTGTTTTTTCAAATTTTAAGAGTTGAGAAAAAACAAAAGATGACTCTAGTCGCCTTCGATTTTTAATGAGCCTAAAGTGACAAGTGCTCAGATGGACCTTTTCTGTTAAGGAGTCTGAAAAGGAATGAAAGGGACTGCTCTGGAAATCTAGACAGAGGGATTACCAAACCAATTGCAAAAATTCAGAATACTTTTTACGGTACGGCAGTCAATCTTCCCGAATGCTGTGTTCAGTGCATTGCGATCGATAGGGCGGCAGACACGGCTTCCTATGGATAAAGGATAAAGCCTATTGTTGTCTCCCAATATATACTTGACGGTACGTGGGAGCACAAGTCCGTATTGGCACTTGTCGTCTCAAAGTGGAGGAATCACCCAACCAACAATGAAAGCAACAGTTACCAGGTTTTACGATGCCGGAACACGTCTCTAGCCTAGACTTCTAAATATTGTGCGTTAGTTTCCAAAGCGTTTTTAGATTGATTAAATTTATTTTATAGTTGATCTTGCTTAAGAAATTTTCCTTTCAGGTTCACCGCGTGATGTAGATGTATAATTCCTAAAATGTAGTCTAAGATGACAAACAGTCGTTTAATCTTCTTTCAGCAATGAAAATCCTAGCTACTAAGGAAAGAGAGATGGCGTTCTTTCAACAAAGAGCAAAGAGCACACACTATATGCACTTTCCTAAATCAAACGACAAGCAGTCTAAATGCAAATGCACATGCATGTATTGTTTTTCAGCCTTCTTAATGTGTGAATGATAAAAATAAAGCTAATGGGCAAATTCAAATTATTTTTCAAAGCGACAATTGCTAACAAGTTTCTTTTCAAGACAAAATGAGGACAACGACGACACTTTGCTATTCAAAATTGAAAACTTGCTTTCTACACTTGAAAAACTACTGATTCGAATCAAATACAAGAGTAACAGTGTAATCGACTATCAAGAACTATTGGATTCTCTTCTATGACTAAAAACGACACTTGCAACACTTTCAAATCAAGAAACGACAGAACAATTAGGCTACTTCTTTGTAAAGGAGAACTGAAAATGACTGAAAATACATAAAAACATTTACAGTTCTTTGCACAATGGAGGCAGAATAACATCAAGGAAGGGGTTTCAACAGAGGTGTACTGATTACAGGAAGCAAAACTCCTGAATAGATCTGAAAAGAGTGAACACAGAAACCAAAATTTAGGAACAAGGCCTAGTCTAATCAGCGCACCTGTAACACAGTGAAACTGAAATGCAGCGCACCTGCTACACTCGAGAAGTGAGATGCATTTGAGGTTCACAGAACAAAGAGTGCGATGGACTAGAGATGAGACTTTGAATGGGTTCCAGGTCACAGTTTGCAGTTCAGTTCAGGGATTTAGGTCGAGCAAGTGGTAATCAGTAAATCAATCACAGGGGTAGATCCAAAGAGGTTACTAGAGCTACCACAAGGGCAATTAGAGAGCTTGTAGATCAATTGTTCAATTCATAAACGAACCCGGAGATTGACTGAAGCAGCATTGATCTACTTTGCATTCGTAAAACGAATGCAATTCGAAGGCTAGCTAGCTTGGCTTCAGGCTCCATCTGTAAGTTTATAAAGTAAACAAATGTAGATAAACAAACAACCTATTCGCTCCCCAGTGGAGTCGCCATTTTGTTATCGGGAAAACTAGTGTCTATGCAGAACTGCTAGTCCCACTAAGGGTGATAGCTACCTTAGAAACAAACACACTAAGTCTACCTTCATTTTCCTTTATGAGAGATAGATGAGAGAAGAATAAAGGAGACCAACCTCTATCTTGCGCTTGGTTCCTTACTCGGTTCTTCTCCCTTCTGATAGTCCTTTGCTACTTGCTTCCTTGTATACCCAGCTTCAAAGAGCACCTACAGAATCAAAGCAGCATAACACTATACGAGAACATGGATCTATTATCATAAACAATATAGGATCAGATGTATATTAACCACACAAATGCATATAACATCAATTACACAAGAATGTGGAGGAAAACTTGAATAGCTTTATTAATAATCAAGAAAGAGCAAAGAGGATTACAACCAATTGTTCTGACCCAGCATCATCCTCTCAGCTAGAAGCCCTTCTTCACCTCATGAAAAGCTTAGATCACCCAACACTATGAGATTGCACCAAGAAACCAGCAGCACTTCCTTACAAGATACACAATTCCAGCCTCTGGATCTCTGGGATGAGGGATCCATATATAGATGTTTGCAAGGGGGGTGAGTCAGCTTTTGAGATTTGATTAGTGTCTTCTTTCTGATAGTTCTTGATTCCACTTGGAGATTGATGACCTGTTACTCATCCCTGGTCGAATTCAGAGTGGCAAGTGTCACAGGAGAGGTTACTGGAAGATTCCATGCTCCTCCACCTTGTGGATTGACTCTGCCATTTGTCTCTTCTCGCCCATCGCACCCCATAGAAGGGTTTTTTGACATGCATTGCACCTACTGAGTGTATTCAGGTGGGATGCATCGCACTTTGCCTATGGAGCAGGTGAAATGGTCCAGTTTTGACCAGTTATGAGTGGTTTTTCATGGAGAACTTCTGGGAGAAGATGTAATCAGTTGACCTTGTTCTTTTAGGGGATAGAACAACACTTTTAGGGACTTAGGAGCCCTTGGTTTATGGACATTTATGATTGGGTTTGCAGCGCCCAAAAATGTCTATAACAAAAATGAAGAGGCATATTGTGAACAACTTTAGAAGACTAACAGACAATTCCTCATTTCGTATTTCTGCATAGAGTAGAAATAGTTTATGTGTATAAAAGATTTCATTGTTGAATGAGAAAGGAACATTTTTTTCTATTAAGTAGTTTGTATGAGAGGGTTCATGAACAATGACACAAGAAGAACAAAATTGAAGAAGAGAAGAAGAGAATATAAGAAATAGACTTGAGAGCATAAATTAACTTCAGGTAACCAAAACACCTCGCATTGTATTTTGATTGAGAAATTGCAGTCTTCTTTCAAGTTGTAGCTTGATAAAGAACAGGTTGTAGCCTATTGAGGTATGAGCATCTTGTGGGTTGTAGCCTACATAACATTTTTTGGGATTTGGAGCTTCCTTTGCGGTAGGAGCCTCTTATATGTTAGAGCCTACAAAAATCTGATGTAATGGGGAAGTAGGAGCTTGCCTTCACATCAATTCCAGCCAAAAATTCATGGTTTTCTCCCTTATGGGTTTCCATTTATATATGGTGTCTTCATGTGTTGTTTCTTGAATATTGTGTGAAAGCTCCTGAATTATGAATAAGTATATTATCTCTCTCTAGTAACTAGAAAAGGAAAACATGAATAATTGAGTATATACATAATGATTAGTTACATAAGAATAAATTTAAGTTGAGAAAAAAGTGAAGTTTAAAATTACTAATTCACCCCACCTTAATAATTTCCAAACATAAATATTAATGGGTATCAGAGAAAATTCCTTTAGTATCAGTCTAACAAATGGAAGGAGGACCTAAGTCAATAGAATGGTCAGTCAAGAAGGATGCTCAACAAATAAATCCCCCTGTTTACTCATACAAACTATGCCTTCTAGAATGTGAGAATGAAGACATATTTAATGTCTCTTGGAGTAGAAGTCTGTTGTGATGGTATGGAATGAAGAACCAAAGGAAACGACTAGTGACAAAGATACCAAACTAGATTTTATAACTAATGTAAAAGATATGAATGCTCTTATGAGTGGATTATGTGAGTTTGAATTTATTAAAGTAATGCATTGTCAGACAGCTAAAGATATCTGGGTTAAATTTGAAAATATTCATGAAGGAGATAAAAAGGTAAATATGGCCAAATTACAAGTATATAGAACATATTTTGTGACTTTAAAAATGAATGAAGATGAAGATACTAGTAAGTTATTTTTAAGATTTGATGAATTCATAAATGTCATGATGGGTCTAAGAGAAACAATAAAAGAAAGTGTGATAGTTCAAAAAATATTGAGGTCGTTACCTTCTATGCTCAATCCCAAGGTTTCAGCTACAGAAGAGACAACAAACTTTGAGACTTTGAACAAGGATCAACTACTTGGTTCCTTGACAACATATGAGATGAGAATTCAAAAAGGGAAGTCAGTTACTAGAGATGCAAGTTTCAAGGCTACAGAAGAAAAGGAATATTCATGCTCAGGTACTGATGATGAAGAAGCAAAATTTGTCAAAAGGTTGAAGAAGGGTACAGGTAAGTACAAAGGAAAATTTCCATTTAAGTGTTCTAATTATGGAAGAGTGGGGAATTATGGCTCCAAATTTCCCTATAAGAAAGAAGAAAATCAACCTAAAGGTAGAGAAAAGAACATGTCTAATAAGTTGAAAAAGGAGAAAAAATTTTAAAGGAAAAGTTTATATCTCAAGAAGATAGTAGTGTATCTGAAATTTTTAATGAATCCTCTAGTGAAGATGGAACTAGTGAATTCATGTTGATGGTCTTAGAAGAACTTGAAAAAGATTGAGAGGAATATGAAGAAGAAGAGTGATATAGGTGGATTTTGGTGGCCACCCGCCTATCCCACTTGGACCCCCACAACTGTCTCTTTTAGTTTTTCAGCTTCCTTAATTGTAGCGCAGTTTACTATTTTTAGCAGTTTTTTGGGTCCTGAACTACCAGATCCATTTTGAGGCCCTAAATGACATTTTTGGGCAACAATGGGAGCAACATGGGTCCATGGGCCCATGTTTCTCATCCCAAAGTTTTATTCCTCAGATAGATATTTCTAACGAGGTATTGTGTGCGTTAAACGGAGATTGTATGCAAAAGATACAACCCCAGGAATTTGATCTACCAATTTACCCAAAACGGGGCCCATAGTTTGGTGCTTCATCTCCTAGGGTTAGGTTTTTGGATGTTTAGGGTTTTCCATTGTTTCTCAACAATAAATAGGCCTTTGAGCCTCATTTTAAGACAATTCAGAGGCATGTAGCCACCACATCTCTTCTCAGAGATAAGCTACCATCACCCTAGTCGGTTTATTTACATTTCTAGTTGTAAGCATATTTCAGTATTTTACATTAATGAAATGAAGTATTATTTCTATTGCATCTCTGTATTTATGGTTATTTCTGTACTTTATTGTGTTCCTATTTAAATCCATATCAAAGAGGAAGGTGAGGTAGATCCGTTCATCGAAACTTTTAGGGGCTAATATTCATAGGTGGGCTGATTTTCCATGCTTTTTCCAAAACTCAAATTCACCAATTTCCATTTTTTCTAAAAATTATTTGTCTAAATTTTATAGTCCACAATCGTTTTACCTTAAAAATTGCCAATATTTTATATATACTAATATAATATTATTATAAATATAAATATTTCTAAAAAAATATCACCAAACATTTTACAATTTTCATATTAGGGACTAGTAAGATTCACCAAGGTTTCTAAACTTTAAGATCAACTTCCATCCTTAATTTTTTCCTGGATCTGTTCCTAGTGAATTCATCCTTTACTATAATGTTGGTCGATCTAGAGGCCTCATCATTTTTTGTTGAAACCTCTAATCACCATGCAATTATGATCCAATGGAAGGGTGCTGAGGAGTAGGGCACATTTCCATTTAAATTTAACCACCATTGGATCGATGAGATGAATTTTAAGGAATTGGTCACTCAGTCCTGGTCTCAACCTCTTCGTCATGCCTACAATTCGAAAATGGATTCCTTCAGCTTCAAACTGAAGAGACTTAGAGGAATTGTCAAGGTCTGAATAAGCATAAGGAGGAGTAAATGCTAGATATAAGGTAGATTGGGGTTGAAATAGCCACTTATATGGACCCATAACTCATCATTTTTTTGCTTCTTCTTCCACAGAGTTACTTCTAAGCGAAGGGTTGTTAATAATATTTGGAATATTAAGAACTCTGAGGGAAGATTGCTCAATTTACTCAAGGATATTATGGAAAAGGCACATAGGTTTTTCAGCAAATAGTTCAATGAACAGGAGGAGGATAACGTCACAAATAAAGTAGATTTGGAAAAACTCCTTTCCAAATTTTGTTAATGAGGATGAAATCAAGCACATGGATTGTCCAATTTTTTAAAATTAGCTCCTCGATTTGCTCAAATATATGGCCAAAGACAAAAGTGAGGGCCCCGATGGTTGGCCATTTGAGTTCTACTTATCCTATTTTGACCTCATGAGAGCTTAATTGTTTCAATTGGTTCAATAATTTCGGGTATCTAGTCTCATATCAGGTGCCATCAATGCAACTTTCCTTGCCTTAATTCCCAAGAAATTAAAATCTACTTGTTTCTATGACTTTAGACCTATTTCCCTTTGTAACTTTGTTTATAAATCAATTTCTAAAATTGTAGCTAGTAGAGTTAAAAAGATTCTTGCTCTTCATATATGCCTGGAGAAATTTGGCTTTCTTCCTGATAGGAGAATATTGGATGTAGTTGCAATCACATTAGAAAGTGTTCATTCGATCAAATAAAACAAACAAAAAACATTCCTCATGAAAATAGATCTACTAAGGGCATATGATCGGGTAGATAGGGATTTCCTTCACCTGGTCCTTCATAAAATTAACTTCCCACATCACCAGGTTAACTGGATCTTGGCATGTGAGACTTTGACATCTATGGCAGTCTTAGTTAACGGGTGTGCCCCCTTGATTTCTTCAAAATTTCTAGGGGCTTGAGGCAAGGATGTGCTCTCTCCCCACTCCCTTTTATTTTAGTCATGGATTCTCTAAGCAGAAGCATCGAAATAACAAAAGAAACCGATGACACTACTAGTTGTAGGGTCTCTCCCACAGCCACATTGATGCAGGAAAACCCACGTATACCCACAGTATGCATATAAAATGCAAATCTGTCTTTGTCCCAGGAATTTCAGACTCCCTTCCGTGTCTGAATCTTCTTTAAAGAATGGTTTAAGGCCCCATTAATTAAATCTCATGTGGAATGCTTTGGAACTTACCACAGTCTAACCCTTCATTCAATCCTTTCTATCAGGACTTTATAACTCAACCTTTCATCTAAACTTTAATCAATCCTTAAGCCCGCACATATATAACCAACCCCACTCTATAACTATGGTTATTCACAGACTTACCCATAAACTCCCTATTGGCGCTTTATTTCTATTATAATGTTTACATAATAGAAGTATTCCACAACACACATAAACCATACCTTTTTGCCTTCTCCTCGGTCTTCGCACATTACCCGATGCTTTCCTTTATCGCAATCGCAATCTTTCTCCACCATTAGAACATGCCTTCAGAACTCTTGACTTGCGATATGCGACTGTCTCCCCACCATTGATTTCATTCACCAGATCAACAGCTATCGCAATATCGCATCAAACCATCCTGCGACTTCATCACCTCTCGCATGCGATATGCGATCACAACCAGACTTCAAATAAAATGAAACTGTGCCTATAACCTCTTCGGGTCTGCCTTTTCCAATTTATTTATCACTTCAATCTCCACCATTGATATTACTCTTGATCCGACGACTGTACTTCTTCCCAATCAACAGACTTTCCTCACGCTTTATAACCATTGATTAAGATCCGCTTGATCCGACGGTCCACAATGAAACGTTTTAACGTCTTTTCAGACCCAATGAGAATTATAAACACTTGATCTATAGAAGTTTGGGTCTACCCTTGCTGTTGAAGGCCGATCTCTTTACGGCCCGATATCCATTGGATGACGAAGCTTTTTAGATCCTACGATCTGTGGCCCTTCAACTAGCACACGATTTATCCACTCACTTAATCCCGCAGTTAAGTATGATGTAAGAATTGACTTTGGCGATCGACGATCAAGATTTATTATGGGACTTCAACTACAATCAAAGGAATTTATTCTTTCCTACTTGTGATGCTCTTTAATTTGGATTTGTGTAATTTCTTCAATGTCCTTCTATGGACTCGCTCTCTTCAAGGTTCCAGTCCTTCGCTGTTCTGCCACAACTTTATGCTGTTTCATCTCCACTCACACCTTTATGCTCTTTCATCTCCACTGTAACACTAAAGGCTTCCTCTGATGTATACAAAGTCGAAACACAGCTCTATGGTTCTCTCATAAAACCTCTTGCTAGCAACAATTCTATGCAACATTCCTTTTACTGGAATTGTTATCTCCAAGACAACTCTACCCACAATCGCAACTATGGAGCTGCCTCAACAACTTCTACCCAACCATAGTTGGAATTTGTTCTGTTACGCTTCTTTGTATCTCACCTCCCTTCTAGCTCTATACCTGCAACCTATGTTACATTGAATTACTCTAGTCACACTCAAATTATAATTCAGTTACATAGTACACATTATACAAACTCTAAATCGAGTTATTTGTATTAATAACCAAGTATTTACACAAGAGCCTCTCTCTCTGGCCTGATTTTTTTATCAATGGCCTTTATTCTCTTTCTCATAGGCTTACAATCTGACTCTTTGACTCACTAGCTACTCTTCTAACTACTGACTGACTATGCCTTTTAGGCTTACATTTATATAAAAGGTTTTGTTGAACTAATTCCAGTTCAAATCCTTAATCTGCTGAACTAACTCCTGAATATCCTCTACGTCCACTTTTAACTCCTACTTATCACTAAGAATCCTCTCTAGTTCCTCGAATCATGAGACCTATAATACTTACAATTGATTTCCAACTCTCTCATCATCATTAATCACTCATGTTCTCCTACACTTAAGAACATTTATAAATATCCTCACACTTATCTGATTAATTCTTACTTTAACCACTCAAAACATTAATAATTACATACATAGGAATCCAACTTCCTTGAAAATACAAGACCCCCTATGTCTACTAAAATACAATGATAGTTTCGAGTCAATGCTCTTGCATCACACCTCAACTCATCTTTTCTTTGTATGTGATGTCCTTTGTTTTGGTGCGGCCAAATATTTAGAATGGGAAATTATATATCATATTCTCTCTAAATTTGGTAGAGCCTCAAGTCTCATTATCAATAAGGAAAAATATGAGTTGATAATGGATGAGATGGATGTATCGACCTTCCAGCAAATAGAATCTCTCTTTGGGGTTAAGTCAATCCCTTTGTATTCAGGCTTCAAATACTTGGGATGATTTCTCAAAGCTAGTTGTTACAGACTGTTGGACTGGGAAAGGCTACTCATAAAAATCCAAAAAAATATTTCTACTGGGGATAATTGATGGTTGACCTTTGGTGGCAGGGTGAACTTGATAAAATCGGCGCTTCAAGGAATTTGTGTATTGGATGCATTTATTCCTTCTACCATCGGCAGTCATTCACAAAATCAACGCTATCATTGCCAAGTTCCTATTGTTGGGATCTAGTCCAAGGAATAAATATCACCTTATCAAGCTTGGAATGCATTCTTGCCCTCAAGATTCGGGTGGTTGGGGATTAAGGGACACAAAGCAGTTTAATCTAGCCCTCCTTTGTTGTAATATGTTCATGGATTTTAATGCATAGGCTTATGGAGAAATATAATATTAGGGAAATATCTTCAGCAACAAAGTATGGAATAGTGGGTTGCTACTCGAGCTCCCTGTAAGTGTAAAAAAATTGTTATATGGGGCAGTTTGATGGATACTAAGATTTAGCTTTGTGAAAATCTGAAATGGCGGGCAGGAAATGCGGATAAGATACATATTGGATTGGATGTGATAAAGTGGATGAATGAGGATCATTTACTATCACCACAAATTACATTGGCATTGCATTAATTGGGTTTCATATTTCTTGTTGACTTATCAGACTTCCCTGGACTTCCCCTTTCGTACATGGCCACATTCTTGACAGTTAGATCTGATTTTCGAACTAGATCTTGAATGGGAGTCTTATAGACTCAAGCTTATTGAGGCAGGGACTACTTTAAATGAAAGGCCCGATTTTCTTTTATGAGGTGGTCGAGTTGTTGGACGTAGCATATAAGTCAAAGAAATTTACTCTTTCATTTATGGTTCTCCATCTCCCATTTCCTTTGATGAATGGACTATGTCCATGTGGAAATGGGAGGATCCCTTGAAGAACAAATGTTTCTCCTAGTGGACCCTTTTTAACTGCATCTTGACCTGAGATAAATTGATGGAAAGGGGCCTCCAGGGCCTAGGAAGATGCCATCTTTTCCATTCTACCATCGATGTCATTGTACACTTGTTCCTAGATTGTCCCTTTGTAAAGGCCATCTGGGACAATGTGGTAGGATTGTTGAAGCTTAGGGTTGGATTGAATTGTTCTTCCATTATTTAGTGTCTTATGTTTTGGTCCTTGAATCTAAGACCATATAGGGCGCTCCACGTGTATGTTATTTGGGGGATATGGTAGTCTAGGAATGATACAATCTTCTAGGACATGCACCCTAATTGCCTTTCTTCCTGAGTTAAGATTGTTGGTTACTTTCTTCAGATAGGCCCCTGGGTTCCTAGGTCTCCTCAGAGGAATGTTTGACTTTTAGACATCGAGACTCACTTCCTTATTGGATTCTTCGATGGTGCTTCTGCTAGGGGACAATGTGGTTGCGAAGCTCTCATTGAGCTTTTTCCAACAGGGTTTTTTTATTTTTTTGGAATGGGGGTGATGGCACTAACTGCAGGGCAGACATTGTGGCACTATGGGGTTTACTTCAGAGTGTTGTCTGGATGGCTATTGAGTTTCTGAAAGAGTGTCAATTACCTGTTTGGCCAACCATGAAACAAATGGACATAATGAGATAGTTGAACATAGGACAATCTTGCACAGTTCCACTCACTACTAGTTTGACAGGTGGCATATTTTGGGGGCACACTATGTGTCTTCCCAAATTCCTACACAACTGAGATATGCAAGAGCATACAAAACTATAAAACCCCAGTGACTATGGTCAAGTACAGTGTTAATGAAGCCCATAATGTCAAATTTTATGACATCTCTCTCATTGGAAAATTCAACATTCTAATTTCATTCATCCCCTCTAACTATAAGTGCCAAGTGATCGCTTATAGCTGCGACATAACTGCCAATTGTCCCATAGAATTGAGCATAAAGGATGCATGCATGAGAACCTCCATTATTTATAATACGTCCCAATATTTCTACAATGGGTATTACAACACAAATGATTGTCGTCCCACTAATTATTCACATTTCTTCAAGACACAATACCCCCAGGCCTACAACTATCCACTTGAAAACACCACAGGCACGTTCAATTGCTCCGTAGGCAGTAACTATATAGTCTTCTTCTGCAGCGCTGCCACTTCTTCCCCTTCTGGTATTGAATCTAACTAACTAAAATAAATTTCCTATGGGTCCATACAGTTGTTCTTTGTTTCAATTTTCTCTTATAACAGAAAACCATAGTCTCTAGGTTAAAAATCCTTATCTAGGTAAATTAAATAAAAAATTACCCAAGAATCTCCTCTGTATGTGAGCTCTTGTAATATCTCAAACAATGAAATAATCAACCGATCTAGAAAATCTAGGTGTTCTAGTTAAAAATAATTTCAATCAAAACAATGAACACAATGGGATCTAGAAACACAACCTTTATTTATACTAATAACTGAATAAAATGGTATGTCCATACAATAAATTTCAAGCCCCTGCAATGGCATGCATGGTTTCTTGTCAAAAGAGAAGACAAATGCACTTAAGCACAATAGTGGACCCTTGATGGATCCACCGGATAAAATACCCATGGGGTTTTTGTCCCTCGGATCAAACTGGAACTGGCCATGCCAAGTTCTTAAGAAAAACAAAATAAGCTAGATAAAATTGAATGATCCAAATGCTTAGCTTCTATACCCTTTTATAGGCTTGATGGACTCTCTAAAGACCCTATTTTATTATTTTCCCTTGAAAACCGAAGGCTGATACCATGGGAAAATACCATGGATAGATTCTGTCCATTTTGACCAGATCAAGAAAGGGAGTATTACAAAACATTTTGCCCAAAGACTGTTTTCCCTCAAGAAATTCATTGGTATCCACAACAAAAGCATTGATACCAGGATCCCATACAACCCAATGTGTTATTCCATACCTCCATGCTACATGATCCTGAAAGGATCCTTTGATACATGGATCCCGAATGGTCCTCTTACTAATCCTTTGCTCGATAGATTCATCTCGATCCCAAACAATCCTCCAGCCAATCCTGGCCCCGATGGATTCTCTTGGATCCCAATGCCACATAAGTCCTGGGACCTATGGGTTATGGTACCATCTCAGCCTTCCATCATTGCCCGTGCCAAAGGGACCAAGCTGCAAAATGCCCTTGGTTGTGAGTGTGCTATTAGGAATCAACCCATCAATAGAGTACCAAATCACAATTTCTCGCTAATCCACGCCTTGGGAAGGTTGAATACCTGCAAATCTACTATGTTGATGCTGCTCGACACTCAACTCATGCTACTCCACTCAGTCACCCAACATGATGCATTTGGAGAATTATGCCCTACTTTTCCCAATGTATAAGGGGGGTTGGTAGTATTGCAAGCCTTATCTATGTACTCCTGTAGAGGGATACTCTAGATCTCCCAACTATACTCCTCATTTTGCCTTGTGAGGGACTTGAGTCGTTCCTCAACACTAGACTGTTGGGTCATTGATTCGGCACATACCCCTATGAGCTCCTCAATTTTCTATTCTCCTATAAGGCAGTGTATCAGACTATCCAGACTCTCTTCTTCAACACCATAAGGTTTGTCTTGAAATGCATGATCATTTCCCGAAGTTCCTCTACTAGTAATTCTCATTCCCTCTTGAATGTCTCTATATATTTTTGCACTAGATGCCCCATGACCGCAACTTCAACTTGAACCTTTGACTAAGCCTCTAGAAATGGCTCATCCTACATTCTATATTTGTCATGCTACCCCGCATGATCGTGCTCATCATGTTGGTTTATTATTACTAACTCCTTGTTTGATTCTCTTTGAATATCTTCTTCCTAACCTTCTCCACATGTGGGGATAAGTTGTCCACCCTCTTTGATTGTCAAACACGTATGTCTTGGTGGACCGTTATCTATACTTGATTTCCCATACTCTTTAAGGATGTTCTCATGGATATATATAGACTCAACTACCTTATCATCAAGAGGAATTCTTTCATTCCTTTCCCATGTACTTTGTCAAGCTAACTGATTATCATCGTCTTGTCCTACAAGTTTCTCTGAAAAGCATGGTTTTGTTGCTCACCATTTGTACTTGACTACTTGGATCCTTCATAGGTTCTCTTCTAAAAACCAATGAACCCAACTATGGATGAATCCCCATGATCTTCCCTTGTTGCCTCCTTATCACCTAGACATGAATGGTTAAGGGCCCAAGGTCCCTTGCAGATAAAGCATAGTCCTCTCCTCCTTAGTTCATTCTTGTTGCAGATTTTGTTCTTGCTTCCTCCATCAATCCTTCTCAACTCCTTCCTAGTCAGCACCCTTCTGAGCAATTTTATGTTTTTCCTGACCAACTTCTCAACTAGATCATAGGCAACTGGTGATCCTTGTGGTTCCTTCCTCCAAATGGTCAAAAATTTGGATCTTAGTATCTTGCAGATGTCAACATCTCCTTCTAAGAATAGAGATACAATCTTTTGCATGCTTGTTTTGACATAGTCTGGATGAGCTGATGTAATGTTGGTGTAAAATCTTTGTAGTAACTAAAAGATTAAGTCGTCACATTCCAAATTCAGCATATAGGTTCCAAAGTTGAACTCCGCTATGAGTTTTAGAATTCTGCAACACTTCTGAAAGGTAGGAAGCATAATTTTATTCGACCCCTGAAGGGCTTCTACTATCAGCAACAATATATCTCTCATGATATCATTATTGTAGGGTAGTAGTGGTGATGTTAAAGATATGATCTTGTTGAGACAAGAAGCAGTTGTGAGTCTAACCTCTTCACAAGGATGTTCCCAAAGTTTAGGTTGTATCAATGCAAGCATGGATGGCTTAAGAGCCCATTTGAGTTTATTCCATTTTCATTGCCCCTCCTTGGAGAGACATGTGTCTGATTCCTCCAATTTATGAAGGTCTATGGATGAATTTTTCATTTCAATTCAAATCTAAGTGCGAAGAGCTTAGCTCCTCTGCTTTGTCCTTCACTCTCAATGGGTGCTTCTGCTGCAGAATGACATGGACCCTTTTGGAGAATGGTTTGTTGCTTTGATCATCATTTTGGTCTATGGAGGTATGGTTATGTAAAGGACCATATATTCTCACTAGTTCATCAAGAACTTTCTCGGTGTTTTCCAAAGTCTCTTCAAGACGGTCCATCTTCTCCCATACCAAAGCAAGAAAACAATATTTTTTCATAGGGAGATTACATCAACATTTTATAAATCAAGTCTTCACTTCAAAATTTGGCCCAATTTTTTTTTATAAGCCCAAGCATACAACTATCAATCAACATAATTATCAACTTCACCCAAATCACATGGTTCAGTTTTAAAAATGGAAATTAAGCCCACCAATTAAGCGCATGTGAATGGGCCAAGAATATAGCTTTACAACCAATTAGGCAGCACAATGAAGATAAATTATGAGGTGCCCACAATAAAACTCTAATCCAAGTGCTTTCTTACCAATACGAGAATTAACCCCACCATAAATTATACATCGGAATTAATTCCACTGAGCAATGGGTTCGGTTGGGGATGCAACCATAATCTTGGCTTTGTTGCTAAAGAGCGCTTCCCTACACACACCTGGATGTTGTTATTGTTCAATGCACACCTGAAGAGGTTGCCTGGGATACAACTCAATTACAAATCACTATGGGGAAACCGCACACGAGGTTCACGGTTTGTGAGATCTGTTTGTAGACCCTTATGCATCGCTCAGTGATCCTTGAGCCCTTCTACCATTCTCGATGTTGTCAGGATTTTAGAAACCCCACTTTGACATGAGATTTGATGGGAAACAAAATCTACGCCACCAAAATAGATCTGATATAATATGCTTTGGCTCTTGGGGGTTGGACTGTCATGGTGAGCAAAGCACCCGTTTGAAAACTTTCCATAGTTGGCCAACAGAGAACCCCTCTCAAAGTAAAATGCCTGCTAGTTAATTAATTTATGCCTTGAAATATCAGAGACCACAATCTGAGGATAATCTTTCACTTGATCTGCTGGGATAAACTACTCTTTCCGCAACCGAATTGATGTTCATGCCTAGGCAGGCCTAGAATTTGACGTTCTGTAGGACATATTTTGAGTTCTAGGATGTATTTGATGGTGGTTGAAAATTTTTCCACATCAGATTTGACGTGTCCTATAAAGCTGCATCCCATCATTTTGATGTTTAATTTCAAAGTTAAACCGTCAAAAACTATGATAGCTTTATTTCATGGGAGTCGGGGGCTTGGTACTGGTACACAAGATAGTTTTAATTTAATGTTATTTGTAGTATCTCTCTCAGCTACCATAGGCTAGAACTTAATAGGAGTAACCTTAATAGGAGTAACTTTCTCACTGACCATCTACAACTCTGCCCATAAGAATGATATGTGCAAATTTAATCTCGAGCTACCATTACCATTAACAACTGGTTTGTACTCAGTGGAGAGTCGGAGACAAATGCAACCATTACCATTAACTACTGACTATTGTCCGAGACGAATGTAGTTTTAAGGTTTGCTTTGACGCCATGCTAAACCTAATCTGATGAGACATTCAAATTGTAATATTAACTATTCATCACCCATGTTCCAAGAATTGTGTGCCAGCAAGCTCACTATCATTTTCACGAAAATGTTCATTGTCCAGGCCATTGACAGCTGGATTATTGACAACTATCTATGAACAGTCTCCATGAATTTGAAGCTATCTGCATGATTTCCCAAAAATGGAATGGTGGCTTTGTTCCATGATCCATCCATTAGAATGGAGGAAGTATAGTTACAGGCAAGGAAGAAATAGACAATGGGCATGTTCATGTGTCATCAGTGAGGTAATATACTTTAGTCCTTGCCTTGGCCATTACCCCAAGGCTTATTCTTGCAAGTTGCTACCTTAATCTCACATAAATGAAATCCTTGTCATCTAATTGGCTTGGATATTTCTGTCTGGACATGAGGCTCTAGTGCTCCTTGGAAGATTGAAGATCTCAGGTTTGAATTTGAGAGCAATCTTGGATGCTCAACAGGGTTAATTTATTAGCTAGTAACCCAACTCACCATTTCAATTAGCTCTGTCAAAGACAATTCAATAAGTTTCTCAGTCAGATCATAACACTAAATTATTTCCTGAGTAGAGTTTAATTCTAGTGTTTGGTTATTGCATGAAGAAACTTTATAATAATTTATAAATTTTATTACCTCACCATAATCTTGTTTGATCAGAAATATATAACATAGAAATGCAATAACATCTCTATAACAACCCAGAACCTCGGAACATGCTTCAGTACTGTGAGACAATGTAATACATTGAGGTAATGTTGAGTGAAATATTTCTGTCCCAGTCCTTAACCCTAGGTAAATATTCAATGAAATCACTCCCATCTTCTATGAATAACATGGATGTACAAGAACACCACTTAAAACATTTGGGTGGTTTTGAGAGAATATGTTTCTCTCATCCAATGCTTCTTAGTCTATAAAACCGTGGGTGATTTTTTTAAGTCTGAAGTTTGTTAAAAGGTCCACTTGGTCTATTACTTTGTTTTCAACTCATTGAAAGAATCCCTACAATATAGTTGCATGCCACTAAGTGATCCACAACTCTTTAGGCTACAGTGATTGCATTTAACATGGTTTTAGCTTTCAATGTAATGTAATGTTCTGAGCATGAAATCAATATGGAAATTAGAGAGACTTGTATTGGGCAAATGAATGTAAACCATGTAAATTAATAATCTTCTTTTATTACAATCACAGAAGTGGATTCTACCTTGTTTTCTTGATATTGTATAGTGTTAGAGATAATGGAGAATATCTTAGAATAGTGAGTTGGTTCACGAGACCTTAGGATAGGAATTAGTTTCTATTTTAAATGCTATGGTTCTAACTTCCCTAAATCTGTGATTACTATATAATGTGTGATGTACATGAACAATGTAGAGCATTCTGTAGAGCCAGACTCTCCTGGTTCAAACTCTCTTTCATAGAGCTGACCAGTGGGTTTCATTCTATTTAATACAGAACATTTAATTTTTATCATGGTATCATAGCGTCAGGGCTGAGGAACTTGTACGCTAAGTTGAGGGCATGACTAAGTTGAAATTGTCACAAGCTTTAGGTCTACAAACATGACGATCCCACTGTGGAACTTCTACGTGTTTTTATTTTGGCGACCGTCGCAGATTTGAAGTGTACAGTCGCGAAGACCTTCACAAGTCCATGGTGCTAACTCACGTCGACTGTACAAACAAGTGAGGGGCTGCGTGGAGGCCGAGAGAAGGTTGTGTCCTGGCAAAGGCTAACAACAGAAGGTTGCCTGGAGGCCAAGGTTTTTCAAGGAGACCATGGTAGAGGCCATGAAGGAAGCCACGGTGATATGCGTGTGTGTTGCGAGATCAAAAAATATTGGAGATCCGCAATCTCTGTCTTTGACACAGATCTGGGGTAAATCTAACATTTTTGTGTTACCTGTCAATTTGTTTTAAATCACCAAGATGAATAATCAAATGTTTGAAGCATGCTTGAATGAGCATAACAAGCTCGATGGCTCCAATTATGTGAATTGGAAATTCAAGATACAGACTCTACTAGAAGTGCAGAGTGCTTGGACAATTGCAAATGGGGATAAGCAAAAGCCAGCAGCTAGATCAAAATCAGTCCCAGACTAGGAGAAGTGAGAAAGTAAAGCAAGGACACTACTAAAGATGTCAGTGAAAGACTGTATCATACCACATATCAGAGAATGAAAATCAGCAAGAGAAATCTGGGGAATATTAAAGGATTTATATGAGATTAGGAATAGAAATCATATTTTGTTTCTGAAGAGCAAGATCTTATCCCTGAAGATGGAGGAGAATGAAACAGTTCCTTCCTTCATAGCAAGGATCAAGGATTTGAAGGAAAAATTGTCAAACATTGGCGAAATAGTTGCAGATATAGATCTTATAACAATTACCATGAATGGTGTGACTGATTACTACCAAATGTTCATCACTGGGATAAATGCAAGAGAGAAAATCTCGAAGTTTGAAGAATTGATGGGGATACTGATGTAAAAAGAAGAAAGAAGATCGACTCTGAAGCCCTAGAGTGTCGATCTTACATTGATGGTGAAAAGGAACTTCTTCAAAGGAAAAGGAAATCCGCAACAAAAAAACGGAGGAAGCTCATAGAAAAGACCAAATCCGACCCAAGGTATGAATTCAAATAGAAACAAATTTGTAATTAAATTTTTTTACTGCGGAAAACTTGGTCATATAGCTAGGGAGTGCAGGTAGAAGAAATATCATGAAGAACAACAGAGGCATAAATGACATGCAGGTCATCTCGCGAATGATAATCATGAGCAGAACTTCAGATTGTTCATGGCAGACCTTGATGAGAATGTTGATGCAGACATCTTGTATGTAGATTTGGGAGCATCAACACATATGATAGGGAACAAGCAATGGTTCGAATATTTTAAAGAAATCAACGACGGAGCACAAATCTACCTAGGTGATGATAGAAGTCATCAGATCAAAGGGTGTGGGAAAATTTCTATCATTTTACCTAATGGTAATGTAAGACAAATTCATAATGTCATGTATGTGCCCGGTGTAACAAAGAACTCGATTTATGTCCATGATTACAGATCAAGATCTTAAAGTTTAATTTTTTAAATCTAACTATTATATTAAATATTTGCTAGATGGCATGAAGACTATTGCTACAGGAATTCAAATAGGAGGTCTGTACAAATTGGATGTAAGACCAGCACCAGTTCGAGCTTTAACAACAGTGGGTTTGACTACAAAAGAGTTGTGGCATCAAAAGAGTTGTGGCATCAAAGATTTGGTCATATCAACTACAATGATTTGTTGTTACTTCAGAAAAAGGAAATGGTAAGAGATCTTCCTATACTAAAACAAGTGCATAATGTTTGTGATGCTTGTACATTAGGAAAGATGCATAGAGAAGAATTCCCTATTCGAGTAGAGAAGAAACAGAGAGATATAATTGAATTAGTGCACACAAATCTTTGTGGACCCATGCAAACAAAGTCATTAGGAGGTGCATTGTATTTTTTATTGTTTATTCATGACTGCACAAAGTTTTCTTGGGTATATTTCTTGAGTAAGTGTTGGGTTGTGTTATATTCTTTCCACGACTAACCTACGTAGTTAAACCGGGGGTTAGAGGGGGGTGGTAGCCCCCCTTCGTTGCGCAGCGGGGGGGTCACAGGGGGGCGGTAGCCCCCCCTGTCCGAGGGGTTTGAGGGGGGCGGGTAGCCCCCCTCTATGGGGTCCGGGGCAGCGCCCCGAGAAAATTTTTTTTGGACCCTATATTAGGTTGGGCGAACCTACCTATGGTTTTGTGCATGATTTTCGCACATGGTATTGGACGCGATGGTTTTTCGGTCCATGGTATTGGATGCTTCGGCATGTATAAATATGTATTGTAACATTGAAAGGAACATAATGAAAAATCAAGCTGGTAGTCCCGGTTTTGGGATCCAGGGAAAAATCTCTGTGCATATGTGTTTTATGGGTTATGCTCTCGCATTGTTTATTTTCTTTGTTTAAGAATTCGTATGCAGGTAATTTCTGTACAGGGTTAAAACCTACATTTGGTATCAGAGCTGTTTTGGCTTCAAGGGGACGCCTTTGTTGCTGAGGGGTTTCGCTCGGGCCTGTGGTAGACCCTGTTCAGTGGGAGATCTGCGAGGTCGATTCTGGTGGTGAAAGAAGATGGCGAGCAGTGGAAAGATCGAGATTGAGAAGTTCAATGGTCAGAGTTTTGAGTTATGGAAACTCAATATGGAGGATCTGTTGGTCGATAAAGATCAGTGGATCACGGTAGATCCGGGTACTAAACCATCGGGAGTGACCGATGAAGAATGGAAGAAATTGGATCGGAAGGCAAAGAGCACAATACGATTGTGTGTCTCAGATTCAGTATTGCTGAATGTATCAGGGGAAGCTACGGCAAAGGCTTTGTGGGTCAAGTTAGGGACTTTGTACCAATCTAAGTCTCTGGTGAATAAATTGTTCCTGCGGAAAAAGCTGTATAAGCTGAGGATGAAAGAAGGAGACTCGGTGACAGAGCATCTGAATGAATTTAATACTGTGGTAAGTCAATTATTATCTGTTGATATTAAAATTTCAGATGAAGATAAGTGCATCAGTCTATTGTGTTCTCTACCAGATTCATGGGATAGTCTGGTTATTGCAATAGGTAGCAATGCAACTGCTTTGCAGTTTGATGAAATAGTCTCAGCCTTGCTGACGGAGGAGATGAGACGGAAGAATATGGACAACCAGAATGGTGATGCCTTGTCTGTACGAGGACGGTCCCAGAACAGGAACAAAAATAAGTCATCGAGTGGGAGATCTAAATCTAGAGGGAGATCTAAATCTCCAGGAAAACCTACAAAGGTGGTGTGCTGGAAATGCGGAAAGGAAGGGCACTTCAGAAGGGATTGTAAATCTAAAGCTCTTGATAAAGGAAAGGGATCTGATGATGCTCCTTCTGCAAAGGCGAAAACCACCTCAGATGAAGGTGGGGATGTGTACTTGGCTTCTTCAAGTACACATGTAGATCATGAGGCATGGTTGATTGACTCAGGTGCATCCTTTCACTTCACTCCCCATAGAGAGTGGTTCTGTGAGTATGAGAAATACGATGGTGGTGATGTCTTCTTAGGAGATGATAGGAAGGATAGAATCATTGGTCGGGGAAAAGTAAAGTTGAAGTTGCAAGGTGGAAGGGTTAGAACACTTCCGGGTGTTCTACATATTCCTGCATTGGCCAGAAATCTGATTTCTGTAAGCAAGTTGGATGATGCAGGTGTAAAGACGGTGTTCGAGAAAGATACCTGCAAGATGGTTCGAGGAGCACTGATATTGATGCGGGGAGTTCGGATTGGAACTCTGTACAAGCTGCAAGGTAGCACTGTTTTTGATGGGTGCAATAGTTCTATGGTTCCTGAAAATGGAGTAGAAAATCTAGTGGTCTCTGGAGAGAAGACCATGTTGTGGCATCAAAGGCTTGGACATATTGGAGAGAAGGGCCTTCGAATACTTCATGGTAAAGGTATGGTAGAAGGTATGAATGATAGCTCTCTGGATTTTGATTTCTGTGAAAATTGTGTGTATGGGAAACAGAATCGAGTGAGTTTCCCCTCTGGTGGTAAGAGGACGAAACAGATATTAGAGCTTGTGCACAGTGATGTGTTTGGACCTGTGAAGGTTCCATCACTGGGTAAGTCTGTGTACTATGTATCATTCATAGATGACTTCTCAAGGAATACATGGATATATTTCCTTAAGAAGAAATCTGAAGTCTTTGACAGGTTTAAAGAATTTAAGGCTCTGGTGGAAAATCAGACAGAGAAGAAGATAAAGGTGCTGAGGACAAATAATGGTGGAGAATTTTGCAGCAAGGAATTTGAAGAATTTTGTAAGAAGTGTGGTATAGCACGGCAGAAGACTACTCCATATACACCTCAGCAAAATGGAGTCGCAGAAAGAATGAACAAGACGTTGATGGAAAGGGCAAGAAGCATGCTCAGTGGTGCCGGGTTAGGACAGGAATTCTGGGCAGAGGCAGTGGACACTGCACGTTACCTGATCAACAGATCACCCTCATCAGCGTTGGAGGATAAGACTCCACAAGAAGTATGGACTGGTAAGAAACCCTCTCTTTCACATCTGAGGGTATTTGGATGTGATGCATATGTACATGTTCCAAAGGAGAAACGAACCAAGTTGGATAGTAAATCTGAAAAGTGCATCTTTATTGGGTATAAGGATGGTTTAAAGGTTACAAGCTTTGGAACCCAGTCACACGGAAGGTTGTGTACAGCCGAGATGTGGTGTTCAGAGAGGTAAAAGATGTTATTCAATCTGAAGTCCAACCAAAGGAACCTGAGAAGATAGAGTTTGAGCCAAAGGAGGAAGAATCAGACTCTGCAGCAGAGGAGGAATCAGAAGATGAAGAGCCACAAACTCCGGCTGTGAGAAGATCAGGTCGAGAAAGAAGGCAGCCAGAAAGGTATAGTCCATCTGCTTTCAGTTCAAATTTTTCTTTGTCTGTTACTGATGATGATCCCAGAACTGTGAAGGAAGCAGTGGATTCAGAGGATGGAAAACTCTGGAAAGAGGCCATGGTTGATGAAATGGCATCTTTGCACAAAAATGAGGCTTGGGATCTGGTAGAGTTGCCGGCTGGAAGGAAACCCATTGGCAGCAAATGGGTGTTCAAGAAGAAGACTAATGCAGAAGGAAAGGTGGAGAAATACAAAGCTCGGTTGGTAGCAAAAGGTTATACCCAGGTGCCGGGAATTGATTTTGGTGATATTTTTTCTCCTGTTGCCAAGGTAGCTTCTATTAGATTACTTTTATCTGTTGCTGTTGCTTTTGATTTTGAGGTAGAACAGATGGATGTGAAGACAGCATTTCTTCACGGGGATTCGGAAGAGGAAATCTACATGAGGCAACCTGAAGGCTTTGCGGTGAAGGGTAAGAAAGAATTGGTATGCAAGTTAAAGAAGTCTCTGTATGGGTTAAAACAGTCACCAAGGATGTGGTATCAGAAATTTGATACATTTATACGGGGACTTGGCTTCACCAGAAGCAACGCAGATCATTGTGTGTATTTTAAATTAATTGGTGACCGTGTTATTTATCTGGTCTTGTATGTGGATGATATGTTGCTGGTTGG
This sequence comes from Pinus tabuliformis, assembly GCA_031772625.1. NCBI lineage: Eukaryota > Viridiplantae > Streptophyta > Pinopsida > Pinales > Pinaceae > Pinus > Pinus tabuliformis. The sequence continues at coordinate 94,463,340 of CM062812.1, forward strand.
AAATGACAAAGAAATTATCTAGGATTTGAAGACCCAATTGTCCTCCAAATTTGACATGAAAGATCTTGGTGCTGCAAACTATATTTTGGGCATGGAAATTAAAAGAGATCGGGCAAAGAGGAAGCTCTGGTTAAACCAGAGGAAGTATGTCGAGACAATACTGCAGAGGTTTAATATGCAGGATAGTAAACCGGTGAAGGTTCATATTCCTGTAGGTGTGAGGTTATCTGCTGAACAGTTTCCCAAAACACAAGAAGAGGAAGAGGACATGTCCCATGTTCCATATGCAAGTGCAGTCGGTAGCCTGATGTATGCAATGGTCTGTACTAGACCAGACATTGCACATGCAGTGGGAGTATTGAGCAGGTTTATGTCAAAACCTGGGAAGGAGCACTAGACAGCAGTGAAGCGGGTTTTCAGGTATTTGTGTGGCACTAGTGATTATGGTTTGTGCTACCAAGGAAGACCAGGATTGGACAGAGTGTTGGATATTCATGGTTTTGTTGATGCAGACTGGGCTAGAGATCTGGATCAGAGAAGATCTACAAGTGGGTATGTGTTTAACCTATTTGGAGGTGCAGTCAGTTGGATGAGTAAGAAACAATCTGTAGTGGCACTATCAACTACAGAGGCAGAATACATGGCAGCCACTCATGCAAGCAAGGAAGCAGTTTGGTTGCAGAGATTGTGTTCAAGTATGGGGTTAGTACAGGGAGCTATAAGAATAGACTGTGACAGCCAAAGTGCAATTTTCTTGGCAAAGAACCCTGCTTATCATTCAAAGACAAAGCACATTGATGTTCAGTATCACTTTGTGAGGGATATGATAGAAGACAAAAAGGTGTTGCTGGTAAAGGTGGACACTTTGAAGAATACTGCAGATGCATTGACAAAATCTGTGAGCTCTGAGAAGTTCTCTTGGTGTAGAGAAACAATGGGTGTTTCAGGGCTGGAAAAATGACTAAGCTCTCCTGTGGCCCCCTGTGGAAAGAAAACAACAAGTGGGAGATTGTTGGGTTGTGTTATATTCTTTCCACGACTAACCTACGTAGTTAAACGGGGGGTTAGAGGGGGGCGGTAGCCCCCCTTCGTTGCCTGAGCGGGGCAGCTTATTTCTCGAAAATTGACTTGAAGAGTGGATATCACCAGATTCGAATTCGAGAAGGAGATGAGTGGAAGACAGCTTTCAAGACGAACGAAGGCTTATATGAGTGGTTGGTGATGCCATTTGGGTTGAGCAATGCTCCCAGCACGTTCATGCGCCTAATGAATCAAGTGCTGAAGGAATTCATTGGGAAATTCGTAATAGTTTATCTGGATGATATTTTGATTTTTAGTAAAACTAGGGAAGAACATTTCAAGCATGTTCAGAGTGTGTTGAGGAAGCTGCAGCAAAACAAGCTGCTGATCAATCTGAAAAAGTGTACTTTTTTTCAGCGGGAGTTAGTATACCTGGGTTTTGTAATTGCAAAAAATGAATTGAAGATGGAACTAGAAAAGGTGGCAGCTATAGTTAGCTGGCCCTCTCCAAAAAGTTTATTTGAAGTCCGAAGTTTCCACGAACTAGCAAGTTTTTACAGGAAATTCATCAGGAATTTCAGCGAGATCTGCGCACCTATGCTGGATACAATCAAGAAAGCAAACCAACCTTTTCACTGGACTGAGGCAGCGGAAGGTGGTTTTCAGAATTTGAAAAAAACGATCACCGAAAGACCGATATTGAGGCTACCTGACTTCAACAAACTCTTTCAAGTTCGTTGTGATGCCAGTGGGACAGCCATTGGGGCAGTACTTAGTCAGGAGGACAGACCAGTCGTGTATTTCAGTGAAAAGCTAAACGAGAGTAGGCAGAAATACTCAACCTATGACAAAGAGTTTTACGCAATTATACAAGCTTTGAAGCATTGGAGGCATTATCTGTTAGGTAATTAGTTTGTGTTATTTACGGATAACTCTGCGTTACAGTACATTATGCAGCAACATAAATTGAACCATAAGCATGCAGCATGGGTTGAGTACCTACAGAATTTCACATTTGTACTAAAACATATTAGTGGTCAAGCAAATAAGGTGGCAGATGCATTAAGTAGGAGGACCCTACTCTTACAAGAGAGCACGATGCAGGTTTTGGGATTTGAGCACCTGAGGGAACTATATCAGACAGATGAAGAATTTAAGGAGGCCTATGAGGCTTGCCAAAACCCTCTATTGAGGAACAATAGCCTATGGTTAGATTACAATTTACAAGAAGGATTGTTGTTTAAAGGGGGACAACTATGTATTCCCAACTGCTCTATGCGAGAGAACATTATTCAGGAAAAACACAGCGGGGGTCTGGCTGGACACTTTGGGATAGACAAGACGATTGCTCAGGTACGGCATTTCTATTTTTGGCCAAAATTGCAGCAGGATGTGCAGAGGTACGTGAGTAGATGCAAAGTTTGTCAACTGGCAAAGGGTCACAGTCAGAACACTGGTCTTTATTTGCCATTACCTATTCCAAGCCGACCATGGGATTCCGTTAGCATGGATTTTGTTCTGGGTTTGCCTAAGACACAACGGGGCTTGGATTCAGTAATGGTTGTGGTAGACCAATTTTCGAAGATGGCACACTTTGTACCTTGCAAGAAAACCAGTGATGCCACTTATATAGCACATCTTTTTTTTACTGAGATCATTCGGTTGCATGGACTTCCAAGATTCATTATCTCTGACAAGGATGTAAAGTTCACCGGTTATTTTTGGCGAACTCTGTGGAAGAAGTTAAATACCCAGTTACAGTTCAGCTCAGCTTATCATCCGCAGACTGATGGTCAGACGGAAGTGGTCAACAGGAGTCTGGGAAACTTACTTCAGAGTTTAACAGGTGAAAATTCCCGGACGTGGGACCGTGTACTTGCTCAGGCGGAATTCGCGTACAACGATTCACCTAACCGCAGCACTGGTTACAGTCCTTTTCAGATTTTGTACGGCATGCATCCACAAGGAGTGCATGAATTACGAGATTTGGGGAAGCTCGAAAAACGAAGCGCTGATGGAGAAGATTTCGCTCAAGCGATGAGCAATTTACACGAATAGGTCAAGCTGAAATTACAAGACAGTAGTCAAAGGTATAAACAGCGAGCTGATTCAAGGTGTCGGGAAGTTCAGTTCAATGTCGGGGATGAAGTCCTTGCGTATTTACATAAGGAAAGGTTTCCGAAACGGGAGTACAGCAAATTAAAATTTAAGAAGATCGGTCCCAGTAAAATCATCCGAAAATTTTCTGCGAACGCTTATGAGTTACAGTTGCCACCCGGGATTGGTATTTCTCCCATTTTTAATGTGGCAGATCTGTTCCCGTATGTCGCTGATTCGGAAGATAATACAGTAGCAAAACCACCGCGGGACACCAGTTATGAAGAAAATTCATGGATGAGACAGCTGCCAGCGGCACCGCCCCTTGAGATCGAAAGGATTCTGGACACACAGGTAGCTAGGCGCACACGCAGGAAGGAATATCTGCGGTATTTGGTCAAGTGGAAGAACCGTCCAATAGAGGACAGTTCGTGGCTTAACGCAATGCAGATCCAGAAGGCAGGCTATTCTGTTGACGACCTCATGGAACGGAGCCATGACTTTTTGCCACCCCGGAAGCCTGATGCAGGAGCATCCAGCTCCGAGGAGACGAATGGCTGTTGACTGACTCATGGAGGGAGAACAGAAACCGGACAAAGATTACGTGCTTAGGTGGACAGGTTATTAGGCTTGTGGTTATTTCTTTTAATTATTGTTTACTTCATTTTTCTTTCAGAAGGTCGTTAGAGGCCACAGCATTATAATTGTAAGTTGTTTTAGCTTAGGAGATAATTAGCATTTAGTCAGCTCTTAATTAAAAGAAACTGGGTGACAGTTATAAAATTCTGGTTGAACAGTTCAACTGAAAAAGGGGAAGCAGTTATGCTCTCCATGTATCTAAAAACAGAGAAGAAAACAAAGAAAAAACACTCTCCAGCACAAGAGAGACAGACAGCAAAACAAAACCTCTGAAATACAATATTGCCATATATTTTATTTTTGCCAACGCAATAATCTACTGCTGATATTTTCATATGTATGAACAAAATTCTTTCTGTGTGTTCTAAGAATGAGATTGGAACGAATAGGCACTAACTGTAATAGGAAATGAAATAACGGAAGGACTCCTACAGCCACCCATTTGAAATCGAGTCAACAGCAGACATTCTACAGACACCCATTGAATCGAAACAACGAAAGAAGCGCTGCGGACATACATCTCTAGCAAGCAAGAGCACAGAACTTTACGGCTGTTGCAAAGGCAAACAGGTACCAAGAAATACAACTACTGTTTCATTTTTCCTTTATAAAAATAACACAAACACTGTATGCAGAAAAGGAGGTTAACTTAATAAAACAAGTGCATAATGTTTGTGATGCTTGTACATTAGGAAAGATGCATAGAGAAGAATTCCCTATTCGAGTAGAGAAGAAACAGAGAGATATAATTGAATTAGTGCACACAGATCTTTTTGGACCCATGCAAACAAAGTCATTAGGAGGTGCATTGTATTTTGTATTGTTTATTCATGACTGCACAAAGTTTTCTTGGGTATATTTCTTGAGTAAGTGTTGGGTTGTGTTATATTCTTTCCACGACTAACCCACGTAGTTAAACGGGGGGTTAGAGGGGGGTGGTAGCCCCCCTTCGTTGCGCCGATTGCGCAGCGGGGGGGTCACAGGGGGGGCGGTAGCCCCCCTCTACGGGGTCTGGGGCAGCGCCCCGGGAAAAAAAAATTTGGACCCTATATTAGGTTGGGTGAACCTACCTATGGTTTTGTGCATGATTTTCGCACATGGTATTGGACGCGATGGTTTTTCGGTCCATGGTATTGGATGCTTCGGCATGTATAAATATGTATTGTAACATTGAAAGGAACATAATGAAAAATCAAGCTGGTAGTCCCGGTTTTGGGATCCAGGGAAAAATCTCTGTGCGTATGTGTTTTATGGGTTATGCTCTCGCATTTTTTATTTTCTTTGTTTAAGAATTCGTATGCAGGTAATTTCTATACAGGGTTAAAACCTACAGTAAGAAGAGTCACACATTTGAATATTTTAAGCAATTCAGAAATATGATTTAAAATTAAACAGGGAAGCAAATAAAAATTCTCCACTCCGATCAAGGGAGAGAATACAGGAAGGATGAGCTTATCAAGTATTCTAAAGACCATGGGATATTACAGCAATTCACAGTACCACATACTCCTCAGCAGAATGGAGTAACGGAAAGCAAGAACAGAACATTGGTGGAATGCGCTAGAAGCATGTTGAAAGGTAAGAATCTTTTGAATGGGTTTTGGGCTGAAGCATTGAATACTGCAGTTTATTTGAAAAATAGGAGTCCTACAAAGAGTCTTGAGTTTAAATATCCTTATGAAGCATTATATGGATTTAACCCTGCAGTAAAACATTTAAGATTATTTGGGTCTAATGCATTTGCCCATATTCCAAAGGAAGATAGAAGAAAACTAGATTCAAAAGCCATTAGATGTACCTATATAAGGTATTGTTCACAATATAAAGCTTATATATTATTTAATCCCTCTACTCACAAGATTTTTGTTAGTAGAGATGTCATATTCCATGAGCAGGATCATGAAGAATCTGATAAGCATAATGAGGAATGGGATATTCCGTTCTTGGTGGAAGAAGAAAGTGAAGAAACATGAAACAATCAGGATCAGCAAACAAAGACAGAAGATGAATAGCAGCAAAAACAACAGATACAGCAACAACAGCAACAGTGGGAAGAAAAAGAAAATGATGATCAGGCAAGGTTTGAAGCTACCCCACCACTCAGGAGATCAAGAAGGAAAGCTCAATTGCCTAAAAGATATAGGGAAAATTCCTTTATAACTAGTATGATGAATGTTGTTGAACCTTCTAGTTATAAGGAAGCAAATGAATGTAGTGAATGGAAAATAGCTATGGAATAGGAATATGAATCTATAATCAGCAACAACACTTGGGAACTGGTTGAACTTCCTAAAGGGAAACAAACCATAGGTTGCAAATCGTTGTATAAACCCAAGATTAATGCAGATGGAACCATAGATAAATTAAAAGCTAGATTGGTAGCAAAGGGTATTCACAAAAAGAAGGCATTGACTATGAAGAAACCATTACCCCTGTAGCTAAACTAAATACCATCAGAATGTTGATTGCTTTAGCTACTAAGAAACATTGGATGATTCACCAACTAGATGTAAAGTCTGCATTTTTAAATGGAGAATTGAAAGAGGAGGTTTATTTAGAGCAACCTAAAGGGTTTGACCCAAAAGGGAAAGAACATTTAGTCTGTAGATTAAAGAAAACTCTTTATGGACTAAAGCAAGCACCTAGGTCTTGGTATGAAAAGATTGATTCATTTTTTCTGCAATTTGGCTACAACAGAAGTAAAAGTGACCCTAATCTATATATCATGCAAGATGAACAAGGGCACATAGTGTTTATTTCTTTGTACGTAGATGATTTGATTATTACAAGTGATGCTACTTATCTAATCAAAGAAATCAAGCAGCAGATGTCACAGGTGTTCGAAATGAAACACCTCGGTGAATTAAGATACTCTTTGGGTCTTGGGATCTAGAGAGATTCAAGACAAACATTTCTGTCCCAGGGAAAGGAAATCCACAACAACAAAACAAAGGAAGCTCGCAGAAAAGACCAAATCCGACCCAAGGTATGAATCTGAATAGAAACAACTCTGTAATTAAATGTTTTTATTGCAGAAAACTTGGTCATATAGCTAGGGAGTGCAGGAAGAAGAAATATCATGAAAAACAGCAGAGACAGAAATGACACGCAGGTCATCTCGCGAATGATAATCATGAGCAGAACTTCAGTTTGTTCATGGCAGACCTTGATGAGAATGTTGATGCAGACATCTTGTATTTAGATTCGGGAGCATCAACACATATGACAGGGAACAAGCAATGGTTTTAAGATTTTAAAGAAATCAAGAGCGAAGCGCAAATCTACCTAGGTGATGATAGAAGTCATCAGATCAAAGGGTGTGGGAAAATTTCTGTCATTTTACCTAATGGCAATGTAAGACAAATTCATAATGTCATGTATGTGCCCGGTGTAACAAAGAACTTAATTTCTGTATCCATGATTACAGGTCAAGATCTTAAAGCTGAATTTTTTAAATCTAATTGTTATATTAAAGATCTACTAGATGGCATGAAGACTCTTGCTATAGGAATTCGAACAGGAGGTCTGTAAAAATTGGATGTAAGACCAACACCAGTTCGAGCTTTAACAACAGCGGGTTTGACTATAGAAGAGCTGTGGCATCAAAGATTTGGTCATATCAACTACAATGATTTTCTGTTACTTTAGAAATTTTTATCATATAGAGTAAAATGAATAATAGTTTGTGTTTGTTTTTGGATTTGTTGTAGCCTTTCTGAGAGAGTATCTTAAGCGTAAGAACAACCTACACCATGAACGCTTTTGATTGATTTATTTCCATGTTAGTAATAGAAATTGCATTTATTATTCGGCTTCGCAAATTGACGAATGAAGAGTTTTACTAAACTAGTTGTTTTTTAATCTATGTATGTTGTTTTTTTTAATCTACATATTTCAAAAATGGAAATTGTATGTATGATTTTTCATTTTAAATGACTAGGAAAGAAATTATCATCACCTCTCCACGCTATGAAAACTCTGTCAACTCTTTCATAGAAGGGGATTATAATTGGTTTTCTTGATACTGTTGTAGCTTTTTTCATAGAACAACAACGATTGAATAAATAGGCTACCTACTTGAGCAAGGACCCACTTTCAATGAACCCATTTTTGTTTTCCATTAATTACATATTTCTTTCAAAAATAGAAAACCTTTGTATAGTCGTTCAATATAAACTGTTACATGGAAGGAAGTTGTCTTCAGCTTTCAAGCTGAAGAAAATTCTGCCAACCTTTCCCAATCATTATTATACTCCACTAAATGTATAACAAGGAATGGAATAGATGGCAATGAAAATATTGTGAATGGTGCCTCGTAGATTGTCATGGTTGACTTTGTTAGAATCTCAATGAAAATAATGATTTCAATACAAACTTTCTAACATAATGGATGCTTGTCTTATTAGAGAAATTGATGCAGGAGCATCCAGCTCCGAGGAGACGAATGGCCGTTGACTGACTCGTGGAGGGAGAACAGAAACCGGACAAAGATTACATGCTTAGGTGGACAGGTTATTAGGCTTGTGGTTATTTCTTTTAATTATTGTTTACTTCATTTTTTTCTTTCAAAAGGTCGTTAGAGACCACAGCATTATAATTGTAAGTTGTTTTAGCTTAGGAGATAATTAGCATTTAGTCAGCTCTTAATTAAAAGAAACTGGGTGACAGTTATAAAATTATGGTTGAACAGTTCAACTGAAAAAGGGGAAGCAGTTATGCTCTCCATGTATCTAAAAACAGAGAAGGAAACAAAGAAAAGACACTCTCCAGCACAAAAGAGATAGACAGCAAAACAAAACCTCTGAAATACAGTATTGCCATATATTTTATTTTTGCCAACGCAATAATCTACTGCTGATATTCTCATATGTATGAACAAAATTCTTTCTGTGTGTTCTAAGAATGAGATTGGAACGAATAGGCACTAACTGTAACAGGAAATGAAATAACGGAAGGACACCTACAGACACCCATTTGAAATCGAGTCAACAACAGACATTCTACAGACACCCATTGAATCGAAACAACGAAAGAAGCGCTGCGGACATACATCTCCAGCAAGCAAGAGCACAAAACTTTACGGCTATTGCAAAGGCAAACAGGTACCAAGAAATACAACTACTGTTTCATTTTTCCTTTATAAAAATAACACAAACACTGTATGCAGAAAGGGAGGTTAACTTAATAAGATTCGCCACATAACTGTGGATTGTTACAAAGTCACATAAATTACAAACCCCTGAACATTATCAAAATACCAAACGCCTTTTCAAAAACGCGGCCATAAATATTGTTACATGAGAACAGAGATACAGAAGTCACGAAACGCCGGAAGAGGCACGGCCGACTCATCACAACCATCACAGAGCTAACACCTAAACTACCAAACCCTCCATAGTCTACAGTTACATCAAAGACGGAGCAAACCCTACCAGTTTGCGAGGATAGTCAGGTTCGAGTGGAGCCGAAGGTTGAATGTGACCAAACCCTCGACAGCTAGCCACCAGGACAACCTGCATACAAACCAGAGCGAGGTTAGAACAGAGTTTGGGCAAACCAAAGGTAGATTGATACCAAAAAGGAAAGAAATGGAGATGTGCAGCGAAAGAAACGCATAGTACTTACAGTCAAGTTGACAAGGAGACCGGCGGGACCGAACCCGATAACCCTAGCTGAACAAGGAGCAAGAGCCGTGAGAAGTTGCAACAGGAGCAGAAACAGAGTAAATCAGAGAACCATATGTTACCTTCAGAGGCGAGGATGAACTCAGCCAACCGGGAGCGCTTAAGTTGCAGTCAATCTGTACAGTGAACACAGCTAATTAACAGAACCAGAAGAAACCAGGTGACAGAGAGCGCCCATAAAACCAAAAACTTACCATTACACACAGGCGAAGAATAGCAAGGTAACGCGCGCCCAAGAAACTCAATAACACAACAGAGAAAGCCCGAAGGCACAGCAAACCACCAGGAACCGCAACAGAGTAAGACCAAGGACATGGGCAGAGTGTATTGTCCATAGAAAACACCGTGGAGCAGAACCAGGTTCGAGTCCGGAGAACCATCACCAAAAACCACAGAGCAGAACTTGACTGAGCCCGACAGGAAGTAAAATGACCCGAAACACAAAGAGTAGGGTTTAACAAAGGCGGGAGGCGGATAGACCGGGTGAACCGGCAGGTGGCCATCCCCAACCGGGAAGAAGGGTGGTAATTAATACTTGCAGATTGCAATCAGGTCGAGTCTACGGAGATTTGACTTTAAACTATAAAAAGTGACAGTTCACCTACCGAGGGCCTGTAGAGTGACAGCGTGGGTTAAGTTATCCACGTCACCCGTAGGGCTGGGCCATCAAAAGTGGTATCAGAGCCAGGTTGTTGAATAAGAGCAAATGGAGGTTGGCAGAAGAGGAAGAGGAAGAGGAAGAGCGGTCCGGAGGGTAGCAGAAGAGGAACTTCGTGAAGAGATTCTTGCTTTGCGTGAGAGATTGGCAGTGGTGGAAGCTGGGGGAAGGAGAGATTCAGCAGATGATAGTGACGAAGATGTAGCAGAACCGGAAGATGAATTTGAAGGGGTGACACCGGAATTTCGGTTATTAAAGTCAGTTTTGCTGTCTAGTCATAAGCCAAAGCACGAGCTACCCACTTATGACGGAAGTCTGTCTGCAGACGTGTTGTTAGATTGGTTAAGTGAAGTAAACAAATATTTTGAATTTGAGGAAACTAGTGAAGACAAACAGGTGAAGTTTGCCGCCACCAAGCTGAAAGGACATGCGTCCTTGTGGTGGGACAGTGTTCAGGCGGAAAGGAAGAGGTTACACAAACAGCCTATTAAGAAGTGGGCCAGAATGGAGGCAAAACTAAAGGAAAAGTTTATGCCGAAAGATTATCAGATCATGTTGTATAGACAAGTGCAGAACCTAAAACAGAGAGGGATGACTATTAAAGAATTTACAGAGGAATTTTATAAATTGAATTTGCGAGCAGGGTATGTAGAAGATACCCCAGAGAAGACAGCCAGATATGTGAATGGTTTGAGGGGGGAAATACTGGATGATATCGGTATCCTCTCACCCAGAACTTTGGATGAAGCATACCAGTTTGCACTAAAGGCAGAGGAGAAAATTAACCGGAAGCAAAATGCCAAGAGAGGAGGTGGAACTGGCAGGGGCAAGGGTAAGGCTTTTAGTAGAGGTAGAGGTACAGGTTCAAGTGAAGAAGGCAGCAGTTCTAAGTCTGTTGGCACAGCAAAAAAAGACAATAGCACTAGAGGAGGACGACCAGCTCAGCGAGGACGAGGAAATGGTCGGGGCAGAGGAACTGTCCAGTGTTATCGTTTCCACAAGTTGGGACACAAGTCGTATGACTGTCCTGAAGGTGGACCGGTAGGTGGAAGAGGAGCTTATGTTACTCAGCCAGAGGATGCTGAGGCAACACCTCAAGAAGTAGAGAACGCACCAGAGACAGGTGAAGCTTTGGTGTTGAATAAGGTGTTGTTAAAACCAGCAAAGGAAGTTGCAGAGCCTGATCAGCGAAAGGCTTTGTTTCGAACTGTTTGCAAGTCACAGGGTAAGTGTTGCAAACTGATCATTGACAGCAGAAGTACTGATAACTTAGTGGCTGTAGAGATGGTGGAGAAACTGGGATTGAAAAAGGTGAAGCACCCCACTCCCTACAAAGTGTCATGGCTGCAGAAAGGACATCAACTGTTAGTTGATGAACAGTGTGAGGTGGAGTTTCAGATAGGCAGGTATAAGGATAAAATTATCTGCGATGTTATGCCAATGGATGTCTGTCATATACTGCTAGGACGACCCTGGTAGTTTGACAGGAGCACAGTTCATGACGGAAAAACCAATTGTTATAAGTTTGTTAAAGATGGGATCAAGCACACGCTTGTACCCATCAAAGAGGAAAGTACAGCAGAAGCCAGTGGAGTGAAGGCATTGCTGATGGGCGGAAAAGAATTCATAAAACAGATTGAGGACAATGAAGTAAATTTTGTTGTCATACGAAGACCAAAAGCAGTGATATTGCATACACAGATTTCAGATTTGCCCGAGGAAATCCAAAAGCTGCTGCAGGAATTTGGGGACATCGTGGTGGATGACCTTCCAGATGAACTACCACCCAGGAGAGGTATTAGTCACTGTATTGACTTTATACCAGGGGCAAGTCTGCCAAATAAAGCAGCTTATCGTATGAGTCCTAAGGACCATGAGGAAATAAGGAAACAAGTCCAGGAGTTGTTGGACAAAGGGTTGATTCGAGAGAGCATGAGCCCCTGTGCAGTACCAACCGTGCTGGCTCCAAAGAAGGGAGGCGAATGTCGAATGTGCATAGATTCCAGAGCCATAAACAAAATTACGGTTAGGTACAGGTTTCCCTTAACAAGGATGGACGATATGATGGATTATCTGAGCGGGGCAGCTTATTTCTCGAAAATTGACTTGAAGAGTGGATATCACCAGATTCGAATTCGAGAAGGAGATGAGTGGAAGACAGCTTTCAAGACAAACGAAGGCTTATATGAGTGGCTGGTGATGCCATTTGGGTTGAGCAATGCTCCCAGCACGTTCATGTGCCTGATGAATGAAGTGCTGAAGGAATTCATTGGGAAATTCGTAATAGTTTATCTGGATGATATTCTGATTTTTAGTAAAACTAGGGAAGAACATTTCAAGCATGTTCAGAGTGTGTTGAGGAAGCTGCAGCAAACCAAGCTGCTGATCAATCTGAAAAAGTGTACTTTTTTTCAGCGGGAGTTAGTATACCTGGGTTTTGTAATTGCAGAAAATGAATTGAAGATGGACCCAGAAAAGGTGGCAGCTATAGTTAGCTGGCCCTCTCCAAAAAGTTTATTTGAAGTCCGAAGTTTCCACGGACTAGCAAGTTTTTACAGGAAATTCATCAGGAATTTCAGCGAGATCTGCGCACCTATGCTGGATACAATCAAGAAAGCAAACCAGCCTTTTCACTGGACTGAGGCAGCGGAAGGTGGTTTTCAGAATTTGAAAAAAAAGATCACCGAAAGACCGATATTGAGGCTACCTGACTTCAACAAACTCTTTCAAGTTCGGTGTGATGCCAGTGGGACAGCCATTGGGGCAGTACTTAGTCAGGAGGATAGACCAGTCGCGTATTTCAGTGAAAAGCTAAACGAGAGTAGGCAGTAATACTCAACCTACGACAAAGAGTTTTATGCAAGTATACAAGCTTTGAAGCATTGGAGGCATTATCTGTTAGGTAATGAGTTTGTGTTATTTACGGATAACTCTGCGTTACAGTACATTATGCAGCAACATAAATTGAACCATAAGCATGCAGCATGGGTTGAGTACCTACAAAATTTCACATTTGTACTAAAACATATTAGTGGTCAAGCAAATAAGGTGGCAGATGCATTAAGTAGGAGGACCCTACTCTTACAGGAGAGCACGATGCAAGTTTTGGGATTTGAGCACCTGAGGGAACTATATCAGACAGATGAAGAATTTAAGGAGGCCTATGAGGCTTGCCAAAACCCTCTGTTGAGGAACAATAGCCTATGGTTAGATTACAATTTACAAGAAGGATTGTTGTTTAAAGGGGGACAACTATGTATTCCCAACTGCTCTATGCGAGAGAACATTATTCAGGAAAAACACAGCGGGGGTCTGGCTGGACACTTTGGGATAGACAAGATGATTGCTCAGGTACGGCATTTCTATTTTTGGCCAAAATTGTAGCAGGATGTGCAGAGGTACGTGAGTAGATGCAAAGTTTGTCAACTGGCAAAGGGTCACAGTCAGAACACTGGTCTTTATTTGCCATTACCTATTCCAAGCCGACCATGGGATTCCGTTAGCATGGATTTTGTTCTGGGTTTGCCTAAGACACAACGGGGCTTCGATTCAGTAATGGTTGTGGTAGACCGATTTTCGAAGATGGCACACTTTGTACCTTGCAAGAAAACCAGTGATGCCACTTATATAGCACATCTTTTTTTTACTGAGATCATTCGGTTGCATGGACTTCCAAGATCCATTATCTCTGACAGGGATGTAAATTTCACTAGTTATTTTTGGCGAACTCTGTGGAAGAAGTTAAATACCCAGTTACAGTTCAGCTCCGCTTATCATCCGCAGACTGATGGTCAGACGGAGGTGGTCAACAGGAGTCTGGGAAACTTACTTCGGAGTTTAACAGGTGAAAATTCCCGGACGTGGGACCGTGTACTTGCTCAGGCGGAATTCGCATACAACGATTCACCTAACCGCAGCACTGGTTACAGTCCTTTTCAGATTTTGTATGGCATGCATCCACGAGGAGTGCATGAATTACGAGATTTGGGGAAGCTCGAAAAACGAAGCGCTGATGGAGAAGATTTTCCTCAAGCGATGAGCAATTTACACGAACAGGTCAAGCTGAAATTACAAGACAGTAGTCAAAGGTATAAACAGCGAGCTGATTCAAGGCGTCGGGAAGTTCAGTTCAATGTCGGGGATGAAGTCCTTGCGTATTTACATAAGGAAAGGTTTCTGAAACGGGAGTACAGCAAATTAAAATTTAAGAAGATCGGTCCCAGTAAAATCATCCGAAAATTTTCTGCGAACGCTTATGAGTTACAGTTGCCACCCGGGATTGGTATTTCTCCCATTTTTAATGTGGCAGATCTGTTCCCGTATGTCGCTGATTCGGAAGATAATACAGTAGCAAAACCACCGCGGGACACCAGTTATGAAGAAAATTCATGGATGAGACAGCTGCCAGCGGCACCGCCCCTTGAGATCGAAAGGATTCTGGACACACAGGTAGCTAGGCACACACGTAGGAAGGAATATCTGCGGTATTTGGTCAAGTGGAAGAACCGTCCAATAGAGGACAGTTCGTGGCTTAACGCAATGCAGATCCAGAAGGCAGGCTATTCTGTTGACGACCTCATGGAACGGAGCCATGACTTTTTGCCACCCCGGAAGCCTGATGCAGGAGCATCCAGCTCCGAGGAGACGAATGGTCGTTGACTGACTCGTGGAGGGAGAACAGAAACCGGACAAAGATTACATGCTTAGGTGGACAGGTTATTAGGCTTGTGGTTATTTCTTTTAATTATTGTTTACTTCATTTTTTTCTTTCAGAAGGTCGTTAGAGACCACAGCATTATAATTGTAAGTTGTTTTAGCTTAGGAGATAATTAGCATTTAGTCAGGTCTTAATTAAAAGAAACTGGGTGACAGTTATAAAATTCTAGTTGAACAATTCAACTGAAAAAGGGGAAGCAGTTATGCTCTCCATGTATCTAAAAACAGAGAAGAAAACAAAGAAAAGACACTCTCCAGCATAAGAGAGACAGACAGCAAAACAAACCTCTGAAATACAATATTGCCATATATTTTATTTTTGCCAACGCAATAATCTACTGCTGATATTCTCATATGTATGAACAAAATTCTTTCTGTGTGTTCTAAGAATGAGATTGGAACGAATAGGCACTAACTGTAACAGGAAATGAAATAACAGAAGGACACCTACATCCACCCATTTGAAATCGAGTCAACAACAGACATTCTACAGACACCCATTGAATCGAAACAACGAAAGAAGCGCTGCGGACATACATCTCCAGCAAGCAAGAGCACAGAACTTTACGGCTGTTGCAAAGGCAAACAGGTACCAAGAAATACAACTACTGTTTCATTTTTCCTTTATAAAAATAACACAAACACTGTATGCAGAAAAGGAGGTTAACTTAATAAGATTCGCCACATAACTGTGGATTGTTACAAAGTCACATAAATTACAAACCCCTGAACATTATCAAAATACCAAACGCCTTTTCAAAAACGCGGCCATAAATATTGTTACATGAGAACCGAGATACAGAAGTCACGAAACGCCGGAAGAGGCACGGCCGACTCATCACAACCATCACAGAGCTAACACCTAAACTACCAAACCCTCCATAATCTACAGATACATCAAAGACGGAGCAAACCCTACCAGTTTGCGAGGATAGTCAGGTTCGAGTGGAGCCGAAGGTTGAATGTATCCAAACCCTCGACAGCTAGCCACCAGGACAACCTGCATACAAACCAAAGTGAGGTTAGAACAGAGTTTGGGCAAACCAAAGGTAGATTGATACCAAAAAACAGAGAAATGGAGATGTGCAGCGAAAGAAACGCATAGAACTTACAGTCAAGTTGACAAGGAGACCGGCGGGACCGAACCCGATAACCCTAGCTGAACAAGGAGCAAGAGCCGTGAGAAGTTGCAACAGGAACAGAAACAGAGTAAATCAGAGAACCATATGTTACCTTCAGAGGCGAGGATGAACTCAGCCAACCAGGAGCGCTTAAGTTGCAATCAATCTGTACAGTGAACACAACTAATTAACGGAACCAGAAGAAACCAGGTGACAGAGAGCGCCCATAAAACCAAAAAATTACCATTACACATAGGCGAAGAACATCAAAGTAATGCGCACCCAAGCAACTCAATAACACAGCAGAGAAAGCCCGAAGGCACAGCAAACCACCAAGAACCGCAACAGAGTAAGACCCAGGACATGGGCAGAGTGTATTGTCCATAGAAAACACCGTGGAGCAAAACCAGGTTCGAGTCCGGAGAACCATCACCAAAAACCACAGAGCAGAACTTGACTGAGCCCGACAGGAAGTAAAATGACCCGAAACACAAAGAGTAGGGTTTGACAAAGGAGGGAGGCGGATAGACCGGGTGAACCAGCAGGTGGCCATCCCCAACCGGGAAGAAGGGTGGTAATTAACACTTGCAGATTGCAATGAGGTCGAATCTATGGAGATTTGACTTTAAACTATAAAAAGTGACAGTTCACATACCGAGGGCCTGTAAGAGTGACAGCGTGGGTTAAGTTATCCACGTCACCCGTAGGGCTGGGCCATCAGAAATAGTAGGCTTAGAATCTTTACATGCAGGAAAACTTTGAAATGAATACTTGAAATAGGGTATCCGAGTAATATATATTCATAGTTTAAATATTAGATTGTAGTGATAATAACATATTTTAATGGAAAAAAAATTGTGATATTGCTTAATCATAGTTTTGAAAATAAATAAATCAAAAGTTAATTTTTAAAATTATCAATTACTTAAATTTTATTAAAAATTAAAATATTATAAAAAATATATAAATGAAATTTTAAATATTTATTTTATTTTGTTTAAGTGAGTGAGATTGATTTTATCCCTTTTTAATTAATAATATAATTTTTAATAAAAATGCAATGTTTTATTAAGATGCACAAATCAGGGCTAAGGCTTAACAATAGAGCAGTCTATTGGAGAGTTGTAAAAACTGGTTATTTCCATATTCAGTTCTTCATCCTTCTGAGCAATGAACTATGGTGATTGTTGCAATGGATAAAAATCTTCCCTGTTCGATAAATTTGTGTGGATAGAATTTCCTTATGTGAGAAAGTGTACATAACAATATTATAAAGAGGTAAGCTATAATCTCTATTAGGGTATGAATGTTTTCATGTAGTATGAGATCCATGAGTGTTTTATTCTTAAGTTGTTATATTTTTTTTGTTTGTAAAAGATGAGTTGTTATTCTAACTATCTCAATTTTATGGAGTGGTGGTTGTTGAACTTTAATTCATTCCACGTTAAATTTTACACTTATCCTTTAGATTTTTTCTTATATATTGTACCTTTTCAATTATGAACTATCAAAATGCACATTTTCCCAATAATTGATACTTAGCATGTAGAATTTGGCAAAGCCTTTGGTAAGATGGGAGTCTTCATGTGTCACACAGATATGATTTTAAGATGGAGCCTGAAGGCGGTCATTTCCCAAAGAGGCTAAGAAAGTGTACTAAGGTCTACATGTTGGATAAGGATTAGCTTCCCATCCTTATCAAATTATTAAGCATCCACTAAATCATAATCTTTTCTTTGAGTAAAATATAAATCCAATATTAAGGTGAGGAATAATATCTCCAAACATATTAATTTACTAAAAAACAAAACACTGTTTTTGGAGGTAATAAAAGTAGATATGCAAAAATAGTCTAAAAAAAAATTGTAGATAAAGGAAGGTTGACACTCACAAATTTGAGTAGAACCTAAAATGAAAAGCATGAAAAATGTAAAAGCGTCATCAAATTTTCGTTTGACAGACATAAAAGATTTGAAATTCCAGACCTGCAGGGATCAATTAAATCCTTCTATAGTTCAAAATCCACTCTATCTAACGCATCACATCATCTCTGCAACAGCTAAGGCATTGGCTCTAAAAATTACAGCAGTCGCACCCAATCCACCAATCGACCAAACCAACGTGTAGATTGACAGTCTGACGGCGTTGTCCACAATTATGTGCGCACAAATTTTAATGATCTTTTTGTTATACACGGGTAGCCTCGCTCACTCTATTCTAGCGTTTCGATCCACTCACTAACGTTGGATATTGGCACAGTGCACGACCATGAGAAAGCTTGAGGTTTACGTTTGCTTCATACACAATGCACCGTTCGGTCGACTCATCAAGCCATACTATCATGGATTGTTGATAGTGTGCAAGAAAGTCAAAGTCAGTCGTGGAAAAATTTGAGCATCCCTCTTGCGTGTGCCCACGATCTGATAATTGTCCTCAAAATCACTTCTGTCTCGACAGTGCACAATCAGTGCATCGACCCTGTTTGCCCCGCCGTTGAGGGCCTCCAATACCTCTGATCTGCGTGATTTCTTAATGTTAGGTGAGGGTTTAAGAACCGACGATGAGCTTATTAGATTCCCCGAATATTTGGAATTGGACGGATATGGCCGGGGTCAATTTTTTGACTGAGCCCATGTCCATCCGATTCTTGAATATTCAGGAAATCTCAGGAAACCTGACATCGATTTAAGGATGGCCTCCTCATTCGATCCCTCTAGATTCGATTATGACATCTGACTGTTGCATATCACATTCAACAGAACACCTATCTGAATGCAGATAAACAAACCGTCAATGAAATCTTTGCTCTATCCTGCACTGCCTTGAGCAAGTTCTTTCTCGAGCCTTACTCTTGCGATCATGGATGATTGGCTCTCACACAAGTCACAACGTGGTCACTACAGCCTTTGCCACGGTATGATCCTGTCGTATGAGTGGATGTGGCTTCTACGCCCAGTGCGCCTTCAATAAGTGGATCGACCCTATATGACTTGATGCTCTTGCAATTCTTGGTATGGCGAACGTACAGCCTTATCACTCTGGTTGATTGGTTTCTTAGCCTTCTATTGTGTGTTTCTCAATGACTGCAAATGAACTCCTTTGACTCGACCTACGCAATCTTCCATACTTGTGCGGTACGGTGCTTCTCGGATTATGATATTTCAGAATCTACGTGAACCCTCCACTTGTGGTAGCTACATATATGTGTTCTTCATTTACCCTCTGCAATTCATGTGGGCGTTTCTTGTCCAAATCTGGCCTTGAATCTCTGGTTTAATGCATTATCTGGATGGTCGCTCGGCCCTTTTCCCGAACCCACGACGCTGTCCTACTGGTGTCTGGCCCTCACAATTCACCGCCCAAGCCACCGCCTCTGATAATAGATCTGCCTAAAGATTAATGTCTTGGCTCTAGATCTCAACAATAGATCAATTTGATCCTCAGCAATAAATCTGGGTATGCAAGAAAAAAACTTAAATTTGACCCTCAGCAATAAATGCAAGAAAAATAGTAAACTTGGGAACACATCAAATTAATTATCTGAAAAAAAAAGGGGCCAACTAGGGTGTTATGGTGTACAACAGAAGGTGGGAAATGTCAACTAGGGAAGTTCCCTGCATAAAACCCTTAGGCTGGTAGGATGTCGGGCTATGATACCACTGCAGTATTTTGAACAACGAAATAATCAACTAATTGGTATATCTAGGTGTTTTGTTAAAAATAATTGCAATCAAAACATTGAACACAACGGGATGTGGAAACATAACCTTTATTTATATTAATTTCTGAAGAAAATGCTATATGTTCATACAATAAATTTCAACCCCGATTGTTTATCAAAAGAGGAGACAAATTGAAGCTGGACCATGGATGGATCCACTGGACAAAATAACAAAATAACACTCAGATGGATCCACCGACAAATTGGACCTGGTCACACCAAGTTCTCAAGAAAAACACAACAAGATAGATAAATCTGAATGATCCAAATGCTTAGCTTCCACCCCTTTTATAGGCTTGATGGACTCTCTAAAAACCCTAGTTTATTATTTTCCCTCGAAAACAAAAGGAAAATACTATGGCAAACTACTTACAACTCCACACACTGTCTCACACGGTTTCAAAACAGTAGTGTTGCTCTCATACTAAGAAAAGAAAACACAGAGAAATTTGCTTATGAAAGTCATATGATAAGATATAAGTTATTGGAGACTTCACAATTATTTATATTATTGTTAGGGATTCTTAATAAAAACTGTTTAGAATTTATAATCCTTCCAACTTTTTAATGGAAACTCCATCCATCATCGAAAATAAGTTAAATTAGATAAATAATTAGAAATCATTTAACCTAATTCATATTAAAAAATTAAACTCTATATAATAATTAATTTTAATTAATTAAAATATAATGATTAATAATTAACCATTTAAATTTAAAATATTAATAATCTTTATTAATTCAAAATAAGAAAAAAGAAAAATAGGAATTAAAATAAGAATTAATTATAAGAGGTTTACTTCAAAGTTCACACTATAAGATGTTTATTTCATCCTTTATTCAGTGATACAAACCTATGCATTGTCACTGCTGCCTAAAGTCTGCTGCAGTGAGAGGCATTGTAGCAGCTAAGTAGGCGCACTGTCTCCTCAATACACCTCTTTTGACATTAAAGGTTTTGTAGCCATGAAATTATGAACAGTTTTGCAATCATTTATTCATAATGTTGTGTCAGCCTGCAATTTGTTAAATGATGTTTAAAGAGTAATTGCATATTGGGTAATAACTGCAAATTGGATATTTATGTATGTTCCAGAGTCCAAACTTTATTACTGTAATTGTTATTCTAGCAGGAGCAGGAGGTGTGACCATTGACTTCCTGAATGAATGCAAATTCCCCATTTGGCCATTCGGGGCACAAATAGTTGACGCAGGGCCACAACTGGAAAGAGGAGAGTCATGGACGGTTCCACTCACTGCCGGTTCGAAGTGGCAGAATTTGGGGGTGCACTAGGTGTGTGCCCTGCACAACAGCGGAGTGTTGGGGTGTAGTGTATTGCACAACCGGGCAATGCGAGGGTGAACTAAACTGTCGAGAAATTACACCCGCAGTGACTCTGGTTCGAGTATAGAGGATACTCGAACCTCGACTTGTATGACATCTCTCTCATCGGCGGATTCAACATTCCATTTTCGTTCGTACCCTATAACTCTAAGTGTCAAGCGATCTCTTGCAGCAACAACATAACTAACAATTCTCTCGCATAATTAAGGGTGAGGGGCGAGTGCATGAGCACCTGCACTGGGGATTACGAGGGGAACAATTTTCATCCCAGTAACTATTCACGTTTCTTCAAGACACAATGCCGCCAGGCGTATACCTATTCATATGACGACAACAACACCTCCTTCACTTGCTCCGCAGGCAGTGATTACACGGTCGTCTTCTGTGCCGCAGCCGTTTAGTTGGTGATGTAGAATGAAGATGATGTTATAAGGATTAAGTTGTACTTTGTAAGAAGATTGATTTTAAAAAAAAAATATTTCATTTTAATTTTATGTATAATAATTTTTGATAGATAATTAATTTTTAATAATGTTTTTTTAGGTATTACTATATATTTTATTTTTTTTTTAATAATATAAAATGTTAATATTAACAACATCTAATGTGTCTAAGCAATCAAATAAGACTAGAAAACAATATTTACACTGAAATCAATGCATTAATCAAATAAGATTAGAAATCAACATCTACACTGAAACCAATGCATTTAGTGAAAGCAATCAAATAGGATTAGAAATCTAAATCTATAATGAAATAAATGCATCTAGTGTAAGTAATAAAAAGGGATTAGAAATCAATATCTACACTGAAATTAATTCATCTAGAGCAAGCAATCAAATAGAATTAGAAATCAACATCTACACTGATATCAATGCATCTAGTGCAAGAAATTGAATAGAATTCTAAGAAAACATAATCTACATTGAAATCAATGCATCTAGTGTAAGAAATATTCTTCCCTCTCTCTGCCCTCCATCTAATCTTGAAAAATATTTTTAAAGTCTCACGATTAACAACATCCAATCCATCTAATGCGAGCAATCAAATAGGGTTAGAAAACAACATCTACGCTGAAATTAATGAGTCTAATGCAAGCAATCAAATAAGATTAGATCAACATCTACACTGAAATCAATGCATAGTGCAAGCAATCAAATATAATTAGAAATCAACATCTACACTGAAATCAATGAATCTAGTGCAAGCAATCAAATAGGATTATAAGTCATCATCTACACTGAAATCAATACATCTTGTTCAAGAAATGGTCTTCCCTCTCTCCCCCGTCCATCTATATCTATATCTCCCTTCATCTCTCTTCCTTTGTCTATCTATCTCACCGCCTCCCAAACACACACGCTTTCTCTCTCCATATATATCCATCTTTCATTCCCTCTCTTCCTCCCTCTCTCCCTCATTCCCTTTTTCCTTCCCTCCCTCTCTCTATCTCTCTCTTCTTCCCTCTCTTCACCTCCAATCTATATATCTATCTCCCTTTGCCTCTCCTTTGTCTCTTTATATCACCCTCAAAGCATACACACTCTCTCTCCACATCCATTTATGTCTCCCTCTCCCTCTCTCCCCCTTTTAATTATCTTCCCTCCTGCTCTCCTCTCTTCCTATCTCTCTCTGCCTTATCACTCCCTCTCTCTATCTCTCTCTCTTCCCACTTTTCTCTCTTTATTTCTTTCTTCTTACCTACCTTTCTCTGCCTCCTCCAACTCCCTCTCTTGTCTCTTTCATGTCTTCTCTTTCTTCCTTCCTCTCCCACCTCACTCTATCTCCTCCCCTCTGTCTCTTCACCCTCCAACTCTGTCACTGTCTCCATCCCTCTCTCCTCTCTTCTTCTCTCCCCCCTTCCTTCCATCTCTCGATGTTTGTCTCTCTACCTTATACCAAAAATACACACTCTCTCTCTATCTCTACCTTGTCACTCCCCCTCTCTCTCCACTTTAATTGTTCTACGTCTTTCTTTTTCTCTCAGTCTCTCACCCTCCAACTCCATCTCTCCTCCTCTCTCTCAAGTCCTCTCTCTGGTTCTTCCCCTTTCTCCCTTTCTCTCCTACGTCCCTCTCCCCCCCATCTCTCTTCCTCTCTCTCTCTCTCTCTCTGCCCTCTAACCTTGTCACTATTTCTCCCCCCTCTCTCCCTCTCTATCTTCCCTCCAACCTTGTCACTATCTCCCCCCCTTCCATCCATGTGTCTCCCCCTCTATCTCTTACCCTTCTCTCACTCTCTCACACCTCCCTTTCTCTCTCTCTTCATTCCTCCTCTCCTTTGTGACTCCCTCCATCTCTCCATCTTTATCACTCTATCTCTTTGTTCTTCCTTCCATATATCTATAGTTAGTATATATCATAATATATTAATATATATTATAATATAACAAACTAAATATTATATTAAATTTAATATCACATTAATTCAAAGTTATTAAATTTAATAATATTAATACTATATTTAATGAATTTTTTACCATGATAACAAAATTTATAATAAAACTACATCAAATTAATATTTTCAAACATTACACCTTTAATGTGGAAATATTTATGTCCTTAAAGATTTTAATATATCTTTAGGATATGGCTTTCCTTTTAAAGATTCATTTTACAAATTTTTAGTTAAAAGAAATATTAAAAGATTTTGGAGCAAGATTTCAGATATTTTCTATTGAATTAACCTTTTCCCCTTATGCTTAAAACTTTACTTAATTTATTATTTTAATGTGGTAATTTTTTTTATTAAAAGTAAAAATTCAAATATATGATAGAGGAACTATTAAAAGCATGAACTAATTTAATATCCATTCAAATACATAATTATATTTTAATAATTAATCTTATTCCATTAATAAAATTACAAAGTTATATATAATTTAAAATTGCTAAAATTATTTTTATTATTTCTTAAAAATGTCTCATATTTACACATCAAGTCATACTAAATTGTAAAAACACTTAAAACATAACTCTCATCCAAACCATATAAAAAAAAACAATGTATCATTCCTCCCAAAAATATGATAACGAGCCGATGTAATTAATTAATTAATTAATTTCACCTATATATACATAAACCTAAAAAAAAAAAAGGAATACGGGCTAAACTAATCGAAATGAAGCAATCCCAGATGTCCATGTAAACAATAACATAAAGGAATACGGGCTAAACTAATCGAAATGAAGCAATCCCAGATGTCCATGTAAACAATAACATAATAAATCGAGAAACTTGTCCCTTCATGGACATCAACGCAAGGACTTTTTATTTTTATTTTTTTAAAGACCATCGCAATTTGCAAGGACTTATATTTTCGGAGTTGTCTATAATGTGATTTTTTGAAGATTTCGGTGATGGAATCCGGTGGAAGAAATTGAGATTAAATCTTGATCTGTTGTAGTTAAAATGGTTTTTTAACTGCATATTTGGATTCAGCATCCTGAGAAACCCCTAGGACACTTATTGTGCAGAAACTCGCTATCAAACTTGCGATTCCAATAAATTTCTACCGGATTTTGACTAGAAAAACCGACCAAAAAAACTTCCAAAATATCGCATTATAAACAACTGCTCTATCTTCTAAAGAGCCGGTCATGGGAGACGTGCAAGACACGCCTATAATGGTGAATGGATCTTACGATAGGTCATAGTCACTACCATTTAGAGGCATTTAACGATGGAGAGGGACGGCATGCCTCTAATTGTCAATGCTTTGGAACCGTGCAAAATATCTAAATGGCTCTTACTATGAATGAACGTCATTTAATGGCAAATCATATGTATTTAAGTTTATATATATATGAACTTAAGTCTATTTATTTTAATTGTTTTTTCTATTTTCCTTAAATTATTTTGATATAAGTTGTATATTAACATTTTTTTTAGTTACCATTGTGACTGGTCACAGGGAAATTATAATGATGATAATGAGGATAATTGATTTCTTTTAAATCATTAAAAAAATTTAACTAGTTTATTTATAATTTTTTCAAGTTAATATCAAAATTACTAAATGTCTTCTATTATAATTAGTTGGCCATACATTTACTATAAAAAAAATAATTTGCTAAAAACCAAAATAAGAGCTAACAAGATTAAAGAGGCATCATTTGTCACAGTATGACTCGGGCTAGGTCTTGAGAAATTGTGTTAAGTGGAGATTTGAGGCCATACTAGAGGTGACCTTCTATATCTGCTAGGGGCGTCAAGGTTGACCAAGTGGCAGCATTGGACATTTTGGATTACATTGATGTATGGAATGATTTAATTGCAATCCTCATACTTTTCTTTGAGCACCCTGCCCAAGAGCACCTTCATTTTCTAATGGAGGGTGATGGAATTAAAGTATTGGTTGTGTCGTCCCCTAATGTGGCTAGGATGTGCAACACAACTAGCAACTTCAATTTGAATATCAGAATAAGAGTAGACATGAGTGTCATTAGTGGTTAAAGCTTCCAATTGTTGAATTTCCACATGGATTTTGGGTGTAGAAGAACAATAAAAGATGGCAGTGGCCACCTAGGCTTGAATCTGAGCCTGATCTCTTGCCAAATGACCATGACCTCCATACCCTCAGTGAGAGCACATGCATTGGCAAGGCATAGTGATTGGAAGAAAACAAAACACAAGGATCAATAACTCCCAGAGGAGGCGCAAACCAATGAAAAAAGCCAAATTATACTAAGAAAAAATCATAAGGAGTTGTAAGCCATGTGTCTAGGATGACCAGGACATAGGGTGAGGCCAAAATTATCGAGGGAGTGCGTTTGGGGGATAGCTCCAAGCAGGGATAGAAAGCTAATTTTATTGATATAATTTTACGCTCTATTATAATATGGTCATTGATTAATTCCACCTTGCATTTTATCCTTTATTATGGGAAGGTTATTGTTTGCCTTATCCAATATTTTTTGTTTTATTGTTGGCTCATTATTAATCAGTTTTGATTAATAACCAATGCTTAGACTAAAGGTCTTAAATCTTGTAGAGCATAAGTTGATGTAAACAATAAGAGGAGCGACTGAATAAAAGTCACTTTTAATAGAAAGAGATATTAGACAATAAAATTGGAGACCAAAAGGTTGATTTTATTAAAATTGAACCAAGTGCAGAGAAAACCTTGAGAAGGAAAGCTTTTGTGGAAGCTCTTGACCAATGTTATCACATACCGCAACATAAATATTATCATATAAAATAATCTGAGAACAAGTGAGAATGGCAACGAATTGAAATGCTTTGTGCAAGTGTAGATGTGGGAAACTTGCTTTCTATAAATAAATAGTCGTTGGCACTCACAAAAGATAGCCAAATATTCAAGCAACAATAAATGAATTAAAAAAATACAAGATACTTAAGATTTTTAGGAATTACAATGGATTCACCTAGTTTTTCAGGACTTGGTGAATCAAAGGATTCCATCACCTTTAGGATTATCCTCTAACTTATGAGAAATTGAAATCAACAGGAAAAATAATTACCATAAGCTTATAACATACCTTTCTTTTCACAACTCCCTATTTTGCTTTCATAGATCTCACGTGTTTTTAAAGAGGCCCCAAACAGTTTTGCAAGTTTTCAAGTTCAAAATTACATTAAGTTTGTTTCTAATCAACTTGATTAAATAGCAAAAAGAAAGACATTCTAAAGGTTTTCTACAAAATTGGTTTAAATTAATACTTTGAATCTAGTAGCTGAGATCCTCTCTTTTCCTTATTCGATTAAGGTCTATAACCTTTGTCCCAATTCATAAATGGATAAGAAATATGATCCACATAATTGGTTCATTCCATATAGCTTCCGCTACACTAATAAACACAAACCATGTCATAAGAAAAACATGACCATAAATTTCATATAGTAAGCTCTGTGCCCTTCCATTGGGTTACTTTTGATTTTGAATATTTGTTAATAAAATATATAAGATTTCATTTTAGAAATATTTTTTGTTTGTTTGAAATATATATTAAATCAATTTTAAATCTAGATTTATCAACATTGGAAACTAATAAAATTTTCCATTAAAAAAAAATTACACTTCAAGACATTTACATTAAATTTCTCTTATTAAATCCAACTTTAAAATAAGATAAACCAAGAATAATAATATACCTTGCGGTGTGATTATTGATGGACCCAATTGTCAATGGTGCAGGAGAAACCACACATTTTATCGTGAAGTGTAATGTATGTATTGATCAACCCCACATGGCACGGCCTTTAATGCAAGACCGTGGGATGTTTACTGATTGCATTTAGTAAACGCGCTTTTAATTGTGAAAACCGTGGGATGGTTACTGATTGCATTTAGTAAACGCGCTTTTAATTGTGAATCCTTGTTATGATCAGAAAACGTGGAAAACACGGCTCTAGTTGTGAATGATTAGTCAAACTAGAACTATTCAAAATTGGTTGTTGTTCTGGACGCGTTATATGGCTTTTGTCGGGGAGATGTTTGAGTCACAGCGTTTGCAATGGCGAGAGCAAAGGGAGCTTCGCTGGCGTTCATGGCGGTGTTGTCCTGTTGCGTTGTACAAGGTAATAACTGCAGAGTTTCTCTGGCATTCATGGCAACTTTATGCACTTGGGTTATAAAATGTAATAACTGCAAATTGGATATTTATGTAGGTTGAAGAGTGTAACTTTATTACTGTATTTGTTATCCTCGCAGCAGCAGGAGGTGTGACCATTGAGTTCCTGAACGAGTGCGAATTCTCCGTTTGGCCAGGCGGGACACAAATAAACCGAATGACAGAGCTGGACACAGGACAGTCGTGGACATTCCCACTCACTGCCGGTTCGACAGGTGGCAGATTTTGGGGGCGGACTGGGTGTTACTTCCAACAGTCCTGCGCAACCGGGGAATGCGAGAGTATAGAAAACTGTACAGCGACTATGGTTGAGTACAGTCTCAATCAAGTATCCAACCTCGACTATTATAACATCTCTCTCGTCGGTGGATTCAACCTTCCAATTTCGTTCATACCCTCTAACTCTAAGTGCCAATCGATCGCTTGCAGCGGCAACATAACTGTCAATTGTCCCTCAGAATTGAGGGTAACGAACTCATGCATGAGCGCTTGCAGCGGCACGTCCAGTTGCCCCTCAGGCACTAACTATACGGTCATCTTCTGCGGCGCTGCCACTTCCTCCCCTTCTGCGGCCCCTTCTGGTATTGAATCTCACTAACTAAAAGCAATTTCTTGTGGGTCCATATAGCTGTTCTTTATTTCAATTTTCTCTTCTAATATAGCTGTAGCAGCTAAGGAGGCGCACTGTCTCCTCAATACACCTCTGTTGACATTCAAGGTTTTGTAGCCATGAAATTATGAACAGTTTTGCAATCATTTATTTATAATGCTGTGTCAGCCTGCAATTTGTTAAATGATGTTTAAAAAGTAATTGCAAATTGGGTATAAACTGTAAATTGGATATTTGTGTAGGTTCAAGAGTCCAACTTTATTACTTTATTTGTTATTCTCGCAGGAGCAGGAGGTGCGACCATTGAGTTTCTGAATAAGTGCCAATTCCCCGTTTGGCCAGCCGGGACACAATTAATCGACGAAGGGTCACACGTGGAAGGGGGAGTGGTACAGCTGGAAAGGGGAGAGTCGTGGACGGTTCCAGTCCCTGCCGGTTCGATAGCTGGCAGAATGTGGGGGCGCACTGGGTGTCGGTTCTGCACAACGGCGGAGTGCTGGGGTGAACTGCATTGCACAACCGGGCAATGCAAGACTGCACGAAATTGTCAAGGAATTACACCCGCAGCGACTGTGGTCGAGTACAGACGATACGCGAACGTCGACTCGTATGACATCTGTCTCATCGGCGGATTCAACATTCCAATTTCGTTCATACCCTCTAACTCAAAGTGCCAAGCGATCGCTTGCAGCAGCAACATAATTGCCAACTGTCCCGCAGAATTAAGGGTGAGGAACGCCTGCATGAGCGCCTGCACTGGGGATAACGAAGGGAGCAATTGCCGTCCCAGTAACTATTCTCGTTTCTTCAAGACACAATGTCCCCAGGCCAACACCGATTCAGATGACGACAACACCGCCTCCTTCAAATGCTCCGCAGGCAGTAATTACACGGTCGTCTTCTGCGGCGCTGCGGCTTCTGTTGCAGAATCCTCTGGTATGGAATCTCACTAAGTAGAAGCAATTTCTTATGGGTTCATATAGCTGTTCTTTATTTCCTCAGCTTTAAGATTTACACTATTTGCCGCAGGCGATTTTGTCAAAACACAAGAACTATGCACCACAACACCACAAAATCAGAGAGCACAGACTCAAACACTTAGACACAAACACTTAAACACAGAATTTCGAACTTGGAACTTGTCTTCATTTGCTGATTGAACAGATATTTGTACAGGATAGAGATCTTTCTAGAGTTCGATGGGGCGGTGGCTTCTTTAGGAAGCTTGCCCATTTTGTCAATGAATTCTAGAAACTCCATTTAAAACATCTGGTGAACTCTAGATTAATCCAACGGCTGTAATAATGGTGGGTAGTTGGAGTTAATTCCTTCCAACACTCCCCCTTAATTCCAACCATATAACAAATATATAAGACACTGTTAAACATACTCTTAATTGATATTATTGTTGGTTTAAGTCTCAGCGAGGCGTACAATATAATCTTGATTTTCTACAACACATAACTTACTTCTACAAAACTCAAATTTTGTCTTTCCAAGAGGCTTAGTGAATATGTCAGCTACATTCTCATTTGTATTACAGTGCATTAGAGAAATTTCTTTTGGTTGGACCTTTTCTCTTACAAAATGATATTGTGTGTCTATATGCTTTGACCTTGCATGATATAAAGGATTGTTCCCTAATTTGATGGTGCTTTGATTATCACATCTGATCATTGTAGGTTCTTGTTGACCTTCACCAACATCTTCAAGCATTCTTCTGAGCCATATAGCTTCACAGGTGCTACTACATAATGCTTTATATTCTGCTTCAGTTGATGATAAAGAAACTGTTGACTGTTTCTTGCTGCTCCATGATATAGCTCCTGATCCTATGTTGAAGATGTATCCAGTGGTGGATTTCTTGTCATCTGGATTTCCAACCCAATCAAAATCAGAATGACTTGTCAATTCAACATTACAAGCATTAGTATATTCAATACCAAAATTGATAGTTCCCTTTAAGTATCGAAGGACCCTTTTTGCAGCTATCCAATGGCTTTCATGAGGTTTAGCCATGAATTGACTAAGTATGCTTACTGCATAAGCAATGTCTGGTCTAGTGGTAGTGAGATAATTCAGACTTCCCACTAATTGTCGATACATTGTTCCATTCACCTCTTTTGTTCCATCATCACTTCTTAATTTGATATTTTGTTCCAATGGAGTATTCACTACTTTACATTCATTCATATGGAATCTCTTTAGTACTTCATTTGTATATTTGCTTTGTGTGATTAAGGTTCTTCCATTATTTCTCCATACTTCAAGACCTAGACAATAATGCATCTCACCAAGATCCTTCATCTCAAATTCCTGTGATAACTTCATTTTTATATCTGTAATTAATTTATCAGCACTCCCTGTTATTATTAGATCATCAACATATATAGAAAGTAATACTATATCCCCATTTCTATCTGCCTTGACATTCAAATTAGGATCATTTTTACTCCTTTTAAATCCTTGCTGGAAGAAGAATTTGTCAATTTTCTCATACCAATATCTGGGAGCCTGTTTTAGTCCATATAAGGTCTTTTTTAACTTGCATACAAGATGTTCTTGACCTTTCTTTACAAATCCTTCTGGTTGAACAAGATAAATTTCTTCCTTTAAGTCACCATTTAGAAAAGATGACTTTACATCTAATTGATGTAGCTTCCAATCATATTTAGTTGCCAATGCTATCATTATTCTGATTGTATTCATTTTTGCAACCGGAGCAAAAGTATCTTCATAATCTATTCTTTTTTTTTGAATAACCTTTTGCAACCAATCTTGCCTTATACTTGTCTATGCTACCATTTGCATTAAATTTTGTCTTGTACAACCATTTTGATCCTATGGGGACTTTATTTTTAGGTAATTCTGTTAATTCCCAAGTTTCATTTTTTATTATAGAATCATATTCTTCTTTCATAGCTTCCATCCATTCTTTATGATTTTTGGCTTGTTCATAATTTAAGGGCTCAAAAACAGTCATTACTTGAGACATTAAGGCATAATCTTTATATCTGATGGGGGCTTGAATCCGTCGTGTTGTCCTTTTTAGAGGTTCATTACTTTGTGGAGTACCTTCTCCTTTTCTTCTCTGTGGAGTGCCTTTATCACTTCTTTGTGGACTTTGATCCCTTGATGTGTCTTTTGGAATGTCCATGTGTTTTAGTTCTTGGGTTGATTCCTCAACTTCTTCTTCCTTGAAGTTTTCATAAGAAGACTGTCGTGTATTATGTTCATCTTCATTTATTTGTTTATCTACATGCTCATGAAATATAGCATCTCTACTTGCAAAGACCTTGTGAGTGCTTGGATCATACATTTTATATGCTTTTTGATCAGTGCAATATCCAATAAAAATACATTTGATGGCTTTGGCATCTAACTTTCTCCTTTCATCTTTAGGAATATGAGCAAAGGCCTTGCATCCAAATATCCTTAAATGATTAACTTTAGGTTTAAAGCCATAAAATGCTTCAAATGGTGTTTTGTGCTCAAGATACTTAGTAGGGCTTCTATTTTTAAGATATACAGATGTATTCATGGCTTCAGCCCAAAAACTATTAGAAAGTCCTTTACTTTTTATCATACTTCGAGCACATTCAACTAATGTTCTATTCTTTCTTTCAGCTACTCAATTTTGTTGAGGTGTATGTGGCACTGTAAATTGTTGCATAATTCCATTTGTTTGCAATATTTGATAAAAGCTCCTGAAGTGTATTCACCACCTTTATCTGATCGAAGAATTTTAATGCTCTTTCCTGTTTGCTTTTCAACCATATTCTTGAATTCTTTAAAGTATTCAAACACGTCACTTTTGTTTCTTATAAAGTATACCCAGGTGTATCTAGTGCTATCATCAATAAATATAAGGAAGTAATATGCTCCACCAAGTGACTTAATTTGCATTGGACCACATACATCAGTATGCACCAGTTCAAGTATTTCACGTTTTCTTCTATTTTCATGCACAGGAAATTTTTCCCTATGTTGTTTTCCTAGTGCACAACCTTCACATTCAAAGTGTTCACCCTTAATAATTGGAAGACCTTCTACCATCAATTTCCTTTATAGTAACATTAGGTCATTATGATTTAAGTACCCATACCTTTGATGCCAAAGTTCTATGGTTGACATGCCTGTTGATGCCAAAGCTTGATGCCCATTCTTCATTACATCCAACTTGTATAAGCCTCCAACTCTCATTCCTTTTGCAACAACCTTGTAGTTGTCATGTACATCCTTTACCAAACAATGTGATTTCACAAATTCAACTTTTAAATGTTGATCTGTGATAGTAGATACTGATATTAAGTTTTTCTCTAATCCAGGAACATACACTACATTTTGAATTTGTTTTTCTTGTCCATTAGGCATTATAACACTTATATTACCATATCCTTTTATTTCATGTGATCTATTATTTCCTAAATAGATGTGTCCTCCCTTATTAATCTCATGATAAGTATCAAACCAATCTCTTTTTCATGACATATGGATTGATGCACCAGAATCTATAAACCAAGCATTATCATCATCAATTTCTGCTGATAAAGCACCATTGGACACAAACAATTTAAGATTGCTAATATCTTGATTAATTGCTTCATCAACATAATTTCCTGAATGCCTTCTTTGTTTAAATTGATCAGACCTCCTTTTCATGCAATTCTTAGAAAAATGACCAGGTTTTCCACAGTAATAACACACATCATCTCTACTGGATTTGGCATTTGTCCTTGGTAAAGGGGTTCCTTGAAATGATTTTCCCTGTGGCTTTTTGCCTTTATTTTTCTCCCACTGTTTACCTTTGAAGGACTTCTTCCCTTTGGCCATCAATGCTAAATCTGAATTAGGAGAATTCTGTTTAATGCTTCTTCTCCACTCTTCTTCCTGCATAAGTATACCTGCCAACTCATCAAAAGTAGGAGCCTTCTCTCTAGCTGAAAGACCAGTTATAAACATTTGATATTCATCAAGCATTTCACTTAATGTCACAGTAACCAAGCCTGTACTAAATACTGATTCACCAATGTCACCTAGTTTATCCTTTAGATCTTTAATTCTAGAAATGAAATCGCTAACACATTCATTTTCTTCCATCTTAATTGAAAGAAGCTTACTCTTTAAATATAATATTCGATTTGTAGTCTTCGTCTCATACAAATTTTTGAAAGTGTCCCATGTTTCCTTGGATGTTTTGAACTTTCTAATGTGTGAAATAATGTTGTCCTTAACTGTCATCCGCAGAAGCACCTTTGCTTTGTTTTCTCGTCGCTCCCAATATTGAATTGCAGCATCTGTGGCTTGAGGGGACATTGGCTTAACTTCAACTCCAGACACAATCGCCCATGTATTGTTGCTTTCCATCAAAGTCTGCAACTTAAAGTTCCAATCTGCATAATTTTCACCATCTAACTTGTTAGAGTCGGTTATATAAGATTCAGCCAATATATTAGCCATTGTTACTTATTTTCTCCTTACCAATCACCAAAAATTACTAATTTTTATAAATCCTCAAAATTTTTTATCCAATATATGGTTGCCTTAACTTCTTCCTCTTTTTTTTTCACAACACCATATACCTTATTAGACTTCGTTCACAAAAACGTTATTCCAAAAGTTACATTACATAGAAAACAAGTTTCATTAAGAGCGGGCTATTCCACGTGGTAAACAAACAAAAGAGCTTGGATAATTAATAAATGTGGAATTATAGCATGAAATCTCTTAATTTACCTATACAGCAACCGGGCAGGACCGAAAGCTCTGCAATACAAATTCTTTACAACAGTTTTCTCCTCGTTGACAGGGTTGATACACATATGCACTTCACCAATCATCTATTCAGGCTCCTTCAAAAAGTGATAGTCCTCCAAATGTAGCGGGCTCTATTTTTGGTTGTCAGTTCATGCCTCTCAATGATGAACACAGTCTTCTCCACACATCAAAACGAACAACGCACGCCAAACACAAGTCTCCTCTCAGCTCTCCCTTGGTTTTAATCGACTGCAGTTTCTCATGGACACGTCATATGCGCCTCTTGAATCACTTAATAAGAAGGGCTCTTCAATCAGTGCCAACAACAGGCAACACTTACTCATAACTCAAGAAAAAAAAAGGGCCTACAATGCCAACAGTAGCCACAACTCAACGTGCCTCAGGTCCGCTTCAGGTTCACCACACTCCACAACTTGGAAATCAGTGACCATCTCACTACCAGCACGCCGTTCTCCCTCCAATAGACTGCAGCAACTCAACACAGAATTTAGTCACCACGCTCATGGCTAAGTCGCCCATGCTCACGGCTCACCAACACCGAGCTCACGGCTCTTTACCAGCACTCAACCTCACACCTGCTCTGATACCAAATCAGAGAGCACAGACTCAAACACTTAAACACAGAACTTGGAACTTGCCTTCATTTGCTGATTGAACAGATATTTATATAGGACAGAGATCTTTATGGAGTTCGATGGGGCGGTGGCTTCTTCAGGAAGCTTGCCCATTTTGTCAATGAATTCTAGAAACTCCATTTAAAACATCTGCTGAATTCTAGATTAATCCAGCGACTGTAATAATGATGGGTAGTTGGAATTAATTCCTTCCAAGTCACAAGACACTCAATTTTCTCCACTAACTAAAAAAAACAGAGTCTCTAGCTTAGAAAACCCTATGTGGGTAAGTGAATACAAATTTACCCAACACGGCTCTCACAATTGCAAAAACCCTAGTACTATGATAATAATAAATATAAAATTTACGAAAACATACAGAAATCTGCTTGTGAAAGCCACACTATAAGATGATTGCCTCGCCCCTTTTTTTTTCCAATCAGAAAATACTCTTTCTACTAATAGTAAAGAAAGTGATTACAACAGAAAACATGTATCAGTATTTCGACTGAAAACAGAGTAACAGAGAAACTTCACTGCTTTGAAAGCCCTGCAGTTATCCATTATCACAGTAAAGAGATTCTTCCTTTAAACCAAGAGACAAAAAGCAACACAGTTGAAAATAGACATCAATACAAAAACTAATAAGTGGATCTGAAAACCTCCAGCGATCAAGAGAAAAGTGGAAAGATGATGATACAGGGGAACCTGCAAACAGGTGTGGAGAGAAACATCAGCGAACAAATCCATCCTGAGGCTACAAAATTCAAACAAAGAGCTTCGACCTGGAAAGTTGAGATCTTAAATCTGAAATTTTCCTTCCTCCTATAGGATGTCGTTTTCAAAAAAATGGAAGGAGATCCAATTGGTCGCCGCGGAGCAGCCTGCAATAGATAATCGATCTGCTTCACCATCCTACCTTAGATAATCGGTAGGCTTCACCATTTCCATTTTGTGCTGGGTAGATGTGTGAAATAGATAGTT
Source organism: Pinus tabuliformis (assembly GCA_031772625.1). Classification (NCBI taxonomy): domain Eukaryota; kingdom Viridiplantae; phylum Streptophyta; class Pinopsida; order Pinales; family Pinaceae; genus Pinus; species Pinus tabuliformis. The sequence goes on from CM062812.1 coordinate 94,498,920, forward strand.
ACGGTGTTTACGCTTGTGGAATTCAGGGATCAGGGCTCTAATTCTGGATTTCCAAGGCTCCAGAAAAGGGGAGAAGAAGAACCTCTCTTGTTTGACCACTCAATTACTGACCACTCAATTACAGACTTGGAATCTCCAAAAACAGTGAGCTCCCGTAGTCAAATGACACAATGTAGGATCCCAGAAGGCCTTGCCCTTTTACATTCATTTATTTATGTTGTTTTAGTCTGCAATTTTTTTAATGCTGTTTCCAAAAGAGATCATATTTTTTGTTTGGGAAATTCAATAAATTATGTAAGATATTCAAATTTCAGATCTTGAATTTCAATTTGTTTTCCAGCTTGTAACTCTTCTTTAAACTTTTTTGACCCGAAATTCGTCTGTTAGCAAAAACGAGCAGGCTTTTAATCGGAATAACCATAAGCGGAGCTTTAATAGCTTTAGCAATGATGGTGGCTATAGCTGTGTATTGGAAGAAATTCAAGACTAAACAACATCTCAATGAAGGTTAGGAAGCAACTTGAAGTTCAGATATATTTTAAAGTCCTACTGTGAATTTACCCTATGAAAACACCTAATCTTTTATATATTGTAAATTTGCAAGGATTGCAGATTACTCGACAATTATACACCCAAATCCAACAAAATCTCGTGCCTTCAAGTTAAAAGAGATAATGGAATCCACACAAAACTTTAATGAAAAGATTGGGCAAGGCGGCTTTGGATCAGTAAATTGGAAGGAAGAGACATAGCAGTGAAAGTGCTCTCCGTGTTCTCTACAGAAGGACTTCACCAATTCCAAAATGAGGTAATTTTAGGGTTTTTAAATTATAGTATTTTTAATTATATTGACATTATTATGTGTATAAAAAACTTGAGTGGTTTCACTGGAAAAACAGGTTGATCTTCTTTCGAAAATCTATCATAGGAATTTGGTTTCTCTACTCGGATTCTGTAATAAATCGAAAGAGGTTATGCTGGTATACAAGTATATGTCTGAAGGGTCATTGAGGGACCACCTTTATGGTAAATATGTTACTAAATAATATTGTTATCATTTGATTGAGTTGGTGTATATACTCATATTAATTCCAAAAGTAAGTTCGAAAAATGTATATTTGATCTTAAATTGTTTTCCAGGTAGTCGTGCAGAGATTTGCCCGCTAAAGTGGAAAACAAGGCTCAAAATAGCTTTAGATGCAGCGCAAGGTAAATCTTTAAATAAATTAGTGCACAGTACATCTATGTATACAAAGTTGGTTCATTTGATATTTGTACCTTTCAATAAATAATGTTTTAAGTATAATATTCATGTGATCCACCTGCGCTTGATGTTGAAAGGATTGGAATACCTGCACATGGGTTGCACTCCAAAGATAATTCACAGGGATGTTAAGACTGCCAATATCCTTTTAGATGGCAATATGAATGGAAAGCTGGCTGATTTTGGTCTCTCAAGGATCTCAGTGGATGGAGAGGCTTCTTATGCTAACACTGCAGTAAAGGGAACAATAGGATACCTCGATCCAGAGTATATATTGATATGCCTTCCTCTCTGTGGGCAATATTCTTGATAGTATTGTACAAGTTCTGTTAATTATTGAAAACAGGGGCAATTTCATTTTCTGTTGGGGATTTTCTGCAGTTATTTCCGGACTCAAATGTTGACTGCGAAGAGTGATGTATATAGCTTTGGAGTGTTAATTATTGAAAACAGGGGCAATTTCATTTTCTGTTGGGGATTTTCTGCAGTTATTTCCGGACTCAAATGTTGACTGCGAAGAGTGATGTATATAGCTTTGGAGTGGTGTTGTTGGAAATCATATGCGGCAGATCCCCCATAGATGCAAATCTAGGTGAAGAGGAGCTTAACCTCATTGAATGGGTAAGGAATCCGATTATAATTAATAGTTTAAATGATAAACATATTTTACGATTTTCAAGTGAAATTTAGATATTATGTTGATGTCATGTATAGGTGAAACCGTATGTGACGATGGATGAAAACGGTAGCGACATAGAGGAAATTATAGACAAGAGGTTGAACGGAGACTACGACATGGGATCAATAGTTAAGGTTGCCAGACTTGCGCTCAGATGTGTGGAGGGTACACCATCTTGTAGGCCAAGCGTGTCGGAAGTAGTGGCAGAGATAAAAGATGGCATCACATGTGAAAATGAGAATAATAATACTCCCTCTCCTCTCATTTTGGAGGGTGTTGGTATTGAACAGAGAAATTTGCAACCTGGCGATGTCCAACGAGGGATGGAATCCATACCCAGGAAGATGGAGTGGGCTGATAATAGCTCTAACCTACCTAAAGTAGGTAGATGACTTGAAATTTCCGACATATCCATCAGTGGACCCGTAAAGCAGTTCGCCCATCTCTATGAATAAGGTCCGTCAAGCCAATGTTGTTTTTCCTGTTTTATATGACTCAAGTCAGTCAACCAAATATGGATTCGCAGGCTATTCATATACATTTTCATGATATATATTATCAAACATTTTAATTCTATATTCGTTGATTTTTCTCAGTAGTTTTCAAAGGTGTACATATTTTTATTTTTATTTCTTTGAACTAGGAATTGTGATTGCTCTTAGATATTAAATTTAAACAAATTGATTATATATATAATTTGAATTTATAATCTAATATTTTTAATTATTAAATCTATACAAACTATATTATCAAAATTATATAGATTATTTGATAATAAATTTCTTTTAGAAATGATAATTACATTTTTATTTTCTTCTTATTCAATTAATTAAATTGATGTACAAAAATGGATTCATTTATATATAAATAGGGAAGAAACATAATCTTTTTATTAAAAATTAACACTTTACAAATTAATATAGTTTTCTAATTAAAAGATAACATTTAAAATTTTTAAATATTACAGAATATTTAAATCTTGGATCAAATTTTTTGAGTACATATTTTTTTAGAGTGTAAAATTTGAAAAAAGGTTTGCAACTAAATAGATTTGGTCTATCTTGTTACTTGATATATTAGTGGTTAAAATGAGTATATATATTTTCATAGTTTAAATTGTATTTTTTAATACAAAATTGAATTCAAGGCTTTGGAAATTTCTTTGGTCACTTGGATTGTGTAGATGACTAGGCTAAAATTTGCAATTCCAACAAATCTTTGCTAGATTTCATACAAAATTGCTAAAAAAAAGTATACCTAAAAAAGACCAAAATGTAGAAGAATAAGACTATTTAAAAATTCTAAACATCATATTTTATTTTATTTTAATCAAAATGTGATAAAGATTTTTAAAAACATGAGTAGTTGTTTAATTTGTAGAATTCAACTATGCCCTAGGTTTTTCATGGTTTTGAATCCATTTATACATTCAAATGCATTGAAAATGTATTTTAAATAACAAAAAATCATATTCTTGCTTGAAATTGTATCGTTGGATTATTGTGAAAAAAAACTATTTCATCTATAAGTTACACAATCTCTCTATATAATTTTTCATTTTTTGAATAGTAATTTTGAATACTATATAAAGTAAATAACTTCAAAAATCGGGTAAAAAGAATTATTCTTGCTTGAAATTGTACTGTGGGATTACCATGAAAAAAACTATTTCCTCTATAAGTTACACAATCTCTTTCTATATATATAATTTTTCATTGTTTGAATAGTAATTTTGAATACTATATAGAATACATAACTTCATAAATCGGGTGAAAATGATTATTCTTGCTTGCAATTCTATAGTGGGATTATCATGAAAAAACCTATTTCCTCTATAAGTTGCACAATCTCTCTCTCTATATAATTTTTCATTGTTTGAATAGTAATTTTGAATATTATATAGAGTACATAACTTCAAAAATCTCCGCGGATTCTGGTGAAAAAGATTATTCCTTCTATAAATTAGAAAACACACACATATATAGATATAATTATAATTTTTAATTTTAAATACTATATAGAATAAAAAATATTTATTAGATTTAATGGAAAATTGACAAATTAATATACAAACAAATAAAATACATTTATATTTCTAGCATTAAAGTAGGCATAATTCAAATTAGCTTATACACATATACTTTTTATGTTATATGTTTTTTTATATAATATTTGAGTGCCATTTATGTATATATAATTCTTAGTTAATTTATGCATTTTTTAGTGCTTTAACTTATATGACACTTAATTCAAATCACTAAAATAGATAAATAAAAATATAAAACATTTATATATATATATATGAATAACATTATAATCTATGATATTATATTAAATTTGAAATATAACTCTTAATGCAAATTCTACAATCTATCATTTTAGGGTCTTGCAATTTTTATTCAAATTATTTATTACATAAGGACATAATAATATATATACAATTACATAAGAAAGCAAGAATATATATATATATATATATTTTATTATATACAAAAACATGAATTTAAGAACATATATTATAATTATATAGAAAAACACACATATATATAATCACTCATAAAACTACATATCTTTATTTAATTAAAATACATTTGTTTAATAAGCTCAGTCCACCAAAAGGAACCATGTTGGCTAAAGAGATTCACACATCAAAAAATCATAATTAAATAAATTATATATCAAAATGTAATATGTATAACTTCATGTAAAGAATTGCAAAGGAATTTCTACAAATAAAGGCACATATAAAAAGTTATCATTTAAGAATTATATACACTGTGCTTTACAATTATCCTCCCTAGATAAACTATTAAAATGGTGAAAATATATCTCAACTATTTAAATTTAATGATCATAATATCTATAAAAATTTATATAAAAATTATTTATTTAATAACAACAACAAAAATGACAATATCAAAATGTGCATTATGTGTGTAGTTGTGAATATATGTGGTAAACAATGTGAGCTCTGTCATGAGATTAAATTCCAATTTCTTGTAAATGAATTTCAAAATATTAGTATTTTTATTTACATTTATACACAAAAGTATGATTATATGGGAGGTTAAAAAGTGAAAAAATATTAACTAATAAAAGAAATTACTTTTTACATAATATTTATCATTTCATTTAAATAATCTATGTGCTTTGGAATTAAATATTTTATTTATTAGAGTTAATTTCATTTTCAATATTATGGTGAAATTAAGGAAATATAAAAATTACTCAAAGTTATAAATAATATCCTTTTACTTGTTACAAAAATGTTATTTGAATATTTCACTAAAATCATTTTATTATTATGCATTTGGCATTATCTACCTTATGATTTATAATTATCATCTTTTCATAAGCCACTAAAATAGTTAAAATAGATTTATAAAAATTCATAATAAAATTATTTGTTTAAAAATAATAATAAAATTTCATAAATTAGTCTAACAATATAAGAGTGTGTTATGTATATCAACATGAATAAATGTGACTAGTTCGTTCTTTCATTAGATTACATTTGAGTTCCTCATTAATAAATTTTAAATTATTAGTATTTTCATTTTCATATTTTTTTAAAATAAAAGGTAATTATATGTAAAAAGATAAATAGAGTTTAGGTTAAAAAGACAAGGCACTTTATCTAATAAAAGAAATTACTTTTTTGGTAACAGGTAACATTTTATCTAATTAGTTTTATGTTCTTTACTCTTAAATGACCTTTATTTGCTAGAGTTAAATTCATTTTCAATATTAAATAACATTTAATGAAATATATAAATTATTCAAATCTTAAACAATATACTTATTTGCTATGAAAATGTTTAATATTTCAATAAAATCAATATTAATTTTATTTGTTCTTTCTTACTTTAGGATTATCTACGATATGATTTACAATTATCATCCTGATCATATTATTTATAATTATAATAATTCATTACAAAAATGATTTATTTAAGAACAATAAATTATTATATCGTAGATTATGTCAACCATACCAGAGTATGTGTTATATATCTATGTATATGTATATGTGGTAAAAATGTGGCTAATTCATTTTTTATTTTTATCTTGATTATAACTAACATTGTTTTCTTTATTTAGATAACATTTTGTTTTTATTTTAAAATATACATGAATCCACTCCACTTTGAGCAGGGACAAAATCACACTTTTCCTTCAATCTGGACTATAGAATGTGCCTCTTGGTGCAACTATTTTACATTTTGTGAAACATTGTTTCAACCATCCTTTAATATATATTTTTAATGTTTTTTCTTATTTCTCATTTTAATTTTAATTTTAATATTATAATTAAAATTAACATTATTGGAATAAATATAAAGTATATTGAAATAATATCATTATATATTATTTATACGTGATGTTGTTTTTTAAATGTTTTTTAATTAAATTTAAATGGTTTTTCATATATATATATATATATATATATAGATATAATACCATGGTGAATCAATGTTTCTTGGATTAAGTTATGACTTCTTTTATGGAATTTGAAACTAGCTGGAGGGGATAACATGCCATTGTGCCAACCACTCGGTTGTCCTACGAGGAGACAATTATTATATTAATATTAATTCTTATCTTAATTCATAAGTATTTTTTTAAGACACCATTTGATATTTAGGTCATTAGTTAACTAATAACAAAAAAAAAAAAAAAAATGTTCTAGTGTAGCGGCTGTAACACTCCCCAAAATTTTGTCCGACATTCAATTCCAAAGCCTTCCTTGGGTTTCTCCTTGATGTTTGCAAACACTCGGGCTCATCTCATGGGCTCGTGTTGAGTCTTTGCACCCTCCTCGCTTGATCGTTCACCGGACATCTTTTAGCACGTTGGTCACAATGTCATGCTTGCAGCCATGTTATGGCTATGCAAAAGGTCTGTCTTCATGTGTATAAGTTGTATTCACTATGTAAACATATGTTGCGCTCACACACAGATTTGTATGCAATGTCGCACAAGTGTCGTTGCGGTCGTTCAACGATCTATCACAAGTGTCGTGCTTCTCGCTCACACCACGGTCAGTCACACTGAGCGCATGTTGTCTTGATGGTTCGAGGTGTCTTGTCATCAGGCTATGTTGAGTGTGTGTTCGCAAGGTCATGCATGTATGAAGTCACTTGTTCACACACTTAGTCATTTTGTTGAAGTTATGTCGATCGGACCAACCTCAACAGCTAGAGCTCCGCTAAGCTGCACTACACAGTTTCAGCCCTTAGTGAACATGTATTGCTACCCAGAATTGCGCAGAGCTTGAGGCTGTCTCCCAGGCAGTCTGCACTACGCAATCCTGAGTTGACCCGATTGACTATCACCCAGAACAACGCAGAAGTTTCTCAGCATGTCATCTCAATCCGCGCTGCCCGCAAGCAAAACCACCAAGCCTCTAGGTGGTCAACCAGAGAGTTTGACCAAGCAGTGACCCCAGGCCTAACTCCTCCAAAAAATTTCACAGAAGTTTCCAAGCATGCCCGCTTCCGCTGACTGAAGAGATTGCGCAGACATGCCGGATAGAAACACACTCCCTGTCAGTGCACTACTGTAAAAAAATGTGCAATTTTTCTAGCCAATCACCATATCAGTCGACCTGCTGCTCCTCCTGAAAACTGCATAGTTTTCATGAGCAGTCTTCTAGTTACCCAGCATCCCGCTTAGCCCAAAAAATGTGCAAGGATGTCCAGTGGGCTAGCCTCCCAGATCTGTGCAGTTTTTGTCAGTAGCCTCTTGCAGCCCGCTGCCAGCCTCCCTGGAGAAATTGCGCAGTTTTCACTACTAGTCTCCCCATGTTGTCTACATAGTCTCCATGAAAAAATTGTGCAGATTTGGCCTCTAGCCGAGCCAGATCCCATGGACAGTCACTTTCGATTCAAATTTCCCATCTCAACCTCTGAGTGACCTCTGCACAATTTTCATGGACAGTGCCCGAAACCCGCATTGTGGCTTGAAATGTGCCTTGTGTAATTTCAGAGCCTTGTCCTCTCTCCTGGTCACCTGCATCCGAAAGTGACAAATAATGCATAATGGTAGACTAGGAGATTTCTGGATTTGATGTCGTCTCGTCATGAGTGATTGCAGATACAAGTACATGGATGAGACATGACACAAATGACGAGTGAGATGAACAAGGAGCGCATGCAAGGAGACTTGTTCGCGAATGGACGAACACATGGCGCATGCCAAGTAGAAGCGAAGGAGAGAATTGCATGTGCAACATCAAGTGAACACCAAGACCATCGAAGACTCATCACACCTTGCCATGCAAAGGTGAAGCTATAATACACCAAGAGCACATCCATCCCTCAGCAACACTGTATCTCGACATGCACACCACCATGAGCATGAACATACCAACTCTGTCATGTCGAGTCATGTCATGAGTCATCTCGGCCACAACACTACTATGGGCCACACTGTTGTAATCAAGGTAATGTAATGTGGAAGTCCAAGAGACCCACATGTAAATCTGAAGAGTCATGTAAAGTTGAAGAGTCATGTATGTCAAACAGTCATGAGGGAAGTCGAACAGTCACAAGGGCCAGTTTTACCCTTGGCTGTAAGTACCCCTCATTTGTACATGCAAAGGACTTTTCACCTTGGCTCCTCCCACATAGCCTTGAGAGTCTATAGTCTTTTCTTTGAGGAGCGAGCAATGGCTCCAACTCCCCACTATTGGGTTTAGTGATGTATGGTGTACTGATGTGTCTTAGAACTTGCGCTTAATTCAGAAGACTGATAACAGGCCAACACATTTTCATACATGTATTGTATATGTTTGTAAGACTATTGTTTGGACACTGCTAATGCATGTTTCTTTAACCTGTGTTAAAATAGTTGAACTATTTCAGTTGTTCTAATACATATGCTTACAAATGTGTTGTATAAGTTGTTAATGTTGTCTCGCCCATGTGGGAAATCCTGCGAGACACTCGACAGAACCATTCCCATAAACTTGTTATAACGACGTCACACTCATGTGGACTACTCCATTGGGTGTTGTACATGCTATCCGTTCACTGTGTGTTTGTGATTGCTGCATCCATGTGGACTACTCCACCGGAAGCTGCGCATGTCCTGTTGTGTTGTGTGTCTCTGATGGAGTTGGGACTATTCCCTTTCGACTTAAGACTCACTTCCACCCTCTCCCTCTACGGTGAAAGAACCTTGACACAAGTAACACTAAGCACTCACCAGGCACACGGACCTCGTTGTTCGAAGACAAAGCAAACCACTCTCATGTGTTGACAAGTAAGAGCTAAGGAAAGCCTTTAAGATAATGGCAATCGGGCCATCATACCAAATGGGACTCCTACACCAAACAGTGTGAGGTCTAGTTGGGACTTCATACCGGGGAGATCCCCTAAATGTTGGCGGGTCCAACACCGTCAACATTTATGGCACTCGAAGGAGGGCCACTAGTTGTTTATGGCTGAAGGTCCTCTCACCCCCACTTATCAATCATCTATTCAATGCAGTAACTCACACTCTCTCTCACCTATGCACGACTCTGAAGTTGGTTACTCCTCATCTCCTAGATGTGAACATGAAATTTCATATCAACACCTCCGCTCTGTCCGTCCCACCACTCGTCAATTTGTGAAAGCAGTTAGAATGATCCCAGGAATACAAGATCTTCCATACGCATCAAGAAAGCCAAAGACCACTCCCACAAGAGTTGTTGTATCATAATTGGAAGAAGCAGTTCTTGCCACACTCGAAGGTTTGGCAGAAGTTGTTGAGAACAAAGAGGAACCTCTAGTCTTTCGACAGGAACAACGAGACACCCTCGTGATCTTGGGCTCAAATTCCAGTACAAGAGGCGGAGGGGAAGGTAGTGGAAGAGGCAGAGATGGAGATGAACCAACAGACTCAGAGCCAGCGTCAAATTCTGAAGGAGAGGAGGAGGAAGAAGAAGAAGACATGGCTAACCAAAACTTGGAATGGATGACTCAGGCACCATTGACTCTCCTGGGTGCTTTGCATAGGATGCCAAAGCGTTCAGAGAATGCTCACAAAGTATGACCCTGACAGAGCAGTGAAGGAAAAAGATCACTTGGACAACTTCTACCTAGAGCTGCAGAGACTCGAGGTATGATATGATGACGTTTCATGCAGACTCTTCCCGTGTACCTTGGATGGCCGCGCAACAGTATGGTATCACAACCTTCCTATCGACTCCATCCATAACTGGGGTATATTCAAATGCATGTTTCTGGAAAAATTTGCTGATGACAAGACCCAGGCCATGTTGCTCAAAGAGTTGGGAAACCTGAAGATGGAGGCGAAAGAAAAGGTAACAGATTTTAATCAGAGGTTTTTGTGCATATTGAACAAGCTTGCAGCAAATACAAAACCTCATGAATCCATCACTGTCGACTACTACACATCAGCATTGCCAACCAACATTGTGCAACTCGTCAAGAAAGCTACGAAACCAACATTACTAGAAAATTGTGAAGAGGCAATCGTTGTAGAGAAGGACGTGTGCACGATTGGAGTCATCAAGGATGATGAACCAATGAAATATTCCAGAGGCGGAAGCAGGAAGCCCTAGGTTGCGGCGAGTAAGGGGAAAGACAAGGAAGCAAGTGATATTGAAACCCTTAATCGTCTTGTCAAGAACTTGACAACAAAAGTGTCTGAGCTCAAACAATGAATAGTTGACACATATGCGAGCAACCGGTTGCCCAAAAAACATAAAGGAAGCATGTCCTCAAGCAGCAAATGCTTCCCTACTAAAACTGTGCAGAGCTCCAATTCAGTGTTCCAGTTAGAATAGTGCGCGAACAATGAATTTTTCTCATTCCATGAAAACGGTCACCCTGAAGGGTCTTGCTCGGAATGGAAACAAGTTGTAGGCTCAGTATGAAACCACACACTTAACGTAGTGAGCAGTCCACAGTGCCAGTCTAGAGGTCCCACCTTTCTATGATATGTCAAGCTCTAAGTCACTGGCATAGGATAAGTCCAATGGTGATGAACTTTCTCCTTACGCTCTTGGTGGGATGTCTTCTTCGGCCACACATCCTCCAGGTTTTCCTTCTCTCCTTCCTATTGTTTATTCTGTTGATATTTCCTTATCAAGTTTAGGTTATGATTGGGATCTTGTATTTGGTGGGATTGGTTCTATTGTGTCACAATATGTTTCGAGGGTTTCCTCTACTCAATTTTTTTGTCCCCTCCCTCCCCCCCGATGGCATTGTTATTCCTAAGAGTTTCTATTTCCTCTATTGTTTCTAATTCCTTTGGGAATATATCTGTTGGAGGGATTCTATATAACCTTTGTTCTAGATATATTTTCCTCTCTTTTGAAGGTCGTCCTAGTGGCTTTGGCCAATTAGTGCTCTCCTCTTAGAAGTCTCATTGGCAGAAATTGGCCTTGCCAAAGGCCAAAGAGAATACCAGGGAAGAGATGGTTGTTGGCAGATAATTATCTATTGTTTAGGTGCTTAGATAATTGAATGCATAGGGCATGGTATCCTAATGAAATTATTATTGTTGAATTGCAGAGGTTTGGCAAGTTCTTCTAAAACACGTGCATTGAAGAGGTTGCTTAAGGTTAATGGTTTGAATACCATTTTCCTGTAGAAAACTCTAGGGCCTACAGAGATGATCTATAAGTATCTTGGATTGATGTTTGGAGGGTAATGTTTTATTAATTTGAATTTCCATGGTCGTTATGGCGGTCTCGTTATTGGTTTGGATACTCACAATATTTTTGTTCTGAATTTTGAGACTATTAGGTTTGTGCTAGGGCTTGAAATTTTCTCTTCGGGGTTAGAGGCGTCTCCCATATGTATTAATATATATGAGCCTTGTGAAGGCTGAGTGGAGTTTTGGAATATTTTTTTTGATTTGAAGGTGTTGGAATATGAAAATATGATCATTGGAGGGGATTTAAAGTTCTCCATGGGTGTTGTTGAATTATGGGGGCCAAGAGCTATACTGAATAAGCTCTCTGATTTATTTTCTAGTGAGCTTATGGATAAAATGTTATTGCATATAGAGAATGAAAAGCTAACAACCTTCTTAGAGAAACCACCGTGCTGGGGAGGATCAAGTCGCTAAAAGGATTGATATATTTTTAGTGGTGGAAGCAATGGTGGAGTGATTTAATAATATCTGTTAGTGGATTAGGTTTGGGGTAGGTCTGACCACTCACCCATATTGTTGGAGATTAAAAATCATGGTCACAAGCCTGGAATCACATTTGAACTAAATTCTTCATGGATAAATATGAAGAGTTTGTAAACTTGTTTAAGGATGGTTGGTCCTCTTATGTCCCTAACAATGGAATTTCAGCTACCCAAAATTTTGAATAAAATCTCAAATGGGTCAAGAGTTTGGATGTGGATTAGGTTAGGAAGAAATGAATAAGAGAGGATTAGGAGCTTACTAATATCGAAAGGGAGATTCTTTATGTTTCTGATTCTAGGGATGGGGGTTTCTAAATGATGAATCTAGAGATACATTGATCCAATTAGAGTCTCATAGGAAGGCCATCTTAGAAGCTCAAGAAATTGCATGGAGGTTGGAAAACATAACCATATGGAACAAAGGAGGGGATGAGAACACAAAATTCTTCCAAGCTTATGCTAGGGGAAGGAAGATGTGTAATACAATATGGAATCTTTCAAACGAGGAGGGTGGGGTTGTGTCAAATTTTGACTTCCTTCCCTTAGCTGAGCACATTTCTAGAAGCTATTCAAAGAACTTGAAAGGGCTAGTATTGCCCAAGTATTCAGGGTTGCCCAATTATTTCCAACGTTAGTGGAGAATGAAGACAATAGGGCGCTGGCGGAGGAGGTCTCAAAAGAGAAATTAAAGGATATTCTTGCTAGCTTTCATAAAGAAAAAATTATTGGCCTTGATGGGTGGGGGATTTAGTTATTTGAAGGGTTTAATGAGATTATTGGCTTGGACTTGTTGGATGTTGCTAATGAATCTAAAAGGGAAGCTAGGGTTCTGGCAGCCTTCAAAACAACTTTCATTGCCCTTATTCCTAAAGTGGATAAGACTTCCTCATTGGAGGGCTTTTGTCTTGTTTCACTTTGCAATTATATATATGGTTATCTCCAAAGTTATTTCTAGGATATTAAAGCCTATTTTGTCAAACTCTATTTCAAATGAACAATTTGGCTTCCTTTATAAGAGATAGATCCATGGAGCGACTAGCGGTTCCATAGCATAAAAAGTCTCATATTAAAAGGATTTTTCATCAAATATTACCTTTCTAAGGCCTTCTATCATGTAAGTTGGATATAAATCAAACTTCTCTTTTTGTGAATTGGGTGATGGGTTGCATTCAATCGGTCTCTATTTCGATTTCAGGCCCAAGGGAATTTCAATCCATCAGACATTTCAGGTAAAGCTCGTTAGCATTTAGTTTCTTCAACAGTTTTTGTGTTAGTGGTTTGGCCTAGTTGATGATTTGGAATGAATCTGGATTTGTAATAGTTTATAAAGGATATTTCCTATTGAGAAAGGGGACGAGTCAATGCGATGTTTTTGTTTCAAATTAATTGCAAGGGACATTTGAGCGCGTTGGTCATTCCTGATAAATTTCGTTTTTATAGTGGATAGGTTTTAGTTCTGAAGTAGTTAATGATTTGAAACGAAATATGATTTGCAAGAATTAAATAAGGAGGATTCCACGTAGAGAAAAAAATTGAGGGAATGAGATAATAACAAATGTTTCATTTCTTCTTCCAGAGGAAGGTTTGTATGGTTGGTAACCTTTATAAATAATCAGAATGACTGTAGAGGTAGATATTGAGATAAGATGCTGGATAGGACAGACTATGGATACTAATATTTGTAGAAGAAAATTGAGAAGCCGTTTGTTTTTTTAACCCTTTCACTGTTGTTGGCCATATTTTCTCTTGACTATTTACATTTTATTATAATAAAATTTCTTGATAGGATTCATAAGTGCTCTGTTTTGGGATGTCAAGACTCTGGCTGTGTTTTGTAACTCTCGGATTGAATGCTCTTGAATCTCTATGATGTGTATTCTCAAACTTGTGTTTTGTAACTTGGACGCTACATATGTAGTTAGCAAGATAACATTGGTTCTAATTTATACTATTTTATTAAATTGTAACCTCCTCTTTCTTATTTATATGCATTGCAACGTAGCACAAATTTCTACCGAGTCACTTAGCAACCTTTTTTCCTCTGTTGTGATTTTTGGTAAGTTCGTTTCATTGCTTGTGCAACTCTGTATGTTGGTTTGGAACTATATGCTACAACTTTCTTTTTCTAGTGTCATGTTATGGGGAAGTTGTTTTCTTCCAACAAGCGCTATTTTTTAGCATATTATAAGTAATACATTGAATTCTTCTTGTTCTGTTCTGTTCTGGTGACCTTGCTGTATATATGCCAGTCAGAAACTTCTGTTATTTTACTATTCCAAAATCTTTGAGCATACATTGCAGGATAGATGGATATATCTTTCAACTAATATGTTTGAAGTGCTTTGAAGTTATTATGCACGTCTCACAGTTCATTTTAAGGCATTTGAACTATTCAGTTAGAGATTTGGTTACTATCTTTTTATGACATTTTAGCAAGGTCAACAGATTTGGTTGTTCAGCTGAATCCCGATCTGATACATCTCTAGATATTGGGATTTGGAAAGATATTGACTCTTATCTGTACAACTTGCAAAATCAAATTTGATACTCTGCGTGCAGGTAGAAAGGGGAAAAATTTTAAAAGAATTAAAATTGTTAAATAAATTCCTTATCCATGGTATTTGAATCTGCAGGCATTTCCTGGGGTGTAATCATTTGTGTGTTTTTAAACCATTTATAACTTGATAAAAATTTATATGATGTAATACCATAATCTAATTTACTCTGCCAAATAAATAGTGATAAATTGTGGAGTGTAATAAATCTAATGAATGAGATATCAAGTAACGGTGTAAAATTGTAGATTCTTAAATGTTTCTATTATGATATTTAAACTATCTATTTTAGAGATTAACTTTATTAATATTTTGTTTTATCTTGGTTTGTGTTATTTAAACTTATTTTTTGACTTTATATATGGATTCAACACTCTAAAAAATTTCTTAGGGCACTTGGATTGTGCAGGGATTACCCATCAAATTTGTGATTTCAATAAATTCCTACCAAATTTTAGAGAAATTCGACCTAAAAATCCACCAGAAAAACTTCCAAAAAACCACACTAAAAAACAAATGGATCAGATATAACCCTGCCGTCTTCTCAGCCAGCAAAGTACTTCTTTACTTAGAATTAGAACTTATAATGACACTACAATTATGGCCATTTTTGGCAGTCGTAACTGTCTTGTCTTCCCAATCCTATCTGATTTCTAACCCATGTACTTAGGAAAACAACGTTTTGTTGACCTATGCCAGTCAATCCTTGCCTATGACTTCATACATAACATGGAAAACAACGTTTTGTTGACCTATGCCAGTCAATCCGTGCCTATGACTTCATACATAACATGGAAAACAACGTTTTTGTTGACCTATCCCAGTCAATCCGTGCTTATGACTTCATACATGACTTGTATCGATTGCTGATATGCCAGATTTTTGGCAATCAGTCGGAAATGGTCGCAGGTCAATGATTTAATCGCCCTCATGTCTATTTGATTACTCAATATTTGGCAAATCCGCCATGAAGATAAACTCAAGGCACTTGGGCGAAGTTCGATGCTCAACAATCTAAGATCGCGAAGCTTAACTTAATCCGAAGAGTTCTTGCGTTTAATAATTTCAAATTGATGCTTTCAGTAGGTTTCATTTGATTTGTAACGTTGTATGTTTCTACATTGGGTTCGACATACTCACAGTTATTGGAATATTTATCAGTGTTGATCCATTATATATATATACACGTTTTTACGCTAATTAAATTTTGATCACTGGTTCCTGTTCTTCATCATCATCATATATATATATATAAATTCCTCTAGTTATTTTTTTACAAGTAAATTTCAGATAATAATATTCTATATATAACAATTATATATTTCTCTGACTTCTTCTTGGGAAAAACTAGTTTCAAGCAGTGAAATTATAACAGTGAAAATTCTAGGAAATATATCATATACTTTAAAATCTACAATATTTCCATAAAAGATTTCTCAATTCGTGATAGATACCCAAAGTTAACTATTTTACATGCTTTCTATAAATTATAGAGAAAATTATGGAAATTTGACCATATCCTTAACGTTCACAATATTTCTGGAAATTGAAAAAACTTTAAAAAATTTCTACGTTTATACGTTATACTATGAAATTAGTTTATTTACTATAATTAGTTTATTTAAATGTTAAAACAGTGAAATGCTTTCAAATTTTGTTACTGAATCCTTCTGCTTCATATTTTCGAGAATTACCTGGATTCATCAAATTAATTTTGTTACTTAAAATAGTCAAGTATTTTTGTAAAATATACAGAGAATTTGAAAATCGAAATTTCTGCAGAGTTTCCACTACATATTTGAAGTAGATATTCAACTAAATATATGAAGTTGATATTTACTGGGGATTATAGTGATTTGTCCATTTTTATTTTTTATAATTACAAACAGTAAAATTTTCTATGAAGAGTGAGAATACATAGAGATTTAAAAAATTGAGTTTTTTTTTCACCAAATTTTTATAATTAGTATTTTAGAAATTTTAGAAGATATAAGAAGTATCAGTTTTCTACCTTTGGGAAAACATTTATGGGAAACAGAGATTTCAAGTTGAATAGTCAAATATTTCTATAAAATTTAAAAGATTCTGCAATATTTTTGCTAAATCTGTACAGTTAACATTTTGAAGATTATGAATATGTACGATGGTCTCTGCAATCTCTAATAAAGATATCATTTCTTAATCTGGAAACAAATAACTAACTAACTGTGAAGTCCAATAATAGACATGTTAGGATTTAGCGCATCTATTCGGGGCATAATGGTTAGTTGAAAGCTCCTTCGTTCCGTTTGTTATTTTCAACTAAATGATTTGCAGTCATGCAATACTTATTTTATGAAGCAAAGTTATTGAATTTAAAACATTTAAAGTACAAATCATTCTATTCATTAAATTATATAATGTCAAGTTAGTTAACATAAAACTCCACAAATCAAATATTTTTGCAACTATCATGCTATAGAACACAAAATAATGCCACAGGATAACGGATAACCAAGGCACCTTGCCTTCAAACCCTCCCCAAAAAAAGGAAAGAGGCTAAGCCTCATTTTGTATATTGGCTTCATTTGAGAGTATACGAAAGATGAAAGAAGATGACAAACAAAAGTCAAGAAAAAATCAAAGGTCTTTTGGGAGAGTGAGAATGCCATGAATGAAATTTGAAGGCTTTGGACTATAGGTGTGAAGTTTTGGATGAATAGAGTTTTACATTGGATGCCATCCAATTAACATCCAATTAAGTGTTAGAAGACAGGATATGAGAACTCATGGGATTAAATTTACTCATTATAAATACTTTTCTTAAATATTATTAAAAATATATTTAATAATTAAAATAATAATAACTAGCATTTGTACAAATGTTGCAAAAGAAATGCTGTAAGGCATAAATTCAGGAACAATAGTAACATGTGAATGGGCATTGAAAGTAAGGATTTATAAAAAAGATTGAAAGCAAGGATGGAAGATTGAGTTACAGTTGCAGCTATATCCTTGAGTTACTTGTGAGTATTCTGAATATGGATATTTTGTAAATAAAAATAGTCTCATGTAGAGGTTATCCATTATCCATGTAGTTGCTATGGTTTGTGTGAACATGTTATGGTCTATTATTTTAAGGTTTATTGCTTTTAATTTTAAAACAAGTTTGAAGGATACAAGATTGCAAAACATATGATATTTTTCTTTATTTATACTATTTTTCCATATACTACCTATTTATGGGGTTGCTTTTGCTTTTTTCGATTTTTGACATCTGGGGCAATTGAGGAATAATCATGACATGTGGAAGGTTATTGAAAATAATAATTAATAAACAAGATTGCATGTACAGGTGGAATATAAAGTTAAATGATTTACATTAGGTGAAATTTACAGAGAGTATAATGTTTGTAACAAAGATTGCCTCAGATCATCAAAGATGCTTTTTTTATGATGGGGCCAGCCCACGTGGTCCCGCCGTCAAAGCGCTTCCCTTGATGGTGTACCAACAAATAAATATATTAATCAAAAGATTTTGGATATATGTCAATTGATTTTCAATCTGCGTTGAATTGAGTGGGGTTACAGTGATTGTACGTTGGTTGTTTGTTTGGTGGACACCTGTCCCTCGGAATTCTATGAACCCGCCTTGGTATAGGGTTTCACACCTTCGCGCTCATTTGGTTATTCGTTGTTTCTCTCGGTCATTTGCTCTGTGAGCTCTCGGCGACCCCTTGCAGCTTCACTGTGGTTTTCTTTGTGTTTCTCTGAGGCTTGTCCGCCTAGTTTCCTGAGCTACGTGCTCCTGGTAGCCTTCACAGCCTCGATGGTTCGGGACTAGACCTGGAAGTCTTTCGTTCACCTGGAAAATTGATGAAACCCTGGTAAGGTTTGTTTTCTTGTGGTCTTCTGCTTGTATGTCGACTGTTACTGTGTGTTTGGTGTTTGCCTTAGTGGGTCTCCGCCTCTGTGCGTCTTTTATCGGTTCGTTGTCTCTGTTTTCACAAGTGTTTACAGTTGGTTGATGGCCGTATGGTCCTTGGTGACATTTCTACAACGCTGGTTCGATTCCTCCACAAACTCGGCAGAATTATGGTGGCGATTTCCGTCGGTTTCTTCGCCAACTTACCTGGTAAGTTCCCTGTTCTATGCTGGACACTTGTACTCATTTTTCTACCTGTGTCTAACGTCTTTGGCTCCTCGTGAGCAGGAAGACCACTCGAAGGTATAGTTGCGGTTACGTCTTGCCTGTTAGGTAAACTAATTCACTGTATTTTATTTGTTCCTTCAATTTCCAGTTTCCTTGTATTCCGTTTCATGGAGACTAATCTCGTTTTGTTGGTTCTCTTCACAAGTAGAGCCACCTGAGGGTTTCGGTGCTTGGACACTCAGCTGTTCCGAATGAAATACGGGTAGTGTCATTCTGTTCGTTTGTGGTTTGCTTGACCTTAATGTTACGACTTGTAGGGTTGATATTTTCTTGCTGGCCTTGAGCCGCTGTTTGTATTTGGTTCTTTAGTTGTTAAGCACCGTCGTTGGTTTTGGGAATGAGTTGGGATCTTATGGGGTTTGGCTTCCGTTTGCAATTAGCTTGATTCCCATGTCTGTGAACTGGGTTCGTTCCTTTACTTTGAACAGAATGTAAATGAACAATAAATTTTGATGACTGTATTTTGTAGTTCTATGAATTCAACGCTGGAATTGATTTGGGTTACATTTGTAAGTTCACATACCTGATATGGTTATTTTATGTCTGGTTATTTTGTTTGAGCCGCCTGTAACTGGGCGCTGTTGCTTCTCCTCCGGCTTTGGTTATCTTCTCCTTTTGACTTAGAACCTGTAGCAATGCATTAACAATCTTCACATGATAATTTAATACCAATTATTACACAGTATTGAGGACGCTGTAGGGATGTATGTGCACAGAAAACAATTATATTTCCCTCTCTGTATTTCTTATTCAGTCGAACCCTCTAATGTGCTTTTGTCTCTCTTTTTAATAGCACTGTTTACAAACTGTCCTAACTGCTGTTAGTTTGTTCAATTGGTTACATCAGTTATTCCTCATACGGAACTTTGCATGGTTGTCTAGTACATTTTCTTTTCATGCTTTTACAACAGTAAATTAACTGTCTGGAAACAACGACTCTAACTAATTACTACTGCTCCTAATTAAAATTTATTACATTAATCTTAGGCAACTTAATGAAAGAAAAGTAAAATAAAAAAAAAACAAGTATGCTATCCATCCAGTGAATTAATTTCTCCGTCCTCTTTAGAAACCATATCAACCTCGCTTCTGTCTTTGCCCTGTCAGCCAGATGCTCCTGCATCAGGCTCCCGGGGTAAAAGAAAATCATGGCTCCGTTCCATGAGCTCCTCCACCAAATAGCCAGCCTTCTATATCTGCGCCGCGTCGAGCCACGAGCTGTCCTCCATTGGACGGTCTCTCCACTTGACAAGATATCGTAGATATTCCTTCCTACGTGTCTTCTTGGCTACCTGGGTACTGAGGATCCCTTCAATCTCATGGGATTGAGCCGAAGGCATATGCTTCATCCAAGAACTGTCTCCAATTTGGGTGTCCCGTTCTGGCCGTACCACACTGTCTTCCTCTGCTTGGGCAGTATATGGGAACAGATCCGCCACATTGAAAATAGGTGATATGCCTATATCAGGTGGTAGCTAAATTTCGTAGGCATTGGCTGAAAATTTACGCAAGATCTTGCAGGGACAATTTTTTTTAAATTTTAGTTTATTATACGCGCCCTTAGGAAATCGTTCCTTGCGCAAGTGTGCGAGAACCTCATCTCCAACATTAAATTGCACTTCTCTTCACCTTGAATCTGCTTGTTGCTTATATTTCTGTACGCTGTCCTGCAATTTTAATTTTACCTGTTCATGTAGTTCGCTCATTGCTTCGGCAAAATATTTTCCATCCGCGCTTCTCCGCTCCAACTTTCCCAAATCTCGCAGTTCATGTATTCCCCGAGGATGCATGCCGTACAAAATCTGGAATGGGCTGTGTCCGGTGCTATGATTGGGCGAATCATTATAAGCGAATTCTGCCTGAACGAGAGCACGATCCCATAACCGTGAATTTTCTCCAGTCAAACTCCGTAATAAATTTCCCAAACTCCTGTTCACCACTTCCGTTTTTCCATCAGTCTGCGGATGATACGTAGAGCTGAAATTCAATTGCGTGCCCAACTTTTTCCACAGGGTGCGCCAAAAGTGTCCTGTGAATTTTACATCCCTGTCGGAAACGATAGATCTGGGTAGGCCATGTAATCTAACAACCTCCATGAAAAATAGGTGAGCTACGTATGTGGCATCACTAGTTTTCCGGCAAGGAATAAAATGAGCCATTTTTGAAAATCTATCTACCACCACCATCACTGAGTCATACCCTCGCTGCGTTCTAGGCAGTCCTAAGACAAAGTCAATGCTGACTGAGTCCCATGGCCTGCTCGGAACAGGTAGTGGCGTGTAAAGTCCAGTATTCTGACTGTGTCCTTTCGCCAGTTGGCAGACTTTACACCTGTTCACATATCCTTGTACATCCCTGCTCATTCTGGGCCAGTAATAAAAATGTTCGAGTTGCTCCAAAGTTTTGTGGATGCCAAAATGACCGGCTAGACCACCACTATGCTTCTCCCGTACAATATTTTCCCTCATCGAACAGTCCGGGATACATAATTTTCCACCTCTGAACAATAATCCTTCCTGCAAATTGTAGTCTAACCATGGACTTGTATTCCTCAACACGGGATTTTGGCAGGCTTCAAAAGCTTCTTTGAAATCTGTGTCAGTTTGGTACAAATCCTTTAAATGTTCGAATCCCATCACCTGTATGCTACTTTCCTGTAAGAGAAAAGCTCTTCTGCTCAAGGCATCTGCCACTTTATTGGCTTGCCCACTAATGTGTTTTAACATGAAAGTGAAATTCTACAAGTATTCTACCCATTTGGCGTGCTTATGGTTTAATTTGTGCTGCTGCATTACATATTGTAACGCTGAATTATCAGAAAATAATACAAACTCGTTGCCCAGTGGGTAGTGCCTCCAATGTTTTAAGGCTTGGACCATGGCATAAAATTCCTTTTCATACGAGGAGTATTTCTGCCGGCTTTCATTTAATTTCTCACTAAAGAATGCCACCGGTCTGTCTTCCTGACTGAGCACAGCGCCAATAGCTGTCCCACTTGCGTCACATCGAACCTGAAAAAGTTTGTTAAAGTCGGGCAGCCTCAAGATTGGCCTCTCCGTAATCTTCCGCTTCAAAAGCTAAAAATTGTCCTCTGCTGCTCTGGTCCAACAAAAAGGCTGGCTGGCCTTTTTGATGGTGTCTAGCATCGGCGCGCAAATTTCACTGAAATTCCTAATAAATTTCCGATAAAAACTTGCCAGTCCATGAAAACTACGTACCTCAAATAAGCTCTTCGGTGACGGCCAATTTATGATTGCCGCAATATTTTCTGGGTCCATCTTCAATTCATTTTCTGCAACTACAAACCCCAGATAAACCAGTTCCTTCTACAGGAAAGTGCATTTCTTTAAGTTTATCAGCAGTTTGTTCTGCTGTAACTTCTCTAGCACCCTTCGAACATGTTGAAGATGTTCTCCTTTCGTTCTACTGAAAATCAAGATATCATCAAGATAAACTATCACAAACTTGCCAATAAATTCTTTTAACATATCATTCATTAATCTCATAAAAGTACTAGGAGCGTTGCTTAATCCAAATGGAATGACTAGCCATTCGTACAACCCTTCATTAGTCTTGAAAGCTGTCTTCCACTCATCTCCTTCTCTAATCCTGATCTGATGATATCCACTCTTCAGATCAATCTTCGTGAAATAAGCTGCCCCGCTAAGACAATCCATCATGTCATCCATTCTGGGTAGGGGAAATCTGTACTGAATAGTGATTTTATTGATAGCTCGTGAATCTGTACACATCTGCCATTCTCCACCCTTCTTGGGTGCGAGTACTGTTGGTACCGCACAAGGGCTCAAACTTTCTCTGATCAGTCCCTTATCTAGCAACTCTTGCACCTGTTTACGAATCTCTTCATTATCTTTCGGGCTCATTCTATATGCTCCTTTATTCGGTAGGCTTGCTCCAGGCATGAAATTGATATGATGGCTAATGCTTCTCTTGGGAGGCAACTTATCTGGTAGATCGTCGACTACAATTTCTTTAAATTCTTCCAACAGCTCTTGAATCTTTGCAGGCAATTCTAACTTTTCTGTGTTTAGCAACATCGTTTTTGTCCTCCTTACAATCGCATAATTTACCTCGTTCTCCTCAATCTTCTTAACAAACTGTTTTCCTCCTATTAACAATGCTTTTGTTCCACTTGATTCTACTGCATTTGATGGGTACAAGCATATGTTTGATTCCATCTTTCACAAATTTGTAACAATTCATCTTCCCATCGTGCGTCACCTTCCGATCATACTGCCATGGTCTCCCTAGCAGTATATGGCATACGTCCATTGGCATAATATCGTAGACAACCGTGTCCTAGTATTTGCCAAAGTGAAATTCAACCTCGCATTGTTCATCAACTAATAGTTGGTGGCCTTTCTGTAGCCACGACACCTTGTAAGGTGTGGGATGCTTAAGTCAATCCCAGCTTTTCCACCATCTCGGTGGCAACTAAATTGTCTATACTTCCGTTGTCTATGATCAATTTACAACACTTTCCATGTGATTTGCAAACTGTTCGGAACAATGCCTTCCGTTGGGTCTGTTCAGCCATCTCCTTGGCTGGCTTCAACAATACTTTGTTTAAAACTAAAGCCTCTCCTGTTTCTGCCACATTTTCTATCTCCCAGGGCTGTGCTTCAGCTTCCTCAGGCTGCGCAACAAATGCTCCCCTCTGGCCAGCGTGCTCGGCTTCCAGGCATTCGAAGGATCTGTGCCCCCACTTATGGCACCTGTAGCATTGGACATTAGTCCCCCTTTCGCGACCATTTCCTCTTCCCCGCTGATATGGCCGACCTCCTCTGGTGCTATCTCCCTTCTCTGCAGTCCCTGAAGCTCTGGAGCTGCTGCCTTCTTCGCTGTTAGTGGCAGTTCTCCCTCTGCTCTAGGACTGTTGTTACACTAAAAAATGTCACCATGACTATTTACAGTTAGTATGGCTCAATCAACAGTCATGCTACCCTCTTAGGCAAGTCTTATGCCTCTGCTCTCCATGTCAAACTCCAAAAAGAGAGAAAGTCTTTTATAAATGTATTTATCTCTGGGGATGCAGGTTATCTCAACCTTACCTGCGAGGATGCACCCAATGTTCACAAAAACTGCG